>BSBK01000808.1:5000-1462500 GCA_027943335.1 Chamaecyparis obtusa | reverse complement strand
CAATCACAAAGTAGGAAAAATCACATAAGAGATACAAAGAAGAATCTTTTCAGACCATGACATGCAGACCAAAAAGAATTAGTGCTACCACATCTAGAATCCAAGAAGATTACGCAAGGAAACATTTACGAACAATAGCACATGTGCAACATAACATGAAACAACATATAGAAGAATAGAGATACATATATAAGAATTGTACAATAGTTTCAATTCCTTTATCACCTTGCACCAACTGAGTAACAAGGGTCGTATAAAAGAATCTAACAACATTTAGCAAACACATCACGAGAGAAGCACATTACAATAGGAAAACACACAATAAAGCTACCATAAAGGACAAACCAATCAAGCGTGTTGGCTACTCTTCCCATCTTGTTATATATCATTTAGGGAAGGTGGGTAACTTGCAAGAGGGACTATATCCAACATAGTAGGAATGATAGCCAGTTCCAAACAAGGATCCTCTTGAGAATCATAGTTCAATACTAGGTGTAAGTGTTAATTATGATGAAAGCATATTAGGTAAATCAATGTCAATATCAGTAGTCTCATATTCATCATTAACATCATCAGTATCATCAAGAGTATCTTCTTCATCCAAATTAATCAAAATAGAATCTAAGATACAAATAGAATCATCATAATCATGCATCTTAACATCATTATTAGCAACAACTTCTTCTAATACATCATGCATAGGTTTATCCAAACAAGGTAGAGATTTTTAAAGAGAAAAATTATGAGCTTTAGCTTGAGCATGATGCTTCTTATGACATTCATTATCAGATTGATTACGCTTTTATTTACTTGAAATAGGTTGAGAACTAGGAGGAACAATCACATGATCCTTCATAGGTTCTTTAGGAAGATCAATAGGATTATCAACAATAGCAAGAACTTGATTAACATAACTAGAAGCCATAGTTAAAGGAGGTATGGAAGGTGTAGGAAAAAGACCATGATTAAGATCCATAGGAGGTATACTTAATTTAAGAATCTTGTGATGCCTATAGGCTTGATATGAACTGAAAAGATTATTAGGTCGAGAAGGACATGAATTAGGTAATGAAGGCCAAAAGAAGTCAAGAGAAGCACAATCTATGGGCCTAGAAGGTTGATATAAACTATGATTAACCATCTTCACTTCTTCATCATGAAAAAATTTAAGACATTTATGGATAGGTAAAGAAACAAAATGCATGGCATTTAACCACGGCAAACCAAGCTTAACTTGAAACTGATCAGAAGTAGGAACAACAAAAAAGGTAGTGTTCACAATTTTTCCACAAAGTTCAACCAGTAAGTTAATAGAACCAAATGATGGATAAAGAAAACCATTACAAGTTTGAATCCACACATCTGATGTATCATAAGAATCACATTGCAAGTTTCTCATAAAAAGATTTTCTTCAGTAATAACATTGACTAAGGATGTAGGATCAACAAGACAACCACGAGTAGGTATTTGAGAAATCCTAGCATAAATATAAAGGGGACCATCAGGAGCTTTAATAGCCTTAGAATCATCAAAGGTAATCAAAAGTTCCTGGGGTCTTTTATTCTTAGGTTGTTGTCGAGGTTTAGGTTGAGTTTTCAATTTAGGCTTAGGTATTGGTTAAGGTTGAGATTGAGCTTGAAGTTGAAGCTGGGGTTGAGGTTGAGATGGAGATATAGATTGACCAACATGCTCCTCTTGATTAACAATGTGATTGAGATCATCCATCTTTGAATCATACACAATTTCCATAGAAGATGGTTGAGCAATGGTATTAGTATCATGTGTAGGTAAAGGATTCATATAGATTTGAAGGTTTTGATTAGGAGGAGAAATAGATTTTTTCCCACTACCATCAAGATTATCAACAAATAAGGCATTAGAATCAATTAAGTCTTGAACCTTGTGTTTTAAAGAATAACACTTCTCAGTATCATGACCATTCTGACAATCATATTGACAAAAAGGTTTAGGATCAAAAGATTTAGATGCAATTGTAGTAGGTAAAAGAGGTTGAATAGGAGGTAAAGTAATCATATTAGTAGTTAAAAACCTATTCATAATGAAATGTAAGGATTCAGAAAGAGGAGTAAACACATGATTTAATTGAAAAGCAGTGGATGCAAAAGTGGCATTGTGAGATGCACTAGCAACTTGATCAGCAACTACATTCACTTGTTTGTTTATCTTGACATAGTTGTTGAATTTTTTAAATTTGTTTGGATTAGGAGTAGCATCACTTTTATCAACTGGAACATGAGCCATTGGAGTGTTGCTCTCAAATTGACTCACTTGTAATTGATAATGATGTAGCATTGCACAAAGTTGTTGAAAATAGGTAAATTCAGTAAGCAGAATCTTATCTCTAATATCCTTTTGCAAATTTGAAATAAACATACATTGAATATCAATATCAGGAACAAGATAGGAATTATGAACATGCAAATGCTTAAATCTACCAATAAATTTAGTCAATTTTTCTTTAGCACCTTGTTTACAATGCATCAAATCAGTCAAAGACACTTGCAGGCCAATGTTGTTTTGAAATTGTTGAATAAAAGAATTAGCAAGTTGTGGAAATGAATCAATAGAATAAGGAGGCAAGGAACAATACCATTGTAAGGCCTTGTCACAAAAATTTCTAGCAAATTGTTTGGCTAAAATCCTATGGTCATGAGCATAATCACTACAAAGGATTTAAAATTTTTTAACATGATGAACAGGGTCTCCTTTTCCATTATAATTCTCAAGATGAGGCATATCAACTTGCTAAGGAATAGGAGTACAAATAATGTCTCAAGACAAAGGACTTCCCATGTCACATGTAGGAACACTAAACTTGTTTTGAGTTAAGGAAGCAAGTTGTTATTGTAAGGTTGACACATTTTGAGCCAAATTGATGATTATTGAATCAGTAGAGGAAATGGGAGGAATAGCAACATTAGATACACTAGGTAAAGTGTAAGAAGCTATAGGAATGGAAGACCAAACTAGAGGAACACTTGGAAGTACAGTTGGAAGCAGATTGGAATAATTAAAAGGAACATTATGATAGGAAGGTTGTGATGTAGGAAGGGACATAGGAGGAACACTCATAGGAACAAAGGGAACCATCACAGTCACCAAAGAAGGAGTATAGGTAAGAACACTTGGTAAAGGATTAGAAGAAAGTTCTACACTAGTGACAAGAGGAATCAACCCTAAATCTTGAGATTCTTGAGCCAAAGGTTTAACATTTGAATGCACGAGGTGAGTAATACCACAAAGAAGATTAACACCTTGATCACTATCACAAAGAACTTTTTGAAGAGCCTCTATAGCTTGAACAGAATCTTGATTATGGTTTTCTTGAATAAGCCAATTAAAATTTTTATTAAGTTTAGTTGAATGTTTTTGGACTTGTTCAGGAGGAACTCTTAAAGCATCATCCTCATCATGAGATGAGTGAGAAGAGTTTTTCTCCATAATAGGATTGGAATCATGAAGAATCAAATTATCATCTGGGATCCTAAGGAAAGGAGAGGAAGATTCAGCATCAAAGGCATCCATGAGTCTACAACTTCTTCTAATCAAAATGTTATAAGTAGGACTAGTAGTAGTAAAGCTCATAAACCAATGCAATGCAAATGAACTAAACTAAGAACATATAGAGCATGAATATTTTTGTATTTTGAAAGAAATTTTGCAATTTTTTTGTATTTTTGAAATCTAATTACCATGCAAGATTTAACACAAAGGGAAAATATAACATCAACAAGATAAAAGGAAATCTAACACCACAAAACACAATAGGGCATCTAATTCCACAAAAGAAAAGAGGGTAAGTATGTCAGGTTAACCAAAATGAATAAGAAGTAAAAATGGGATCACCTAAATGAATGATGTTTGAATTTGAATAGGAGTGGAATATAGGACCTAACCTCAATCCAAATTCCCAAAAGGAAAGATCCAAATGGATTAATCACAAAGAAGTTATCAATGCACAAAAGAATCAAACAATGGAGAATATGAAGAAAAGAGAAAATCCTATAATCTACTATGAAAGATATATGCTTGAAATCTGAAATAAATAGAAGGAAAATAATAACCTCAAAAATAGGGCAGATCTGGAAAATGCCAATTTCTAATGTCTATGCACAATTTCAGGCAATTCTGCAACTTGTTTCAGACTAGAAATGTCAAGACGAAGAAAACCCAGAAAATTTTTGTCTTTCGGGAAGCAGGTCATCCTTGACCTAGATAGCGGGGCAAGGTCTTACCTTGGGGTAGGATCCTACCCCCTACTGAAGGTCATCCTTGACCCAAAATATCTCCAATGGAAAATCTATTTGCGGATCTTAGAACTTTGTCAAAAAGGGTATCCAGATCCAAGCTCCGATTTGTAGTCTTGTACTTGTACCTACAAGAAAAATGGTTTTTGTTGTTTGGATGGGGGGTTTGCCTTGGTCAAACCCCAATTTAGGAATTAACCTTGAAATTGAATTGAAATTGTAATATGTATAAACAAAGTAAATGGAACTATTCACCTTGCTTATGTTGAAGTTCTTGTGGAGGATTTGAATCCTTGAATCCACAAGTAGGGATGCTCCAAATGAAGATAGGATGTCTCAAATAAATGGAACTAGATATTCAACACCAATCTTGAATAGATCTTTGCATAGGAAGAGGCTTGGATGAATATGGATAGAGAAATCTTCAAGGGGACTCAAAAGAGATTGAATCATTCAATAGCTAACAATGGATCTCCTTGATGAATGCTTGAATACTTGAATGCTAGGATTGAAGATGAATGAATGCTTTCTTTCTTTCCTTCTCCTTCTTTCTTTCTTGATTGAAAATTCTCATGAAAGTCGGATGTGAATTGATTGCTATGAGATGTGTAAAAAATGAGAGAGGAAGGCTTCCTTTTATAGCAATCTAGGGCACAAACTTCTAGAGAGGCTGACATTGGAGAATTAAATCCCAATTAACCTTAACCTCTAGAAATGGACCCAAATTAAATGCAATTTAAGGATTTACCATTCCGAAACCCGAAATGGCTGACCCGAAAGCGGGAAAAAGAAACTTTTCGAAGCCCGACATCTCATAACTCCTGAAATATAAAAATTAGACTTGGGGTCAGGGACAAGGTAGACACTACCCTAGGTTAGGGTCGAGGTCATCCCTAACCTAGGTTGGGGTCTAGGTCATCCTTGACCCTACTAGGTCATCTTTGACCCAGACAATCAAAAACTCTAGATTCTCAGAGAAAATTGTCTGAAAAAGGCTGGAAATTAGGAGGAGAGAAGCAAAACAATGTGGAAATAGCTAGATACATGGGACAACCTGATCAAGGTGCTTAACATGACCCCATAACACTCACTTAGAGGGCTAAACTCTCTTAACATGGAATAGCTTCCATTTTAAGATGATACAAAGATATTGTCATAAGAACAAGCTGCATTATTTTGTTAGTACTTTAAAATGGAGTTTCCAGTCTGAGTGGATCAAGATGATGTTTCTAGATCTGAAATTTATCAGTCAAATTTTGAAATTTTCAATAATGAACTTCATTTGATAAATCAAAGAATATAGCATAATTGCATTCTAATGTTAAGATGTGCAATAGGAGAAAGGAAAGAAGAGTCTACACTTTCATACTACAAGAATTTCTTGTAGCTTGTAGTGAACTTCCTATGGGTCTTGATTTTCAAGAATCCCAATATGCTGAAATGTTTTTAGAACTTGGTATACCTAAATCAGTTAGTTGGACTGCATTCCTTAGAGAGGAAGCACTTAAAAATTTTAAAGAATGGATGGAGTCATTTGTAGATGCTAAATCTAGTTTATTTGGGGATGTTGCATCTTGTGATGCTGATATTGTTGGTTATGATGCTAATAACAAAATCTATGAATATCAAGGAATAGAAGATGAATCTACAGCTGATAGTGCTCCCCTTGAGTTTGTAGTTTTTTCTTTTTTCTCAGCATGATGTTAACAGTTCATTGTTTCAGCTTGATGATGTTGTGTGTGAACATGAAGAATATGATTATAATGCAGATGAAAGTTCCTGTAGTGATTACTTCACACAAGAAGATTTGAGACAAGAGATTTCAATCCCTATTTCATATAGGAAAGATATTTGTAGTGTCAGAAATGAAACCAAAGAGATAGAATGTGAAGTTCGGTGCTTACTAAGTAGTGAGAAAATTTCAGAACTCTTGGATGCATAATTTCAGAGGTATACACCTAAATTTGTTTCTAAAATCCCATGCTCGGTAGAAATAAGTCTTGACAAAGATGATACAAGTGATGGCATGATGTATGAAATATTTATTGATTTTCCTTTTCTTGTATTTAAGGTAAATGATATGCAAGTGGATAATACATATCATTATAATGAGTTTGATAATGTTATATTTGATGAATATGATGATGTATGTACTAGTGAGGATTCAAATTTTCAAGAGCCCGGTGTCAATGGTTCTTGTTTACATTTTGATGTTGGAAACTATGACAAATTTGAATGTATTTTCTTAGATTTGCAAGTGATTGATGAGTTATTAACTAACAATGCTTGTTCCTTTCTAGAAGATGCTAATATAATTTGTGATTAGCAAGTTGATTCTGGCTTTGTGCAGTCAGATTTTTGTCTTGAGATGTTCTACTTTAGTTTGAAAAGTGATGATGTAGAAGTGGTTTATTCTTTTTTTCAAACTATTGATCAGTATGCTGATGTTTCTAGCCATGAAGTTGAGTTGGAGTGTTTCCTTTTTTAGCATGGTAGTGATAATGAAGAATGTGATTTTTTAATGTCACAAAGTGATCAGTATTCATGGAAGCTTGATGGCCTAGTTTTGTCAAATGGTGGTGAGTATGATGATCATTTTTTACATGATATGCTGAAAATGGATCACATTGTTTTTGACAAGCTAGATGAAAGAAGTAATTTCAGTTTACCTCTACTATGGAGATGAAAATCATTTGTCCGATAGGGGTAAAAAAATTATTAAAGTTTTGGGGCTTTAAGCCTTTTTATAAATATTGTAAGTCCTTGTATAGTTTATTTCCTTCCAGTTGTGTGTGTCTTTGCTTTCAATAAGAGGGTTCCCTATTTCAAGAGTGAGGAAAGCCTAGTTTGATCTTCTTTGGTTGGTCTTGTATACCAAGAGATTCTGAATTCTTGCTATGCTTGCAAGAAGCATACATCCCCAATTAGCTGAACCACTATTAGACCATTTTCCTGTCATTGCCAAAAATCCAATGAAAATGGTCTATTCCTGTAAAACCCTAAGAAAGTTTCCATGTCCTGCTGCAAACTTGTTTTGATTAGTGAAGAACATTTATGGTGTTTTGTGGCTTGTGAACTTAGTCAATGATAGATTAAGGTGTGTACAATCTTCAATTAAGATTGCATGTGCTTAAATGAAGAAACCAGTGAGATATTGCAGTTTGAAGGTCTAAGAAATAGGATTTATCCATGTCCAAGGGTTCACAAAATTTGTCTAAGTCCAGAAAAAAACTAGGTAGCCAATTCTATTTCTTCGTTACCTTTTTCGAGCCACTTAGATCTTATTTTTGCACATACCTTTTCCTTTTCCTTTGTTCACCTATTCTCCAAGTTTGAGTGGCTAGTGTTCATCCAATGAACATGCAACTGAGGCATTCTCTTAATCTCTAGTTATTGATTGGCGATTAGTCTTTCTTTCAATGATTCAGTGACTGTTTTGTCGCTTGTTCTCATGATCCCTGGTAGTTTCCTTCAAACATTCAATGACCTAGCGCCACATTCTTCTCCTATTCGCTTGATTAATTGGTTAAGTCTATAACATTTGGTGATCAAGCGTGGATCATTGATGTAATTCTTGATCAATGGTGGTCTTTTTATCTCATAATAGACTATTCACTTAGTGATGTATCCAGTGATTTAGCGATAATGATTATCTCTTATTTGCTTGATTTTGGCGGTTAGCATGAAAGTATTCGGTGATCAAGAGAATAGTGTGTTTTCTTAATCGCCAGATCCCAACAGTTAAATAAAAAATGTCTAGCGATTCAGTGACAAGGTTGTCAAAAGGATAAGGTTTCTTCAGTCGTGTGATCTTTGAATATAAATTGATAGCTAAGCTTAAATTTATTCAGTGACTTAGCGAATACAGTGTTTGCTCAATCTCATGACAAAATAGTTAAGCCTTAAATCATTTGGCAATTCAATGATAGCTGTGGATAGCGTGGAAGATCAATGGATGGCATTTAATCACTTAATGGAGCTCAAGGTTAAGAAAATATCCAGCGAATGTGAGATTGCCTCAATCATGTAATCTTTGAGTCTGAACATAGTTAAAGGCTAGTCAAGGTTTTTTGTTTGTCGTCGGATCACCAGATAGAGATGAGTTAAGGTAAAGGCTTTGAGACTTAGCATGAATTGTGGATGCAAATGAGATCGGGTGGTGACCACGTATTCACCAGATGAAACCTTAGGTTAAGGAAAGATTATGTGATCTCGTGAATGCTTTGTTTGCATGATCTCCAGATTAAATCTGGGTTAAGCAAAGGGTTCAATGATCATGTGAAGTCTTTAGTTGCATGTTCACCAGGTTGAGATGAGTTAAGTTAAAAGGATTTGACACTTAGTGTGGACCATAGATGAAAGAAAAGATCAACGACTGGTGCGTGTTCTCATGATTTAACTAGGGTCAATCCATTTATTCAGAAATCATGCAAATGTCTTTGTCACCAAATCTCTTGATCAAACCATGGTTAAGATAATTGTTGCATGACCTAGTGAATGCCTTTAGTCACATGTTCACTAGATAGCTTAGGGTTAAGGTGCTTGCTAAGGTTAAAGTGAGTCCAGTGCTAGGTGTGATGACATGCTCATTTTCAATTGGTTGCCGATAATAATGATGTGGCCATATAATTATCAAAAGGCCTAATTGATTGTTTTCGATTAAAAAGGGTTGTCCGATGTGCCGAGAAAGGATATGATCGAGGGCTATGTTTTAAACTTGATGAATTGGCCATTGCTTCCATATTTTTAAAATGATTAAGGGTTTCTGCAGGGTTTGTTATAGTGAGCCAGAAATGACAAAGCTAGATCATATTTGTTTGTTCCAAGGCAGGTTATAGGACAAGAGAGATAACACTTGGAAAAATATGGTGCATTTTAGGTAAAAAGGGCAGGAACAAGAGAAAAAGTGCAAGAAATAAAAGTGAAAGGTGGATTTAAATAATTTACATAGTCTTCTCTATAGTTTAATGCAATGTTTTTATTATGAAATTTCTGAGAAGCATTCACAGAGATTTTTTCACAAAATAGAATCAAATCAATTGGGAATGATTGTAGACATGGTGGGAAGTTGGAGAAGATCAGTGGAAGATCAAATTTGGAGGAGAAGTTAGAGATATTTTTTTGCAAAGAATTGATAGCTGTTAGTTGGCTGTAACTAGCTTCATTTTCCTATATCTTTGATTTTCTTCATTGTTGTAATGGATGGTGGAATTAACACTGCAAAGGCAATAATATGTCTTTTCAGCCCTTGTTTTTGTGGTTTTCATAGTCTCTTAATTTTACTGAACCATAAATTTTTAATGAAGAACAGTGGAATCCCAATCTTTTATTGGTGATGTCTTCATATGTATTTCTTTAAATTCTTGTGTTAGTTTGTGAGGCACTCTAATATATTGGTTACAAGGTGACTATGAATTTTGTTCTTAGTTTCTTTCAAGGAGGGAGTAAATCTCTGGCACAATTCTAAGAATTTAAAATTATATGTGAATTAGATGTCTGGGTAGAGGAATGACAGAATGATTTGTAAGGCACTTCATTTGGGTTTTGTGTGTTTGGAGTTGTGGGATTTCTGGGAATTTACTTTTATATGACTTTGTTTCCCAATTGATAAGGCATTGGTCATTGCTTGTCATTGCACCTTTCATCATCAAATTTAAAAAATCAATGAACATTTACTTTCTATTGAAGAGCATGTAATGTTTACAATTTGTATTTGTAGAATATAGTGCAATTAATGATTCTTTGAAGAATGAATCCTAGGTTAGCCTACCCAAGTCTTGAACTCGAAGAGAAGAAGGATTTATCCTTGTTACCTATGCCATTTTCCTAGTCCTTAGAGAACTCATGCAATAGGGATATTTCATAAGACTAGTTGAGTGTTGACTCCCATTTCTTACAGTTCTAAGAACTATCCACTATCTATGTCTGCATAGTAGAGGTTATGTCAAAGAGAAGTTATCATAAATGTAGATGTATGTTTAAATTAGGTATGCCTGCCTGAGTGTGTGGAGCTTGAAGTGTATATTTGTAGGCCTTGTCAACGTTAGTCTCTTCCTATTCTCTAGTTTGTAGGAAGAAGTAGATTCATGTTAATAAAATAAATATCCCATTTCTAGTTCTCATTTTCTCTTTTAGAATTGGAGGGTACAAGAAAAATCACTAACATAATGCTTTGTCTACAATTTAGGATTGTGTGGTATTTTTCACCTACAAGCATGAGTCCTAGTGATTCAGTGATCATCTTTATCATTTTTTACACTACACTTAAATTAAAATGATTGAGTTGTGCTTAATGATATTTTCATTGTATGTTGTTTATTATTGAGTATTTTTACTGATGTTCCCTCCTTGGTATCTCCATGATGTTATGACTAGAAGACTAGGGGCACGGGGCATGTTTTCTCTGATTTTTGCTTGTTGTGTGATTCCAATGATCTTAAGTTGTCTAATAAACTGGGTGTCTATGATAAGAGCCTCCATCAAGATTGGAATGTCACACATACCTTGACCTTCTTTATTTGGACACTTAGGTGAGATTGGAATTATCTCCTTGACTATTACATTTTGTTTTATTATGCAACAACCATGCATGCCATCTTGGACTCTTATGCCTTGATGCTTATGGTTACTTGCAACATTAATTTAGAAACCATGTTCAAGTCATCTTGGCCCTTGTGCCTCAGTGCTTACATATGTTTCCTACATTATATCTGATATAGATCATATTCATATATTCATAGTTGCGCTTGCACTAGTGATGGTTGTATGATCTTGAAATGTCCCTTAATAAGGCTCAATGATAAAAACAAGGACCTATTTATTGACTCTTGCAAGTTGCACTTTGCATCTTCATAGAAGTTTGCATTTGTACGGTTCATTCTTGTTTGCATATAAGTTAGGAGAGGGTCTCCTTCATAATTATTGGACAACTTAAGTCATCCTTTTTCTACATTCTCGATTCATTTTTGGGGTCGAAACCAAAATCCAAGTTCATTTTTTTATTCTTTTGAGGCTTATCTTTTCATCCTTTGTGGCAAACATTGATCATATTTTCTTCATAATCACTTTCTTTGACCTAATGCTAATGATATACCTTTCTAGTCAACTTTATTCAAACTGGGGAAAATTTTCATCACTTGGTGGTCAAGCTTGGTCTTATGCACTTATCAATCATCTTGAATCTTATCTTATCCTGATTTGATCAAATCTATCTCATTTATGCATCCCATCTACCTCATTTCAATTTTGATCCCGAGGGGACATGAATAACCTATCTTTCAAAGCTACAAATTGATTATGTTATCTTATTGTCTTGTCTTTCAATCTCCATTTCAATGTTCAATTTCACTTCAACTATAAATTGGAATTTTTCTATCTTTGCTAGTTCTCATTCGATCAAGTTCGGGACTAGTTTCCTTTCTTTTCTTCATTCGATCAACTTTCGAGTCAAATTTTTATCAGATACCTTGGTATCTTTGCTTGTTCTCATTCGATCAAGTTTGGGATTATTTTTCTTTATGTGCTTTGTTCAATCAAGTTCAGAGTCAGATCTCTATTAGTTACCTTGACATCATCATTATGTGACTCAATGTGTTTCCAGATTGCTCACACATTAGTCAAAGAGGGGAAAACATAATCACCCAAAAATGTTCTAGTAAACTTTGAGCTCCACTCTAACATTAAAATTTAAATACTAGACTAAATCTTGTGCTTAATCAATTTTGAGTATTTACTTAATCTCTTATTTCTTGATCAAATCATCATTTTTCCATTTATTTGATTATATCTTAAGGTTTGACCACTTTATCCTAAGCTTTATTTAATTAAGAGAACATACTCCCTTTTAATTAAATAAAAAAACTTATTAATTAAATAATAAATTCACTTTATCTGAAGCTTTATTTAATTAAGAGAACATGCTCCCTTTTAATTAATTAAAAAAACTTTTAATTAAATATTAAAATCACTTTATCCTAAGCCACATTTAATTAAAAGAACATGTCCCCTTTGTTAATATGATTTAGAACAATAGAGAGGGGGGGGGGGGGGGTGAATCAGTTGTTCTCAAGTCTAGATGCATAAAACAAACTTTTAAAACACTTCACCAAATCAGATCTAACAACCAACAGCTACTCGGTCATTACTGATTGCATAACAAAAACATATAGCATTGCAGTCCACTATCCAATAGTATATAACTTGCAAAAAATAGAAATTTTCAAACCAAAACATTCACACAAGTATTGACACCAGGATTTATAGTGGAAACCCAATTTGGGAAAAACCACTTTGTAACATGTTACTGATATTTTCACTCTTCTCAAGTGAGCTCTGTGAAAAGCCAACCCTGTCAAAGGTTACAAACACACTATCAGGTGTGACCTCGTTAAAGGATTTAAACCACTCTATTAAAAGTGCACCTTGTTATAGGACTTACATACATTACATTAGAATGTAACCTTGTTCAAAGGATTTATACAAATGACTATTAGGTCAACCTCGATTAAAAGGATTTTGACTGATACAATGGTTAGAAAGTAACAGTAATATTGATCTGAAAACATACAACTCACTTTGCAAATGTTAGATCCAATTCCATTCACATATGCTAGCGTGTTGAATGTTATCCATTTCCATCTCCATCACTAATCTGCTAAAAAATCCCTTCAAGCAATCACAACACTTCTCCTTCAACCTTTTCTTCTTATACAGTCAATAACATCAACCACAACTCCAACATCCTCTTCTTTCTCAACCTCATGTTTAGGTTCCCTTAATACTTCCTCTTTTAGGTCAATACAATTTTTGCCTCTTAATCTCCTCTGTAGATCTTAGGGTTAGGTTAGATTCATCGAATCCTTCCAACTTTATGTTCTTTGACTATCCTTCTAGAAATATCTCAAATCTCTTAATAGATTTACAATAAAACATTTTACAATACATTAAATACTTCCATACAATCAATAAATAAAGTCAACATGATTTACATAATCCAAGAATTCAACTATGTCAGCTAGGAATCTGAATTCTTCCTCAAATGTAAATTATTGACGCTCGGTCAATATTGTGTTCAACTCCTTGGTCTCCACTAGGAAGCTCGGTCACCACTAAACTATTTCCATAGCTAATACTTTCTTCCTCAGAAATCAATTGATGTTCGATCAACACTGATTTTACTCAGCATATACTAGCTCGGTCGACACTAACATCACTCGGCTTAAACTATATTTCTTCACTTTTTCTCGGTTAAGCCTACTTTTTTAGTCTTCATTCTTACTTAGATAAGCAATACATTATCTTATCATTGTGCCACATAATCATGTACTCATTGAAGTATCAAGATAACTCAACCTTTCCTTAGGTGCTATTGTTACCAACCTTTCCCACACTCCTTCATTACAATCAAATTGATATAGTACTTTCTTAAATAGCAATAGTCTTACCAGTTAAGATTTGACATCAATGACAATACAACAATTGCTTCAATTGCAGTTTGCAACGATCTCCCTCTTTGGCATTGATGGAAACACCATATGAATAACACATGAATCACCAACTAATCCAAAACTTATTTGTCCATCAAAAATATTTATAATATCCTTAGCTTCATTCTAATACAAAATTAATTAGCCTTGCTTATATGACCGTCTACACAGTAACAATATGTCCTCTGGATCTCTCCCTGTTACTTGATCTTCCATGAAATCTTACCATGTGTATTCATCTTGTTCATCTCCCTCTTTGACAAAAATGCCAAAGCAGCAACTAAAACATACATCCTTTAGATGTAGATACCATCTGTTCAATTCAATAATAGTATTTATCCCTCTGTCATCTTTACTTATGATTGATTATCAACTATTTTGTACTTTTCACAATGCTAGGCTACTCCTAAAGTGTGACCTTTCTCTGTATCAATTTGTTAGATACTCTTTGCATCACATTTGATGTAGTGCTCCTAGCTTGACTAGGCAGCCTTAGTTAGGGGAAGAACCCCTAATTGTCCTCTTAGATATTCATGAGCTTCTTTAGGTAAAGCTTTAGTGAATATGTGTGCTAGTTGTTCCTTTGTATCCATATATTCCATTCTGACCTCTTTATCTTGTACCAGTTCCCTCAAGTAATGATACTCGATGGTGATGTGTTTGGTCTTAGTGTGCATCACTGGATTCTTAGATATGTTGATAGCACTTGTGTTGTCACAACAGATGACAACTGGTTCAATGATCTCTTCTTTCATGCCCATCAACAATTTCTTTATCCATACCAAGTTTGAACAGTTCATTGTTGCAGCCACATACTCAGCTTC
This sequence comes from Chamaecyparis obtusa, assembly GCA_027943335.1. NCBI lineage: Eukaryota > Viridiplantae > Streptophyta > Pinopsida > Cupressales > Cupressaceae > Chamaecyparis > Chamaecyparis obtusa. The sequence goes on along the minus strand of BSBK01000808.1, from coordinate 1,447,922 downwards.
AATAGTAGATTGGGAAATGCAATTTTGTTTCTTGCTTGTCTAGGAAACTAATCTCTATCCAAGAAAGAAAGCTCCACCACTAGTACTTTTTCTTTCATCCACATTTCCTTCCCAATTAGCATCAGTATACACTTTTAGTTCAAATCTTTCATGCTTCTTGTAGTACAATCCATAGTCAGTAGACCCTTTCAAATATCTCATTATCCTTTTGAAAGCCATCATGTGAGTTTCCTTAGGATTGGCAAAGAATCTTGCCACAATCCCAACTACTAGAGCAATATCAGGTCGATTGTGAATAACATACTATAGTTTTCCAATCATGGATCTATACAAGGTCTAGTTTACTTCAGCATCATCATCATTCTTAGACAATTTCTATCTAGTAGCCATGGGAGTACTTACTAGCCTTGAATCCTCCATACAAAAGGTTTTTAGTATCTCATGAATATATTTAGATTGGGTAATGAAAATACCTTTCTCCATCTGATATACTTGTAAACCAACAAAAAATTTGATCTCCCCAAACATACTCATTTCAAATTCAGTTTGCATTTCATTTGAAAATTTCTTACACAGGGCATCTTGTCCACCAAATATAATATCATCTACAAAAATCTTAGCCAACAAGATTCCTTTACCTTCTTCATCCTTCATGTATAGATTGCTTGTGTCATTTTTCCTTGAGAATCCAATCTATATTAGGTAGTTGTGTAGTCTCTCATACCATGCTCTAGGAGCTTTCTTTAATCCATATAGTGCTTTATTCAGTTTACAAACCATGTGTCACTTATTTGGGTCAAAAAATGCTTCTGGCTATTCAATGTACACTTCTTATAATATACCATTTAAAAATGTAGACTTGACATCCATTTGGTATACCTTGAAATCTTTGTAGGCAACATATGAAAGTAAAGTTCTTACTCCTTCCAATCTTGCTACAGGGTAAAATGTATCCCCATAATCTATTCCTTCTTCTTGTGTGTACCCTTTGCATACTAGCCTAGCTTTGTTCCTAGTGATTTGTCCATGCTCATTTAGCTTATTCCAGAACACCCACTTTGTTCCAATGACATTTTTATTTTTTGGTTTTGGCACCAGAGTCCAGGTATCATTCTTCTCTATCTAGTCTATCTCCTCATTCATTTCTTGGATCTAGTCTTCATTTTCTAATGCCTCCCTTGTTGTCTTAGGCTCGAATTCACACAAAAAACATGTAGGGTCTCTTAACTTTCTTCTGGTCAGAACTCCAATTTCTTTGTCTCCAATTATCTGTTCAGGCTTGTGATGTCTCCTTACATATTGTGCCCAAATAGGTTCTACTCTCCTTTCTTCTTTCCCTTTAGGTTCACTAACAAGATTGTGAGATTTAGCTTCTGAATGCTCTGCAAACTCTTCTTGATACTCAACAAATTTCTCCTGTCACCGGGCACGTTCTTCTTGTCACTCGGCATTGTCTCCTTGATGCTCAACATTACTTACCTGAGACTCTACATTAGGTAAAAGTTTGTCACTTGCCTCACCTTCCTCTATATATACAAAATATATGTAATCTTTTGGTTCTCTCTTTCTTTCAGCTTCATTTTTCTCTGCATACTCATCAACTTTGACATTCACACTTTCCACAATTTTGTTAGTGTTAGAGTTCAAACACTTGTAAGATTTACTTTTTGTGGAATAGCCTAGGAATATTCCCTTATCACTTTTAGCATCAAATTTTCCATTCCTATTGTCCTTTAGAATGTAACATTTTCTTCCAAATATTCTAAAGTACTTTACATTAGGCACATACCCATGCCATAACTCATAGGGTGTCATATTTGTACCTTTTTTGATCTGTACTTGGTTAAGAGTATAAATAGTTTTACTTACAACTTCTCTCCAGTACTTTTGTGCAACATTCTTTTCAATCATTAATGTATGTGCACAATCCATGATAGATATGTTCCTTCTCTCTACTATACCATTTTGTGGAGGTGTCCTAGGTGCAGACATATGTCTTTTGATCTCTCTATCATTGCAAAATAGATTGAATTCATTGGATATGAATTCTCCTCCTCGGTCAGATCTCAAACACTTTAGGTTCCTACCTATCTCCTTTTCAACCTTAGCCTTGAATACCACTTAAAATTTTGAAAAGAATCATATTTTTCTTTTAAGAACATTACAGTCATCATTCTGGTATAATCATCAACAAATGGGATAAAATATCTAGCACCACAATAGCTTTGTACACCCATAGGTCCACAAAGATGCATTCTCAGAAGTAAAAGTCTTGCTCTTAAAACTAGACTTTGTCATCTTACCCAACTAACATTGTTTTCACATTACATTCTCAGGTTTCTTCAATCTAGGCAGTCCTCTCACTTTCTTCTTTCTACTAATTTCTACCAGATTATCAAAGTTAACATGACATAGCCACTTATGTGATAACCAAATATCATCAAGTTGTGCAATCATACATGTCTCTTCAGATAGGTCTAGATAGAACAAATTACCTCTTGTCTGTTCTCCACTTCCAATTAGTTTACTAGTGGCATCAAATATTTTGGCCTTCCTGTGATGAAATTCCACTTGGTATCCAGTGTTATTAATCTGTGTAACACTCAATAGATTATATTTAAGACCTTCAACCCAATAAGAATTCTCACAAGTGATCTTATCAATCAACTTAATCAATCCTTTACCCCTAACAGGACATGGTGCATCATTACCAAATTTCACACTTCTACCTTTATAATGATCTAAGGTATCAAACTTACTTTTGTCACCAGTCATGTGGTGTGAACAACCACTTTCAATAATCCACTTATCATTCTTGTTCACATAGGAAATCAATGCATTTTTCTCATCCTCATCAGACTCATCTTTCATTGCAACATAGACTACCCCAATTTCACAATCATCATTATCAGTGTCAGTCTCTTCTATAGAAATATATCAAGATTGCTTACCTTTTCCTTTGTAGTCCTTGTACCTTCAGTAACCTTTGTCTTCTCTTTTATCTTTATGCTTTCTATCTCTTTCTTCCTCCTTATCATCCCTACCAAGACATCTAGTAGCTATATGACCAACTTTATTACATGAAAAAAATATAATAGGGAGTTTACCTTTATACTTTCCTTTTCCCCTTTTCAATCTTCTATCCATAAGAGCTTCAAGATCCTCATGTTCTTCATTAGATGTGTCACTTTCACTTTCACTCTCATTGATGCATCTTTCTTTTTCCTTCTTTGACTTACTCAGAACCATTTGAGACTTAAAAGCAGATTCAACATTAGCAACAGTGAAGTTATCATAGTTAGAAAGTTCAAAAGCATTAAGCTTACCAACAAGACTTTCAAAAGTAAGAGCATTGCCAGGGTTACATCTAGATTCTTAAATAGCTAAAATTTTGATGGCATAAATAGAATACAAAGTTCTCAATACTTTTCCTATTACAGTTTCATCATATCTAGCTCCATTTTATCCTCTAATAACATTTACAACTTCTTTTATTCTACCACAATATTTAGCAATATTCTCACCTTCTTGCATTTTCATTTCATCAAATTTACCTCTTAGGCTCTTAGCTTTTTCTCTTAGTACATTTATGTCACCACCATAGATATTTGTAAGAGTGTCCAACATTTTATTTGCATTTGTGTAGCCTAATGTCTTCAAATTTTAGATAGCTTAGGGCAGATGCAATATCCAACATTGCTTGATTGTACTCTTGTTTAGCTCTCATCTCCTCGGCAGTCAGAGGTGTAGAAGGTGTAACATAATCATGCTCAACATAATACTTTGAAGAATCACCAATACCAGCTAGATGCAACTTCATCAAACTTTTCCATGTAGGGAAGTTCTCCTTATTTAGCTTCGGTACCTCCTTATACATCCTGATCATTTACTTCAAGCACCTTTAAACTTATTCTCTGTAAGCACCAAAAGCTCTGATACCAATTGTTAATATGATTTAGAACAATAAAGAGGGAGGTGAATCAGTTGTTCTCAGGTCCCGATGTATAAAACAAACTTTCAAAATACTTCAACAAATCGGATCTAACAACCAACAGCTATGTCTCAGTCATTACTGATTGCATAACATAAACATATAACATTATAGTCCACTATCCAATAGTATATAACTTGCAAAACACAGAAATGTTCAAACCAAAACATTCACATAAGTATTGACACCAAGATTTATAGTGGAAACCCAATTTGGGAAAAACCACTTTGTAACATGTTACTAATATTTTCACTCTTCTCAAGTGAGCTCTGTGAAAAGCCAACCCTGTCAAAGGTTACAAACACACTATCAAGTGTGACCTGATTAAAGGATTTAAACCACTCTGTTAAAAGTGCACCTTGTTATAGGACTTACATATATTCCACTAGAATGTAACCTTGTTCAAAGGATTTATACAAATGACTATTAGGTCAACCTCAATTAAAAGGATTTTGACTAATACAATGTTTAGAAAGTAACAATAATATTGATTTGAAAATATACAACTCACTTTGCAAATGTCAGATCCAATTCTGTTCACATATGCTGGCTTACTGACTGTTATCCATTTCCATCTCTATCACTGATCTGCTCGTAAATCCCTTCAAGCAATCACAATACTTCTCCTTCATCCTTTTCTACTTATACAGTCAATAACATCAACCACAACTCCAACATCCTCTTCTTTCTCAACCTCATGCTTAGGTTCCCTTAATACTTCCTCTTTTAGGTCAATACAACTTTTGCTGCTTAATATCCTCCATAGATCTTAGGGTTAGGTCAGATTCATTGAATCCTTCCAACTTTATGTTCTTCGACTATCCTTTTAGAAATATCTCAAATATCTTAATAGATTTACAATAAAACATTTTACAATGCATTAAATTATTCCATACAATCAATAAATAAAGTCAACATGATTTACATAATCCAAGAATTCAACTATGTCGGCTAGGAATCTGAATTCTTCCTCAAATGTAAATTACTAACACTCAGTCAATATTGTGTTCAACTACTCTATCTCCATTGGGAAGCTTGGTCACCACTAAACTATTGCCTTGGCTAATATTGTCTTCATTGGCAATCAACTGATGTTCAGTCAACACTAATTTTACTTGGCATATACTAGCTCAGTTGACACTAACATCACTTGGCTTAAACTAGATTTCTTCACTTTTGCTTAGTTAAGCCTACTAGTTTAGTCTCCATTCTTACTTAGATAAGAAATACATTATCTTATCATTGTGCCACATAATCAAGTACTCATTGAAGTATCAAGATAACTCAACCTTTCCTTAGGTGCTATTGTTACCAACCTTTCCCACACTCCTTCATAACAATCAAATAGATATAGTACTTTCTTAAATAGCAATGGTCTTACTAGTTAAGGTTTGACATCAATGACAATACAACAATTACTTCAATTGCAATTTCCAACACCCTTTTAATTAAATAAAACCCCCTTTTAAAATTAAATAATAGAAACCACTTTGCTAAAAATAAAAATAAAAGTGCACTTTCCAATGAGATGGAATCTTTTTAATTTTGAAAAAGGTTTTTGCCTCTTTATCTCAACCACTCATTATTTTACCTCTTAATCATATCCATTGATTTTGCCTCTTGAGAATTGTGAGCACATGGATCAACCAAGATTTAATCTCCACCATTTCTCATTTCTTTTTACCTCTTAATCTTGACCATCCGTTCATTTCTAAATTCATTTAAAATGATACTCTTGTTGGAAATCTAATATGGGAAAGTGAGATACTGAGAGGGGGGCTGAATCAGATATCCACTGCTAATTTCACTTTGACATATATTCAACTTACATATTATAAACATGAAATTCAATACTAAAATAGATCTAACAATCTAACTTCATCCATGAATGAAACACATAACACAAAGATTTTGGTTACCCAGAAACCCTTGAAAGGTAAAACTAAGGTGGGGATGACACCCACAAATCTTCACTACTGCAGTATTAAAATTTTCCTATTAGGGCTACAAAATTTGATCATAAACTAATGATCTACCCTATGAGGGGTTTGCCCTATTAAGATCTTACATACTTATACAATCTACCTTGGTTAAAGGATTTAAAACTTACAAAAAAGTCAGCACTTGGTTAATAGATTTACATAGGCCTATGAGGACCACTTTGTTAAGAGATTTACCCTGATTCACCTGCTAAAATGTATCAATACTTGATCCTTCAGTTTGCACTATGATGGTGATAACAGATCTTCTCCTTACAATACTTGTTTGATCTCCTTAATCGAATATAGCTCTATTCTTCCCTTCACTGCTTTTGTTGATCACTCTAACTGATCTCTACGTATATCAAAATACTTCTATGTTCTATGTATATGAGATCCCCTTCAATGCATCCAACCACATACATCATTTTAGGCTTAAGATCTCATCTTATATAGACAAAAAATCAACCTCCTAGATCAAGATCAACGATCTAGATTCTCTACTTATGCCACTTAAGCATTCCATTATTTTGATAGGTTACATTCCTTAGATAGGGATTAATGATAATGAATACAAGGCATAATCAACTTTGTGATTCCCTCAACAAACATTAAATATTATATAGATGTCAACCAAAATGGCTTACCTAAGTGTTTGTGCCATAAAAAACACATATGTCAAAACTGACTTGCTCAGCATATGAAGTTGCTGACACTTGACATTTATTGTTCTTCATATACTAGTGCTAGGCACTGACACTTCTATACAACTCATCATAAACTGATTGATGACTACTAAAGTACTCGGTGACCTCTGACTTGCTTGGAAATAACTACTGCTTAGTAACTATACAAAATACAATTCTAAAACATAACTCGACCTTTACAAGACGTCTCAGTAACAGTGATGACTGATCAACATTGCCTAGAAAATGACTAAGTTTAAGACACTAATAGACAACAAAACTTAGGGATCAAAAATCTCCCCCTTTGACATTAGTGGCAAGAAGACTTTGTCATGACTTTTATATTACAAAATAGTACTTAGTAGTTTTTGCACTCCCCCTAAGACCTTGACTCAGTCTTCAAAATATTCTACATATATATACATAAGACTCTTTGGCGTATACTGAATATATACATTACAAAATAGTATCCTTTCTATTATTCTTATTGACATTTCATTTCCCCTTTTTGTTATTCCTATCACGGCATGTCATTTCCCCCTTGTTTTTGTCACTTGAAGCTACTCGGGTGTAGGGGTGAGAAAATACTTATCCAAAAATGGTTTATGGATCTACATTATCATACCTAAGGCATTGTCCCATCCTGACCTGACAAACTCCAAAACCTATATCTTTATTTCTAGCTATGCAGCTAGATCAACTAAACTCTTGGAAATAGAGAGATGAGGATCTCTCTTTACTAACTCTTTTGTCATTGCTAATTCTTCCTTCATAACCTCTAGATAGGTGTTAATATTATATATATATATATATATATATATATATATATATATATATATATATATATATATATATATATATATATATATATATATATATATATATATATATTAGCTTATCTCTTATTCTCCCATCATTATAATTCAACTTGGCTAATATTCCTTGTGCATGACGTAACCTAGTGAAATGAATGGAGCTGGAGCTTGCATCCATGCTCAGTGAATGACCGGTAGACTTCAAGTCTAGTTGCAGTTTATTAATTAACTCTTGATTGTCCTTAGTGAAATCTTCTACATTACATAGCTTCTTGTAGAGAGAATGAACATTCTGCAAAACCTCTTATAAATTAGTCACTAAGGTAGAAAGTTCTACCTATTTTACTGCTATCTCAGTAAAGACCTTTTCAAGTACCTTGGTCTCAAGCTTTCTTTCAAACCACTGCATAAGTTTTTTATACACTTCACTATCATCACTATTCACCTTCTTAACAATTTGAACTAGTTGTTCTAGGATAGGTGCAGTGTCATTCACATCATCCATTTCAAAGGCTTCTATGAATATACCTTTTATTTCATGCAAAACTTGTTTCTATTGATATTCTCTCCTTAACTCTTCTTGCTTGTTTTTCTTCTTCAAAATATCTCGCAAGATTTGCATATGCTCATAAGTCAAATTATCAGTGTCCCATTTTGGAATCACTATAACTTCATCGAGTGTAACCTGTGTTCCTAGATATTTCTCCTTGTTCTTCTTGGATTTCTTCTTAGGTTTATTTCCACAAGGCACTTGTATAAGAGCTTTAATAGCCTCTTGTTCCTTAGGATCTGGATTTTTCTTGGTTTCCTGCTCCTCTTTTTTCTTCTTTTCCTCCATATGAGGACCTGTCATTACTAATGCAAACTTATCTTCTTGATCTTTGATACTCTCCACTCTTTGTTCTTTCTTATCCTCTTTGGTAGGTGCATTCTCAATTGTGATTGTCGGCTTGTCCTATTTCTTGGCATTGGCACTATGTAACACTTGTTGCTCAACTCTGACCATGTGTGAGCTTGAAAATATATTGTCTACAATTGAAGTACCTTCAATCCATGTATAATCATGTACTTGTATAAGAATGGGATTGGCTCTTGGTAGAGGGTGACCATAAGTTGCCTCGGTAAGAAGTTGACTCTTTATCTCTTCCTCGGTCAAAACCATGACTCTATCAATACTGTTATTTCAGTTCTTCTCGATACATATAACATCTCAGCTATCATAGGAGTGTGGAACACACTGAGTGACTTGGTTACTATGGACTTCAATACTAATGCTCGACATCAAATGTGCAATATAAATTCCCTCTCAAATCTATCCTAATGCATCTCAATTTATGCAGATGTGGACTTTAACATATCAAATGTCAAGAACTGATGTAAAATAAGTCATTAGAAAATTCAGCTCCTCACATAACTTCTTTTCTTAGTTTGAAGTAGTGTGATCACCTGATCCATTGGATTGGGTGACCTCAGGTTCACTGGCTCCACTATTGCTTGCTTCCTCTTTCTTTTTCCATGTCTTATTCATCTAGTTCCTTATCTATTCAACAATCTCTTCATTTTTTACTTGTTCATTTCTTAGTGCATGTGCTCTGTAGTTTATTTTTTATGTGACCAATCTTGTGGCATTTGTAATAGACCAAACTTCCACTCATCCAACTCTTGGATTTACCTCTAAAATGTGTCTTCATACAGTTTACTCCAATATGACCATATTCTCCACAATAATGACAACTATACCATGTATTGTAGTCCCAATTGAATGTGTTACCTTTCCTGGGTGCTTTATTCTATTTATTAGATGTCCACTTAGCTTTGGATCTACATTCTTGTGCTTTATGACCATATTTTTGACAATTAAAGCAATATCCTTGAAATCTAGGTGTAGTCGGTGGATTACTGACCTTTGACCTACATTCATGTTCATAATGTCCATGTTTCTTACAATTAAAACAAATTCTATTGAACTTTGGTTTAGGATTGGACTTACCATTCTTGATTTTGTAGATGTTTGATGTGTGTAGTAGCTTTCTACAATGATGGCATGTGGGTTTCTTGTTCTTTGACTTTTCATTCCTCTGTTCTACACTTTTTGATGATTCTCCTTCTTTAGTAGATGATAGGTGCTCATCATGTCCAATTCTAGAAGTATCATTGGATCTTCTTGGTGACCTCAAAAGTTCTTCAAAGTATTTCTGATACAGGGCAGGTAAGGAGGTCCAATTAAGGATAGTCCAAACAAGCAGCCAATCACCACAATGCAGAACAACACAACAAGACAATTTTTTCAACTGAATTTTCATTAACATGCCTGACTGTAAGGCCTTTCAGGTTAGGGCCAAATACAATCAAAGTATTCCTGCAATCTCTCAGCTATTCCAGTTCTGAAAAAAATTAGCAACTGATGGAAACCCTAAGGCAGATCTGAACTTAATCTCGCAAGCCTCAAAGAAATCTCATTGTCTCCAAGCATGCAAATCACTAGCTCTACTATTATAAACTATTAGATAACAATCTAATCTTCAAGATCTCATAGGATCCAGATCTAATATTCACACTTACTAACTTCCAATTCTTCTCTCTAAAAAACTACCCAAACACTCCTCAAATACTAATCTTCAGCCACAAGTTGGTTGGAAGAAACAATTAACTCCTAAGCCAAGTCAGCTCCTATTACAAACAAATATTAAATGCAATAATAGTCAGCTCTCAAATAGCCTTAAAAACATTTAATTCTCCATGTCAGCCTCTAGATCTATATAGGAGAATAAAAAAAAAGCTACCAACAATAAATGTACCTAGTCAGCCAACCAAATCTCCAAGAACTCCAGTTGGTAAACCAGAACTACTGAGCACTAGAGAAACAATTGAGCACCAATGAAACAACCGACCATGCCAAGCATCACTGAGAAAGCACATTGACTGAGAACCATAGGCATCACCAAGTACAAGTTCCACTGAGCACGAGAGGTTTCATCGAGTTCTTTCAATGACCGAGCTCCCTTCAATAACCAAGACCATCGGTTAAAGTTGCAACCAACACATAACCAAATCAACACACCACCATGTAGATTTTTCAAGTACCCTAGAATGCCCCTGCATCAATTTCACAACTTCATTTGGTTTGTTCATCCTTTCATTGAGTTCCTTTTCAAATCTCAGTTCATTCTTTAGTTGACTATTCTCTTATCTCAGATTGGTGATTTCCACATCTTTTCTACTCAACTCCTGATTAGCAACTAGTAGTTGATTTACCATGTCCAATTGATTGTTTGTTATCCTTTTCATGTCACATGTCCTTTCATCAAGTCTTATAGACATTTGTCTTTTTTCTTCTTTAGCCATTATCTTGTCTTCTTCAGCTTTCTTTTCTTGTTCAATTACTTCACATAGTCTTACTGATTGAATTTTGTGTTCTCTCTTTAGATTTATGATGTCTTCATTCAGTATGTTTTTTCTCTCTAACAAATCTATTATAATTGCATCACTTTTAGTAGTATTTCCATTTTCAAATAGACCTTTAGTATCCTCTTCTTTATATTGTGTATCATTTAGTTGAATTGCCAATTCTTTCTTTCTGCTTAAGGATTTCTTCAATTATCCTCTAGCTGCTTCAAGCTGGTGTAATGCAATTTGAATGTCAATCTTCTAATTATCTATGATCTTTCCCAACTTATAAACCTCCATCTCTAAGATCTTAACTCACAAGTGATTATACTTCTTTAAGAGACCTATGCTCTGATTACCAATTATTGGAAATATAATATGGGAAAGTGAGATACTAAGAGGGGGGTGAATCAATATCCACTAATAATTCTACTTTGACATAAATTTAACTTACATATCATAAACATGAAATTCACTACTAAAATATATCTAACAATCTAACTTCATCCATGAAATGAAACACATAACACAAAGATTTTGGTTACCCAAAAACCCTTGAAAGGTAAAACTGGGGTGGGGATGACACACATAAATCTTCACTACTACAGTATTAAATTTTTCCTGTTAGGGCTACAAAATTTTATCATAAAATGATGATCTACCCTATGAGGGGTCTACCTTATTAAGATCTTACACACTTATACAATCTACCTTGGTTAAAGGATTTAAGACTTACAACAAAGTAAGCACTTAGTTTAGAGATTTACATAGGCCTGTGAGGACCACTTTGTTAAGAGATTTACCCTCATATACCTACTAAAATGTATCAGTACATGATCCTTTGGTTTTCACTATGATGCTAATAAAATATCTTCTCCTTACAATACTTGTTTTATCTCCTCAATTGGATATAGCTTTGTTCTTCCCTTCACTACTTTTCTCGGTCACTCTAACTGATCTTTGCCTATATCAAAATACTTCTTTGTTCTTTGTATATGAGATCTCCTTCAATGCATCCAACCACATACATCATTTTAGGGTTAAGATCTCATCTTATATAGACAACAAATCAACCTCCTAGATCAAGATCAATGATCTAGATTCTCTACTTATACCGCTTAAGCATTCCATTATTCAATTTTGATAGGTTACATGCCTTACATAGGGATTAATGATAATAAATACAAGTCATAATTAACTCTATGATTCCCTCAATAAACATTAAATATTGTATAGATTTTGGCCAAAATGGTTTACCTAAGTGTTTGTGCCATTAAAAACACATATGTCAAAATTGGCTTGCTCGGCATATGAAGTCTCTGACACTCAGCATTTACTGTTCTTCATATACTGGTGCTTGGCACCGACACTTCTATACAATTTGCATAAACTTCTTGGTGACTACTGAATTACTCAGTGACCTTTGACTTTCCCGATAGTAACTACTTCTCAGTAACTATACAAAATACATGTCTAAAACATAACTCGGCCTTTACAAGATGGCTCGATCGTAGTGATGGCTGACCAACATTACCTAGAAAATGACTAAGTGTAAGAAACTAATAAACAACAAAACTTAGGGATCAACAACTCTCTCCTCATTCTTAAGATCCCATCCTCATAGCATTCTAAGCTTCTTGAGATCTTGAAATCTTATTACATGTTCTTAGAGTCTTGGCATCTTAGCATCTTAGAATCTTGGAGTCTTGCAATCTTGGAATCTAGGCATCTTAGCATCTTGGAATCTTGGAGTCTTGCAATATTGGCATCTTGGAGCTATGGCATTCTTAGATCTTTCATATTGAATCATTTCATCATTATTTTCATTTTCTTTCTTGCATCTAGCTTAATCCATCTCATCTTAGATCTACTTTTCTTGCATTCTTGAGTATCATTTTAGCTTAGATCTTGCATCTCATCTTAGATCTACTTTTCATTATCATTTGAATCTTCCATTATATGGTGCACCTTGCAAGGGTCTTTCTTTAAGGTTCATTTGAGAGCCACCATTCATAATATCTACATGGTTCTTGCACGTCATGGATCGGAAGCTATAAGTTGCTTGTTGAGATCTCATTTTTCACAGATTCCCTCAAGTGTAATGGTTTATAGAAGTGATCTCACTTTTTGGTATGCACATGGAACCCCAACCTTAGCTTCCAAAATGATGTTGAAGAATTGGATAGTTGGGGTACTAAATTATGCACTCCATTGCCTTAGATTTAATTTTCTTTCCCAAATTTGGTTGCTTCCCTTATATTCTTTCTTAAAATTCTACATCTAGCCTCTCAAAACTTCTCAATCTCATTAATTCTCCTCCTCACACCCTCCACTCCCTAACTATTCCTTCTTCCAAATCTTTTACTCTCTTTCCTCATGTATTTTTTTTCTATTTTTGCTTCCTCACTTCATTCTCTTTCTCTCCTTTGCATTTTCTCCCCCATCTCCTCTCCTTGTGTTAATGTATTTGTCCATTTGCATTTGCCTAAAATTTATTGAAACCATTTCTATAAATCTAATTTTTGCATGTCTTGGGATAATTACATTCCATAAAATTGCATTTCTTTCAAGTATTATGTCAAACGGTTCACATCCATTGTTTATTCTTGCACATTTTGCAAAAAGTCTACCAAAATAGTTGTAATTGCAACATTTGCACAATGGTAAAAGTAAAAAGGTGTGTTACACTTTATTCCAACTTATCACCGCAACTAAATTTAAGTATTTCTAACTTCAAATTGTAATACCTCAAAAATGGGCTATAGGTTCATTAACCTCCTGCATCTTCAAATCAAACGAAATTGACATCGAATTCCTAACCAAAGGCACATCTGCACATCATCAAATCCTAATTGATTATCCTAAGTTCTGCATCAGGGAATATTCCTAGCAATATTCCTAATTTATCCTAATTATCTTTAATTTAATAATTATTTAGCGATAAATCTAATTTATCCTAAAGTTTGATTAATTGAATATTCTGAATATTTAATTAATCAGATTTAATTCTGCCACTTAATTATTTAATTACATTTATTCCTAAATTGCATTATTTAATTTTGACAATAAATCAAAATTCTTATGACTAATTGATTAAACTCTTATTTAATTAATAAAAGTTAATTGTCAATTTTTAATAATATAGTTTTTGAATAAAGTTTGATTTAATAATTGATTAACCCATAAATCAATTGTTTTAATTCAAAAATCAGTTAAGTGGAAAATAAATCACTTTATTTATTAAATTAATTTATAATTAAATCATGCACAATTAGAAAAGTAGTCAACTAGAAATAAACAAACAATTTTAAATTAAAACTCAACATTTGATGATGAGTTGAAATTTGATCTAAACTCTATTTTGAGTTAAACACTGCTTTTGCATGATTTTTGTGAGTTAATTATCTTTGATTTCTTGATAACTCAAAAATCAACCTGAGTTTATCAAGAGTGATTTATGGCTTTTCTTAATGCATCCTCAAGCCCTGGATTTCTATAAAAACAAGGCTCAGCTCTTCACAATACACCCACCTCAAATTTGCACAACTACTCTGGTGAATTTGCGATTGAAGGATTAAGCACTTGCGACAGGTGACTTGTGAGATCTTTCATTGTTGGTCACAATTTTTCATAGTTTTCATATCATAGCTTTGCATTCATAGTTTTCATATCATTCTTAGATAAATCTTCATATCATCCCAATTTCATTCTAGATTAGTTTCATATCAAGTTTTTCATCTTATTGCATACAAAATACAAAAAAATAGATTAATTTGCATTCATTTTATATACATCTTTTGCATTCAAATCCTTTGTTTAGGTGTTGCATTGTCACTAATCTCATCCTAATCTAAGAATACCATACTCGCACCTACTAGAAGGCAGTAAATCACCTGGTTAGCTTAGTTTCAATTATTTGTCAGATTTTAATTTCTGCTAACTTCTAATATTTTACTAAAGTGTTGTGTCCATAGCTAGGTACAATTTTCACACACACATTTGTGGTGCCCATCTTGGGGCCCTGAAATGGGTTTCCATTTCACTTCTATCAATTTCTATCTCTTTTCTATCATTTTTTGATCCATTCTGTGATTTTATTCTCTGTCTGTACAATTTTTGTATGAGTTTTATCAAAAACTCATGCCAAAACCTACTTGGTGTCATACGACTTTTGGCATTTTCAAGGCTCATTTCAATAAATATAGATAATCATTTGAGAGCTACATTGTCGTTTGGGAAGACACCCACTGTCGTACAAGTTTTCAGACTATCGTATGGGAGGTAACCCACTGTCGTACAAGTTTTGATATCAGGATTCAATTGTCATTTCAGATTTTTAGGTAGTTTTTCAGATTTGGACTAACAGCTAACCCTAACAATTGAGATCTTCTATTTCTAACTGATATTTGCTGATACTGATTGGAAAACCACAAGAAAAATTGCTAAAATGGGTAAAATCTACTAAGCGCGTTGCAAGGAATTTAGGTATTCTACTATGATCTGATAACACTTTGATTTGGACATATAAAATGAACTCTCACGTGTCAGGCTTGTGTGACTTTTTCTTCTTTCATATCACAGACTTCATTTTGGGCTATAAAATGAACATAGATTTGCTTTTCGCATTTATGTTACACGTAGTAAATAGGCCCTATGAACACTATTTGTGGATGATCTTGAGAGAGTGGGCTTATTTTGCTTGATTACTCATGTGAAGCTCTTCTTGATGAAGGATCCCCCTGTAGGTAGGGAGGATACTAAGATTGTCTTGTGTTCTACTGGGTTTGTAGTCCTCAGCTTTTGATCGATACATTCTCTCTCCGGGGAGATTGATAGACCATGAGTTGTTGACATCATAGATCTTGGTGAGATAATTTTAGTCTTAGCATGTCAAATTAATCTATTTGCTTTGTTTTGGTGAAGTGAAGAGGCTAGGAGATTATGCTCTACTTCCTTTTTGGATAGTACCAGAAACCCAGATCCTTGAATCTGATCTAGTCCCCCTATGGTATCTTTTGTGAGTCACCTTTAGAGAGGGTTAACCATAGTGGACATTCCCTTTATTGGGTCAACTACATGGATGGAACCTCAAGCAATAATAGCCATTTTTGCTGTGATAGCAACAGCTGCTATATAAATGTCCTTGTGGAGGAAATCTTCACAGGTGTGGTCTCTTGTTGGGCTGTCAGATCTCCCTAGCAGCCCCTGATTGATTAAATTCTTGGATTGTGTCAAAACCCCAGTGCACCTAGATTGGAGTTCACCCTCTTGAGATCACAAAATTTTTAGAGTCAGGCCATTACTACAAACCCTAGTGAGGCTAAATTTTTATTTTCTAGGACTATGTGCGTTATTGAATAACTTTTTGGTACACAATTAGCACTCCTAGGGATTAGCACATTTCCTCACTTGATTGTTCATGCACAGGGTTGCTTTGTCCCTTGTTCATTATTTTTAGATGTGCTTGAAATCACTTGCTTGCTATTATATGTTCTTGTTTACTTACGTGGTTATTGAAAATAAACGATCCCAATACAATCTTCGAATCTGGACAGAAAAATTTGCAAACAATCTAAAACTAAAAAACTAAAAAATTGCAAATCTGAAGAAAATTTCCTTTCTGGAGTCAAAATTCATCCCACATGATCATAGAGTCATATGAGTTATGAGCATTTATCATATCAGAACCATTGTATTGTTGTATGATAACTTGTATAGTGTCGTATGAGCTTTGTCAGAAAAACACCAGCAAAAAGTCAAAATATGCTATCAACTATCATGCAAGCTTTGCAATTGAAGTAAGAGTTTTGTCAACTATCATTTCCAAGCCTACCCACTATCGTATGAGCCTGCAGAAAGTCGTATGAGAATTTTTGAAAAATTGCCAGAAAGTTGCCAAATTGCCAAGAATTCAACTTTTATAGCCTACTTCTAGAGTCTGTCAAACAAATCATTGTAGAAGGAACAGAGAAAAAACTAGAAAAAATTCATTCATTTTTCTAAAGTGGTCTCTTGAGTCTGATTTAACCTTCTTATTTATCGATTTGAGTATTTTCCATCTTGTGTCAAAACCTTGTCAAAATTATCTTCAAATTCAGTCTTCATACAAAAATGGCTAAGTGTTGTGAGCTCATGCTCACCATCTTTTGGGCATCTACCCATACTACTAGGGCATAGTATCCTTCATTTACATCCATCTAATCTTCAATCAAATCCAATCTTGACAAGGTTGCATCATTTGATCTTCTTGAATCAAGTCATTCTTCAGTTGTCTTCATCTTGCTCTCTTGCTTCACCCAAGGTTAATGGTGGAAACTAGAGCTTCCTCACACAATAAATCCAAAGAAGCACCCAATACCTTACCTTTGTCTTCTCATGTGGGTCCAACCTTTGAGAAGCTTTACAATTCAGGTCTTTATGAAGATGACAATCTTGAAAATCTTTGATTAAAATCTGGTTACATACCCCCCCCTCCATCAACTCACGAAGGTAATCAATAAAATCCACATAAATCTATCCTAGGGAGTCCTAAAACTCATAACATGTCTCAAGGAGGGACAAACCATGGGTCTCAAGGACATCACTCTCAACATGGTGTGGATTAAGAACCCACACCTTCTGAAATTGCTCGATATCAAAATGATGATGGCTTCAAGAAAATGATGAGGCAT
This sequence comes from Chamaecyparis obtusa, assembly GCA_027943335.1. NCBI lineage: Eukaryota > Viridiplantae > Streptophyta > Pinopsida > Cupressales > Cupressaceae > Chamaecyparis > Chamaecyparis obtusa. The sequence continues at coordinate 1,430,393 of BSBK01000808.1, read as the reverse complement.
TTCTTGAAGACAGGGAAACATACTTCCTAGAGTTAGCTCATCAAGGGGCTAAACTTTCTCCCAAATTTAATGTTGAAGATATCATTACGCATGAGGAAGAAACTTCAATCATAGCTATGATGAAATAGATGCATGCCATGCAAGTCAAACTGAACAAACTTGAAAAAGAAAAGGAACCTAAAGAGTTCTCCATAGAGGCTCTATGCCCTTTTCCATTTGATAAAGACTTGTACATGTCACCATTCCCTAAAAGAGTGGAGATACCTAAGTATGATAAGTATGATGGAAACTCTGATCCTCAAGATCATGTCAGAGAATTATGTACTTAATCTATGGAGTTCATGCATGAACCAACCTACTTAATGCATCTTTTCCCTCAATCTCTGGGAGGGTCAGCCATTCATTGGTTCTCAAACATGCCTCCAACTATCAAAACTTTTGAGGAGTTAATCAAACTACTCTATCAACAATACTCATACAACATCCAACATCTAGTCACCATGATCGACATCTGCAATCTGAAACAATATCCAGGAGAACAATTCTTGACATTTCTCAAAAGATGGAGGAAAAAGTTTTCTCTATATGCTAGACCCATTCCAAAAATTGAGAAGCTGGAAATCTTCATTAACAATCTTGTTCTAGAACTCAACTACCATTTGCAAATGCAAAATAATACATCCTTTGATAAGATGGTAGAAAATGCAATCAAAATTGAGAAAGTACTTGTGCAAAAAGGAGACATCTCACTTCAAAAAGACAAGTATGAATCTGGATCTAGTTCCAAAGACAAAGGCAAAAACTGGAACAAGAACAAAGGTGTTGTCACTGATGGCATTGTTGATACTATTTGTGGCCCATCTAAGGCACCTGCTTTCAATCTCACTATTGGCACCCAAGCCATCAAAGCTTCTGAAGCTAAAGCAATAGACTCTAACAAGAAGCCATCTAACTATAAACCTTGGGCTACATATCCTAAACACAAATTTACTCCTCTCAGAGAGTCCTTGGAATCTACAATGAAAACTCTGTTGGCTAACAACATCATTTCCTTACCTGAGATAAAGGTCTTTGATCCTAAACCTAAACTAAGATGGTGGAGAGAGAATGATTTTTGTGACTTCCATCGCAATAAAGGTCATAAAAATAATAATTGCATCCTCTTAAAACATATCATACAAGAAAAAATTGATAATGGAGAAATCACAATTGATAATCATAAGAGCAATAATGATCATACAACATTCACGGAGCCATTTCTGAAACATGGTCAAGGAGATTCATCTTCTCAGCCTAATGTGGGTGCTAAAGTCAATTATGCTTACTCTGGAAACAATGTTTTTATCAATATGGTTGAACCCTTCCTATCTAAGCATTGCAATGTCATCATGATTGTAAGAAAAGATAGAGAAAATCAATCAGCCAATGTAGTTACTCGATCACAAGCTCAGGTACATCTGCAAGGATAAATCCCAGATTCATCAAATGTCCCTAAGATGCCTTTCAATCTCTCTTCTGCTTCTTAATAGAAGGCTGCCTCTAAATCATCAAATCCAAAAGACATGAGGCCTACATCATACAGTATTGTCCAACAACTCTAGCATACCAATGCAAAAATCTCCATGTTTGAGTTGCTTCAGATATCTCCAGCTCATAGAGCCATTCTAGACAAAGCTCTGCTCAGATCCAATGTTTGATAACCTTGATTTAGACAGATCCTAGACTATTTTTGGTCATCTTACATCTCCATAGTATATATCCTTTTTAGAGGAAGATGATAATTCCTTGATTCATCCGCATAACCAGCCCTTGCATATTGAAGTCTCGATCCAAAACCATTGAGTCAAACGTCTATTGATAGATGGAGGCACTGGTCTCAACATTTGTTCTTACAATTTGATTACACAATTGGGATTATCTGAAGCTTCCATTGATCCTAAAAAGAAAATAACTATCAAGGCATATGATGAAGAAGAAAGATCTTCCAAGGGAACAATTGTCTTGCCAATCATAATAGGTCCGGTCATCAAGGATACTACATGTCAAGTTCTTGATATACCTTTGGCTTACAACATCCTTCTAGGGAGACCCTGGATACATGGAATGAGAGATATTCCTTCCACATACCATCAATGTGTGAAATTTCCTTATGAAGGAGTAGAGGTGATGATTCCAGCTGATCTATCTACCACTTGCAATACATTGAAGGAAAGTGTTGATAAACTTGTGCCTAATATCAGAGAATCTTCTGCTAAATAGCTAGATGTTGCTTCAACATCTAAGATAGAAGAACTTTCTAAAGAGCTTAAAATTAAAGATAATGGTATGGGAGAATACACAATGGAACCTGTCTTATCTCTCACATCTCTCCCATTATCCCCAAAGTAATATGGACAACCTTCAGATAAAGTGAAACCTAAGGTTAAAGAATCCTAAGTCATATTCAATGGAAGCTTTGTCCCAAAGCAAGTATCTAAACAAGAGTTTGAGGGAGAAGAAGTTGTGCTTGCATGGTTATATAAAGATGAATCTCATTCTCAGTTAGTCCAAAAATGTGACTCCACTTTAAGAAAAATTCCTCAGAAGTCATATGGACCATGAGACAAATTGATCACAAAAATGGGATATATAGGAAAAGGACCTCTAGGACTACAAGGAAAAGGTCTTTTATCACCTCTTGACCATCGTGGCCAGACAAACAAGAATACAAAAGGTCTAGGGTATAAGAAGAAGCTTTTCTATCTTAGCAAGAACTCCCCACATGTCTTAGAATAGATTGAACCAAAGGAGGAAACAATACAATAGTCTGATAGTGATGATTCAGACACCACTGAGGATCTCATTCCTTATGATCATTTGCCTAAAGAAATTAAAGACCTTGTTGAAGTAGATGATGATCCAATCAAAAGGATTAATGTAGTAGACACACAAGAACCTACTATAGAACAAGAGATAGTTGCACCACAAGAACTAGCTGATCTCAAAGACAATCAAACAAACAAAGAAGAAGGTGGTAGCTATTCTGAGATAGATTCTCATGAGTATTAATTCAAATCAGAGTCTGAGGGTAACCCTTCTTGGGGCATTCATCCTGAATTTACACATGTTCTTCGATTTCCTAGAAGTCCTGAATCAGAAGATGAATCCAATGACTATGAATGGGGAGTCATTCTTGAGGAAGATGAGCTTATTACAAAGAAACATGTTGATTTTATTCACCAATATGTATCTAAACCCAATGTAAGTCTAGAGAGAAATAATGAACTTAACAAGTCTGATCCACTGATGGCTGAAGTGGACTCCAACAATGACATTGAGCCTATTCACGAATTGAACATCTTAAGTGGTAATATCACCTTCAAAATCTAGAGTTGGGTTAGGACTAATGATGATAGCTCCATATCTGTAAACACTATTTCCCAATCTTTCCCCACTTTGATTATCCAACATCTCAAACTTCTTGACCAAACTTCCATGAATTCGAGCCATGGTATTTATACCTTTCCAAATGACTATGCCCTTGCTTGCTACCTAAATGTAGTTGAGCCTATGAGGACTTCCATCAGTGAACCAAGCATTAGCATGATGGAGTCAGACATCAAGTATCTTAGTCAAAAAAATAAGAATAAAAATAAAAAGAGGAGTTCTGAGGGTGAAAACCACTTTGTGGCAGTCTCAGAACCTACAAAAGTAAAAATAAAAGATGTATCCAAAGGTGAAAACCTCTCTGAGGCACCTAAGGATGAGATATTTGATGTCCTTCCAAGTCATTTATAAGATAGATCTCCAATTCTAATTGAGCCCACTCAATCTATCAACTTGGGAACAACAGAGGAACCACAGTTGATCCATGTAGCTCAATCCTTATAAGAAGAAGAAAAGCAAAAAATTACTATATTCTGAATAGAGAAAAAGATCAAATTTGCATGGAAATATTTAGATATGCCAGGACTAGATCCTGATCTTATAATGCACCATCTATCTATCACTCCAGGGGTCAAACCTATTAAGCAAAAATTGAGAAAGATGCACCCTCATGTTGCACTCTTGGTAAAATCTGAATTAGAGAAACTACTAAAAGCTAGATTCATCCGTGTTATTGACTATGCTGAATGGATCTCAAATATTGTACCTATTTCTAAACTAGATAAATCAATCAGAGTGTGCATAGATTTTAGCGATGTGAATAAAGCATGCCCAAAGGATGATTTTCCACTACCTAACATTGACATGATAGTGGACATGACTGTGGATTTTGAGATGTATTCCTTAATGGACAGTTTCTCAGGCTACAATCAAATAAAAATTGCCCTAGAGGATCAAGAGAAAATTGCTTTCACATGCACATGGGGTACCTTTTGTTGGAATGTCATGCTATTTGGGCTTAAGAATGTTGGTGCTACATATCAAAGAGCTATGAAATATATCTTTCATGACATGATGCATCAAACTATGGAGGATTATGTTGATGATACCTTAGCAAAGTCTATGATAAGAACTGAACATCTAAATGATTTGAGCAAAATACTAGACAAAATGGAAAAATTTAGTCTCAGACTGAATCCCAAGAAGAGTGCTTTTGGTGTCACTTCTAGAAAGATCTTAGGATACATTATTTCAAAGAAAGGTATTGAAGTTGATCTAGATAAAGTTAAAGCCATCATGGAGATGCAACCTCCCAAGAATATCAATCAAATGAGAACATTACAAGGGAGAATACAATCTACTAGATGCTTCATATCTCAGCTTGTAGACATATCACATCCTTTTACAAAAACATTACATAAAGGTGTGACCTTTGCATGGAGCGAGGAATGTGAAAAGAAATTTAACCATATCAAGAAATATCTTTCAAATCCTCCTATCTTGTTTCCTCCTATTCAAGGGAGGCCACTGATCTTGTATGTCTCCACAATAGATACATCACTAGGGGCATTGCTAGCATAGCATGATGAGAACAAAAAGGAAAGAACTATATACTATATTAGTAGAACATTGGTAGCATATGAGAAGAATTATTCAATGATTGAGAAAGCTTGTCTAGTTGTGATCTTTGCATCATAGAAACTGAGACATTATATGTTATCTCATACCACTCATTTGGTAGCTAAGATTGATGCACTAAAATACCTACTAAGCAAAGCTGCCCTCACGGGTAGATTAGCTAAATGGGTCATGCTCTTAAGTGAATTCAACATTGAATATGTTGAAAGAAAAGCTATAAAAGGATAGTTAATTATTGATCAATTGGTTGATGCACCATTGTTTGATGATACACCAATGCAAATGGACTTTTTGGATTCCTCTATCATGAACTTATCTTCTAGATCATGGAAATTATTCTTTGACGACTGCTATACATAGAATGGATTGGGAGCAAGCATACTGTTCATCACACCTCAAGGATACTCAATCCCTAAAGCATTTAGAATCAAGTTTCCATGCACAAACAATATTGCTGAATATGAAGCCCTTCTTAATGGCATGAACATAGCAATTGAATGGAGAGTGACTGAATTACACATTCATGGAGACTCACAACTTGTGATACACCAAGTCAATGATGTGTACCAAATGAAAGATGGCAAGTTGATCCCATACAAGAGAATGGAAAATGATCTAAATAAATATTTCATATCTATCACATTTGAGCAAATTCCTAGAATAGAGAACAAGGCTTCTGATGCAATGGAAACACTATCTACTTTATTACAATAGCCTAAACATGAGCTACGCTATGAGTTCCTAGTGGAAGCACTATCTTATCCTACATATGATTCCCCTGAAACCCACATGATTTGCACTATTGTTGGTCATGATTCATCCCAATAAAAAAACCTTTTCTCCTATCTCCAAGACCAAATCATTCCTGATACCTTCAATCACCATGAGAGATGATACCTTATCTGCAATGCATTCTGGTATGTCATCATTGGTCACTATCTGTACAAACGAGGTCTAAATGGTACTCTACTTAGATGTTTAGAATGGGAAGAGTCTCAACGTGCACTAGAGGAAGTCCATGAAGGTATATGTGGATCACACTCAAATAGTTTAACACTAGCTCAAAACATTATTAGGGATGGGTACTATTGGCTTGAAATGGAGAAGGATGCAATCAAATTTGCTAAGAACTATCAAAAATGTCAACTACATGGTAACTTAATTCATGCTCCAGGGAGAGATCTAATTCCCTTTACTACACAATGGCCTTTTCACCAATGGGCATTTGATCTTATAGGATCCATACATCCTCATTCTTCTAATGGACATACCCATATAATCACAGCTACACACTATTTCACAAAATGGGTAGAAGTAGTCCCTTTGACTCAAGAAACTGGCAAGAAAATATCTATGTTCATCCTAAACTACATCATATGTCGGTATGGTATTCCACACTCTATAGTCACAAATAATGGTGGACAATTCAAGAACAAAGATTTAGATGATCTATGTGCCAAATTCAAGATTACACAACATTGGTCATCTATCTACTATCCTCAAGGGAATAGACAAGCAAAGGCTTCAAATAAGAATCTATTGAAAATCTTACATCGTATAGTTAATAAAATGGGAAGAGACTAGCATCTCATGATCAATCCAGCTCACTGGGCCTATAGAACAAGTATCAGAATGCCCACTGGGGCTACACCATTCACTTTAGTTTATGGGTCTGAAGTGGTACTATTGAGGTTGAAATCCAATCACTAAGAATCAGAATGGATGGTCTAGTAATTGAGGATGACTACAGAATGTCTACGTTGCAAGAACTTGAAATACTAGATGAGCACAGATAAGCAGCATATGATCATCTCAGAGTATATCAGAAAAGAATGTCTAGAGGCTACAACAAGAAAGTTAGACATAGAGAATTACAAGTTGGCGATCTAGTCTTGAGAGAGAATCCCAAAAATCAATCACATAGAGAGCACAAGGGGAAGTTTGAACCCAACTGGCTAGGTCCCTTTGTAATCACTACTACTTTTGGCACTAGTGCTTATCAACTCTCAACGACTAAAGGAGAATAGCTCTGAGAACCAATCAACGTTATCCATCTAAAGAAATTCTATGCCTAAAGCATTCAATATTAAAAAATGCCCTGAAAAAAATTTTAAAAATTGAAAAATTTGAAAAATTGCAAAAAAATTAAAAAATACAAAAATGAAAAGAAAAAAAAGAAAAAGTGCCTTGGTGAAAACCTGGAAACAGGTGCCTTGGTAGCAAAAATAGAATCTCTGCCAAGATGGTGAAAACCGGGCAAACGGGTGCCACTTATTTCAAAAACGCTTCATCTATCAGTGCAATCTTGGTCTTTCCTAGCTTTAGTTTGTACATATCTCCCATTTTGTTTCCACATTCCTATTTTCAATAAAGTTGATCTATACACAAATCAGCTCAAGCGCCTGTATCCTATCAATGTTCAAACTTGGGGGAAATCAATGTCATATCCTATGGTCTCCAGTATACCTCAGACGTGTCATAGCCAGTCAGATTCCTTTGAAGCTTCATCTAAGTCAATCAGTCAATCTCCTCTCTAGAAATGATTTTGCATCAACAACAATGCAATCAAACATCAAAACAAATTGAAAACAATCTATGCTTCATATGCTTTCATCTCCTTGTATGCTTACTGATTTGCATTGAAATTTTTGCATATTGTGTCCCTTTGAGCTCTTTGATGATGCCCTTTATAGGATTTAGGGAGTGATGACTGGGGGCATAGTCTTTTCTTTGTCTTCTGCTTGTATGTGAAAATATAACAACTTTGGAAATTCTGGACTGAAATGGTGTCTGTCTGTCAGAGCCTCCATCTCGTATTGGATGGCCATGAGTACCTCGACCATTGATACCTGGAAAATTAAAGGAAGTTTGATCTAACTATTGTATTTTTGAGTGAGTTCTTTCTCCTACTATGAAACGTGATCTTACCTAAGGTTGTGAACAATAAAGGGTCACTACGAGTAATTCACACTGGATTTAGAATGATCTCTCGACTGTTTGATGTGTTTGTAATGCAAGGCATATTCTAGTAATCGTGATGTCTATGTTTTGATGCTTATACAAATTGCTATATCAAAATGGACATAATATTCAGGTCATCCTAGTATTTGTGCCTTGGTGCTTATATCTAATCTGACATTCCGAAAACAAAATCAATATTCATATGTCCATGGTTGTCTAACCAATGGGCATTGTATTGATTCTTGCGCATACAAATCAATATTCATATGTCCATAGTTTCCTACCTAGTGGACATCATATTTATTTATCCAGTTACCTAAAAATTTAATGATGAAAATGACCGACACATGATCAGTGACTAGGTCCTAGGTCTTAGGTTGCATTTCATTCTACATGTCATTTTTGCACTTTGCATGGTTGCATGATCTCACAAATTGCTAAATAAAGTTAAAATGCTTACATGATTCTTTAAAACTAAACTTAAACTTGACATGAAGAGCTAAACCTCTCACAAAGGTTTCTTCACAGAACCACAAGTAGTCACCATCCTGGGCTAAACATCCTTTTTGACATAAGACTGTGTACTTGTCTTCATCAATACCTGCAAAATGTATCATGTGTATCATTGCATTTACATTACATATCATGATCATTACATCTATTGCATTACATTTCATACATGTGCATAATCAAAATCATACATTTCCATACATCTTTCCATAATCAATTACATTTGCATAACATCCATACATCTGAAAGAAATCATTGCATTGCATTCCATACATAAATTCTACACTACTCATAGCATTTACATCACATGATATCATCATAAATCAAAACATGACAAGTATAAATGAAGTCATAACCAAAATCTCAATCTCATATATATAACTCGAACTAGTCAAGGGTGCACTACTGGCACAAAGTACAAAAGAATGAGCTCATGTGAGCTATCAGAAGTCAGAGTAGTATATATGAACACAAGGACAAAAATATCATAATATCTTGACAGATCAGTTGTCTACCTGATCCTGTGCATTTGGTGGAGGTGGTGACAATGCATCAAGCACTAGCTCAACTCAGGGTGCTCTAGCTCCCTCTGAAGAAATCATATACTGAGAGTATGTCAATACTCTCTGATTAGTAGGAACAACAACATAGTAGGCAGAAACATAGTAAGTAGCTCTAGAGGTCTGATGTGTCACCTCTACCTGTAATCTCCTATTCTCCTCTTGGAGCTTGGATCACTATCTATCAGCCTCTGTAAATCACTCCTCAAAATGAGCACTTCATACCTTTAGGTCCCTGACCTATAATCTGAGTCATCTAATAATATCTTGAGGAGTTTTTGGTACACCAAGATTTGCATCTATTGTAGGCATATCTATATCTCTCATTGGCTGATCAGCAACCTCTACTCTCTATGCCTTACGACATCTCACCTCAACACCCAAGTCAAAATCTATATCATCTTATGTAGGATCAGGACCAGCACCTACATACTGCTCTACTCCAAGTACCTCATTTGCACTACCTACACTACCTAAAGTACCACTCTCTCCTCTAGTAGATCTCCTCTGTAAAACTACAGGTCTACCTTCTAAAGCACTAGTAGGATGAGGTGGTCTCATGTGGCCAAATGGTCTTTGTGGTGTCAGAATAGCTCTTGTCCTTGGAGGTGTAGGGTGGGGCATTAGAACCTATGCACCTATGTGTCTCTGCCCTCTACCCATAGAAGCACCTATCACATCCATAGCCTCCTCCATAGAAGGTATCAACTATATAGGATCTGAGAATTTGTATATATGATGCTCAACAAGCCAAGCAATGTATCCATATGTAACTATGACATCTATGACACCTGCATGGTAGTCCTAGTCTCTGTCAACAATACCGCTATACTCCTATGTACACATAGCATAAGATAATCAAGGGCCCCATCCTAAGCCAAGCTCTCTAAGTATTTGTGCATAAGAAGCATGATCATGTGGTGTATCCTGAATGATGCCATGCTGCCACCACACTCTGGTAATGATGAAGCTCTCAAGCACTGTGGTAGACCGCCCAATCAATACTTAGCTCTGGCAAAAATAACTGAACTACTCTCATGCAGTAGTCTAGGCCTCTATCTGTAGATAAGCATGCCAAATCACATAAGTACTATCATCCAAGCAATGTCTCCAATACTTAGCATGACCCATTTGAACCTGTGTAACATAACTAGAATATACATATATCACAGGCTCTAGTGGCTGACATTATGTCTGACATACTGGTCTCAATACTGGGATGTGCTCCCAGGCCCAAATCTAAAGTACCAAGGCACCCAAAGAAAAAGACTTTCTCTCCTGATACACAATCTCATGCATCTCAGAGAACATGTGAGCCAGCATACACTGACCCCAACCCATCTTAGAAGGAGTGGCCATCAAACATGCAATCATCAGGGCCTAACCCATCAAGAGACAATTCTACTGACGGTCAGACATAATGATACCTCCTATCATGCCAGCTATGATACACTCTAATCTATAGGTCTGCCCATAGCGCTAAACTAATATCTCCCAAGAAATAGAGTCAGTAAGTTGTGTATCATCTCTAAACAATCATCTAAAGGCAAGTAATCTAGAGTTCCCCAAACTCACATACTTAGGGCGTGGATCGCGGAAAGGAATACAGAGTATCTGATAGACATCCTCCGGTGTGACAGTCATCTCTCCTATAGGGAGGTGAAAGGTCTGGGTCCCTAAGTGAAACCTCTCAATAAATGCAGTAAGAAGTCTGTGGTTCACCCTAATCTCGGGCAACTGAATAAGATACTCAAAACCACAGGCAGCAAGATGTACCCTCATCGAGTCTAGAAGTGAAACACATAATCATTGTGTCACCGGATGTGAAATACGCACTTGGACATCAAGATATATGACCTATACAACATAGGAATAGGGAATTCTATCAGTTACTTGGTTGAAAAATAGGCTAAAAGTACAGAACTTGAAAAGTTGACTATCTCAGAAGGTACATTAAATGCTTAGGAATTAGCCTAAGAATTCAGAAAATCAAAATTTTTAACCTAAAAAGGTGTTTTAAGCTCACTATTTTTCATATGACAACACAGTCTGGCATCAAAACTTGTACGATTTTTAGCAAGGTCTCATACGACAAACCATGGTTATACGAAATCTAGGTCATCCCGTACGACATATGAGGGACCTGACGAAACATCGTACGACTTTTAGGTCCCTTTGATACGAGTTTCTATGGGTTCTAAGATGACAATCTAAATGAAATTGAAAATTCATACAAGTCACGGTTGACAATTGTATGAGTTTCCATGCATGCGAGAATTGAAAATTCAAACATACAGAAAAAGATCCTAAAAATGCTACAAACATGCAAAAATGAATTTACAAAGAGGCACAAAGGTCCACTTACTGGATGTCCATACTGAGGAGGTCTCTGATGTCTCCAGCTGCACTCAAAATGGTGGTAAGAGATAGGTACCTTCATCTCGGCCATTTTTCTCGCTCAAAGGGCTCCATAAATGTTTCAAAAGTCAAATGTGAATAATGAAATAAAAATGACCTTTTTGGCCCTTATATAGCTTTTGACCTAATTTTTAAAATTGCTCTGTTTTCCACAAAAATTGCACCACTGGCTAATTTCGATGTTCTAAACTTATTTTCGGGATCAAAATCAAAATCTAAGATCATTTACTATGTCAAAATCATGATTTAAAATTTTTAGACCCAGGATGACCGACTGCTTGCATAATCAATCTTCAATCTTCGTAGAAATCCGAAATTCAACTTAACTGATCATATTACATCAAACTATTGAAATTTCAACTTGGTCAACCATGGTCAACTCATGGTCAAACATAGTCAAACTTGGTCTTTTGGACCTCCAAATGATGCAGAACATGTTCCCAGACGTGTACAATCACTTCTCAAATCAATTAACATGCTTCTAAATCATTCAACGGTGACTTTTCCTGTTAGATTTCCATTTTAATCCTGAAGGGGGCATGGTATCGCATATCATTGAAGTCTGTAAATCTAATTTTGTCAATCAAATCTCTCCTTAGTAATCAAGACAACAACCATGTCTAGTTGTTAATTCATCTAAAGACATCATCGCTTGGGGCACATCGCTTGGGGCATATCAGATTCATTGAGATCCATATCAATTTGGTATCCTAATCTATCTTGTAAACTATATCAGCTTTTCATAACCATCAGTTCATTAGTGTTATTTCCTTGGTTCTTCGTAACTGAAGGATTCAGATGTGATACCAATTACAATTCCTTTTGACAGTCAGGTCGGGAATTCGGTCACTCACTTCTTCATAATCATAAGGTTCAAAATTAGGTGTTTGACACTTTTTCATAATCACCGATTCATCGTTGCTATAGTTAACATTATCTTTGGTCAATCAGGACCTAACATCTTCAAATCTTTCAATTAGTTTCTGTCTCAAAATCAGTTAATCTCTCAAATCAGTTTCAATATCAAACACAGAGTAATCTTTGAACCACTGTGCTTCGCACAGTAATTCAAAGAGGGGAAAAATGTAATACCAAAAAATGGGCTATAAGTTCATTAATCTCCTGCATCTTCAAATCGAATGAAATCGACATCGAAATCCTAACCAAAGGCACATGTGCACATCATTGAATCCTAATTAATTATCCTAAGTTCTGCATCGGGGAATATTCCTAGCAATATTCCTAATTTATCCTAATTATCTTTAATTTAATAATTATTTGGCTATAAATCTAATTTATCATAAAGTTTGATTAATTGAATATTCTGAATATTTAATTAATCAGATTTAATTCTACCACTTAATTATTTAATTACATTTATTCTTAAATTGCATTATTTAATTTTGACAATAAATCAAAATTCTTATGACTAATTGATTAAATTCTTATTTAATTAATAAAAGTTACTTGTCAATTTTTAATAATATACTTTTTGAATAAAGTTTGATTTAATAATTGATTAACCCATAAATCAATTGTTTTAATTCAAAAATCAATTAAGTGGAAAATAAATCATTTTATTTATTAAATTAATTTATAATCAAATCATGCACAATTAGAAAAGTAGTCAACTAGAAATCAACAAACAATTTTAAATTGAAACTCAAAATCTGATGATGAGTTGAAATTTGATCTAAACTCTATTTTGAGTTAAACATTACTTTTGCATGATTTTTGTGAGTTAATTATCTCTAATTTCTTGATAACTCAAAAATCAACTTGAGTTTATCAAGAGTGATTTATGGCTTTTCTCAATGCATCCTCAAGCCCCGAATTTCTATAAAAACAAGGCTCAGCTCTTCACAATACACCCACCTCAAATTTGCACAACTACTCTGGTGAATTTGTGATTGAAGGATTAAGCACTTGCGACAAGCGACTTGTGAGATCTTTCATTGTTGGTCACAGTTTTTCATAGTTTTCATATCATAGCTTTGCATTCATAGTTTTCATATGATTCTTAGATAAATCTGCATACCATCCCAATTTCATTCTAGATTAGTTTCATATCAAGTTTTTCATCTTATTGCATAAAAAATACAAAAAAATAGATTAATTTGCATTCATTTATGTTAAAATAATAATAACAAAATATAGAGTTAAGAAATTGTTTAATCAATGAGCAAAGAAAAGAAGGTTTACCATGAATAAACACAAAGCTAAGAGCATTCAACAAAGCACAATGAAACAAGGAGACAAGATTTTGAAGGTGAAAAGCATAAAAAAACCCCTGATAAATTAATGAAAGTGACAACAAATTCCTAAGAGAGAGAGAGAGAGAGAGAGCAATGCTCATACAAAATAATTAAGAAGAAGAATCTCATGTAAGAAATAAAGAGAGAAGGAGAGCCATCTCTTTTAATAGAGATGTGAGAAAGGAGTTACATTGTAACTCCCATTTCTATGTATGCCACATATCACTAGTGTGTGAGACAAGTGTAGGATTCCTCATAAGGAGGAATATCTATTTTCCTCAATAAAGGAAATTACAAAAAAGACATGTCCTCCCACTTAGACTAGAGGACGAAAACAAAAGGATACCTTGGTTTATCCTTACATTACATTTATACCAAGGAAAGATTAATTTCTAACACCCCCCTTTAATCTTTACTTGGGGTAATACAAAAATTTGCAACTGGATTATCCTTCTTGTAGTAGAGGAGGAAACTTGTTTTTTTTCACTTTGTGTTGATATAAGGTGATGGTGCAATGATAAATGTTGGGATCTTGAAATAGGATTCTTTTGCTTGTCATAATGCAAGAGTGTAGGTGTTTGTGGATATAGGCCCAAATCTTTAAGTAAACTTTGAGATTGTTCATTGTGACTTATCCAATAGAGATCACCTGAATCTACAAAAAAATAAGAACCATGATGGGATCTCCCATTATTGGGATTTCCTTCCTAAAACTAAATCAGTAGAAGCTAAAAGTGGATCATCAAATGTAATTTCATCATAAAGAGGTTTGCTAAACCAAATGGATTCATTACTAGATACATAATAAAGAATAGAAATAGCACAATCACCATCAATAATATCATCAAGAAGATTAGAGTTTAGGGAAGGAGGTTGGTCCTCCATAATAACCATTTGAAATTCAGGATTAGTACTATCAACATGCATTTCATCTTGAGTAATAAACATATCTTGCAAGGTAACATTAAGAAAGGTAGATATAATTTCCTCTTCTTGGTCAAATATATCATCAACATGAGAGCAAGGAGAAGTAAATAGATTATTACCATCATCAGCAACCTGTAACAAGTTATCACTATGAGGAAAATAGGAAGTGAGGGGATCATCCCCAAAACAAACATCATCACATGGGTCATCCCAAATAGGAAAGTTATTCAAAGGATACATAACGTCACAGGGTGGTGTAGAGGTTTGGTGAGTTTGAAATGTATTCTCCACGACATGCCAAGCCTGATGAGCCTCAGTACAATCGACAATAAGGTGATATAAGTCTGGATTTAGTGAGAATCCAATTAGACCAAATGCTTCCTCATCTTTCAACTGCCAGGAATCCTGGTCAGCCTGAGGAGCGGTGGAAGTTGGTTTCAAATTAGGTGAAGACACAATATCCAAAAGGTGTCGAAAGTTAAAAAAATCAGACATGTGCAGCCTCCAAGTAGAATAATTTGAACTTGTAAGTTTAAGATCCAACATTAATGTTGTCATGATTAATTAACTGAAATAAAGTTAAATACAAGTTGATGAATCCAAAAGAAACTAATTTAAAGTATTAGTAAATGCCACTATGCAAGAATATTTAACTATTAAAAAAAATTAAAAAATTTGAGATTAAGTGATGAAACAAATATTAGTTAGGGAAATTTAAAACTAGGACAAAAATTTTGATTAGAGAAAATTTAAAATGAAATTTGAAATATCTTCTTTGTTTAAATGAGTTTGAAATAAATTTAAAAAATTAAATAAATATATTTTTTCTGTTATATTAAAATAATACAAATAAAGGATTAAAAGAATGTTCCCCTTAATACAAAGTAATAAAACTTAAAAAATCAATAAAATTTTATATAAAATTTTAATTTTAAAAGTTTAAACAATAAGTTAATTGAAAAATATTAAAATTTTAACATGAAAATTTAATATTAAGATTAAGAATCAGAATTCAAAATTAAAGAACTTAATAGTAATCAGATTTTAAAATAACTAAAGTAGAGCTATATTAAAAAGTTTGCAAATAAAACAAAAAAAAGTTTCCTTAAAAGTTCACGTTGATATGAAACAAAACAAATTTATTTAAAATACCACTAAAAACAGCCTCTGAAACAAAAGGGGAATGACAAAAAAATTAATACTTTAAAGTGTTGCGATGAAGATAAAGATAGACTTTATTACAAGCAATGGAGACATTACCAAAAGACATCAATAAATAATAATTACTGAAATATTTAAATGAAGCCTTACCATGTGACAGAGATAACAATTAAAAAAATGACAAAGACAACGAAGACAAAGGCATTATATTTGAATGAAAGCAACCAAAGCTAAATAAACTTGAGGTTAGCTAAATGAAGCATTTATAAACTTATAAAATTATAGAAGAAAAGGCGATATAAAAATGTTAATCTATACCAATAAACGTTACAAATATGATGCAACTATGGTCTGAACTTTGATTGAAATCATAGTAAATATAAAAAATGATTGAAACTAAAGAAAACAATGTAAGGGATGATATGCTGTCAGTGAAGAAAATGGAAGAATTGAAAGATAATAAATGAGTGTTACTAATAAAGATAATAAACCAATAAAAAATAAACAAAATTGACTGCAACAATATTACCCAGATAAACAGAGAATATTAACCGGATAAAACTTACAAAAAAAGCTCCTGTGAATGCTACCAATGACGCAAAAAGTCAGCCTACCACTCAGCATGGCTATGATAAGGATCTTGGAGAGCGGGAGCTGCCTTCCCAGCCACTTGAAGAAAAGGCAAAACAAAGACACATCTAAATAAACACAAGATCGAAGGGAAGAGAGCTCAAAAAAAGCAAGGAATAACCGAACCGAGAAACGACACGGATCAACACCCAATGTTTCTAATTGACAAAGAAGGAAAGATGGATTTCACTTTGAGTGCAAAGCCAGAAAGATAGGAAAAGAAACCACAACACAAAAAAAGGACTCAACTTTTGGGTACAACGTAAAAAGAATAAAAGGTTAAAATATTACAAAGATGACCGCAAAAAAAAGGCATTTGAATAACCATTTTTTACTCAACAGAGCAACAACCACTACACTTTATCGCATTAACACCGATACTAAAAAATTAACACAGAATCAAAGAAGGGAACCCGTGAACCTAAGGAGGAACAAAAAAACTTAAGGAAAAAAAAATGAAACAAAAAACTACTAAAGCTAAGAACAAATATAAAAAAAAAGGTTATCTTGATGGCAAAGGCAACCTCTCACAGGAACATCAACGTTCCCAAAGATGACTTAAAGCGAGCCAAAAGAGACAAACAAAACAACGAGCAAAGTAACTGCAGATTACAATGAGCCAATAAGAATCCGATCTATGATATAAATAAATATGATAGTTACATGCATTAAAAAATAGTAAGCCGTGTTACCTTGGTTTGTTGTTTTTTGCATGCAATATTAAAACAGGAAAAACAAAACTGCAAGTGCGAGAAGAACAGAAGAAATGATCTAGAAAGGAAAATAAGAGTGCAGCAAACAGATTCCTGGGGTAGGTACACTATAAATTGATTTGAATGGCGCCCACCAAATAGAATGAAAAATGTTAAGCTCAAAAAAGGTAAGACGAGATGCATGCAAACCCCCAACAGCAAATCACAACAAAAAAAAAAGGGGCAAAAGAGGTGCGGTCATAACAAATATTGCGAGTCACTTTAAAAGGATATGCCTCTAAGAAAAAAAAATGAATATCGCAAAACTCTTGTAGCAAGAACTAACAATCACTGTTAACGAGAACCAACTATCATAGATATTTAATATACGCAAAAAAGAGAACCAAAGTTAACTATATTCCATAGGGACACGCCGAGCACGCGGCTTCTAAAATGAGGTCTCTGAGCTACTATGCGGATGGAGACACCGATGAAGATTATGTGTGCATTCGACCTCAGCCTTCTTAGAATAATGAGCCGAGTAACAAGAACAATAGTGAGATTTCTCCAATCTGAATAGCATGCAAAGGGTGAAACTCACCGAGGATGAAACGTTAATATGCAATATCACTGTAGAACATGTAAAACATGCAATATTACGGATTCGGTCTCTTACACAGCAAAATGAAGAAAATGAACTAAATCTATCATACATTCATTCTGTGAATGGTTAAGAACTATATCTATATCATAAAAAACCAGAGGGCGGTTAAGAACAGTTTTGAGCAAGGAGTAGAGACCGAAACCAAGCTTATTTTTTTGAATGAAAAATCAAAACCTAGAGATATGATAGCAACCGATTCGAGAACCAAATATTATTGCAAAATAAAAAACATGTAATGAGGAAAATTAACGTTACCAATGCATTACAGAGCAAAGAAATAACAGTTAATACTAAGACAGAGGAAAAACATGCAAAAAAAGGTAATGATTAATGAAACGTTTTGTAAGAAAGTTTTTTTGAGAGGAAACTGCATGCAAGCTTAAAATAACAAATGCAGTGAATAACAAAATGTAAACTTAGAAACTGGAAGCGAATGCAATGAATAAAAAATGGAAACAATAATTGTAGTTTGAAAAAGAATCTATTCAAGCAAGAACCGATAATAGAACCGATAAAATTTTGATAAATATTATATTTATCTTGCACAAAATGCAAAATGGTTAAAATAATAATAAGGTATTGAGATTTTGAAAACAATGAATTAGAATGAAATATGTTATTAAAATTAGCCAACTAGATAAATCGGGTTTGGCGGTAAACCAGCCAAACTTCAAAAAAAATTTCAATTTTTTTTACTTAAATAGATTAGAAAAAAAATATACTAGTAAAGGACTCTCTCAAGAGTCTCCGATTTGGAGTGCTCCAAGATATGGTAGCTCCTTCACCTATACACTCAATAAATGATTAAACTAACCTGCTTTGATACCATGTTAAAATAATAATAGCAAAATATAGAGTTAGGAAATTCTTTAATCAATGAGCAAGGAAAAGAAAGTTTACCATGAATAAACACAAAGCTAGGAGCATTCACCAAAGCACAATGAAACAAGGAGACAAGATTTTGAAGGGGAAAAGCATAAAAAAACCCCTGTGAAATTAATGAAAGTGGCAACAAATGCCTGAGAGAGAGAGAGAGAGAGAGAGCAATGCTCATACAAAATAATTAAGAAGAATCTCATGTGAGAAATAAAGAGAGAATGAGAGCCATCTCTTTTAATAGAGATGTGAGAAAGGAGTTACATTGTAACTCTCATTTCTATGTATGCCACATATCACTAGTGTGTGAGACAAGTGTAGGATTCCTCATAAGGAAAAATATCTATTTTCCTTAATAAAAGAAATTACAAAAAGACATGTCCTCCCACTTGGACTAGAGGACGAAAACAAAAGGATACCTTGGTTTATCCTTACATTACATTTATACCAAGGAAAGATTAATTTCTAACAATTTCATATCCATCTTTTGCATTCAAATCCTTTGTTTAGGTGTTGCATTGTCACTGATCTCGACCAAATCTGAGAATACCATACTTGCACCTACTAGAAGGTAGTAAATCGCCTGGTTAGCTTAGTTTCAATTATTTGTCAGATTTTGATTTCTACTAACCTCTAATATTTTACTGAAGTGTTGTGTCCACAGCTAGGTACAATTTTCACACACACACAAATTAATTATGGTCAGCCATATGGTCTAGCTATATTCATTCTAGCTAAGTTAGATATGTGTCTCAAATTTTCTAATTGGAAGTGTCTATTGTATACACATTTTAGACAACTTTGGGTCCAATTACCAAAAAAATAAAATTATTTTAGAAAAGAGATGTTTCAACAACTCCCACTCCTTTTTTTTGATATTTTTATAAATATAAAAATACACTTTTATAGATCTATAAGTGAACTTTTCTTAAAATATATCTTTTTAACATTTTAATTACTTTCTATATTTTATATTTAATTTTTATTGAAAGTAGTTATCAACACAAAATTATACAATTAATTATCTTGTCATGAAAAAATAATAAAATTTATTTAAAAAGTTTGGAAAAAAATATGATGCAGTAGAGGATCTTGTCTATATCAAGATGATATAACTTATTTCTATTTTGGAAGAATAGTTAAGACAATAGGTGACGTCAAATGAAAAGAGATATATTTTAGTACATGTAAATTTTTAATTTTATATTTAAATATGCATTTATAAAAATAGTGAAGAGATATATCCATGCACTAAAGTTTCAAGTTATCTATACACACCCAAAAAATTGCATAAAAAAAGAAAAAATATATTATATAAAGTTTGATGGGAAATGCAACTTCAATTTTAGCATTTTATCAGAAACTAAATTTTATCTTTTATTTTATTAAAAACTATATTTCTACATTTTTATAATTTCTTACAAAAATCACAAACATGAAATATATTAAAAAATAAACATTTCATTAGTTTACATCATTTAAAAATTCTCAACATATATCTTACTTTTTAATGATTCAATTTAAAATCTTGAATCAATGTTGACCATTTCCTTTATAAAAATATGACATAGCTTTGTACTTTTACCCACAAATTTATTGTCTTTATGCTTTGACTAACATCCATCAGATATAAGAAAGGACATGATTATAGATTTTAGATTATAGTCTTACACCTATAAAAAAAAATCACAACTATCACACCAAAACACTCATTCATGCCTCCAAACTACCACATCCCACCCTTAGTCTTTCTCTTGCACTCTTCTTCTCATAATGGCCTCTATTTCTCATGTTTTTCTCCAAAAGATGTGATTTCCTTCCCATAATCATCATTGGCTAGTACTTTTGTACTTGGATGGCTCCATCCTCTTCTATTTTGATTATTCGTGTGTCAAATACTAGAGTCTTTGCATGCCAAGATGATCCTCAACATACATTATATGATGGCTATATGGAAGATTTTTCATTCCCTTTCCTATTGTATCATACCTGATTGTCTCTTACAAATTTCTCATTCCATAAGAGGGTTGTCATGCCTTACTAATGGCACAAATGCCCCTTTTCCTTGTGCCATACTCCACCAATGTTTCTTGTCTCTTGTTTTCTTATTAATTTTACATTTTTATTCATTTCAAAGACATTGAATTCCCATGTGATATGCTCAAATTTAGGGATGTGATAGGTTCTCTATGTACTTTTACATTCAACATATTTTTTATTGTTAAATATGTAGATGTAGATGATTATGTTGTTTAGATTAGTGATTTTACAGTTTCTTTGAGTTGTAAAGTATGAAAATGTTTTGATTCATCATCTTCATATTATTATTCATTTATGGATTTGGTATATCTTTTTATTGTTCATTTTTTTGATAAATGGTGTTTATATTATTATTATCGCACATGCTTTCACCCTTCATTGAATTATCAACTCAATAGCCTTGTGACACATGGGAACACCTCCAAGTTGTGGGTGGCCTATAATGGAGATGGACCTCCAAAGAAGGCTAGTTCATTTCAATTCTTCACCTACAACTACTGCTTGCTGAGAAAATGGGAGAGAAACTACTTTGAAAATGAAAACTACAACTAAAGGTGATGCACCAAATGAGTTTTTAGAACATCAAACTAGTCTCAAACCTATATAGATGTTTAGACACATAAAATTTCTCATAACTTAGTTTATTCAAGACAAGGTACATATTATTTACATGATTTGAGTAACAACACTTCATAGGAAAGTTTATTCAAGATAAGACACATAATTTTACATGATTTGAGTAACAACACTCCATAGGAAGGTCAAACATCTACAGTTTTGGAAGGAAAATAAATTATTTTCAAAACCATAGTTGAGTAAATGATTTGACAAAATATATAACCTAAACAAAGCATGTTTTCTTCTATATGAAGGTGCTAAGATGAGACATACATTTGGGTTGCATATGATAATGACAAAGACATGCATAATCTAGTTGCACACAACAAAAATAGAGACATGGAAGGGCAAAACCTATATTTTCCATACAATTTAGTCTGAACATAGTTTATGTTTCATGAAATGAAAGTTACAAGATAATTTTTGGTTGTAAGAGCTTCTATTGAGTTATAACACATTGCATGAAAGAAAGAACTCCCTGAAAAGAAGTAGAAGAGTTGTCAAGACTATGTTTTTCAAAAATTTCTACCATCATAAAATGTATTTTGTATGATAAGTGTAAGTACGAAGAAGAAACAAATCAATAAGAATGATAACTATTTGACAAAATGTCTCATAGAAACAAGATCCCAGTATAGTAATGTTCCCCACTTTGAGTGTGGCTAGGAAGATTTTACCAATGAATCCCACACAATGAATCTCACACATTCATGCATTAAAAGTACCTTAATTTTGTATGCATGATTAAAAACAATGAAGGTTTGGTGAATATATTCACAAGCTTGTTGAGTTTGGAGGGATCCAAGAAGGCAACCTTTTGTTTAGAGTATAAGAGAGTTATGATGGGTAGTCATATTTTGAAAGTGGTACCCTTCTTAATTCCCTCATTAACTCATATGCAATGAAGGCATTTATATAAAGTGCAAGAAGGGGAAGTGAACAAGTTATAGAATGGAATAGATAATGTCTCTATAAGTATGATAATTTTTTTGGGCGGTAATAAGAAAGATTACCATGAAAAGTTTACTTAAGCAAAGGAAAGGTGAAAAATATGTAATAATAGGGTTAAACAGTAGTAGTCTTGAAAATTAATAATTAAAAAAACTCTATCTTTTCTAAAGGTATAAGAATAGAAATCATCGTAAAAACTTGGATAAGATCTATCATTGCTTTGTGCAAAGTTTTTTGTTATAATAAATATCTTCAAAGGAACATTAAATAAAAATTGAAAAGGATCATTCAAGAGACTATTAAAGACAAATCCTTCAGAAAGAGGAAAGAGCTAAACATTGTGTGAGATAGTAAATGGAGGATAGTCATATCATGCTTCAAAACAATACATCCCTTGATATGACATAAACAAAAAATTTATAAACAACATGGATATAGTGACAACTATGAAGATGACATGGAGTAAGACCAAGCATAAATATAATGATCTAAGTTGAATATAGTCATTCCCAAGTGACAATGACAGTTTTTATAGGGATATAGGACAACAAAGTGAGAAAGTATTGTAAAGGATAGTAATGTCAGTGAGCATAAAAAAAGTAAAGAAAGGAACCTACTTCAGTCTTGGGGTTTTGAAAAGCATGGTGGGAGTAGAAATAGTGAATGAATATTATACAAAGACCATGAGATAGAAATGAATAGTTGAGGATAGCTAGAAACAAGTGTGCAAATAGGAAAAATAATGGCCCCTAGGCACCATTTTGACATGTAGAAGTGTTATCGATGGTTAGGTACACATCTGAAAGGTAGTTTAAGACTATTTATTTTCATTTTGGGGAAATTAGAGAGAACTTTATCACCTAAATATACTTGCATATAACCCCAAGTAGTTTGAATAATAAGAGGTTGAATTATTAAAATGGTGGAGAGAAAGTATATGTGCTAGTTTCAATGAGTTGGATAGTAGGCATAGAAGATGTAGGGGGGAAATTTTGACCATTTCAAAGAATTTATGGGCATCTGGGACTAGATTTAAGGACCTTATTCCTAGACAAGACAACGGAGAAATTTCTCCTTTATGAAGATCACCTTTTAAAGCATATTTGAAGGCTAAAAAATAGCACCCAAGAGCTTGGATGCCCAGGAGAATGATCAAACAAGTAATAGACCTCTTTTTGTATAAACTTAATGTTTTATAATGATGTAAGAAGATGTTTCTCATCTAAAATTGTAGCTCTTTTTCCTCTTTTTATGGAGTTCTTTCTTTTTTTCAAAGTGTTAAAGCTCAATAGAAGATCTTCCAAGAAAAAATGAATTGTAACTTGCCTTTTATAAACATAAACTATTTTTCAGACTAAATTGTATGGCAAAGTTATCTTTCTTGATTAATAAAACACAATTTTTGGCCTTCCATGTCTCTATTTTTGTTTGTTCAACTAAATGATGTACATTTTTATGATTATCATATGCAACCCTTGAATGTATGTCTCATCCCAACACCTTCATATAGAATAAAACATGATTTGTGTAGGTTATAGATTATGTTAGATCATTTACTCAGCTTTGGTTGTGAAAAACATGTATTTTCCTTCCAAAATTGTAGATGTTTGACCTTCCTATGAAGTATTGTTACTCAAATCACGTAAGCAATGTGTGTTGTCTTAAATAAATTGAGTTACAAGCAAGTTTGTGTGTCTAAACAACTATATAGGTCTGAGACAAGTTTTTTCTTCTAAAAACTCATTTGGTGCATTACCTTTAGTTGTCGTTTTCATTTTTAGAGTAGTTTCTCTCCCCTTTTCCAAGAAAGAAATAGTTTTAGGTGAAACATCGAAAGTGCTACAACAAAACCCTTCCATTAGCACCTAAAATAGTGCTAACTTTTAGTGTATTTGTTTGCTGGAAATGAGCCTTTGGGTTAGAGAAAAAGTCAGTGTAAAAGTGCATCCATCCTTTGGTGCTAACTTTTGCACCAAATTATTCTTCTTGTTTTGTGCTGGAAGTTATGCCGAAAATTTTTAGTTCTTGTTTTTCTTCTAGTATGGTGCCGAAAATAGCTTATTTTTTGCTTCCAAATTGAAGCTAGGTTTTTCTTCCTTTATGGGGTCCTGTGTTGCTTCCAATTTGGCTTCTAATTTTTCTTCTAGTTTTACTTTTGATTTTGCTTCTAATTTTTCTTCCATTTTTAATTCCTTTTTTTCTTCTAATTTTTCTTCCAATTTTTCTTATGATATAACATTGCTCATTGTATCTATATTTGCTCCATTTTTGCATCTTTTATTGCTTCTGATATTACTTATGTTATTGCATCTTTTGTTGCTTCTAAAATTTCTTGTATTATTACTTCTTTATTTGCTACCTAAATTGGTTCCTAGATAATGACAAGTTTTGTTTCTAGTTTGGCTTCTATAGTTGCTCCCTTTTTTTCCTTCTAAAAATGATTCTTTTTATTCTTCTATTTATTAATTTAATATATTTTATTTTAATTAATTTAGTCATATATTTAATGATATTAGGGAATGATGGAATTGAACCACCATCATCCTGAATGTAAAATAGGTGCTTCCATTTAGCTAGTACCCTTTAAAGAATAATCATACCATGTATATACTAGTACTTTCCATTAAACATGATTTCAAGCTTTTCCAATCTATAGGTCGAGGGAAATAAAGCCTAAGGGGAGGACGACTAGTGATACTCTAAAATCAATGGTGAATTTATAGCGTAGGAAATGATAAAGACAAGAAAGTGTGTGCTTTATGTCTTAACTTTCCTAAATAGGTTATCATTGTCACCTTAACTTGCAGGTATTGTCCCTACACAAATGTACTAAAATGATATAGACTCTAGAGAATATGAAAAAACCTAACACAAATTAAATTACATGGAGGAGAAAAAAAAAAGCACCAATATAATCTAAATGATGCCAAAGTGATCATATTCTATTCTAATTGAATAAAAATCACCAACCAAATAGACTTTGAGAACCAAAAAATAAAATATCTTATAGTAGATGGTAATACAGATTTTGGAGCTAAATGATACACAAAATAAAGCTTCTCCATCCATAGCCAAACTCTAGTCTGTAATAAAAATAAAGAATATACAATGAAAATAGTACATGCGTACCTTGTGTTTATGAGAAGAATATTTGAGATGTGCCCTAAAGATAGAAAGTTTCTCCTTCAAAATATTTATTTGTATTTTAGTGATATTATCTCCAAGTTGGTTGTATTGATCTTATAGATCAAAAAATTATGAATGATTAGACATTATAAATCAATGTTGATACAGATAAATTAATTCTATTTTATGTCATACAAAAAAAGAATATGGTCACCGTATTTAGTAAAAAACCATCTGTATGTGACATGTAAATAGATTCAAGATATAATAGATATACAAAAGTAGCAACAAAAACAACTATAACAAATTTTAAATATTTGCAGGAATAGTCAACTCTATTATTCCTTGGTTGCGAGAACTGATGAACTACAACTGGTTTAGAACCTGAATGAAGAATCTATGATTAAAGATCACTGAGGAGTTTTTTATTAGATATGTAAGATGATTAAATCAGTATTATGTTCTTATTGATGTCAACTAGCTTGACAGTACTTAACTTGTAAGTTACTATACCAATACATCTGAAGAAGGGTGAAAGAGATGAAGAACATAAATATCTACATGAGGAAGATGTGTATGTCAAATGAGGATAAGGAATACACTGAGTAACTTGTTGATGAGCCTATGACTTGATGATAATGACTTTATTATGTTGCATTTATCTATGATGAAGAATAGAGCTGAAAGACACAAAGTAATGTTGTCGATAAATGAAGCATTCCAGTATACACCGACAGAGTGTAGTGTATACCAAGCATAGTGTTAACCGAGCTTGTGTTCACTAACCCATTTCTTTGTTAACCGAGTAGAACAAAAAGGAATTAAATGATTAGCTTAGCCGATAAATTAATGAGCTGGAAGTGTATGAAATCAAGGTAACAGATAAGGTTTGTTATGAAGATTGACGGCTAACATAATTCAAGGAAGATCTAATCGAGCGGATTGAAACATGTTACTGACACATCAACCGAAGAATGTTAAAGAAACAAAATCAATGAATGAGATTAAGCGGAAAAATCTAATGGACAAAAAGAAAATGATTTACTCATCTATATAAGAGACATTGGTTTCATTGTTGAAACTATACCGGAGGAAGAACATACTACAAAATTATCATGTGAACAAGTTTTCATGCATTCTGATCATACTGGTTAGTGAGAACTGAACTACAGAATAATTATCGAACTATAGAGAGTAATTACCAACGAATAGTAAGTTGATATAGTATTGAATCTGAAGTGATATATTGATCAAAAATATTTGTATAAGCTAAATATTGATCTGTAAACTATAATTGAAGTTGTATCAAGGCAGATCATCTACTATTACATATTTAACCATTTTACATAGTCAAATATCTTAACCAAGTGGACTAAGAAAGTCTTTTTATGTTTCATTCATAGAGTGAACATTGTTATCCTGTCAACCCCAGAGTGACTACTAGTTGGACGATAACTTCTAGTCTAAAATCCTCTAACAAGGTCACACCTAACAGTGTGTTTCTAACCTTTAATAGGGTTGGGTCTTCACCAACCTCACTTCAAAAGAGTGAACATTTTTGGGTTGTCGGTCCCAGGTGGTTTTTCCCTTCACAGGGTTTCCACATTAAATCTCTTGTGTTATGTGTTGATTGTGATATTTTTTTTTTATCATACTTTGCATATTACATGTTAGATTTGAACAGTAACTACTATAAGTTTTAGATTGATAATCGGTAAAAGAACAGACAGTAAAAGTATTTTATGTTTACCAAGTAGCAGAAGTTGAAGAATTTGTTTTGGATTATACATTTTGTTTTGGGACACTAGATAACTGATTCACCCCCCTCTCATTTATTCTAACAAGAATAGTTAGCTCTTCTCTACCTTGGTTGTAGGAACAGTCAAAGAACAGATTTCAAATGACTACAGGAATAGTAACACATATCTACAAAATACACAAGAGAAAGACCATAGCTACAGGATGATAAGAAAAAAATATAAGACAAAAAGAAACATTGGAAAAATACTCTAAAGATGAAATAGATGCAATGAAATGCAAATAATGGATCAGCCAAGACTACTAAAGGATAAATCTTTAACTATTCACAATGTAAGGTGACAAAGAAAGATTAAGTTGATTAATGCTACATCAAAAGAAAATCACCATGATGCCTTATTTAGAGCTAATACAAAGATAACAAAAATAGTGATAGTAGAGAAAATATATAATATTAAAGCATATGTTTAAGACATAAAAAGATACAAACATGGATCATCAAGCCATACACAACTACATGAAATAAAAAAGTAATCTCCATCATAAGACAAGTATTCATATTAAAAAGTTTCACTCTCAAGGGCATACTCAGAATTTCAAAAATTCAAAATGGATAAGGATTTGAGAACACATCAAGCAAACTTGTCTTGTGATGTAAGATTAACCAGTTTGGGCTACATTTTGAAATTCTCAAGGATTTAGTCCAAGGTATCTTTTAAAAGTCTATCTTTGTTGCCTATAAGCTTACTCAAGATTTAGTAATCAAAACAATATGCTCAAAATATCCATGCATTGGTAAAGAATTTCCATTACATACAAAATATAGAAATTCAACTTCCTAATACTAGTGTTACAATTGTTGTCATCACGAGACATGTTTCATGATATTAGGGCTACTAGTGCTATTATAATTAGGACTTCCACTTGAGATTAGGACCCATACTGGTAACCAATGTGTAATCTACCACTACTTACTATAACCACCATTAATCTACCAATTAATCTACTACTACTTCCTATACTATAGGAAACTGATTAGTGATGATTTGAAATGTAGGAAAAAGGTTTAAGTCTTCAAAACTCGTGCCTCATTGGCTAATAGAGTCATATATGGCCACTAAAAGAAGAAACAAGAAGTTATGAAAAAATCATGATATAAAGTAAACACATATACTTAAGATCCTTCATCAAATACATAAACATTGATATGCAACAAAAAGAAGAGGAGGATGCACATGTTTTTTTCCAGATGGTGTAATCTGAATGTTATATTTAGATTTTCTTTTAAAATATGAAAATTTCCAAAAAATTGTCACCTAATCTACCTTGTTTATTTCCACTTGAAGCAGTATGAAAGTTCATTTCCTCGTAAAGCTCAAGCAACTAGTTACTAGTCTTTGCAATAATGCATTATTGATAATTAGATTCCTTAATGAATATAGATTGAAATGGGATTTTTTCTTTAGATCACCAAAATCACATGATCAAAAATTTATTTCAAATAAGAAAGATGCAAATTACATACCTCATTAAAAGGAAGTGACGATGATTTTGTTTGCAATTCTTGTTGTAAGTGATGCCAAGGAAAACTGAAAAAGGAGAAATTAGCATCAAGCTAAATCAAGAATAGTGCTACACTATTATTAGAATAATTTTCAAGAGAGGAAATGATTAACATAGTGGTGTTAAAGATGAGATTAGTAATGTTCAAGATGCAACAATCAAAGGATTTCTAATAGAAAGAATTAAAATAGTTATAAAAATGTCAATAGTGTCACATAGTAGGTCAAACTATTCCAATGTATCAAGATGATGCAATTGAGACCATTTTTTATGTAAAAAGGGAAATTTGGGAATCATTTGAATCATTATGTGAGAATTTCAAAATCATGTAAGAGTTATCATTGTCTAAAATGTCAAGAGTGCAACTTGGAGTATGAAGAGTCATTGGGTAGTTAGAAGGTTAAAAGGGGGGTTTCCATCAATTGAATGGATTATAATGGCTTTAGATAGCCCATGTAAATGCTGAAAAGTGAGTTTATTGTGATTTTTTAAAGAAGGTTAAAATAAATAAAACTCTATTTTTGAAGTCCTCAATATTTTTCTAATTTTTTACTATTACAGTCACTTTGCATGCATGTTATGGACATGTATGGATCTATGAATACATGAGAACATACCCAAATAAAATGTATTTGATGCTAGTTTTATTTGATTCAAGTTTGTGTAATTTTCATGAAGAAATGAATGAGTGATGTCCATTTTTGTGATTGTGCCTTGTTCAAAGATATTTTCCCAGAATTTGTACTTAGAAAATGTGTTGGTATAATTACGTATGGGCTAGTAAAAACCTATGAATCTATCATTAGGAATATATTGATTTAACCAAAAAACTTTTTTCCTTCCAAAAAAATTAGTTCTGATTTTTAAGGGGTCAAATAATTTAATTCTTGAAAACTGTCCTATAATTTCCTATGAAAGATCCTTTGTAGGATAGTTTTTAGGAATTGAATTATTTGACCCCTTAAAATACAAAAATATTTTTTTTGGAAGGAATAATTTTTGTTGGTAACATCAATATATTCCTATTCACAAAGTTATAGGATCTTACTAGCCCATATGCAATTATACCAACATGTTTTCAAACTGCAAATTTTGGGAAAATATTTTTGAACAAGGTACTATCACAAAAATGGACATAAATCATTCATTTCTCCATGAAAACAACTCAAAATTGAACCAAATAAAACTAGACTCAAATACCTTTCATTTTGGTATATTCTCATGTATTTATATATCCATACACAGTTCTACCATGCATGCAAAGTGACTGTAATAGTAAAAAATAAGAAAAAATATGATGGATTCAAATGCAAAGTTTTCTTTCTTTTAATGTTCATCAAAAAACTACCAAAAACTCACTTTTAAACATTTACATGGGCTATTTAAATCCATTATAATCCATTCAATTGATGGAAATCCCCTTTTTAACCTTCTAACTACCTAATGACTCTTCACATTCTGAATTGCACTCTTGACATTTTAGACAATGACAACTTTTGCATGATTTTTCAAATTTTACATAATGATTCAAATGACCCCTAAATTTCTCTCATTACATCAAAAATGGCCTCAATGGGCCTTATTAAACACACAAGAAACAAAAACTCATTAAAACCTACCACTTAACTACCTTAAACAAACACCAATGGCTTGGTACTCCTGCACCAAATAAGCATGTGGAGGACATGGTGTTGGTAAAGACTGTGTTTCCATTGGGGAACATTCATTATTTGTGTAAGGATAGTGACATTTTTTTTAAGGGTACTCCTCTTTAATTAGTGAAGACATAAATCAATAACAATTGAAGAAATGAGTACATCAAAATAAGATAATGATAGTTAAAAGATATTTGTCAAAGGTAGTGTCACATATGAAGGGTTAGAGAAGCTAAGGTAAAAATAGTGATTAAAGACAATGAGAAGAAATGAAGATCAAATAGAAAAAAAAATGCAACAAAAGTAGTGACTATGATAGCATAGTTCAAAGTTTTGTCAAATTCAAGAATCAGTATGTGGAAACAATGCTTTCAATCCACAAGATTGTGGTAAACTATGAACAAAAAACACAGAGATACATATGTGTGATGTAGTTTAGAGGGGCAGTCCACATTGAAAAGGACAATAAGCTTTTTGTATAAATGACATTTTCAAGAAGAATGTCAAAAAGCAATGTCAAAACATGAAAAATATTTCCATACAAAAGAGCATATTTTTTACAAAGAGAAGCAACTTCATTGAATGAAGAGATAGAAAGTGTTTTTACCAGCAATTTAAATACTTTGTAACAACATAATCAATGGAAAGTACCAAAATTTTGATTAGAAACAAAAGATTTTCATATAAAAAAGAAAATAAATATAGATTCAAGACAGAAAAGAAATACAAAAGTGGCAGCAATAACAACTATAACAAAGTTCTAATAGTTGCAAGAACAATCAGCTGCTAAAACTGAAACTAACAAGTTGCTCTATTCTGCCTTGGCTATAGGAAAATTTTGATGTAGCAGTGGTCAGCGAAAGCCTTCAAAAGTTAGCAACTTGGTGAATTTGAATCCCTCAACACCTAAGGTGAAGGGTCTAGAGATGAAATACTTATCACAAGTATTGAAAAGGACTTGATTTAAGGTTATCACAACCCTACAAGAAAATATCACCTAATCACTAGGCTTGCCAAAGTCCCAAGCACCAAGAAACAAGAATTCACTAAGAGATCTCCTAAGGAAATAAGTACTCAAACCCCATGAAATGGATACTAAGACTAGGGGTGGCTTATAAACAATGCTCTGGCCTATTTAAGTCTTATCCTTATAGTTCTAATGGTTCTTTCATTCAAAATCAACCCATAACACTCATATGCTTCACAACTTGAGGATTTGGCTTGTAGCCCTTCCTAGAGTGAAATTTGAGCATAACTTTGAATGTTCCTAAATGAGATGATGATGTGGTCAGGGATCCTAATACCTTTTTGGGGTTTAAAAAACATACTTTAACACCAAGAGATGGAATTTAGTGGAGATCACTGATGTTGCAATATTAGACCAGGCTAATAAGCCTAATTAGGGTTCCAAATGCACTATAGGTGATCCTTCTCCTATGCCAATGAAAAAATTAGGTATGGAGGCATGTGTGTATGTATGAAACAAGTGAGAATCCAAGTTTTTAGACCTTGGATAATCCCCAACCACAATCTAGGATGATTGTCCTAGTTACTAGACTGGTGCACACATAGAGATGTACACCTAGGGTCTGGTGGAAAATCCACTCCTCTGCAAATCCACCCTTCTAACCTGCATAATGTGAAAATACATTGAATAAAATTGTATTCCACCAAGTGGCATCAATTTCCCATGGTGGAATGTGCCTAAACAATTAGGCCCTATTAGAAACCCTATTTTTAAGCCTTGATTCTAGGCACTGCCACTAAAATTAGATAACTTCCAACCTAGTTCGAATTAACACATGATACCAACTACAACAGAAAGAAGATTCAAAGGTTCAAACTTTGGAATCACTCTCACATGTCCCAATGTCTGTACCTATCCGTACAATGCCTGGATCACAGAAATTTGCAGAGAAATGATGGTTATTTTATTGATGAATGCCAAAATTACATGATATTATCCTATCACCCTCCTGTAAGGGCTTATATAGGATACTCCCAATGGTTACATGAGTGGTTTGAACCAACTATCCATTTGGGAGGGTTAATTACAATGTTTTGACAACTTTTAGAAAGTTGCTCGGAAGTTGCTTGACAACTTTTGAGCAACTTTGACAATTTTGCATTTCTTGCAAATCTAATGACCAAAATTGGTCCTAAACTTAGCCAATGACCCAACATGGATAAAAGACCTTAAAAATATAGAAAAACCTAAGATCCTAAGATTTGAGGCCCATTGACCACTTTTGACCATAGCTAACCAGGGGCTTATAATTGTGCCGATCCTAGAGTTAGGCCTTACAACTTGGTCTAGGTGCCTGATTAGAACCTCTAAGACTCTAGATGTGTTTAGGATCCTTAGTAGTGTTGTTTGATGATTGTGGAGTAGGTGCTCCTACACCAAATTCAAAGAAAAAAATTCAAATGGTTGCAATAACAATATCACATATCTACAAAATACACTAGACAAATATGTACCACAACTACTAGATGATGAGAAACAACTATAAGACAACAAGAAACATTGGGAAAATACTCTCTACAGATGAAATAGATGATACAAGAGACAATGAAATGCAGATAATGGATCAGCCAAGGCTACTAAAGGACATATCTTTGAGTATTCATAATGCAAGGTGACAAGGAAAGATTGATTTCACCAATGCTACATCAAAATAAAATCACCGTGATGTTT
Organism: Chamaecyparis obtusa; assembly: GCA_027943335.1. NCBI lineage: Eukaryota > Viridiplantae > Streptophyta > Pinopsida > Cupressales > Cupressaceae > Chamaecyparis > Chamaecyparis obtusa. Next base: position 1,397,326 of record BSBK01000808.1, on the reverse strand, counting down.
TATTTATAGCTAATGCAAAGATAAAAATATTAGTGATAATAGAGAAAACATATATAATGTCAAAGCATATGTCCAAGACATTGAAAGATACAAACATAGATCATCAAGATATACACAGCTATAGGAAACAAAGAACTAATCTCCATCATAAGACAAGTACTCATATTACAAAGTTTCACTCTCAAGGGTAGACTCATTGGCATTTCAAAAATTTAAAATGGATTTGACTTTGAGAACACATCAAGAAAACTTGTCTTGTGACATAAGATTAACAAGTTGGGGCTACATTTTAAAATTCTTAAGGATTTAGATCAAGGTATCTTTGTGTAGTCTTAAGGGTTTCTTATAACCTTACTCAAGATTAAGTAATTAAAACAATATTCTTGAAATATACATGCATTAGTAGATAATTTCTAGTACATCCAATAAACAATAAGTTTTATTAAAGGAAATAACAAATTTTTAAAATGAAGCATAAAAGGTCAATGAAGAAAGATCATATTTAAAGATTCAAACAACAAGTTTTGATGGAAAGAACAAGGAGTTTAAAAGAGAATTGGTCTTTCATTCATGAATGTCATTAAAAGGTAGCATGTTCATTGAGAAATCAATGATTTCAATGTGATGAAATTATTTTTTCTTCCAAAGGAACAACTATGAGAATCAATGACAAGGAACATTATTAATGGATCCATCTATCTTGAAGAAGAAAATCAGTGCATGTGTAAATAATAACAGATCTTTGCATGCAATAAGTTTTAGGCATGCAAGGAATGCCAAATCTCAATAGAAGAGAGAAAATTTCTGAAAAGAGAAATGAGTCTTCATATTAATAATGGATTCATAGAGACTACACAAAGAGCATTCAAAGCAATTTTGATCTGTTTGTAGCCATGAATAAAAAATTAGAAAATAGTAGCATTTGTGGCTTTAAATTGAGCATTGTGTTTTAGAATGCTCAAATGGCAGTAATTTTTTATTTTGAAAATATGGTATGAAACAAAACTTCATGGCCACCATTCCCAATAATGCAATCACAATGATGTGACATGAGTAGTAGCAGCTAGAGGAGAAATAAAAAGAGAGCTACAAAAGAGGGAGAAATAAATAATAAATAATAAACAATAAAGTAATAGATAGTAGTAGTTACAAAAGAAATAAACAATGATGTGACATGAGTAGAAACCCTCACTATTTTCTAATTTTTTACTATTATAGTCACTTTGTATGCATGGTACAACCCTGTACAAACACATGAATATGTGAGACCATACCCAAATAAAATAAATTTGATTCTAGATTATTTTGGTTCATGTTTGAGTCATTTTCATGGAGAAATGAATGAGTTGTGTCCATTTTTGTGACACTGCCTTATTCAGAAATATTTTCCCAAAATTTGCAATTAGAAAATGTGTAGGTATAATTATGTATGGGCTAGTACAACCCTATAAATTTGTAAGTAGGATTATATTTACGTTACCATTAAACTTTCTTGCTTCCATAAATATTAGTTTTGAGTTTTAAGGGGTCAAATAATTCAAATCCCAAAAACTATCTTGTGATTTCCTGTGAGAGATACTCTACAGGACATTTTTCGGGAATTGAATTATATGACCCCTTAAAAACTTTAAAATAATTTTTATAGAAGGAAGAAATTTTTTTGGTAACATATATTGTTAGGAATGGGAACACTGAGAGGGGGGGTGAATCAATGTTCTATAATTAATTCTGATTCTTGAAACTTAACTCAATTACTTAAATACTAAAATGAATAGTAAAGAAAATGAAGTATTCAACCATAACACATAACACAAGATATGTTTACCGGGAGACCTTGGCCATAGGAAAACCCTGGTGGGAATTAGTACCCATGAATAATTGTACTTAGTATTATGAACCTGTTAATGTTTTTTTGCCTTGTTAGGAGAAGTCTTTACAAATTTGAGTACAATGACCTTGTCAAGGGTCGGACCCTGTTAGGATTATTTTAAAAATAACATTGTTAGAGGTGGATGGCTCAATTCCAGAGCTCACTACTCAATGAGGAAGTCTACAACCTTTTGGTTATCATATACACACTATATCTGCAAGGGTGAACTACTACTTTGACACTGTTGTCTAATCGGTTCCTTTTGTGTGTTGATGCTTTAACCTCTTGTAAAGATCTATATCATTCTTACTACTCTAATACATACTTCGCATACTTCTTCTCATCTCTATATGCTCTCCCATGCTCAAATACAAAAGCACATGTCACATATATACATGCTGAATAGACACAACCAAAACTATCTACTAGGTCAACCTATAACTCAACACATACAATGCTACCAAGTTATTTGGCTCAAGTGTGTTTACATACACTAATATTAACATGTTTATAATATAATTACAATAGGCACATAGCCTTTACAAAACTAAATTATACATGCTAAACAAAAAGCTATATGTCGGCTCCATGCTCTATTTTGTTATGTTGCTTACTAACTGTGTCACTTAGACTTGTTGTAACTTCTTCATACTATCAATTCTGAATATGTGTTCTTATACTTAGCATAGTAACATACTCAAAAGCTTATATCCAAGGATACATACCAAAACTTGATCATACACACATGCGTTGATGCTCTGATCATCATGTGCTTCGGTGTCTGGTTTGTCTTCCATACTTAGCCAAATTCTAATCTTCTAAGTTAGTGCGCTTACTCCAAAACTTCATATGATGTTGTTTCCATAATGAAAACTCTAAACTTAGTCATATATACTAGAAAAGTCAACTTTCCAACAATCTCCCCTTTTGTCATTAATGGCAACAAAGGAATATGGTGAAGTTGCTAAACTACATCTTTACACAAAAACTTGTTGTCCTTTATCTTATCCTTTTTCTATATTGTACATCATATATTTTCTATATCCCTTATCCATATAATCTACTCCCCCTTTGACATTAATGACAAAGGTTCTCAAAAAAGGAAAACTTCAAGTACTTACAAAATTACATCAGGGTATGCAATCTGAAGGTTTTGGATTTCTTACTGCCAAAATACCTTAAGTGCATCAACTATTTGAATATGGGCGCATAATGCATATGTTAGCTTCTCCATATTTTCCAAATTTGTACAAGGACCTTGATCATATGTCATAATCGTTGCATCTATCTACTTGATATTCTAATTTAACACATCTAGGGAGGGCGCTAGTGCATGTCTTAGCTGAGTTTGTCTAGCCCTTATCTTAGAAATATCCTAATCTGCTTTCTCAATTTTGTCTATTTTTCCTTGATAGACATTATTGCACATGTTTATATCTTGAGTGAGATCTTCCACTAATTTTCTTACAGCTGCCATCATAGATTCAGCTTCCTGAATCTTCTTATGATGATTTGGAGTGAGTTTTTCTTTATTCATGTAGTCAGCAATTATTCTCCTTCCTTTAGCTGCAAACTCCTTTGGCATTGCTTGACCAAACTTTAGAGAATTAAGATCAAGTGAGAAATTGCTTATTAATTCATCCAACCTTTTCTTGTTGTATCTCTCTTGTGCAATCTTGGATGCTGACTTTTCAAGACTTGAGAAATTTTCTTTGAAGCTTGATAGGATGTTGTTGACATCTTCCACTAAATGAACACTTGTTACTTTCTTATCCTCAAGTAGTAAAATGTTTAATATATTGACTGATTCCATAAATAAAGGATTTCTCATTACTTGTTTTTCTTCAGCTTTCTCCATATCTAGTACACTTATTTTTATCAAATCTTCTTCTCCCCAAAAGTCTAAATTGGTTGTATCGGGAGTCAAACTTGACAACAATGATATTGGTGATTTAGGAGTAAGGAGTGTACTTTGACTTACATCCATAATCTCACTTTTCATCATCACTTGAATCTCAACAGAAGGTTCTTCTTTAGGTTCATCTTCCTTCTCACTTTCTTGTCCTGTCAAGTCTTCTACTTGGACTTCTTCTTGTTGCTTAGGTGATTCTTCACCACATAAGATCTCAGCCTCTTCAATACTTACAAAGGATTCTTGAAATTTTTCTATATCCTTATATGTTTCCACCATGGATATTTCAACTTTGTCAATCATGATAGTCTCATCCTTATCTTCAGCCTTGGGTGTAGAATCCTTTGAACCTGTCATAGATTCATTAGGGATCTCAGCTTCTTTTTCTTGCTTAGAGGAAACTTGGGTTGCAGGTGCAGTAGGAGGATACATGTGTCTTTCCAAGAACACCTTTTCAAATGTCTTATTTGTTTCCTTTGCAACCAACTCATAATTCTTATTCATTATTTGCAGAGTTCTGAGTTTAGTTCTTAAATGTGGCTTCACCAAATCTAGCAATAATATTTTCTCTTCAAATGAACAAACTGGGAGGTTTTCATCCAATATCTTTTCTCTTATCCTCAAATCCTCTTTAATAGCTTGTCTCTTTAGAGAATCCAAAATGTTCCATACATTATCTGGAATGACTGTCTTAAGTTCCAAAACTATCTTTTTGAACTTAATCATGTGCATGATAATCATAGAATGAATCTTTGATTTGTCAATCTCATGATACTTACCATAAAACTTTTCTATTTGATCTAACCTTCCTTCATCTACAACTCTGGTTCTCAACACTTCTAGATTCGGTTTGAATCCTACCTCAGGAGCTGCTTGTGTATTCTTCCCTTTGCTTCTTGTTGTCCTTGATGATGGGTGGCTTGCACCAATCTTCTTCTTCCTTTTAGGCATCTTGCTAGGCTTAGGAGGTGGAGTGGACTCCAGATCAACTGTGATTGTGGGCATAGACGTGCTATCAAATTGCATTGAAATCTTGGCTTCCCTTGATTTATCCAAGTTTGCTTGGGTAACACCATGAATTTTTAGAATGTCTGAAGTAATCCTTGATGCTTTTCTCTTTGTCACGACACTATATAAGACAACGTCTACTTGTCTTCTCTTCTCTTCATAAGTTCCCCATCTAGGCTCATTGGGATCCTTAGGCACTGATAGGAGGACTTGTGCATAAGCTTCCAAAATGTGTTCTTCTACTTCATATCCAAGTGGATGAATCCACTTTGTCCTTGGCTCAACTGCTTCCATGCATGTAATGTCTATTTCCACCATGAAGCATATAGTATCTTTGTACTTCTCCACTATACTCTCAGGTATCCTATATCTTCTCTGCATCTTGATTCTGAATGTTTTAATTTCAAGATCCATGAAATCCTTCAAAGTACTCTCTGATATTGCCTTAAATGAGATTTGAGGCAATGTAGGTAGGCTCTTGTCAAGATAAAGATTAGAGACCTTTCCAACTATATGGAAGTACATGTAGATGATCAATGAACCAAACCTAAATATCTTGTTCTTATCATTCTTAATAGCCTTTATGTTGTCTAACAACTATGCACGCAAGATTTCACAGAGGTTAGACTCTCCATTTTCCTTCACTATTCTTATAGCTGCTAGAATAGTGGCTGCAGAAACATTATTCACTCTATTTGTATGCTGGAACTTGTAACCAATTATCATAGAAATGAGTTTTATGTCCTTCTCCTCAATGGGTTCAATAGTTATCTCACACTTATCACTCTAAGACTTACATGCTTTCTCAACCTATTTCCTGACATCTTTGCCTATTGGAAGTATGGTGTCAGTCTTAGAAAGTCTGGTCATCTCATGAATGAGATCAGTAGTTATCTGAACATGGACTTTTGCAATCCAAAAAAATGTCATCATGAATTCTGCTAACAAATATCTTAATCCATTTAGACTCATAGAACTCATACGTAGTCACATATTCAATTATAGGGTGATTTGTGAAGTGTGTGAATTCATCCTTGAATGCCATGTCTAGATTAACCATTGTTTCAATATGTGACCTTATCCTGTCTACTCCTACAAGTTCTTTCTTTCAATATATATAAGCGTGAATGTCGTCTACATGCATAACTCCCTTCGGAGTTCTAGAAAATGCTCCTTCTAGGTCATCTGGGAATAACTTAAATGGATGCTTCTTGAATACATATCTCTTCCTCTCTATAACATCAAATACTATTGGAGTGGCCATTACTTACTTGATTCAACACTTAAGTAGGGTTCCAAAGGGTTTCTGAAATGTCACATCTAAGCTAGGGTTCTGCAATAATTTAACTCCTTTCTACTGATAAAAATAACTTCAATCTTTCAACACTTACTACTTTGATCTCCTGTGCTCTCCAAAGGCTTGATCTCAAATGCAAAAGTAAGGAAAATAGATCTCCGATAACTTATAAATCAACTTTTTTCAATTAATGCTTCTCATGGTAATATAGATTGCAACAGTGAATTCCAATCTTCATTTATGCTGACAATCAGGCTATGCAATCTTTCATATTTCTTCAAAGAGAAACTAAACAACTAAAATCAAACTGAAGGTGAGTATACCAACCGCACTGGGGTCTAGAGCTTATCTAGCTCCCCCTATGACCATGAGGGTCACTTATCCAGAGGTAGAAGGTACATCCACTGAGGATGCATCTACTACTATGGCACTACCATTATATTTCTTTTCTTCCATCCAAATCTTGCTTGCATCTTTTGTAGCTTTCACAAACTTGACATCTCTAGATTCATCCAATATTGATCCTTGAGACTTATCAAGTCTTTCTTGTCTTTGTGCTTGTGATCTGCAAAACTTTAAGATGTGTCTAACCTTGTTACAAGAGTGACAAATGACTAGAGGCCTTATATTCCTTGGCACATTGGTGTGAGTTACCATACTGCATTATCTAGTTGTGTGCCCATTGTAATTGCATATCTGACATGTAATGTTTAGAGGATTTCTAACACTTTGTTGTGGTTGATTTCTTTGATTGTGTTGTGTTTGACTTATTTGATTTGATCTACAATTCATAGCTCTATGACTAAATTTATTGCATGAATAACAATAACCATTGAAAGGTCTTACCTCTTTACAATCTTTTTCTATATGTCCATGCTTGTTACAGGCATAACAAGTTCTATTTACTGGCTTGCATTCATCTTTAGATGGTCCTACTTTAGCTTCAATATGATTTTTAGTCTTCTTAGCTTCTGTAGATTCTTCTGTTGCTTTCAATATTTCTTGCATTGCATTGATTTGAACTTGTGCTTCATTGAATCTAATACCACTAGTATCTCCTTTTATCTTATGTGCATATAATGGTGACTCTATTAGATTAGAACTTGTGTGAAATTTGTCAATATGGTTCTTTGCTTCAGTTAACTCAGATTCCATCTGTTTCCTGATGTTTTCTAACTCCAAGATTTTCATGTTTTCTTGCATAAGTTCATCATCTAACTATTTGTTTTATTTGATCTTTTCTTCATAGGCTTCCTGATTATTAGTTAACTTTTCATCCAATTCTTCAATCTGATCCTTTAGAGATGTTTTTTCTTCATTCATCTTTTTGACCATTTTTCTCAAATCATTGTTTGAACAATATTTCAAATCTTTTCTCAGTTTCTTGATGAATACTTGAGAACCATTGACCCTCAATTTTAGTTCTTCAGTTTCCTTTTCCAATCTATCAAGAGCTGCTTCAAGATTCTTCTTCAAATGTTTCACCTCTTCTAAAACCATGATCTCCTCAAGTGGTTAAAATTATCTTAGAGGACCAAAGCTTAGATACCAATTGTTAGGAATGGGAACACTGAGATGGGGGGGGGGGGGTGAATCAGTGGTCTATAATTAATTCTAATTCTTGAAACTTAACTTAATTACTTAAATACTGAAATGAATATTGAATAAAATGAAGTATTTAACCATAACACATAACACAAGATATGTTTATGGGGAAACCCTAGCCAGAGGAAAACCTCAGTGGGAATTAGTACCCACGAATAATTGTACCTAGTATTATGAACCTTTTAATGTTCATTTTTCCTATTAGGAGCAGTCTTTACAAAGCTGAGTACAATGACCTTGTCAAGGGTTAGACCCTGTTAGGATTCTTTTAAAAATAACCTTGTTATAGGTGGATGGCTCACTACTAGAGCTTACTACTCAATGAGGAAGGCTACAACCTTTTGGTTATCAGATACACACTATATCTGTAAGGGTGAACTACTGCTTTAACACTGTTGTCTGACCAGTTCCTTTTGTGCACTGATACTTTAACCTATTTTAAAGATCTATATCATTCTTACTTCTCTAAAACATAATTCACATACTTATTCTCATCTCTATATTCTCTCCCATGCTCAAATACAAAAGTGCATGTCACATATATAAATGCTAAATAGACACAACCAAAACTATCTACTATGGTGCAGGAGCACCTAGGCTAGCCTCCATGGTTAGTGTGTTTTTGGCTTGTACTTGACTCTAGCCAAGTCAAGAGGTTAGATAGTTTGTTTCAAGACCTTATAAGGTCTCTTGCTATGTTGGCTAGGTGAGTTAGTCACTAGGATTAAGGTCACGATAATAGCCTTTGTTAGTTGTTTATTTAATTTCATAGTGTTAGGAGCTTAGCTTTGGTGAGAGTTTTAAATGTGTTCTAAACACATCTTGTTGTTATAAAGATTCCATAAGGTTATAAATGGCTTTGGATCCTCAATACATAGGAGGTTAGAAGCCCTAGAATATAGGAACATGGCATATGTGGAAGTTGCCAAATGTTCAAAAGAAGTTGTCTTCAATTTTCCAATTATTGCAAAAGAGTGCATGCCATCTAGGTATCTTTTGATTCCCTTAATATTAGGAGATGGTGCTCAGCCAAAAGGCCCTAGAAAGAAGGAAATGGAATCTAATGTTAACCAAGACTCAAACACCAAGTTTTATTATGCATTGTAATAGTTTTGAAGATAGTGAATAGAGCTCTGCAAGTGATTTTCAGAGTAATACCTGAGACTTTGTGTTGAAAGTCCTATTGGATGGATTGAAAATATAAATCTAATGCTTTTTTAGGGTTCTATATACTGTTAGGATAGTTTTTAATTTCAACAGAAAGTTTATTTGAGTTCATCTAAGTACTTGTTTTTGGTATACTAGTCCAGGGAGTCTATTTTTTATCTTGTTTTGAGTAGTTTAGAGAGTCATGGCTCCTCCATGAAATCTAAACATGGATAAACATTAATTTTAGATGGAAATGGTAGAGGAGTCATTTTTTTATATAGTTTTAGGAGTTAGGAGTCTTGAAATCATGATGAACTATTTTATATGCTAGGCCCTATGCGAGTTTTGGAAGCCCGGTTAGAGGTCTAGAGGTGAAAGAAGTGAAGAAACATTGCAATGTTGTACGGATCCATACTACTCCAGGAATTTTTCATGAAGGTGAAAATCATATATAACTATTATATTCAGATAGGATTCATACCAATCATTTTGGATTTGGTTTGAACAATTTTTCTCTCAAGTTCACTGTTAAGTCCTAGAAATTAGGCCTATTAGGTCTCTTGTCCTAGATTGTAGGAACCCCCCATATGGTTAGTGCCAGGACTAGAAACCTTATTAATGTTTTAAAAATTCCAAAGGGTACTCCAATCAAGTCTTATATTTTTCATTTTTTTGGAAAATTTTTGCAAGAAATAGAAAAAGGTGACTAGTAAGGGCTACTAGAATAGGCCTATTTTTAAGGTCAATTCATGATGAATCATGGAAGCCGATAAGAAGATGATTGAAGACCCTTCCAAAATGGATCAAATGGGAAAGAATAAGAATTTTTTCATAATGGAGAAGACCCTTGAAATGTTGGAGCAAGTTTATGGAGATTTGGCACTTAGAGCCTTCTAAGTGAGTGTGGAGAATTGAATCAAAACTAAGGTGCTGATCATTCAAGGTGAAGTTTTCAGAGATTGAATCTTATAGCAGAGTTTGAATAGGTCTTAGTTAATGATCTAAGCCTATTGGAAGATCCTATAGATTAATAGGATACTAGGAGGCAAGTGAAGTCTCTTGGAGGGTGTGAAAGCTAGCCTTGAAGTTTATCATACATCATATTGGTATCAGAGCTTGGCTGATCAAGCTTGTGGTTAATGTTGCAATATTTTGAATTAGTAGGAGAGAATAGACTAGATAAATCCATGGTGACTAAAGTTGAATTATCCAAGATAGTTGAGGAACAAGAGGATGATAACAAATTGCTAAGGCAAAGACTAGCTCAAATGGAGTAGCTCTTGGGTGAAGTCCAAGACAAAGCAAATAAGGGCAAGGAAAAGATTGAACAAAAGGAAGAAGTTGAAGCAAGGGAGAAGGAATTAGAGTTGGAGGAAGAAGAACCAACACCTGACCTTGTTCTTCCTAAAGAGCCATTCTTAAAATCATTAAAAGCATTGAGTGGTAAAGCTTTGGAAGGTGTGCCACTATTTAGTGGACAAATGGATCCAGATTCAGTTGTAGATTGGATTGATAGCATAGAGAACTATTTTGAATGTGATGGTATCTTTGAGGCACAAAATGTTATGGTGGCCAAGTCTAGACTAAGAGGTTCTGCTCTTACTTGGTGGAAGTTTGTGCAAACCGAGAGAGAGAAGGATGGAAAAGGTCCTATTGTGACATGGAAGGGTATGGTATCCAAAGTCAAGAAAACCTACCTTCCTGATGACTATGAAGTCCAAATGCATAGAAGGAGACATAATCTTAGGCAAAAAGATTTGGATGACCAAGCCTACACCGAGGAGTTTCAAAAATTGTGTTTGAGGTCCAAGGTAGTTGAAGAATAGAGCATCAAGCTTGCAAGATACTTGAATGGCCTCAAATGGTCTATTCAAGAGGAGATGAGTCTAGTGAACTTCAAATCCATTAGGTAATGCTATCAAATGGCCTTGAATATAGAGGAGAAGAGAAAGCGAAAGTAAGAAACCTCCAAAGGCAAAGGAAAAGGAAAAGGAAAAGATACCAAAGGTCAAAGAGGTGGCTATGGTGGAATAATTTCTGATTCAAGAGCTAAAGGTGAGGTAAAGTTCAGTGAGTAGCAAGAAGGAAGCTCAAGTAGATGTGGTAGAGGAAGAAGTTCAAGCTCTAGAGGAAGGAGTAGTTCATCACAAGGGGGAAGAGGCAATTATTTTTCCAATATGAAGTGCTACCATTGGAATCAAATGGGGCACCCTACCTATAGATGCCCAGAGAAAGGTGGTTCATCACAAGGAGGTGATAAGAGGACTAACTTAGTTCAAGATGAGTCCAATGTAGCAGACAAACATGCTGAGGTACCATTAAATTTAGAGGAAGGGGAGAACCTCATGATGAGGAGGACTCTAATCAAGGAATCAGTGAAGGAGGAGCCAAGCCAAAGGAGATCTTTGTTTAGGATCAAATGAAAGATAATGGGGAAAGTATGTAGGGTCATCATTGATTTAGGCTCTACTAATAACATAGTGTCAGAGGAAGCAGTCAACAAACTCAAGTTGTTTGATGTGTTGCCTATGGATGCATTCCATTTTCTCCTAGGTAGACCATGGAAATTTGACTGCCAAGAAATACATGATGGAGGAAAGAATTCCTATTCTTTCAAGAAAGACAATGAAACCTTCAAAATTCAGTCATTGTTGGAGGAAGCTGAAGTGAAGATAGTAGGTCCAAATGTTCTTATGGTAGGTGAAAAAGAGTTCCTACAAACCATGGAAGAGAGTGAAGGCATAGGCTATGCATTGGTGTTGAAACCAAGAGAGGGAGATGAAGGCTGGCTAAGAAGACTGCATTACCAAGGGAGATTCAAGGTATGTTGCAGACTTACCAAGGCATTGTAAGTGATGGACAACCATCAGCCTTACCCCATCAAAGAGCCATAAGCCATAGGATAGACCTTATCCCAGGAGCTACCGTACCTAAAAAGGTTGCTTACAAGATGGCCCCTTAACAAAATGAGGAAATATCAAGGCAAATACAAGAGCTCTTAGACCAAGGCCTAATTAGGAAGAGTATTAGTCCATGTGTTGTACCCACCATACTTGCACCTAAGAAAGGAGGAACTTGGAGGCTATGTACTGACTCAAGGGCTATCAATAGGATAACCATAAGGTATAGGTTCCCTATCCCTAGGATTGAAGACTTAATGGACTATTTAGGTGAAGCAAAGTACTATAGCAAGATAGACTTGAAGAGTGGCTATCACCATATAAGAATCCATGAAGGTGATGAGTGGAAGAAAACCTTTAAGACCAATGAAGGGCTATATGAATGGCTTTTCATGCCATTTGGATTGTCAAATTCCCCCTCCACATTCATGAGGCTTGTGAATGAAGTTCTCAAGGACTACATAGGCAAGTTTGTAGTTGTATATCTAGATGATATACTAATTTTTAACAAGACAAGGAGTGAGCATTTGAAACATCTTGATATTGTTTTCAAGAAGCTACATGAGGAGAAGTTGATGATCAAATTGGAGAAGTGTGAGTTCATCAAATAGGAGTTAGTGTACCTTGGGTTTGTCTTATCACATGGTAATCTGAAAATGGATAAGAGAAAGGTGGAGGCTATCATGAATTGGCCTACTCCAAGGTCAGCAATAGAGGTAAGGATTTTTCATGGTCTTGCACAATACTATAGAAATTTCATAAGACAAATTAGTGCAATTTGTGCTCCTATGTTGGATACTATCAAAGGAGAATGAAAACCAAGTTTATTTGCAATGAAGATGCTAACAAGAGCTTTGAGTTGTTGAAGGAGAGGATGGCTACCCAACCTATTTTAGTGCTGCCAAGCTTTCAAAAGCTATTCACTATTGAATGTGATGCTAGCAATGTAGCAATTAGGGCTATTCTAAGCCAAGAAGGCAGACTGGTGGCTTTCCATTCTGAAAAGTTGAGTGAGGATAAGAGGAAGTACTCCTCATATGACCTAGAAATGTATGCATTGGTCCAAGCTCTAAGAAAATGGAGGCATTACTTGCTTCCCAATGAATTCATTGTGTATTCAAACAATCAAGCACTTAGTTTTATGAATTCACAAGAGAAGTTGAGTCACAAGCACATGAAGTGGGTTGAGTACCTACAAGCTTACACCTTCAATATCAAGCACAAGAAGGGTGTTATAAACAAGGTGGATAATGCATTGTCAAGAAGAGCCCTCACACTCCAAGAAATTCAGTTGAAAAGCATGGGGATAGATAATTTCAAGGATCTATATGCAGATGATGACTTTGCTGACATTTACAAAGTATGTGTTGAATACAAGAATCATTTTCATAGTAAATATGCTGAGTATACTTTGAAAAGTGATCTCTTGTTCAAAGGAAATAAATTGTGTGTTCCTAGAGGCTCTATTAGAGAGAATTTGATTCAAGAAAAGCATAATGGTGCTTTGAGTGGTCACTTTGGGATCACTAAGACTCAAGACCTTGTTTCAAGGTTTTATTATTGGCCTAGAATGAATCTTGATGTTAGGAGGTATGTGGAAAGTTGTGTTGTATGTCAAAAGGCCAAGGGAACTTCTACCAATGCTGGTATTTATCAACCACTACCTATTCCTACTAGGCCATGGGAATGCTTAAGCATGGATTTTGTAGTTGGGTTACCCAAGACTAGATAAGGCATGGATAGTGTGTATGTGGTTGTAGATAGGTTCAGGAAGATGGATCACTTTATGCCATGAAAAACCACAAATGATGCAAGTAAAATAGCCTCTTTATTCTTCAAGGAAATTGTGAGAATCCATGGGTTACCTATCAGCATTGTGTTAGACAAGGACACTAAGTTTATGAGTTATTTTTGGAAGAGTCTTTGGCAAAGATTGGGCACCAAATTATCTTTTGGATCAGCCTATCATCCCCAAATTGATGGTCAAAATGAGGTTGTTAATAGAAGCCTTGGGAATCTTCTAAGATGATTGACTAAAGAGTATAGACAAAAATGGGATCAGTTGATTGGGCAATCTGAATATCCCTAAAATGACACCTTAAATAGATCCACAGGGAAGAGTCCATTTGAGATAGTTTATGGACTACATCCAAGAGGTGTTTATGAGTTGAGAGATCTAAAAGATGGAGTCAAAGAAAGTGGATATGTAGATGATTTTGCATTTTCTATGAAAGAGGTTCATGAAACAGTGAGGAAGACATTAGTAGACAACACCAACAAACACAAAGCCAAGGTGGATGAAGGTAGAAGGATAGTTGAGTTCAAGGTTGGTGATTTTGTCATGGTGCATCTAAACAAGCCAAGGTTGCAAAAAGGAGTACCTCACAAGCTGTAAATGAGGAGGATAGGACCCTGTCCTATATTAGCGAGGTATGGTGACAATGCTTACAAAGTAGACCTGTCAGAGGATAGTGGACTATCAAATGTTTTCAATGTTGCAGACCTTGTCCATTATAAAGAGCCACAAGAAGACATGAACTATACCATACATGAAGTGATCAGAGATGTAGAAGACTTACAACTCCCTCCTTCTATAGATACAGGACCAGATAGTGTACTAAACACCAAGGTTTACAAAAAGACTAGACTCAAAGAGTATAAGGAACACCTCATTCAGAGGTATGGGTAGAGTGCTTTTGATGCAATTTAGGTCAAAGAATCAGAGTTTAAAAGGATGGGCATTGATCCTACCATCATCAATCCAAGGATGGATTGAAGTTCTTATTTTTAGGGAGGATGGTGCAGGAGCACCTAGGCTAGCGTCCATGGTTAGTGTGTTTTTGGCTTGTACTTGACTCTAGACAAGTCAAGAGGTTAGATAGTTTTTTTTAAGACCTTAGAAGGTCTCTTGCTATGTTGGCTAGGTGAGTTAGTCACTAGGACTAAGGTCACAATAATAGCCTTTGTTAGTTGTTTATTTAATTTCATAGTGTTAGGAGCTTAGCTTTGGTGAGAGTCTTAAATGTATTCTAAACACATCTTGTTGTTGTAAAGATACCATAAGGTTATAAATGGATTTGGATCCTCAAGAGATAGGAGGTTAGAATCCCTAGAATATAGGAACATGGCATATGTGGAAGTTGCCAAATGTTCAAAAGAAGTTGTCTTCAATTTTCCAATTATTGCAAAAGAGTGCATGCCATCCAGGTATCTTTTGATTTCCTTAATATTAGGAGATGGTGCTCAGCCAATAGGCCCTAGAAATAAGGAAATGGCATCTAATTTTAACCAAGACTTGAACACCAATTTTTATTATGCATTGTAATAGTTTTGAAGATAGTGAATAGAGCTCTGCAAGTGATTTTCAAAGTAATACCCGAGACTTTGTGTTGACAGTCCTATTGGATGGATTGAAAATCTAAATATAATGTTTTTTTAGGGTTCTATATACTATTAGGATAATTTTTAATTTCAAGAGAAAGTTGATTTGAGTTCATCTAAGTACTCATTTTTGGTATACTAGTCGAGTGAGTCTATTTTTTATCTTGTTTTGAGTAGTTTAGAGAGTCATGACTCATCCATGAAATCTAACCATGGATAAACATTCATGTTAGATGTAAATGGTAGAGGATTAATTATTGTATATAGTTTTAGGAGTTAGGAGTCTTGAAATCATGAGGAGCTATTTTATATGCTAGGCCCTAGGTGAGTTTTGGAAGCCTGATTAGAGGTCTAAAGGTGAAAGAAGTGAAGAAACATTGCAAGGTTGTATGGATCTGTACTCCTCCAAGAATTTTTCATGAAGGTGAACATCATATATAACTATTTTGTGTAGGTAGGATTCATACCAATCATTTTGGATTTGGTTTGAACAATTTTTCTCTCAAGTTCACTGTTAAGTCCTAGAAATTAGGCCTATTAGGTCTCTTGTCCTAGATTGTAGGAACCCTCCGTATGGTCATTGTCAGGCCCAAAAACCTTATGAATGTTTTAAAAATTCCAAAAGGTCACTCGAATCAAGTCTTAAATTTTTTAGTTGTTTGGAAAAGTTTTGCAATAAATAGCAAAAGGTGACTGGTAAGGGCTACTAGAATAGGCCTATTTTTAAGGTCAATTCATGATGAATCATGGAAGCCGATAAGAAGATGATTGAAGACCCTTCCAAAATGGATCAAATGGGAAAGAATAATAATTTTTTCATAATGGAGAAGACCCATACAATGTTGGAGCAACTTTATGGAGATTTGGCACTTAGAGCATTCTAAGTGAGTGTGGAGAAGTGAATCAAAACTAAGGTGTTGATCATTCAAGGTGAAGTTTTCAGAGATTGAATCTTATAGAAGAGTTTGAATAGGTCTTAGTTAATGATCTAAGCCTATTGGAAGATCCTATAGAGGAATAGGATACTAGGAGGCAAGTGAAGTCTCTTGGAGGGTGTGAAAGCTAGCCTTGAAGTTTATCATACATCATACTAGGTCGGTGGTTGGTCAGAATAATACCCTAGTAAATTCAAGGATGGGAAATCCTTTGATAGTGATTCATTGCTTAAAATTAACACATATCTACTTAGAATATCATGCTAGACTTCATTAAATGTATCAATCCGGGAACATGAGCTTGAGATGATGGCTGCAAGGTCTATGCTCTAGTTCTCTTCAAAAGTCATCACTACTAAAGTAAAGGTATTTATGCTAAAAACAAAAACTACAACTTAACTCACAACTTGAAGTAAATGTTCAACAGTAAACTAATAATGCTTTCAAAATTAAATCTATGTTGCAGGAAACAGTCAGTGGTTCTATTACCAGTGGCTACAGGAGCAACAGTGCTTATCAACTTCAAAGAAACTTAACTAAGTCCTACTTGAATATGAACAGGGAATTCACCTCCCATGTGGGCCCCCACAAAAGTGTGAATTGATTTAAAACTCAGATGTTAAAATCTAGAACTATCATATATTCATTCAACAAAACACAAGTACAAGATGGAATATCAAAGTGTATTCACTTTGTTGCTAGATTACAATATAAACTCCTCAAGATATCTAACTAGCTCAGAATCATAAGTTCCAGTTTATTTAAAAGAAACTAAGAAAAATAGGACACCTAAAAACTAGGTCCTTCATTACATATCATAACAACTTCAGTTATAGGAATGACAACATCATTTATGCAAGAGGATAAACCATATTTAGTGCTTCAAGAATATAGGAACACCTGGTAACTGGATTGACCCGGTCTGTGTTAGCAACCACAAGGATATGGAAGTAGTGGAGCCATGATAAAATATGGAAATAGTTACTTGCCTTAAAAGACCCACTCCATCTTTGAGTCTGTACTCCTTGCTAACTTCTTCTTCCCCTGCAAAAGGTTAGCACACAAAAATCTGCAACAAAAATCCAAGGCAAAGATTTATAATAAGTTTTCCTATTTTAACTCAGCCCTGTCACACAGCTGAAGGAACACTACCCATTAACACTAGAGAAGATAAATACCAGATTGCATCATAATATCCATTAGTCTATATATATATATTTAGTATTTTCCTTTAGTGTCCAAAATTATCAGATATACACATGGCTAAAGCATAGAAACATAAAAGTCTGCATAATGTTTATGGAAACCATAAGATATTTAAGTCTAGATTCAGAAAATCATAAACAAAACAACCCATAAACTAGACTCATCATTCCCCCCAACTTAGTTGTTTACTGGTCCCACAGCAAACATAAAATTCTTCAACTTGGCTATCAGTCTGTAATCAATAGTTTTCCTCTGTCTAGAACCTCCTTTAGAAAGACTCCAATAGAATCCCTTTGTCTCTCTATGTCTTTTCCACCTTTCTTTCTCTCCCTTCATATCATAGCTATCCAAATTTTTTGAGTTTTCTAGGAGAGGAGACATCAACAATGGTAGTTGAAAATTCAATGGGATCCAGAAACTCTCTCGCTCTCTCCCCAAAGAAATATACCAAGGAAATAGCATAGCTATGTTGTTGTGTTGTTGGCTTAGCATTGTTGGGATTAGGAGTAGGCTGAGCAAGCAACTGAGTTTGTTTAGGGGAAGTAGTATTGGTTGCAGGAGGAGGCATTAAAGCCTACTGCTGAGGTGGTGGCATCAAAGTTGGCTGGCTTGATTGGTTCATCCAATTGTGTGGTTGTTTCCACCCCTATTGTGGCTATTGCCAGGTTTGCTGAGGTTGTTTCCAACCCTAATGAGGCTGCTGCCAGCCTTGCTGAGGTTGTGACCAACCCTGGTGAGATTGCTGCCAGCCTTGTTGAGGCTGCTGCCAACTATTATACCCACTAAAACCACTATGCTATTGATTTTGCCATGCATTATTACTATTAAAATTTTGAAGAGGATCTTGGGGAATACCTAGTCTCTAAGCACATGGTCACCATTGGGAAATGGAGAGTACCTCTCCATTCTCATAGATGGCTTTAAACTCAGTAGGCATAGGTTGTGACTCCAGGCTTGCAATAAATTTGCACTGACAATTCTTTTTATTCTCCCTACAGTGTGGATAGTATTCTTCTAGCATGGCATCAACTTCATCTTTATTTCTTCTTGCCTACATGGTATCTAGCTATGTTGCAACATCATTGATGATGTCTTGCTTAAAGTCAGATAGAAAATTAGACAGCTCCATTTTTTATACTCCTGAACCACCATTGGACTTATGAGGTAAGTCTCTCAATCCTCTTCCCTTCTTGACTGTAGCTCTAGAATAGTTCACGCATATATCCTTTATGTCAGCCCAAGTTTTGTGAGTAGTATCACCTCCTGCCATGAGGTTGAGGGCCTCAATACTTCCATCACCCACACCTTTCAGAAAAAGATGTTTCTAGGATTCCAGATTCAAGTTATGTTGTGCATTGCACTGCAGGTTGAACATGAACATGGACACATAATCCTCCAAGGTTTAATCATCTCTCTAGGAAATTTTAAAAATGTCATCTCCTTTTAGGTCTCTTCCTCTGCAATAATCCTTGTACTTTGAAAGAAACAAATTGCTCATCCTAGGCCAATCTTGTACAACATTGGTGCCCAGGCTCATGAACCATCGTAAAGTAGCTTCCTTCAAGGTAGAGGGAAACAACTTTATCTTATGGATGTTATTTGAGTAGTCATAACTCCTATAGAGTATGTCAAACTCAAAGAGAAACATCTCAGGATCTTCTGTGATAAGGCCATATAATTTTGGAAGCACAACAGAAGGTATATTCTTCAAGTTTTGGTTAACTTGCTGATTAGGAATAGGAAAAAGGAAGATAGGTTGGGCCATTATTGGTTGGTATTCATGTTTAGCAAATAGGTCATTCAAATGGTATGATTCCTTTGAGGTTTTAGGTGAAGGAAATTTTTCATAGGCATCCGCAAATACATTCTCAAATGGTTCTTCTTCTTGTATGTTCTCAGCGTGGAATTCTTTAGATTCTTGATTAAAAACCTCAAATGGTTCTACTTGGATAATATTAGGAAGGAATCTCCCAAGATGATCCCTACATCTATGCATACAAATAATGCATAATGCACACTAATTTAATGACTTTTGGGTTAAACTAAATTGACACCATCCCCAGCAGCGGCACCAAAAATGGTTGGTCAGAATAATACCCTAGTAACTTCAAGGATTGGACATCCTTTGACAGTGATTCATTGCTTAAAATTAACACATATCTACTTAGAATATCATGTTGGACTTCACTAAATGTATCAATTTGGGAACGTGAGCTTGAGATGATGGCTGCAAGGTCTATGTTTCAGTTCTCTTCAAAACTCATCACTACTAAAGTAAAGGTATTTATGCTAAGAACTGAAACTAAAACTTAACTCACAACTTGAAGGAAATGTTCAATAATAAACTAATAATGCTTTCAAAAGTAAATCTATGCTATAGGAAATAGTCAGTGGTTCTATTACCAGTGGTTGTAGGAGCAACATTTCTTATCAACTTCAAAGAAACTTAACTAAGTCCTACTTCAACATGAACAGGGAATTCACCTCCCGCGTGGGCCTCCATGGAAGTGTGAATAGATTTAAAACTCAAATGTTAAAATCTAGAACTATCATATATTCATTCAACAAAACAAAAGTACAAGATATAATATCAAAGTGTATTCACTTTGTTGTTGGATTACAATATAAACTCCTCAAGATATCTAACTAGCTCGGAATCATAAGTTCCAGCTTATTTAAAAGCAACTAAGAAAAATAGAACACCTAAAAACTAGGTCCTTCATTACATAGCATAACAAATTCAATTATAGGAATGACAACATCATTTATGCAAGAGGATAAACCATATTTAGTGCTTCAAGAATATAGGAACACCCGGTAACTAGATTGACCTAGTCTATGTTAGCAACTACAAGGTTATGGAAGTAGTGGAGCCATGATAAAATCTGGAAATAGTTACTCACCTTAAAAGACCCACTCCATCTTTGAGTCTGTACTCCTTGTTGACTTATTCTTCCCCTGTAAAAGGTTAGCACACAAAAATCTATAACACAAATCCAAGGCAAAGATTTATAATAAGTTTTCCTATTTTAACGCATCCTTGTCACACGGCTGCAGGAACACTACCCATTAACACTAGAGAAGAGAAATACCAAATTTCATCATAATATCCATTAGTGTGTATATATATATATATATATATATATATATATATATATATATATATATATATATATATATATATATATATATATATATATATATATATATATATATATATATATATATATATATATATATATTCAGTATTTTCCTTTAGGGTCCAAAAGTATCAAATATACACATGGCTAAAGCATAGAAACATAAAAGTCTATATAATGTTTTTGAAAACCATAAGATATTTAAGTCTAGATTTAGAAAATCATAAACAAAACAACCCATAAACTAGACTCATTAGTTGACCTATAACTTAACACATACAACACTACCAAGTTATTTGGCTCAAGTGTGTTTACATACAATGATATTAACATATTTATAACAAAATTACAATAGGCACATAGCCTTTATGAAACTAAATTATACATGCTAAACAAAAAGCTATATGTCAGCTCCATGCTCTGTTTTGTTATGTCGCTTATTGATTGTGTCACTTAGACTTGTTGTAACTTCTTCATACTATCAAATATGACTATGTGTTCTTAGACTTAGCATAGTAACATACTCAAAATATTATATCCAAGGGAACATACCAAAACTTGATCATACACATGTGTGTTGATGCTCTGATCATCAGGTGCTTCACTATCTACTTTGTCTTCTATACTTAGCCAAATTCTGATCTTCTAAGTTAGTGCGCTTACTCCAAAACTTTGTATGACTTTTTTGCCATAACGAAAACTCTAAAATTAGTCATATATACTGGTAAAGTCAACTTTCCTACATAAATATCTTCCTACTCACAAATTTATAGGGTCATACTAGCCCATACATAATTATACCAACACATTTTCTAACTACAAATTATGGGAAAACATTTATGAACAAGGTACTGTCACAAAAATGGACATAACTCATTCATTTCTTCATGAAAATGACTCAAACATGAACCAATATAAACTAGAATTAGAGACCTTTCATTTGGGTATGTTCTCATGCATTCATGTGTTTGTATAGACATGTACCATGCATGCAGTAAAAAATCAAAAAAATAGAGCAAAGTGTACTTGAATGGCATTTTTAAAGATAAGTCACAATGAATGTAAAGATACATCACTATATAAATATTCATAAATAATTTCACATAAAATAATCATACATGAAAAGAGACGTAATGTAATACCATACCTGTTGTAAAAAAATCTTAAACTCTTGAGGTTTGTTGTGACCTCATTGGAGCTTTTCACCATTTGAATTGATTTCTAGAAGTTCTTTTTCAATGTCACCAAGTTTTGCCTGCATGCAACATATAGCTACCAAATTCAAAATTCAACGAAGCATGTTAGATCTATTTTACAATTAACAATATAATTTCCAATGATTTAAATTTTAAACAAGAAAATTAATTTGAGATCATCCAACTCAATATGTGGATGCAAAGAAAGCCTTGTAGAAGGTGATATATTAGATTTACTCATTTGTTCTTGTTGATATTTTGTAGCTTCAATTAGATAAACTCTCTCTATATGTGTGTGTGTGTGTGTATTTGTGATCAATGTGAACCTAACCTATAGGGAGCACACTAAAACCGCAATCATTAATCTAAGTTAAATATGCATCAACATATAGAAAACCTATTTGCAGGACACCTCAAATTGAGCTGAAACGAGAGCACCCTGTCATCATTTGATTTGCTCTTATAGGAGGGATGTGGGTGTGCTCTCAAAACACAATGATCATGCCCCAATGTTTTTTAGGAAGGATTACGATCATTTGGAAGCCACGAAGACCTCATAATGGTACAAAACTAGGTATGGTGAACCTAGTTTGACCCTAGGATTCTGAGGGTTCAAACAAAGAAAATGTAGATGCTAGATTAATGAATGATATGAAAATTTGATTTTAACCAAAAGATAGATATCATATGAATTAAAATATTTAGTATTGATTGAAATAAACTAGGCTAATCCAATTTATCTAAGCTAGGATGAGTTATAAAGCATGAAAAAAGAGAAAATCTAATAATACTAGATATTATGCTAAGTCTATATGAAAATGAACTTAATAACAATGCTATGAAAATTATATGTGAATTGGTAAATTTATCTTGGAAGGGA
Organism: Chamaecyparis obtusa; assembly: GCA_027943335.1. NCBI lineage: Eukaryota > Viridiplantae > Streptophyta > Pinopsida > Cupressales > Cupressaceae > Chamaecyparis > Chamaecyparis obtusa. Next base: position 1,374,847 of record BSBK01000808.1, on the reverse strand, counting down.
GGCTATTTATAGGATTTGATGAAGGGCTTGGGTTAGCAAGGGTGGTTATGGTTTAGGACCAAGGGTTGGGGTTTAGGACCAAGGGTTAAGCCTTAGTGTCAAAGGGATAAGGATGAAGGGTTGCTCACACGTGTGAGAAACACTAGGGAAGAGTTCTATGGGACCAAGGTAGAAGAAGAGTCATAGGCTCTCATTAAGAGGTTGTAAGAACCATTAATGAGGGTGTAAGGGGTCATTAATTAGCATGTAAGGATCATTAATGAGGGGGTTGACCCAAAGTCAAAGGAAGAAGGTTTAGGCTAAGAGGGTTAGGAATCACCATTTAATCAATGTTAGGGAGTGATTAGGAAAGTGAGGATATGTTTAGGGTTTTCTAGAAGATATCTAGGGTTTTTGGGAATTAAATAAATATTTAATTTATTTAAAGGGTTTTGAGACATAATTTATTAAACAATTAATAAATTTGAGGAATAAACATTCAAATTAGATTTAAATGATTTTGGCTAAGTCTCCTTAATTAAATAGGTTTAATTAAAATAGGAGAAGGGATAATGACCATAATAATTAATTAATTAATGATGATGTCATCAGATCTTTTATCAACTAAAATATTTTTAATTGACAAGTAGATTTTTAGGTGTCTACATTTTGACCCTCTTTGATGTGATGTTGTAAGTGGCATGGTGTCAAAGATAAGAAAATAAGATGCCCCAGGCTAGAATAGAAGATAAGGAGTTGTGCCCCCTCAAGAAAATAACACAAAGAGGAAACTTTGTAGAATTTTCTCAAAAAAAACATAGAAAGGAAGGGAAAGGATGAAGAAATATGGGAAGGGGGGATAAACATATGTCCTTCCATGAGAAAAGATGCATGAATGCAATATGATGTGAGATGTAGGATGCATGATGAAGCTATATGAAGGATGCAAGATAAAAGATTAATCTATATGATGCAGGAGGAGGGGGATTTGGGGAGCTCATTGTGAAAAATGTGGAGAGCACAACCTAGTTTGACATGGAAACATTAAAGACCTACCAAGGTTACTGGGAACTGGAGGCCCTGTCACCAGCATTGTAGAGGACTGATGCAAATAGACACACAAGGGTTGGCCCAACATCACACATGAATCTAGAGGGAGGCATGGTAGAAATAATGTTGGAGAAACCACAAATAAATGACACTTCCCAAGTGCACCATGTAACCCAGAAGATCACATGTGAAACTTGCAAGGGTCATGTTTGAATGACTCACAAGTAGAAGAAAATGATCAAAATACCTTGCCCTAGATTGTCCTCATTTGCAGGGCATCATGATATAAAGGATTGTGGTGACTTTGAGGAGAGTAACAACAAGAAGTCATAAAAGATAAACAAGATCCAAAGGAAAAAAATCCATGACCAAAGTGATAAATCCACAAAATATCATTTACCAAGGAGAAGGATTTATTTGATTGATGGGGGGAAGATTAGGTCAGAACGTGAGGAAGGATACATTTGACACGGACCCAGTTTGATTGATGAGGGAAGATTAGGTCAGATATGAGGAAGGATACATCTTTCAAGGACCCATTTGATGAGGAGAATGTTGTGTTGTTGGAAAATGATCAATCAAGGATAACTAGGTGATCAAGGATAGTCGACAAAAGATGTTGCTAAATTATGAGGTTGGGTGGGACAAGTTATCTGATCAAAGTTGTTGTAGGACTGGTGAGGAGATGTACAACAAGATGTGACAATATGTACAATGAATGGGGAGATATTTACAATGGGTATTTATAGAAGCTCAAGATTGGGATAGGAAGATCTCATTATACAGGATATTTATAGGAAGCTCAGGATTGGGGATAGTATTTGATTCTTGCATTTGGATAGGCTTGAGGATAGAACACCTTGGGATTTATGGGTTGGAGGTGGGGGTGTGGATTGGATAGAGAGGATTGGGATTTGGAGGGGGATGGGAGTTTGATAGATAATGACCTTGTCCACTATGTATGGCACTTATTTCCAAGTTTTCACCAACATACTTGTCCAAGGTGCTTGAATTGCCAAGTTTTCACCATTGGACAATTATTTTTCTTTTATTTTTTTATTTTTTGTATTTTCTAAGTTTTTCCAATTTTTATGGATTTTATAGGATATGGTTCAAGCATAGAACCACTTCATATGTATGATGTTTATAGGATCATTCAGGGGCTTTCCTTCTAGTTTTGATAGCTGATAGGCTCCAAAGCCAAAGAATGTTGTGACAACATAAGGACCCAACCAAGTAGGTTCAAACTTGCCTTTTTTCTCTCGATGTGCTTACACTTTATAATTTTCTTTGAGGACCATGTCACCCACTTGGAATTATCTTGGATAGACCTTCTTGTTATACCTCCTTTTGAGTCAATTCTAGTTAACAACCAGGTGATCATATGCTTATTGCCTCTTTTCATCTGATAGATCAAGTTGTGTGAGGCGTGCCACGTGATAGTCTTCATCTATGGTATAGTTTTTCATGGAGACATGCAATGAAGGTAGCTCAACCTTGATAGTGTCATGCCCATATTTCTATGAGCAAAACACACCAATTTTTTTTATTTTTTTTATTTTTAAAGATGTTATAAGTTTAAGGTTAAAAGTTGACTTAAGTTGAATGGTTAGATCTGAGTGAGAGAAAGTTTACTTTTGATGGTGGGAAAACATGGCGAGGGTTTATGCCCTTGCCACATCCCTCTAAATTTTGTTTCGCTAAACTATAACTCATGTTATAATATTTTTGAGGTTTACTTTTTGGTGAATACATTGTTTGGAATGTTTTAGTTAATGCATAATTTCAATCTACTTATTCCAATAAATTACTACAATAAGAGATGAAGAGAGGCCATCAGTCTCAATATTTTACTAGGTTAATGTCTCTAATTTAATATCATTTATTGAGTATTAATATCTTGCTCGAGTTGCTTCGAAATCAAATAAATAAATAAAATTAATTTAATAGAACTTCCTAGCAAGGAATTATAATAATACCCTTTTTGTCGATAATAAAGTCTTTCACCCAAGTTACTATTAAAATTATTATCCCAACTAAAACATCATCAAATTAATAACATTTAGTATCTTTAATTAAAATCTCAAATTGAAAATTTATACATCTTAAATTGAAATTTACATAAATATAATATCCCTAGAGTGGTTGCATAATTAAACTATTTAGGAATTAAAAAAATGGATATCGAGATATTTAATTCAATTAATTAATGTTTAAGGATAAACTTATCTGATTTATTATCCAACCTCTAAATATTAGATTTGTAACAAAAATCTCCCCATCAAACCAAATAAATAAATAAAAAAGAAAAACAAAATGCCCAAACCTAAATATATAATAATTTCATTCTTTTCCATCAAAAGATGAATTACCAAAACAAAGGGAACAAAAGGTAAAGTATATCAAGGGACAAAAGTATGGGAAAACATATTTTAAAAAGAAAGAGTTGACTTCCCTTGCCCAAAACCTAATCCTGAAATTAGGGTTTGAGGGCAAAAGAAAAGTCCAAAAAAAAAGCCCTAAAATCTTATTTCTACTCTCCAAACTTTCCCTCCCCAAACCCTAATGGTGGAGACAAGTTTGTTTGTTTCTTCCTTTTTTTTCATGGATGCTTATTATAGGTTAAAGATGGATAACAATGGAGTAGTCACAAATGTATGCGGTATACTCATAAGCATACATACTTACTGTGTATATTCTTATGAGTATACATAATATATATTATGCAAGAGGGGACTATCGTCGAATGCAAATGGAGGCTGTGATTTTGGGTTTGAAGATAACCCATTCAGAAAACATTTTTTTTGCATGTTGCAAGTTGAATCATATACTTTTTATAAAACAATAAGAAAACTATCGTAGTTTAATTTTCTTTGGTTTTTTTTGTTTGTATTATTTTAAAAAAAAAAACTGTGATGGGAGGGGGAGCCAAAGCTCCTCCCGACTCCCTTCTGCTGCCCATGGTGGCTAAGTCTAGAGGTTGAAGAAAAGCACAAGAGAGAAAATATGAATGCAAGGATGGATTGAATAGATCCAATGAATTCACCTTGATTGAATTGATGAATGAATCAATGTTGTTCAATGTTCAATAAAATGATTACATAATAGGCCTCCTTATATAGGAAAGGCAATAAGAGAGAATGATAAGGAGCAGATAAGCTATCACCTATGCTAGGTGTAATCACATGTCCACCAAATGTGGATCATCCTCCAATATGCAATAAAGTATGTGCATTGGATTAGGATGATAATGTGATAAGAGCACGAAAGGTGGATCTCACACACAATGAGGTATGTGAAGACAACTATCACACCAAAAGTGGAATTTCTCCTACACCATGTGCTTAATAGATGTGCACACTCCTAGGTGTCTCAATCACAAACTACTATGCAATGCATTAACCTAAGTAAGATTAAGTAAAGTGTAATTAGAAATAATTAATTACACCAACACCCCCCCTTAAGTGAAACTTAGGGGAATGCACTTAAACTCACAATGCAAGATGGGTCCCAGCTACTAGGCCATGTTAGGTACCCATGTACAAGATGCAATACATGAAATGCATAACTCTCATAAAGTGGAGAAAAAGGGAAAACCTCATGGGAAAAACCCTCCCCCAAAAAGAGAGAAGAAAACAAGATGTATGGATGGATGGAGTGCTCAAGACCCCCCAAGAACTACATACATCATGTATATTCAAAGAAGTATCCCCCATAAGAAGGATAGTTGGAGACACGATATCCCCCCATAATGTAGAAGCTCCCATGTTGATGAAGAGTACCTGCAAATAATAGATCAACCAATGCTTACAAGAAACATGTCTCCCCTTAGGAAGAAGTAGATACATCAAATGATGAAGAAGCCAATCCACATGCAAATGGAATGAGGAAGAAGATGTAGGTCTCCATGAATGAATCTCTGAAGACTGATTAGGAATCTCCAAGCTCAAAGAATCTATCACTTCATGTGACAAACCAAGTGAAGAAGGAGAAGAATAAAGTACACCAATCTCTAAAGAAGGTGAAGAAGTATCCCCATCTATGATGAAACTATCATCAAGGGAAAGAGAAACCCCCTCATGTATGTCTTCCAAATCTGCATCATGAGAATCAACAAATGCTGAAGATGCATCCAAGTAGTCATCACACTCTGCAAGATCTGAAACACTATTATTATCCTGCTGAATAGTAGAGCCCATTTCTGAAGAAGTAGGAGGTGGAGGAGTAGGAAGATCAACACTTGTCTCAACAACAAAATTATTCAAGTGCCCAAAATTCTCCTCATAATTATCCCTTGGCAAAGGGATGGGTACATCATGTATATCATCATCATTATCAACAAAATTAGAAAAGGAATACAAGCATGATGTATGATCAATAACTCCCATAGCTATGACATCTCTAGTCTCCATGTCCTGAATGTAGACATAATCAGGGGTGAACTCAACAATTTTACCTTGTGCCCCATGTGTAATTTGGTAAATAGAAAGAAGATTAGTGGTCAAGGATGGTACACAAAGAACATCATTAAATGTCCCTTCTCCCATAGGAATAGAACCTTTCCCACAAACTCTCATGAATGTGTTGTTACCCATCAAAATATTAGGATAATTACAAGGCTCAATATAAGAAAACATATCCATAGAAGATGCCATATGATGTGATGCACATGAATCAAGAAGCCATTTACCTTGCTTAGGATGTGTGGAAGCCATGAATGCTTGTCCTTTACCTTTGTCTTTGGATGATGATGGAGATGTAGAAGCTACCAAATGTGTAGAAGAAGGAGTAGACACTGATGAGGGAAACTTAATATTGTGTTTCTGAATAATGTGAGTTAGCTCATCAATTTTCTTTTGAAAACACTTATGCACATCATGTCCTAACTTTTGACAATATGCACATTTATCTCTCTTTCTTCTAGATGATTCCTCTCTTGAAGAGGACTTGGATTCAGTACTTTTTGGTGAAGAAGATTCATTACCTTTGTCATGAGGCTTAGGATCCTTATTGTGTTTCTTTCCTTTTCCATTAGAAGCCTTTGATGTAGACTCACTTGCAATCAATGCTTAATGTGTGGAAGGCTTCAATTGACCCATGTGTGCCAACTTTGCTTGTTCCCTTGTGAGCTGCACTACAAATTCATCAAGAGAGGGCAATTTGTATGCACTACCAAGAGCATCCATAGTAGCATAGAATGTAGAAACAAATATAGAATAATCAGGACCAAGCTTGGAAAGAATAGAAAAGATCAATTGTTCATCCCCTTTAACAATGCCACAAGAAGAAAGCTCCAATCTAATAGTATTGAACTTAGAGAAGAAATCTTGAATATTGTCAAAATCCCTAGGATTGAGACCTATGAGATCATTCTCTAATCTGAATTTTCTCATTCTATCAAGTTTACCAAAGAGTCCTTCCAATGTGATCCAAGCATCATGAGGATGTGTGCAAGATGCAATATGAAAGTGCAAATTGCAAGAGATGGATGATCTAAGAGAGCCAAGTTCTTTATCCCTTCTATCAAACTACTTTCTCCTTTCTACAGCACCTGTTTGAGGTTCTTGATCCTACCCAAGAGTCATTCTAAGAAATCCAAGACTCAACAAATGATCACTTAAAGAAACTTTCCATTCATGGTAGTTATATGGAGTGAGGATTTTAACCTTTGAATTATCCATATTAACACCAAATAATGACTAATAACTAATGATAACTCCTTCAAATGACTGATGGAAATCAGAAAATTGAAATCCAAGGATTAACCAAGTGCAATTATAGCCCCAAAATGACCTATTTTTTAAAGTGATATGTCTACCCAAAATCACTCAAATCTAATTGTAGATCTGGAAAGTAGACAAAAAATCATGCACTTTCAAAATAAAACTCACCTCAAAATGTTACCGTATGTGCCTAAACGAAGCCCTGGAAGTTGCAGAAATCAGGAACAAAACAGGAATAGTCAACAAGATCTGAAATTTTTGACAAATCATACCACCAAAATGTAAAATAAATACCACCACTAGAAAGTTCAAGAAATTCTACCCAATTTCAAAAAAAATTGCACTCGATTTGGAGCCCAGATGACCAAGTTATGGCCTCTCAAGTTGGACTGTCAAATCCAAAATGCAAATGGTGAAGGCTAGGAATTTTCAAACCCTGCTGATGTCAGTAGTTCATGGGGTTAAATTTGATGGTCATATAGCCATCAAAAAAACCTAATTTCACCCTATTATGACAGCTAGATGACCGTCAAATTTAGGGTCGTGAAAAGAGTGACGTGAGCAAAAAACCCTCCTTGCTTACATGGTGGTGACTTGGCAGGAGACTATGTATTCCATACTGTATGGCCGATTGTGTGTCTAAGGTGATGTGTTAAGTTGCTATGCTGGCAGATTCACCATGTGGCATCTTCTGTTTGGTTTGGGTGGCGCTGATGTGGTCAGGGCTTGACTGTCACTGAGCGGTGACTGGGTGTCCATGGTGGCGCAGAGGAGGCTTCGTTGGTGGATCATTGGTTGTGTCTATGGAAGCAGAGCACTAGGGACCTCGGTGGAGGAGGTGACAAGAAGGCCACTCGGCGGTGGTCGCACAAGAGCGGCAGTGGTAGGTGTGGAGAGCTGTGTTGGAGGACTGCAAAGGAGGGCCGCTTGGGTGGTGGATCTGCAGTGGTGGATCTTGGGATTTTAATCCACATCGGATGTGCAGTGGGCTATAATGCCCTTTATCAATGCAATGCACCCAACTCAAAACAAAGAAGCAAGGCGTGCTTGCTTGCCCCGGCCGGTCTGCGCTTGTCTTTCGCTCTTTGCGAGCTGTACCCTCTATGTTGCTTGATGTCACATGGTGTGGGCCGATGACATAATTTTGACACACCAAAATGGGCCGTACCTTGCACAATAAAAAAATTCTGACAAAACCCAGAATTAAAAAAAATAATTTTTTTTTCAAAAAATTGTACCACAAAGGCAAATCGGGCTGTACGGTTCGATTTGCAAAATTTTTTTGCCTCGGATTTGATTTTCACTGAATATGGGCAAGTTTATAGTTGATCTTAACCGAAACAGCCTCTCGAATGTAATGGTGAGGTTAGATCTGCTCCAAGACACCTTTGTCGCATGCTGGTTGCCAGATCTAAGATTTGGACTTTCAAAGCTTGCATCAAGCTCTCTTCAAATCGGCTGATCTAAAATGCTCCAATGGCTCTGATACCATGTAAGAATTTGCAAATAGAAAATATTGAACCAAGGATCTAGAGGTTGAAGAAAAGCACAAGAGAGAAAATATGAATGCAAGGATGGATTGAATAGATCCAATGAATTCACCTTGATTGAATTGATGAATGAATCAATGTTGTTCAATGTTCAATGAAATGATTACATAATAGGCCTCCTTATATAGGAAAGGCAATAAGAGAGAATGATAAGGAGCTGATAAGCTATAACCTATGCTAGGTGTAATCACATGTCCACCAAATGTGGATAATCCTCCAATATGCAATAAAGTATGTGCATTGGATTAGGATGATAATGTGATAAGAGCACGAAAGGTGGATCTCACACACAACGAGGTATGTGAAGACAACTATCACACCAAAAGTGAAATTTCTCCTACACCATGTGCTTAATAGATGTGCACACTCCTAGGTGTCTCAATCACAAACTACTATGCAATGCATTATCCTAAGTAAGATTAAGTAAAGTGTAATTAGGAATAATTAATTACACCAACACATTTATTATTATTTTTCTTTTATAATATAGTTTCCCTTTTTTATATATATAAAGAACATAGTTAATATATAAAGAAAACAGTTAGATTTAAATTGGTATTTTTTTTTGGCTCATAAATTTTTTTCTAATTTATTTGTTTATTTTTATATGGTATTAAGATAATAGATTAAGTTCCTCCCTTTGGTTTTAATAGGAATGTATACAATGTAGCTTAAGTTTATAATATGTATATATACATTTTTCTTCTCTTTTTAAAAATAGTATACTAACTTATGTATATACAACAAATTGCAGGTAAAAAAAGGCCTTAAAAATAACTTTTGAGGAAAATATCAATTATTCCATATTCTAACTAAATGCTATCCAACGAACAAATATATATATATATATATATATATATATATATATATATATATATATATATATATATATATATATATATATATATATATATATATATATATATATATATATATATATATATATATATATATATATATATATATATATATATATATATATATATATTTCAAAGGAAGTGAAGTAACAGAATGTACTATAACATACACTTGTTTAAAATGGAATAGATCTTTATTATGCAATTTGATAAGCTATTTTGTTTTATCATTATAAGCTTTAGATTTCTAGATTTCAACAATATATAGTTTAACCAATCTAGGCAATTTTTTGCAAAATAGATACTTGTATATGTTTTTTTTTTTTACAGCTTAATATAATGTTATGATTTGCCCTTATAAGAAGAAAATATGTTGAATAGTAAGCTACAATGAACAACTACTAATAAGGATAAATTTGTTTACAATATATTTTATTTCAACAGCATTTAAAATATAGAATCTACAACTTAATAAAAATGTTGCACTAAATATTTAAACTCCCAAAGATTAAAATAAAATTATTCTATCATATGCCATGCAACTTTTAAATGATCAAGGGGAAAATTTCTTCTTTTTTTTGTTTTAAAAATAGATTTCCTCCAATAATAATATGAAAGAAGGATAACTATTCACATACTAAAACTTTCTTATTTCTTGCATTTCAATACAAAGGTTTTTCATCTTTCTAAACTTGACAATAAAATACTAAAAGAAAACTCTATCACACTAATCTTGAATCACCAACAAAGAACGTAATTGGATCCTTAAGATTCCCTTACATTAGGGAAATACTCCCAAAATAGATGTGAACCATATCAACTAAAATTTCATCGTCAAGCTTTCTTCTACCAATATCTTGGCTCCAAATCCTGCAATGAAAACATGGATAGACCATAGGATGCTCACCTCCTAGCCTAGGCTTCTAAGAAGCCACCCCCAAGCTAGGGGAGCCAAAGCATAAATGGGTAACACATTCACACACACAAAAGCTAAAAAACTTCACAAAATGAATCTACCAACAACATGGAGAAACAAAACCCCTTCCCAAGGATTTCATAAGGGTCACACAAGACCCATTGTTGAGGTGAAGGTGGACCAAATACTCTAATGGGGAGATAGCCCAAATCCATAAAAATTCAACACAAGCCTTCACAAGGCATGAAGCATCACATAGTATCCACTTCCATACACAAAACTCAAAATCCTTATGACCCCCAAGGCATTCCAGCCAAATAAAAATACCCTTATGACCCCCATGGAAATGGCATCAAGGAGCCCATACTCCATGATTTCTCCCTCTCCTCCTTGAGGAGAGACTCTACACCCATGAGCTATCCTAAAACCCTTCACCCCCAAGGCTACTCTTCCCTCCCAAGGGTGAGTGTGGCCTTTAGAACTCCCTTACATAACAAGAAGAAAATAAGCAACACAACACAAAGGAAAAACCATACAACAATGGAGATGAAAACATAACAACATAAATATTTTTACAAGAACAAGAATACTACAAAATTTCATAAGATCACTTTCATCATGAATTCTTCAACAAGATAATGAAGAGAGTCACCAACCTAGATCCAAGCTTATGGAATATATTTGATGAAGAGCCTCCTCTTTTCCTAAGTCTCCTTCAAAATTTGCAATGTCTCTAAGTCTAGAAAGTGGGTGTTCAAACTCTCCAAAATGAAGAGTCCCCACTAAAAAGACCTCCACACAACTCCCCACAACTCCCCACAACCCCCTAGGGATAAGACAAGCCCTCTAATTGGTTGGTCTTCCCTAAGCCTCTTATAGCTTTCCAAAATTGGTCTCTTACAAAGATAAGCTAAAAAGGTGGGATAAGGACTACCTTTCTAATGGGTGGTGTTCTTACCAAAACATGGTCCCAAAATTTTATTTTCGGTCATCTTGGAAAACCAACTTTTGGATGGGTCATTTGGTCAACTAAGGGTTATCCTATGGTGAAAAATGACCCTTACCTAAAGTTATATCAAGTGGGCTAACTAAAAATGGCCTAAACACACCCCTAGGCACCTTTTAAGCCCCCCAAAAACTCATGTTAAAATCAAATTCGAAATTCTTGAGTTGACACTACCTCAAGCTCCCTAACCAAGGGATTTCTCATGGGGATCCTCATGGTACTATCTTAAGTTTATGGGAATCCAATCCTCAAGTGGACATGTCATGGCCACAAGTACACATACAAGTGTCAAGTGACACAACAAGAATGACACATCACAAGCCATATGGCATATCCACTTGGGCATTCTCAAAAATAATTAACATTAACACTTAAACATATTAATTAGATACATACATGCACATAATGTTCACAAATAAAATACTTTACAATGAGGTCTTTGCCTCTCATTAGAAGCAACCTTGGCTTGAACTAATTTTTCACATAGGTCTATGCTTAGGTTCCCCGAATTTACCATGGTCTAATTCCCTGCACACTAAAATCTAACATCAGTAGTCCAAGGAATATACATGTAAATTCATAACATTCATGTTTAAAATAATTCATTTACAATATCAATAATTAAGACCTAATTCATATGACATAATGATTCATTAATGACATACACACAACTCATCATGTAAAATACAATTCATCTCTTAATTAAGCTTGTAACATAAACATTGCATATATAATTCATTGCATAATTAAGTATCATCATGACATCATCACATTCATAAAATCTAATTAATCACACATGTAGAATCCAATTTGATATCACAATAATAATAAATCTAAACATAACATAATGTGCATCAAACCTATAAGGTGATAAAAACATAATATAAAGTGTTAGAAATCCATAAAGCATCAAAACATAACATCAATTAAGTCTATCTCAAATGCAGAAACTGAAAGACTATGATGGGCTCATGGTGAGGCCTCACAAATAGGTAAGACGACTTCAACACCATATACAAGGGAGTATGGAGTGGTGCCTATGGGAGTGCAATAAGAAGTATGGTAGGCCCAGAGGGAAGGATTTATTTGGAAGTATCAATCACGACTAGAATCATTGACAACCTTCTTGAGGATTTTGAGAATGGTTTTGTTGGTTGCCTTAGCTTGGCCATTTCCTTAGGGGAAGTATGCGGTGTAGGACCACCTAGGCTAACTTTCATTGTTTATGATATTTTGGCTTGTATTTGACATTGGCCAATTCAGATTAGTGTGTTTTATTTAGACCTTATAAGGTCATTGCAATGTGGACTAGGTGAGTTAGTGATAGTGCTAAGGTCACCAATTAGTAATTGTTAGTTGTTTTTAATAGTTTAGTCTTAGAAGCTTAAGTTTGGATTTTTGATTCATTAATGTGTTCTAAACACATAAAAGATGTTAGAAAGATGCCATGAGGCCATAAATGGAGTTATTTCTTTGAGCTACATGGTTTAGAGGTCCTAGAAGTTAGGATGGTGGCATAAAGACAAAGATGCCAAATGTTGTTACAAAGTTGCCATGACAACATTTACAATAATGGAAAATGTTGCATGCAACTCAAAAATATTGGATCCCCTCAAAGGTGGGAGTGGGAGATTAACCAAAAGGCCTAAAAACATGGAGCAAGGCATCTAAGACTAGTAGAGGCTCGAAATTTGAAGTAGTCATTCATTGTAACAAGTTTGTGAAATGAGAATAGAGCTCTGCAACCCTGTTTTGTGAAGAACCTGAGAATTTCATTGTGATAGTAATATCATATGAGTTGAAAGCTTTGATTAAATGTTATTTTTTTGTTCATACAATAGTTCTAATACTTTTTCATTTAGCAAGCAAGTTGATTTGAGTGGTTTTGTTGCCTTGAATAAATTGTTTTATCTTAGGAGGGTTTCCTGGTCCTGTCCTGACCAGTTTGTCATTTCATGGCTCCCCCATGAAATCTGACCATCGGATCTTCCTAAGGGTAGATGAATATGTTAGGGGAGAAAATAGTATATATATATTTAGGATTAGGAATCATGAGGATTTGGATTGGTATTTTTAGTACCAAGCCCTAGGCGAGCAAAAAGTGCCCGGTTAGAGGTTTGAAGGTGAAGATTTGAAGATTTCTTGCAGGGTATTGAGGCACAATATGGAATAAGTACATTTCCAAGTGGGGTATAGATATATCTTGATGTGCCAGGATATTTGAGAACTCACCTATCTATTTGGTTGAGATTTGAACAAGAAACCAGAGAGGTCCTATAAATTAGGCCTTTTAGCCCTATTAGACCTAGATAATAGGAACCTTGTGTACGGAGGACCTAGGAGACTAAAACCTTAAGAATAATTCATAAAATAAAAAAGGGTATCCAAATGTGGGATTATATTTTCTAGTTATTTGGAAAGTTTTTGCAAAAAGTGGCAAAAGGTCTCTGGTAAAGGCTACAAGGAAATAGGTCTAATTAGGCCTCCAAAAGACTAAGTCTTGAACTCGATAAGAAAAGGCTTGAATATCCTTCTAAATGGATCCAAATACAAGTGATATGAATTTATATGAAGCATTATGCATCCATGAAATGAATTTCATGAATGGAGAGAAGTTAGCACTTAGATCCTTCTAAGTGTAAGAGAAGTATTGAAGTAACTAAAGGGTGTTAGTCTTTCAAGGTGAAGCGCAAAGAGTGAGACTCTTGGAGAAGAGTTGGATTAGGTATTAGTTAATCATATAATCTTGATAAGGACCTAGAGGAGATTAGGATCCTAGAAGAAGACAAGAAAGGTCTTCTTAGCAAGGTGTGCAAGCAAGCCTTGGAACACTCACATCATATTGGTATCAGAGCCAGGTTTGATCAGGCTTGTGGTTGATGTTGCAACCTACTAAATCAGTAGGAGAGAATACATCAATGGGATCAGTGGAAGATAAAACCATGGTGACTAACACTGAGTTAGCCAAGAAGGTGGAAGAACAAGAAGAGGATAACAAGTTGTTAAGAGAAAGATTAGCTCAAATGGAATAGCTCTTGGGTGAAGTCCAAGACAAAGTTGATAAGGTGAAAGATAAGATAGATCATAAGGAAGAAAAAGAAGCAAGGGAAAAGGAATTAGAATTGGAGGAGGAAGCTCCAACTCCTGACCCTATTCTTCCTGAAGAGCCCTTCTTGAAGGCTCTAAATGCCTTAAGCAAAAAAGCTTTGGAGGGTGTACCACTATTCAGTAGACAAATAGATCTAGATTCAGTCATGGACTAGATAGACAACATAAAGAATCACTTTGAATGTGATGGTATCTTTGAGGCCCAAAAGGTAATGGTGGCCAAGTCTAGGTTGAGAGGTTCAGCTCTCACATAGTGGAAGTTTTTGTAGACTGAAAGAGACAAAGAAGGAAAGGGTCCAAAAGTTAATTGGAAGGGCATAGTAACTAAGATGAAGTAGACCTACTTACCTAATGATCATGAGGTTTAGATACATAGAAGGAGGCACAATCTTAGACAAAAATATTTGGATGTCTAAGCATATATTGAGGAGTTCCAATAGTTGTGCTTAAGATCAAAGGTGGTTGAGGATGAAAGCATCAAACTAGCTAGGTACTTGAATGGTCTCAAGTGGTCTATTCAAGAAGACATGAGTCTTGAGAACTTCAAAACTATTTTCCAATGCTATCAAATGGCCTTGAAGATTGAGGAGAAAGGAAAAAGAAAGAAAGAACAAACCTCAAAAGGAAGAGGTAGAGGAAAAGATAGTAGAGGGAAAAGAGGTGGCTATGGTGGAAGGAACTTGGAGTCAAAGTCCCAAGGAGAAATCAAATATAGTGAGTAGCAAGAGGAAAGTTCTAGTAGAGGTGGCAAAGGAAGAAGCTCTAGCTTTAGAGGAAGAAGTGGTGGACAAGGAAGAGGAAACTATTTTGCTAATATGAAATGCTACCATTGCAACCAAATGGGACACCCTACCTATAGGTGTCCAGAGAAGGGTAGTACTTCTCAAGGAGGTGACAAGAGAACTAATCTAGTTCATGAGGAGACAAATGTAGTAGAGAAACACCCTGAGGTACCATTGAATTCAGAGGAAGGTGAGAACCTCATTATGAAGAGAACATTAATCAAGGAGTTAGTGAAAGAAGAGCCAATCCAAAGGAGGTCCCTATTTAGGATAAAGTGTAAGATGATAGGAAAAGTGTGTAGACTCATCATTGACTCAGGGTCTACTGACAATATTGTGTCAGAGGAAGTAGTCATTAAGGTAAAGTTTACAAGGATACCCCACGCTAATCCTTGCAAGGTCACATGGCTAAACAAAGGCCAACATGTCTTAGTAAATGAGAAGGCTTGGGTGGAGTTCTCTATAGGGAGATATAACGAAAATGTTTTGTGTGATGTGTTATCTATGGATGCATGTCACTTTCTCCTAGGTAGACCATGGCAATTTGACCACCAAGCTATACATGATGGAGGAAAGAACTCCTATACTTTCAAGAAGGACAATGTGACTTTCAAAATTTAGTCATTGTTAGAGGATGCAGAGGTGAAGACAGTAGGTCCTAATGTGCTCATGGTTGGTGAAAAAGAGTTCCTAGAAGCCATGGAAGAAGGTGAAGGTGTTGGCTTTGCATTAATATTGAGACCAAGGGAGGTAAATGAAGGTAAGGGAGCTAAGAAATTAGAGTTACCTAAGGATTTTCAAAGCATGTTGCAGACTTGTGAAGGCATAGTAAGTGATGGAAAACCATCAACCTTAGCCCCTAAAAGAGCCATAAGTCATAGGATACACCTTATCCCAGGAGATACCCTTCCCAATAAAGTAGCCTACCAGATGACCCCTCAATAAAATGAGGAAATTTCTAGGAAAATACAAGAACTCCTAAACCAAGACCTTATTAGAAAGAGCATTAGCCCATGTGCCATACCCATTGTTATTTCACCTAAGAAATGAGGAACTTGGAGGCTTTGTACTGATTCAAGGACCATAAATAGGATAACCATAAGGTATAGGTTCCCTATCCCTAGGATTGAGGACCTAATGGATTGTCTAGGTGAAGCTAAGTACTATAGCAAGATAGACTTGAAGAGTGGTTATCACCAAATAAGAATACATGAAGGAGATGAGTGGAAAATAGCCTTCAAAACTAATGAAGGTTTGTATGAATGGATTGTCATGCCATTTGAACTATCTAATGCCCCTCCACATTCATGAGGCTCATGAATGAAGTCCTCAAAGACTACATTGGCAAGTTTGTAGTGGTATATCTTGATGATATACTGATTTTCATTAAGACAAAGTGTGAGCATCTAGAACACCTTGAGATTGTGATCAAGAAGCTGCATGATGAGAAGTTGATGATCAACTTGCAGAAGTGTGATTTCATCAAGATAGAGCTAGTGTACCTTGGATTTGTTCTATCACATGGAAATATGAAAATGGATGAGAGTAAAGTGCAATTCATTCTTAATTGGCCTACTCCAAGGACAACAATAGAGGTAAGAAGTTTTCATAGCCTTGCTCAATATTATAGAAAATTTATAAGGCAATTTAGTGCAATTTGTGCTCCTATGTTGGACACCTTTAAAGGAGGCATGAAGAATAAGTTTGTATGGAATGAGAAAGATAACAAGAGTTTTGAGTTATTAAAGGAAAATATTGCTACACAACCTATTTTAGTCTTTCCAAGTTTTGAGAAACTATTCACCATAGAGTGTGATGCTAGCAATGTGGCTATTGGAGTTGTTCTAAGCCAAGAGGGTAGACTGGTGGCTTTTTAGTCAGAGAAGTTAAGTGAGGCTAAGAAGAATTATTCTTCTTATGACCTTGAAATGTATGCATTAGTTCAGGCTTTGAGGAAATGGAGGCACTATTTTCTTCCCAAGGAGTTCATAGTCTATTCAGACAATCAAGCACTAAGTTTCTTGATCTCTCAAGAGAAACTCAGCCATAAGCATATGAAGTGGGTTGAATACCTACAAGCTTATACCTTTAATATCAAGCACAAGAAATGAGTACTCAATAAGGTGGTAGATTACTTGAGTAGAAGAGCTCTCACTATCCAAGAGATTCAGTTGAGGAGCATGGGAATAGATCACTTCAAAGAGCTATATGTTGATGATAAAGACTTTGCAGACATTTACAAGGTATGTGCTGAATACAAGAATCATTTTTATATCCAATATGTTGAATATACTTTGAAAAGTGATCTTTTATTTAAGGGAAATCAATTATGTGTCCCTAGAGGGTCTATTAGAGAGAATTTGATTCAGGAAAAGCACAATGGTGCATTGAGTGGTCACTTTGGGATCACTAAGACCTGAGAACTTGTTCAAAGGTTCTATTATTGGCCAAGAATAAACCTTGATGTTAGAAGGTATGTGGAAAGTTTCATTTTATGTCAAAAGGCCAAAGGTACTTCTTCAAATGTAGGCCTATATAAACCACTACCTCTTCCCACTAGGCCATGCGAATGCTTGAGCATGGATTTTGTAGTTGGGTTACCCAAGACAAGGCATGGATAGTGTTTATGTAGTTGTGGATAAATTCAACAAGATGGCTCACTTTGTGCCATGTAAGACAACTAATGATGCTATTCAAATGGCCTCTCTCTTCTTTAAAGAGGTAGTAAGAATCCATGGGTTACCTATGAGTATTGTGTCAGATAGAGACACCCAAGTTTATGAGTCATTTTTGGAAGACTCTTTGGCAAAGGTTGGGCACTAATTTATCATTTGGATTTTCATACCATCCCCAAAATGATGGTCAAACTAAAGTGGTAAATAGAAGCCTTGGAAATCTATTAAGGTGCTTGACCAAGGAATATGGTCAACAATGGGATCAATTGATTGGGCAGGTTGAATATTCCTATAATGATACTATAAACAGGTCAATAGGGAAGAGTCCCTTTGAGATAGTATATGGTCTACATCCTAGAGGAGTATATGAGCTAAGAGACTTAAAGGATGGAGTGAAGGGAAGTGGATATGCTGATGATTTTTCTTATGCAATGTAGGAGATTCATGACACAGTCAGGAAGAGATTAACTGAGAACACCATGAAGCTGAAGACTAAAGTTGATGATTCTAGGAGAGAAATCCAATTCAATGTGGGAGACTTGGTGATGGTGCATCTAAACAAGTCTAGACTTCAAAAGGAGTCCCACACAAGCTACAAATGAGGAGGATAGGTCCCTGTCCTATCTTGGAAAGTATGGGAACAATGGCTATAGAGTGGAGCTACCAGAGGATAGTGGACTATCCCCTATCTTCAATGTTGTAGACCTAGTTCCTTATAAAGGACCACCACTAGATTTGGACCAAAGTCTCAGTGAAGTAATCCATGATGTGGAAGAGCTAAAACTACCTTCTACAATATTCAAGAAGGCTGAGAGCATCCTAGATATCAGAGTCTACAAGAAGACTAGAACCAAGTAGTACAAGGAACACTTGATCAAGTGGCATGGTCAATTAGATGCTGATGCAGTGTGGATCAAGGAAGATGAGTTTAAGAAGATGAGAGTTGATCCTACCTTACTAAATCCAAGGGTGGATTGAACTCTTTTGTTTAGGGGAGGATGGTGCTGGAGCACCTAGGCTAACTTCCATTGCTTATGATATTTTGGCTTGTATCTGACATTGGCCAATTCAGAGTAGTGTGTTTGATTTAGACCTTAGAAGGTCATTTCAATGTGGACTAGGTGAGTTAGTGATAGTGCTAAGGTCACCAATTAGTCATTATTAGTTATTTTTAATAGTTTAGCCTTAGAACCTTAAGTTTTGATTTTTGAGTTATTAATGTGTTCTAAACACATAAAAGATGTTAGAAAGATGCCATCAAGCTATAAATGGAGTTAGTTCTGTGAGCTACATGGTTTAGAGGTCCTAGAATTTATGATGGTGGCATAAAGACAAAGATTCCAAATGTTGTTACAAAGTTATCATGACAACATTTGCAATAATGGAAAATGTTGCATGCAACTCGATAATATTGGATCCCCTGAAAGGTAGGAGTGGGATATTTACCAAAAGGCCTAAAAACATGGAGGAAGGCATCTAAGACTGGTAGAGGCTCAAAATTTGAAGTAGTCATTCATTGTAACTATATACCAAAATTAGTATCTTCATAGGGTTAACATTGAACAATAAATGAAATAGAAACTAAATAAACTACAATATAGAAACTATTTAGCAAATGAATGAACAATTGAGAACTCTATGGCTCTCTATCTAGGTGTGTTAATGGTGAAGCTCTCAACAAGCTTCCATTAAAGATAGTCCTAGAATGAGAAATGATAATGATAAATCAAATGCTAACAATTAATTCAAATTGAAATGCTAAATTTCTCCTAAAATGCCTTTCTAGCTTTAATTTGCAAGAGGTTCTATGCTATTCTCAGATTTGTGGATATTTATTATGAGGGATTTTGCCTTGCTTATATAGGATTTGGCAAGGGTAGGGGGTGTAGTAGAGTTGATCATGATTAAGCTTGAGTTGAGTTTTTGGTTCCACCCTTTGAAGACAATGCAAAGTTTGTGTCCTCAAAGCTTGGGACAAGTAGACAAGATGAATGGACAAGATGATCTTTCACTTTGAGTGATTGAGATTGAATTTGGCTTGATCCATGTGAATGCAATTCCTCCAATCCTATTGGTTGATTGAATTTTGTCCCCTTTGGTTGTTGAAAGAAATTAGGATTTAATTAATTGATTTAAATTTTCATTTGTTTAGCCATGTACCCCTTGAATGGGTTGAATTTAATTTAATTCAAAACTATACAACTAATTGAATTAATTGCACATTGACTTGATTTCACTTGATTAAAATTCTCTTGATTTTGATTTATCTTGAATTAAAACTTGATTTTAATTGTGATTGGCTAAATGTTCATTGTGATTCAATTGCTTTTATCTTGTGCTTGATTTGCTTTGATTTGCCTTGATTTTCTATGATTTATTAATTAATTATCTTTGTCCATTTTTAGGTGATTAAAAATGCCCCTCTTTGAGTTGATGTGCGAAGCATGTTGATTCAAAGAATATCTTGATTTTGCTAATGATAGGTCCCAATTTTGTCGATGGTCAATCTTTGATGTTCGTTATGGTGTCTTTTGATGGTCAATCCTTGATATCTGATATGAGATTGATGCAGATTTGATGATGTTCCTTTAATTGATGCAGTTCTTTGATGGTCATTCTAATGATTGATTCTTGATATGATGCCTGATTCGATGAAAAATTCTGATGTGATACAAGATTTGATGATCAATTTTAATTTTATACTTGATTTGATATTGATTTTGATGCGATGCCCCATTCAATTGATTTATGAAAAAAAATTTGATAAAAGTTTGCGCTTTGATTTGATGGTCGTTTCTTTGATTTGATGATGATACTGCTGACGTTGATTATCTGATGGTATGCCCCCTCGGAAATAAAATGAAATTTGATAGATGGCTGAAGATTTTGATAATTTAAGTCATTTTGCATTGATTTAGATCAGTTTATAATGAATCTCAATTTTATTTCCAATATTGTTTTTACATTTGCTTGATGAAAAATGCCCCTTCTTTGGCCAATTTGATGAAAAATTCTAGTTTCTGGGTCAATTTTGATGAAAGATTCCTCTTTTAGGTTAAAGATTGCCTTTTTTAGGTCAAAAGGCCTATATAAAGGGGTAAAATATGCTTTTCACTATTCATTTTCACTTTCACTTTTAACTTTTTAGCTCTAACCTCTATTGACCTTTGACGATGTCGATCCTGATCCACGAGCATAGATTCGAGTGAGGTTACCGTTATCAATGTCCACCTGGCTATGGACCTCTGGTGAGTGCCTAAACCTCTTCATTTTGTCATTTCATGCATTTAATTTCAAGAAATCTGAATTTTCCTATTGAAAACCCTCTTTTTTTCTTTTTTCAGTTCAAGTAGCACTTTTTCATGATTAAATGGCACTTTCACCTTCCAAATAGTGCTTTCGTGACTTTAAGTTGTGCTTCCGCATTCTGAAAGTGCGCTTATGCTCGCCAGTTTTTGGTCCTTTTCTACTTTTGCTTAGTTAAATAACACTTTTGCGATTGATTTGACTTTTGCCAATTTAAATAGCGCTTCTGATATTTTAAATAGTGCTTTTAAATTCTTTTGGTGCTTTTGCCCATTTTTCCTCTTTTAAACCATTAAGGAGCACTTTTACTCATTTAAACAATGCTTTTGTGTTTGAGCATTTTTAAAGCCTGAAATAGTGCTTTCACCCTATCAAAAAAGACTTGTAATTTCTATAGTCTGCTTTCCAATTTTCTCAACGTTGTCAATCGAATGATAGGTTAGACTAATGAACTTGATTTTCAATGAGTCGTAAGATGTCAGTATGAGTCAGTCATAACTTGAATATTTTATTGTCAATCTAGATTCAGATGATGGGTGATGATAAATTTTCTATCCTCTCTGAGTAGACTCAGGAAAATTGATTGTGGTTTTGATTTTTTGAAATTTTTGATTGACTTAGGATGATCCAAATGATAACTGTTTAATACTGATGTGCTTGAACTTGCTTTTTGTAGGAGGTCCTTGGGTCCTTGCATGTTCGCGGGTCTTACCCTATTTGCATGAGCATGATTGCTGACTTGAGTTTAGCAGACCATAGACATATTAGTCAGTGTGGCTTGTCTTTCCTGTTATATCTTCCTCGATTCTAAGTGAATCGGGGTCTTATCACTGCTATGACTAAGCATTGGCACTTAGACCATAATACCTTCCATTTTCCACTAGGGGAGATGACCATTACCCCTGAGGATGTCTATCAGATCCTTCAGTTACCTACTCGGGGTGAGTAGGTGTATTATGATTCTCTGTATGATGGCTCTTTAGTATTGGTGATTGTTTGATGATGCTACTATTGGTGATGCTCATATCCAATGGGCATAGTTCCTTTCCTTTCCTATCTTACCAGTTGTTCTGGGTACTTTAATTGGTGGCTTCTTACTTCCTGATAGGCGTGGGTATGGATTTTTTGTTGGTTGGGGTCCTATCTTGGAGGATCTAATGGCATAGCCTCATCGCTTCGATTGGGGTTCATGTGTTCTAGCACAGTTATATCATGAGTTGCACACTGTTATTTATAGGCATTTTTCTACACTTACCACTGGTGCAATCCTTCTTCAGTTGTGGACTTGGGAGCACATCCCAGTCACAAGTCCCATTACAACATGAGATTGTTAGGCAAGTTGGTTGTTAGCATGGATGTATGATGGTATCATTATCCATACCCATATGGGTAAGCTAGATTACTGGCACCATTTCATTGATGACATGGGTACTATTGTTTGATGACCATATCTTGATTGTGAGGCTTGGACAGAGGATGATAGTGAGTTACCTTACATGTTCTACCCTTGATGGATGATCAAGTGTTCCACATATATCATTGAGATGTTCTACTTCCATAGAGTATTGCATCAGTTCAGGTGCACATAGGATATGCCACAGGGCGTAGCTATGTATGCTCAGGTTCAAGCTGAGAGATCATTATGGGGTCCCTGTGTAGATTATGGGATAGTTGTCAGAGAGATCCAGGATCTTGGGTATTGCCATTGGACTCCTAGATCACATATCATGGATGTTGGTATTACTGATGAGTATGCTGCTTGGATTCACCAATATCCTTTTCCTCATTTTACTGATCTTGCTGAGAGATTTCCTCCTATTAATGAGCTATCAAATGGTGATGTTGGTGATGTAGGAGATGATGATGGTGATGATGATGATGATGATGGGGATGGTGGTGGGAGAGGTGGTGGTCAAATCAGAGCATAGCATGGATGACGGGGTCATCAGGTAGTTAGGCAAGTAGGGTTTTGATTCCCATGATGGCTACTACCCCTATCCCTCCTAAGGCTCATGATCAGGTGAGAGGTCATGGTGTGGATAGGTTATTACATCATGTTTCTAGAGATCCAGTTCAACCTAGATCTAGGTGTTAGAGAGAGGTTGATGCAGATATAGCACAAGTATTGGTTGATTAGGCTTAGCGGGTTATTCCTCCAATTGTTCCAAATGCTACCTCCTCTCAGGAAAATGCTTCTTCCTCGATGCCTTCATCTTCTTCACATCCATCATCTTCAGGCTTTGTTCCATCTTTGGCTCCTTCATCTTCGATGCCATCTTCTTCCCTTCCTCCTCCTCAATCTTCTACAACACAGGCTCCTAGTGCAGTTATTATTATTTAATGATTAATGTTTATTGATCTTATGATGTGTAATGGATATATGATGAATAATGCAATGTTATGTAGTTGTGATACATGGATAATGCAATGGATAATGGATGTATTTATTTTGATATGCAAATGTGATGTAATGTAATGATGTAATGACAATGGGTATTTAATGCTTAATGATTCTAAATGTTAGATGAAATATAAATGAATGATCTTAATGGATGAATGAATGATTTACTAATGATATGCATTTAATGATGACTGATCTTAATGGATTGATATGGATGTTTTAAATAATGCACCCTAAATGAAATGAATGCAATTAATGATATGAAATTTAACATGAATGCAATCTAATGCAAAGTAACGTAAATGGATTTTAATGATATATGCAATCTAATGCAATGAACTTAATGATTCAAATGTTGGACACATTTAAATAAATGCAAGCTTTAATGAAGATGACCTAATGCAACTTAAAACAATGCTTAAGAATGAACCTAATCAATGCAAGTGAACTAATGAAATGCACTTTGTTTTTTATTTCAAACACATTCGATCAAATATAGTTATTTTTTATGATCCTTTGATTTTTTATTTGACTACACCCCCTTTCTCTTTTCCTCTTGCAAATTAAGATAAGAAAGGAAAAATATATATAAAACATTTAATCTAAGATGTATGCAACTAATTGTCTTTATTCAAAAATTTGGAGCTTATAATCACATTGAGCATTTTTGGAATCCCATTTTAGTACAACCATCACTAGTTCAACTATGATGATTTGAATACTTTTTGCACATCTTTATTTTCTTTCCCATCTCTTTTCGATACAACTATCATTGATTGAAACCAATCATGAGAGTGCAAATACCAATTTTGTTAGATTCTATGTTGCAAGTGGATATTGGTATTATGATATGGAAGATCAAAATAGCCAAGGTATCCTTTTGCGTAAACAAGTAAAAATCTCATTTTTATCCTATGTACAAGTCATTGATGATTCTTTGATGATCACGTCCTTAAACAAATAAAACATGATTTAAAACTTTGATTTTAAGACAGTCATTCAGAAATCAACAAAAATATCATCCTTTCATCATAGCTTGTCTAGTTTAAAACTTTCATCGATTCGCTAGAAAGACATGATTTCATCAATTGAGTCAACACTTTAGAAAAATTTTGCAATGTTTTTCAAATCCATATTTCAAGTGTAGTTCCATCCATTTCATACTTTTAATCCTAATAAAGGTAAGGTCATGTAAGATCTTGGATCAAATTTTTGTGTTTGGTTCAAATTGGATTAGAATGTAGATTTGATTAAGTGTTCCTCTTTCATTTTTGATGAATTGATTCCATGATTGAATAAAGCTTTCTTTGATGAATCCTTCCTCCTTTTGAGTAGATTTCCCCCAATTTGATATGATTTCAATGGTGGACTTAGGACAATTTGTAGATTAGGTGACCAAAATCTTTAGGTAATTGCAAATGCAACTGTGGGGTTTTATTATGTAATATATACAAATGTTGGCTAAAGCAATATTTACAAGGGTGACTTCTAGGCATGCGACTAACTTGGACTTTCAATGGTGCCTATTTGCCAAGTTTTCACCGATTGAATGGATATTGCTTTCTTTTTCTATTTTTAAAGCTTTTTGTCTTTTTTTTTGCTATCAAGGTGCCTATTTGCTAGGTTTTCACCAAGATACTTTTTCTCTTTTTTTATATTTTTTTGTATTTTTCTTTTTTTTCATATCATCAAGGTGCCTATTTGCTAGGTTTTCACCAAGACAACATCTTTTTGAGGATCATATTTGAATATTTTTGGTATTTCTTCATGCTCAATTTTCCACTATTTTTTATCTTTTCTGCATTTCTGATTTGTTTGTGCTTTTCTAATTTTCTATTGTTTTTGGTATTTTCAAGATCTCTTTTGGCTATATACAATAAATATGATGTTTTTCATCTAATTTTTTATACTCTTTATACTCTTTCATCTATCTCATGTATAGAACCTCTTTAGATGTATGTTATTGATAGGTTCTTGTTTCTCTTCTCCATTAGAATCTGCCAATCTATAGGTGTCGATCCCAAAATTTTCAATGATCACAAATGGTCCTAACCAGTTTGGCTCCCATTTTCCTTTCTTTTCCCTTTCTGCTTGGTTCTTGGGATTCTCTCGCAAAACTAAGTCTCCTATTTGGAATGTTCTTGACTTGATATGCTTATTATAAGTCCTTGACATTCTATTTTGATAAACCTTCAATGATCAAATGCTTGTTGTTGTTTCTCATCTAGGAGTTCTAGTTCATGTAACTTAGCAACTCTATAGTTTTCCTCACTTATCAAACCATGAAGAGATATCCTTAAGGATAGAAGTTCTACCTCCAAAGTCAAAACTGCTCCTATTCCAAAGACTAAGGAAAAAGGTGTAACCCCTATTGGTGTTCTTATGTTTATTCTATAAGCCCACAAGGTCAAGTTTATTTTGATGTGCCAATCTCTACCTAAATTGTCCACTGTTCTCTTCAAAATCTTCAAGATGTTTTTATTTGTTGCTTTGGCTTGTCCATTACCTTGAGGATAATAGATTGATGAAGAATGATGGATCATGTGAAACTTTGTGCATAACTTCCTTAGGTCTTTGTTTTTGAAGTGGTTTTCATTATTTGTTATGATGGCATGAGGTACACCATATCTACATATAATGTGGTTTAGGATGAACAAAGATATATGCCTTCCCGTTGTAGTTGATAAGGGTACAGATTCCACCCACTTAGTAAAGTACTCTATTTTTGTGATGATGAATTTGTGTCTAGTTAAGGATGGTGGATATATCATCCCTATCAAATCTAGACCCCATTGATAGAAAGGCCAAGGTGTTGTCATCAGATGCAATTCTTGTGCGGGTACATGTATTAAGTTTCCATGGAATTGACACTTTCTACAAGTTTTGGCAAAGTTACAAGTATCTTTCTCCATCATAGGCCAAAAATATCCTATCGTAAGAAGTTTCTTAGCTAGGGTTAATCCATTAAAATGTGACCCACAAATTCCTTTGTGGATTTCTCGCAAGGCTACTTTTGATTCATCTTCCTCTAAACATCTAAGGAGCATTCTGTCTAAACTCTTACGATACAATTTTTCAAAGATTAGGGTATAATGAGCATCTTGGCATATGGAGCTTTTCTTTTCATTCCTAGTTTGGTCTATGTGTAGGATTTGATCTTTTAAGTAGGTGTAAATAGGTCCATACCAAGGTGATTCATGGGTAGTTAGTAAGAAAATGGTATAAGGATGGGTAGGGTCAAATGTGGGTTGATCCACTTCTTCCACCAAGAATTCATATCTGGCATTTTGATCTAGAATTTGTAGAAGTGATGCCAAAGTTTCCATTGCATCTGCTACTTTATTCTTTTCTCTTGGCACTTTCTCAAATGTAATAAGAATGAAGTATTTCTTAAGATTTTCCACCATGTTTTTATAAGGTACCAATTTTTCATCTTTTGTCTGATATTCCTCATTAATTTGATTAATGACTAATTGTGAATCTCCATAAACCTTTAGTTCTGTCACTTTCCACTCTAATACTAACTTGATTCCAATGACCAAGGCTTCATATTCTGCTATGTTATTGGTGCATGGAAATAATAATTTATAGGACTTTGGAATAGTAGATCCTTGAGGAGTGATTAAGAGTATGCTTGCTCCTGAACCATGTTGAGTGTATGAACCATCAAAATATAGTTGTCATGTCTTTGCCTCAACATTCACAATCTTAGAATCCAGGAATTCTACTTGAATGGGATGATCATCTAGTTGTAGCGGTGCTTCTGCTAATTAGTATCTTCATAGGGTTGTAATACCCCAAAAATGGGCTATATGTTCATTAACCTCCTACATCGACAAATCAAACAAAATCGACATCGAAGTCCTAACCTAAGGCACATCTGAACATCATCAAATTTAATTGATTATCTTAAATTCTGCATCGAGGAATATTCCTAACAATATTCCTAATCATCATAATTATCTTTAATTTTATAATTATTTGGCAATAAATCACATTTATCCTAAAATTTGATTAATTAAATATTTTGCATATTTAATTAATTAGATTTAATATTTGCCACTTAATTGTTTAATTAAATTTAATTCTATCTATTATTAATTGTATTATTTAATTTTGACAATAAATCAAAATTCCTATGAATAATTGATTAAATTCTTATTTAATTAATTAAAGCATGTTGTCATTATTTAATAATATAATTTTTAATAAAAGTTTGGTAAAATAGTTAATTAACCCATAAATTAATTATTTTATGTCAAAAAGCAGTTAAGTTGGAAATAAATCACTTTATTATTAAATTAATTCATAAATAAAACATGCACAATCATAAAAGCAGACAACTATCAATTATCAATTAAAGCTAAACTCTATTTTGAGTTAAAGCTTAGCTTTTGCATGTTTTGTGACTTAATTATCTATTATTATCAGATAACTCAAAAATCAAGCTGAGTTAATCTGAGTGATTTATGGCTTTTATCCATGCACCTCTAAAGCCCTAGATTTCTATAAAAACAAGGCTCGGCTCTTCATAATTCATCCCATATTTTTGCACAATCACGCTGGAGAATTGGAATTGAAGAATCAAAGCTCTTGCGAATCGACATCTTTGTGAGATCAATCTTATTTTTGCATTCATATTGCATATTATTGTTAGATTAGCATTGCATATCAATTTTCAATAGCATTCATAGCATATCAATTTCATCTAGCATAGATTCATATCAAGTTTTCATTCCTTATTGCATAGAAAATTCAAAAAAATAGCTTAATTGCATTCATATTTCATATCTAGAATTGCATTCAAAATCCTTCATTTAGGTGTTGTCTAGGTCACTGATCTTGATTACAATCTGAGAACATCAATCTCGCACCTACTAGAAGGCAGTAAATCACTTGGTTAGATAGCTTTCAATTTTGCATGATTTGATTATAGCTAACCTCTAATGTTTTACTGAGTGTTGTGTCTATAGATCAGGTACAATTTTCACACACACAAGGGTTAGTATTGAACAATCAATGAAATAGAAACTAAATAAACCACAATATAGCAACTATTTAGCAAATAAATGAACAATTGAGAACTCTATGGCTCTCTGTCTAGGTGTGTTAATGGTGAAGCTCTCAGCAAGCTTCCATTAAAGATAGTCCTAGAATGAGAAATGATAATAATAAAGAAAATGCTAACAATTAATTCAAATTGAAATGCTAAATTTCTCCTAAAATGCCTTTCTAGCTTTAATTTGCAAGAGGTTCTATGCTATTCTCAGATTTTTGGATATTTATTATGAGGGATTTTGCCTTGCTTATATAGGATTTGGCAAGGGTAGGGGGTGTAGTAGAGTTGATCATGATTAAGCTTGAGTTGAATTTTTGGTTCCGCCATTTGAAGACAATGCAAAGTTTGTGTCGTCAAAGCTTGGGACAAGTAGACAAGATGAATGGACAAGATGCTCTTTCACTTTGAGTGATTGAGATTGAATTTGGCTTGATCCATGTGAATGTAATTCCTCTAATCCTATTGGTTGATTGAATTTCTTCCCCTTTGGTTGTTGAAATAAATTAGGATTTAATAAATTGATTTAAATTCATTTGTTTAGCCATGTACCCCTTGAATGGGTTGAATTTGATTTAATTCAAAACTATACATTTTATTTAATTAATTGCACATTGATTTGATTTCACTTGATTAATTAAATCCTCTTGATTTTGATTTATCTTGAATTAAGACTTGATTTTAATTTGGATTGGCCAAATGTTCATTATGATTCAATTGATTTGATCTTGTCCTTGATTTGATTTGATTTTCTTTGATTTTCCTTGATTTTCTATGATTTATTACTTAATTATCTGTGTCCATTTCCAAGTGATTACAATAACAAGTTTGTGAAATGAGAATAGAGCTCTGCAACCCTATTTTGTGAAGAACCCGAGCATTTCATTGTGACAGTAATATCATATGAGTTGAAAGATTTTATTAAATGTTAATTTTGTGTTCATAGAGTAGTTCTAAGACTTTTTCATTTATCAAGCAAGTTGATTTGAGTGGTTTTGTTTCCTTGAATAATTTTTTTTAGTTTAGGAGGGTTTCCTGGTCCTGTCCTGACCAGTTTGTCATTTCATGGCACCCCCATGAAATCTAACCATGGGATCTTCCTGAGGGTAGATGAATATGTTAGGGTAGCCAATATTCTATATATATTTAGGTTTAGGAATCATGAGGATTTGGGTTGCTATTTTTAGTACCAAGCCCTAGGTGAGCAGATAGTGCCCGGTTAGAGGTTTGAAGGTGAAGATTTGAAGATTTCTTGCAGGGTATTAAGGTACAATACAAAATAAGTATAGTTCCAGGTGGGGTATAGATATATCTTGATGTTGTAGGATATTTTAGAACTCACCAATCCATTTGGTTGAGATTTGAACAAGAAACCAGAGAGGTCCTATAAATTAGGCCTTTTAGCCCTATTAGACCTAGATAATAGGAACCCTATGTACAGAGGATCTAGGAGACTAAAACCTTAAGAATCCTTCATAAAATCCAAAATGGTATCCAAATTTGGGATTTTATTTTTGAGTTATTTGGAAATTTTTTGCAAAAAGTGGCAAAAGGTCTCTGGCAAAGGCTACAAGGAAATAGGTTTAATTAGGCCTCCAAAAGACTAAGTCTTGAACCTGATAAGAAAAGGCTTGAAGATCCTTCTAAATGGGTCCAAATGCAAGTGATATGAATGTAGATGAAGCATTAGACATCCCTAAAATGAATTTCATGAATGGAGAGAAGTTAGCACTTAGATCCTTCTAAGTGTAGGAGAAGTATTGAAGTAACTAAAGGGTGTTAGTCTTTCAAGGTGAAGCACAAAGTGTGAGACTCTTGGAGAAGAGTTGGATTAGGTCTTAGTTAATCATCTAACCCTAATAAGAACCTAGAGGAGATTAGGATGCTAGAAGAAGAAAAGGAAGATCTTCTTAGCAAGGTGTGCAAGCAAGCCTTGGAACACTCACATTAGTATGGGGTGGAGAAACAATGGTGGATGTGGAGTATGGCACATGGATCATCCACATGCTATTTTTCAAAAGGTGTTTCATGATGTATGAAGATGGTGGAAGGGATGTTGAAGTAGTAAATAATGTGGTATAGGATGAACTTGGATATTTGAATGCCAGTAGTGAGGATGGGAAAAATTGCTTCAACCCACTTTGTAAAGTATTGTGTGGTTGTTATGATATATTTGTGTCCATTTGAGGAAAGGCAAGTGATTAACCCAATGAGGTCAAATCCCCAACATGAAAATGGCCATGGTAGCACAATAGGTTGCAAATCTTGAGCTGAAGCATGAATCAGATTGGCATGCTGCTGATATGGTAAGCATTTCTTGACAAATTCCTAGGCATCATGTTCCATTGTTGGCCAGTAATACCCCACTCTAAGAAACTAATTTTATAGAACCATACCACTTGTGTGGGCACCAAAAATTCCAGTGTGAACCTCTTGTAAAGATAGGATAGTTGTGTTTGACTCTAAACACCTAGAGAGGATGTTATGATATCCTCGACAATAAAGGGTGTTTGCTACAAGAGTGTAGTGGGAAGCTCTACGAATTAGGTTCTAGCATTTGGTGTTTGTGAGGTGGGGGGATATGATACTATTTTTAAGACATGCGTGAATGTCATAGTACCACAAGGACTAAGGACCAACCAAGATGCACACTATTTTTGAATCAACATTCTCATAAGTAGGCATGTGTAGCTACTCAATTAAGAATTCATATTGTGATGAGTCGCGAGGGATTTCCAGTAAGGATCTGATAGTTTCTATTGCATTAACTTTTTCTTTTTTTTAGCCTTGGTATATTTGTGAACTATATACTCAGGAAGTTCTCTTTCAACCTGTCCACTAGTTCCTTGTAGGGTAGAAGCTTGTCATCCTTTGTCTGATATTCATCCAGGACTTGTTTGATAATCAACTAAGATTCTCCAAATACTTGTAGTTATGTGATGTTCCATTGGATAGCTATTTTGAGGCTTGAGATGAGTGCTTCATACTCTCTAATGTTATTAGTGCAAGGGAATCCTATTTTAAATGATTTAGGGATGTAGTCACCTTGAGGAGTGACAAATAGGATTCATGTCCCTGATCCATGTGATGTATAGGAGCCATCAAAGTATATCTTCCATATTGGTTGTTCTTCGATCATGCATAGATGCTCATCGGGAAATTCCATGATTAGTGGACATGTATCCACCATAGGTGCTTCTTCCAGATGATTAGCAATGACTTTCCCTTTGATTTTTTTCCAATCTATGTATTGGATATCAAACTCACTTAGCAGCATGACCCATTTCTCTATTCAGCCTGTTAATGTTGTTCTTGATAGAAGATACTTGAGCGGGTCCACCTTTGAGATGAGCTTGATGGTGTGGCTAAGCATATAATGTTGAAGCTTTTGAGTGACAAAGACCACTATGAGGCATACTTTCTCCATTGGTGAGTATTTGATCTCATAACCAACAAGAGTTTGACTGATGTAATAGATAGCCCTTTCTTTGTTGTTATCATCAAGATGTGCTGATAGTGCCCCAGTGTTGTAGTAGTATTCGCAAAGATGTATAGGATCAGAGGGTGTCCTAGGATTGGTGGTATAAGGATGGGAGAGTTAGCTAGATATTATTTTATCTTCTCAAAGCTTCTTTGGCAGATGGGATCCTATTTGAATTTGGTGTCCTTGCGAAGTAGATGCATGAAGGGTTGGCACTTGTCTACCAGCTATGATATGAAATGACACACTAATTGCAGTTTACCCTATAGTCTTCTAAGTTGTTTGAGCATTCTAGGAGGAGGCATTTTTGTTAAGGCTTTGACCTTTTTGGGATCAATCTCTATGTTGCATCGTGATACAATGAAATCTAGCAACTTTCCAGAGGTTACACCGAAGACACACTTCTTTGGATTTAGCTGTAGGCCATAATTATGGAGGCGATCAAATACATGCTTAAGGATGTTGAGGTGTTCTAGTTGTGTCTTGGATTTTGCAAGGATATCATCTACATAGTCTTAAAGGATCTTATGTATCATCTTATGGAAGATAGTTGACATCACTCACTGATAGGTAGCCCATGCATTCTTTAGCTTGAATGGCATCATATTATAGAAAAAGGTTCCCCATGGCATTGTGAATGTTGTTTTGTGTTGATCTTCCTCTACTATTTTGATCTGATTATACCCTAGGAAGTGATCCATAAGTGAAAACATCTCATGTCCTTATGTGAGATCTACTATCATGTTGATGTTGGGTAAGGGGAAATCATCCTTGGGACATTCTTTGCTCAAGTCTCTGAAGTCTATGAAAATTATGATCTCTCCTAAACACTTAGTGATAGGCATCATATTTAAGATCCACTCTGAATAGTCTATAGCTATGATGATTTTGGATTGTAGGAGCTTTTCAAGATCTACCTTTACTATTAAGGCTACCTTTGGATGCAATTTTCAAAGTTTTTGCTTAACTGGATTTGTATTGGGATCCAATGCAAGATGATGGATGACAAGATTTGCATCAAGCCTAGGCATATGTGTATATGACCATGCAAATTTGATTGTAGCTTCTTGGAGAAGTGCTATGAAGGATGGTTCTTCAGCTTCAGTCAGGGATGCTACAATTTATTTAATCCTTGGGCATTCTCTTATTCCCAAATTGACTGGCTTTGTTTCTTCGATGATGATGGATGATTTATTTGGCCTATAGTCTTGGATGGGGGGAAGAGGAAAGTCCTCATCTTCTAGTGCCTCATAGAGGTTTTCACCAGAAGATACGCCCTTTATTTTTACTTTTTTAGAGTTAGAATGTGCCCCAGAGGGGTTTTCACAAAAGGACTAATTTTTTTCTTTTTCATTTTAAATTTTGTAGCTAAAGACTTCCTCTCCCCAAAGTATCCCTTAGGTTTGACCTTGTAGACATGAGTTTATTCTTGTTCTTGATTTGATTGTTGGCCTGATACTCCCATGAATCTTAGGAGCTCTTCTATGCTTTGGAACTCATTGATATGTGTTATGCTTGTTGACCCCAGTCTATGAGTTTGGGATGGATAAGGGAAAGTTCAATGACATTAATGGAAAGTTGATGGAGGACAAAATTACCTAGGAGGGTATCATCATCGTAGATGTCATCATAGGATTTCTTTTCTTCCTCTTCAGGGATGTCTTCAATCTCTATAAGGTCATCCTAGATATTCAAGAGGGTGATGTTGGGAAAATTAGTGCCCCCAGTTGTGGTAGTAGGTTCTTGTATGTGCAGGTGAGAGGTATTAAAGCCAAGTCCTTGATGTTTAGGATTTTGTGACCTCTATTAGATCTTTACTTCCACTTTCTTCTATTCCTAGACCACTGCCTCAATAATTACATTTCTCTATAGCATATTTTTGCGATGAAGGATATTTATCTTTTAAGTAATTGAGGACCACAGTGTTAGGAGGTGGGGGATCTTTGTATAGCCACCTTTTGATATCAAGGTCCATCTCTAGAATTTTAATGATTCCATGGGAAACAAAAGTGAATGGCCCCAACTACTTGATTTTAGGATCAACTGGAGTAGGCTTGCTTTGGTGGCTTGGACACCCTTGTGTATGTGGATCAAGCGGTAGGTGTACACACAAAAGTAGTGCACTTCTATGAATCCTTACATGCAAGTTTTGGGTGCATACAATAGGTCCCCTGTTACAAATACATTGTTTAGGTTGTACTCACCATATCCCTGGTTGTTGATCTTGATAGAAGAGAACGTGGAGGTTAGGATTTTTTCTGGATCACTATGGGATCGAGATGAGCTGGCAGTGGAAGTGCCAATATCAATTCCAAGACAATGGGTGTAGTGGGGGAATGATGATTCCACCACATGAAAGTATGTGAAGGGTTAGGGATCTACGTGGATGGTGATCTAAGTGCCTTGATGCAAAAATTTGAGGTACTGGTGATAAGTAGATGGTATAGATTTGATGGAATGGGTCCATGGTCAGCCAAGAAGGATGTTATATGGTAAGTCTAGATCAAAAATGTGGCAGATAGTGTCTTGAATCACTAGGCCTAGTTTGATCAGCAAGAGAATGGTACCTTTTGAGGTATGCTCCAAGTTATAATAGGCCTTGATGGTGATAACATCATTTGATATATCAACCTTTGTGAATCCCACTTGCTGGATGAATTTTAGGGTACACAAATTTAGGGAAGAGCCATTATCTATCATGACCCTTTTTATGGAAAATTATCTGACCATGATGGTGATATGGAGAGGGGGATTATGGTCAGGCTCAACAAATGGTATGTCATATGGTTTGACGAAAAGAGAATAGGATGCTGATAGGTGTCCCAAAAGGTTCTCAAACTAGATGGTATTAAAGTTTGTCGGGACATGTCCTTCTTGGAGGGCTCAGTCGAGGATCTCTTGATGGATGAGTGAAGTGTGGAGAAGGTCAAGGATGGAGATTTGGGTAGGTGTATTCCAAAATTATTTTAGAAGGCTATACTATGCATTATGGGCAGACATTGGATTAGCACGGGTGATGAAAATTTGGCCTCTTCGTGTGGTGATTGCACACTGACTATTTGCTCCCTTGACATTGATGATATTTACAGTGGGCTCAACTTGGGTTATGCATCTTAAAAAAAAATTGTAGTTGGTGTGGGAAGTAGTATAGTCTTTTTGATTAGCATGGTCTCCTTTTTTTCCTTTCCCTTGGTTCTGGGGTGGAGGATTGGTATTGACTTGGTTCTTCCCAGCATTGTGTTGAGGGAACACATTCTGATAGATTTGTAGATTGGAATTGGGTTAGGGTTGGGATGGTACATCCACTTAGATCTTCTTTCTATCAATGAGATCTTAGATATAGTTCTTTAATTTCATGCACCTGAGGGTAGCGTATCCTTTTACACGGTGATAGTCATAGTATTCATTTTCTTTGTACCATGTTGGTTTGGGAGTTGCGTCATCGAATTTATGAGTTGGAGGATAGGTAATTAGATTGGCCTTAGCCATTCACTAGAATATTACATCCATTGGTTCACCAAGAGGTGTGAAGGTACATCGCTAATTATTCTAGACTCAATTCATGTTCTAAGTTAGGGTAACGGATATGGCATTAGCCTAATTTTCTTAGTTTTCTTGCTATTGATAGTGCTGCATAGGTTGTTGATTGATTGGTGGTTGTGGTTGTTGATATGTAGGAGTTGGTGTAGGATCAGTCACAATAATTTGGACATGCTTAGTGTCTATGGCTCCATCATTGATAGCATTCTTGTTCCTATTCTAGTAGTGAGGCTTATCATTACTAATTTTTCTATGTACGTTGTCCTTGTAGTTTTGGATGGTGTCTTCATCTAAGAGGCCTCTTTTGATGTCTATCCCTTTTTCTTTGATGTTGTTAGAGGCTTAGATGTATTTCATCCTCATGAAATGGGATAGTTTGGGATGTAGGTTATCGATGATCTTAGTGAGATGTTTCTTAGGTGGTTGATATGATAACCTTGTGCTGAGGTTTTACCATCATTGCAAGTAATTAGCTAGGATTTCACCTCCTTTCTATTTTTGCAAAGGTCTAAAAATTATAGCTCATTTTCAACATTATGGGTGTACTAAGAGAAGAATTTCTCAGAGGTTTTAGAAAAGGTTGTGATTGTCCCATAAGGTATCTTGTAAAACCACTCAATAGCAGTCCCTCCCAAGATTTTGGGGATAAGGCACATGAGAAAGTTGTCACTGTATGTGACCTATTGGAAAGCCATATAGAATTCCTTAACATGGCTGACTGGATCTCCCTTTCTACGATATCTATCAAACTTGGGTGTCTCAAAGTGCTTGGGAAAGGGGATGGATGTGATAGAGCTATCAAAGGCATAGGGACAGACCTCAAATTTGAAAACCTTGCTCTCAGTTTCAGCTCTAAGCTCCCTAAGAGAATTCTCTATTTCTTCCTATTTGGCGTTGATTGGTGTTGGAGTGGGTACTCCCATTGGGAAAGGATCTGATGGTGATGGTGACTATGGATGGTTTTGTGGAGGATATTGTGGAGTAGGGTATGGAGATTTCCCATTAAAATAGATGGACTGAAATGGATTTTGAGGTGAAGGTTGTTGGGGAGGATATTATTACTAAGGTGCGGGGGTCTATTGGTGTGGAGGATATGGAGTTTCTTGTTGTTGTTGGGAGATAACAAGATTTTTCTTCTATGATGGATAGGATGTTGCGTGTTGTTTTTAGGGGATGATAGGATGTTGTTACACTAGGAAATATTGTTGTTATGGAGGAGGTTGGTGAAATGGGATAGCTTGTTGATAGGATTGGCATTGATGCACTTGGCTTTGGGCTTGGCTAATGTAGGTGGGATGCATTCCTGCATTTCTTAGGAGTGGAGAGGCTATTTGTAAGCTTATGATAGGAGGTGGTTGCATGAGGTAGCTGGCAACATGAGATGAACTCTGATCTTGCGATGGTGGTACTATTTGAGAAGCGGTGGATGGTATAGAAAGATAGTTGGTATATGAAGGAAATGATGAAGTTGGCAGAGGTTATAATGGTTGTTGTTGAGCTTCTTAAGGGAAAGTGGCTTGTGGATTTGTGGGAATAGATATGTGTGATTGGGTTCTTGTTCCCAAGGCATGCATTTAGGCTTGGGTGAGGCCCCAATGAGAGCCTGTGTGTTGTAGGTTCTGATGTGGAGGATGTTGGAAATGTAGTTATGATGGTAGGAGTTTGGGATGTAGATGGGGGATTCTAAGATCCCATGAAGGGCATTCCTATTGTGAAAGAAGCGTGTTGGGCTTGTGTGTTGGAAATATAGGGTGGAGGAGGAATGTACATAGAATGAGTATGATGGATGATGGGTGGAATGAATGCTTGGGTGGAAGCTTTGTGAGAAGTGGGTGGAGGAACTTGTGTTGCCCCCGGGAAAGATGGTACTGATGTGGAATCTTTTTGGGTGACAAAGGGGAATGATTATATTGCCCCTATAAAGGATGGTATTGATGAGGAAGCTTGTTGAGTGAAAGAGGGGAATGATTGTGTTTCCCCTAGAAAGGATGATGCTAACAAGGAGGCTTGGCTCATGGAAGGTGGAGGAACTACTTGTGTGGTGATTTGCATGGAAGGTAGAGGTTGAGTTTGTCCAAAGCTTTGCACCTAAGAGGTGGGTTGAGATGTTGTAGATGATAGTGGTGTCCCTATGATAGAAAAAGGAGTCTATTGCATTATTGTTTGTGTTGTGGGACTTGAAAAGTTTCTTTATAAGAGATGGGGGATAGGTGAGGCTACCTGAGATATTTACAAGTTAGGATCATGGATTTGTTGCATAATGGGGCTATAGGCTTCTGTGGGGATATGGATTGGTTTCGAGGGGCTGAATTTTTGAAGGTGTGGAGGGATGGCAGTTACCCTCTTGTGTAAATTTTTCCAATATAGCCCATTGATTCTAGTCAATGATTGCACTTACCATTTGTGCATTCCCCAGATGGATCATGAATGCTTCCATGGAGAATGAAGTGGGTGGTTTAGTTGGATCTTCCCATACATTCTCAACCTATGGGGGTTCTGAATTATAGGTCAGGATTGCGCTATTAGGATTTTTGGGATTAAGTGGACTAGTGGCCAAGTTGGGATCCATATTCCTTCTCTTCATGGATCACATCTCGGCAAGCATGAAATGTAGATCTAAGGATGAAGATGCAGATGATGGGTGGAAGCAAGATGTTTCTAAGAAAACTCTAAGAATGGTGAATGTAGATTTAAATAATTTTTTAAGGATGGTGGATAGGATAAGCCTATGCAAACCTTAAGGATATGATGCAAGTATTTGGATCAAGTGAAAGATGGTGGGATGTTGATTGGATGGAGGATGATGGATAATTTCTAAGTGTTAGAAATGATTTTTTGCTTCCTGATGTAGGATCAAAGAGGATAGGATTGTCAACATAAGATAGAATTTTAATCTTCAAAAGATGGGATCCTTCCTAGTGTATGCCAATCTCTTTCTCGAGATGATGAGGTGTACAATGACAAGTACAAGATACCCTAGACAATGCTTAGTTAGAGGGTAGTGCTGGGATGTTTTTGATTTAGGATAAAGATTAAGAAGACTCAAAAGATATGACACTAAGTGGATGGTTTAGATAACTAGATTTAGTTTGAGGATCTTGATTTTGACTTGGATGTTGGATTCTAGATTTGGGATCAAGGATGATGGATTTAGGATTGAGGATGATGGATCAAGGATTCTAGATTGAGGATGATGGAGGGTGACCAAATGATGATTCTCTAGAGGATGACTTAAATGCTACTAAAAGATGAACTACGATGTAATCTAAGAAGATGATCTATAATTCAATCTAGGATGATGGTTTATGATGCAAGAATACAACTAGAATGATCTACGATGCAACTAAGGATGAATGATGATGTAATGACACAACTAAGGATGATTTAGGATGCAAGGATACCGAGATAGGATACAAGATTCTAATAGAATGATGGATATGTGATGCACCAAGTTAGACTTCACTCTCCATATTGACAAAGCGATGATTGACCTGGAATTGGGATGCAAATTGTTTCACTCTTGCATTGTAACCCACATTGTCTAGTTTCTCTTAATACTTGGTTTCCACTTGGATTTATTTTAGGAAAGGTTGGTGATCTTTTAGGTCTCTTTCTACAATTTTCTTCTCCTGATAGACACAGGAATTAGGTAGCTTGGATTCCTTATGTTCGATCAAATCAGACATAGTTTGGAAGGATTTGAAAATTGTTTTGAATCAATGCTTTGGGTATCTAATTTTGAGGAACCTTTTTGGATAACTTCAATCAATTTTTGTCTCAGTTTTGATGTCTCCAATGGAAAAGGACAAAAAAGACTCAAGATATATTCTAAAAGCAATCCCAACAAAGGAAAAAACAACTTTGTGAGATACAAGAAAATGATGACCACTAATTTTGATAGTGTTCCCAAAAATGTGTATGTTCTAATAGATGTTTTGCACTGAATTTGAAACTTTGAAAACACATCAAACAAGAACTACCTAAAAGATAGGCTAATATCAAAAAAATTTCCCACAACTTGGTGCCCTGAAGGGATACAGATGGTGAGTACTTAAGGTGATCTAAGAAACCACTTGGATCGGTCCTTAAACAAATATTTTGATACCTTCAGGAGTAGATTGGGAAGCTCTGATTAATAGGTGTCTCATTTGGTCTGTGGTGTCCTCCCAATCGGTTTGTACATGCGTGACTTACTTAATATCCTAGTTGACCATGCCAAAATAGTAGGGATATTCACCTACCTCAAGCTACCATTAACACACATTTCATGAGCTTGAGGGGATGAAATGAGAGTTTTCTTAATGCTCTGTTTCTATTTCAATTGGGGAAGTACCGATTTGAGGTCATTCTCCAAAGAGGAAGCACTTTTCTCTTTGGACAAGCCTCGCTAGAAGTAAAACAAATGAACTTGTCCTAGTCCAGTTTGTTTTACGTCACTTAGATTATCAAGGATTTGCAAAATTTGACAAACTAATTTGTAGAATTTGACAAACTCCTAGAAGCACATCAAAAAGAGTTTTTTTTTTTCAAATTGATTAAGTGTATTGTATACCAATTCCTTCAAGAACATATTTCTAGGATTTGATTTGTTAATTCTTTGAAAATAGAAAATCTCTTTTTTACAAGATTTTGCAAATGTTTTATTCTAAGCATTCAAGATTGAATTTTCCTTTAGGATCCTAAATTGAACTTGGATTTTGAAGTGAACTTGCTTTTTTTTTCTCCTTGTGCACTCAAGATTGTATTTGTTATGAATTTAATGAAATGATTGACATTGATTTGGTTCATTTTTTAGGGTTATTCAAGATTTGGTTTTCACTCTAAAAGAAAGAGAAACTTTACATTGTTTTTTTTATTATTCTTTCCTTTTGTTCATTCGAGATGGAGTTCTAGGGTTTCCCCTTTAGAAAAGAAACTTTGAAAATATATAATCATAAGATTTTCCAATCTTTTGAATGTTCATTTTAGAGCCCATTAATTTTAGAGCCCAAAGTAGATGTAAATTTTTCTATCCCATCTTTACTCATGCACTCAAGGTTTTGTGTTTTCAAGGTTCAATTTTAAGGTAAATGAAATGTTCCTAGATTGCCTTAGGAATGCATAAAACCTTAAAACACTCAAGCTTGTTTAGATGAAGTTATTTTTAGCCAAACACAAAGTGTTATGAGTGATTTTGATCACTTTAGGATTTATTAGGATTGGTTTTTATCCATTTAGGAATGATATGCAGATTAGATCATTTTAAGCACTCAAGATTGAATGAAAGGTTCCTTTTAAGATTTAATGGAGATCGTTTTAGTTACTAAAAACACAAATGAGTTAATATGTGTTATGACCTTGATGATTTCATTATTAATGTTCCCTCCAAGGAGTGCCTACAAACAACCAAGTTAGAAACTACAAATTTGAAGCCCAGAGGCACTAGGAGGCCCAAATGAACCCTAAAAACCAACAAAAAACCAAGTTTAAGGCCTTACACATGCCCCCTGTTTCCCATATGAGTAAATAGGGGCAGGTTATTTTATGTCCTTTACTCATAGGAGTTAGGATAGAGTCCCATATGAGTGACTTTGACTCCTAGTACGAGCAAAGAGGGCAAGAAGACTTACAAAAGGCTAAAAATGATGGCAGAAGTCCCATACAAGTAATGGACACCCCTGGTATGAGTATACATAAGTACCAATATGATGAAACAAGGACAAGTATTTTAATCATACAATAATTCACCCTAGAAAGGATGAGATTTCGAGAAAAGGTGGGTTTTTAACTCAAAAACCCCTAAAAATATAGTTGTGAAGCGTGGTGGGGGTCCAACTGGGTGTGCCAAAATGTGAATGATGCAAACCTAACATATCATTAGCACATTGAAACACTAAAATATTAGTATAAGTTAAAAATTCATCAACATATAGAAAACATATTTGCAGGATACCTCAGATTGAGCTGAAACGGGAGCACCCTATCACCGTTTGAATTTCTCTTATAGGAGGGATGTGGGTGTGCTCTTTAAACACAATGAGCATGTCCCAAATGTTGTTTAGGATGGATTAGGATCATTTAGAAGCCACAAATAACCCATAATGGCACAAAAATAGGTATGGTGAACCTAGTTTTGCCCTAGGATTCTAAGGGTCCAAACGAAGCAAATGCAGATTCTAGATTAATGACTGCTATACAAAGTTGATTTAAACCAAAAGATAAATATGATATGAATTAAAATGGTTAATATTTCTTTAAATAAACTAGGTTAAACCAATTTATCTAAGCTAGGATGAGTTATAAAGCATGAAAATAGAGAAAATCTAATAATACTAGATATTATGCTAAGTCTAGATGAAAATGAAGATAATAACAATGCTAGGAAAATGATATGTGAATTGGTAAAATTTTCTTGTAAGGGAGGCTATTTATAGTATTTGAGGAAGCGCTTGTGTTAGGAAGGGTGGTTAGGGTTTAGGACCAATGGTTAAGCCTTAGGGTCAAAGGGATAAGGATGAAGGGTTTCTCACACGTGTGTGAGAAATACTAGGGAAGAGTATTGGGGGACCAAGGTGGAAGAAGAGTCATAGGCTCTCATTAAGAGGTTTTAAGATCCATTAATGAGGGTGTAAGGGGTCATTAATGAGCATGTAAGAATCATTAATGAGGGGGTTGACCCAAAGTCACAAGAAGAGGTTTTACACTAAGAGGGTTAGGAATCACCCTTAAGCAGGATTAGGGAGTGATTAGGAAAGTGAGGATAGATTTAGGGTTTTCTAGAAGATATCTAGGTTTTTTTTGGAATTAAATAAATATTTAATTTATTAAAAGGGTTTTGAGACATAATTTATTAAACAATTAATAAATTAGAGGAATAAAAATTCAAATTAGATTTAAATGATTTTGGCTAAGGCTCCTTAATTAAATAGGTTTAATTAAAATAGGAGAAGGGATCTTGACTATAATAATTAATTAATTAGTTAATTAATGATATCATGTCATCAAGACTTTTATCAACTAAAATAGTTTTAATTGACAAGTGGATTTTTAGGTGTCTACAATATTATATCTCATATTAAATTATATATATATAATACTATTTCTAATCACCTGAAAATGGACAAAGATAATTAAGTGATAAATCAAAGAAAATCAAAGCAAATCAAGAACAAGATTGAAGCAATTGAATCACAATGCATAATTAGCCAATCAAAATTAAAATCAAGCTTTAATTCAAGATAAATCAAAATTAAGAGCATTTTAACCAAATGAAATCAAATCAATGTGCAATTAATTCTATTAATTGTATAGTTTTGAATTAAATCAAGTTCAACCCATTCAAGGGCTACATGGCTAAATAAATGGATTAAAATCAATTAATAAATCTTAATTTATCTCAACAACCAAAAGGGGAGGAAATTCAATCAACCAATAGGATTTGAGAAAATGCATTCACATGGATCAAGCCAAATTCAATCTCAATCACTCAAAGTGAAAGAGCATCTTGTCCACTCATCTTGTCTTCTTGTCCCAAGCTTTGAGGACACAAACTTTGCATTGTATTCAAAAGGTGGAACCAAAAACTCAACTCAAGCTTAATCATGATCAACTATACTAGACCCCCTACCCTTGTATAAATCTATAAAAGGAAGAGCAAAATCACTCATAATTCATAACCACACATCTGAGAATTGCATAGAACCTCTTGCATTTTATAGCTAGAAAGAAATTTTAGGAGCAATTTAGCA
Source organism: Chamaecyparis obtusa (assembly GCA_027943335.1). Lineage (NCBI taxonomy): Eukaryota > Viridiplantae > Streptophyta > Pinopsida > Cupressales > Cupressaceae > Chamaecyparis > Chamaecyparis obtusa. The sequence goes on along the minus strand of BSBK01000808.1, from coordinate 1,331,690 downwards.
TTTCAATTTGAATTAATTGTTAGCATTTTCTTTATCATAATCATTTCTCATTCTAGGATTGTCATTAATGGTATCTTGTTGAGAGCTTCTCATTAACATTCTTAGATACAGAGACATAGGATGCTTAATTGTGCTTTATTTGCTAAATAGAGTATTAATTGTGGTTTATTTAGTCTCTATTTGATTTATTGTATGATACTAATTCTATGAAGGTACAAAATCAAGGATCATTTCAAATCAAACCCTTGTTGGATGCCAATTTCCACACTGTCCCACAAATTTAGGGTATCTTTACAAGGAGATAACACTTATGTTGCAAACAAAGGTTAAGAATTTGAGTACCAAAGTCTTTTCAAAGGTCCTAATCAAGTGGAAATTTTTCCAAACTTATTCGAAGAAAGACTTGGAGAAATGGATAGAAACTTCGCGTTCCATAATTACCAACAAGAAGGAAACAAAAATAACACCAACAATGCCAATCATAATCCTAAGGAAACAATCAAAGAAAAGGTTGAGAGAGCAGCCCAAGACCTAGAATTCTTAGAAGTCATGGAGATATTGATAGATAGGGATAGGGAGAAATTTTTCCTAAACCTAGCCAAAGTGGGAGTAAAGCTTCCCCATGATTATGATATAGAAAAACTTAAGAAAGATCAAGAGCAAGATAACCCCATGAATGCTATGACTAGGAAAATGAAAGTCTTCCAAGAGAAAATTGATACCATATAAAAGGCAGCCGAACCTAAGGCCTTTTCTATTGAAGCTTTGTGTCCTTTCCCATTCAAAAAAATCTTAATTATGGAACCCTTTCCCTTTAATACCATTTTTCCTAAGTATGACAAGTATATGGGTAAAACAGACCCACTGGATCATCTAAGGGAGTTTTGTGCCTTAAGCATCAAGTTCATGCAGAATGATACATACCTAATGAGACTCTTTCCTAGAAGCTTGGGAGGTCCCACCATGGAGTGGTTTTCAAATTTACCCCAAGGAATAAAGACTTTTAAGGAGTTAGCCTCCAAGTTTGTGACCCACTATTCCTATAATATCGAGCATGAAATCACAATGCTCAAATTGTGTGATACCAAATAGAAAGATGGAGAATCCTTCTTAGGATTCCTAAAAAGGTGGAGGACCATTTTTGCAAGGTATCCATGAAGTATCCCCGAGAAGGAAAAGATGGAAATTTTCACAAACAATTTTACCATGGAAATGAATTATCGATTACAACTCCAATGTCCCCCAACATTTGAAAAACTTATCAAAAATGGGATCAAGATTGAGGATGTATTGGTAAAGAGAGGAGAAATAAAATTATTTAAAGACAACAAGTCCAATACCAAAAATAACAATAATAATTATGTGTCTAAATATATCAATAATCAAGGGGCCAATAATAACAATGATAAGCCTAAGTTATGGCTAAAGAATAATAACAAAAATATTGTGAATGATGGAGTTGTGGAGGCCCACAACTTGAAGGCAACCTCTTTTAACTTATCGAGTGGAGCTAATTCTTCAAATAATGTAAATCAACTGAATAAAGCTCCCTTTAATTCCAATAATTCCAATAACAATTCGAACAACAATGCTAATAATCCTTATAATAATGCTAATGGGAATAAGTCCAAACCCTTTTACTCCAATTATAACAAAAGAAAATTCACCTTTTTAGGTGAACCTTTTTAGGTGAAAATTCATCAAAATAGAGGTCATAAAACCAATGAATGCATGAGGTTGAAACACTTAGTGAAAGATTTAATAGATGATGGAACTATCAAAATTGAAGGAGCTCAAAATAATGAGGATCATACGGCCTTCAAGAACCCCTTTTTGAACCATGAAAAGGGTGAGTCATCTAATGCCAATCAAAATTAGAAAAGAGGTAATGAGAAGGTGAAATTTTCTCATACCTACGATAACACGATCAATACTTTAAGTGAAGAGGACAATACCATAAATGTTATAGTAGTAAAGGATAAATTAAGAGAAGCATCATAAAATGTTGTCACTAGGGGGAAATCATCAAAAATAATTCTACCTACAAATGCTCCTAAAATTGTTTTATCAAACCAAGCTTCAACTTCATCATCAAAACAATATAACTTGGTTGATCAACTACAAAGGACTCCCACTCAAATCTCCATTCTTGAGTTGCTCAAATTATCACCAACTCATAAGGATATCTTGGAGAAAGCCTTATTAGAGAAGAATGTGCCTCTAAATTTGGAGGTAGACAAGTTTCAAAATATGGTGGGACACCTCATCATACCCCATTGCTTATCATTTTTTGAGAAATATGACATGTCTCTTAATCATCCTCAAAATTTTCCTTTGCACATAGAAGTCTTAATTCATAAGCATAGGGTGAAAAGAGTCCTTATAGATGGAGGAGCTGGCCTAAACATTTGTACCCTTAGCATAGTGAAAGCCCTAGGATGTTTTGAGGAGGCTATTGACCCTAAGAAAAAGATAATTATTAAAGCCTATGATGATGAAGAAAGAGCCTCAAAAGGAGTCATAGTACTACCCATAAGATTTGTTCCCATGAAAAAAGAGACCATTTGTCAAGTGCTAGATTTAAATTTGACCTAAAATATCATGTTAGGAAGGCTGTGGATCCATGAAATGCAAGCCGTTCCTTCTACTTATCACCAATGCTTAAAGTTTCCTTATCTAGGGTACGAAATAATGATTATTGGGCACTTAAACCCCTTCCAATATTGTAACAACATCAAGCCTATCAACGACTCTTTAGTCCCACACAATGCAGAAGGGTCTATACCTAATCAAATGGAGCAAGGGAAAAAAGATATCCCATTATTGAAGGGAAAAGAAAAGATAGAAAAGGAAATTGTTATTGAAGACATACCAAAAATCACTAATTAACTACATCGACTAAGGGAAAAGAGAAGGATAGTGAGGATAATATTATTGAAAAATCAAAAGAAGACAAAACCAAAGCTATTCAAGTATACACTAAAGAGGCCCATTATCAGAAAATGGACCAAATGATGAATAATTTTAATGAGCAATGAAAAATCAAGCAAAAAGGAGTAGGTGAATACTCCCTATCCATGATGGACTTGCCCTTATCACCTAAGTCCTATGGAAGACCATCAAATCTACCCCATAAATATAATGATAACATTGTGAGGGAAAGCACATCATCTGCCATGGATGAAGAAGACAATTAGATTCTAAACTGGTTATACAAAGATGAAGAATCAAGTCCACATGTTAAACACATTCAAAATATAACCATTCCCACACATCAATATGGGAAATGGTTTCAAATCATGCAAAAGATGGGGTAAAAAGGCCAAGGACCTTTGGACATGAAGAATGAAGGACTCATTGAACCCATAGAAACAACATGGTGAGATAGCAAAGAGAAGACCAGATTAGGGTATCTTTAAGAAGGGTACACCCAAAAACACTATCCCAAACTCTATGATCAGATATTGCAACTAGAATCTCATAGTGATGAAGATTCTAATGAGTGGGAATGGGATACATTATCTGATGAATCATGCCATGATAAGGGTATTGATGTTATTCATACCTACACCTCTACCAAGGGTAAAGGACAAATAGAAGAATCAAGTCCAAATCAAGCATCTACTTCAAATCAAGTGGTTCTAAATGATGTTCCAAGCATAGAAATAGAGATAAATAAATGAGTAGGTGAACCCTACGTACCTTCATGGATACCTACTATGGAGGAATCAAATGTTAGGTTTAATCCACATGAATTTTATCCAACGGGCACCTTAGAGGAGTCTAGTGAGGAAGACTTTGATCCTACTTCTTTAGAACATTTAGAAGAGGCACATGTCATAGACTTGAATGATACAATGAACAAACCATCAAATGAGGTCTTATCTTTAAATCCCATTTAACCAAGCCCAAGTATTGACCCCTTAACTCTCATACACCCAGAATTAATTGAATGGGATTCCATGGAACCAACCACCCTTCCAACCTTTTTAAATGACAATGTGGTGTCCCAATATCTCAATGCAGTTGAACCTTCTTCTACTATGGAATATCAAGAAGAAATGATAAAGGGGAGTATCAAAACTTTCAATCTAAGAAAAAATGAAAAAAATAAAAAAAGTAAAAGAGGAAAAGAATCAAGTGTTGAAAACAACGTTGTGGCAACATTAGATCCAAAAGAAAAAGAAATAAAGGATGTTTCCAAAGGTGAAAACCTAATCGAGGCACCTAAGGAAGGAAATTTGGATGCTCTACCAAAACATTATGAAGAAAGATCTCCAATTTTGATCGAACCTACAAAAAAGATAAACATTGGATCAAAAACCAAGCCAAAGCTCACACACCTAGGAAAGAAAGGAAATAATTCATAAAAATTTTCAAGGAAAAGAAAATCAATTTTGCTTGGTCATATGATGATATGCCAGGATTGGATCCAAACTTGATTATGCATCACCTAAATATCAAAGAAGGAGCCAAACCAATCAAACAGATGTTAAGAAAGATGCATCCACATATAGCCTTGCTAGTAAAAGTGGAATTGGAGAAATTACTAAAAGTGGGATTTATCAGAGCCATTGATTATGCACAATGGATTTCAAATATAGTGTCAGTTTCCAAAGCAGATAAGTCCATCAGGATTTGCACAGATTTTAGAGACTTAAACTTGGTGTGTCCTAAAGATGACTTTCCTCTTCCAAGCATAGACATCATTGTAGACTTAACAGTGGGGCATTCCATGTTTTCACTTATGGATGGATTTAGTAGCTATAACCAGATCAAGATAGCACCCAAAGACCAAGATAAAACATCATTTACATGCGCATAGGGGAAATTTTTCTGGAATGTTATGCTCTTTAGTCTAAAGAATATCGGGGCAACATATCAAAGGGCCATGACCACAATATTCCATGATATGATGCATAAGTTCATGGAAGATTATGTAGATGACATATTAGAAAAATATCATTCAAGGGAGGAGCATCTACCAATTCTAGATAAAATGTTTGATAGATTAGAGCAATTCACAGTAAGGCTCAGTCCAAAAAAGTGTGCATTTGGAGTCCAATCAGGAAAACTGCTAGGCTACATTGTATCAGTGAAAGGAATAGAGGTGGATCCTGCTCAATTCAAGGATATTGTGGAGATGGAAGCACCTAAAAACATTATCCAAATGAGGTCACTACAACTAAGAATTGAATCCATCAGGAGATTTATATCCCAACTAGCAGAAAAATGTCATAACTTCACCAAACTTCTACATAAAGATACAGTTTTCAAATGGGATGAAAAGTGTGAAGAAGCTTTCAACATATTGAAGAAATACCTCATGAATCCTCCAATATTAATGCCACCTACCTGAGGAAAACCTTTAATCCTATATATTTTAGCAAAGGAGAATTCATTGGGGGCACTTTTAGCACAAGAAGATGAAACAAGCAAAGAAAAGGCAATATATTACATAAGTAGAACTTTGGTCAAATATGAGTTGAACTATACATTCATTGAAAGGGAATGTCTAGCCATGGTTTTTGCTTCCCAAAAATTAGGCCATTATATGCTAGCTCATAAGATAAGACTCATTGCAAAGATAGATCCTTTGAAGTATCTACTTACTAAAATAACATTAAATGGAAGGCTAGCTAAATGGGTCATGGTGTTGAGTGAATTCGACATTGAATATGTAGACCACAAATCAATCAAATGGAAAGTCATTGCTAACCAATTAGTAGAAGCACCGCTACAAGATGATCATCCTTTTCAAGTAGAATTCCCAGATTCTGAGATTGTGAATGTTGAGGCAAAAACATGGCAACTATATTTTGATGGTTCATATACTCGACATGGGTTAGGAGTAGGCATACTTCTAATTACTTCTCAAGGATCTACAATTCCAAAGTCATATAAAATTCTATTTCCATGTACCAATAACATAGAAGAATATGAAGCCTTGGTTATTGGAATCAAGTTGGCATTAGAGTGGAAGGTGACAAAACTAAAGGTTTATGGAGACTCACAATTATTCATTAATCAAGTTAATGAGGAATATCAAATGAAAGATGACAAATTGGTACCTTATAAAAACATGGTGGAAAATCTTAAGAAGTATTTCATTCTTATTAAATTTTAGTAAGTGCCAAGAGAAAAGAACAAACCAACAGATGCAATGGAAACTTTGGCATCACTTCTACAAATGCCTAATCAGAGTGCCAGATATGAATTCCTGGTAGAAGAAGTGGAACAACTAGCATTTGACCCTAGCCATCCTTATACCATTTGCTTACTAACTACACATGAATCACCTTGGTATGGACCTATTTACACTTACTTAAAAGATCAAATCCTACCCATAGACCAAACTAGGAATCAAAAGAAAAGCTTCATATGCCAAGCCTCTCGATATACCCTAATTTCAAAAACATTATATTGTAAGAGTTTAGATGGAATGCTCCTTAGATGTCTAGAAGAAGAAGAATCAAACATAACCCTCTGATAAATCCACAAAGGAATTTTTGGGTCACATTCAAATGGATTAACCCTAGCTAAGAAACTTCTTAGGATAGGATATTTTTGGCCAACAATGGAGAAAGATGCTTGTAATTTTGCTAAAACTTTTAGAATGTGTCAACTCCATGGAAACTTGATACATGTACCCACACAAGAGACTCATCTGATCACAACACCTTGGCCATTCTATCAATGGGGTCTAGATTTAATAGGAATGATTTATCCACCATCCTTGAATGGTCATAAATTAATCATCGAGGCAATGGAGTACTTTACCAAATGGGTGGAAGTTTTACCCTTATCAACTACAATAGGAAAGAAAATATCTTTGTTTATCCTAAATCAAATCATTTGTAGATATGGCATACCTCATGCCATCATAACAGATAATGCAAATCATTTCAAAAATAAAGACCTAAAGAGTAATGCACAAACTTTCGCATGATCCATCATTCTTCATCAATCTATTACCCTCAAGGTAATGGACAAGCCGAAGCAAAAAATAAAAACATCTTGAAGATATTGAAGAGAACGGTGGACAATTCAAGTAGAGATTGGCACATCAAAATAAACCTGACCTTGTGGGCTTATAGAACAAGCATAAGAACGCCAACGGGAGCTACACCTTTTTCCTTAGTCTTTGGAATAGAAGCAGTTTTGCCTTTGGAGGTAGAACTTCCATCCTTGAGGGTATCTCTTCATGGTTTGATAAGTGAGGAAGACTATGGAGTTGCTAGGCTCCATGAACTAGAACTCCTAGATGAGAAACAACAACAAGCATTTGATCACTTAAAAGTCTATCAAAACCAAATTTCAAGGGCTTATAATAAGCACATCAAGTTAAGAACATTTCAAATAGGTGACCTAGTTTTTCGAGAGAATCCCAAGAATCAAGAAGAAAGGGAAAAGAAAGGAAAATGGGAGGAAAACTAGTTAGGACCATTTGTGATCATTGAAAATTTTGGGATCGGCACCTACAAATTAGCGTATTGTGATGGAGATGAACTACAAGAACCTATCAATAGAATACATCTAAAGAGGTTCTATACATGAGGTAGATGAAAGAGTATAAAGAGTATCAAAAATTAGATGGAAAGCATCATATTTATTGCACATAGTCAAAAGAGATCCAAAAAATACCAAAAATATTTGAAAAGCAAAAAAGCACAAACAAATCAAAAATGCAGAAAAGATCAAAAACAATAGAAAATTGAGCATGAAGAAATACCAAAAACATTCAAGTATGATCCTCAAAAATATGTCTTGGTGAAAACCTAGCAAATAGGTGCCTTGGTAGCAAAAAAAAGAGAAAAGCTTTAAAAATAGAAAAAAAAAAAAAAAAGCAAGATCCATTCAATCAGTGAAAACCTAGTAAATAGGCACCATTGAAAGTCCAAGTCAGTCGCATACCTAGAAGGTCACCTTGTAAATATTTCATTCGCCAATATTTGTATATATTGCATAATAAAATCCCACAGTTGCATTTGCAAATACCTAAAGATTTTGGTCACCTAATCGGCAAACTGTCCTAAGTCCCACAAATGAAATCATATCAAACTGGGGGCAATCTACTCAAAAGGAGGAAGGATTCATCAAAACAAGCTTTATTCAATCATGGAATCAATTCATCAAAAACAAAAGAGGAACACTTAATCAAATCTACATTCTAATCCAATTTGATCCAAACACAAAAAAATTGATCCAAGATCTCACATGACCTTATCTTTAACAGGATTAAAAGTATGAAATGGATGGAACTACACTTGAAATATGGATTTGAAAAACATTTCATAAATTTTTTCTAAGTATTAACTAGATTGATGAAATCATATGTTTCTGGTGAATCGATGAAAGTTTTAAACTAGACAAGCTATGATGAAAGCACGATATTTTTGTTGATTTCTAAATGACTGTCTTAAAATCAAAGTTTTAAATCATGTATTATTTTTCTAAGGACATGATCATCAAATAATCATCGAGGACTTATACATAGGATAAAATTGAGATTTTTTCTTGTTTACGCAAAAGGATACCTTGGCTATTTTGATCTTTAATATCATAATACCAAAATCCACTTGCAACATAGAATTTGACAAAATTAGTATTTGCACTCTCATGATTGGCTTCAATTAGTGATAGTCGTATCGAAAAGAGATCGGAAAGAAAAGAAAGAGGTGCAAAAAGTATTCATATCATCATAGTTGAACTAGTGATGGTTGTACTAAAACAAGATTCCAGAAACACTTAATGATGATTATAAGCTCCAAATTTTTGAATAATGATAGTTAGCTCCATACATCTTAGATTAAATGCATTGTATATATTTTTCCTTTCTTAGCTTAATTTGCAAGAGGAAAAGAGAAAGGGGGTGTAGCCAAATCAAAATCAAAGGATCATCAAAAATAACTATATGTGATCGAGTGTGTTGGAAATAAAAAATAAATAAAAAACAAAGTGCATTTCATTAGTTCACTTGCATTGGTTAAGTTGTATTAAGTCATCTTCATTAAACCTTGCATTCATCTAAATGTGTCCAACATTTGAATCATTAAGTTCATTGCATTAGATAGCATATATCATTAAAATCTATTTACATTACAGTAAGTTGTATTATCATTAGATTGCATACATTTAAATTGATAAATTGATAAGTTCATTAATTATCACTAGATTGCATTAATCTCATTTAAGGTGCATTCTTAAGTATCAATCCATTAAGTGCATTGCATTAGTTAGTTAACCATTCATTTAATCTATTAAATGCATATCATTCATGATAGTATCATACATCCCTATCGCATATAACATTTAGAATCATTAATCTTTAAAAATCTCATGGTCATTGCATCATTACATAGATATATCACATTTGCATATCAAAAGAAATACATCCATTAGATCCATTATTCATTATCCATCTAACATCATACATGTATCCATGGCATACATACACAATATCATTAATCATTAAATCAACATTGCATTCATCTATTCTATGTCATACGTAAGACAATCATTTAAGCATTAGAACAAATGCATACATTTGAAAAATTACATCTGAAAAGTAAAAAACAAAACATATAGGAGATAGAATCATCTACATTTGTACATCATGGAAAAACACCTGAAAAGGAGATCCAACACATGATGACATCATATAGAGTGAAATCTATCAAAGAGAGTATCAGAGTCCATGGTACCATCATCATGAAATCAACAAGATATCAAAGTCTAAACGAAGGATCATAAATGCACTATCCAAATATCAATGTCTATCAAAGTATCAACATAAACAACATCAATGGATCAAAAATGATACAATAAAGAGTCCAATGTCTCGATAACAACAAAGAAAAGAGAGATCATGTATATCAATCATAAAATCAGAGATATCTCAAATAGTTGAATCAATACCATCCCCACCATTAGGACCAGGAGCACTATCTGGAGGCTGAATCGAACTAGCCTATAAACCATGATGACTCATAGCATCCATGAAACTTTACATCATAGCACTCAACCATATCATCTCTTGTCTAATCTTAGAGACATCAGACTATAAATCCTGAAGCCCTAGTGCAACTGCACTAGGAGCCTATGCTACAGCAAACTCTGAAGGAGGAATGGAAGGAGATGGTATCGAAGAAGAAGGAACTGACAAAGATGGAACAAAGCTTGAAGATGATGGAAGTGAAGAAGATGAAGGCATCAAAGTAGAAGCATGTGCCTAAGATGAGGTAGCCTGTGAAACAACTGGAGGAATAACTTGCTGGGCAGGAGCACCCTGTGCCTAATCAAGTAAAACCTGCGCAATATCTGCATCAACCTCCCTCTAACACCTGACTCTAGATCTATTTGTTGGATATCTAGCAACATGATGAAGAACTCTATCCACACAATGACCTCTCACCTGATCATCACCCCTAGGAGGAATAGGAGCATCAGCAATCACTGGAATACACACCCTACCTTCTCTAGCTCCTCAACGAACACATCATACATGCCATCCCCTAATCCTACCAACACCACCACCATCATCTCCATCAGCACCACCATCACCACCATCTCCTGCATCACCATCATCTCCATCTAATAGCTCATCAATGGCAGGAACTCTCTTCGTAGGATTAGTGAATACTCATCAGTAATACTAGCATCCATGATATGTGATCTAGTAGACCAAGGATGATACCCAATATCTCAGATCTCTCGCACAATTGTCCCATAATCTACACATGGGCCCCATAACAATCTCTTAGCCTACACCCAAGCATACATAGCTACTCCCTTTGGCATATCCTGTGTGTACCCATACTGATGTAAAACTTGCCAAAAGAAGAACCTCTCAATAGTATATGTGGAATGCCTGATCATCCATCAAGGGTAGAACATGTAAGGTAGCTCACCATCATCCTCTGGCCATGCCTCGCAACCAAGATATGGCAGCTAAACAATAGTATCCATGTCATCAATGACACGGCACCAGTAATCTAACTTACCCATATGGGTCTGGATGATGATACCATCGTACATCCAAGAAAAAGGCCAACTTGGCTGACGATCTCATGTTGTAATAGGACATGTCACTGGGATATGCTCCCAAGTCCATAGCTAAAGAAGGATCGCACCTACAGTAAGTGTAGAGGAATGCCTATAAACAACCATGTGCAGCTCATGATATAACTGAGCCATGACACATGAACCCCAATCGAAGTGATGAGGATGTGCCATTAGATCCTCAAGGATAGGACCCCAACCGACAGAGAATATGTGTCTACATCTATTAGGAAGTAAGAAGCTACCAATCAAAGTACCTAGAACAGTTGGTAATACAGGAAATGAAATGAACAATTCCCACTAGATGTGAGCATTACCAATGGTACGATCACCAAAGACCCACTAACAAGCAAAGCCATTATATAGAGAATCATAATATACCAGCTCACCATGAGTAGGTAAATGGAGGATCTAATATACATCCTCAGGGGTAATCATCATCTCCCCTAGTGGAAAATGGAAAGTATTATGGTCTGAGTACCAATGCTCAACCATAACAGTGATAAGACCCTGATTCACTCAGAATCAAGGAAGATGTAACAAGAAAGACAGGCCACAAAGACTAATATGGTGACGATCTACCACACTCAGATCAAGAATCATACTCCATGAAAATGGATAAGCACCACGAACACCTAAGGACCCAAGGATCACCTGCAAAAAGTGAGTTCAATTACATTAGAATTGAAATCAATTATTGTTTAGATCATTCTAAGTCAATCAAAAAATTTCAAAACATCAAACCACAATCAATTTTCATGTTTCTACTCAGATAGAACAAAAAATTTATTACCAGCCATCATCTGAATCTAGATTGACGATCAAATATTCAAATTATGACTGACTCATACTGACATCTTACAACTTGCTAAAACATCAAGTTTGTGACCTTAACCTATCAGCTGATCGACAACGTCAAGAAAATTACAAAGTGGCCTTAAAGAATTTGAAATCATTTCTGGCAGGGTGAAAGCGCTATTTCAGGCTTTAAAAGCGTTGAAACGCAAAAGCATTGTTTAAAAGTTTAAAAGCACTACATAATGGATTAAAAGCACATATTGGGGAAAAAGTGCCAAAATAATTTGAAATCGCTATTATAAAGATCGTAAGTGTTGTTTAAATTAGCAAAAGCAAAAAAAGGAGCAAAAGCACAATTTAACATGGCAAAGGCAGATTAGGGCCTAAAACTGGTGGGTATAAGCACAGTTTCGGAGTGTGAAATCACAACTTAAAGTCATGGAAGTGCAACATGGAGGGTGAAAGTGCGGCTTGATTGGGAAAAAGTGCGGTTTGAATTTATAAAAGTAAAAAAAAAGAGTTTCTACATGAAAAACTCAAATATCTTGAAATTAAATCCATGAAATGACAAAATGAAGATGTTTAAGTACTCACCAGAGGTCCATAGCTAGGTGGATGCTGATATCAATGACCTCATTCGAATCTATGCTCACAGATGGGGATCAACATCATGAAAAGTCAACAAAGGTCAAAGAAAAAAAAGTGAAAAGTAAAAGTCAAAATGAATAGTAAAAAGGAATTTTTACCCCTTTATATAGCCTTTTTGACCTAAAAAGGATATATTTGACGTAAAAGAGGAATCTTTTACCACAATTGACCTATTAACTTGAATTTTTCATCAAATTAGCCAAATCAAGGGCATTTTTCATCAAGCAGATGTAAAAACAATATCGGAAATGAAATCAAAATTCATTATAAATTGAACTAAATCAACGTAAAATGAATTAAATTATCAAAATTTTCAATCATTGATCAAATTTTATTTCATTTTCGAGGGGGCATACCATTGGATAATCAGCATCAGCAACATCATTAGCGAATCAAGAGAATGATCATCAAATCAAACCGAAAGCTTTTATCAGAAAAAAATTTCATAAATCAATTGAATGGGGCATCGCATCAAAATCGATCATCAAATCAAGTATCGCATCAAAATTGATCATCAAATCAGGTATTACATTAGAATCTTGCATCAAATTAGATAATATATCGAGTAATCAATCATTAGAATGACCATCAAAGTACAGCATCAATTGAATGAACATCATCAAAATTTGCATCAATCTCATATTAGATATCAAGAATCGACCATCGAATAATATCAAATGAACATCAAAGATCAACCATTGAAAAAATCAGGGCCTATCATCAGAAAAATCAAGATATTCTTTGAATCGACATGCTTTGCACATCGACTCAAAGAGGGGCATTTGTAATCAAAATCAAGAGCATTTTAACCAAATGAAATCAAATCAATGTGCAATTAATTCTATTAATTGTATAGTTTTGAATTAAATCAAATTCAACCCATTCAAGGGGTACATTGCAAAATAAATGGATTAAAATCAATTAATAAATCTTAATTTCTCTCAACAACTAAAAGGGAAGGAAATTCAATCAACCAATAGGATTTGAGAAAATGCATTCACATGGATCAAGACAATTTCAATCTCAATCACTCAAAGTAAAAGAGCATCTTGTCCACTCATCTTGTCTTCTTGTCCCAAGCTTTGAAAACACAAAATTTGCATTGTCTTCAAAGGGTGAAACCAAAAACTCAACTCAAGCTTAATCATGATCAACTATACTACACCCCCTACCCTTGCATAAATCTATAAAAGGAAGACCAAAATCACTCATAATTCATCCACACATCTGAGAATTGCATAGAACCTCTTGCATTTTATAGCTAGAAAGGCATTTTAGGAGCAATTTAGCATTTCAATTTGAATTAATTGTTAGCATTTGCTTTATCATAATCATTTCTCATTCTAGGACTATCATTAATGGTAGCTTGTTGAGAGATTCTCATTAACACTCTTAGATAGAGAGCCATAGGATGCTTAATTGTGCTTTATTTGCTAAATACAGTATTAATTGTGGTTTATTTAGTCTCTATTGATTTATTGTATGATACTAATTTTATGAAGGTGTTGGTTCTCCTTTTTTCCACACTGTCAGGTTTACACTATGATTGACAAACTTGTTAGTAGCCACTCCAAAGTCTGACAGGAAAAAGGGCCAATTAATGAGGATTGAAAGAAATCCTCCTTCTTTGAACTCCACATCACTCAGGCGGGTATTTCCTTATCTCTACACTCATGACTCTTCTTGATAAATAAAAGGCCTGGAGATATATAACTATGGAATAGTTATCAGACTCCTATAGGTATCATGTACCCCCATGAAACCATAACCTTATGCAATAGTCCTACTTGCATAGAATGAATCTAAAAACTAGAATGGACCTATACTACCTACTACCAACATGAAAGGGAAAGGTGTTTCATTTCAATGATTGATGTGGGGTTGAATGGACTCCTAAAATACCCTAAGTCTCTCATAGACCAGTGCCTTATCCAATGGGCAACAGAGTCAAATACATCACTGCAGCAGAGCTGTGAAACAAGAAGACAACACATTCAAATATGTTGGTGCCTTACATCAAACATAAACCATTGATCAGATCATACTTCAACAATCCACCTATGTACCCAAATATTCTATCACCTATTCAAAGAATTTTAACCCTCCCCTTAGAATAGACCTATAAACAAGCAATACATTAATCAACATCCACTGAAAGACAAGCATGAGACATCTTTGATACCCCAGCTCATACACATCTGAAAACCATTCCTAAACTCAGTTGTTTCTATGAAAATAACTCTATTGCAAACACTTTGGAAATGCAAATAGAAAGACTAAAACACCCTTGATGCTTTAATCAATCAGTTCAAAAATCAAATGGAGACAATCTGATAGAAGTACAAATATGTTGAAATCTCATACATAAGACATCTAGTTACAATTTATATTATATTCTCATAGCCAGAAAGGAAAGAGGGAACACCCTATATGCAGAGAAGGAGGAAAATATATTACAGGAAAGAACATTTGTGGGACCAGGGGAAAGGAACCCCTGGAATGAAACCAAAAGGTTTGGAACCTTTCTAAATGATCTTGAAAATCCTTTTATAGGAACTACAATTGCAACAAGCTACGGATCATTTAGAGAAAAGTTTTGGTCTACAAACACCAGCCTGAACAAGAAGTAAAAGAATGTAGAGAAAGCCTAGAAACATGGGAAAATTAGATCAAATTTGATGTACAATTACATCGGTTTCAACAACACAAGCTATCTATGATTACAAATTATTGACTTCTTGTTGCAGGAAAAACAAACTTCATTTCCAGGATCAACTTGGAAAACTTCTCGTATATATAACATGAAGATCACTGACATACTCCAAACCCTAGCCACCTTCAAAGAGAAACAGGCCTTCACATTTAAATCATCATTGCATCCCAGGAAGCAAAATTAGATCAGGATGACTGCCCAGATCTTTGCATCATTTTTCTAACTGCAACCATCTTGGAAAATCAATTCCAAGCTACCCATTTGTCGTACACGGCCAACTGCAACAAAACCAGTAAGAAAACCTTCTAGAAATATTCAAATTTGAGCTCCAACAGTTAGCAGGCAAACTTTAAAACACGGTCATCGATATCATGCTTTCCTGGCATATTGGGCGGCCCAAATTTATCTCCACAATAGTCACAAGGCCTTTGAAAAGTCATTGGCTAGATCACTGCCTCAGCAACCAATGAAAATTGACCACCTTAGCATGATCGGCACCTCGGACCCACTACTTCACTAAAGGAAGAATCAATGACTGTCACTTTTCTGCATTGGTTAATCTTCGAGCAACTTATCTCTGGGGAAAAGTGATAACCATCAGATCAAGAGAGACCCATCGTACATTTAACTTATCAAAACCTTGGTCCCACTGATAGATGCCACATCATGATCCTGCAACCAATCAAAATCAGACAAACTTGCAACACCTAGAAATGGGCCTAGCACCCTATCAGTCAACACCTATAGAAAAAATCAATGGTTGTCACCTTGTCACCTTGATTAACTATCAAGCACATTTTCTTCTTGGCAACGTGACAAAAACACGATCAAGTTACAACTAGCATCCGCATTAACACCCTGTAAAATCTTGTCCCCGCTGACAAATTCCATGTCACCACCTCGTAACCAATCAAAAATGAGCACTTCCTGCAACACCTGACACCAGACCCACTGTGACATTAGCCTCTTTCTTTTGGAATATTAAACAGTTATCATGAAGCTGTGAAGATTATCTTTCAAGAACTTTTTCATTATGGCAACGCAACAACCATTGATCATGTTCACACTTTAACCGAATTGAACAACCTTGAGAAATTGGGCCCCACTCGATCGCAACAACGCAAATAGGAAATACCAACATCAAGGTAGAGATGTGAGGGTGCAAAGAGATGGAAAACATCTAGGGTTTTCACATTGACAAAAAGGTAACAAAGGAATGTGAAAACATCGAGGGTTTTATACTTAAGCAATTTTTAAAACCTTGCGACATGAAAGAGCAATTTCCAACAGACCTTTAATCTTGAATATCTCCTTGGTTCTTGTGATTTAGCTCACACAATCAGAACTGGAGCTTGGTGACAACATGAACAATCATTGGTTAAGGGTGCAAGCCAAGAAACATCATGGATCTTCTTCGCAATTAAAAAAAATCTTTTAGTGAGGGGCAGGTAACTTCACAACGTTTGCAGGGAAAAGGCCATTTTCATTGGATTTTTACTATTGCAAAAAAATGGCCTAACAGTGGCTTTGTCTAAGGATGCATGCCTCTTGCAGGCATGGCAAGGATTCAAAATTTCTAGAGGAAGCAGACCACCCACAGGACAAAAATAAGGAACCCTCACAAAAACTAGCAAACGAAACAGGAAACCAGGAAAGGAAAACACACAACAGAACAGGAAAATATTTACAGTTATTTACAAGATTAAAACTTTACTTGGTGGCCCCCGGCCACCAAAAGAAAATTAGAGACCCTCCTGAATCAAAGGTCTTATTCTCATCCACATATGTGACCAAACACCTGAAACTATCTTGACCATTCTGCAACCAACATATGTGAATGACCATGGGCTGAAAAATGAAACTGTATATTCACTACCCATGTCCTTCCAATCACAACCACCACATACTTCACTAAAAAAATTGCAAAACTACAATCCTAATGCTTTGAAACATGTGAACCTCTTTTTCACACCTTATTCCTTTCCTTAGTGCTCAAATAACTTAATAAGGAAACATTTCTTAACATTGAAAATAGAATACCTAGAAGTTTTGTAGTAGAAACTCAACTTGTTGACTGGAAGCAGGGTAGATCTAGAGCTCACCTTGTAGCTCCATCATGTTCTTCACTTTATAGAGTCCCCACTTCCTTGAAGAGGAAAAAATATACTATGTTTTTTTGTTTTTTGTTTTGTCTCCCTCCAGCCAACCGAAAACTTCACCAAGTATCACACATTGTTTCTCAAGAGCTGCACTGATCAAATAGAGAACTTAGAGTCACCAGTCAACACTTAGTGAGAAGATTTTAGCAAATGTTTTTTTGTATTTTTGACTCTATGATCTTTTAACCAGACTCTAGGATGATCCAACCAAGAAAGGAAACTTGTTGTCTTTTACTTCTTCCCCAGTAGAGTCACCATTTTGTTGGTTCTCCTTTTTCCCACACTATCAAGTTTGCACTATGATTGACAAACTTGTTAGTAACCGCTTCAAATTTTGATAGGAAAACGGGCCAATTAATGAGGATTGAAATAAATCCTCCTTCTTCGAGCTCCACATCACTCAGGTGGGTATTGCCTTATCTGCACACTCATGACTCTTCTTGATAAACAAAAGGCCTACAGATATATAACTGTGGAATAGTTATCAGAATCCTATAGGTATCTTGTAACCCCATGAAACCATAACCTTATGCAATAGTCCTACTTGCATAGAATGAATCTAAAAACTAGATTAGACCTCTACTACCTACTACCAACATGAAAGGGAAAGGTGTTTCATTTCAATGATTGATGTGGGGTTGAATGGACTCTTGAAATACCCTAAGTCTCTCATAGACCAGTGCCTTATCCAATGGGCAGTAGAGTCAAATACATCACTGTAGCAGAGCTATGAAATAAGAACACAACACATTCAAATATGTTGGTGCCTTATATCAAACATACACCATTGATCAGATCATACTTCAACAATCGACTTGTGTACCCAGATATGCTATCACCTATTCAAAGAATTTTAACCCTCCCCTTAGAAGAGACCTATAAACAAGAGATACATTAATCTACATCCATTGAAAGACAAGCATGAGACATCTTTGATACCCCAGCTCATACACATCTGAAAACCAGTCCTAAACTTAGTTGTTTTTGCGAAAACAACTCTATTGTAGACACTTTGGAAATGCAAATAGAAAGACTAGAACACCCTTGATGCTTCAATCAATAAGTTCAAAAATCAAATGGAGACAATCTGATAGAAGTACAAATATGTTGAAATCTCATACATAAGACATCTAGTTACAATTTATATTATATTCTCATAGCCAAAAAGGAAAGAGGGAATACCCTATATGCAAAGAAGAAGGAAAATATATTATAGGAAAGAACATTCATGGGACCAGGGGAAAGGAACCCCTAGAATGGAACCAAAAGGTTTGGAACCCTTCTAAATGATCTTGAAAATCCTTTTATAGGAACTAGGATTGCAACAATCTACAGATCATTTAGAGAAAAGTTTTGGTCTACAACCACCAGCCTAAACAAGAAGTAAAAGAATGCGGAGAAAGCCTAGAAACACAGGAAAATCAGATCAAATCTGATGTACAATTGCATTGGTTTCAACAACACAGGCTAACTATGATTACAAATTATTGGCTTCTTGTTGCAGGAAAAAAAAAATTCATTGCTAGGATCAACTTGGAAAACTTCGCGTGTACATATCATGAAGATCACTGACATACTCCAAACCCTAGCCACCTGCAAAGAGCAATAGGCCTTTGCATTTAAATTAGCATGGCATCCCAAGAAGAAAAATCAAATTAGGATGACCGCCCAGATCTTTGCATCATTTTTATAACTGTAACCATCCTAGAAAATCAATTCCAAGCTACCCATTTGTTGTACATGGCCAACTGCAACAAAACCTGCAAGAAAACCTTGCAGAAATATTCAAATTTGAGCTCCAACAGTTAGCAGGAAAACTTTAAAACACTATCATCAATATCATGTTTTCCCGACATATTGAGCGGCCCAAATTTATCTCCACAATAGTCACAAGGCCTTTGAAAAGTCATCAGCTAGATCACTACCTCGGCAACCAATGAAAATTGACCACCTCAACATGACTGGCACCTCGGACCCATCGCTTCACTAAAGGAAGAATGAAAGGTTGTCGCTTTTTCGCATTAGTTAATCTTCGAGCAACTTATCTCTATGGAAAAGTGAAAACCTTCAGATCAAGAGAGACCCAATGTATATTTAACCTATCAAAACCTTGGTCCCACTGATAGATGCCACATCACAATCTTGCAGCCAATCAGAATCAAACAAACCTGTAACACCTAGCAATGGGCCCACCACCCTGTCGGTCAACACCTGTAGAAGAAATCAACTGTTGTCGCATTGCCACCTTGATTAACTGTCGAGCACATTTTCTTCTTGGCAACATGACAACCACATGATCAAGTTACAACTAGCATCTGCATTAACACCCTGCAAACCCTCAGCCCCACTGATAAATTCCATGTCACCACCTTGCAGCCAATAAAAAATGAGCACTGTCTGCAACACCTGACACCAGACCCACCATGACAACAACCTCTATCTTTTGGAAGATTGGACAGTTGTTGTGAAGCCATGAAGATTATCTTTTGGGCACTTTTTCATTGTGGCAACGCGACAACTATCGATCATGTTCACACTTTAACCAAACTGAACAACCCTAAGAAACTAGGCCCCACTCGGTCGCAACAGCATAGTTAGGAAATACTGACATCAGGGTAGAGATGTGAAGGTGCGAAGAGATGGAAAACATCCAAGGTTTTCACATTGACAAAAAGGTAACAAAGATGTGTGAAAACATCTAGGATTTTATACTTAAGAAATTTTTGAAACCCTGCAACATGAAAGAACAATTTCTAGCAGACCTTTAATCTTGAATATCTCCCTGGTTCTTGCTATTTAGCTCACACGATCAGAACTGGAGCTTGGTGACAACATGAAAAATCACTGGTTAAGGGTGCAAGCCAAGAAACATCATGGATCTTCTTCACAATTAAAAATAAGCTTGTAGGCAGGGGCAGACAACTTCACAACGTTTGCAGGGAAAAGGTCATTTTCATTGGATTTTTGCTATTGCAAAAAAATGGCCTAACAAAAGGTACAAAATCTTGTACACACTATTATTAAGGAAATTATTTGTAGTTAATAGGTTTGAAACCCTATTAGAGATCGGGCATGAAGAGGCACCTTTTCATGAGATATACCCATGAACGGGCATGTCTCCACCTTGTGGAGACATGTCTGCTCATGGATATGTCTATTCATATCCTTTATAATGCAAATCCAATCACAACGAAAGATATCAAAATCAATATATCTTATGCCCTTTGGAGTTTAGTGACTACAATTATCAGATTTAAAATTAGAAATCAATATTTAGTATTTATCAATATTGAATTATCACTTCATATACATTTGCAGAAATCCTACTTCTTCAACACTTCTCTAAAAATTGCAATTTATGAGCCATTTCCCCATATCGCTTAACCTACAAATGCAAGTCTTCTTCTTTAGTTATAGATAAATGGGAAAGAGTACTGACAATAATTATAGTTATGTAAGTCAATAATACTTGTTTGAAAAATTATTCTAATCCTGTTAATTTTTTCCTTAGAAAAAAATGCATTCCAAGGTAAATGTATCACCTGCTACAAATATATCTTAAATAATTGTTGGCTTCTTAGCCAAAGGAGCATGTAGCCAAAAGAGGTATGGAGCCTCAAACATCACAACAATTGTAAAAGTTACAAATTTGGAAAGTATAGAACTTTAAATGGTGCTAGTAAAGTTTCATGGGTTTGTATTATGAGTTTGTGAGATAATTCCATGTATATTAGGAAAAATAGAAAAGAATTGTGGAAGATCTATTTGGAAAAAGAAAGGATATTTTTAAAGAGTGTTGATTGTCAAAGAAAAGGGACTGCTACAACATGAACACCATGTATTGTCATGGCTCAATAGAAGTAATGTTATTACTAACAATTTTCACTACTTACTCAATATTGTTGAGCTCATTTAGATTGATTAATTCTTAAGGTGAATATTGTAATTGACCAAATTCTTTGATCAAATTTCAATTACAAAGAAAATGTATTGTGGTTTGTTGTTTTGAGCATAAATCAGTTTTGACAACAAAATAACAAAGATATTTTTTGAAAATGAAAGAATATTTATCATCAAACAATGCAGAAATAATTACAAAAGGATTCATGTCCTTACATATGATACACAAATCAGAGAACATGATTCATTAAGAACATAAAGGTGTCATGATACAACAATACCACTATGGGCTTAAAGCGTCATAAAATCTAAAGGAAAATTATTTGAATATCATGACAAGAATTTCCAAAGGTACAATTATAATTAACATGAACAATAGTGTTTGTTTACAGTGCATTCATGAAATACAAAGTATAATCAAGCAGACATATGTAGTCATAGAGCTGAAAGAAAATGGCCAAATGCTTAGTATTTGGAAGCCAAGAACATGTGAATCTTACAGTAAGTCCATGTAGAAAAGATTCAATCTTAAAATTGACCACACATATCGGTACACAATCTTTACACTCATAATAGGAATGACAATGTTAATGACCAAATATTGTTGTTTTTTACTATAGACATTGTGTATAGTTGTAACTATGAAATCATGTTGTCATGAATACTATTAGATAACTAATAGGGGGGTGAATTAGTTATGTCTACTTCTCCTATAGTCCCAATTCCTCTCTGATGTATAATATCAACTTGAATAAATAAACTAAACATCTCGGTAATAACTTGACAATGACTTTCTAATTAATTAAGCGACTCTCAAATAATGTAAACCAACTAGTAGTTAACATATATCGATCTAACCAATTACTGTAATGTGTAAAGTAAATATAAAAAAATCACATGCACAAAAATTTAACACTTAATTTTTAACGTGGAAACCTTGTTAAGGGAAAAACCACCTAGGACCAGTAACCCAAAATATTTTCTCTTTTGAAGTGAGCTCAGTTAAGAGCCAACCTTGTTAAAGGTTACAAACACACTGTAAGGTGTGACCTTGTTAGAGGATTTATCACTAATAGTTCTCTATGACCATACATTATCACTAACAGTTCTCTATGACCATACATTCACTTGGGTCAACAAGAAAACAAGTAATATTCATAGAATGTAAATAGAAAAAGATAGTTAAGTCTCACTCGATTAAGAGATTTTGACTATAGAAATGGTTAGAAAGCAACAGTATACGACCTGATTCAAATGCAACTTCATTTGTTCATTTTCAGATCTATGCTAAGCTCAATATAACTCTGGTCATCATAATCTCTTCAATCTCCTTCTTCCTCTAACTTTGTTTTTCTCGGTTAACTTCTTCTGTCACTCGATTAGGTCTGCAAAAATTACTTGGTTCTCTCGTCAACCTGTTTGACCAGATTTGCATGTATGCACCAGTGATTTTCTCTCTCTTATATTTCTTGTTCATATTTCTTATCTCCCTATATAGACATGATAAACCGTGTATTACCTCCCCACACTGGTCATTACAATGAGGTAAGTATACTTGATGTTAAATACTATTTTATCTAACTAAGAATATGTTGTAGTAAATGAAATACTATGATGTTATATCATGTTGTTATTTATAATTTTGAATACTATATTTATGATGGTACTTTATTGATTAAATATATTAATTTTTATGTTCAAAAGATTGGATTAGTAGGTTATGATGATTGTCACTAATTCTTAGACATTGTGTCTTATATGCCACTGGAAATTTTAGGAAGATTTAAATTAACATATGCTCATATTGTTAGAAATGATTTATTTAAATACTTCAAGATAATGCAATAATATATGGTTATATGTTGTGTATGATGTACCACATCTTGCAATGTATTTTCCCATTGGTGCTAGTACGAAGTGATATGGATTCGTAGTCTCTTGCTTGCGAGATCCACACGGTGTCATGTTATCATTCATTATGATTATCTCTGTTATATGTGTTTTGGTTATTTATATATTATGAACAGTTGCACTTGATGTTTGCATGTTACTGAATAGGTACCAGACACATTCACCCTTAGCTATAGGGAGTTGAGTGTGTGTCTATATTCCCAGTAGTGGCACAAGAGATAGTAGTTCTGACCTTTCATATTCAGTCAATATCGTCCTTGTTTGGACGATGTATCCATAATTTATTATTATATTACGCCCTCTGGTACAAGTTGGTAAATCTAGAATTCATATTACATATTGTGAAAGATCAGTTGTGTGTTTGAGCATTAGAGTCCCACAATTGTCCAGAAGATGATTTAATTAATAATGTTATTTTTAATTATTATTATAAAGTATTTTACATTTTTTGATAATTTTATTTTAGTGTTATTCTATTTAATTAGAATTGGATAAATTAATCCGAGTTGAGTTCGGGGTGAATTTGGGGTTCTAATTTATTTTAATTTAAGTTATTGTTTTATCCTTTTTTTGGTTTTAAGTGGAAAAAGTGACTTATAATGAGAAATTAGAACTCATTTTCACACACTTTCATTTTTAGAGAGCAAAAAATTGCTCAAACCCTCTTGTAAGCAATTTGAGAATTTTCTCATTGCGAGCGATCCATTTACCAGATTTGAGCACAGAGTGGCTCGTTGGAATCGTAGTGGGATTTCTACACTATGCCGAAATTTTTATCTACTTTCATGTTGTATTTATTTCTTTCCTTCCATTTTGGATTTCTCCTTTTGTTGTGAGGTAGGGCTTTGTATATCTTTTGTTTTAATCCATCTTTGTGCTTGAAGTAAATTGGAGTAGTTTAGTGGGATGAAAATAGATATTTTCTCATGATCTCATGTATTTCTTTCACCCGGTTGGGTTTGTATGAATTTATATGTATGCTTGAATTTTAAGAAATGAAGTAAAATAGTGTTATGTTGCCTAAATTTTTAGAAATAGTAAAAATGATAATTTTATGTTAAAAGAGAGGTGCTGGGAACTTTTAGAACCAAAGGGTATATTTAGAATTTTGATTTTTGAAAGTTGAAAATTAGAGTTATTTTAATGGAGTTAATGAGAGTTTATGGTTTTGCTTGGAAAATAGAAGAAATGAAAAAAGTGAAATTTGGGTGTTTTGATTTCATATTATTTTGTTGAATGATAGATTTATATAATATAATTTCTTACTATTGGAAAATGGTCAACGCTCCCCTCGGGATTTGTGACATGGCTTAACTGCCTCATGTGTCTTCTATAAGTTTAGTGGTTGTATCGGGCATTAACAGGTCAATCTTTTGGTGCAACGATAACTACTACTTGTAACAAGTCGTATCAGAGCTTGGTCATAGGCTTGAATCCCCTCAGATAATGCTGAGGGGGAGATTGTTAGAAAAATTGTCGGAGCTCCCCTCGAGATTCGTGACATGGCTTAACCGCCTCCTATGTCTTCTATAAGTCTAGTGGTTTTATCAGGCATTAACAAGTCGATCTTTTGGTGCAATGGCAACCACTACTTGTAACACTTACTTGATTCAATTTGAGCCCATTGTCATATAGTTATAGTCATTTGAAGATTACATGTGAATAGTGATAAAAATATAAATATGATAATTTATGTTGTTATGCTGCTCATTTTTCAGTGTGAATCCAAAATTAGAATTTTATTTGATAAGTGTGTTTTTTGGTAGATTTAGACTAATGGATTTTAGTTTCGTAACTTTATTCCAAATTTGATTTTTTAGACTTTTTATTCATCGCATTATTTTGTGTGCTATCTAAAACCCATCATTCGTCATGTTGTGCATGAATTAGATTTTGATATAAGTTTTATTTGCTACAAAGAATGTGACGGGAAAATCAGAATGGTCATATGACATTCTGGGTATTTTTATATTTTGGCCTGAAAGTGGTCTTTTAAGTTAAAATGTTGATTTTAGAACCCTTACTAGATTTTATGTTATGCTGGCCGATTTTCGGTGTGAACTCGAAATTGAATTTTTATTTGAAAAGTGTTTTGCTGGGTAGATTTAGACTATTGTGTTTTAATTTTGTAGCCTAATTCCAACTTTGATATTTTTGAGATTTTTATTCATCGTACCATTTTGCGTACTGTCTAGAACTTGTCATTCGTCATGTTGGGAATGAATTAAATTTTGATATAAGTTGTCTTTACTACAAAGAATATAATGGGTAAATCAGAATGATCATAGGACATTCCAGATATTTTTATATTTTGGTCTAAAAGTGACCTTTCAAGTTAAAATGCTAATTTTTAGAAACCTTATCGAATTTTGCCAAAAATTGGTATTTTTGTATTTTGGAACTCTTTGCTCAATATTTGGGTAATAGATATGTCATGGAACATGTAGGAATGTTTATATAAAAATTTTATTATCATATCATCTTGAGATCTGTGCTCTTGGCGATGTGACCAATAGAGCGTGGGGTATGTAATCTTCTTACCTCGAATGTGTTTTTTTATATCGGTGTAATTTTGCCTTTGTTATTTTATTTCTTCTGCCCCTGTGATGGTACACCTCATGATTGAGAATGAACTCTCATGTGGTAAGTGGATGTAGGGTGTTCAGACCGCATCCAATATATAGTTGAGTTATGCTCCTATGCTGAGTTTTTAGGAACCTGTACCCTTGGTATTGAGACCAATTAAGTTTACTTAATCCTTATGATATTTATGATTTGTTGAGTCCTTTTGATTTATGCCTTATTGCATCTTTTTTTCTTGGATGTGCTTCGTCATTGTGATGAGATGACCCTTTTTAGTACTAAGTAGTAACCATGTTGTTCTATGAATGTGTTTGGTATGTACCTTGGATGTCCATCCACATGTTGAATGTTTTCTCCATGTTGTGATGTATTTGTACTTATGTATATAGTATTGGGTCATGGTACTCTCCTATGAGTTATGCATTGTTTGGTGTGTGTGTTAGCCACCTTCTTGTTTGTGTGTTTGCCTTATGTTTATGGTTGGACTACTACCTCCACGAGCACGGGGGTTGGGCCTACGGGTACCTTATGATTGGGAAGTGTTGCTAACTATACCAATGTTGGGGACCGGTGTATAGAGATGGACTTCCTCCATCTTTAGCACTTAGAGCTTGAGAGCTCATTTCTCTTGTTGCATTGTATATGTAGGTATATTTACCTTTGATTATGTTTACTCTTGATGATGAGTGTTTATGCTCTTTACGTTATTGTTCTTCTTATGATGATCAGAATATGTATCTGAAATGTTAGAAGATCTAGATGTTGAATTAAATTTATTTTATTCTTTTAATGTATTTGAGTTCCTACGTCCTCAATATACATGTTTCTGGCACTCCCCGGTGTGGAGTTTTCTCTTACCTTCTTACTAAGTTAGATCTTTGTATCTTGAGTATCTTTTTTTTGGAGATATATCTTCCCAAGTCAAAATAGATCAACTAAAGATCACTTTGGTAAAAATAAAATAAAATGGATCCATCTAGTCTATGAGGATAAATCGGTAAATAAATTTGTATGACAAATCATGGTAGGAATTATACTTTGGGCTTAAAAAGAATATTGTTATGAAAATAGATAACATAGTATCTTGGATGAACCTTTCTTGTTAATCACTTAAATAATAACAAACTAGTGGACGTTTGTAACCATCCCATGAACTTTAGTAGTGTGCTTGGGAATCTTTGGGATGTTATAATACTTTCGCTTGCATATGAAGATATGTAATTGTGTCATGTTTCTTGCACCTCTTATATTTCTTAATGCTTATTATTGAAGTTGGTTGTATTGTTGTAATGTTATTAGTTTATCTTATAAAAATATATATTCATGCATGTTTTGATCATTGTTTCCAAGGATTCCCGAGTGGGGCATCACTTTAGAATTAAAGTATTTTAAATATCCTCTAATAAATCTTCAATATAATAGTTACACTATTATTTAATCCTAAATCAATTCCTATTTAATTAAGAATTTAATAAAAGGAGAATTTAATTAGTATTCTTTATTGAAATCAAATAATATGTTTTAAACTAGATGGTTAATTTTAGTCAACCATAGTCAAACTATAGTAACACTTAGTCAAGCTTTTTATCTTAGTATTCCTATAGTAAATCGATTGGAAAATTAAATTTGTGACTTTAATCTTAGAGAGAGGTTGACCAGGTCAATGTTGGTCATGATGCTCCTTAGACTCATTCAAGGTCTTCACCTTTAAATTGTAAACTATAACTATTTAGTTAAACTAGATAACTTTAGTGCTAGTTGGAAAATTCTTGATTGGTGTGTTTTGCTCAACTTTTTGGGCATGACAAACCATTTTCATTTCAGCCATAGGTTTTGCCTTTTAATATTCATCGTTGATTTTTCCTCTTTAACCTTCCTTGGAACTTGTTCCTTAAAACATTTTCAATTTTCATCATTCAATCATCCTTGAATTTTTCCAGTCATGTATCTTTATAGAAAACTTTGTATTTATCCTTGGAATCTTCTAGATTCATCCAACTCATCATCATATATCCATAATCACATGTTCCACATTATTTCTCCTACTCGGTCAATACTATGATATGTCAGTTTCTTCCTGCTCGGTTAATACCACACTCAGTGTACACTACATTTGCTCAGTGTATAGTGTCAAGATCGTCACTTTCTATGTAAACAAATCTTCTATAGTAGTTTGGTTCCTTCTTGCGTTCTTTATCATTCTTCTCTACATACTCATCAACTCTTACATTTTCACTTTCAATCATTTTGTTAGTAGTCTTGTTCAAACATTTGTATGCCTTACTTCTAGTAGAGTATCCATGAAATATGCCTTCATCTCCTTTGGAATCAAATTTTCCATTTCTATCATCTTTCAGAATGTAACATATAATTCCAAATATTTTGAAATAGCTCACCTTAGGTGTATAACCATATCATATCTCATAAGGTGTCTTATTTGAATCTTTATTTAATTATACTCGGTTCAATGTAAAAATAGAAGTACTAATAGCTTATCTCCAGTAAATTTGTGCAACCTCTTTTTTAATTAGCAATGTTCTTGCACAATCAACAATTGATATATTCTTTCTTTCAGCAATTCCATTCTACTAAGGTGTCCTTGTTGCAAATACTTGTCTCTTAATTCCATGCTCATTACACAAGTAACTAAATTCATCATAAATGAATTCACCTCCTCTATCTGACCTAAAGCATTTCATTTTCTTACCAGTTTCTTTCTCTACTTTTGTTTTGCACCACTTAAACATTTGAAAAGTTTATGATTTTTTTTTAAAAACATGACTGACATCATCCTAGAGAAGTCATCAATAAATAAGATAAAATATATATCTCCATAATAGCTTTGAATTATCATTGGACTATATAAGTCAATATGAACTAAATCTAGAATTGTCTTGGATGAATAATTTTTTCTCTTGAAACTAGACTTTGACATTTTACCCATTTGATATTGTTTGCACATCACATGGTCAAGTTTAGATATACTCAGTAAACCTCTAACTTTCTTTTTCTTACTAATCTTTACCATGTTGTCAAAATTCACATGACATAACCTCTTGTGCCATAACCAAACATCATCATTCTTAGCCATCAAACATGAAGTTTCAGCATTCTCTAGATAAAATAAGTTACCTCTTGATTGTTCACTAGTACCGATCAGTCTTCCATCATCATCAAATATATTTACTTTTATATTCTTAAATGTAACTTGACGACCTGTATTATTCAACTATGCTACACTCAACAAATTATAGTTATGTCCTTTCACCCAATAAGAATTTTCACATATGATCTTGTTGTTTAGCAATATTGATCCTTTACCTTTCACTTGGCAAGGTGTATCATTTCTCATTTTTAAAAATCCACCATTGTAATGTTCAATATATTCAAACTTATCATCATCACCATTCATCTGATGTATGTAGCCACTATCAATAATCCAAGTATCATTCTTGCTTACTCTAGAAATAATTTTCTTTTCTAAATACCTTTCTTCTTCAGAATCTTCCTTCAATGCAACAAATACCACTTCTATTTCTTCATCAGTTTCAGTCTTGGTATCATCATCTTCTTCAACTAGGTAGCATGTCTTTTTTCCTTTATCTCTGTAGTCTCAATTTTCTCTATTTTCTTTCTTTTGGTTACCTCTAAGATCTCGGCAATTCCTTCTATCATTTTTTATTCATTTGATCTTTCACTTGTCCTCTCATCATCTTTCTTATCAGGACATCTTGCAGCAATATGACCAATCTCTTTACATTTGAAACATACCAAGGGTAGCTTACCTCTATTGTTTACTTTGTCTTTATGTAGTCTTCTAGCCATTAATGCTTCAAGTTCTTCAAGCTCATCTTCTTCAACTTCATAATAACTTCCATTTCTTATCTGATGTCTATTTCTTGATCTTCCAGTAGTTAAAGCTAACACAAATGCAGATTCCACCTTTAGCACAACATTTTTATGAAAGTTGTTAAGCTCAAATGTAGTCAATCTACCGATTATACTATCAAGGGAAACACCATTACCAGGAACATCTCTCATTTCTTGTATTACAAAGACTCTAATAGCATAGGTAGTAAATAAAGTTCTAAGAATTTTGCTTAGCACAGTTTCTTCATCAATAATTCCTCCTGCTCCTCAGATAGCATTCACCACTTCCTTGACTCAGTGACTATACTGAATAATTTTTTCACTTTCTTTCATCTTCATATCATCAAAATTTCCTCTTAAGCTTTCTACCTTTACCCTAAGAACATTTTGATCTCCATCATGGACTAGTGTCAATTTGTCCCATATTTCTTTCGTAGTTGTGCAATTCTTAATGTCTTCAAATTCAACATCTAATACAGAAGAAGTAATCTCATTGCATTATGATCTTATATCTCTTTCATATGGTTAACAATCAAAGGTATTGGGATGGTAAAGATATAGTACTAAGAGGGGAGGGGTGAATTAGTACCCTCAAAAACTTTTATTGAATTAACAATGTGCAATAGTAGTGTCAAAATAACCAACTAATTTCATTGTTTGTAGCATACATTCAAATGAATTGTAAATGTAAAGTGCATGAAAAATAAACAATAAATCATACATGAAATGTAACTGTAAAGGATAAAATATGAATGTGGTCCTACAACAATGGTTTGCACATAAAAGAGACCCCAAAACCAATATTTTAAACATACATTTGAATTGTATTGATATGGGAAGTAAATGTAGATGATTAATGTTGAAATGAAGAAATAAAGGTACTTGCCTTTGAAAAAGAATCGGCTAAAAACCCTGTCAAACGATCTTAGAAACTATTGATTTTCACTTTTAATATCGAAACTGGGAGATCAACAAAACCCAGAAATCTTTTTCAATTCTAAGGGAGGTCGTCTTTGACCCTCATAAAAGGTCAAAGACTACCTCAAGATTTTTAAGGTCGACTTTGACTTTGTTCGCGGATCTCGAAAGTTCGGTGAAAAGGGTATCTAGATTTGTACTTTAATTCATCATCCTGCATCTGTACTTGTAAGAAAAATGGTTTTGTTTGTTGGGGGGAAGGGATTTTCCTCAGTCAAACCCCAATTTAGGAATTAACCTTGAAATTAAATTGAAATTGCAGTAGTAAACAAAGTAAATGGAATAATTCACCTTGCTTATGTTGAAACCCTTGTGGAGGATTCGAATCCTTGAATCCACAAGAATGGATGAATGTAGAATCAAATGTAGGATGTCTCCAGTCAATTATCTTTAGATCTTCAACACCAATCTTGAATGGATCTTGGAATAGGAAGAGGCTTGAATGGATGGATCTTCAACAAGAGGGCTCCATAGAGCTTGAATCCTTCAATGGCTTCTAATGAATCTCCTTGATGAATTGAATGCTTGAATGCTTGATCCTATTGCTTGAGACTGTTTGAGCATGAAAACTTGATTGAGAGATGGAGAAAATGAGAGAGGAAGGCTCTCTTTTATAGTGATCTAGGGCACAAGAGGGGCCTCATAGAAAACAATAATTAAGGGCCCATGGCACAAAACTCTAGAGAGGTGCACATGAAGAGGAAATTAAATTAAAATCTTGACACAAAACTCTAGAAGGGGACTACCCTTAATATAGAAATAAAATAGTTATTTAAGAGCCTTGTTACAAAATTTGAGGTAAGGCCAATCCCAAAGTTAATTTGAGCATTAGGCACAAAACTTGAGAAAGGATAATCTCCAATAATAAATTATGAATGCTATAAAAATCTCAAGAAAGGTCCACCTCAAATATTAATTTGAGAATTCAACACTTAATTCGAGAAATAGTGGCCCCAAAGAGGAAAAGATAAGATTTTGATGAAATCCTGAAACCAAAAGCTAACCCCAAGGATCCCAGACCCTAGGGTCAAGGACAAGGTCAACCTTGACCTAGGTTAGGGTCAAGGTCATCCCTGACCTAGGCTAGGGTCAAGGTCAACAGTGACCTAAAAGGTTGACCTTGACCCTAAGGTCAAGAATCCCAGGTTCTCAATTCAGGATGTAAGAATTATGCCAGGAAGAAGTGGAGAATGGGGTAAAATAGGGAAAAAAGCCAAATCCAAGTCAAGTACCCATTCAAGGCATTCAACATGACCCCAAACCACTTACTTAGAGTGCTAAACATTATTATCATGGAAGTACTTCCATTTTAAGATGATACATTAAGCCCCCACTTTAGCAAGAGTATGGACTTGATGAAAACTCTTGGTAAAGGAGGATAAAGAAGAGATCCAAGTGGATTCACAACAAGATAAAATAACACTTAGCTAAGGATACAAGCCCCAAGACTAAGGATTCTAACTCACCATACATGCATGAGGGTGCAAAAAGAGAAAACCAAAAGAACGGGAGTCATTACTAAATAACCCAAATCAATTAGCATAAGAAACGTCGCTAAGAAATATTTCTCATTCTAATATCATATTTGGAAAGCTATCATAAAAGCATAAATTATTACATAAGAAAGACAAGAGCAACACTATAAATAACAGAGCTTCATGATCTAGTCCTACTAGCATGAAAGCGAAAAGAGAGAAAGGAGAAAGTGATTACCTCACCTAGTAAGATGCCCACCTTACTGTGAATCACCCTGGGGGGAGAGCCCAACAGGTTCACCCATAAACTATGTCTTGATATTGTAGTGCATTTTTTTAAGGCTTCTAGAATACCCATAGATCCACCTTCTTGTATCACTATGAATATGAAATGCATGTCTCCTCAGGATTTAGCAACTTATGTGCATTACCTTTGGAAGATTTAGCATATTGAAAATGCATGTCTTTTTAGGATTTAGCAACTTATGTGCATTACCTTCCAAGATTTAGCATATTGGAAATTGGAAATGTGTGTCCCTTCAGGATTTAGCAACTTATGTGTGTTACCTTCTGAGATTTAGCATGCTACAAAACAAAAGGTTAGAACAAAAATACATAATATAGAATGAGGGAGGCCATGTATATGCCCCCCTCCTTAAGATGGAAAAAACATACTATTTTGACATGTTAAGGAAAGAAAAGAACAAGGATAAAGCCTTCTTCAACATCAAGACAATATCCATAGACAACACCCAGTCCAAGCCAAGGTCACAACTCCTATGAGGCCATGGAAGGGATGAATGTAAAGAGATATTATGCAAGAAGTGGAAAAGTCACCCTTGTGAGGGATAGCACACTATTCAGTTTCCAAGGTGAAAGATTTATCAACCATGGAAACCCAATGTCAAACAATGAAATAGGTTGTGATCAAGGATAGAGATCCTCAATGCAAACCAAAATTTTCATGTATAATTGGATATCACATAATAGATAGATACTGCTTAACCAAGGAAAAAGTGGATCCCAGAAAGATAGAAAAGGAAGGAAATGGTATCCTTGCCCCCCAAGCGTAGGAAAAAAGATGGAAGGGGACCTATTATATCTCTCATAGCACTATACAAGACAACGAGCCCCCAAGGATTAGGCTAACATTGTTTACATAATGTGGAGCTCCATAATAGGAACATAAATGTTATTTAGAGAAAACAAGATTGAAATACAACTCATTGCCACATGATATATAAATAACATTACTATCAATGATCTGCCTAATCTTATAATGTAAAGCTTGACATTCATTAGTAGAGTGATCATGAAATCTATGATATAAAGAAAAAGGAAGAGTCATCATGTGTGGACTACATTTCTTTTTGTGTTTAGGTCTAGTAATCATCTTAGCACGAAGGAGTTTAGGAAAAAGAACTTCTTGGTCATATTCCTTCACAGGTTCATCATGTCTTGAAGTGTTATTTGAGATGTTGTTAACATTGATTTGTTGTCGAGGATTAAATCCTAATCCATAATAATGCTCATGTCCCCCAGTGTAAGGGCAATTGAATTCCTTGTTTATGCTTACCACATCCTTGACCATTAAATCCTTGTTTAACTAGGAAATGATAACTAGGACCATAACTAGAATCCATATCAGAAGGAGTCAATGGAACTTCAATAGTCACTATGTCATCATTAGTAGGTTTGACAGATTCATTATTGGTAGAAGCAGTGACAAAGTTATTACTAAGGGTGTTAGAAGTAGAAGTAAAAACACGTTGTTCAAATTCTCTTTGTTGCTTCATAAAATCAAGATCATTAACCTTATATTGTCCAATAAAGGTAGGATTAAAATCTAAGGTTCCCCAATGAAGAGAATTAGAGGAAGGAGGATTACTATTAGAAATAGGGGTAGTGTGATTTTGAATATTCAAACAAGGATTAGGTGCATCATCTGCATGAAGTGTATGTTAGAATAACTGAGAGGGGGGTGAATCAATTATCCTCAGTCCCAAATACAAAATGTATAACCAAAAACAATTTACTTAAAATTGTGCAGCTCGGTAACATTAAATACTATTCTATCTGTGCTTTTACCGATTACCAGTCAAAAACATATAGTAATTACCGATCAAATCCAATATGCAACATGTGAAGTATGATAACAAAAAATCATCACAATCAACACATAACACAAGATATTTAACGTGGAAACCTTATAAAGGGAAGAACCACCTGGGACCAAAAACCCAAAAATTGTTCACTCTTCTAAAGTGAGGTTGGTGAAGACCCAACCCTGTTAAAGGTTAAAAAATACACTATAAGGTGTGACCTTGTTAGAGGCTTTAACACTAACCATTATCATCCAACCAACATTCACTATGGGGTTGACAGGATAAAAAATGTACACTCTATGAATTAAATTACAAGACTTTCAAGTCCACTCGATTAAGAGATTTATCTATTTACAATGGTTAAACTGTAATAGTAGATGATCTGATTACAATACAACTTCAATTGTAGATGTTCAAATCTATGTTATGCTCATTCAAATCCTGTGATCGATATATCAATTATGTATCAAAAATATTCCGCAACTTACTGTCTATCAATTATAGCTTTCTGAACGCTCAGTAATCTCTCAAGTTCGGTTCTCCTTAACTAGTTTAATCAAGCATGCATGAAACAATATTCACGCAATATCTCTACAGTCTCCTTCTTCTGACATTAGTTTCATCATGAAACCTTAGTCTCTTAAATAGACAAATAAACATTTTTCTTCTCATCCATCAGATTTTTCCGCTTATTCTCCTTCATTGATTTTGCTGCTTAAACCTTCCTCGGCTGATGTGTCAATAACACATTTTATTTCAGTCCTTTAGATCTTCTTCAAATTTTTTTAGCTGTCGATCTTTCTAACAAATAAATTATCTCCAACCTCAAAATCATACACTTTACAACTCATCAATCTTTGTCATCTAAACTGGTCATTTAGTTCTTTTCTTCATGCTTGGTTAACAAAGAAATGTGTCGGTGAACACAAGCTCGGTTTATATTGTGCTTGGTATACACTACACTGCTCGGTGTATACTGGAATGCTTCATTAATCGACCACACTACTTTGTAACAATTTTGTTCTAACTCCATAATAGATTAATGCAACATAATCAAGTCAACAATATGAGGTCATAGACTCATCAATAAGTTACCAAAATTATTCCTTATCCTCATCTATCCTATCCATCTTCCTCAATGTAGATGTCTCAATTCTTCATCTTTCTCTTCTCTTCTTTACAGATGTGTAGATGTTTGCAACTCCATGATAAGTACTGTCAAAACTAGTTGACATCAATGACAACATAAAACTGATTTAATTATCTTACATAACAATTTAGTGCTTGGTAAGTGATCATCAATCACTTGTAGTTCTTCAATCAGGTTCTCAATCAGTTGTAGTTCATTAATCTCTCCCTTTGGCATTGATGGTAACTCAAATAATATAAAGTGTACCATACACATACCAAACATGTATTCTACAACTCTGTAAGTTGTAAGCAATTGATGTAGCTCAGTATAAGCTCTCCCTAGCTTAATATGTTTAATCACTACGTTACATGACATAGGCACTTGCAATGTTGTTCATGTAGACTTCCCTATGCATATATGATCTTTCCAGTTCTCTGATTGTCTCTCCCTTAGATAGTTATCTCTCCTTTCAGTTCTCTAGTTCTGTAGTTTGTATCTTCATATTGTTTATCTCTCACTTTGACAGCAATGGCAAAGAAAAAACATAATATAGCTCTGTAGTAGCCATGTAACTCTCTGTTGTCCATTTATTTGCATCAAATGTATCTTTGTATACTGATTATACCAATCTATTCCAGCTCTCCAAACTTTTCACAACCTTAGACAGAATCCAAAGTGTGAACTCTGCTGCATCAATATGAATGAGCTTCTGATAAGATTAGGCTGATGCAACCTCTAGATCACCTTAGTGACCAGTAGATGGGGGATGAACCCCAAGTCTAGTCCTCAAGTATTCAAATGTATCCTTCGATAGAGGCTTTGTAAATATGTATGCAAGTTGTTCTTTAGATGTAACAAATTCTAGCTTCACTTGCTTATCCTGTACTTGTTCTCTTAAGTAGTGATACTTAATAGATATGTGCTTTGTTGTTTAGTGCATCACTGGATTCTTTGAAATATTAATAGCACTGGTGTTGTCACAATATATAATCACAGGCTTAGTGATTACCTCATTCATACCTTCCAACACTTGCTTGATGTATGCAATATTTGAATAGTTTGTAGCAATAGAAACATACTCTTCTTAGACTAGAAAATGCAATACTATTTATTACTTGTCCATGTAACAAGTCTTTCACCAAATAAAAATGATCCTCTGGTGGTACTCTTTCTATCATCTACATTTCCAGCCCAATCAGTGCCGGTATAGACTTTCAATTCAAATTTTCCATCCTTAGGATACAATGATCCATAATCTTTTGTTTTCTTTAGGTATCTTAAGATTCTCTTTGTAGCAACCATGTGTGACTCCCTAGGGTTTGCAAAAAATCTAGCAACTATTCCCATAGCATGTGCTATATCTAGTCCACTATGCACTACATACATTAACTTACCAATCATAGATCGGTACAGTGTCTAGTTTACCTCTATAGTTTCATCTTCTTTAGTTAGTTTACATCCAGTAGCCATCAGTGTTCCCACAAGTTTATCATATTCCATGCCATGCCAAATGTCTTCAATACTTCCTTTATATACTTAGATTGTGTGATGAATATTCCATCATTCTGCTGAATCACTTGTAAGCCTAGAAAGAACTTAATCTCTCCAAACATAGACATTTCAAATTAACTTCTCATTTCATTAGAAAATGATTTATAAATGTGATCTTGTCATCCAAATATTATGTCATCCACAAATATCTCAGCAATTAAGATAGTGTCATCAGACTCACCTTTCATATACAGATTGTTATTCTCACTAGTTCTAATAAATCCAATACTCAGTAAATAGTTATGCAACCTTTCATACCAGGCTCTTGGTGCTTGCTTTAAACCATATAAATCTTTATGTAGTCTACATACCATATCTTTCTTGACTAGATCCATGAACCCTTCTGGTTGTTCTATGTAGACTTCTTCTTCAAGTCTCCCATTTAGAAAAGTAGATTTAACATCCATTTGGTAAACTTTGAACTTCTTGTGTGTAGCATATGCAAGTAACATTCTAACTCCTTCTAATCTAGCAATAGGTGTAAAGGTTTCACCATAATCTATTCCTTCCTCCTGTGCATATCCCTTGCATACCAATCTAGCTTTGTTCCTTGTTTCCTCTCCATTCTCATTAAGTTTGTTTCTAAATATCGACTTAGTAC
The DNA here is from genome assembly GCA_027943335.1 of Chamaecyparis obtusa. Lineage (NCBI taxonomy): Eukaryota > Viridiplantae > Streptophyta > Pinopsida > Cupressales > Cupressaceae > Chamaecyparis > Chamaecyparis obtusa. The sequence continues at coordinate 1,294,205 of BSBK01000808.1, read as the reverse complement.
CGATAACATTCTTGTCTTTAGGTCTGGGTACTAAGGTCCATGTTTTATTTTTCTCTATTTTCTCTATTTCCTCTTTCATTCCAATCACCCATTCATCATTTTCCAATGCAAATTTTGCATTCTTTGGTTTGTATTCACAAACTAGACATGTACCTTGTATTGCTTTACTCCTTGTCATCATGCCAGCTTGTCTGTCTCTAATTATTTGTGTCTCAAGGTGATGCCTTCTGACAAATCTTGCTAGTACATGATCTCTTCTCTATTGTTCATCATGTGCAGGTTCATTTGCTTGCTTGGTAGGTCCTTCCTGCTCTTCGATTTCTCCTTCATGTTCTTCGGTATTGTTTTCTTGTTGACCGGTTGTCACTGCCTATGTCGTCGGTAGGTACTCTGGGTGTTCAATGTAAGTGAATCTACCGTAGTCTTCTGGTTCCTTTGTGCTTTCCTCTGCATTCTTGTCATCAAACTCATCAACTTGAACATTAGCACTTTCAATCATTTTATTAGTTTCTTCGTTAAGACACTTGTATGATTTACTTTTAGTGGAATATCCCAAAAATATCCCTTCATCACCTTTTGAGTCAAAATTTTCATTTCTTTCATCTTTCAAACTAAAGCATTTACTTCCAAAAATTTTGAAATAATTTACAGTGGGTTTGTGTCCAAACCATAACTCATAGGGTGTTTTATTAGTGTCCATCTTTAGTTGTACTAATTTCAAAACATAAATAGTTGTGCTAACTACTTCTCTCCAATATGTCTGAGCGACATTCTTTTTTATCATGAGTGTCCTTGCATAGTCAACAATTGACCTATTCCTCCTTTCAGCTATTCCATTTTGTTGAGGTGTCCTCGGTGTAGAGACATGTCTTTTTATACCATCCTCATAACAAAAGTTAGTAAATTCATCAAAAATAAATTCACCACCTCTATCAAATCTCAAACATTTTAACTCTTTACCAGTCTCTTTCTCAACTTTTGCTTTATACCACTTGAACATCTTAAATGCCTCTGATTTTTCTTTCAAGAACATGACTATCATTAATCTAGTGTAATCATCAACCAAAAAGAATGAAATATCTAGCTCCATAATAAATTTGAGTTCTAATAGGACCACATAGGTTGGTGTGAACTAACTCAAGTATTTTCTTTGTTGAATAATCTTTTCTTTTGAAACTAGATTTTGTCATTTTACATTTCTGACATTCATGACACATAACATGATCAGGCTTTGATAAGTTAGGCTGACCTCTAACCTTTTTCTTTTTACTAATCTTAATCATGTTATCAAAATTCACATGACATAACCTTTTATGCCACAACCAAGCATCCTCATTTTTTATCATTAAGCAAGAAGACTCACCATTATCAAGATAAAATAAATAACCTTTTGATTGTGCTCCTGTTCCAACAAGTCTTCCTCCATCATCAAATATTTTCACTTTCTTTCTCTCAAAAGCAACTCAATGACCTGAATTGTTCAACTATGCCACACTTAGCAAGTTATAGTTTAGTCCTTCTACCCAATAAGCATTATCACATTTTATTCTATCATTTATCATCAAGGATCCTTTTCCTCTAACCATATAGGGTGTATCATTACCCATTTTTATAGATCCTCCATTGTATTCTCAAGATGATCAAATTTCTCTTCATCACCAGCCATGTGATGTGTACAGCCACTATCTATGATCCAAGTATCATTTTTATTTACTTTTTAAATCAATGCTATTTCTACATACCTCTCTTCTTCCTATGAATCATCCTTCATAGAAACAAATACAACTTATACATCATCATTTGAATAAGTGTCAGTAACTTTTTCTTCAGCAATGTAACATACCTTTTTACCTTTGTCATTGTTGTCTTGGTTGTCTCTGTTGTAGTGTCGGTAACTTCTGTTGCTCCTTCTCCCATAGCTTCCTTCACCGGATTGGTCTATGTTTATGTCATCTTCCTTCCTCTTTGAACATCTAGCAGCAATATGACCAACCTCTTTACAATTAAAACATGCTAAAGGTAATTTACCTTTATATCTACCTTTACCTTTAGGTAATCTTCTGGCCATAAGAGCTTCAAGTTCATCAAGCTGATTATCAATATTGCTATCATTATCATCATGTTTACCACTAGACTTATCAATCTTCAGAGAAGTCATGAAAGAAGATTCAACAGTCGGTACAACACTATTATCATAGTTATTCAGCTCAAATGTAGTTATCTTACCAATCAGATTGTCAAGTGTGAGAGTATTACCAGGTGCAGATCTCATTTCATGCATTGTAGATATTCTGATTGCATAAACTGGTAATAAGGTTCTAAGAATTTTTCTTACCATAGTGTCTTCTTAAATAACACCATTAGATCCTCTTATAGCATTAACAACTTCCTTTATTATGTTTGTATACTGCACTATGTTTTCACCTTCCTTCATCTTCATATCATCGAATCTTCTTTTTAAGCTTTTAGTTCTGGCTCTTTTGACATTAACATCACCACTATAAACTTGAGAAAGTTTATCCCACATCTCTTTAGCAGTAGCACGGTCCCTAATATCTTTTAATTTGGCATCTTTCAGGGCAGCAGCAATCTCCATCATAGTAACATTATGCTCATGCCTATCTCTTAGTTGATCAAGGGTCAAGGGACCAGTGGGTGGTGCAAGGTAGCCATCCTCCATTAGTGTGAGGGCAGAATTCCCAATTCTAGATACATGCAGCTTCATTCAGCTTTGCCATATTGTGAAGTTATCCTTGTTTAGCTTTGGCACTTCCCTCTTGTACATTTTGTGATTGATGGGCTCCTAAATTATCCATCTTTCTCACCACTTTTTATCATCTTTCTTTGACATTTGATTGCACATAGACATACATTTATGGTTTTAAGCATATGAACTTATGGTTTCTATGTATATGATTATATATATATATATGTGTGTGTGTGTGTCTGAACATAAGATGGAATGTGGATGCCTCTAAAGACATAATATATGCTTAATTTCATGGACAAGAATGGTGAATATAATAGTTATACATGTTAATGGATGTTTTCTCTCCTAAGCTATGTTTTGGGTAGTTACCTCCTGTAGCCGTAGGTTTGCAAGAGTGATAATTAAGACTAACACCTTTTCCTAATATTGATGATGTGGATATATATGTATATGGTTGGATATGTGTGCATTGATTATTTTGTAGGAGTTGAACGTGGATATTCAAAGACCAACATACTAGCGTGAGAGTCAGCAAAGCTAACCGTGATTGCAGAATCTTTGCAAGCAAGTCAATGCTTTATATTTCATGCAATGTGTAGATTTAGTGTGCGCTATATTCTGGGATTGTTCATGGTCAATAATGTTTCTATTGTGAAACTTTATGAGTTGTAACCAATCCTCATTATGAAGTGATTGTAGGTTTAGGAGTTAGTGGTAGTTTACTTTTAAATAATCGATTGTTGTGACTCTTTTGGGAGTTAGTCAAACAAACTGGTTTTTAATATAGAACTCTTGCATACTGTTTCAATCAAGTGTAATCATTTTTATGGATGAATAGAATGTTCAGTTCAAGTTTGCAACTTTCATCTTGATTGTAATTTTCATTCACTCATTCAAGGGGGCCCACTTGATGAGTGAATTGCTTTGTTAGTGTAGAGTTCATTTCCTATTTATTTATATGTTTTAGAACTCTGTTGTTCCTGCAGCTACTAATACCAGAATTAGTAGCCTGTTCCTATGGCACAATCAGTTGGAGTAGTTCCTAACTTTGATTTCCTGCTTTGATTATAATACATTTGCTTACCAATTTTAGTTTAGTTTTCTTGAAGCATAAGCATTTGAATTCCTTAGATAGGCTTAGAAGAGGAGGTTTGAAGCATATACTTTGTAGATGCCATTCCAAGTTTACATCCCTGGGCGATAATTAAATGAGACTAAATAGTGCATTAGGAATTACTTGGGGTGTCCAATCCTGAATTAAGCAATCCATTGCTTTGGGTTTCTGATACCATTTTTTGGCCAAGCATTTTTGGTGCCGCTGTTGGGGATGGTGTTAATTCAAACTTATCCTTGTAGTTTCAGTCTTAGTTTTAATCTAGGACTTAAGTAAGCATTTTTATGCATAGAAGGAGAGATCACCTTGGGAGATTTCTTCCCCATAACTAGCAAGGAGAACCATTTGATTTATTTAATCCTCAAATTGAAGAACCACAAAGTGAGAACAAAGAAGAAGAACCCTTTGAAAATCCATTTGTTGATGCTCAGGAATACATATCCTCTTCATCATCTGAGGAACCACTACATCTGAATGACCTATTTTCTAAACCTGAATATCAAGATAATCCTCTTGCTCTTGTTGTATATCAGCCACCACCACAAGGTCCTCCTCCCAGAATGGCTACTCAAGCTCCCTTTCCTTTTCCTATACCTCAACAGCAAGGCAACCAAAATCTGAAGAATATACCTACTGTTGCACTTCCCAAATTTTATGGCCTCCTAACAGAAGACCCTAAGACCTTTCTCTTTGAATTTGATATTCTCTGTCAGAGTTATGACTATAACGTTGATGCCCACAAGCTAAAGTTGTTTCCATCAACTCTTAAAGAAGCTTCTTTGAGATGGTTCATGGGGTTAGGTGCCAATGTTTTAGCAGATTGGAATGCCATGCGCACAATGTTTCTTACAAAGTACAAAGAGTACTAAAGAGGTCAAGATTTGAAAGGTGATGACATTTTTAAAATATCTCAGAAGGAGGACGAAACACTAGAGGATTATATATCCAGATTTATGTTCAACCTGCAACGTAATACACAGCACCAGCTAAATGAGGCATCTCAGAAGCACCTTTTCTTAAAAGGTGTGAAAGATGGAAGTATTGAGGCTCTAGACCTAATGGTAGGACATGATATCACACAAAAATCTTGGGCTGATATAAAGAATATATGTCAAAATTACTCAAGGGCCACTTTGAAGAAGGGTAGGGGACTTAGAGACCTACCACATAAGTCCAATGGTGGTTTATGAATATCTAAAATGGAGCTGTCTAATCTACTATCTGACTTCAAGCAAGACATCATTAATTAATGATGTCACCACTCAGCTGGATAGTATGCAAGCAAGGAGGAAGAAGGAAGAGTTAGATGTTGTGCTTGCTTAGTTTTGTTCTCATTGTAGAGAGAGGAAAAGAAACTGTAAATATAAGACGGTTGCATCTATGGATGTTAACCCAATGCCCACCAAGTTCAAAGCTATAGATGAGGAGAATGGAGAAGTTTTATACGTTTCTCAAAGGCATCCATGGGCTCAGAGACAAGGTATGCCTTTGGACCCATTGAATAATTTTGGTTATAATAATAATAATATCTATTGGCCAAACCAAAATCCCCAAAATTTTGCTCCTCAAGGTCATAATTGGAATCACAATTGGTCTAATCAATAGCCATACTATAACCAAGCCTATCTGCAGCAACCACCATTTAACCTACATCAACAGTAGTATAACTCCTATCAGCAGCTGCAGCAGAATAGCCAATGGCCACCTCATGGTAACTGGCAACCACAACCTCAGTGGGGACCTAATTAGCCTAATAAAAAACAAGCACTAATGCCTCCACCTCAATAGAAAGCTATTATGCCACCACCTCCAGTAGTAAATAGCACTCCTCAAAAGCCAACTCAACTTCCAGCTCAGCCAACTCCAAATCCTAATAATAAGTAGCAGGCTTATTCCTTGCATGTAAATGACATCCATCTTAGATCAGGAACTACACTGCTTGCACCCAAGGAGCCAATAATAACCAAAGTTGTTGATGCTAAGGACATACCCATGAATCAGCCTGTTGATGCTCCACCTATTGCTCAAACTACACCAGTGCCTAAGAATCCTCCTTATCTACAAAGATTGTCTTAGGTTGTTCCTCCAAAAGAAAATCTTGTAGCCACTGATTTGATTGATCAACTCAAACAAATGACAGTGCAGATTCCCTTGTTGGATGCCCTTAAAGAAATTCCAATCTATACAAAAGAAATTAAAGAAGCCTGCATCAAACAACCTAGAAGGAAAAAGAAAGACCCTGATACTATCCATGTCTTAGGCCAACTCTCTGATCTCATGCTAAGTAAAGTTGTCATGCCTAAGTATTCAGATCTAGGAAGTCTAGTGGTAACCATCTTCATTAATGGTACCCAAATTTAGAATGTTTTAATTGACTTGGGAGCATCAATTAATGTCATGACTAGAGAAGTTCTGCTGAAACTTATTATCATTGGTTTGTGGGACACACCAACAATATTGCAGTTAGCTGATAATTCCATAGTCAAGCCTGATGGTATGGTTGAGGATATTGTTGTTACTCTAGATTCTTTAGAGTACCCCTCAGATTTTATAGTCTTGTCACCCAAAGCCACTCTTGGAGGTTATCCATTAATCCTAGGAAGGCCTTGGTTAGCCACGGCTGATGCTTGCATTGCATGTCATTCTAGAAAGATGACCATATCAGATGGAATAAATACCAAGAAGTTAACTCTGTATTCTCCAGCAAAACCCCAAAGTGAACTTGATCAAGTTGTATGGCCTGACTTAGGAGATGCTACCCTTGAAGTAAACTCTGTGCAAAAAATCATGGTCATTTAGAGAAATCTGTTCATGGTATCCCAAGAAGAAGATGAAATTCTTGTAGCAATCCTTTCCAACCAGTATGGTTCTGAGGAGTCATCTTGTGATGATCCAAATTATTCCCTTCAAACAATACTGCCCAAGAAAACCACATCAATTTCCTACAGCGCCTAATTACCTTCACACTTTTCTACCTCATGAGATAAAGTCTCCATCCATAGCCGAAGTGCTGATATTAGAAAAATTCAAGAGAGTTGAAATTGCTTCAAGAAAGGAACTGGATGTTAATAAAAACCTCATTGAATCTTAGATGTCTAGTCTTCTCAAGCTTTTACAAGATAGCTAGCAAGCCTTTGCATGGGATTACACTAACATGACAGGTCTAGATCCTAAACTCTATACTCACAGAATATATATAAGCCCAGAACACAAGCCAGTAAGGCAAGCTCTAAGAAGAATAAACCCTACTTTGAGAGACATAGTCAAGACTAAGTTGCAAAAGCTTCTTAGTGTAGGTTTTATTTATCCTATCTCTGATAGTCAGTGGGTTTCTCCTCTTGTCATTTTTCCAAAGAAAGGAGGAAAGTGGAGAGTTTGTGCTGACTAAAGAGAACTTAACAAAGCCACTAAGAAGGATCACTTTCCATTGCCTTTCATTGACCAAGTGCTTGATAATCTAGCAGGTAAAAATTAATTCTCCTTTCTAGATGGCTTTAGTGGGTATAATCAGATACAAATATCACTAGAAGATTAGGACAAGACAATGTTTACCTATCCTTAGGGAACCTTTTCTTATTCAATCTTTCCATTTAGATTATGTAATGCCCCTGCTACTTTCCAAAGAGCAATGTTGGGTATTTTCTCTGACATTGTCGTTGATTGTGTTGAAATCTATATGGATGACTTTAACAGCTCATGGAGCAACATTTGAAGAATCACAAGCTAACTTGGAAAAGGTTCTTAAGAGATGTCAAGATTATAATCTCTCTCTCAATAGTGAAAAGTGATACATGATGATGGAGGAAGGAGTAGTCCTGGGACACTATCTTTCATCTTTTGGAATCCAAGTTGATCTTGCCAAAATTGCAATTATAAACACACTTCCCACACAAGCTAAGCAGAAGGATGTCAGAAGTTTCCTTGGCCATGTTGGTTACTACAGAAGGTTCATAAAAGATTTTAGCCAACTTGTAGCACCATTATATAATTTGTTGAAGAAAGAAGCTGAATTTGCATGGACAGAGAAATGCGAAGCATCATTCCAGAAGTTAAAGGATGTTCTAACAACAACACCTATTCTCAGAGGACCTGATTGGAAGCTTCCATTCCATATCCATACAGATGCATCTGATTATGCTATTGGAGCAATTTTGGGACAAAAGGAAGGTATTATTGAACATGCAATTTACTATATTAGTAAAAATTTGCAAGGAGCAGAATTGAATTATATTGTTACTGAAAAAGAGTTGTTAGCAGTTGTTTATGCACTAAACAAATTTAGGCACTACATTACAAGCTATGAAGTATTTGTTTATACTGGTCATTCAGCTATTAAGTACTTAATGAATAAACCTGCCATTAGTGGTAGACTAGCATGTTGGTTACTCCTCATGCAGGAGTTTGATGTAAAAATCATAGAAAAACTAGGCAAGGCTAATGTAGTGGCCTATTTCTTGTCACAACTACAAGTGCCAGATGATCCTATAGCAATTGATGATAGTTTTCCTGATGAGCACTTGTTTTCTATTGATTCTTTTAACCCATGGTATGCAGACTTGGAAAACTACCTTGCTATAGGGAGAACGCCACCCCAATTTTCTCCTAAACAGTGTCGTTTGTTAGTTGAGAAGAGTTTTAACTTCTCTTGGATCTCTGGCTTCATGTTTTATACAGGACCAGACCAGGTCATAAGGAGATGTGTTCGAGAAGATGAAACTTATGACATCCTTCGAGCATGCCATGATGAGCCATGTGGAGGACACTTTGTCACAAAGAGCACAGCCTATAAAATCTTGACAACTGGGTACTATTGGCCTACTTTGCACAAGGATGCAGTAAAACATACTCAGCACTGTGATAGGTGTCAACATATGGGACATCCCACAAAGACTGATGAAATACCTCTACAGCCGCAGGTAGTTGTCACACCCTTTGACAAATGGGGTATTGACTTCATTGAAACTATTGAGCCATCTTCTCATGGAAAGTCTTACATCTTAGTATGTACAGATTATGCAACAAAATGGGTTGAAGCCAAAGCTATGAGACATGCCAGAGATCACAAAGTTGCTAAGTTTCTTTATGAATGCATATTCACCAAATTTGGAGTACCAAGGGAAATTATCACAGATCAAGGGGCAAAATTCACCTCTAACCTTATCACTAAGTTGATGCAGGAGTACATGGTGCATCATGGAAAGTCTTCACCCTACCACCCTCAGGCCAATGGCCAGGCTGAAATCACAAATTGGGAGATAGAGTCTATTCTCACTAAAATAGTAGTTGTGCATAAAAAGGATTAGGCTACTCACCTTCCTGAAGCCATATGGGTTTACCATACCACATGGAAAACCACCACAAGGTTTACTCCTTTTGAGTTGGTATATGGAAAATCTGCCTCTATGTCGATTGAGTTCCAACATAAAACACTTCGCACTGCTTTAGATCTGGATATAGATATCACCAAAGCACAACAAGATAGGTTATTGCAATTAAATGGATTGGATGAATATAGGAAGTTTGTTCTCCACAATATAGAGTTGATACAGTAGCAAAGGAAAAAGTGGCATGATAAGTTCATCCGTGATAAGAAATTTTTTGTCAGAGATTGGGCACTGTTATATGATTCAAGATACCAACATAGACCAAGAAAATTTCATACTAGATGGCTTGGGCCTTATGAGATTATATCAGTATTTGACAATGGAGCTATACAAATTTCAACAATAGATCCTATTCAATTCAAGTTACTCATCAATGGGAATCATTTGAAACTTTACCGCAAACCTATAAGCTGTGATGAGTTCCTCAAGCAGTTCCAAATCATAGCTGAAGCAACCATTCCTGTAGCCGAAGACTCTGGGTCTTCCACCCAAGATTCTACTGATTCTTGATTCCATTCAAGACCACCATAATAAATATTTCACATTTTGTGGAATACTTTCTCCATAATAATTTTTCATCTCACCTTCTCTCTTTTCCACCCATCCACCCCATCCCATCACTTAACATATGCAGGTGCAGTTTTCTTTGGATAACTCTTCCTGCAGTGCCTCCAAGTTCGTGCCACATATACTCGTACATATATTATTTTTATTCATTAATTTTTAGGATTTTGTGTCATTTTGATTTTTCACTCTTGCTTAACCTGGCTTGGTGGGACCCATGCCATTACTTAGTTGGGGGGGAAACTATTCTATTTTCAAAAGTTAAAATTGGCATGTAAAATTAAAGATTGTGTCCTGAAATATGTCTACAACATGACGTGATGATCTATCCTTTTGTGATTGCATCATCACATTTAAAGTGAATTAAAGATATTAAAATATGATCTTGATTTTTAATGATATGCTGCGACGTGTTCAGGGTGGTAGCCTTGGCATGTGCAAGCTTTTATGAGATTCTATGTAAAACTCATATCATTAGATTTCATGCAAACAAATCTTTAATTTTATGAATCAAGTTGCAGTTTGTATGTCATCTTTCTTCTACAGCATTTTTTTCCATAATGCATTGAGGTCTATGACTTGCAATCGCTGAACTCTGTGAGAATTGTGTTTTGCAAGTTAGAAATTTGTTTGAGAGAAGCAATGGGAGGTGACCTACAAAGGCATGAACTAGTGGACCACATGGTTTTGTTAAATGATGCACCCACCTGTGAAATGTTTAGAAGGAGAGGGTGGATGGATTATTGTTTAAGCCTTAAGGGGTTTAACAAGGAAGTTGCTTTGCAATTTATGTCCACCTTGAAAGATGGGTTTGCAGAAGTTAAAGGTTTGAAAATTGAGTTCATAGAAGATGCAATGGCTGAAGTGATAGGTTTTCCTCAGGAAGGTGAACAATGGGTGAAAGATTTTGACTTGCAATCAGCGAGAGCACAGTTCACTTTGCATGGTGATCCTCACTTAGATATTGATAGGAAGTAAGGAACCTAGTGATTATCTTTGCCCATGGAGTTCATTTAGCTGGCCACATTTGTTATTTAGTACTTCACCTATGAGGGACACTACAAATACCTGCATGCTTTGCATTTCAAAATTCTTAGTCATCTCCACCATGATAACTGACCGATAAATCTTCCCAGCTTCTTATTTAACATTGTGAAAAAGAAATCTTTATTAGTCCAGTCAGGAAGCAACCAATCTATTTCACACCATTGCTTAATAAAATTAATTATGGAAAGGGAATTGAATAGACAAAAGGTTGGGACATGAGAAGAATTTTTGTAGATGAATGAGGTTGAACCTAGAATAGTTGGCCCTATAGGTCATGGTGTTGGTAGGAGAGAACAAACATCTCTTGGGGTTTGTAAAATTGTTCAAAGAGTTGAGAATGATCTTGAAGCCTCTCCTTCCATTTCTAGGTCACCTAGAAAAATAATTTTCAATACTAGAATCTCTACTTCTTAGAGGAAGAAAAAAAAAAGTGCAGAAGCTCCTAATATTCCTAAATCTTCACTGTCCGTAAGGACAAGGTCTGCATCTAGGAAGGGTAAGGGTAAAATAATGGAACTAGAAGAGGAAACATTAGAACCTCAGCCTGGTGACAATGCTGATAATATGGAAGAAACCCTACATTCTCCTAGGGAAGAGAATCTTGAATTTCCTCCCAAAGAAAATTCTAAGAACCCTCCTGAGGAGAATTCTAAAAGATCTCCTGAAGTAGTGGTAGAGGAGGTGGTCATTAAGAAAAAGAAACGGAAGAGTCCTTCGAGCTCATCCACACCTCCTATGAGGAGAAGTAGGAGACTTTTTGAGAAAGATTTTGAAGCATCTGTTCCTATTTTTCACATTGATTCTTCTGAATCTTTAGAAAATGAATCCTTGAACAATTCCTCTTCTGAGGAATTGAATAATCAACTTGCAACCAATGACACAATAATGAGTGAGCAGAGTCCAGAAATAGAGGTTAGCCCTGGAGTTAACTACATACTGATAGATAGTGATAAGGACTCTGAGGACTTTGAAGACAAGGAGGAATATGTAGATAATTCTGCCCAACCAGATATTAATATGAATTCAGAGGAAATTCCTAACTTTGGAACTAAAATCATTGAAGAGGTACCCCAGCAGGGTAGTCGGGAAAAGTTAGAAATGTTGGCTAAGGTGGCAGCTGATGTTAGTGAGGAAATCAATTTGATAAGGACAACTATTGTGTGGAAGGGAAAGTCCTCTGCACCAGAAGAAACAATTAAAATTCCTCACTTTTCCTTTGGATGGGTGGACATACTCAATCAGGAACCTTTACCCCCACTAGATTTGTCTACACCTCTTGCAGCAGGAATAAGTTTGTACCAACAGTTGTTATGGGAAAAGACACAATGGAATTTAGAAAAAGAAAAATTGAAATGAGTCATTAATGAGTAGAATTCTTAGTTGGAGGAGAAATCAGATGAGATTGAGGTATTGAAATGAAGAATTGATTAGATTACTAGGCTCATTCCACAGCTGATGGAATGCAAATCACCCTCGCTAGTGTATGCAATATTCCTTCAATAGAAACTTGTTAATTTCAAATTAACAAGGATTGTAGAAGGCCTCAATCCATCCATATCAACTCCCCATGAATTTTACTATGCCTTTCAATCTGCCTCAATGACTCTGAAAATTTTTTTGTGTGAATTATACTTGCATAACCTGCTAGTTCCTGATGACACATAGTGGAATTCACTCCTCTATGTAGCAGATGTATAGCTTAGAGTAGTTATGTCATGGATGTAGAATGAGATAAGTGGAGAACACCAGGCTGCACCATATAGGGAGAAAGAAATGTCAATTCCTTTAATGATGAGGCTTGAGGTACAGCACTCCAGGAGAACATATTTTTATTGGATCTTTGTTACAGCAAACACTAGTGGAGCCAATAAGATTTATCTAGTGCAAGAACAAGCCTTTGTAGACTGGGACCAGCATTCCTCATGAGATGTTGCTACAATAATTAATGCCTCTAGGTAGAGGTGGATAAGGATGTCATAGGATCTAAAGAGAATGGAACCTCACTCACCTCAGAATCTAACCCTTTCCACAAGGAGAGTTCCATGGTATACTATGATGGGCAGGACACTCTTTAACCATTGGGTTCCATTAAGGTTTTAGCCTCCACTCTTCCTTCAGCCATTGCTAGTAATGAATGATAGTGCAGTAGATTATGACATGGCCTCTAAAGTCCAGTGTTGGGAAAGACTCAAAGAGACTCATGGATACTTTGATTATATTCATGATGAGCCTGGGTAGAGAACAGCTAGTGATTTGAGGGTCCGTGCCAAGGTTTGAAACTTTATGATTGTTGGGGGCTAGCAATAGTTCAATTGGGGGGAATGATGGGCTCCTAAATTAGCCATCTTTCTCACCACTTTTTATCATCTTTCTTTGACATTTGATTGCACATAGACATACATTTATGGTTTTAAGCATATGAACTTATGGTTTCTATGTATATGATTATATATATATGTGTGTGTGTGAACATAAGATGGAATGTGGATACCTCTAAAGACATAATATCTGTTTAATTTCATGGACAAGAATGGTGAATATAATAGTTATACATGTTAATAGATGTTTTCTCTCCTAAGCTATGTTTTGAGTAGTTACCTCCTGTAGTCATAGGTTTGCAAGAGTGATAATTAAGACTAACACCTTTTCCTAATATTGATGATGTGGATATATATGTATATGGTTGGATATGTGTGCATTAATTATTTTGTAGGATTTGAATGTGGATATTCAAAGACCAACATATTGGTGCGAGAGTCATCAAAGCTAACCATGATTGCAGAATCTTCTCAAGCAAGTCAATGCTTTCTGTTGCATGCAACGCGCAGATTTAGTGTGTGCTATATTCTAGGACTGTTCATGGTCAATAATGTTTCTATTGTGAAACTTTATGAGTTGTAACTGATCCTCATTATGAAGTGATCATAGGTTTAGGAGTTAGTGGTATTTTCCTTTTAAATAATCGACTATTGTGACTCTTTTGGGAGTTAGTCGAACAAACTGGTTTTTAATATAGAACTCTTGCATACTGTTTCAATCAAGTGTAATCATTTTTATGGATGAATAGAATGTTTAGTTCAAGTTTGAAACTTTCATCTTGATTGTACTTTTCATTCACTCATTCAAGGGGGCCCACTTGATGAGTGAATTGCTTTGTTAGTGTAGAGTTCATTTCCTATTTATTTATATGTTTTAGAACTCTGTTGTTCCTGCGCCACAGTCAGTTGGAGTAGTTCCTAACTATGATTTCTTTCTTTGATTAGAATACATTTTCTTACCAGTTTTAGTTTATTTTTCCTAAAGCATAAGCATTTGAATTCCTTAGATAGGCTTAGAAGAGGAGGTTTGAAGCATATACTTTGTAGATGCCATTCCAAGTTTACGTCCCTGGTCGATAATTAAATGAGGCTAAATAGTGCATTAGAAATCATTTGGGGTGTCCAATCCTGAATTAAGCAGTCCATTGCTTTGGGTTTTTGGTACCATTATTTGGCCAAGCAGTGATCTTTGTGCTAAAGTCCTTAAAAATTTGTTCCAAGCAACCAATGTTCTTGTTTCAAGCAACCAATGCTCTGATACCAATTGTTAGAATAACTAAGAGGGTGGTGAATCGGTTATCCTTAGTCTCAAATACAAAATGTATAACCAAAAACAATTTACTTAAACTTATGTAGCTTGGTAACATAAAATACTATTCTATCTATGCTTTTATCGATTACCAGTCAATAACATATAGTAATTACCGATCAAATCCAATATGCAACATGTAAAGTATGATAACAAACAATCATCACAATCAACACATAACACAAGAGATTTAATGTGGAAACCCTGTAAAGGGAAAAACCACTTGGGACCGGCAACCAAAAAATTGTTCACTCTTCTGAAGTGAGGTCGGTGAAGACCCAACCCTATTAAAGGTTACAAAACACAATGTAAGGTGTGACCTTGTTAGAGGATTTAACACTAACCATTATCATCTAACCAACATTCACTATGGGGTTGACAGGATAACAAATGTACACTCTATGAATGACATTACAAGACTTTCAAGTCCACTCGGTTAAGAGATTTATCTATTTACAATTGTTAAACTGTAATAGTAGATGATCTGATTATAATACAACTTTAATTGCAGATGTTCAAATCTATGTTATGCTCATTCAAATCCTCTAATCAATATATCAATTCTGTATCAACAATATTCAGCAATTTACTGTCTCTTGATTATAGCTTTCTGAATGCTCTGTAATCTCTGCAATTCGGTTCTCCTTAACCAGTTTGATCAGGCATGCATGAAACAATATTCACGCAATATCTCTACAGTCTCCTTCGTTCGGAATTAGTTTCATCATGAAACCTTAGTCTCTTAAATAGACAAATAAACCATTTTCTTCTCATCCATAAGATTTTTCCACTTATTCTCCTTTGTTGATTTTGCCGCTTAAACCTTTCTCAACTGATGTGTCAATAACACATTTTATTTCAGTCCTTTAGATCTTCTTTGAATTTTGTTAGCCATTGATATTCATAACAAACATTATCTCCAACCTTGAAATCATACACTTTACAGCTCATCAATCTTTGTTGGCTAAACTAGTCATTTAGTTCTTTTCTTCATGCTCGATTAACAAAGAAATGTGTCGGTGAACACAAGCTCAGTTTATACTGTGCTCGGTATACACTACACTGCTCGGTGTATACTGGAATGCTTCATTAACCGACCACACTACTTTGTAACAATTTTCTTCTAACTTCATAATAGATTAATGCCACATAATCAAGTTAACAATATGAGGTCATAGACTCATCAATAAGTTACCAAAAGTATTCCTTATCCTCATTTGTCCTATCCATCTTCCTCAATGTAGATATCTTGGTTCTTCATCTTTCTCTTCTCTTCTTTATAGATGTGTAGATGTTTGCAACTCCATGATAAGTACTGTCAAAATTAGTTGACATCAATGACAACATAAAACTAATTTAATTATCTTACATAAAAATTTAGTGCTCGGTAAGTGATCATCAATCACTTGTAGTTCTTCAATCAGGTTCTCAATCAGTTGTAGTTCTTCAGTGTATACATCTTGTTGTTATGTATAAACTTGACTTTATGATGAAGGGTGGAAGGAACGGCATGCATCTCATGCAACCAAGGTCTACACAAAAGAAGATTATAATTGAGAGTTCCATGCATAACATGAATAGGTGTGTTCAAGATGACTGGACCTACTTTGATAGGTAAGGTAATGATTCCTAAAGTGTTCTTAGTAATGTTATCAAAGCCACGTATAGGAACATTGTCTAGTTGAATAGTTGAAAGATCAGCATTAATTGCTTTGAGTGTGTCCATGCTACAAACATTAAGCCCAAATCCATTATCAATCAAGGTCCTATGAATGATACTTTTATTGAAAGAAACAACAACCATAAGAGCATCATATTGATTATGAACTTCTTTAGAATGTAAATCTTTTTGAGTAAATACAATGTCAGGAGGACCCGGGGTGGCATGCATGCATTGTAAGAAGTTATTGGTGTTTTCTTGATTAGGAGGTGGAGTAGAAAGAGTTGCTAGAGCTTTTTTCAAGGCTTCATAGTAGGTAGGTGAAGTTTGAAGAAGCTCCCATAAATAAATCTTGGTAGGAGTGTTTTGCAATTGGTTTATCAAATCATACTCCTTTCTAAGAAGATGGGGTGGAGGAGGAAGAATGGGTTGAGAAGGTGTAAAATAAGTAGAAACCACCGAATTAGGTTGAGGTTTATTCCTTGTATGATATGTGTGAGCTATAGAATCTTGGTCATTGAAAGACTCTAAAGACTCCATAGGTTTACCTTTGATAGTAATGAGAGGACAACCTTTGACAGTCAACAAGGGTTTAGGATAAACCATTTTAGTTGTCTCAACACTACAAATAGATTCACAAAAAAGAAGCAAAGAAGATATCCTAGGAGGAGATGAGATAAGATCTTGATTCCCCATAAGATCATCACTAAGAGGGAGAGCATTAAGGGAATTCATATCATTCTCCACTAATGCCTCATCACTAGTAGGAATCCCAAATGGGGGTAAAGCATCTATAATGTCATCTTCTTTCTCTAAAATGTCTACATAAGGAGAGTGTGTTCTATAAAAAGATTCATCATCGTGTATGCATATGTCATCCATTAATAAATCACCCTCTTGTATCAAAGGAGGGGATAAATCAATGTCCTTCTCCAAGGGTTCATCTCAAAAAGTAAATTCATTCACAATGGCTTTAGGAGGGAGGGAGTAATCAACATCCAAATCCAAAGGTTCATCTCAAATAGGAGGATTATCATCCCTATCAATAAGGCACTTGAAAAATACTTGAAACATCTTGTGCAACATGATAATGAATAAAGAAATGCATAGAAAATAGATCTAAATATATCCAAATGCATTCAAATGAAAACCAAACACAATAGGGCGTCTAATTCCACCAAAGATAAGACATTTATATGCATGTAAGATCTAACATAAAATGTAAATCTAACACCATAAAAAAAAGATTTGTCTATCGCGGGTTCACCAAAATGTAAAGGATAAAATATGGATGGGGTCCTAGAACAATGGTTTGCACATAAAAGACACTCCAAAACCAATATTTTAAACATGCATTTGAATTGTATTGATATAGGAAGTAAATGTATATGATTAATTTTGAAATGAAGAAATAAAGGTACTTACCTCTAAAAAAGAATTGGCTGAAAACCCTATCAAACGATCTCAGAAACTGTTGATTTTCGCGTTCCAAAAACTGAAACTGTGAGATTTACAAAACCCAAAAAATATTTTTCAATTATGAGGGAGGTCATCTTTGACCCTCATAAAAGGTCAAAGACTACCTCAAGATTTTGAAGGTTGACTTTGACTTTGTTCACAGATCTCGAAAGTTTGGCGAAAAGGGTATCCAAATCCTATACTTTAATTCATCGTCTCACACTTGTACCTACAAGAAAAATGGTTTTGTTTGTTGGGGGGAAGGGTTTTGCCTCATTCAAACCCCAATTTAGGAATTAAACTTTAAATTGAATTGAAATTGGAGTAGTAAACAAAGTAAATGGAACAATTCACTTTGCTTATGTTGAAACCCTTGTGGAGGATTTGAATCCTTGAATCCATAAGAATGGATGAATGTAGAATCAAATGTAGGATGTCTCCAGTCAATTGTCTTTAGATCTTCAACACCAATCTTGAATGGATCTTGGAATAGGAAGAGGCTTGAATGGATGGATCTTCAACAAGAGGGCTCCATAGAGCTTGAATCTTTCAGTGGCTTCTAATGGATCTCCTTGATGAATTGAATGCTTGAATGCTTTATCCTCTTGCTTGAGAGTTTTTGAGCATGAAAACTTGATTGAGAGATGGATAAAATGAGAGAGGAAGGCTCCCTTTTATAGTGATCTAGGGCACAAGAGGGGCCTCGTAGAAAACAATAATTAAGGGTCCATGGCACAAAACTCTAGAGAGGTGCACATGGAGAGGAGATTAAATTGAAGTCTTGACACAAAACTCTAGAAGGGGACTGCCCTTAATATAGAAATAAAATAGTTATTTAAGAGCCTTGTTACAAAATTTGAGGTAAGACCAACCCCAAAGTTAATTTGAGCATTAGGCACAAAAATTGAGAAAGGCTAATCTCCAATAATAAATTAGGAATCCTATACAAATCTTGAGAAAGGTCCACCTCAAATATTAATTTGATAATTCGACACTTAATCTGAGAAATAGTGGCCCCAAAGAGGGAAAAGACAAGATTTTGATGAAATCCCGAAACCAAAACCTAACCCCAAGGATCCCAGACCCTAGGTTCAAGGAAGAGGTCGACCTTGACCTAGGTCAGGGTTGAGGTCATCCCTGACCTAGGTTAGGGTCGAGGTTGACCTTGACCTAAAAGGTCAACCTTGACCCTGAGATCAAGAATCCCAGGTTCTCAATTCAAGATGTAAGAATTATGCTAGGAAGAAGTGGAAAATGGGGCAGAATAGGGGAAAAAGCTAGATCCAAGTCGAGTACCCATTCAAGGCATTCAACATGACCCCAAACCACTTACTTCGAGGGCTAAATGTTCTTATCATGGAAGTACTTCCATTTTAAGACAATATAGTAACATATGACACAAGTATTTTGGTTCTACAGAAACCCTTTTTAGAAGGTAAAAACTGGAGTGGGGATGACACCCACAAATTCTTCACTACTACAGTAAATAAAGTATGCTGGTTAAAGCTACAAGTGTGATCACTTCTGGTGATCTTACCCTAGTAGGAGTAATAATGAGATCTATTAGATCTACCTTGTGAAAGGATTTTACCAACACCAATAAAGTGTGCACTTGGTTAAGAGATTTACAACAGACTATTAAGTCTACTCTGTTAAGAGATTTATAATCTTGCTATGATGGTTAGAAGATAATTGAAAATATCTATAAATGAAAACTTTAACTTGTCTGAATTAGATCTAAGATATACTAAATAAATATCACCTTGATGTGTAATAAACTTCTCTCTTTTCTTCTCGGTATCCTTGTATGTTTCTGAATCAAAATTGAATATTGTCTTTGATAACTGCTTTGTCATGTAAACCTTTGTCTAAATTTTGATGTCCTTTTGGTAGCTAATTCATCAAGATCTCCTTGTCATGTCCTTTAGCACTTATGTCAAAATGACATCAATTACAATTATAAAGAAAATTTATTTGACCTAATTAGGTTTACAACATCTTAGAAAACCTAAGATCCACGGTGTACAAAAATAACCTAGATCTAACTATTACATAGGAATCATCACAATAATTAATGATTACATCCACAATAAATGTGTGTCAATCTTGGTGAAATGTTTATAGATCTATGTAAACCATTTTCATAGATAAATTTTCCATAACTGATTACTATGTTGTTTCCTGAATAACTCGATAAACACTACATTCCCTGTTCGGTGAATAACCTAATGCTCGCTGTGTAGAATGCTCGGTGTTCAATGACCTGGTGCTTGATAATATCTGATGCTTGGTAAACATACTCAATTAGAACTATATACAATTAGCTTTCGATTATGTCTTGTGACTATCTGGTATGAAGGCTATGTAGGTTCAACCAACTAGCTTCTATAGATCCTTATTACATCCTTTACTGATTAATTAGCTTAGATTATCGACTAATTTTAGTTGATACTAAGGACAACATCTAATGCTCAAATAGAGATAACAATCTCCCCCTTTGGCATTAGTATAAAAAATATAATGTATATATGCCTTTCCTCAAAAAAGTGTTTCTCCATATATATGCATATACATAAAAATTTACTAACTCTCCTACAAAATTTAGAAACTCCCCCTTGGTGCATGCTCCCAGTATGTAGTGAAGTACATTGGCATATATACATGATTTCCCCCTTTTTAAAATTAATGCCAAAACAAAATTGTACTTACAACTTATCAAAAATGTTCTTGTGGTTTTTCTTCAATGAATTCAAGAGGTTTTCACATTCCTCTTTCAAGTTGGTGAGAGCAATGTGCTCAAGACCGACTTATGGATGCATATCAAATATGTTCTTTAAAACTGATATCTCTAGTGTAGCAACTAAGGCTTGTGTCTTCACAATGTGTCTCTCTATAATCTTGAGGTGAGGAAGTAGCTCAGCTTGTAGCTTGATGACCTAGTCACTTATGTTTTATTCCTTCTTCCTTAGGTCTGCTCTCAACTACCTTAATTCTTGTACTTTATGGATATGTTTATGGAAAGCATTTGTCTTGGTTAGAGATGCATTTTCACTGGCTAAGATGTCTGCATCTAGTTTCTTGATCTTTTCTCTAACCTATGCAGTGAAGGTTTCCACAGTACATAATTGAAATAAAATTTGCATTATTTTCTGAGTGATTAATTGAGATTGGTTATTACCTTAGAAATCTTTACCTTATTGATAACCACTTCTTGGCTTATCTTTTCTGCAAGTTTATCTTGTATTTTTACTTCTGCCTTTTCTTCTATCCTCTTCTCAGCATCTATGTCTGGGGCATTGACATAATTTGTAAGAGTGGCAAGTTGGTCCGAAATCGATGTGTCTTCATTGATTTGGACATCTGGGACAACCTATTGCAAAATGTCTCACACATCCTTGAGAATTTTCTTTCTCTTACTTTCCTTCCTCATTTTTTCTTATGCTTCCTTCCTTGTGCACAGCTCCCCATACTTTCTTAACTCTTCAGGGTCTAATGTTCTTAGGTCACAGTTAGGAATCTCAATTACTTTATCTAGAGTGACTGGCCCTTTCCCATGTTTATTCTTCTTCTTCTTGGACTCTTGACATGGTGACTTAAAAAATGGAACTAGAGCTTTTACCTCTATATTTGTCTTGTCTATCTCGGTTGACACTTTTTCATCAATTTTCTACTCCTCGGTGACTTGAATCTCAGTCGATTGGGATGGAACCTTTGTTGGAAATTTGGCTAATGTGGATGCATAGATGTTGTCATTATGGAAACATATGATCTCTACTAAGAGCGCAGAATCTGGAATGCAAGTATGGCAAGTTGAAGGAAGAAATTGTCTAAGTATGGATACAGTGATCCTGACAGAGCACCCGATGAAGATTTAGTTGGCGACGTCCACTGGAGCAATATTTTTGTTTGCATAGTTAACTAAAGCTTCTACAAAGTATGAGGATACCCCATCTCAGTGCGCATAAAGTTTGGAGCAGTACAGATGAAGTTATTCAAAGTTTACTGAAGACAGTTTTGCAGACATAACAGTTTTGGAGACAGTATTAGCGAAAGAGTTAAGGGATTATTTTTGCTTGTCAAAATAATGACTTAACATTATGAAGGGATGACATCCTATATTTTTACCCTTGGATAAATATTTTGGAAGCTGACCATATAAAGTTATTAGCTCTAATAACTCATATATTAGGCATACTTGAAATGTAATGATAACAATGTTTTTTGTAAAAAGAAAGAAAAGGATTGTATACACCTAAAAATGGTCATCTAGACTATTAGCCCCTTTTTCTAAATCATAAATTACTTATTCTTGATCAAATCCTAGCTTTATCATTTATTCAATTATTTTCTATGGGCTAACCATCTTATCCTAAGTCTTTATTTATTAAAAGGAATATTCCCTCCCCTTTTAATAAATAAAAAGCCCCCACTTTTCCTCTTATCCTAAGTTGCACAAATAAAGCATTATTCTTATTTTATAAAAAGGGAAAAAACACTTTTTGTCTCATATGGACACAAAAGTCAACTCCTATTTTCCTATTGGAGGATACTTGTGCACATGGATTGCTCCTCTTTTAAGCTCCACCGTTGATTAAATCTTTTGCCTCTTAATCTCCATGGTCCATTCCTTCTCATTTCCTATAAAAGAAGAGCTCTTTTCTTCATTCTAGATCCCCAACTTTTTATGCTATTGTTATGCTACAGGTTTTCTAGGTCATCTTGGAGCTTTTGGAGATATTCTTGCATCTAGGGTTTGAAGATTTGGAGCATTGTTGGCATTCATCTTGGATCTTCATCAACACTCTATCTTCTTGTCTTCATTCTTGCATCATCATGACTTTCTTGCTTCATAGTTAGATTTCATTTCTTGCATGGTAGTTTCATTTTCATGGCATTCTTAGCTTAGATTCCCTTTTATGCAATAGATTAACTTGCATTGTCATATAGATTTGCTTTGCATTGCATACATTTGGCTTCATTGGAGATATTGGAATTCTTGCCCTTGTCTTCATTGAATCTCCCATTGCATGGTTTACTAGCAAGGTTATAGGCTAAATAGCTCTAGCTGAGAGCATTCTTAAAAGCCCTTGCACTCCATGCCTAGGGAGCTATGGATCGATTTGTGAGGGCTCATTCTTGAGTTTCCTTGCATGTAATGATCCATAGAAGTGTGACACAATTATTGCACACAAGGATAACTTGCAAAAGTTGTATATTGTGATAGCAGCAAAGGCTATTGATGCCAAGTTGTAAGCAGTACCATATTATAGTTAGAAACATTTTGTATTACCTGTTTAGGCAATGAGCTCAGCTGGTGATCAGGTTTTGTAATCTAACTCCTAACAAGGTTAAGGCTTCTAACAAGGCCTAAAGTCCTTTAACCAGGACAGATCTACTATATATTGTAAACTGACTCTTAATAGGGTCCAATATCCCTAACAAGATACTTTTGATTAGTGATCTTTGTGGGTACCATCCCCAACAGGGTTTTCCCTTGGCCAGGGTTTCCTCGAGAACATATCATGTGTTATGAGTTCTTTCTATTTACTACTATGTTTGTTAATCAACTTGATAATCTTTGTATGCACTAAAGTAATCTGTTATATCCATAAGTGGGCAAAAGTAAAAGTTTGTGAAATACTGATTCACCCCCCCCTCTCAGTATTTCCTATTTCTAACAATTGGTATCAGAGCCAGGTTACTCAGAGAAGGAACATTCAAGGAAAGCTTAGCAGCTTGAGTAAGATCTCTATGGATATGGATCAACTTCAGAAGAATCTTGAAGAACCTCTTGAACAGATTGATATGCTTACTGATGAAAGAAACTCTTTAAGAAGAAAGTATGAAGATGCAAAGAATGCTATTGACAAATTAAAAGGTAAGATTGAAGATCTAAAATCTGAAAAGAAATCTAATATTCTTGTTGAAGATTGTTATGAATTAGAAAAAGAAAATGAGATCCTTAAGCATGAGCTGAAGATAGTAAATCTGAAGCTTAGTATGAAAGATGGAAATTTGAGATCTAATAATGAAAAATTGAAAATTGAGAATGAAGATCTGAGATCAAGACTTGAAAAGGTAACATCCGAATCTGAAAAAGTAAAAGTGCAGTATGTGGAACTTGAGAAGTATAATAAAATTGTGAAAGGTGAATTAACTCAATCTAAACAACAACTTGAAAGGCTATATTCTAATAGTGATAGGACTGAAAAACAAATTTCTTTTGGAGAACCATTCTTCGATAAGACTGGATTTGGACTTAGTATGTTTAGAATAAATCATGAAAGTAAGAAGCTAGATCTAAAGACATCTGAAAGTATGGAGGAAATGAAGCTAGATGAGAACACATTGGAAGATCCACCTAAAGAAGAACCACCTAGAGAGAAAGAAGAATCAAAGCAACAAGAATCAAAATAGGAAGAATCATCTAAAGGTATGCAAAGAGAATTCAAAGGTAGATGTTTTGCTTGCAATACTATTGGACACATGAAGAGAGATTGCATAGGTAAGCAATTTAAACCTCTTAATGGACATTGTTATAATTGTCATGGTTTTGGACATAGAGCTAATGAATGTAGAAGACCTAAAGTAATTTTCAATAATTATGATAATAGAATGATTGGGAATACTAACAATGCAAATAAGAGATCTATTGAAGAAATGAATAAAAGAAAAGTGGTAGTATGTTTTAGATGTAACAAAGTAGGACATATTGCTAGAAATTGCAGGTCACAGATTAACCAGCAAGGACAGAGATTTGGAAACAATGGAATCATTTCTAGATATGCAACAAGTTTGGACACTCAACAAGAGTTTGCAGAATGAACAATGGAGGTTATCATCATAACCCTAACCCTAGGAACAATGCAAGAAGGAATGAAAATGTAGGAAACAAAGAGAAAGGTTGTTGTAGCAATAAAGATGAAGTAAAATTTGATAAAGGCACAAATCAAGGAGGTATATTCAGCACTGAAAGTATTTAGGAAGGTAATGTAACTGATGGTAAGGATGAATCTTTACCTAACCCATCTTTAAGTACTTAAATTATGTAAGTTTTTGTAGTTTAGGACTTAGGATTAGTGTAGATTAGGAATTTGAATGAGTTAAGTTTTGCGTAGTTAGATATAGGTTTTTTATGTTGTACTAATGCTATGGTTAAGTGTGCAAAAGAAAATATTATGTTTTGCGAGGTCGCAAAAAAGGTTTTATGGTTGCAGGTTTGCAAAATCAGCTTTTTGAGGTTTTAGCGGCAAAATGAATGAATGTGATGTCAGATTGAGTTAATGTGAAGTGTTATAAGGTCAAAATCAAAGTTATCATGATTAAAAAGTGATTGAAAAGAGATTTGAAAGAAGAGAAAGTGAGTTGAGGATGATTTGAAGAAGTTTAGAAGCAGTTTGCAGCGCCGATCATGCCGAAACCCTAGATTTGCAAAGTTGAGGTATTTTTTGATCTTTAATCAATTGATAAGATGGATATTTCTATGGTTCATAATGTTAAGGATAAGAATAGACCTAAGATTAAGAAAGAACCAATAGAACTAGCTAAAATTGATGGCAGACTAGCACTATCATCCGTACCAGATGGAGTATTACACATTGAGAATGTTAAAGGATATTTAGGTTGCAAGTTTGAAACCTTGGGAGATACAGATTTTAGTGATGATTACAGGAAATTGTATAATCAAGACATGTTAATTAAACCAGCTTATGGGCACCTAGAGAACAATGAAATTATCAATTATTCCATGAAGTATGAATTTAATGATGAGGAATGTACCAAGATCATTTTAAGTAGAATCCCAATGGGAAATTCTGGATCGACGATAGAGTTATTGATATAACTGCCAACCTAATTCATGATGTTACTGGATTATCAAAATTTGGAGAGATTCCATTGAATGAAAAGAACATGAGAAAGATTTTCTTAGACAACACTGGATCTAGTTATAATGGTAGAGGAATTGCGATAAGTAAGATTAAGCAAGATGATGTTAGGTACCTTTGCAAGATCCTAACAACTAAATTCTGTGGTAGTTCAAGGGAAGATGACATGGCTGTAGGAATGGTTCATGTAGTTTATCTTATGTGTATTGAGAAGAAACAAGTAGACCTATGTGATATTCTAAAAATTCATTTATTTGAGAATTTAGAAAAGATTAAGAAGGCTAAGTACACACAGTTTAGGTTTTCATCTCTGATAACCTATATGTTTTTCCATATTTTGTGAAGATTTCCTTACACAGTTGACTGGAGTGATAATGTGAACACAATGGAAAGAACAAAATCAGTCTACATGAAGCACCTAATTGATAAAGTCAATGAGAGTGTGAAGCTTGTATTGAAGACTTTTCAGAATATTGTTAAGAACAGATCAAGGATTCCTCAATCCTTAGTTGAAAAGCATAAAGATGACATTTGTTTTATGGTAGACACTGATTTCACCTACATTAAAGTAGTTGAGCCTCTTGGAACTTTATTTAGAACCAAGAGAAGAACAATTCTTATAATGGGAGGGAAAACGGAGGAAGTACAGAAAGAGACTGAGCAAGCAGTAATGCAAGTTCTTGCAAATATAGTTTCAGGAAAGCATGTTGAATCAGATCCTCAGCAGAAGCAATCAGAGGAACAGCATGCAGAGGAAGTTGGTATTGAAGAAGTCCCATCTTCTTCACATATCAATATTGGCAAAGAATCAATGGACATTGAAGGAACCAAAGTGACACTAGAGTTAGATGATGTAGTATTTCATGATCTAGGAAACATTGTTGAAAATTTGGCTTTAGAAGAGAAAGAGAAGGTTACAGAATCAGAAAAGGATACAGAGGCAGTGTACGCACCAGTTGTATCAAAATCAGTTCTAGCAGAGCAAACAGTTAAAGGTAAACAAATTTTGACAGAGGTCACTACCCCTAGTGCACCTGATAGTAAGAAGAGACAAATTGGTTCAATTTTTGAAGACCTTGGAAAAGAGGTTGAAGATGATGATCAGCTTGAGTTCATCACATCTCTTAATAAAATTATTGGAAAGAATAAGAAGGTGAAGGACCTTGAAGGAAAAGTTAGAGTTTTGACAGAGAAACTTGAGAGTGTGATCAGCACTAAGGTATTTGAATTGAATCCACTTGAGAAAGCTAAAATGGTAATAAACTCTTTTGACTCTGAATTTTCTAACTTAAAGGATATTGCTAGAATAAAAGTTCAGGAAGCCTATGAAGCAGAAATGCAACAAAATTTAAGTGTAAATATTCAAAATGATATTGGTAATTTGGATGTATGCATAAAGAATTTGAGGAAACATTTTGAGACTAGAAAGAGTTTGTATATACAATGCACAAAATTAGAAATCCTAACAGCTGAAGAAGATAAGAAGATCAGAGAGAAGATAGATGCAATTACAGCTGAAACAAACACCTTGACAAGCCCAAATGTAAAGATAAGTTCCGTGGAGAAGATCATAAGGAAGTTAAATGGTGAAATTAGAATGTTAGCAGAGGAGAAGAACAAGAAGATGATCAGGATTAACATCTTGAGAGAACATGTCTCAATCAAGACCTCAATTGTTGAAGACCAAATTGAGCAGTGTCTTTCAGCAAAGACATCTTTTCAAAAGTTTAGCTTTAATTCCCTCCAAGCTTGTCAGACAGTAGCATACGGATCAAGTACTCTACTCAATGTTGTTGAATCCATCAGGAAGATATGGGAGAAAGATCTTGAATCATGGAAGTCAGAGTTTGGTGACTGTGTTGCAAGCCTACCGGCTTTGCAATAGCTGATAACAAGGTATCAAGTTTTTATTGAAATTTTTGTACACCCTATCTTTGTCATTGTTGTCAAAGGGGGAGAGATAGCAGAAAATTGATAATATGTTGAGGAAGGATACTCATAGGGGGAGCTATTCTATGGAGGACAATATTGTATATGTGTTGTATAACATTTGGCCACAATTTTATGTAAGTGTTTTGAAGTTTTATTTGCACACTTAGCCAATTTTCCCATATGTTGCCACCAATGACAAAGGGGGAGATTGTTGGCAATTTGGATAATGTGGATGCATAGATGTTGCCATTATGGAAACATATGATCTCTACTAAGAGCACAGAATCTGGAATGCAAGTATGGCAAGTTGAAGGAAGAAATTGTCTAAGTATGGATACAGTGATCCTGACAAAGCACTCGATGAAGATTTAGTTGGCGACGTCCACTGGAGAAATATTTTTGTTTGTGCAATTAACTAAAGCTTCTACAGAGTATGAGGATACCCCATCTTAGTGCACATAAATTTTGGAGCAGTACGAATGAAGTTATTCAAAGTTTATCGAAGACAGTTTTGTAGACATAACAGTTTCTGAGACAGTATTAGCGAAAGAGTTAAGGGATTATTTTTTCTTGTCAAAATAATGACTTAACATTATGAAGGGATGACATCCTAGATGTTTACCCTTGGATAAAGATTTTGGAAGCTGACCATATAAATTTATTAGCTCTAATAACTCATATATTAGGCATACTTGAAATGTAATGATAATGATGTTTTTTGTAAAAAGAAAGAAAAGGATAACTTGCGAAAGTTGTATATTGTGATAGCAGCAAAGGCTATTAATGTGAAGTTGTAAGTAGTACCATATTATAGTCAAAAACATTTTGTATTACCTATTTGGGCAGTGATCTCAGCTGGTGATCAGGTTTTGTAATCTAACTCCTAACAGGGTTAAGGCTTCTAACAAGGCCTAAAGTTCGTTAACTAGGATAGATCTACTATATATTGTAAACTGACTCTTAACAGGGTCCAATATTCCTAACAGGATACTTTTGATTAGTGATCTTTGTGGGTACCATCCCCACCAGGGTTTTCCCTTGGCCAGGGTTTCCTCGAGAACATATCATGTGTTATGAGTTCTTTCTATTTACTACTATGTTTGTTAATCAGCTTGATAATCTTTGTATGCACTAAAGTAATCTGTTATATCCATAAGTGGGCAAAAGTAAAAGTTTGTGAAATAATGATTCACCCCCCCCTCTCAGTATTTCCTATTTCTAACAACATTTGATGTAGTGTTTGTAGTCTCTGTAGGCTTAGGGTCTTCTTGTGCTTGTGTATCAACCTCTTTGTCCTTAGGCTCATTTATCTTTGTAGTACTTTGAGTGATGGTTCCTTGTTCCCTTGTATCTTTTTGTTGCTCAAGGATTGAGCGTTTGGATTCCTTTTGTGATATAATATCTACTGCTTGAACCAAAATGGGAAGCTCACCCAGTAAAGAATTTATTGTTCACTTGGTGGGGGCTTGTTCTTCTTCTTGAGCTCCAACAATTGTGACATCATCATCATCCTTGATGTCATCAAGGTCTCCATTGGTAATGTCCTCTATGAGTAAATCATTTGATCCATCATCAATTCCCTGTATAATCACCTACTTGGGTGCACCCTATTGTACATATATGTACTCAGTGGCATTAGTAGTAGTATCAGGCACCTCGGTGTCTAATAGCTCTATGGGGACCTTGGTTGCCATATTTGCATCATCAGCATGGATGCCTTTTCCTTTCTTTTTATTCTTTCTCTCAGGTATTATGGCCAATGCCATTTTGTTTGCCTCATCTTTTTTATGAAGTATAGATCTCCATAGCAACTGACTATTCTCATAAACTTCTACCATATTTTCATCAAGTATTTGTAGTACCCTACTTCTCTAGGAATATTTTTTAATATAACTTCATTAACTCATCGAATTCAAGTATTGTCAATGTAGGCATTGCCAAAACTAGGGTCTGTTCCCTCATTTTCTTGTCAGTATACAAGGCATAAGTCCATCTGGCCAATATTCTCTCATACAGACTTTTGGTACATACTTGTAGAATTATATAGGTACCTTCTTGAACTTGATCATCATCTGTATTATTGCCTCTTCTAGCTTATTCTGATCCTCGGTTGACAAGTGGTCATACGGATGTAATTTAGGGTCGCTTAGACCTTCGGTGTCTATAATAGACTCAGCAATCTCATCAATTGATTGATCTTTGTATTTAATCTTGAATTTTTTTACATCATCTTCCTCTTCATCTTCAATATCCTCTTTACCTCTAATCAATCTCCTCATTTTCTTTTGTGCCTCGGTAACTTGATTACCTCTCTTCTTCAGATAAGTTTTGGTCGGTGTGGGCTTGGAGATTTTTACTACTCCTTTCTTTAGAGATGGTGAAGTTGCAGTTGATGATCTTGTTTGTGCTCTTGTTTACACTTCTTTCTTCTTATTCTTGTGAGTGGGCTCAACCGATGTAGGTTTTGTATCCTTTTCAAACTTGCTTGCCTTTTCATCATGTGCTTTTTTAGTAAGAAGTAACTAACCCTCGGTTGCTACTTCAACTAGAATGTCCTCGCATGCTTCTAAATCATCATTTCCAAATTTTGGTATCAATTTATGTTGGCAAGTTGACTATACTGATATATATGACTATGATTTAGTGTTTTTATTATGGCAACAAAGTCATATGATGTCATGGAGTAAGTGCAAGTAGTTAGAACATTAGAATTTGGTTAAGTATGTAAGACTGGACAGTTAGTAGAGCACTGGGTGAATAGAGCATAAATGCACGTGCGTATGATAGAGTTATAACATGCACCCTTGAAGATAATCTAGTTAGTATGTATTCATGCTAATACTAAGAGCGCATGATCAGATGAGTTAGTATGATGAAGATACAGCTAGTTGAAGAGTCACAGTCAATAAGTAGCAGAACAGAACAGAGCATGGAGCTGACTGTTTGTATTTTGGTTAGCGATCATAATATTGTTTTGTAAAGGCTATGCACCTATTGTATTTAGGTCATATACATGTTAATTTGATTATATGTAAACACACTTGAGCCAATTCATTTGGAAGTGTTGTATGTAATAGGCTAAAGGGCTGACCTAGTAAATAATTTTGTTAGCGCATATAAATATGACATGTGCCTTTGTAATTGAGATGTGATGTGATATATAGCTGATAGGAGAAAAAAAAAGTGTGCAAAGAGCAGTTAGAATGTTGTAGAGATTTACAAGAGGTTAAAGCATCAGTGCATCAAAGGAATAGATCTAACAAGAAGTGTCACAATAGTATTTCACCTTGCAGATATAGTGTGTATCTAAGATCCAGAAGGTTGTAGCCTTCAGCATTTGAGAAGTGAGCTCTAAGACAGTGTGTCCACACCCCTAATAGGGTTATTGTAAAATACTCCTAACATGGTCTGACCTTTGACTAGGTCACTATACTAAAAGCATTGTAAAGAACAACTCCTAATAGGGTTGCAAGATCTTCTAACAAGGATCATAAAATACTAGTGCAGTTCTTAGTGGGTGTCAATTCCCACCAGGGTTTTTACCTATTTGGGTTTCCCCGTAATCATATTTGGTGTTATGTGTTGTGTATTCTTATCTTACTTGCATTGATATTTAGTTCAATAATTAAGCAATAAAGTTAAGATTCAAGAGTTCAGAAAAAGTAATATTATATAGAACACTGATTCACCCCCCCCCCCCCTCTCAGTGTTCCCATTCCTAACAATTGGTATTAGAGATTTGGTCCTCTGAAGAAAATTTTAACCACTGAGATAATGGGTTTGGAAGAAATGAAACATCTAAAGAAGAATCTTGAAGCAGCTCTTGAAGATGTAGATAGATCTAAGAAATAAATTGAAGAATTGAAAGAAAAGGTTAGTGGTTCTCAAGTAATCATAAAAAGATTAAAAAAGGATTTGAAATATTTTTATACAAGTGACTTAGGAATAATGATCAAAAAGCTAAATTAAGAAAACACATCTTTGAAGGATCAGATTGAAGAATTAGATGAAAAGCTATGCAACAATCTAGAAGCCTATGAAGAACCGGTCAAAGAAAACAAGCAGTTGGATGAAGAACTAAGACAAGAAAACATGAAAATCTTGGAGTTAGAAAACATCAAGAAGTAGATGCAATCTGAATTGACTAAAGCAAAGAATCATATAGACAAGTTGCACATAAGCAAGGACTTAATAGAGTCATAGTTGTATGCTCAAAAACTAAAAGGAGATACCACTAGTATTGGATTCAATGAAGCACAAGTTAAAATTAATGCTATGTGAGATAGAATGAAATATCCTACAGAAGACAAGAAGACTAATGATCATATTGAAGCTCAAGTAGAACCATCTGAAGATGAGCACAAGCCAATAAACAAAACTTGTTATGCCTGTAACAAGCATGGACACATAGCAAGAGATTGTAAAGAGGTAAGACCTTTCAATGGTTACTATTATTCATTCAATAAGTTTGAACATAGAGCTATGAATTGTAGATCAAACAAAAGAAATCAGAATCAGAAAAATTAGAGAATTCGTCAACAACAGAATGTAAGAAGTCCTCAAAACATTACATGTTAGATATGTAACTATAATGGTCATACAGGTAGACAATGCAGAATGGTAACTCACATCAATGCGCCAAAGAATATAAGGCCTCTAGTCATTTTTCACTCATGAAAAAAGGATTGACACATCTCAAAGTTCTGTAGATCAAAAGTGTAGAGACAGGAAAACCCTAAAAAGTCAAAAGGATCAATATTGGATGAAGTAGGAGAAGTCAAGTTTGTGAAAGCTACAAAAGATGGGAGCTTCATTTGGAAGGAAGAAAAGTCAAATAGTGGTT
Source organism: Chamaecyparis obtusa (assembly GCA_027943335.1). NCBI lineage: Eukaryota > Viridiplantae > Streptophyta > Pinopsida > Cupressales > Cupressaceae > Chamaecyparis > Chamaecyparis obtusa. Next base: position 1,261,980 of record BSBK01000808.1, on the reverse strand, counting down.
GTGAAATAGTTGAGGTTGCATCCGCGATAGATGCACCTCCTATTTATGGTTAAATGACCTTCATGGTCATAGGGGGAGCTAGATTAGCTCTAGACCCCTGTGTGGCTGGTATACTCACCCTTAGAGTATGTGCCTTGGACTACAATCATTTGGAGACTATGTGATGTAGTATGCAAGAGTGCACTATCTAATTGTTAGCAAAGAAGAAGAACAAAATTCACAGCTGCATTCTTTGTTTATGCGTGATCCTAGGATTCTTGGCAATCCTATATCAATGAAAAATATGTTTTATTTGATCTTAGTTAATGAAGTATTTTTCTTAGTTTTGGAGTTTGGTTTCTTGGTTTAAATGTTTACCGGGTTGCTTTTTCTCTGAAGAACGCTTGATAACTGAAGGTGTTGATTATTCCTAGCACTTGGCAATAATTGGATTTCTTGGTGATTCTCAGCATGGTCGGTTCACTAATGCTCAGTTATTTCTCTACTCCTTGGTAATTGGTCTTATCGACTAGTGTTCTTTCTTGGCTTACTAGTGCATTTAATTTGGGCCATGCTCCTCATGTTATGGATTGACCATTGGATGTGAGAGGACCTAGATCTGGTGTGTTGTATTCTTCTATGTGGATCTAATTACCATTGGGGCCATCTTGGAGATTTTATTCTTTGTAAGGCTATTTGAGAGACAACTGATGCTTCGGCATTTAATATTTGTTTGTATGAGTTAATTGTTTCATCCAGCTAACTTGTGGCTTGGGATGAGTATTTATAGGATGTTTGGTTAGTTTTTTAGGGGGAGGTGGTAGATTAGGAAGAAGAGTTAGCAGCCTACTAGCTTAGGATCAGGAAGATTTCTTAGAATTTGTGAGTACAAGTTAGATCTTTCTTGGGATCCCTACCAGTATCCTATCATGTTGTAGACCTGGGCTAGCTGAGTGGTTTAGAAAAGAGTTGGATCCTATAAGATCTTTTAGACTATTACTTGCTTTGTATTTAGTTGTAACTGGGAAGGCCTTACAGCCTGGCACATTGTATGTAAACAATGAATTTATGAATAAAGACTTTAATTCTATATCAGATCTAGTGTTATTTTTGTGGAATTCTATTTTGTTGTGGTTTGGCTACAAGGTCAGATAGTCCTTAATTAGATTCTCCATCCTTGACTACATCAGGTGGTATCAGATCGAGTTGATCTTGAATGTGTGGATAGATCACCAAAGGGATAGTCCGCACCAAGATCTTGGATTGAAGATGCCTCTAAGAAGAGCTTGTGAGACCTTGGAAGAAGAAGTTGCTAGAGAATTCAATCTTGATGATTTTAGGGCTTTGCAGAAACAACTGCAAGACCTACAAGAAGAATTGAGAAAGAATACTACCTTTAAAGAGGATATTGATGATGAATCTAAAGAAGATCATTTTGAAGAAGTTGTAGAAGAAGCTTGAGATCCAGAGGAAAATAGAATCCTGAAAGCTATGTCTAAACTTGGGGAAAGACATAAGATTTAATTTTCTACATATTTTGGAAGCCTTAGGCTAGAAGAATTGATTAATTGGATCAATGATATAGATGAGTACATTGAGTATGAAGAAATAGAAGATCTTGATAGGGTTAGATTTGCAAAGACTAAACTGAAGGGTCATGCAAATACTTGGTGGAGAGAAGTTCAGTTGGAAAGAGGTAGGAGAGGAAAGGAAAAGATCACTAGATGGAAACGAATGGTTGACAAGTTGAAGAAGAAATTCATTCTGATGGATTATGAATTGGACATGTTTAAGAAGATACAAGCCTTGAAGCAGACTAACAAATTGGTACAGGAGTATACCAAGGATTTTTATAGAATCTTGATTAGGACTGGTCATTCTAAAGCTAATAAAGAGAAGGTTGCTAGGTATGTCTATGGTTTGAGACCTAGTATTCAAGAAGAGTTACTTACTATTCAGATGACAACAATAGGAGATGCTTATTAGATGGAATTAAAGATTGAAGAGAAACTAAATAAGAAGTTTGAAGGAAGACAGAATAGTAGGAAAAAAGGTGGTAAAACTGGTGAAACAGTTGTTGAAGGTAATATGGTAAAGAATCCTACGAAGACTGATGTGGGATCTAGTACTAAGAATTTTAATAGTGGACTGAGAGGAAGGTGGAAAAATGAGTTCCCTAGCACTTGCTATAACTGTGGTGAAGCTAGTCATAGAAGTTTTCAATATCCTAAGAAAAGAGTTGCACTAGCTACTGAAGAGGATATTGTGAATGTTACAGAAAATGGTGAATCTCTTATCACCAAGAGGTTAGTTGCATGTGTCCATGAACTGGTATAAAGAAGGAATCTATTTAGAACTAGATGTAAGTACAAGGATAAGGTATGTAATGTTATAGTTGATGGTGGTAGTTTTGAGAACTTTGTTTTAGAAGAGATGGTTAGTAAATTGAATTTGGAAAGGAGGAAATACCCTAACCTTTATCAGGTTAGTTGGATACAAGATGTGTCTAAGGTGAGAGTTGAAGAACAATTCTTGGTTAATTTTCAAATTGGATCCTACTAGGATGAGATATTATCTGATGTGTTGCCTATGGATGCTTATCCTCTATTGCTCCGTAGACCTTGGCAATATGATAGAAATATTTTGTCTGATGGTCATGCTAACACCTATGTGGTTAGGCATGAAGGAGCTCAGCATAAGTTGTTACCTTTACAAGAAATAGAGACTAAGGAATGTGGAGTTATCAGGTGTTGTCTGAATGAAAAACCTCGAGAGTATAGAGTCTAGTTTGAAAGAGAAGGAGAATGATATATCTAATGAATTTTTTGAGATTAAAAGGCAGATGGTCTTTCTTATAGAGATGGTACAACAAATGATGATATTTATGACATAGAGAGATTCATATGATACTAAGCTGATTGTGGATTCTAAAGAAGATTGAATTTGCTGAGGTACTGATGTGGTCAATAATGGAAAGGATGGTCAGAGTCAGTTGTTATCAATTGCAGATAGGAAAGATGAGCGAAGTGGAAAGCAGGAGAACTTGCTATAGGGAGAAATGAATAAAGTAAAGACTACTTGGAATGAAGGACAAGAGGAGATATGGGTTTGTTGGATATTGCTAATGCATGGGTGGTAATTGAGACATGTAATATGTTTAATCACCATGTTACTAAATGGGAACTCATACTATTGTCATTTATGTTTTGTCACTGATGTCAACATATGCTTCTATGAAGGAACCAGGTTGGTAATCATAGTGTACAGTTAGTGTATGGAGGTTTCAGATGTTGTGAAGTCAGATGAGAACTCAGGGGGATGTTTTGATCTTCTATCTTTGATCGCATCATTAAGTGTTGCATATTAAGAGATTTATAGTTTTTTTAGTAAAGATTGGTCACTGCACTGTGACAATGAGAATTGATAGAGTTAGTCTCTGAGTTTTTGATATAGCTTTCAGAGGGATTGGATTCAAGGTATGTGAACTTGAAGGATGATGGAAGAGGTACTGACAGATGTTCATTGGTGACCAAAAGGTACAAAATAATTGTTGATGTCATCTGTGGTGTGTGCTCTAGTGATGGCTTATTCTGAAACCAACTCAGGGAATGAAGTGTGTGTTTTTTTTGGAAAGCATAAATCAAGGATGTTGATCCTTAATTGTTGTAATGTAATCATTGTAAACTTTTTGTAGATACCATGTGTATCTTAGCAAGGTTTTATGTAATTGTTTGTAATTAGGAAAGCCTTATGGGCCGACCTGATCTTGGTAAATTGTAATAAGGTATAAATGAAAGGTCTTTTCCTTGGAAAAGATATGGATGGAATATATGTGATATATGGAGGTTGTGAAAGTTGTCAACTTGTTTCTTCTATATGTAGAGAAAAGTATTATTGGTGGACTTCATTGGAACTGATCAAGAAAAGATAGTTGCTGGCAAACAATTCAAAAGATTGTGTATTTCTTCATATACACCTGTTGCAAAATAGTGAGTTCAGAAGGTGGATTTAACCTTCTTTGGGTAGTGAGCCCTCTTTTGTTCTTGACTCCTAATAGGGTCTATCCTCTAACAAGGACTATGTGCTGTAATGTTTTAATAAGCTCCTAATAGGGCTATATCTTCTAACAAGGATTACTATACTTCCAGTACATTATTTGTGGGTGCTAATTCCCACCAAGGTTTTTGCCTTTAACAAGGTTTCCCCAAAACCAAAATTTTGTGTTATTGAGTTGTCATTCATTGTGTTCATTAGATCTGATATTGATAAGATTAAATTTTAAAGTTTGATATTCTATCATACAACTGATTCACCCCCCCTCGTCTCAGTTGTATTGTGGACTTTTATTCCTAACAATTGGTATCAGAGAGTGTGGTCCTTAGAGGGAAAGCTTAACAACTTGAGTTGATCTTGGAGATGGCACTCTATAGGAAGGATGGTCCTAAATTTGATCCTAAAAACTTTGATAGTTGGAAGAACAAGATGTGAAGACACTTATTGTGTTTAGGGATAGATTACTAGATGATCACAAAGAAGAAGGTAACCCTGATGACTAAGAATGATCTACCATCTACTACTGATGATGAGAAGAAGCTATTTTCATATAACATGGTTGCTAGAGAAGCACTAATCAGTGCACTATCTGAAGGTGAGTTCACTGAAGTTAAAGACTTAGATTTGGCACATGAAATCTAGAATAGATTAGAAGCATTATATGAAGGAGATAAATATACTAAGCAGGAAAAGTTACAAAACTAGAAAACAAAGATGGAGAAGCTACAAATGAATGAGGATGAAAGCATTAGAGCCTATGTTCAAAGGGTCACAGAAGCAATAGTTCAAATCATAAATTGTGGACGTACTTATGATGAAGAGGAAGTCAGTGTGAAGATCCTCAGATCATTGACTCCTACCTACAAATTCAAGGCAATGTCTATTCAAGAAACTATACCCCTGAATCCAAACTTTAGCAAAGAGATATTGATTTCAAAGTTAACTACCTTTGAAGTTGCGGAATTAGGAGAAGCTGCACCTAAAGTTGAATCTACATTTAGGGCATCCGCACATAAGAAATTATATGCACTTTCGAGCACAAGCAAAGAAGACCTAAAAGAAGAGCTTGGTGAGTATGCTAAGGAATGGGAAAAGATAATGGAAGAAGAAAGAAAGATGGAAGAACTTGTTGCACTAATTTCTAGAAGAGAAAAAAGAGGTAAGGGAAAATTTGAAGGAAAATTACCTTTGAAATGTTTTTCATGTAATAAGATAGGTCATTTTGCATCTAGATGTCCTACAAGAGTTCCTAAGTACAAACCTGATTATGAAAAGATTAGAAGAGACAAAGAATGTTATTATGCTAGTGAAGGAATCTCTGATGATGATGATTTAGACAATGAAGAGATTTAATTTGTTGCTATTAAAGATGAACCAGATCATGAAGAAAAAGCCTTAGTATCTCATGTTGACAAGAAAACTAAATGGATAATTGATAGTGGATGTTCTTATCACATGACTAGTGATAAGAACAAGTTTGTTAAATTAGTAAATTATGATGGAGGTTTTGTAAGGTTTGGGGACAATCTCCCAAAGTCCATCATAGGTGTTGGATCCATCACTCTGGATGGAAAGACTAATACAAAAAATGTACTACTTGTTGAAGGACTGAAACATAATTTGTTGAGTGTCAGACAATTAATGGATAAAGATTTTCAGCTAATTTTTGTTAATGGTAAATGCTTCATCAGAAGAAAGGAAGGAAAACCGATTGCTACCAGTTCAAAATCTAGAGGTAATGTCTTTGAACTAAACACATCTGGAGCCTCTTGTTTTGTTGTGAAGGTAGATGATAGTTGGTTATGGCATAGAAGATTTTTCATGTTAATCTTGATAACATTGTGAAGGCAATTATGGCTAATGCAGTAAGAGATCTACCGAAGATTGTGAAACCTTCTAACACTATTTACAGAGAATGTGTCATGGGAAAGCAAACTAGAAGCAGTCATAAAAGAAAAAAATTTATATCAAAAGGGAAGTTGGATCTAGTACATATAGATCTATGTGGGCCTACAAGAACAAAGTCATACTATGGTGAAAGATATTTTATACTCTTTGTTGATGACTTTTCTAGAATGATGTGGGTTACTTATTTGAGAGAAAAATTAGAAGCATTTGATAAATTCAAGTTGTTTAAAGAAAAAGTAGAGAATGAATCAGGACTGAAAATAAAGTGTTTAAGATCAGAAAGAGGTGGAGAGTTTACATCAGATTTATTCAAATCATACTGTGAAGAACTTGGGATAAAAAGAGAAACATCTGCTCCTAGGACTCCACACCTAAATGATATAGCAGAGCAAAGAAATAGGACTATACTTGATGCTACCAAGACAATGTTGATTGAAGGAAATGTATCTCATGTACATTGGAGAGAGGTTGTTGGAAAAGTAGTGCACATATTAAATAGAATTCAAATTAGAGAAAGTACAAGTAAGACTCCCTATGAACTAAGGTTTGATCATACTCCTACTGTAAAATATTTTAGAATTTTTGGTAGTAAATGTTATATCAAGAGGGATGATAAGATAGGGAAATTTGATGCTAGAAGTTATGAAGGCATCTTCCTTGGTTACTCTGGTAAAAGCAAGGCATACAAATGTTTCAATCTAAGATTGAGGAAGATGGTTGAAAGCAACAATGTAAGAATAGATGAGAAATTTTAGATACAAGAAAGAATGTATGACAATAGTCAGATATCAGAGATGAAAGAAACTACTACTGCTACCAAAGAAGAAAAACTTGTTGAGGAAGAAAGTGAAAAAGAGGCTTGTGATGCTGATACAAGCAAGACTACTGAGACTCCCAAGACTCCAAGGTATGTAAAATATAACCATCCTGAAAATCAAATTATTGGCAATACCAGTCAGCGAGTGCTAACAAGATCTAAAGTTAGGGAGGAAATTTGTTTGATTTCTCAAGTTGAGCCAAAAACTACAGGTGAAGCCTTTAAAGATGAATCTTGGATAAATGTCATGAAATAAGAATTGGATCAGATAAAGAAAAACAATACTTGGGAATTGGTTCCAAGACCTAAAAATAAAAATGTTATAGGAACAAAATGGGTCTTTAGAAACAAAATGGATGAAGAAGGAACAATTGTAAGGAACAAAGCAAGACTAGTGTGTAAGGGATACTCACAGCAAGAAGGCATAGACTTTGAAGAAATATTTGCTCCTGTGGCTAAATAGAGGTAGTAAGATTATTCCTATCATATGTTGCACACAAAAACTTCAAAGTGTATCAGATGGATGTTAAATATGAATTTCTGAATGGAGATGTTGAAGAAGTATACATAGAACAACCAGATGGATTTCCTCTATGCAAAGACAAAGACATGGTGTGAAAATTTAAGAAAGCCCTGTATGGGTTGAAGCAAGCTCCTAGGGCTTGGTATGCAAGGTTGGACAAGTATCTACTTGGATTCAAAAAAGGTAATGTAGACTGTAATTTGTAATGCAAATAGTAATTTATATTTAAGAACCACTGAAGATGGAATCCTGATAGTAGAAGTATTTGTGGATGACATTATCTTTGGAGGTAATGATGATCTATGTAAGAAGTTTGCTAAATAAATGGAAAGTGAACTTGAGATGTCCATGATAGGTGAAATGAAATTCTTTCTTAGACTGCAAATAACTCAGAATGAGAATGGTATTTTCATTTCTCAAACCAAGTATCTCAAAGAATTGCTCAATAAGTTTGGAATGGAAGATTGTAAACCAATAGGAACACCTATGGTAACTGGCAACAAGCTAACAATTGATGGTGAATAAAAATGAGTTTTTCAAACTTTGTATAGATCAATGGTTGGAGGGATACAATATCTGACTCACACCAGACCAAATATTGCTAATGTTGTTGGAATTGTAGCTAGATATCAGGAAAAACCTAAAGAGACACATCTAGCTATTGTGAAAAGGATACTAAGGTATCTCAGAGGAACCATAGACTATGGTTTATGGTATGACAGGAATGATAGCTTTGAACTTCATGCTTATACTAATGTTTATTGGGTAGGAAATATTAATGACAGAAAAAGTACCAGTGGTGGTGCATTCTTCCTTGGGAAAAAGTCAGTTTCTTGGCTGAGCAAGAAACAAGATTGTATAGCACAATCTACTGTTGAATCGGAGTATGTTGTTGCTTCTATAAACTACACTCAGATTATTTGGATGAAATAAATGCTGACAGACATTGGAATAACTTTTGAAGAGCTTGTGGTTATTCATTGTGACAACACCAGTATAGTAAACATGTAAAAGAATCCAGTGATGCATTCCAAAACTAAACATATTTCTATCAAGTATCACTTCTTGAGAGACAAGGTGGCACAAAAAGAAATCAAATTAGAATATATCAGTACAAAAGAGAAGATTGTAGACATCTTCACAAAGCCACTACCAAAAGATACCTTTGAACATCTCAGAGGTATGCTAGGGGTTCAGGCCCTTCCTAGTTAGAACTAAATGATGTAGAGATGCATCAATCCAGAAGTATTCAGAGCCTTATCTTTTTCTAGAATGGATGTAGGGATCTACTCCTCAGGGGGAGTGATCATAGAAGAAATTTTATATGTGAAGGTAGTTGAAGCCTCATTGTACCCTTTGCCATTGTTGTCAAAGGGGGAGTGTTTCTATGAGAAAATCCTCACTGTATGGGGAGATTGTTTAGTTGAAGGACTTTTGGGTTGATACAACTTTGGGATAAGATTTTCCCATATGTTGACATCAATGCCAAAGGGGGAGATTGTTGGATATTGCTAATGCATGGGTGGTAATTGAGACATGTAATATGTTTAATCACTATGTTACTGAATGGTAACTCATAATGTTGTCATTTGGGTTTTGTCACTGATGTCAACATATGCTTCTATGAAGGAACCAGACTGGTAATCACAGTGTACATTTAGTGTACGGATGTTTCAAATCCTACAAAGTCAGATGAGAACTCAAGGGGATGTTGTGATCTTATATCTATGATCACATCATTAAGTTTTTCACATTAAGAGAGTTACATCTATTTTGGTAAAGACTGGTCACTAGACTGTGACAGTGAGAATTGACAGAGTTAGTCTCTGAGTTTTTGATATAGCTTTCAGAGGGATTGGATTCAAGGTATGGGAAATTAAAGGATGATGGAAGAGGTACTGATGGATGTTCATTGGTTATCACAAGGTACAAAATGATTGGTGACATCATCTATGGCATGTGCTCTGGTGATGGCTTATTCTGAAGTTGACTCAGGGAATGAAGTGTGTGTTTTGTTTGGAAATCATAAATCAAGGATGTCAGTCCTTAATTATTGTAATGTAATCATTGTAAACTTGTTCTAGATATCGTTTGTATCTTAGCAAGGGTTTACATAATTTTTTGTAATTAGGAAAGCCTTATGGGCTGACCTGATCTTGGTAAATCATAATAAGGTATAAATGAAAGGTCTTTTCCTTGGAAAAGATATGGATGGAATATATGTGATATAAGGAGGTTGTGAAAGTTGTGAGCTTATCTCTATTGTATGTAGAGTAGAGGATTACTGGTGGACTTCATTGGAACTAATCAAGAAAATATAGTTGCTGGAAAATAGTTCAAAAGATTGTGTATTTCTTCATATACACCTGTTGCGAACTAGTGAGTTCAGAAGGTGGATTTAACCTTCTTTGGGCAGTGAGCCCTCTTTTGTTCTTGACTCCTAATAGGATTTGTCCTCTAACAAGGACTATGTACTGTAATGTTTCAATAAGCTACTAACAGGGCTATATCTTCTAACAAGGATTACTATAGTCTCATTACATTATTTGTGGGTGCTAATTCCCACTAGGGTTTTTACCTTTAACAGGGTTTCCCCGAAACCAAAATTTTGTGTTATTGAGTTGGCATTCATTGTATTGATTGGATCTGATATTAATAAGATTAAAGTTTAAAGTTTAATATTCTATCATACAACTGATTCAGCCCCCCCCCCCCCCTCTCAGTTGTATTGTGGACTGTTATTCCTAACAGGGTTTTGAAAAGATTTGGCATACTTGTTATGATTCCCTTGAGGTGTTCCTGATTTCCTTATAAGAAAATCTACTTTACCTCAGGTGTCTGATGTAGGAGCATTCTAAGATTCTTGGAAATCTTGTATCAACCAAAAATATGTTTGATTTGATCTTAGTTAGTGAATTATTTTTCTCAGTTTTGGAGTTTGGTTGCTTGGTTTCAATGTTTACTGGGTTGTTCGGTCTCTGAAGAACACTCGATAACTGAAGGTGTCAATTATTCTTGGTGCTTGGCTATAACTACATTACTCGGTGATTCTCAGCGTGGTCAGTTCACTAGCACTCGGTTATTTCTCTACTTCTCGATAATCAGTCTTACCAACTAGTGTTCTTTCTTGGCCGACTAGTGCATTTAATTTGGGTCCCACTCCTCATGTTATGGATTGACTGTTGGATGTGAGAGGACCTAGATCCAATGTGTTGCATTCTTCTATGTGGATCTGATGACCGTTGGGGCCATCTTAGAGATTTTATTCTTTGTAAGTCTATTTGAGAGTCGAATTATGATTTGGCATTTAATATTTGTTTGTATGAATTAATTGTTTCATCTAGCCGACTTGTGGCTTGGGATAAGTATTCATAGGATGTTTGGTTAGTTTTTTAGGGGGAGGTGGTAGATCAAGAAGAAGAGTTAGTAGCCTATGAGCTTAGGCTCAAGAAGATTTCTTGGAAGTTTTGAGTACAAGTTAGATCTTTCCTGGGATCCCTGCTAGTGTCCTATCCTGTTGCAGACCTGGGCTAGCTAAGTGGTTTGGAAAAGATTTGGATCCTATGAGATCTTGTAGACTGTTACTTGCTTTGTATTTGGCCATAACTAAGAAGGCCTTACAACCAGACACATTGCATGTAAATAGTGAATTTATGAATAAAGACTTCAATTCTATATCAAATCTGGTGTTATTGTTGTGGAATTCTGTTGTGTTGTGGTTTGGCTACAAGGTCAGACAGTCCTTAATTGGATTCTCCATCCTTGACTGCATCAATGTGGAAAGAATTAATGGTGGAAAAGTTTCTTGATAGCCATCGAAGATTTAGTATCCACACATTGCATTCTAATTTGAGCATTTAGAGAGCACATAAGATCAAGCAGTTGAATTTATTAGCGAAGAAGAAACATTGATTGTTGGAAGCCCTAATTCAGACGCGATGATTCAAAAACCCTCAGTAACCTCTCTGAAGCATTAACACAAGTAACTCATGGCTACACCAGTTGTATTTGATATTGCTGAAAGGAAAAGATATGTGTTTAAGAGGCATCCATTCAAGTCCACCCTAGATGACCATCTTTTTCTAGAACCCCAATGGGTGTTATGCTTGTAGAAAAAATATGTGCATACATATACTATAAAAAGAAACCATTAGGACTGGATAGAATCAGGGCACACATGGAAACCATGATGAATCCAGACAAGACATTCACTAAAGAGTTAGTGCACCTTGAGAATCACCCAATCATTGAATATACAACTACATATGAATTTTATGAATCAAAATGGATTAAGATCCTATTGAGTAGGATACATGATGACATATTTTGGATAGGTGAAGTTCTAGTTAGAATCACAGCTAATCTCATCTATGAGATGAAAGGTCTATCAACGACAAGTGCCATTCTTCCATTTGGTAAGGATGGTAGGAAATTGGTTGAGAAAGCTTGCAAATCCTAGAGTGATAAGAGTGGGATTACAATTGAACCAATTGAGGAGAAAGATATCAAATTGATGTCTATGATACTTGGATACATATTTCAACATGTAAACAGGGTCAATAGTGTGCCCATAGCCACTATTCTTGCAGCCATCAGATTGATGAGAGAAAATGGATAATTCAACTTGTGAGAGATCTTGTGTGCACATTTGATGGACAACATCAGGGAAATCAAGCATGACAAGACAAAGATATTCACATTTGGGTCTTTGATAATCTATATGTACTTGTTAGAAAGCAAAGATCCCCAAGATAACTGAGAGGGGGGGGGGGTGAATTAGTTATCTAATAATTAAACCATTTATCAACTTCAATAGCTTTAAACCATATAATCAATGTAGTAACCAACCATAGAAAGATAATCATACACAATGACACAATAACACAAGATATGTTAACTAGGGAACCTCTTGATCAAAGAGTAAACCCCGAAGGGAATGATGCCCACAAAATGATGTACTAATATGAAAATTCCTTGTGAAAGGATGGACCCTATTAGGAGTCTTATGAAATACATTTAGTGCATATGAATCTTGGTTAGGAGATTTTGAATCCCTGTCAAAAGATTCTAACCCTGTTAGGAGTTATGGAAGACAGAAGGACCCACTACCCAAATAGCTTCAAGGCAAGATCTCTGAACTCACTGTCCAACAGATCTTAGGATTATTTAATAGAATAATATGAAATATGTTACCTCCTTCACACTGTGCCAAAATTGCACTCTCTAATACACAACACCACAAATCCAGATCTTTGTATTTTGCAAGTCTTCCTTCACCACTAAATTAGCTCTATTTTTCACCTCATGCATATATTTGCATCTCAACTTTCACAATTTCATATCATAACTATTACAATCCCATCTTAAAAAAAGAAAAACATTCCTTCCTTTATACCACACTCAAATAATTACAAATGAGTCAGCATCCAAATACAAAATAATAATTTCAACACTCTACATCAAAATTACATAAAACTGTCAACTTCCAGATACAATAACTTTCCAATCGTGTGACCTCAAAGTTTTCACTATGAACCATGTCACCACCAATGATTCTAAAACTTCCCTTTAACTACATAGAATCAGATTCCATCCTGGTTAGGAGATATCCTCCGATTACCAAAAACCACTACTCAGGAACACTGCCAGAATACTGCTTCCACCAAAATGCTTATAACTTTCATGAATGAATGAATTTCTTTTTGTGCTATTAACCATAGGTTAATAACACACAAAATAACATACCATCAACTACACATAACTCAATCTACAATATAACATGTGTGTAAAACAAAATTGTGCCTGCTTCTCTGCTAAACTCCAGAATATCATTGTGTTGACATCAATGACAATCATAGTCATGAATGCAACAACCACTGCTAGAGAATGACTGCCAAAGGCTTCAGCATTCATTCCTAACAATCTCCCCCATTGGCATTGATGGCAACATAGATGAAAAATATCCAATGTTCCAAAAATCCAATCACTGCTGCTCAACTACTCTGCTACTCTAAATCAATCAAATCTTGCTTCGTTTTCCTATCAATCTTCTCTCTCAATGTTTTTCATGATTCTCTCCCCCATTGACATCAATGATAGAAATTTCATCACTATGTCAACAACAACTCAATGTTAAAAGACACTGTTTAGAAAATACATTCACAAGAGTCCTCATGACTCAGCTCAGACACACATACTCCCCCATAGAGGAAGTACCAACATCCAATCCAAAAAATAGCTAGGGCCATATACCACTGGACAGATGCAACCAACTACATCATTACTCAAAATTAGGCTCAAGCATACCTCTCAAATACTCAAATGTATCCTTAGGCAAAGGCTTTGTAAATATATCTGCTATCTACTCCTTTGTGCTTATGAACTCCAGTCTGACTTCTTTCTCAGCAACTTTCTCTCTTACAACATGATACTTGATCTCTATATGCTTAGTCTTAGAATGTAATATAGGATTCTTAGACATACTAACTGTACTGGTGTTATCACAATGTATAACAACAGGCTCATCAAACTTAATTCCAATATCCTTCAACATTTTCTTTATCCAAATTATCTGGTTACAATTGTTTGTTGCTACTACATACTCTGCTTCTATTGTACTCTGTGAGATACAGTTCTACTTTTTTCTCAACCAAGAAACTAATCTTCCTCAAAGAAAAAAGGCTCCACCACTGGTGCTTTTCTTATCATCAACACTGCCTCCCCAATCTGCATCAGTATATGCACATAGGGTAAAATCATCAGAAGTTTCATACCACAATCCATAGTCCATTATGTCTCTAAGATATCTCACTATCCTCTTTACTGCTGCATAATGTGACTCTCTATATCTTGCTACCATTCCAACTGAATGTTGTATATTTGGTCTAGTGTGTGTCGAGTACTGCAATCCACCAATCATGGATCTGTATTTCTTCTACTCAACTGCTGGTGTTTCATCTTTACTAGATAGTTTATGTCCTGTAACCATAGGTGTTCCAATTGGTTTACAATTCTCCATACCAAATCTTTTCAACAAATCATTCAAGTACTTTGTTTGACTTACAAAGATACCATCTTTATTTTGTGTTATCTATAATCCCAAAAAGTATTTCATTTCTCCAATCATACTCATTTCAAATTATGTCTTCATTTCATCAGCAAATTTGTCACTAGCTTCATCTTCTCCTCCAAAAATAATGTCATCAACAAAAATAACTATAAATAACAATCCATTCTCAATTTCTTTTGTGTACAAGTTACTATCAGCTGTTCCTTTTGTAAATCCCAATTTTAACAAATACTTATCCAATCTAGCATACCAAGTTCTAGGTGCTTGCTTTAGTCCATACAATGCTTTCTTTAGTTTACATACCATGTATCCTTCTTGAGTCAAAGGAAAACCTTCAGGCTACTCAATGATGACTTCTTCTAATTCACCATTCAGAAATGCTAACTTCACATCCATCTGATACACTTTGAATTTCTTAAATGCTGCATAAGCCAAAAACATTCTTACTGCTTCAAGTCTTGCCATAGGGGCAAAAGTCTCTTCATAGTCAATTCCTTCTTGCTATGAGTATCCCTTACATACCAATCTTTCTTTGTTTCTAATTACTTCTCCTTATTCATTCATCTTGTTTCTGAATACCCATTTAGTTCCAATCACATTTTTGTCTTTAGGTCTAGGGACCAATTCCCATGTCTTGTTCTTTTCAATCTGATCCAATTCTTCTTTCATAGATTTAATCCAATGTTCATCTTCACAAGCTTCATTAGTAGAGTTAGGTTCAATGTGAGAAATCAAACATAAATGTAACTTCTTTCTAGTCATAACTCCTCTATCCAAACTTCCAATCACTTGTTCAATAGGATGACATCTTGATATATACCTATTAGGTGTCATAGTCACAGATCTTTCTTCAACTGTAGATTCTTCTCTAGATTCTTCTCTATTTTCTTCAACATGACTTTCATTCAACAATTCACTATCAGTCTCAAAAAATTGTTCAGTAGTTTCAATGTTAGGCTGATGGTTAGTTCCTTCATCAGATTCATAATCAAGCATTCTTTCCTGAATTTTAAACTTCTCATCAAATTTTACATTTGCACTTTGAACAATGGTCTTAGGTCTCTTATTGTAACATCTATATGCTTTGCTTTTCAAAGAATATCCAAGAAAAATTCCTTCATCACTTCTAGGATCAAACTTTCCTATATCATCATCTCTCTTAATATAACATTTGCTTCCAAAAATTCTAAAATACTTAACTGGGGGTGTATATCCAAACCACAATTCATATGGTGTCTTGTCTGTGTCTTCTTTGATTTGTACTCTATTCATTGTATATACTATTGTATTCGATGCTTCTCTCCAAAATGTCTTTGCCAAATCACCTTCAAACAACATGGCTCTAACTACTTCAGTCACTAATCTATTCCTTCTTTCTACAATACTATTTTGTTCAGGTGTTCTAGGGGCTGAAAACTATCTCTTAATACCATTTACTTCACAAAAGGTGTTAAACTCTTTAGATGTAAATTCTCCACCTCTATCAGATCTCAAACATTTAATCCTCATTC
The DNA here is from genome assembly GCA_027943335.1 of Chamaecyparis obtusa. Lineage (NCBI taxonomy): Eukaryota > Viridiplantae > Streptophyta > Pinopsida > Cupressales > Cupressaceae > Chamaecyparis > Chamaecyparis obtusa. The sequence continues at coordinate 1,246,120 of BSBK01000808.1, read as the reverse complement.
CTGATTCATTCTCAACTTTATTCTTCATGACCTTAAACTTATCAAATGCTTTAGATTTTTCTTTCAAAAATGCAATCCACATCATTCTTGTAAAATCATCAACAAGAATCATAAAATACCTTTCTCCATAGAATCCTCTAGTCCTAGTAGGACCGCTCAAGTCTATATGAACAATCTCCAACTTTTCTATAGATGTAAACTTCTTGCTAGGAAATGAACTCCTTTTCTACTTAGCCATCACACATTCCTTGCAAATCATGTTAGTAGGCTTCATAATCTTAGGTAAATCTCTTACTGCAAGTGTAGAACTTACTTTCACAATATTATGAAATTTCATATGATAGAAACTTCTATGCCATAACCAACTATCATCAATCTTAGTCATCAAACATGTCATCTCAGTAGGGTTCAACTGAAATACATTACCTCTAGTTCTAGATCCTGTTCCAATCAGATTTCCATCTTTATCCTTAATCACACAAGTTTTCTCAGTAAACCAAACTTGATATCCCTTATCAACTAACTATCCAACACTTAATAAATTATGTTTCAATCCATCCACAAAGTAAACATCATCAGTATTAGTCTTTCCATCAAGAGTAATAGATCCTATACCTTTAATCAAACAAGGTGCATTGTTACCAACTCTAACAACTCCTCCATCATAATTGTTAAACTTTATGAACTTTCCTTTATCACCAGTCATATGATGTGAAAAACCACTGTCTATAATCCAATCAGCTTTCTTTTCAACTTGGGAAACTAAGGCTTTCTTTTCCTTAACATCAGATTCAAAATTTTCTTCCTTAATTGCTATAAATCCTATGTCATCAAGGTTATCATTATCACTATCACTCAAATGTCTTTCAATTCCTACTTCAATATCTTCATCATTTGCATAATAACATTCTTTAGGTCTTCTAGGCTTAAAATTGTTTCTATACTTCTTAACTCTCTTAGGACACTTAGATGCAAAATGACCATATTCTTGACATGTCCAACATTTAAAGATTTTCTTACCATCTGGTTCTCTTTTCACAAGCAAGGAAATACCTTCTTCAATCTTCTTATCTTCATTAGATTTGGATCTGCTATGGCTAGCATAATCTCCATTCACACTTGTACTTCTAGACAAAGTAGGTCTGATGCTTAGAGCACTAAATGTTGTCTCCATTCTAGGTAGTTCTCCTAATAATCTCAAATTCATCTCTATTGCTTCCAATCTTCCAAGAAGAGTCTCTCTTGAAAAATTTGGTGTACAAGGTATCACTTGTTCAATCATTTGTGTAGTTTGCCTGAATACCGGTGTCAATGTTCTCAAAATCTTCCATATTACTTCATTCTCTGTCTTTTCACCTCCACAAGACTTTATTCCTGCAACAATTTCTGACATCCTACCAATATAGCTTCTAACTGATTCATCTTCCATCATTCTTATGTATTTAAATGCACAAATCCAATTATGTAACCTAGCTTTCTTTGCATGTTCATCACCTTCAAAAGTAGATTGTAAAGCTTTCCAAATATCATAAGATTTAGTTAAACTTTTTACCTGATTGTATTCATTCTCCGGAAGTGCTAATAAAAGTGCTTCTCTTGAAAGTATGTTACACATGAATAGATCTACCTCATCTTTAGAACTTGATTCAAGACTGTCTTCTTCAATTATAGTTCTCTCATTCTTTGTAATCAACCAATAACCTGGTCCTAAACACAAGAGATGTGTCTTCATCTTTTCTTTCCAGCTGTCAAAATTCACTCCATCAAACTTAGGGCTTTCTTTCCTAAAATTCACCATAGATCTCCTTAAGTTGTTAAACTTCTCTTTCAAGGACCTGCCGCTCTGATACCAATTGTTAGAAAGCAAAGATCCCCATGATAACTAAGAGGGGGGGGTGAATCAGTTATCTGATAATTAAACCATTTATCAACTTCAATAGCTTTAAACCATATAATCAATGTAGTAACCAACTATAGAAAGATAATCATACTCAATGACATAATAACACAAGATATGTTAACTAGGGAACCTCTTGATCAAAGAGTAAACCCCGATGGGAATGATGCCCACAAAATGATGTACTAATATGAAAATTTCTTGTGAAAGGATGGACCCTGTTAGGAGTCTTATGAAATACATTCAGTACATATGAATCTCAATTAGGAGATTTTGAATCTCTGTTAATAGATTCTAACCCTATTAGGAGTTATGGAAGATAGAAGGACCCACTGCCCAAATAGCTTCAAGGCAAGATCTCTGAACTCACTGTCCAATAGATCTTAGGATTATTCAATAGAATAATATGAAATATGTTACCTCCTTCACACTGTGCCAAAACCACACTCTCTGCTACACAAGACCACAAATCCAGATCTTTGTACTTTGCAAGTCTTCCTTCACCACCGAATTAGCTCTATTCTTCACCTCATGCATATATTCACATCTCAACTTTCACAATTTCATATCACAACTATTACAATCCCATCTTACAACAAGGAAAACATTCCTTCCTTTATACCACACTCAAATAATTGCAAATGAGTCGGCATCCAAATACAAAATAATAATTTCAACACTCTACATCAAAATTACATAAAACTATCGACTTCCAGATGCAATAACTTTCCAATCGTGTGACCTCAAAGTTTGTGCTATGAACCACATCACCACCAATGAGTCTCAAACTTCCCTTTAACTATGCAAAATTAGATTCCATCCCAATTAGGAGATATCCTCCGATTACCAAAAACTGCTACTCAGGAACACTGCCAGAATACTGCTTCCACCAAAATGCTTATAAATTTCATGAATGAATAAATTTCTTTTTGTGTTGTTAACCATAGGTTAATAACACACCAAAGAACATACCATCAACTACACATAACTCAATCTACAATATAACATGTGCGCAAAACAAAATTGTGCCTACTTCTCTGCTAAACTCTAGAATATCATTGTGTTGACATCAATGACAATCATAGTCATGAATGCAACAACCACTGCTACAGAATGACTGCCAAAGGCTTCAAGATTCATTCCTAATAGTACTTTCATATAGTTTGGAAATTATCAGACTTATACCTAGATGAAAGTTTACCTACAATGCCACAAATTGCTCATAAGGCATCAACTAAGAGTACACTAAATGATTATATTGATTTAGAGTTAAAAACATTCAGGTTAAAAATGCAGATGAGGTATAGGATACCTGAAAGCATTGTTGAGAAATAAAAGGACAAAAAAATTTTTATGGTGGAAACAGATATTACTTGTATGGAGGTTGTTGAGCCTAGAACTAAGTGGATTCATCCACTTGGCTATGAAGTAGAGGAGCAATTTTTGGAAGCATATGCACAAGTCCTACTAGTAGTGTCCAAAGATCCCAATGAGCCTAGATGGGGAACATATGAGGAGAAAACTAGACAGGTGGATGTAGTCCTAAACAGTACTGCTACCAAGAGGAAAGCCACCAAAATCACCTCTAAGATATTGAAGATCCATGGTGTGACCCAAGCAGACCTGGATAAAGCTAGAGAAGAAAAGATAGCTATGTAGATTGAGAGCACATCCTCTGTGGAAGCTAAGACAGAGAAGACTGATGAACCTAAGATAAAGAAAGTAAAAATTGAGAAAATTGATGATCCAAAAGAAAAGGAGAGTAAGACAGATGATATCAGTCCTGCACCCATAGATATAATTGATGTGGAGTCCACTGAAGCATCTCCTAAGATGCCTAAACGGAAGAAGCAAAATACTACAAGTCATCCTTCAGCAAGAGCCACAAGAAGCATAGGCAAAAATGTGCAACCACCTCCTGAGGTAGGATTCTTGCCAAGTTTACAAGTATTGAGATCTAGAGTGATAGATGAAGGTAGACTTGATCAGATCTTAAAGTTCTATGATAGATATCATGAGATTGACAAGTCTGAGATCCATGATATGTTGATCAAACATATGATAAAATTCAAGAAAACCATGCTAGAATTGAAGATAGTGATTCTGAATAAATTTTGGGAAATCTTGGATACCTTGAAAAGACAAGCAACAGAGGAAGATTACAGAATAAGAGAAAAGATAGTGGATGATAACCTCCCAGCATGTTTGATTGATGAGAAAACATTGTTGCTAGGTTTGGTAAAGCCACACCTTAGAACAAAGATGAGAACATTGCACATAATGAATAAGGATTATGAGTTGATTACCAAGGAAATAGAAAAAGCCTTTGAGAAAGTGTTCCTTGAACATCGCATGCAACCTACATCTACGCCCATCACTCAAGCACCTATTGAGCAAGCTAAAGTAGTTGAGGTCACAAATGCACCTATGATAGGTCCATAGGACTCGACACCCATAGTGACAGCACCCACAGAGGTAATGGCATATGCACCCATGCCTAAAGATAAGAAAGACACAATAATGATAGATAATGTGGAGATATCCATGGTGGCTACAGATAAAGACTTGGATAAGTTAGAAGAGGCATTCATAAGCAATGAGGAAGCAAAAACTCTTTGTGGTAATAATTCACCAAAGAAACAAGAGGAAATTCAGATTGAGGACTTGATAGGTCAAGAGGAAGAAGAGGAGACAAGAGAAGAAAAAGAGAAAGAAAATAAAGAAGAAAAAGAGAAAGAAAATGAAGAGGAAAAGGAAGAAGAAAAAGAGAAAGAGAAAGAGGAACATGTGATTATAAAGACTGAGGTAATGGATATCAGTCAAAGTTCACTACTTACCCCAAAACCATCAGCATCATTATTGTCAAGTTTGACTCCTGACACTACAAGCCTGGACTCTTGGGGAGAAGAAGACTTGATCAAGATCAGTGTTCTTGCTATGGAGAAGGCCAAGGAGAATCAAGTGATGAGAAATCCTTTATTTTTTGAGTCGGTAAATATCTTGAACAGTCTACTGCCAATAGAGAAGAAGGTTACAAAAGTGAATTCGATGGATGATGTCAATACCATCCTGACAAACTTCAAAGAAAACTTTTCTAGCCCAGAAGAATCAACAGCTTTTGATGAGTTTAAGATCATAAAGAATAAAGTTGAGAATGAATCTAGAATGAAGGTTAAATGTTGGAGATCTGCTAGAGGTGGAGAATTTACTATTTCTTTAAGAATTGCAATCCACATCATTCTTGTAAAATCATCAACAAGAATCATAAAATACCTTTGTCCATAGAATCCTCTACTCCTTGTAGGACCGCTCAAGTCTGTATGAACAATATCCAAATTTCTTTGGCACTTTTCTATCAATTACATTCCAAGGGTTTGAAAAATAAGGCAAATGTTTGGCAGTTTAGAGTCTTAATCATTCCTCCAGAGTGGGATATTGCAGATGTAATAATTTTTTATCAAGATAGGAAGAGAAAGATAAAGACCCTCACCACTACAGAACAAGCACAGCAGGATGCTAGAGGTATTGCTTTCTCTGATGATCATGTAGCCCTAGTTATGTGGTCCCTCAAAAGGGAAGAAAATAAAGGAAAAAGATATGTCATCTCCCCAGAATAAACTCTAACAAATTTTCTCTGATGATTAGTCTTTGCTAAATTAAGGAATTTTGTAATTTAGGGGTCTTTCGTATGCACTCCTCCATCATAATTTAGAAAGACTAAATTATGATGGAGGAGTTGTTAGAGTTGGAAACAATGCACCTTGTTTGATTAAAGGTATAGGATCTATTACTCTTGATGGAAAGACTAATATTGATGATGTTTATTTTGTGGATGGTTTGAAACATAATCTTTTGAGTGTTGGACAATTAGTTGATAAGGGATATCAAGTGTTGTTTACTGAGAAAACTTGTGTGATAAAAGACAAAGATGGAAATTTGATTAGTACTGGATGTAGAACAAGAGGTAATGTATTTCAGTTGAATCCTACTGAGATGAAATGTTTGACTACTAAGATTGATGATAGTTGGTTATGGCACAGAAGATTTTGTCATATAAATTTTGTTAACATTGTGAAAGTGAGTACTACACTTGCAATAAGAGATTTTCCTAAAATTATGAAGCCTACTAACATGATTTGCAAGGAATGTGTGATGGCTAAATAGAAGAGAAGTTCATTTCCCAGTAAGACATTTACAGCTATAGAGAAGTTGGAGATTGTTCATATAGACTTGAATGGTCCTACAAGGACTAGAGGATTCTATGGACAAAGGTATTTTATGATTCTTGTTGATGATTTTACAAGAATGATGTGGATTGCATTTCTTAAAGAAAAGTCTGAAGCATTTGATGAGTTTAAGATCATAAAGAATAAAGTTGAGATTGAATCTAGAATGAAGATTAAATGTTGGAGATCTACTAGAGGTGGAGAATTTACTATTTACTATTTATAATGAAGATTAAATGTTGTAAATCTGCTAGCCCCTTAAAGAAAAGACAAAGATTCTTCTTCCTTTATTATCCTCTACCAATTTGGCCTTCTCAGCATCAAACCTAATCCAACCTTATATAGCCTTAATGAATATATAGTAATCTTATACCAAGTCTATGATGCAAGTCCAAGGTCTACCTATATTGTGTAGTTCTTAATGGGCTTCTCAATAGCAGATTTACAGAACTATAACTTCGATTGTACTCAATATTTAAGGTCAGACTAGTTGAGGGAGGGAACACTAATATATAATTATATCTCACTTGTTCTAAATTGGCATTTTGTTCTTTTATTACTATAACTAGCACATATTTTGAACTTCATTCTCATATTCATGTGTTGTCAGGTGAAATGCAATCTTTTTGCCAATGAAGATGTTGATGCAAGCTATCCTGCAAAGTTGGTTACTTTGTGTTGGAAAGGGAAGAAAAGTGAACCATCACCATTGCATATTGTCACCCTACCTATACCCTATAAAATACCACCAAAACCATACACATCTAAAGGTTTGTTTGTTTTCCACCATGCAATATAGTTCACTTCTGATGTTAAAGTTGGCAGTTTTACATGGTATCGAAAATAGTATTTTTATGGTTGATCATGATCTATTTTTCATGCAGATGTACCATGGTCATAGGAAGGGAATATACCAAACCTTATGCATATGGGGAAGTTTGGTCTTGGTCTGTAAAATTGTACGTTAATCAATAGTATGGAGAAAACATAAAGAAAAAGAACATCTTTATCAGTTTGTGTAGATAAATATGATGTTTTAATTGTATGGAATCAATAGATAAGTAATTATCAGGAAAACAAATAGAATTGTTTGTATACACTCATTGATGCTAAGTAATGTATCTTATTCCATTTGAACTTGTCCCTCTAGTTATTCCAGGTGAAGCCATCCCACCAGTTATTCCATGTGAACTTCCCATTTGTTGGTATAATGTTGACTAGCTCGTTTGTCTATATAAAAGTTACAAAATCAACTTGAGTTCAAGCAATTCTTTCCAAGTCGCCCCCAACTTTTCACTTGGATCTAGAATGACACTAAAGTATCTAGGAACAATACATTTTCTCTTGGTTGATTGAAATTCATTGCCTGATTTATCCCATAGCTCTTTTTTGTCTACAATTTTAATTGAATCATAAACATTGTAATACAAAAAGGCAATTTTCAAGAAAATCTCCTTACAATAACCTTCATCCAGCTTTGGTTTGAAATTGCTAGGCTCATCACAAGTTTGTTTGGTTTCAACATGATACCTAGGCCTTTAGAGGTGCCAATAATATCATTAAAAAATCCCTCCATCCATTGTAGAGCTTGACAAAGTTGTTTTGTTCTTTGATAAAAAGCTTTGATTCTTGAATAAGGACCAAATTAATCAATTAATTGTCTAACTAACACTTGATCATGTACCATTTGTTAGGGGCATTTAAGACCCTAACATTCCATGTGAGAATCTTCATTTTCCTCCAAGGGCTCACCTCCCTTGGATCTTAGCATGTAGGATTTGACTAAAGTTTGTTCATGAAGCAAATCATCCTCCTCTCTTCTATCTATTTGTTTTGCACCTAGTGTTTGTCCTAACATGACCTAACTTCAAGATTTTGGCAGTCGATTAACTAATGTTCCTTGGACCAATAATATGCAGGGCATCATCCTCTGTCTCTTGATTTGAGGATGAATCAATTGTCATAGTAATCTCCTTCACTTCATTTACCTCTATTGTAATTTGATCCTTAATTGATCCTTGATAGTTATCAGATGTAACTAGATCCAAGCTTGACTATCCATTCTCTGGTGAGGGTATCAAAGATGATGAATTGTCACCTTATTGGGATTGATGAGGTATAGGAACAAGGGAAATACAATCATTTTCTTGGTGCAAATTTTGATCTTCTCGAATAGCCATCAAGTTCAAATATCTTTTTTGTTGTTGGTTGTTTCTTTGGGCCAACTAAATTTCAAATGTGATTTCCTACCACATCTAAGATATATATATATATATATATATATATATATATATATATATATATATATATATATATATATATATATATATATATATATATATATATATATATATATATATATATATATATATATATATATATATATATATATATATATATATATATATATATATATATATATATATATATATATATATATATATATATATATATATATATATATATATCTATGTGTGGGTGGGGAATTTGGAAATAGATTTTATTTTGATTCGAGTATAGAACATGGGTCATAGTCTCCCATATAATTTTTCCCTAGTTGATGCTCGATGTGATTCAAACAACCTTGTAAACAATATTCATACAATTGGTTATAAAATCTTATCCAAAATGATCCTTTTAAGGGCAATATAACCTTTGGATCATTGCCTATTTTTCACTAAGATAGCAGAAGGGAAGTATCTCAAGAAGAGATTGAATGAGATAACTAAAAATTTTGCACTTGACCTTAACTCTCTGAAGGTTGGTCAAGCTTCATTGAAAGAAATTGTAGCAAAAGGAAGGAAAATCATAGCAGATTGCATGAACCAAGACAAGCTTACTATAGATCACTACAAGAAAATCTAGGAAGCAGAAGCTATGATAGACGTAGTAAGGAAATCAATAGAAGATCCTTCCTCTGATGTAAATATGTGTAACAATGTGTACCAAGGACAAGTGGACAAAATAGAGAAGGTAGAGAAAGAAACGTCCAAAATAAAGGAAAGGCAAACACAACTAAGAAATGCTCTTGCACCCTCATTAGATGTACTGAACCAGAACATCAAGGAGATTGATACCACTATGGTGACATGTGATCAAGGTCCTAGTTTAGACTTGGATAAGATGGATAAGTTGACATATGCTTTGTGCGCCCATCTCCATACAATAGACACATTGAAGAAATTTTGGCAGAATGAGATTGCAAACCTTCAAATATCCTACCTGGATGTATTAACTATGTAAGTACTCGTGGATATATTTTTTGAGCACCTTTGTCATTATTCTAAAAGGGGGAGTATATAATATAGAAGAGAGAATATGGAATTTTTTATATGATGTAAAGGGGATTATAGTACGTAGTGAAAGGGGAGGTATAAGTTAGATTATGTATTAAGAAAATTTTGTACAAGGATGCAGTTAGTAACTTGGCCATATTCCTATGTTTCCATTAATGACAAAGGGTGAGATTTTTGGAAAGTTGACTATACTAATATATATGAATATTATTTAGTGTTTTCATTATGGAAAAAAAGTCATATAATGTCATGGAGTAAGCGCAAGCAGTTAGAACATCAGAATTTGGTTAAGTATGTAAGACTGGATAGTTAGCAAAGCACTAGGTGAATAGAGCATCAATGTACATGGCTATGATAGAGTTATGACATGCACCCTTGAATATAATTTGGTAAGTATGGATTCATGCTAAGACTAAGATCCCATGATCAGATGAGTCAGTATGATGAAGATACAGCTAGTTGAAGAGTCACAGTCAGTAAGCGGCACAACAGAACAGAGCATGGAGCTGACTGTTTGTATTTCGGTTAGCGATCATAATATTGTATTGTAAAGGCTATGAACCTATTGTATTTAGGTCATAGACATTTTAATTTGATTATATGTAAACACGCTTCAGCCAATTCATTTGGAAGCATTGTATGTAATAGGCTAAAGGGTCAACCTAGTAAATAATGTTGTTAGCATGTATAAATATGACATGCACTTTTGTAATTGATATGCAATGTGATATAGAGCTGATAGGAGTAAAGAAGAAGTGTACAAAGAGAAATTAGAATGTTGTAGAGCTTTATAAGAGGATAAGGCATCATTGCATCAAAGGAACTGATCTAACAAGCAATGTCACAACAGCAGTTCACCTTGCAGATATAGTGTGTATCTGAGATCCAAAAGGTTGTAGCCTTCACCACTTGAGCAGTGAGCTCTAGGACAGTGTGTCCACACCCCTAATAGGGTTATTGTGAAATACTCCTAACAAGGTTTGACCTTTGACCAGGTCACTATACTAAAAGCATTGTAAAGAACAACTCCTAATAGGGTTGCAAGATCTTCTAATAGGGATCATAAAACACTAGTGCAGTTCTTAGTGGGTGTCAATTCCCACTAAGGTTTTTACGTATTTGGGTTTCTCTGTAATCATATTTGGTGTTATGTGTTGTGTATGCTTATCTTACTTGTATTGATATTCAATTCAATAATTAAGCAATAAAGTTAAGATTAAAGAGTTCAGAAAAAGTAATATTATATAGAACACTGATTCACCCCCCCCCCCCCTTCTCAATGTTCCCATTCCTAACAATTTATTCATCATTTTCTTTGATTTCTTTGTTATTTTCCCAATGACTAGGTTGGTTTTTATCTTGTGTTTAGCTTCTTCATATGTGCCAAACCTAGCAGGTTTTGGATCCTTGGGTGCAGCTAATAAAGCCTTGATTGACCTAGAGGCTTGGCCAATGTCAATTCCATAACTCATAGGGGCTAGCCATTTTGTTCTAGGTTCTACTACTTTTATCAATGTTTGATTTATGTCCACTAGGAAACAAATGTCATGTTCATACTTTTCTACCATTTGCTTAGTATCCTACTCCTGGCATTCATTCTATCCTTAAATTTCTCAAAATAAATGTCTACTATACTCACCAAATTTTCACCCAAACTTGTTATTAAATCAGTAAATGCAGTGTCACAGGTTTGTCGATATTCCAGTCAACATTACCGACTGAAGGGAAAAAAATTTGCACATAAAAGAATATGAAAAGCAACAAAGATCCAAACTTACATGTTTTGGATTTTGTCAACCGAATGGTTTTCATATTCTCCTCAACATGTTTCAACACCAGCTTGAAAAGGTCCAACTGAAATCCCTTTTTCACTATTTTGAATGCAATGTCAATTGCACCACATAGTACATTATTGGGTCTACTTGATTGAAATATTTTGTACCCAATTACATAGGCACCAAACCTTGTTTCGGGATCAGTGATTGTATTGACTTTCAATCCTCTTTCATCCCATTCTACTCCAATAGCTTTCTCCAGCTTAGTTCTCGGGACACTCCTCAGTGCTTTGGCTTTGTTGGTGGAAGGGTATCCTATTACCGCATGAATGATATCTTTTGTGATCTTTATGGGCTCATCCAACCATAGTTTCTCATCATGAAACTGACATAAAACAATTCTTATCCATTCACTTTTGAAAACCTTAAGAAAATTTAGGGCATTAGTCAAACCCTTGACATTCAAATGCTCATGATCACTTTTCAGTTTTCTGCCTTCACTTAGTTCTTGATATGTATAAATAAGCTTGAAATCACCACTTTCACCTATTTTGTAGTAAATGTAGGAGTGTATGTCTTCTATCAACAAAACCCTAGGTGTTTTTCTTGAAAAAGCTCCAATTTTGTCTATCTATGAAGCAACTTCGAGGTGAAGTTTTTACTTTGACTCATTGCAAGTAGCAAAGACAATCAATCTAACTTCTTCATCATCTACCTTCTTGGATTTGTTAACTTTGGATGTGGATGTCATTGATCTATGTATAGGGTTTTAGGAAATATCAAATATACAACTCGGTGATGAAGGTACTTACTCGTAACAACAATGAGAACACTTGGAATCCTTTAAGTCTTTGCTCAAACACTTTGAAATTCTTTAGCTCAAATTCACTTTGAGGATTCTTAGCTCTCTATGATCACAATGTAAAGAATGAACTAAGTCCATAAGGTATTTATAGCATTTTCAACTTCCCTCTCAAAACCTTTTTGCAATAAATTCTTGACCTAACACAGCTCGACGATAACTGTCACACTTGATGTATACCATGAAACAACATAAGCTCAGTTAACACAAGAAGTTTTCACTCAGTTAATACTGGCAACCGGTTAACCTTGCAAAATAGTTACCGACTAGCAACTTCTTACTCTGTCTAGCATATACCAATTGTAAGTACTTTAAGGTCAAAAACTTGTAAAACCATAATTCTTCTTAATTCATGCAGATTTGGTATGTGACCACTTAATATAAGGAACTACATGATAGATATAACCAATTAGAATTATTAGTTCCATACATACATTTTCAACTTAGGTGGAGGTGGTGATGTCACCCAATCCAGTGGATGAGGTGTCACTAACTGCATTACTTGTCTCAACATTATCACCTCATGCTTTTCTCAACATAGTGTTTCTTATCCTCATGATATCTTCAATTGTGTTTCCATTCTCATAGTTTTTTGTCTCTGGTGCTTGGTCTCTATAGTCTTTACTTAAGTGACCGACTTTGTGACAGTTTAAATATGCATCCCAAGTATAGGCATTTCCTTGTCTTATCAGTTGATAGGTTTTGTTATGTCCTTTCAGTGTCCATACTTGCTTCATCTTTGTTCTACATTCTTGTGCAATGTGTCCATGCTTGTTTCAATTAAGACAGTGTTTCTCCTTGTAAGGTTTGTTGGGAGTCCTATTCAACTTAGATCTACACTCATACACTTGATGTCCATACTTGTTACAATTATAACAATAACCATTGAACTTGGGAGTGGTTTTAGGATTACCTTTTGCTTTAATTCTGCAAACATTTGATGTGTGGCCCAATTTACCACAGTGATAGCATGAAAGTTTCCTAGGTTGATGATTCTTGTAGGTGTTCACATGTTTATCTTTCTTAGATGATTCTCCTTTCTTGTTATAGCCTAATCTAGCAATACTTCCAAGTCCTTTTTTACTGATCAGAAATTCATCAATTTTCTTGGAATTATATTCATCTCTCTTGATCATTTCATTATGTTTTTGCTTCATCTTTACTTCATTTTTCAGTCTTTCATTTTCTTCTGTAAGTTCACCAATGTCTTTAAGTTTCCTTGTAAGCTCACTATTTACTTAGCTGATTTCTTGACTTACACCAACCATCTGATTAGATATCTCAAAGTGATGCTTGGTAAGTCTCAATATTTCAAACTCTTTCTCTTGAATTTTCTCATTCATTTGTCTTTTGTCTTCAATAGCCAATTTTCTCTCTTGTTTATCTTGTCTGACATTATTCATCACATCAATCATTCTTACCATATGTGCTTCTTGACTGATCTACAATGCTTTAACTCATTCAATAAGGTATAAGTTCTTTTCAGATAAATCAAATATACTTCCTTCAGATATGTCAGATATACTGCCTGATCTAGATCCATAATTCTCAAATGGGTCATCAATGTCTTCTTCATGATAATCAATCTCACAGTGCTGATTAGCCATATCTTTTCTCTGAATCAGTAACTTCTTCAATTCATCACTTGCTTGCTTGTATTGTTCAATGAATATTTTGATTCTCAATTGTCTTGTCCAACTTATATCTTTCCATCTTGAAATCTTTCTTCTTTAGTGGTTAAACTTCCAAATAAGAGATCTATCTCTAATACCAATTGTTGGGATAGGAAAGATATAGTACTGAGAGGGAAGGGGTGAATCAGTACCCTCAAAACCTTTTACTAAATTAACAATATGCAATAGTAGTGTCAAACTAATCAAATGATTTCATTGTTTGTAGCATACATTTAAATGACTTGTAAATGTAAAGTGCATGAAAAACAAATAATAAATCATACATGAAATGTAACATATGACACAAGTATTTTGGTTACACAGAAACCCTTGTTAGAAGGTAAAAACTGCGGTGGGGATGACACCCACAAATTCTTCACTACTGTAGTAAATAAAGTATGTCGGTTAAGGCTACAAGTGTGATCACTTCTAGTGATCTTACCATATTAGGAGTAATAATGAGATCGATTAGATCTACCTTGTGAAAGGATTTTAGCAACATCAATAAAGTGTGCACTCAGTTAAGAGAATTACAATAGACTATTAAGTCTACTTTGTTAAGAGATTTGTAATCCTACTATGATGGTTAGAAGATAACAAAAAATATCTATAAATGACAACTTCAACTTGTCTGAATCAGATCTAAGATATACTAAATAAATATCACCTTGATGTGTAATATACTACTCTCTATTCTTCTCAGTAGCCTTGTATGTTTCTGAATCAAAACTAAATACTTTCTCTGATAACTTTTTTGTCATGTAAACCTTTGTCTGAATTCTGATGTCATGTTGGTGGCTAATTCATCATGATCTCCTTGTCATGTCCTTTAGCACTTATGTCAAAATGACATCAATTACAATTATAAAGAAAATTGCTTTGACCTAATTAGGTTTACAACATCTTAGAAAACCTAAGATCTATAGTGTACAAAAATAATCTGGATCTAACTATTACATAGGAATCATCACAATAATTAATGATTACATCCACAATAAATGTACCTCAATCTTGGTAAAACATTTATAGATTCGTGTAAACCATTTTCATAGATAAATGTGTCATAACTGATTACTATATCATTTCCTAAATAACTCAATAAACACTACATTTCTTGTTCGATGAATAACCTGATGCTCGGTGTGTAGAATGCTTGGTGTTCACTGACTTGGTTTTTGGTAATATCTGATGCTCATTAAACATACTCGGTTAGACCTGTATACAATTAGCTTTCAGTTCTACCTTGTGACTTCCCGGTATGAAGGCTTTGTAGCTTCAACCGACTAGCTTCGATAGCTCCTTATTACATCCTTTACCAACTAATCATCTTAGATTACCAACTAATCTTAGTTGATACTAATGACAACATCTAATACTCAAATAGATATAACAAAAGGACCAGTAGGTGCTATGAATTGATTTTCCAAATAGTATAGTGAAGAATCATGAATGTCTAATAGATACAACTTCATCATGCTTTGCCATGTTGAGAAGTTATCTTTGTTCAGCTTTGGTACCTCTCTTTTACATCTTTGGATCTTTAACTTAAGTCCTTCAAACTTATTCCTTCAAGTACTTGTGCTCTGATACCAATTGTTAGACAACTGAGTGAGATGTGTGAATTAGTTATGTCTAGTTATCCTACAGTCCCAAATTCATCTTTGATGTATAATATCAACTTGAACAAATAAACTAAGCAGCTCAATAATAACTTGACTGTGACTTTTTGATTAATTAACCGACTGTCAAATAATGTAATCCAACTATTAGTTAACATATACCAATCTAAATTACAAAATTATTCAAAATACCCCACTCACGATGGTCGCTCCTGCTCCCGCCCAAAATTTTGAACACGCCTTTGCTCATGCAGCTAGATCTATTGCTGGCAATCTTGTTGTTGTTGGCATTCCTCTTGAGTCTACTCACTCTGTTGGTGTCATCACTAGTCCTACATTATTGGCATCTGGGGGCTCCTCTATGTCTGTGCCTCCTCGGGCAAGTGGGTTTGGAGTTCCATCAGTTTAGGAGTTTGCTTCTTTCGCAAGTGGTGGTTCTGCGATTTCCTACACTGATGTGGTTGCCTTTGAAGTGGGCATCCCGGGTCCTACTTCTTTGGGCAAAGGGGATCCCGATCCTCTTCTCTTGTGCAACCTATTTCTATAAGTAACCCCATTGTGGTAAATCTTGATACAGAGACAATAGATGAGATTTTAAAATCTGCAGAAGACTTCTCTTCCAATGCTGCTATCTTTCATTTTAGTGGTTTTTGGCCCTCTCTTTTTTATTTGTATGCTTGGATTTCCAAGCATTGAGAACCCATCTTAACCAATCATGTTTAAATATACCTTGTGGCTAGGGTATCTTAATTGTAAAGTTTGAAAATGTTGAAGATAGGAAAACTATTCTATGTAATAGTTCTTTCACTTGGGAGGAGAATTTCCTGTGATGGCCAAACCCTAGTATCAGTGGTTTGACTCTCTTACATAGTCCTTTAATAAAATACCCTTATGGGTAAGACTACCAACTCTTCCTCTTTATCTTTGGTTGGATTATGTTTTGGAATCTGTGGGTGAGGCTATTGGGGATTTCCAAATGGTGGATTCTGACTCCTCTGGAATCTTTAAGATGACTTATGCTCGTATTCTTGTGGAAGTTGATGTTTCCAAGGGTCTTCTTGAGAAGATCACTTTGGTTTCTTCTTCGAGCTCTTGGACTCAGAATATTGATTATGAGGGTATTCCATTAAGATGTAAGAAATGCTACAAGACTGACCATCTTGTTGCGCAGTGTGTTTCTGACAAGGTTAAAGTGAAGAAATCATGCACTTTGTGGTTGGGGGCTACTGACCACCATTCTATGGTTCGTAAAGCCTCTAACATTGGGGGTTCAGATGTTGGCCCTCTTCAGAATGATCATGCTTTGGTTCATTCTTCTATGGATGCCTTGGTTGTCTCTAATGTTGTCCTTGAAGCTACTAATGTTGTCTTGGATGTGGCCTTGGTTTTGACTATTGTTGCCCCTAACCAGAACCATTGTTGATGGCTTTGGTTTAGTGATCTTATCTTTTGGTGTTGTAGGTATTGTTTCCCACGTGTTGTCTCTAGTTCTAATGTTCTTGATGTTGTCTCTGATTCTGATGCATTCTTGGTTGTTGGAGCTGAATATTCTATTACCCATGTTTCTCCTGAGTGGATTTTGGGGAATGGTCATGGTGTTATTCTTGTCCCTTCAGTGGTTTCTGATGTGACCTACCCTTTAGTGGGCTCTTCTAGCTCTTCTATGGTTTGGTAGTAGGATATTGGTAAGATGGAGGATGGATGGACAATAGTAAAGGGAAATAAATCTAAATCATCCACTCCTTTTGATATGAACTTATGATCACACAAGGATGGGAAAAAATGTAAATCTTGATCACCCTTTGTTGTGACTATTTGGGTTGTTCTTATTGGTAGGATCTTTGGTTTGATCCTTTGGCTTGTTTGGTGGGGCACCACAATTTTATTATGGATTTTCAATGCTCTATCTTTTAATGCTTCTATATAAGGTTTTGGGACCTTTCAAATCCTATTTTTACTTAATCAAAATATATACCAATCTAACCAATTATTGTAATGTGTAAAGTAAATATCAAAACATCATATTTATACACATTTAACACTTAATTTTTAATGTGGAAACTCTATTAAGGAAAAAACCACTTGGGACCGGTAACCTAAAATATTTTCACTCTTTTGAAGTGAGTCGGGTTAAGAGCCAAGCCTGTTAAAGGTTACAAACACACTATAAGGTGTGACCTTGATGAAGGGTGCTCCCCTTAATACCACAAACACATAACAAAATTAGAGAAACAACAACAATTTGCAAGAACAACAAATGGGCTTCTTATTATCTCCACAAATGTGGAATTACAAACTTTCAGAATTACAATATGCAAAGCCACATGGGCATTCCCTTACAATATTCTATAGGACAAAGCCTCGAATTATTACCCAGATCTACCCAGAACTATCCTGAACTATCTTGAACTGTCCTAGACAACACTACGAGCTTTCTTTATATAGGCAAATTCCATTGCCCGAGAAGGTTCCAAAAATTTAGCCCTTAAGGCCGACTATACATAGAATTATTTTATTTTCATAATTTTTACAATAGGGTTGGCTCAAAAGAAATATAAAATATGCTTTTAGGTGGCCAAACTTTTAGAGGCCATAATGTTTTAACCGTAGCTCTATTTTTCTATTGTAACCACTTTTCAAAAATGCCATGACAAGATCTACAGTGCCTGACATGCGCAAGCACCAGTCAACCGGGGGTCGATCGCGATCCGGAGCCTCTAAGGCCTTCAAAATTGACCTGAAAGATTTCATACCCAAAAACCTCAATAACTTCACTGATACTGATGATGTGGCAATGAAACTCAACTGATAGGCTGATATGACTAGGATGAACCTCCAACTGTGAAATCAGAACATTCCGAGATCATATGACCAACTTACTAAAAATAGTAAGTTTCCATAAATAGTAGCTTTGCACAAGATAGCCCTTATTGAAAAGCAACAGAAATATTTTTGGGTGATGCAAGATTGCTCTTACACCCAAGATGCTCCTACATCAGACACCCAGGGTAATTTGAGAAGTGACCCTGTCACGACTCAGGTGTGAAGAGGGAAACCAAGATGGTTAACCTCCTCCTTTGTTAGCCATGATGAATCTTCAATAGGTCATCCTTTTCATTTAACCAGATATTCTTCATATACCATGTTCCTTGTACTTCTACCAACATGACTATCCAGTATGTCTTCAATCTTCTTGATATCTGAACTGGTTGCTAGAATACTCCACTGTGTTGCTGTAACCTCATCTTCAACTCCTCCTTCATGATACTCTATCAAATCTGAAATGTTAAATACTGGTGAAATATTCAATTCAGTAGGCAATTCTACCTCATAGGCATTTCCTAAATCATACTTTTTCAATATCTTACATGATCCAAACTTCTTCATTTTCAGCTTGTTATATGTACCAACTGGAAATCGCTCCTTCTACAAATGAACCATGACTTCATCTCAACCTAAAATTTCTTATGCCTTCTTTTCTCATTTGCCTTAGCCTTATATTGTGCATTCATCTTGGTAATGTGCTTCCTCACCTCCTCATGGATTTTCTTCAAATGTTCTACAAAATCCTCAGCTTCAGCACTACTTATTTTTCCTTTATCTGTCTTCCTCAACTTAGATGCATTTCTGGGACTACTTCCATATACAATCTATGGATGATGTGATGAACTAAACTTCAAATCTATCTTCAACTCTTCACTTTCTTCTAGTGTCATTCTGTGTGTTACCTTATTTGGAAAACTGGCTCTTGGACTCAAGTCCATCTGGTGACTGATCTTTCTTACTGGTGGTAATCCATCAGGTACATTATCAAATATAATATCTTCAAACTCATTCAATAATTCTGCAACTTCTACAAGAGCATCTTCTACTTCCTCTTTCTCAGCCTTTGGAATTAAGGTAAAACACATATGCTCATGCCGCATACTATCTAAGAAATTTCCTCTATCAACAAAAGTTATTCTTGCATTACCACATACCTTTTCTTCGGTCTCCTTCAATGACTTGCCCTGAATTATTACCCAGATCTATTACCTAGAACTATCACGAACTGCCTAAGACAACACTATGGGCCTTCTTTATATAGGCAATTTCCACCGTTCGAGAAGGTTTCAGAAATTTAGCCCTTAAGGTCGACTATACATAAAATTATTTTATTTTCACAATTTTTACAATAGGGTCGGCTCAAAAGAAATATAAAATATGCTTTTAGGTAGCCAAACTTCTGGAGGCCATAACTTTTTAACCGTAGCTCTGTTTTTCTATTGTAACCACTTTTTGGAAATGCCATGATGAGATCTACAGTGCTTGAGATGTGCAAGCGCCAGTCAGTCAGGGGTTGATTGTGATTCGGAGCCTCTGAGGCCTTCAAAATTGACCTGAAAGATTTCATACCCAAAAACCTCAATAACTTCACTGATACTGATGATGTGGCAATGAAACTCAACTGATAGGCTGATATGACTAAGATGAACCTCCAACTGTGAAATCAAAACATTCTGAGATCATATGACCAACTTACTAAAAATAGTAAGTTTCCATAAATAGCAGCTCTGCACAAGATAGCCCTTATTGAAAAGCAACAGAAATATTTTTGGGTGATGCAAGATTGCTCTTACACCCAGGATGCTCCTGCATCTGACCTTGTTAGAGGATTCATCACTAACAGTTCTCTATAACCATACATTCACTTGGGTCAATAAGAAAATAAGTAACATTCATAGAATGTAAATAGAAAAAGACGGTTAAGTCTCACTCGATTAAGAGATTTTGACTATAGCAATTGTTAGAAAGCAACAGTATATGACCTAATCCAAATGCAACTTCATTTTCTCATTTTCAGTTCTATGCTAAGATCAATATAACTCTGGTCATCATAATCTCTTCAATCTCCTTCTTCCTCTAACTTTATTTTGTTCGATTAAGTCCTTCTGTCACTTAGTTAGGTCTATAGAATCACTCGATTCTCTCTTCAACTTATCTGACTAGCTTCGCATGTATGCACCGATGATTTTATCTCTCCTATATTTCTTGTTCATATTTCTTGTCTCCTTATATAAATATGATAAACCATTTTCATTTCAGCCATAGATTTTTCCTCTTGATCTCCATCATTGATTTTTCCTCTTTAACCTTCCTCAAAACTTGTTCCTTAATACATTTTCAATTTTCATCTTTCGATCATCCTTGAAATTTTCCAACCCTAGATCTTCATAACAAATTGTGTCTTTATCCTTGGAATCTTCTAGATTTATCTAGCTCATCATCACATGTCAACAATCACATGTTTCACTTTATTTGTCTTGCTCAATCAATACCATGATATGTCAAGTTTTTCTTGCTTAGTTAATACCGCACTCGATGTACACTACATCTTCTCGGTGTTCACTATATCTAATCGGTGTACACTAATTTCTTCATATACTAACCAAAGTAACTTGTACATTCTTGATCTTCAACACTTAACAAAATCATGTAAGCCAATCAAATCACTATCATACTATCATAGACTCATCAATAAATTGCTCAATGAATACCTTATTCATAACTAACTCATACATCTCATCTTCATGCTAATATCTCCTTTCCTTCACCAATATCATCTTCTTCAAATGTTTGCAACTATCATGATAAGTAAAGTCAAAACTAGTTGACATCAATGACAATATAACAATTGATCTAATTCCTCACATATACCTTAGTAACTTGGTGATCATCATAACATTCTCCCATTCTTTTCTCAAAGTCGTCTATCATTTGTAGTTCTATAAATCTCTCCCTTTGGCATTGATGGAAGAATAATATGAAATATACCATCTCGGTTTTTATGTTGTGACTCAGTTATCTCTCCCTTAGCTTATGATTTAATATGTTTAATCACTACACATACTCTCCCTTTCGATTAGCTCTTTCCTAGCTGAATATTTCATGAATAATTCTCTCCCTTGTTTCATCTCTCTGATATTTCATGTGTAATCATCTCTCCCTTTGACAACAATGCCAAAATAATCTCTTCACTAGAAAAATCAATATCTTTGTTGTTCCTTTACAGATTCTTGTACTTTACATGTACATATAGGCTCAATTTCAGCTTGTCTTTCACTTTCTTCATCACAACCTTAGGAATCCCATAGTGTAAAAATCTTGCATCAACATAATTAGATCTTCTGATAAAGAATAGGTTCACTACTACATTTGGGGCCAAATTTTGACAAAAGTTTTCGACAGGTAACTTTTTATTACAAATTTGGTGTTTTTTTTTTGTAATAGGCCCCAATGATGTCGGTATTCTGATGGGTGTTTAATTGACCATCAGAATTTTGATAGATTCAGAGTATAGATAAAAATAAAAATAAAAGTGAAACGACCTCATCATTTTTATTTTGATTGGATAAAAGAGCGGGAGAAAAGGAGTGAAAGCTGAGCGCAGGAGAAGGTATGTGATTTCTTCATCTTTTGAGCCTCTAGCATCATATTTGAATTCATTGCATTTTATTTGATCATGAATGCTCTTTTAAATGATCACATTCTACTGGTATCGTGCCCTAGCTAGTGCTTTATCTCTATTATTTGATGTTATTGGTGCTTGTGCTCAAGGATATCGATTCACTGTATTCAAATGTTTGGATTCACGTTTGTTGATATTACTGGCATATATGTTTAATGACGCAATTGTATATTGTTTTCACTGAAATGGCCGCATTCTACTGGTGTTTTGCCCTAGCCTATGCTTTAACTCCATTATTTGATGTTATTGGTGCTTGTGCTCAAGGATATCCATTTTTTTGAAATGTTGATTGTGGTTATCAAATGGACAGCCCGTGAGCTTCTAGCTAGGCACCATTTGTATTGATAGCTTAGGGAATCAAATGTATTGTATCATTGATAGTTGAGACTTTTTTTAAAGGAAATAGGACAAAGAACGATTTTTATTTAGTTTCTCTATTTTGATCCCTAAGTGGCTTACAACCCTAGAGAAGTATATGCAGATTTACGAATGTAGTTGCAGGATACATAGCAGCCGATAATTCACAAGAAATCCATGCATCCAATTTGAATAGAAATTAATACAAAGAAATAGGGTCCTCCAATAGCGCAATCATCTAGACCTTGACTGTCCCCTCAACCAGTGACCCTTTAAAACCAGGTTATCATGCAATCAGTGAGTGATCCTTCATTCTCCTGGTCTGCCCTACATCCAAACATATTGGAAATACATAATACAATGATAACAAGTCTTTCACAATCCCCCTTCCCTCAAGGAACACTATCAACCAGCCCTTCCACATAGCATTTCAGTATTTTATGAGTGCACTGTGTAGGAATAGTTAACATTAAACAAGGAGCAAACTCCTCAACACATCTTGAAAACCATTGAATTCAATAATAAATGAAACCTAACACCAACACTATTCCTTCCATAGTTGCAGGATACATAGCAGTCGATAATTCACAAGAAATCCATGCATCAATTTTTTATAAGGATATCCTACTAATCAATAGGAATTTTCTTGAGATGACCAATGATTATGCATTTTGATGGCAGTGTGCTAGTTCAAAAGGATAATATAAATTTGAAACAATTTTTTCTAATTTTCTCAAACTATAAATGTCATTAAAGGGAAAATATTATGTGGAAAACCCACAAACTAAGCTAACAAATGATTGTACATCAAATTATTCCTATATTCATTCAAGTATTTCTATGCTTCAGCTACCTGACCTTTGAGCTTCATCTAAAGGAATGTGTAGCTTTAAGATAGAGTTACTTCTTGGGCCTTACAATAGGGTGGAATATGATCAAGATTTGTTTAGGTTGTATCTTTGTTAGTCCCATTGTTAGGTTCTTATAGTTCATGGTTTGAATCTATTATGGTTGTGTAAGAGATTTGTAGATTCTTTTTCTAACATAATTATTGGACACCATGATTGGAACAACTGGTTGTTGGCTATTGTACACATGAATCATATTTGTCAATGGTTCTTTGTGTTCAAGAATTCATTGATCAATCTTTGAGATTTATTGTCCCAGCTTTAAAAGAGTGATAAAAGATATAGTGAGTGCTATCTTTTCCAAGTGTTTTGTGGGTGCCATTATCTTCTAGGAGTAATTGTTGGAACTAAATTATGTTCTTTGCCTCTAGTAAATATTGCAGACACAATCATCTTCTTGGTGAAAGGTTGCTTCCATCCCTATGAGGCAATATTGCATGGTTTCTATTCCCTTGTAGTATAGTGAACCTAATTTAATACAAGTGTGCACTAATTTGGGATCCATAATTTATGGCCCCTACACTGTGGTTGTTAGCCTAAGATAGGCCTACCTTTGCATATAATAAGAGGCCAACATGAAACAAACATCCAAAGGTTAGGGGGTTGTTCCCTGTCCATAATTTATTATTTAAGTGTTAATTGATGATGGGTCTATCGTGTAATTCATACCTAGTGTGTCTCTTTCTTTCTCTCCACATTTCACATTAGGAGTATATGCTATAAAATACTAATGAAATCAACTATTGGTCAAATCTAATCAAAATTACAATATAAAGATTAAAATAGATCTTGAAGAAATATGGGAACCATTTTTTACAGATATTGTACAAATGAAGAGAATACTCCGAAGAGGAAATGCTTCAATGTGGAACAATTGAAGGACAATATTTTACTTTTATATGCACATCTGCAATATTTTTGATATATTTCTAAGATAACAAAACCATAGAAAGAATAGCATATAGAAGAAAGTAAAGAATGATGATCATACTTTGAGATATTGTGGAAACTTAAAGGAAAGAATGCTTGGTGGGGTTATCATGCAATCATTGAGTGATCCTTCATTCCCCTCTTCCAGTGACCCTTCAAAACTGGGTTATCATGCAATCAGTGAGTGATCCTTCATTCTCTTGGTCTACCCTACATCCAAACATATTGAAAATACACAATACAATGATAACAAGTCTTTCAAAATCTCCCTTCCCTTAAGGAACACTATCAACCATCCCTTCCACATAGCATTTCACTGTTGTATGAGTGGATTATGCAGGAACAGTTAACATTAAACAAGGAGCAAACTCCTCAACACGTCTTGGAAATCATTGAATTCAATAATAAATGAAACCTAACACCAACACTATTCCTTCCATTCACTTCTACCAAGAATAAAGCATTTAATCCATTCAACATTACATATAATCATTAGATAGTTACATTTCCTAACTGTGTAGAGGAATAGTCATGACCAAAATGATCAAAACTACTTTCACCCTTGCACAAGCTATTCCAAACTTCAAGTAAAATGAGCAATATGCTATATCAAATCATTCATATTCATAGTAACCATTCGAAGGATCATTTTTTCAATGAACCCTCTGACTATACCCTTGCGGCAGAGAAAGGAAACCTCAAAATAGAGAAAAGAAACTTAGTAAAACCAATCTATGCCATTGTTTGTGAGGGAAAATTAGTCATGACATCAAGTGTCATCTCATCATGGTCTATTCACCATGTTTCAACACCCCATTCACTCTAATCTATTCAACTTACACCATTCTTCTTCTCCAGGACTCAAAGGCTTGAAATAGTATATGTGGTAAAAATTCATGAAATACTAAAGAAGACCTACTATTTTTCAAACTAATCTTCATTGTCCCCCACAAAAAACTAAGTAATAACTACTCTACCTTTAATTTGTTTAACAATGCACCATATTAAATAAAGTAGGTTCTATCACACATGGCACGAACTCTCTTCAAACTCAAAATATGTTGCATACGTAGTACAAAACTCATGAGATTCTAAAGAAGGCCTCACTCTTAATGAGTTATAAACATGCCATTGTTTCAATTTTGCTTGCAAGTTATGATAATTTTTGTAAACATGCCATTGGTTCAATTTAGTGTATTCATTTTTGTCAGAAAAATCTTCATTTTCTTCTGATTGTCTTCTTTATATAGTAGCATGTATTAATTGGCTGACAAATAAAGAAGCATTTAGACAATCAGAAGACAATGAAGATAATTTTAAATGCATCTAACACAAAAAAAAAAATTTACAAAACTGAACCAATGGCATGTTTACAAATTGATAGGTGAGTTCTTGTTACCACCATCGATATTCTCCCTCGCTCATACCGAGAATTATGTGCCACTATGAAAGATATTGGAATAGAGTATCAAGCAATAGATGATTGTCCCAATGATCATATTATTTATCATAAAGAACATGAATTTTTAATAGAATGCCCTGAATTTCATACGAGTAGATATCAAATAGATCAAATAACAAAAAAGGTGCCTCACAAGGTTCTTCGTTACATCCCCATTATACCACATTTGCAAAGATTATTCAAGTGTAGTAGCTTGGCATAATTTATGGATTACCATGCACGCAATAGGAGTCAAGATGACATTATTCAAAGACTTACGGACGGTTTTGTATTTAATGACATAGAGGAAAAGTGGCCGCACTTTATCGAAGAACCTTAAAATCTCAAGGTTTCAGTCGTAGCGGACAATGTCAATCCATTTGGAGAGCTAAGATCTGTTTATACTGTTTGGCCTATTTTTGTCATCAACAATAACATTCCTCCATGGATGTCAATAAAGAGGGAGCACATTATGTTGGCAATGATTGTTCCAGGTATTTGATCATTTAATAGTTATCTGCATGTAATTATAAATCTTGTAGTAAAATGGTCACAATAATTATGTAATATTGTTGTTCATTCAACCAGGTAAATACCAAGTTAAAGATATGAATGTTTATATTGAGCCTCTTATCGACGAGTTGGTGGAGTTATGGAAAGGTGTCACTATGTATGACATCTCTAGACCAATAGGAGATAGACAATTTCAATTCCATGCAATACTTGTATGGACAATACTTGATGCTCGAGGGCTAACACATTTTTTTGGTATGTTATGGTGAATTCAAGTTGCACATGATAATTCTAAAAATAAAAATTAACATATTTAATCCAATCGTATCATTACCTTGTAGGTCTTCAAAAAAAGGGAAAATTTGCATGTCCAGTTTATGGTCCAAAGATGAAATCTCATCATTCAAAAAGTTTAGGAAAGTAGGTGTTTGATGAGCATAGACACTTTTTCCACAAAAATCATAACTATCGAATTACTGAAAAATATCTTTTCAATGGGAAAGAAGAGACTACATCTAAGCCACGGAGAATAACACCTCATCTATGGAAGTTGGAATATAATAAAATTAATCATCAAGGTAATACCATTCTACCTAATGGTTTATGTTTGGAATTTGTATATTTTTATTGTGTTTTGTTTGCTGATTATGTGATTGATGATCGTGAATGTCATCAAGGCAACACTACTGAGCACCTTCCAAAGGGACTAAAAGATTATCCCAGACAATTTAGTAGGTTGCCCTACTACGAGCAGCTGCAAATTGTGCATTTGTTTGATACTATGCATATTGGAAAGAATGTAACGGAGACATTGTGGAAGATATTGGATAGAAGGCGTGACAAAGAAAAAATTGTCAAAATTTGTAACAACATTCATGAATCAAATCATGCAATGAAAAATTTTATTGAATCAAATAGAAATGGAGAATGAATTAATACAAGTGCCCTTGGTTATTAACAGAACAACAAAGTGATGCCATAAAAGATGTCATCCAAAAAATTTGATTTCCCACAGGATTTGTTGCAAACATAAGCAGTACCATATCAAAGAAAAGTGAATTTGGGCCAGGGTTGAAAATGCATGATTGGCATACCTTCATCAAGGTAATTCATGTTCTTTTGTATTTACAATATATTTGTAAACTGCATGTACTTCTCATTGTATTATATGAGAAAAGAATGACATGATTATTTTTATAATTGTTGTAGTATGTGCTACCCCTATCTCTCCCAGAGAACTTCAACAATAACATCAAACAAGTGATATATGATCTTGAAAAATACATGAGGTAAGCAATGATATCTGTTCAATTTGTTATATATATATATATATATATATATATATATATATATATATATATGTATATATATATATATATGTATATATATATATATATATATGTATATATATATATATATATATATGTATATATATATATATATACATATGTATATATATATATATATATATATATATATGTATATATATATATATATGTATATATATATATATATATATGTATATATATATATATATGTATATATATATATATATATATATATATATTGTGTAAAGTCTCGTGTTTATATATTTTTGTGTCTTGAATGTCTTGTAGGTGGTTGTCATCTAAAAAAATCTATAGAGCAAATATAAAATACTGGGAGAGAAAAATTCCTCATCTAATGTGTGAAATGCAAAAGTGTCTACCTTCAACCTTTTTCAATGCACAAGAACACTACCTCATACACCAAGTTGAGGAGATTGAAATGTGTGGACCCATACACACTCGGTCAATGTGGATGGTTGAGAGGCAGCTGAAATTTTTGAAGGCTTTGGTTTGGCAAAGAGCACGTCCTGAGGGTTCTATGATGGAGGGATATATGGTATACTAGACTATGGTGTACGTTACTAAATATCTTCCTAAGCTTGCAGCAAAGATCCATATAGATCGCATTTGGGATCTCGACACCATTAGAAAATTTAAAGGGGAGTACTTGGTGGGGAAAGGTAGAATGAGGAAAGTGGGAGGTAATAAATCATAAGATGTTATTGTAGCTGTTAATTAATTCTTAATCTTCAAAATTAATTAGTTGTAAGTAGTCTATTTATTTTTTGTACAGCTGTTTGAGAGTGGGATGCAATACATTTGTATGTTGCAAACAATCAAGATTGGATGACGAAATGGATTGAATGATGTCATCATTTAGGTTGCACATTAGCATGGGAAGATGTATCTTCATTGATTAATGAAGCTCATCGTAATGGAGATCCAAATGTTACGCAAAGGGAAATAGATTTAGCACATGGTTTAAGAGATTTTCAGGTATGTATAAATTTGTTAATCACTCGTACGTTTATGAACTCTTGATGCATTAATTTATACATGTTTTACATATTTTTGCAGGTCAAACACCACAAGGCTATGTTTTGCAATGGTCATAAATTTCACATTAAAAATTTGGATGACACAAAAAAAACTTGTGATTCTGGGATAAGTGCAGTCTTTTAGGTGACTAATGTTTCATCTAGAAATGACTTACATCCTCGAGAGTCTGAAAATTGATACTATGGCATTTTGGATTATATACTTGAGTGTGACTTTAATTCCTTCAAATTAGTTCTCTTCATCATCAGATGGTATAGGCTACGACTTAATCAAAATGATCCTGATAGAACTATTATTGAACATGATAATAGATTTCCAATGATTAATACAAGGTGGTTTGAGCTAGTTGGAGATGAACCCTATGTTCTTCTAAGCCAATGTGAGCAGGTATTTTACTCAGAGGTTCCACATAAATCAGGTTGGTCATTTGTTGTTAGACATGATCCAAGAGGAAGGCCGATGAGATATAATGTGATGGAAGAAGAAGATTGTGAACAATTGGAAGATAATGTAGATGATGATCACGAACAACAGTTAGTCAATGATGTTCCTGATGCAACTTTTCTTGAAGAAGAAGAAGATAATGATGATGATGATGATGATGATGATGATGATGCTACTGATGATGATGTTGTTGTTGATGATGATGATGATGATGATGATGTCGATGATGATGACAATGACGAAGATGATGACAATGACAATGGTGGTGATGATGTCGATGTCAACGATGATCATGGTGATTAGTTGGATGAAGAAGAAGATGAATGACATGAATGAAATGTACAGTTGCATGATCACTTCTTAATCTATTTAATATTGATTTCTTGATAGAAATGTGTAGTTATGCAATCAATGCTTAATCTAATTAAATCATGATGTATTTACTATGGGATGCTTATGGTTTTTAATGTACTTACTATGTGGTTTTGAGTATATGTATCATGAATTTTTTAGCTAACATTAGATAATTGTATTACATATGTAGGTACCCGAACTCCTTCACGAGAATCCCACACAGTCTCATGGATCGACAGGTATAAGTCAATACATCGTATAAAGATTAATGTATTTCACAATATGAAAAATATCTCACATTACTTGCTATCTCTCTCATTTGATGGAGTACAGGTAGCAGCAAATAGGTATTTGTCAGATGTGTCTTCCTCGAGCAAAGAAAGTGAGTCATTTAGTATGTCTGAATTATGAAGATCAACTAGAGGTCAAAAGACTAGAAGGAAATTCAATAAATGCATGAAATTTTTCCTTGCTCAAGGGGTGTCATGTTCTTATGATGATGAGAGAAAAGGAAACATTGAGGTGCCCTCTAGGTACCAAAATCTACAAAAACAATGGGTCCCCAAGGAACTTCCTCCAATAAACACTGATTTTAGTGTTAATGGCAAGATATATCATATTGCACCATCATCAATACATGGTTTGGGCCTATTTTCCATGGATGGCATAAAGGTCTTTTACAACAAAGTTGTTGAATTGATGGAGTATGTTGGACCTTCTTACGATTACAAAAGTTGGATGCGAATTGTTTAATATAAAAAATGTATGTGTCGGTATGCACTCTTGGCAAATTATATTCAAAAAAAAGACAATGAGAAAAGTAAAAGAGTGGCTATATACATTGACAGAAGGCCAAAAGCATCAAAGAATATTGTAGGTTTTATAAATAGCACGAAACCTCTGTCAACTATTAAGCAACCCAATTGGGGTGGATGGTGAGGAGACTGTCCCTGAAGAGGAGTCCTTTGATGAGGACCTACTTGTTGATTTGGGTGCTTGTGATGAGCCGGCCTTTGCAATTAAAAAATGCCTCCACAAAATTGGATAAAGATTGGCTGAATTGGCATCTATATTCCCTTTGACTCTTGAGTCACAAAAGAGGGCAACTAAACTGATCCACCTATCTCAAAATTAATGAGTAAGTATTAATGTAATTTTTAATTATAAAAAAAGTTCAATAATAGTTTTTATATTATAGTAGTCTTTTATGTCATTAAAAAATAAGTGGATGGGTTGCTTTTACAGCTTTTTTTGCATAATTTTGATCCTCACAGCCATGATGAGGGTACTGTAGCTGGTTCAGGTAGATCGCATGTTGGACTATATTTTTTTTTTACTCTCTAACAATATTGTCCATGCTAATCACTGGTTTTATTATGCTCTAACAATCTTATTCTTCAGCACGTGTCAATGATCATTTACTATCACCGCCTCATACGATGGCAGGCTCAGATGTACTACGTCCTGCAATGTCAGCAACACGTAGCATGGCCACAGATGCCATGGCACCACCTACTCGTACACGGATTTTATTTTCTCTATCATTCTATATATGTTTATTTCCCTTGAAGTGTTCTTTCTTAGGGCCATTTTGTAATCAATTCAATTTATGCAACAGGGGATGCAACACTTGATGGTGATTTGTATGGATATACTAGTATTGCTAGTACGGGAATGGTGAAGGATTGCATATTGCTTGTGACCGAAGAAGAAGGAGTTCCCTTGAAAATAGAAAAACTTCTAGGTACTTTAAAGATTGGACCTTTCTTTTACTATACAATCATATGTTAATCACACCTTGCATTCAATATGAGAAGCTTACATCTATTGTATTCTTATTTTATACTATTATATCCTTCGACTAATGATCCCATGATTATTTTTTAGGGAATGATGTTTTTTATAGTAAACTTAATGACGAGTGTTTGCGGATATTCGGACCCACCATCTGTACAGGGTGGAACATCATATCCAAACTAAAATCCCAATCCACTATTTTGATTTCATATCATTGCTAGGATAGTTATCATTACATACATTTTTTAATCTAACACTGTTTTCTTTATTAAAAGGTGGAAAACCCAAAATCAAAAGTTAAAGGATGATCTTGTAGAGAGTATGATAAATTTTTTTGGACCTCGTGCATTTGAGAAGGGTAAGCTCCTTCAAAGAGCTGGGATATGTTTGAGGTATACTAGGGACTAGTACAGGTGTACATTAACCAAAAACCCACATTACTAGTGCCCCCCTTGCATTCCTGATTTAGAGTGGAAATCTCTTATTCTGGATGCGAATGAGAAAACTGAACTAAAAAAAGGAAATACACCACCAGAGAATAGAAGAAGGTATGTGATATTGTTAAGAATGTAATTGTGTACTAAATACTCTTCATATTTATATGAACTAACATATTTCAATCTCTTCATAGATTGTCTGACACATCAAAGGCAACAAAGGCAAGATTGCAAAAGAACAGGAAACACAAGCTAGGCTCTAGCGGTTATTCGAAACTTGTTGCACGAGTTGTAAGTGTTAATATTGTCAGAATTGAATGAGGAAAAATACAATATGTAGATGGCTTTTAACACTGAAAATAATTCTTTGATCTTTAAATACTTATTTATAATTTGAAATATTTTTTTGTTTTGATGAAATAATAAAATAAAATTTGACGATACCAAGCAAAAATGCAGGGGACGAAGTTCAATGTAAGTCTCACAGAAGAGGACAAGAGAATTGACTTCCAACAAGGCTGTAAAGTCATGGCAGAAAGAATAAGAAGTGCACAAGGTTTTACTGATGGATCCATCACGGTAAGTAAGCTAAATAGATGATATTTCAAATTTAATTATTTACCAATTAGTTTATTTGATGTTAAGTTCCAACATAAAGTGAGTAAATTTGTTTTAAGTAAGAAAACAATGATAACATGAATGCGTATGAAATTGAAATGCAGCCTACCAATTCTTGTCGTACACAACCTGTGCGTGTTGATGACAATGAGGATGTGCATCACAGTAATACAAGTAAACATCTTAAATTGATTGGTGTAGTAATACAAATTTAATTGCAATTGGTGTTTGGATTAATGTAACAATTTGTATTGCAGTTGTAGAGAGTGTAGAGGTCGTTGTTAATGAGCATGTTGAGGTTGAGGCCGAGGCCAGAAAAACTGACCTTGATGTTGATGATGTGACTAGATTAGGTAAAGAGCTATACGATTATGGCCTGTAAAGTACTGAAATACTTTAAAATATTTTTAATGTTTTTAATTATAATAAAATATTTTTAATTTAACCCTTTTATATGTTATTGCAGATGACCCCCCTTTGCATCAATAGAGAACTAGGCATGCATTGAGATCTAATGAGAGGGTAGATGATCATCATGATGATATCGATACTCATCTTAATGATTACATCTTAAAAACTAGAAATCAAAAGAAAAAAAAGAAATGATTGTCATCTATGCACCTTAATTGATAATGACTGATTTTTATATGCCAATGAATTTAATTATGTGGTAGTGAATGTTCATAAATGTTATAATGTGTTAATGAATGTCATCGTGTGATAATTAATGAATGTCACATTTTATTAACATGTGAATGAATGTTAATGAATGTTATCGTGTGATAATTAATGAATGTTATATTTTATTAATAGATGAAATAATGAATGAATGTTAGATGTTAGCGGAGAATTTAGAGTGATGTTAGAGGGGGGGTGGGGCCAAATGAGCTTCCACCTTCACGTGGTTGGCCCTATTTAGTACAGAATATAAAACTATTCTCGAAACAAAGTGAAGCTCAATAAGTTTGTTCCTTATATAGGGTCTCAAGTGTAGCTTTTATCCCACTCTCAACATTGCAGGCTTCAAGTGGTGTTCTGATATTGGTTTCTCCATCTCCCACTAACATCTTGTCTTTCTCCTAAGAACTCTCACTGAGCTCTAATATATGGATGAGCCGAAGGTGTCCCTTACAGGCTACACATATATAATATGGAAGATATAGGGAACAAATATACTACAACATAGAATGAGTCAACCTGAATCTATAGTTTCTTCATTCACAATGAAAATTCAAATTACAAGCCATATTTTAGATTTAATATTCATATTCATCTTCATCATGATCATAGCCATCATAGTCAGCATTTGGTTCAACTTCATTTGAACCACACTCCATGTCGGGTACCATTATAAGGCATGGAGTGTGGTCATACCCATGTTACCATAATAATGAGTTAGCCTATAAAAGTATGAATAAAATACCTCATGTATCATATTTATAATACTATAGGTGCACTCAGGATTGGCCCAGGCACCCAAGTTCCTACCAAAGGAACCCAAGTCGAACCCTAAGGAGAACAAAAGTAGAACCGAAACCCAGCCTCAAACAAAGAACCAGATAACTTGGCTTTTTTCTAATTCAAGTTTATTTCTGAGTTCTTCTCCAATTCCAACCTGATTATTTTGTATCTTGTTTTCCAATTTTCCTTCTTCCTCACTCCAAATTATCTTATGTTGTTATTTCCTTTTACTAATTGTGCTATTTCAAGGATCACCACCCATGACTTGGTTAAGATGATAAATGTTGTCAATGCCTTTATTACCAAGGAATCACCACCCACCATTAATGAATATTAATGATCATTATTTCGTAAGGGTAATCATTGTTTGTGTATGTTGATCACCCAAGGCTTTGGCTATGATTTGCATGCTGTGAGGTTTGTCAGAAGTGGGGGTATGACATGTTGGTTGGATTATAACATATTGACACTTACATCATGAAGAAGACAAATGATTAAATAGAAAGAGAGGACCAACTGAACCATCTTGTGGTCAGTCTATATCACATTGAGAAACAACGTCAAGACTCAAGAATCAAAACAATAAAAAGTTTCTTCAAGACCATGAATGATCAACAACATTCCATCAGAAAATAAAACACTAATCTATATTATCATTAAGCCATAAAATATGTCTTTAAAGTTTAGAAGCATCACAAAAACTTTCAAGAAACATAGTACTATCCAAAATGAATACCCTCCAAATGATTATGATTATGTTGATGTTGATGTCTATAATTTATGTCTAATGATTATGATGATGTTGATGTTGATGTCTACAATTTATTTCACTTACTGATGCTTGCCTAGATTGAATTTTGAATTGCCAGGCTAGAAAACGCTTTCAAAGTTTAGTGTCTGTTCTAGATGATACTCTTAGTTACAGCTCAAATGCAACTCAACATATTTTTTATGCTGGGCAACCCACTGCAGAAACTCATCCGCAGGTGAAATTTAATGTTGTGAATCTTGGCATTGTTAATGTTATTACTTTTACTCACGTTTCATATTTGTGAAAATGTTTCTTGGCACTATCTTCTTTTTCAATTCCTATATTTGCATCTTTTTAGATCATTAACTTAAGCATTACATGTCTTTGTTCAAATTTTATTCTAACACTACATTATATCTTATTCTTATTACAATGTTCTTTGTTGTGGGGGAGGAGGTCAATCTTTATTGTCTTCATTGTGGGGGACAATGAAGATTTCTCTAACAAATAGCAGGTCTTCTTTAGTATCTTATAATAACATGCTAAACTGATAAAGGTGTTATGGGCATTTAATCTGCAATTATTAATAGACTAAGAATATTATTACTATGCGTAATGTTCCATTTACATGCATTTAACAAAAAAAACAAATTTACAAAACTGAACCCATGGCATGTTTACAAGAAAGATGTGTTGAGGAGTTTTCTCCGTGTTTAATGTTAACTATTCCTGCACAATCCACTCATACAACAGTGAAATGCTATGTGGAAGGGATGGTTGATAGTGTTCCTTGAGGGAAGGGGGATTGTGAAAGACTTGTTATCATTGTATTGTGTATTTCCAATATGTTTGGTTGCAGGGCAGACCAAGAGAATGAAGGATCACTCACCGATTGCATGATAACCCAGTTTTGAAGGGTCACTAGTTGAGGGGACAGTCAAGGTCTGGATGATTGGGCCATTGGAGGACCCTATTTCTTTGTATTAATTTCTATTCAAATTGGATGCATGGATTTCTTGTGAATTATCAGCTGCTATGTATCCTGCAACTGCATCCGTAAATCTGCATATACTTCTCTAGGGTTGTAAGCCACTTAGGGTTGTAAGCCACTTAGAGATCAAAATAGAGAAACTAAATCAAAAGTGTTCTTTGTCCTATTTCCTTTTAACAAAGTGTCAACTATCAATGATACAATACATTTGATGCCCTAAGCTATCAATACAAATGACACCTAGCTAGAAGCTCATGGGCTGTCCATTTGATAACCATAGTCAACATTTCAAAAAAATGGATATCCTTGAGCACAAGCACCAATAACATCAAATAATGGAGTTAAAGCACGGGCTAGGGCATGGTGCTAGTAGAATTTGGTCATTTCAGTGATAGAAATATACAATGGGGTCATTAAACGTGCCAGTAATATCAACAAACGTGAATCCAAACATTTGAAAACCAATGACATGTTTACAACAAAGGTCTAATAGAACTCCCAACAATTCTTAAACATACTTTATCTGATATGATGAATTCTTAAACAATTAAGGTTGGAGTAGACATAGTTAGCAGTCTACAAAATTAGACCTTTATTAACAATTGATCATATCAGATAACTAGTATGTTTAAGAATTGTTGGGACTGGTCCTTTGGCGTGTATTAAACAGAATAGAATTTTCAACATATTATTATCATTCTATTTCTTTTTTGTAAACATGCCATTGGTTCAATTTTGTAACTTCACTGTTGTATGAGTGGATTGTGTAGGAACAGTTAACATTAAACAAGGAGAAAACTCCTCAACACATCTTGGAAACCATTGAATTCAATAATAAATGAAACCTAACACCAACACTATTCCTTCCATTCACTTCTACCAAGAATAAAGCATTTTAATCCATTCAACATTACATATAATCATTAGACAGTTACATTTTCTGACTGTGTAGAGGAACAGTCACGACCAAAATGATCAAAACTACTTTCACCCTTGCACAAGCTATTCCAAACTTCAAGTAAAATGAGCAATATGTTATATAAAATCATTCATATTCATAGTAACCATTCAAAGGATCATTTTTTCAATGAACTCTCTGACTGTACCCCTATGACAGAGAAAGGAAACCTCAAAATAGAGAAAGGAAACTTAGTAAAACTAGTCTATGCCACTGTTTGTGAGGGTACAGTCATGATAAGTGCCTCTCAAACCTCTCCAAACATGTAAGATTGTCTTTAAATACTTTATTGATCTCTTCTAAACATTAACCAAATCAAACCTACATTTGAATCCACACACAATAACCCCAAAATGAAGGGTTTTATATCCTTTAATGAATCTCAGTCACTGGTAATGGATGGACAGTCAAACCAGTAGTCTCCAAAGTATTCAATAAGTGACTGGATTGTATTTAATCCATGCCAAAGGACCATTTGTATGAAATTGTCAATCACATAGCATTTCACTATTGTATGAGTGGATTGTGCAGGAACAGTTAACATTAAACAAGGAGCAAACTCCTCAACACATCTTGGAAACCATTTAATTCAATAACAAATGAAACCTAACACCAACACTATTCCTTCCATTCACTTCTACCAAGAATAAAGCATTTAATCCATTCAACATTACATATAATCATTACACAGTTACATTTCATGACTGTGTACTAGAGGAACAGTCACGACCAAAACGATCCAAACATTTGAAAATAGTGAATCGATATCCTTGAGCACAAGCACCAATAACATCAAATAATGGAGATAAAGCACGAGCTAGGGCACAACACCAGTAGAATGCAATCATTTCAGAGAGCATTCATGATCAAATAAAATGCAATGCATTTAAAATTTGCGGTCAAATATGATGCCAGATGCTCGAAAGATGAAGAAATCACATACCTTCTCTCACACTCAGCTTTCGCTCCTTTTCTCCCACTCCTTCTCTATCCAATTGAAATAAAAATGATGAGGCCATTTCACTTTTTTTTTACTTATCCAAATCTTCCTTGTACCACACGAAGAACATGCAATTGGTTCAGTTGTGTAAATTTTTTTTTTGTGTAATTAGTAATTGGCAGATTAAATGCAGATAACACCTTTATCAGTTTAATTAGCATGTTATTATCATATCAAATAAAGTATGTTTAAGAATTGTTGGGACTGGTCCTTTTGCGTGTATTAAAAATAATAGAATTTTTAGCATATTATTATCATTCTATTTCTTTTTTCTAAACATGCCATTGATTCAGTTTTGTAGATTTGTTTTTTGTGTTAAATGCATTTTTCGTGAGGAGGGGTCTTCTTTTGAGGAGATTGATGAAGATTGTGAATCTCAAAAACCAATTCATAAGGTACCAATCATGTTTCCTATTCACTTATATTTTTGGATTGGTAAATCTCCTTATAAGTTTCATGTCCTTTCGTTTGATTACTATGGATGAGATATATATCTTACATTTAACATTTAACTTCTTTACATTTTAGAACATGTAGTGTGTTTTTTGAGGATTTTACCAAATCAACTTTTAACATAAACCGAAAACACCAAACTAATATCTTGCCCTTTCAACTTGACAAAATATTTGCATTTGACCAATAACTGCAAGCAACTGAATGATAAATCCACATGCCTGTATCTTTGTAAAATACCTGGAACATCAAAAAGATGGCTAAGTGGCTGCCGCCATGATTTTTATCTACTGAATATGGGAAAAAAAAGCACCAAAAAGAATCAAATAGAAAACATGATTGGTCATTTCAGAGAGCATTCATGATCAAATAAAATGCAATGCCTTCTCTCGTGCTCGATCAGATTTCACCCTCTTATTTTCGCCCACTCATTTTCTCTACAATCAAAATAAAAATGATTTGGTCGTTTCAAAATAGTGAATCGATATCCTTGAGCAAAAGTACCAATAACATCAACTATTTTGATCTGTGGGTACCCTAATGTTGGCAAGAGTTATTTTATTAATAAGATTACTCTGCAAGCTTGAAGAAGTGGTATATTTTGGCAAATGAAGAGTGGAAAGATGATGATATTCCTAAGATCATGGATGGATGCAATGTTGTAGATAGAATGGGAAGACATCTTTCTAGCCTGGCCCTGCATCCTTCGACAATTGGGGTAGGATCCAAACCCAGGCTAAAAAGATGTCTTCCTTTCTGTTGTGGAATATAGGCTCTATTGCTGCAACAATGACAAACTGCTCAAAGATGTCTTCCTTTCTCTTGAAACAAAGAGAAGCTCAATAATTTAAGGTCTCAGTCCACGGAGATGCTGAAAAAATGATGAGAATCAATGATGGAGAGTATTTAGATTCTGAGAAGACGTATATGGAGTGGACGCCAGATTGAGTACCAATGTAGAGATGATGATTCAGTAACCTACATCTATAAAACCTTCACAATTATCCCTTCTTTGGCCTCCACTCATTCCTCTTCTCAAAAATGGTTATCTAGAAACTTTGGATACTGTTTCTCATCCATGCATGAAATGTGCTAGTGATCGTATAAAATTACTTTAGGCCTCCAGTATTGATGAGATGTACAAGTGTAAAAAAAATTTGCAAGATTGGGATCAATTTGTGCAGTGTACATAAATGCAAAGCGGTGATTATTCTCGATGATCAACAGGTATAAGTCTTCCAAGCCTTACCCAGTAGATAGGACTAAAGATAACATAGCTCAAGAGACCATCATAGGTTGTCTCTTTCTTTGATCTATATTATTGACAGAACGTTTTACCTTTCATTAGCTCATCAAATTCATGGATTTGAAAGAATTTAATAGAATATTTTCATGACAACGTATATTATTTAAGTTGACGTTGCACGAATTTATCTACTTCACACACTTGTAGACTGAGGATGGCGATAAAGAAGCATCTCCTCCCATGGCCATGCTTCTTTATCACCATCCTCATAGTCTACAAGTGGGTGAAGTAGATAAATTCATGCAACGTCAACTTAAATAATATACGTTGTCATGAAAATATTCTATTAAATTCTTTCAAATCCCTCGATTTTATGAGCTAATGAAAGGTAAAACATTCTATCAATAATATAGACCGAAGAAAGAGACAACCTATGATGGTCTCTTGAGTTGTGTTATCTTTAATGTGCATATCCGTCAATTTTTTGACACTTTATAATTAATTTCGATGAAAGTGCTATACATCCAACATCACTTCCCGTCGGAATATAAGACAACGCGTCGCCTATTCGACAGATAAAATGTCAGAGAAAAATACTTAACGATAATTCTTGTGACAGTAATGCTATACGTCCGATAGGGAAACCTGTCGGAGATATACTACCCTACCATCACACTTCCAACATTTCAAATGTCGCAAATATGCAATTTTCAACAAGCAGTTCTGACAGTAATGTTATGTCACTGACGGGTTGATCTGTCGGAAGTTGGTGGCAGATTTGTCGCTATTCCAACAATTCTAATGTCGAAAAGGATATCTTTTCAACAGTTAGGTCCGACAATGATTGTATATTTCTAATAGGTCTTTGTGTCAAAATTTTGATAGATGGACCGCAGGAAATGCCAAAACAAAGTTGTTATCATGTGTAAGTTTTTGACATAATGGGGTGTTGGTAAATCAACGGAGGTCTCTTCCATCATAATTTCCAATGTGAAAATGGTGACAGACACAATTATCGAAATGCCGACAAATGAGTGTTGCAAATCTAACAAATGGCCATCATAATTTGACCTCAAATGTACTAGTGGTTGATGCAACCCCATATCACCTTAGTGTTTGTTAGATAGGGTAAGGACCCCTATTCTACTTCTTTAAGTACTCAAATGTATCCTTCAGTAAGGGTTTTGTGAATATATATGCAAGTTGTTTTTGTGACTTCACATACTCCAATTTGACCTGTTTCTCCTGAACTTGCTCCCTTAAGTAGTGATATTTA
The DNA here is from genome assembly GCA_027943335.1 of Chamaecyparis obtusa. Taxonomy (NCBI): domain Eukaryota; kingdom Viridiplantae; phylum Streptophyta; class Pinopsida; order Cupressales; family Cupressaceae; genus Chamaecyparis; species Chamaecyparis obtusa. The sequence continues at coordinate 1,205,942 of BSBK01000808.1, read as the reverse complement.
ATAGATATGTGCTTATTCTTTGCATGCATCACTGGATTCTTTGAAATGTTGATAGAACTTGTGTTGTCACAATAGATTGTCACTAGTTCTATTCATTCTTCATTCATACCCTCCAATAGTTTCTTTATCCAAGCTATATTAGAACAATTAGCAACAACACTTACATATTCAGCTTTAGTAGTGGACTGAGAGATGCAACCTTGTTTCTTGCTTATCCATGTTACTAATCTTTCACCTAAAAAGAAATCTCCTCTAGTAGTATTTTTTCTATCATCAATATTTCCTGCCCAATCAACATCTGTATAGGCTTTAAGTTCAAAATTGTCTTCTTTCTTATACCACATTCCATAGTTCTCGGTGTTCTTCAGATATCTCAAGATTATTTTTACAATAGTCATGTGTGTCTCTTTAGGATTAGCAAAAAATCTAGCTACAATTCCAAAAGCATGTGCATTATCTGGTCTACTATGCACAACATACATCAGTTTTTCAATCATAAATTTGTATAAGGTTTGATTTACCTCTGTTGACTTGTCATCCTTGGTTAGCTTGTGTCTGGTTACCATAGGTGTACCAATTGGCTTTGAATCTTCCATACCAAATGTCTTCAAGATTTCTTTAATGTATTTAGATTGTGTGATATAGATATCTTCCTTCAGTTGTTGAATTTGCAAACCACTAAAGAATTTGATCTCCCCAAACATTGACATTTCAAACTTCTTTCTCATTTCATAAACAAAATATTTACATAAAGTATCATGACCTCCAAATATGATATCATCAATAAATATTTCTGCAATAAGGATTTTATCATTAGCTTCACCTTTCAATACAGATTGTTATTATCACTTATTCTAGCAAATCTAATTCTTATTAAATAAGAGTGCAATCTTTCATACCATGCTCTTGGTGCTTGTTTCAGTCCATAAAGTGTCTTGTGCAGCTTACATGCCATGTTCTTCTGAGTCTAATCTATAAAACCTTCAGATTTTTCAATGTATACCTCTTCTTCAAGTATCTCATTCAGAAATGCGGACTTGACATCCATCTGATATACTTTGAATCCTATATAAGAAGCATATGCAAGTATAATTCTCACTCCTTCTAGTCTAACAACAGGTGAAAAAGTTTATCCATAGTCAATTCCTTCTTCTTGTGCATAACCTTTGTAGACTAATCTTGTCTTATTCCTTATAAAAACTCCATTCTCTTTCAATTTGTTTTTGAAAATTCATTTGGTGTCGATCACATTATTTTCTTTAGGCCTCGCTACTAATTTTTGTGTCTTATTTTTTTGTATTTGCTCAATCTCTTCATTCATTTCTTTAATCCAATCATCATTTTCCAGTGCATCCTTAATAGTTCTAGGTTTGAATTCACAAACCAAACATGTATTATTCCTCAACTTACTTCTTGTCATCGTTCATGCTCCTTTGTCACCAATTATCTGATCCTATGGATGGTGTCTTCTCACATATTTTTCTAACATAGGCTCAGTTATTTTCTCTTCAATGTTTTCTCCACTCAGTGCATGATCAGCATTCTCCTTGATAACTATCTGTTGTTGCTCGATCTGTAAGGATTATTTCTCGGTAGTAGTATTCTATTGCTTGGTGACACCAGGCTATTTCTCGGGTATGGTGTCAAGATCGTCACTTTCTATGTAAATAAATCTTCTATAGTATGTTGGTTCCTTCTTGCTTTCTTCATCATTCTTCTATGCATACTCATCAACTCTTACATTTTCAATTTCAATCATCTTGTTAGTAGTCTTGTTCAAACATTTGTATGCCTTACTTCTAGTAGAGTATCCATGAAATATGCCTTCATCTCCTTTGGAATCAAATTTTCCATTTCTATCATCTTTCAGAATGTAACATGTACTTCCAAATATTCTGAAATAGCTCACATTAGGTGTATAACCATATCATAGCTCATAAGGTGTCTTATTTGAATCTTTCTTTAATTGTACTTGGTTTAGTGTAAAAAGACAAATATTGATAGCTTCTCTCCAGTAAATTTGTGCAACCTCTTTTTCAATTAGCAATGTTCTTGCGCAATCAACAATTGATATGTTCCTTCTTTCAGCAATTTCATTCTGCTAAGGTGTCCTCAATGCAGATACTTGTCTCTTAATTCCATGCTCGTTACAGAAGTTACTAAATTCATCATAAATGAATTCACCTCCTCTATCTGACCTCAAGCATTTCATTTTCTTACCAATTTCTTTCTCTACTTTTGTTTTGTACTACTTAAACATTTGAAAAGTTTCTGATTTTTCTTTTAAAAACATGACTAACATCATCCTAGAGAAGTCATCAATAAATAAGATAAAATATATATCTCCATAATAGCTCTAAATTCTCATTGGACTACATAAGTTAGTATGAGCTAAATCTAGAATTTCCTTAGATGAATAATTTTTTCTCTTGAAACTAAACTTTGACATTTTACCCATTTGATATTGTTTGCACATCACATGGTCAAGCTTAGATATACTCGGTAAACCTCTAACTTTATTTTTCTTACTGATCTTTACCATGTTGTCAAAATTCACATGACATAACCTCTTGTGTCATAACCAAACATCATCATTCTTAGCCATCAAACATGAAGTTTCAGCATTCTCTAGATAAAATAAGTTACCTCTTGATTGTTCACAATTACCGATCAATCTTCCATCATCATCAAAGATCTTTACTTTTATATTCTCAAATGCAACTCGAGATGACCTATATTATTCAAGTGTGCTACACTCAATAGATTATAGTTAAGTCCTTTCACCCAATAATCATTTTCACATATGATCTTGTTGTTTAGCAATATTGATCCTTTACCTTTCACTTGACAAGGTGTATCATTTCCCAATTTTACAAATCCACCATTGTAATGTTCAAGATATTCAAACTTATCTTCATCACCAGTCATATGATGTATGCAACCACTATCAATAATCCAAGTATCATTCTTGCTTACTTTAGAAATAAGTTTCTTTTCTATATAGTTTTATTCTTCTTCAGAATCTTCCCTCAATGCAACAAAAACCACTTCTATTTCTTCATTAGTTTCAGTCTTGGTATCATCATCTTCTTCAACTAGGTAGCATGTCTTTTTTCCTTTATCTTTGTAGTCTCAGCTATCTCAATTTCCTTGCTTTTGGTTACCTCTAAGATCTCATAAATTCCTTCTATCATTTTTCTTTCATTTGATCTTTCACGTGTCCTCTCATCATCTTTCATATCAAGACATCTTGCAGCAATATGACCAATCTCTTTACATTTGAAACATACCAAGGGTAGCTTACCTCTGTATTTTCCTTTGCCTTTTTGTAGTATTCTAGCCATTAATGCTTCAAGTTCTTCAAGCTCATCTTCTTCAACTTCATAATCACTTCCATTTCTTATCTGATGTCTATTGTTTGATCTTCCAGTAGTTAAAGATGACACAAATGTAAATTCAACCTTAAGTACAACATTGTTATCAAATTTGTTAAGCTCAAATGTAGTCAATCTACCGATTAGACTATCAAGGTAAACATCATTACCAGGTACGGATCTCATTTCATGTATTGTAGAGACTCTAATAGCATAGGCAAGAAACAAAGATCTAAGAATTTTTCTTACCACAGTTTCTTCATCAATAGTTCCTCCTGCTCCTCGGATAGCATTCACCATTTTCTTGACTCGGTGACTATACTGAGTAATGTTTTCACTTTCTTTCATCTTCATATCATCAAACTTTAGTCTTAAGCTTTCTGCCTTTACCCTAAGCACATTTTGATCTCCATCATGGACTAGTGTCAATTTGTCCCATATTTCTTTTATAGTTGTGCAATTCTTAATGTCTTCAAATTCAACATTTGGTAGAGAAGAAGCAATCTCAATCATCATTGCATTATGCTCTTGTCTTTCTTTCATTTGGTTAACAGTCAAAGGACCATTAGGTGCTATGAATTGATTTTCCAAATAGTATAGTGCAAAACCCCCAATGTCTAATAGATACAACTTCATCATGCTTTTCCATGTTCAGAAGTTATCTTTGTTCAACTTCGGTACCTCTCTTTTACATCTTTGGATCTTTAACTTAAGTCCTTCAAACTTATTCCTTCAAGTACTTGTGCTCTGATACCAATTGCGAATCAGTTATGTCTAGCTATGTCTAGTTATCCTATAGTCCCAAATTCCTCTATAATGTATATTATCAACTTGAACAAATAAACTAAACAGTTGGGTAATAACTTGACTATGACTTTCTGTTTAATTAACCGACTGCCAGATAATATAAACCAACTAGTAGTTAACATATAACAATCTAACCAGTTATTGTAAAGTGTAAAGTAAATATCAAAACATCATATGCATACACATTTAACACTTGAATTTTAATGTGGAAACCCTATTAAGGGATCGGTAACCTAAAATATTTTCACTCTTTTGAAGTGATCTCGGTTAAGACCCAACCCTGTTAAAGGTTACAAACACATTGTTGTAATACCCCAAAATTAGCATCTTGGTATCCTAACCAATTTTGTTGCATTTAGACTCATTCTATCAATTTCTAAATCATCAAAGTCCTATTGTACTAGGCAATTTTGTCTTCTAATTGACTATACTCAACTTAATGTCAAATGTTGAAAACCTTAAATTTGCATTAATCATACATCATATTTAATTCCTAAATATCAACTATAATTGGCTAAATAAACCCTATGATTGATTAATTTAATTATAAAATCCTAGCACTTTAATTAAATTAAATTCACCCTCTTTAGCTAAATACACATAAAAAAGGAATTAAATAATACTTGGTTTTAAAATAAATATCCTCATTTCAATAATTGAATTTAATTATTCAAATAATTGAGAAAATCCATTGATGAGGCAATATTGTATTTATTTAATCAAATATTCTCTCCAAAATCTTCTCTTCAGTTCAGGAAAGGAAACTTTGAGTTAACTGGGAAATAAAAATGCAAAAAATCAGTTAACTGCTTTACACACTCAAAAGGCAAGCAGTTGACTGCCTCTCTGCAGGAAACTTTCTATTCTGAACTGAACTCTTCTTCAATCTTCACCGTTCGTCTCGTTCGATCTCGACCATCGATTGAGCCCGAGATTCTATAAAAGAACTCTCATTTCTCATTCATGGGGATCCAACTTTTGAGCAACGAAGTGTTGTCACATTGTCATCTCAACATTTTTGCATTCAAGCTTTAGCTAATAATCATTTCTAGATTAATATATCATGTTTAGATTAAATATGCACTTCATTTCTTAATCTATTTTGCTTTCAATGTTCTTAGATTAAACACTCGTATTTCATTTCTAGATTAATCTTGCATATTCATACTAGAATAACTGCATTTTCTTTCAGTTAAATCCTTCATTCTAGTATAGTCTATGGTTGTTGGACTCTCAATTCTGAGAGAAATCCCGAACCCTACCTAGATAGGAGGCAACAGGTCGAATCACACAGGCATGCAGGATGAATAATTTCATGTTCATTCTTGTGTGTATCTGGTGAACAATGACTATTTTGAAGTGTAAGGCTAAATTAGAGGCCCATATTTAGCTTATACATTTATGGCACCCACCATGGGGCTCGAGCCCATGACCACAAGGTTAACAAGAAAACATTTTCACTCTTTTGAAGTGATCTCGGTTAAGAGCCAACCCTATTAAAGGTTACAAACACACTGTAAGGTGTGACCTTGTTAGAGGATTCATCACTAACAGTTCTCTCTGACCATACATTCACTTGGGTCAACAAGAAAACAACTAAAATTCATAGAATATAAATAGAAAAAGATGGTTAAGTCACACTCGATTAAGAGATTTTGACTATAGAAATGGTTAGAAAGCAACAGTATATGACCTAATTCAAATGCAACTTCATTTTCTCATTTTCAGATCTATGCTAAGATCAATATAACTATGGTCATCATAATCTCTTCAATCTCCTTCCTCTAACTCTTTTTTGTTCAGTTAACTCCTTTGGTCACTCGATTAGGTTTATAGAATAACTTGATTCTCTCTTCAACTTGTCTCACCCACTTCACATGTATGCACCAGTAATTTTCTCTCTCCTGTATTTCTTGTTCATATTTCTTGCATCCTTATATAGACATGATAAACCATTTTCATTTCAGCGATAGATTTTGCCTCTTAATCTCCATCGTTGATTTTTCCTCTTTAACCTTCCTCGCAACTTGTTCCTTAAAATGTTTTCAATTTTCATCTTCTGATCATCCTTGAACTTTCTAGCCCTAGATCTTCATAACAAAATGTGTCTTTATCCTTGGAATCTTCTAGATTCATCTAGCTCATCATCACATGTTCCACTTTATTTCTCTTTGTTGGTGTAATTAAATATTCACTAATTACACTTTACTTAAGTTTACTTAGGATAATGCATTTGCATATTAGTTGTCATTGTGACACCTAGGAGTTTGCATTTCATTTTAGCACATGTTTAGGAGAATCTCCACTTTAGGTGGTCATAGTTGTCTTCTCATATCTCTTTGTGTGTGAGATCCACCTTTAGTGATCCTATCACATTATCATCCTCTCATTGTTGCACATGTTGCACATACTTTCATGTATAATGGAGGATGATCCACCTTTGGTGGACATGTGATTCCACCATGTCTAGTTGTGATCTTATCACTTGCATATCTTCTAGATATCATGCATTTCCTATATATTTAGGCACTCCTACATTGTAATTCAATTCATTGAATCTATTATCCATTATTTGATCATTTGATCATATCATATTTTGTCTCTCTTGTGCTATCTCTTGAGCTTCTAGATCTTGGTTTCTATTCTTTGCCTTAGGCAAATTCTTACACTCTTGCTCGGTCAATACCATGATATGTCAAGTTTTTCTTACTTCGTTAATACCGCACTCAATGTACACTACATCTGCTTGGTGTTCACTATATCTGCTTGGTGTACACTAAGTTCATATATTGACCAAAGTAACTTGTACATTCTTGATCTTCAACACTTAACAAAATCATGTAAACCAATTAAATCACTATCATATTGTCATAGACTTGTCAATAAGTTGCCCAATGAATACCTTATTCTAAACTAACTCATACATCTTATCTTCATGCTAATATCTCCTTTCCTTCACCAATATCACCTTCTTCATATGTTTGCAACTATCATGATAAGTAAATTCAAAACTAGTTGACATCAATGACAATATAACAATTGATCTAATGTCTCACATATACCTTATTAGCTCGGTGATCATCATAACATTCTCCCATTCTTTTCTCCAAGTAATCTATCAGTTGTAGTTCTATCAGAAGACAAAGTGATGTTGCAAAGATATTTGAATTCAAGTGTGGAATATCCAAAATGAGAACTCGAGTTTGCAATAGTAAATGATGAATTTGTTTGATATAAACAATGAATGAAGAGATCTAGAAATAAGGAAACTTGCATCTGTAGTCATAGAATTGATACAGAGGTCAATGATGACAAAGCTACAGTTGCTTGCACAAATACAACACAAAATCGCTCATATATATATTGCAGATTTATGAGGAATAATACAAGTATAGTTTCAGTAGAATTTGTACAATATTTCATTATTTAAAACTGCAGATGCACGTTCAAATTTTTTGTACCCTAACAAGTTTTTTTCATCTTAAAAAATGGAGGGTTTCAAGACATTTTAGGATAAACTATTGTTTATTTCCAATGTTTTGTTCTATAAACTCTTAGTGAAAAGAACATACTACAATGAGGGGGAAAACTTTCCTATACAGCAAGAGCCCTCATTCAAGCCAGTAAATATGTAGAAGTATGAGTTTTTTATCAAAATATGAAATAATTTTAAACTTTTATGAGTAATGGAGTTTGAAAGGAACATTTCCAGAATGTAGAGAGTGTGAAAAAGAGAACATAGAGAGTTGCGACTAGAATTGGAGTTGTAGAGCATAAATATGGAATATACATAGCAAGAGAAAAACCCAAATGAAGGCAATAAATCCAAATCATCAATAACAGTATGGAATACATAGCAAACGAAGAGTTTATCATTTTATTTCTTTGCAAATGTAGTGCAGGACTCAAGTAAGAAGTTTTTAAAAACACTAAGAGCTTCATTTTCAAAGATACAAAGAAAGAAAACGAGTTCATGGGGATGCTTAAACAATAGCATACTTGAAGAATGTGAGAAATATTCAGAGAAATCTCTAGTAAACTCCATTAATAATTCTTCAAAGCCTTGGAAATTCCATTAGAGCCCTAGCATGGTGGCACCTAGAGTAGCAGAGGGAAAAGTGTGAAAATGAAGATGAAAAAATGAATGCACGTGAGTTGTTTTTGGGTTTTGTATAACTGTCAAAATGAAAGTTTTTTCCTGCCTTTATTTTTTTTAAAATCTCATGGCCAAATATCTCGTGGAAAGGGGATTTTTAAGAAGTTTTGTTAAGTGATAATGTTTATCACTTATAATTTTCCTATGATTTTTGTATTTTTTGAATTTAATAATAACGATACAAAAAGATGAAATTATAAATCTTTTTTGTATTGATATTATTAAATTTGCAATATATGGTGTTTGGTTTTTATAAAAAGCAAAAAATAAATATTTACATTGCATTTATTAGTATTATTAAAATAATTTATAATTTTAATTTTAATAACTATTTATTATATTAAGCACAAACAACAACTGAAAAATATGACGCATTTTTCTCCCGTTCAAACTGCGGGTGTTCCCGCCCATGCCTATGCGGGGATCCCTGGCCGTCTCAATGATAATCTTTCTACAGGGGTTTCTACGTGTGCTATTGGGGCTTCCCTTGGTGCGTATGTTCTACCTGTGGGTGCTGCTTCTTGGCAGTTGTTTGATGTGGCTGGGGTTGCTGCTCATGGACCATCTCAGACTCTTCTAGGGTTTTCCCTGTCGGCCCTCACTAGATCTCAAATGGCCAAGGGAAGTCCATCGACTTATGCTGGTGTAGCTGCTCTTGAGGTTGGTTCTGCTGTCGGTGCCTCTGGTTCTTATGGTGATATAGCCGCTTTTGAGGCTGGTCTCTATGGGACTGCTCCTTCTCACTCTTCAGGGATTAAGAGGACCCGGGTGGCTTCCTTCGCGACTATGAGTAAACCCATTTGGGTCCAGTTAGATTCTAATATAGTAGATAGAATTTTTGAAACTGATGAGGATTTCTCTTCGCATGCTGCTATTTTCTGATTTAGGGGCTTTTGGCCTTCTCTTTCTACTCTCCATGCTTGGATTTCCAATCATTGGGAGCCGATCTTATCTGAAGATATTCAGATTTACCTGGCTGCTAGGGTTTTTTATTGTTAAACTTAGTAATGCTGAAGATAGGAAATCTATCTTGTGTGATTATAGCTTCTCCTGGGATAATCGATACCCCCTGATGGCCAAACCTTGGCATAAGGATTTCAACCCGCTTTTTGAATCCTTTAACAAGATTCCTATTTGGGTTAGGCTTCTGAATCTTCCCATGCATCTTTGGTTAGATTCTATTTTGGAAAGTGTGGGGAATCCTCTTGGGGATTTCTAGATTATGGATTCGGCAACCTCTAATGTTCTTCATTCGACTTTTGCTCGCATCCTTGTTGAAATGGATGTTTCCAAGGGTCTCCCTGAGAAAATTTTCTTGGCTTCTTCTCGGGGCTCGTGGATTCAGACTCTAGATTACGAAGGTATTCCATTCTGCTGTAGGAAATGTCATTTGACTGGTCATGTGGCTGCTCGATGTGTTTCTAAGAAGGTAAAATCGAAATGACCACCTTCTTGGTGGTCAGGTGTCTCTGCTAAGCATTATACTGTGAATAAATCTTCTGCTATGGTTAGTGAGCAGGTTGTGGATTCTTCTCAGGAGGTTCTTGCTTCTGAGGAATGTGGTGTTGGGGTGGGTGAGGTTTTGGCTCCGCCTGATCTGGCTGCTCCTACAGATTTTGATGTTGCTTTGACTGCTGCTATTGTCCAGACTGTTGACTTTACTGTCCAGCCTGCTACTGTTGTCCAGACTGTGGACTTTACTGTCCAGCTTGCTACTGTTGTCCAGACTGATGATGCTCTAGCTATTGTTGATTTCTAGACTGTTGACCTTGCTGTCCATACTATTTTTGCTATGGTCTCGCCCAAACCGATTACTCCTGGGGTGAATGTGTTGTTTGGGGCTAATTCTTCTTTGGTTGGCCATTCTTCTGTTTCCTCAGGGGTTTGGTTGAATGATGCTGCTAAGTTGGAGGACAATTGGACAACTATGAAAGGAAAGAAACCAAAGCCATCCATTCCTCCTTTGGATATGCATCTTCAGTCCTACAAGGGTGGCTCTAAATTTAAATCATAAGGTCCCTTGTCGTGGACTATTGTTCGTTTGTGGGGGTTTTTGTTGGTTGATCCATCTGTTGTGTTGGTGGTCTCCATTATTGTATCTGAGCCTTTTATTTCTATATCCTTTGAGTTTTTGTACAAGGTTTTGGGTCCTTTCAAAACCTGATTTTACTTAATCAAAACTATTTATTATATTAATATTATTATCAAGTGATTTAATTATTGCTTAGTAATATTAATATAACAATATTTATTAAAGTAATTGATTATAAATCATTTAATTAATAATAAGTGTCATTTGTTGAAGTAATTTGTCAAATATTAATATAATAAATGTTGTTATTAATTTATTCATAAATCAAATAAATAAGGGAGTTAGAAGGTTTGCATACTCGGAGAGTCAAATTGAGATTAGTAGTTATTTTATTTTTTGCATGATATTAAATTGTAAATATTAGTTAAGTGTTCATAAGAAACACTTAATTAAATATTATTTTAAATACAAAAAAAAGGGATAAAAAATTTTTTTTGTGAAGATGTAACTGAAGTATCAAATGAGATTGCATATACCAAGGAGAAAGTTTTCCTAGAGCTTTGAGGTAAATTGTCAGTGGATTGGAGTCTTGTTGTAGTCTTTTTCAGTTGTATATAAGTTGAGGGACCTTTTGGGTCAGTTATTTGAGTCTTGTTGTCCTTCATGATATCACAACCATCTATTGAAAAGTGCAGTCATGATGGATATTCAAAAAATAGTAAATAAAATAGTGCATATTCAATATCTTGATCGTTTAGTTGCATCACAGTTTTAGAACTATAGTAGTGATTTAACGATACCAATGGCACAAGGTCGAACAAAGATAATGATTACAAGACCAAAATGGTTTGCAATAACAACAGTCAAATGAAGTTGAATATCAGTTGTACATGCAAACAAGAACATTAGTAAGGCGTGTATTGGACAAAAAGTAAATATCAAGGAACATAGAATCAGAAATACAATGCTACAGGTGTCTCAAACATCATCTTGAATTCCATGTATTTGTTACTAGTAATAATAAGGGTCAGAAATGTCAAGCAATATTTCATAATTATTGAGGATACATAATAGAGTGCAAATGACGGCGCAAAACTCGGGGCCAAAGGATGGAGGTACCTTTGCACCAACTTTTTGTCCAGCACAAAGGCACTATTTTAGGTGAAGAATACACTAAAAGTTAGCACTATTTTAGGCGGTAATTTCCAATTTTGTTGTATTTTTCTTGGAGAGAGTTTTGAAGTAGAGCTTTTACTTTAGTTCATGTAGCCAGGGAGAATGATAATGGACCAAGAAGGGATGTGATAGTGTTGATTGTTAAAAATGATTGTTGCATCAGAGTTTACATTAAAATTTGCAAGGAAAGTAGCACAACTTCTAGAACTCATCAAATTTTGATTTGAAGGAACGTCTTTTTTTCATTGACAATAAAGGTCAATGGAACCTCATCAAGTGTAGAGTCTAAAAATTTTATGGTTAGGAAAATAAGTGGGCAAACAAGTAGGAGACAATAGTAATTTTTTTTCCATCAACATTGCAATTTGTCATGAGGAAAGTACAAGAGCAATACAATCTTATTTAGAGGGCAAAATAAGAATTGACATATCTGAAACAAAGGGACATTCAGTTATCTCTTCCAATTCAATGAAGGTTTATAGAGTTCATAAATTCCTATTAATGTCAAATTTGACAGAACAAGGAAGTTATGAGGAGCAAGAACAGTCACATAACAAAGTTCCAATGGCTGCAGGAACAGTGGGAGAACAAAGTTTCAAAGGCTACAAGAATAGTCAAAGAATATAGTTTTGGACACTCTATCAAGGGGTTTTTTTTTGCATGAATTATGGACAATTTTAGGAGTAGTTCTACATCATTTTTGGAGCCCATGTGATGCATGCATGCATAAGAATAGTTTTGGGGCCTTTATAATGCATAACACTAATTTAGGTGTTGATTTAGGTGCTAACTTAGGTGCTAAATTAGGCACTAATTTGGGCACTACATAAGGCACTAAGTTAGGTGCTACTAATTTAGACATTAATTTAGGTATTAATTTAAGTTTTAAATTAGGCATTAATTTGAGTGATAAACTAGGCTCTAATTTAGATGCTAAAATAGGCACTCAGTTAGGTGCTACTAAAATAGGCACTAATTTAGGCACTAACTTAGGTGCTAAATTGGGTGCTAATTTAGGCACTAAATTAGACACTAATAATTCAGGCACTAAATCATACGCTAATTTAGGTGCTAAAGTAGGTGTTAAGTTAGGTGCTACTAAAATAGGTGCTAATTTAGGTGCTAAATTGGGCACTAATTTAAGCACTAAATTAGATGCTAAATTATACACTACTAATTTAGATGCTAATTTAGATGCTAAACTAGGCATTAATTCATATGCTAATTCAAGCACTTATTCAAGCACTAATTTAGGCATTAATTTAGGTGCCAGATAGCGCCTGATTTAGCATCAACTTATCTTATTTGGCACAAACAGTGCCAAAAATAGCACCATCCCAAAAAAATAGTGCTAACTTTTTAGAAAATTAGAAAAAAATACATTGAAAAGTGGGTGGAAGCAAAAAAAAATGGAACAAAAAGGGAACTAAAAGGGAGCTAATTGTCTATTTTGATGTAGTGAAGGAATCATCCTTCTCTAGAGGTCCATCTCCATTATAGACCACCCATAATCTAGAGGGGTTTCCATGTGTTGTTGTTGACTTGATAGTATAGTGAAGGGCACAAGCTTGTGTGATAACAATTTTTGGCACACCCACTAGGGTGGTTGAGATTGTTACAATCCATATATTTCCATAAAAGCATTGATATTTGGTATGTATATTAGTGATTTCTACCTTTGGAGGAAAATTTTGCAGACACCTAGAAAGTCTAGAAGGCTAGTCAACTGATTTCAAACAGACAAAGTGTCGACATGTGAAAATTAGACTTGTTTTGGTTTTGACAATATTTCAATAATTTGCAGCTTATGTGAATGCTTCAACTTGTCTTCATTTCATAGAAATGTGTCCTTGTACTCTCCATATCATGAGAATGTTGCTCCTACACACTCCTAACATCCTTTGAAAAACTAAGATAGTGGCTACTTTTGGTCCAAACTCCCTTTGATGACAAAGGAGAACAATAAGAGGAATTTATCACTTGTGTTTGTCATTGGTATTTTCATCAATGACATAGGGGGAGATTGCCAGCAATATGAATTTAGTGTTATTGATGTTAACCTATTGTGTGCATTGATATCAACATAATGTATGGTGACTAATAGAGGTTCATAAATGAGTGATTATGATATTGAGTGGTTGTGTGGTGTTTCTTAAAGGTGACGATATGGGAAGCTGAATATGTAGGAAAGAGTATTTGAAATCTTTTTGGGAGAATGCTTTGCAGTCCTCCACATTTTAAGATGATGGCTTATGGCTCTAGATTTAATGTCTATACTATAGGAATGTTGCACTCTTATATTTTCAAGTCCTTGGTAGTTCAAAGGTTGAAAGTGTGAGTTATAGTTTGTTGACAATGAAGTTGTCTATCGGGAATAGTCTAGAGAATGGTTTGTATTGATCTATGTTGTTAGTTCAAGTGTTGGGGCATGAAAAACATGTTCAAAAGGTTTGTGCAGTGTTCTAGTTCAAAAATCAAGTCTTTGTTTGCTTCAAAAGTGAAGTTGTTCGGCATTGCTAATTGTGTTGGTCTCTAGCCGACTCAATTAATTATCTCAATTTAATTATATTTTTTTGGTCTAGATCTACATTGTAGACTAAGAGAATGTTATGGGTCCTACCATGGCATGTGATGATTTGCATTAAATTGTGTGCATATGAGGATGTTTTGGGGCTGGCTAGTTAACATGCTTTATTGTTTTTCTACATGTTATGTTTGATGCCAACTTTGGAGGATGTTATTTTGGTTGCAGTTCATTGAAATTGACTTAGGAAGATGTGATGTATTAGGTTCCCCTTTATCTCTTGGGATAGACCATATTGAGTGCAATTGTTTCTAGTGACCGGCTTTGTGTAAATTATGTTTATTTTATGTGTGGCCAACCTAGTTGAGAGTTTCAAAATGAATAAGTTGATAGGTATAGATGTGTGGATGTTAGATTTGAAGTTTGGATTGAGAGTGAATGATGTGGAAGCAAGAGTGGTAGAGAAGAAGTGTGAATGTCAATTTGTGATGCATGTTGATGATCATATCTTTTGGATGTGTGTGTTGTGTTTTCCATGATATTTGTTGTTTGACATAGGTTGAGAACAATTTCATGATAAAGAAATCTTATGTATTTCAATTCATCATACATCTATGCCTTCCAAAAGATAGTGAGTCCTTTTGGTGGCTTATGTAAATTTGTATTTTGCCTTGGAGCAATGACTTTAGTCTGCAAGTCCGTTTGTATCTTTCCTTGATATTGTGTCTCATTATTACAAGTCCATTGTATCTTGCCCTAAGGTTGTGCACCTTAGCCTCCAAATCCAAATGAAGAGTAGGGAACTACTTTAGCTTTTGGCCTAAAACATACTAAGTTCAATTAGCTTCATATAGTGAATGTTATACTTATCGTGGTGTTTCCCACATTGGGTTTTCCATGTAAAAATTTGGTGTTTGTGGGTCTGGTAATTATTGTGTTATCTTCCATTGATGATTAGTTAGATAAATATAATAAATAATTGTTTGCGATAGAAAATATTTGAGGATTTTCTCAAGATCAATTCACCTCGTCTCATACTCTTGAGGTGTGTTCAACAATTGGGTATTTAAAACTAAAGTGGGTATTGAAAAAGTAAAAGCCAAACTAGTGGCAAAAGCTTATTTTTATTGACAATGAGTTGATATCTATAAACTTCTCTTATTGCTAACTTATATTAAGTTCCTACCATCTATTGCTATTCCTCGAGATTTTTTAAATTGAGAAAATAGATGTCAAAACTGCTTTCTTGCATGGGGATGTTACGAAAGGAAAAAAGCACTTGGTTTTATGGTGAAAGGAAAAGAATACTTAATTTTTCAGAATTAAACAATCAATGTATGGTCTAAAATAGTCATCTAGGATATGATACAAAAAGCTTGGTGGCTTAACATTGAAGTTAAACTTTATTAGGAGTGAAAAGGATTATTATGTTTGTATAAGGTTATTGGTGATCAAATGCTAATTATTATCTTATATGTTATTGGTGATCAAATGCTAATTATTATCGTATAAGGCAATGATAAGGAACCTCAAGACTCGGAATTTTGGCACATTTGATATGAAGTACTTGCGGACTACTAGGGATGGAGATTAGTAGGGATCAAGTATATAGAAGACATTGGTTAAATAAAAATAAGTATGTTGATGCCATTTTAGGAAAGTTTAATATATTTGACTATGAACTAGTAAATATTTCATTTTCAATTGTACTAAGTTGAGTTTAGACTTGTTCTAATTTTGATGATGGTTTTGAGAATACATATATATGACTTTTTATGTCAGTATTGTTGGTAGTTTCATGTTTGCAATGGTATATACTTGACCAAATATTAGCCCAAGCAGTGAGAGTTCTAAGCAAGTTTATGTCTAGCCTTGATAGACAACATTGGACTTTTCCTAAGAGGTCATTTAGATATTTGTGATGAACTTATATTTTCTATTTGGTTTGAAATGGTAATAATGATATGGTTAAGTCATTTTGGACATACAAGGTTTTGTTGATGTAGATTGGACAAGTGACTTGAATAGTTGAAGGTTCACTAGTGGCTATGTTACTTTGTTGGAAGGTGTAGTGAATTGGATTAGTTAAAGACAACATATAGTTGCATTGTCCAACACTGAAGTACAGTGTATGGATGCTACACATGCCTCTAGAGAGGTGCTATGGATATAGAGACTTAGTACAAGTAATGGTTTTGATTATAGGATTGTGAGGAACGTATATACTAGTCAAAGTTTTCATATGTTTGGCCAAACATTTCTATATCATTGTTGTAATGTTAATATTTTGCATTACTTTGTATAAGAAATGGTTGAAAATGCTACAATCATGATTGAAAAAGTTGACAACCTTGATAATGTTTTAAAATTCTCTTACAAAGTTGGTGACCATTGATAAGTTATCATGGCATAGAAAAGCCATGGACTTTGATCATTATACTCAATTACTATTTTGAATCTTATGGATGTAATTGCAATTTATAACATCAAATGAGAGAATGTTGGGATAAAATGCCATAAACCTTGCAATCTTACAACATTTTTCATGCATCTCCATGTTCTTTGGAATAGATTGGACACCTAGGGGACATACGAGGCTAAAATATTTAACATTATTATTCTATCACATATTATAATTACATTTGTAAAGGTGGACACTTTTGATGACAATTTGATGCAAGAGCACCCTTGGGCAGTTAGCAATCCTATATCAACCAAAATATGTTAGAGTTGGGTTTTGGCTTTCAATGTTTGAAGTGGCGATCTCAGTTGGAGACCTGAGATTCTTGGTCATTTGGTGGAAGTTCTCGCTTGGAAGATGTGTTGCTTCATCAACGGACTCGGTGACTGAGTGTGGATGTTACTCTACCGAATGAGCTCGGTCGATAAGTTTGTGCTCGGTAACTGCTTTGGGGTTCTTAGTGAAATATTCTTGTTTTGGTTCACCGACGAGCTTGGTCTCAGTTTTGGTGTCTTGTCACCGAATGGCATTGGTATTTGTTCTGCATTGCTTCATTAATGTTTTGACAAGCTCAGTGGTCTAGTTCACCGACAAGTTTATTTTGATTGTTTTGGTTGGCCGACATGTGCATTTAATTTGGGTCACATTCCTCATGTTATGGATCGACTGTTGGGATGCGTGAGGACCTAAATCTAGGTTGATTCTTTGTCCTATGCGAACTTAACGACTGTTGCAAGCCGACATGAAGGATACCACGTTTTGTCATGAGCTTCTTGGAGTTGACTGTTGTTTTATGATTTCTAATTTGTAAGGCTGACTTGTGGCCATGCTATATAAAAGGAGAGTATGGGTAGCATAGAAAGGGAGAGCAGGGCTAGCTAGAGAGCATTGGGCTTGCTAGGGAGTAGTTGGATCCTATGAGATCTTGTTGTATTTGTTGGCGTATTGGTCGTAACCGAGAAGGCCTTACAACTCGACATGTTGCATGTAATTGGCATTTGATGAAATAAACAGTTGGATTTTGTTATATCTTGTTGATGTGTTATATTTCCACTATCAATGTTTAGCTTTGATTTTAGACCCTCCAACCATAGGGTGATGTCACAATTACAAATCATATCAAGAGAATGGTCCATTTAGGTCTTCATTTTTTGGGTATGGACCACCTAAACTTGCATAGCTATATCCATGTGACCATATTTCATTTGCATGCTACCCAAAGTTCGACAACCATGTTTAACATTCGGGTTTTGAGCCATCAGATCTATTGATGATTATTGGGCACTTGAGATTGACCAATTTTGTTGTGGCTTTGGAACCCATGTGAAGGCCATGTGATGTTTAATTATCATTTACTATGCTTATGGATTGTCCACTAAGAGACGCATGGGCTTTTCTAGGTGGTCTAATGTAGGCTAATCAATAGTCTTGTTTATGTATCTTCTATTATATTGACCAAATTAATGTTGAAATTTTGGTTCTAACGTCCAAATTTTGAATCAATCTCATCCTTTTGATTGTAGCATGACTTTTTATTTCAACCTGCTAGTTAAAAAACATGTGCATATCTTCCCACTATCTATTTTTTTAAATGTGAAAAAAAAACCCTTGATATGTTGAGATTTTGTAAAAGACCCAAGAATCTATTTTGGATCTTTATTACACAATAAAATGTAATAACAAATTTTATTTTTCCATTCAACAAGTGGAATTTATTGGCATTGATATCCATGGTAACAAATTACCAAGGGCAACATTTTGGTGATGACATAATCTATGTAATCCTTTAAAAGCAATCAAGGATAAGGTCATCATAACCAACTTACAAGGAAAAATATCGACAACTCAAATGACAACAAATCTTTTACAACGAATTTATTTGACGAGATCTTTTTCTAGTGCCACCTTATCCTAATGGCAAGATGATCCTAGTATAGTTACATAAACTATCCAAGCAATCTCAATATGGTTTGACTAGAGCATAATACAATAGATAGCACCTTTGAGATGCCAATGTGTATTATTCAAGCTCACTGATGAAAACAAAATGGAAGAGGAAACCCAAACAAAAGTATTTAGGTTTCACAAGAACATGAAGGGTTGAGCCTACAATTACAATGATATAAAATACAATAACAATTGGTAAGGTTCATTATATTTGCATAGCCTTTCTGAATTATAGAGAAACAAGTTTAAAGTTAATATTTGCAATGCTTGCATCCTACAAACAATGTCGGTAATAGAGCCTAAACCTCTCCCTCGCATATCCTAGATAGTCAAAATCAATTTCTGCCACATTTGCCTGCAACATCATTCCAAATATATTGTATGTCAATATTTTTCTCTGCATTAGAAACAAGCAGGACAAACCAAATGCAGCACAAATGTCTAAAAATTCAGTTCACGCTACAAAGTTCAAATGAAGCAAAATATTCTGCTTTTTGAGGAGGACATGAAATGCCTTGTGCTAATTCAACTTCAAAAAAAATCAAGCATATTACTACTAACGGCAAAAGTTTGGCTCACGCCATGTTTGATTTGTCTTAAAAAGAAGTATAAAAGAAAACAGTATTTGGGACTCAAAGAACCTACATATAAGATTCCCCAAAGTCCCCAGTGAATATGGCTTGCCAGCACGTAATGGTCGATGTCCTCCATTAGCTTCTCAACATTGCACTTGTCATCATCGCCTGCTTTAATCAGTAATGGCACTTCAACAAGAAGTTTAAATGTACCCGTTACATTTAAGACAAAGAAAGCTTGCATCAACGTTTAAGAAAACAAAGAAAGCTACATATTTATTTTTTGCAACATCATGCATTGAAGTTAATAGGATTTCCATCCTTTTCAAAATTTCAAGAACACTAAAGTTGTTGCTTATGATAGCAGTATCTCGAATGATGATGATAGTTGTTAATAACAGATTATAGTCCACTTCTTAGTGCATGTCAAGCACTGAAAATAAAACTTTAAGGTCCTATGTGGCAAAACAAATCTACTAATTTTGTTCACATTAAGACAATTACATAAACATAACAGTTCTTAGCAAATGCATATTGAGAAAACTTAAGCCAACATCAAACTCATGTCTTATAATGAAAAGAACATCTTCATTATGATCCAATAAGCTCGTGGGCAAACTTTAAAAGAATAAATATTGTTGGTGCCCATTGATGAAAACAAATTAGTCCACAAAACAGAAAACTTACAAATACACTGGCGATAGTAACAAGACAGGATTCTGCTATTTCAGATAGGTGAAAAAATACTTGCTGTACTCAATTGTAAAACACTACAACGCGACACCTACTGCAAATTTATGCAGTGCAACAATGACTTGATCATGAAGCTGTAACGATGTTTCCCTAAACCTGCTTTCTTATAACAATTTATTTGTTGATAGTTATTTTTGAGTTTTGACAAAATGGAGCCTTTTCTTCTAAGAAGGATTTGCTCTTTTATATTCTCTCGTCTAGGTTGTATTGAAGTCATAGATGATTAAAATGGACTTTGATTCATTAAGTTTTCTTTTCTTTTCATATTAAGTAACTAGAACTAAATGTACTAACAAGACAAAGTTTATACATTCAATTTGTAGATTTACAATGCCCCTAAAACTTCAATAGCTATGTGATTTCTCTTTCTTGTTGACCCGTAGAGTTATTTAAATTAGGATTTTACAGGGTCCCTTGACAGTCAAATTATAAGCAAAACTAGGCCAAATTACCACTGACCTACCCAGAGTAATATTGTTAAACTATGATAATGGTAAGTGCAGAAACTACTATAATAATGGTATACTAATCTAGTCAGTCTGAAAGATAAATGTAGCACAGCAAGCTGATAACAGAAACATTAAAAAAAGGTTTTAACCCTCATAAACACAACACATCAAACTGCTATCAAGCACATCATCTAATCAGATCCTCCTACAGAAGTTTTCTTTTGCTTGGGACTTGACCATCATGTGGATTGGAACCATCCAAGTTGCTTGTCCCCTTCAATGGTTGCACTCTAACAATCACTGTGTAGAAAATTTTCGGAAGCCTCTCCCTCACTAAACAATAGTCTTTGCCCTTGAATCATCATTGACCTCTCTCTCAACACATGGGCCTCTAGAAAAGGTGTATCCCCACTAAAGGCACATTCAAGCACATAGGTTGAGCCACTGGACACAAAATCCATAGATTTAACTGCAAAGGTCAGCCTTAGATTGTCCACCTTCAAAACAACCACCTCACCCCAACTTGGAATAATTTGGATGAGTTTAGAAGACTCAAGACAGAAGTTTACAGTTGCAATCCACCTCTATGGCTACTAGCTCCCACCGTTTATCAGAGCATTTTCCCTTGCTTTCATCCCTCTCATAGAAGTGGGAAATAAAAATTGAGCAGAGATGTGAGAATGGTGACACAGACACCACCCTCTCTTCACTTCTCCATTTTCCAAGTAGTGGATCCCAAGATTGGGAAAAGTAATTCACAAGTGTCAAACATGGAAACCTCCAATTTGTTTTGACAATGAGACAAAAACTTTCCACTATGGCCAGCATTGCCGTCAGAATGGGACCCGGGCATGCCTAAGGGACATAACATTCAAAACTGGTTTCATCTTATGAACAAAGAAAAATAAGAAAAATGAAATTCAAAAATTACTGAGTGATCTGTAAAAGGATCTGAAGATGAGTTACACACTCTATTGATCCATGTAATTGGTTGAGCACAGCTTGTAGAACACTTTTGTTGAAGGAAGCAGGTGTTTGGGGGCAGAAAACAGAAGAATTTTTGGCTGTTGAGCAAAACCACTCGTTCCAACAGGGAGCAATTACCTCGAGTTTCTATTAAGTCTCAAGAGTTTGTTATCTTTCTAGAGTTGGGAGTGTTGGCAAAGCAATCCAACTCTCAACTACCTGTCTCCCGCTTTATGAATATAGAAATACAATCAATAAAATGATCCATCCGAGACTTCCTATTCCCACAGTTTGAGCTTTTGTGCATCTACTGATATTTCAAATGTGCACAGATCCTTACAGCAAAATTTACTCGTATTGAAATGGTAAATGGTTCCTACTCTCTTCACTCCTGTGTGTCATGAATAATGATGTTTTCCAAGAATCCAATGTATCACAGTTTTATGGTGGTTGATTTTGTTTTTCTATTACTTTTGCCATCCTTTGTTATCAAGGCTTACATTAAATTTGAATGTCCAGAGAGGTGTTTGAATGGCAGAAATTATTCGGCGAGATATTAGTAAGTGATAAAAATTAGTAAATCTATTGTAAGGCGATACCCTCCCTAAAATCAGGGAAACAACCATTTGAGAAGCCAACCATTCGAGAGACATACAAAAACTTTTTAAATCAACTCTTTCTGTAAATTTAAGGAGTAGTTTAGCAAGTAAATGATATTCAGAAACCCTGATTCATGTGTTCATTCATGGAAAAATTATCTCATCATTATTACCAAGTATATTTTCACAAGAAGAAACATCAATTATACCAACATAAGGTAAGCCTTGTATACTTCACCTGATCCTTTCAAATAGGACTCAACAAATCTCCAGCGTTCTGTAAAATCTGCCACACAACAAAAGCGATGAAATAACTGATACACAAAATATATTATGTCCTAGTTTCTTAAAATTATATTCACCTGAAGCAATAAATTACCAAAAGAAATTTGTATGAAGCAAATTGCCTTCAAGTAAACATAAGACCTAGAACCTATTTGGCATGAGAGGCTACTAGGAGTCTAGGACTATGATGTCAACTTTCAAGTTCTTTCCTCGGGACCCTAAAAATACATCAATACTCAGTTTCATAAACTCAATATGCCGTTAATCTTCCTCATCACATAATTGTGGTATATGAAATGCTTGATAGCATGTATGAGATAAAACAAGAAATTTCATATCAATTAAAAAGAAATATCCATAGGTAAATACAAAGAAAGATATCACCACATAGAATGAGAATATGGACCCAAAGCAAACAAAGAGCAAGCATGAATTAAAAACCTGGATATTTCTTTTCATCTAGTAAATGTGGTGTTCCTGTATGGTAGTCTGCCATCATCTCACAAAAATGATTTGCGATGTCAAATGCCACAGGATTGTAAGTTGCATACTCATAATCCTGTAGAATCAACCAATCCGGTTAACTCTTAGATTTGTTGCAGATAAATTGAACTTCTTTCTATATTGCTGTTGTATCTCTAGCATATCCTATAAAAAGACTGAACAGAAAATATAAATCAAAAAACATTTCATAAGCACACAGTAAAGGCATAAAAAAGATACAAATCCAAATTTATCAAATGTTATATGATCACAATATATGCCACATCAAGTCTCAAGATAGTTTGCCATTCATATAGAAATATGAAATCTCAGAAAATTCGCCATTTCAGTACTAAGCAATGCAAATATTTGAAGTCCACAGATAGCAATGCAAATATTTGAAGTTATGGATATTCTTTGGCACCCATTTTTCTCATAGTCCATGCAGAGAATAATATTTTTTCTACATAGTAAATGTCAAATATTGCAAAACAAAAAGGTGGAAAAAGAGGAAATGAACGAGTATTGCTGCCTAATGAATGGAAAATTTATTAGTTATACACGAGTATATCTGGCACACACAAGTGAAACATAGTCACAAGGGAAGTATGGAATGACTGAGGTTATCACCTCAAAATAATGATCATGGAACAAAAAAATTTGGATACCATCACTGCCTTCCACATATTTAATACTCATTTACAATCAAGAAAATTGCAAACAAACTCTAGTGCTGCATATGCCCAACAGTGCAGAATTTCAGGACATGGTATACTCCATTCTCTAGTAAAGGAATGGAATAAGGAAGGTGGGTTCATATAACAAACATTAAAAGATAGGCAAGCTCCTTTGATTAGTGTGCCCCTATCTAATACCGAACATGTTACGATTTAATTTGCACTATTCAGGGCAACAAAAAATCAGTGTTCCACCGCCCATTGGGGATGGGGGAACAAAGGGCCTAAGTTCGGGGCCAGCAGGGGAACAGCAGAGCGGGAGTGGCGGGGGGTGGTGGTGATATACATATAGTACTTAAAAAACTGGTTATGAAAAGACGTATAAGAACTACATTTCAAATGAAACTTTGGCAAATTAGTAAAATAGTAAGATTGCAAATAATAAATACTAAGATATGAATTGTATGTGTCAAATATGTTAAATACGACTGCTGATTATGATTGATACTTTATAGACAGTGACACTGTCATTCAACACTGATTATATGAAACCCTTATACATTGAAAATAAGTTATAACCATGTATGAAAGGAATTGGAGTCTTGGACAATGAGATGTTGGATAAATATGACAATAGCACCCCATGAATTGCAAACATGGAAACGCCAACACAGAAACCCTAATTCTGATTTTTATTTAGGGTAGCCAGCATAATCAGCAATAATGTATGCAATAACAGCTACAAACACTCGTAAATTGTCCATATCAGGTTTGCAAATAATCTGAAAATGCCCTTCAATCAGCCAAAATACACACACACATCTGCTTTGCTTGCATAAATTATAAGAAAAAAGAAATTTAAAAAAAAATACACTTTTGAGATGTCTAGGAATAGGAGACTTTCAGAAGTCCCTGAGACACTCAAGGGACCCCTGGGCATCCCCAAGACGTCATGGAGACTCCTAGCCGTCTCCACCATCTTTGGTCGTCCTGTTGGTGATAGTGAGATGGCGGGGGGATGCCCCATCCCCAAGTCTCGGAGACATCCTCATTTTGGAAATGTGGGGCTCCAGAGCTCCCCATGTTTCATTGCAAAAAATGGAACACCAAATGAGGATAAATCTCTCTTCAAATTGGAAGGGAAAGGTCCATTTCATGAAAACTAAAGACAGTGATATTTCCTTAGAAAATTGAAGAATAAAGACTTATAACAAGCGTAGATTTTCAGGCGGGTAAAACACGCAACCTGATAGCAAACCTGTATTTTTGTTCTCAGGACTAGGGCACAAGGCAAATTCACACTTCTACACTACACAAGGTTTTCTGTTTTTGACTTTTGTGGACCTAAATAATGAGCAGATGCTTACAACCTTAGGCTTATAGAAGAAACTAAAAGTTGTAATTACATATAAGGATTGAATTGAATAAAGTTGAACATTTGGCAAATTGAACTAAGGAATTGCATACAAAGCCACAATTGCAAACTTCAAATAGAAAATGCTAAAAATAGCCAATCTAACACTTGGCTCCTAGCAATGATTCTGGCAAAGTTTTATTATTCTATGGTAAATCCTCTAAAGAAGCCTTGAGATCTAATGATCAATATTCATGATATGAGTTTGATTCCTTAAAAATCTATACGATTCAATGTCTCATACCCGGATCCTATTCATGATGAATACAAGTGTCTATCCTTGAACAATAAGGAATTTCTCAACAATGAGCAACAAAATAGAGAGGAAGCTTGTTTTAATGGTGCCCTTCGGTGTTCTAAACATGAACTCCTAACGCAATGCGGTTTTTGGCCTTCAATTATGCTTTCTAATGCCTAGCCCCTCTTAGGCATTCCCAACACACTTAAAGGCACTTTTTATTTATTTGTTGTCATTTCAACACTAGGACCCCATAGGCACACAAAGAAGACATAGTGAACTTGTTCCTTCTATTTTTTAATTGACATGATGATATTTAGCTCCATGAGTGCACTAAGACTCCATGCACTTTTGGTCAATTTTATAATTGACAAAATGACACTATAACCTTTACGAGCATGACAAAAATGACACAATAGCCTTTACGGGCATGACAAAAATGTGTTATGCACTTCTTTATATATTTCAATGTTTGACACATGACATTCAAACATCTAGAAGCACACCCAACCCTTGAGGAGCACATTTTGGTCTAAAGGTCCATTGACATAATAACACTATGGTTCAAGGGCACCATAAGTCACTCAAGTGTACTAAAATTTTACTTTGACAACTTGAGAGAAACTCTCTTGGGCGTGCACTTGGGCGTCTTTGTGCACTTCTATTAAAGTTTTTGCTTGACACTTTGACAAAAGTACCTTTTGGGTGCTCCTAGGCACTTAGCTCATAAGTGTCAAAAAGTTTGCTCTTTCATTCTGATTCTCCATTGGCATTTTCTTTGTAAGTGAAACATTCTATGTTCTAAATTTATAATGAGTTTTGCCACATATATTTTGTCATTAACATCGAAAGATGCATGCATTTTATAATTTGAGTGGATTTTTCCTTGCAGCAACACATGGCCCCTTAGAAAGGCACCCAAGCTTGTTGGATACATTTTTAGTGATTTTGGGCCTCCAATATGACTTCAACATGACTCTCTCCTTTTGGTGCTTCTTGAACTACCTACAAGCCTTTCTTGACTTAAAATCACCTTCAAGTACCTTTCTTTGTCACGACATGCTTTGGAAGCTTTGAATTTCATTTGCCTATCCCTACACTTCATTGACCTCCCTTGTATCTAAGCTAACACATCCACCTTCTTTGGTGTGCTTGAAAAACCTTACCTTTCATGCCAAAGTGATAGCTTGATTTGATGATACAAACTCAAAGGACTAAATAGTGGCTTCTAGGTGATAAATGATAAGTTTTACACTATTGTCTGCTAAGGTAGGTATGAGAGCCTGACAAGCGCTCAAGTCAAATAATATTGTACATGCACACAGCACAACAGATCACTAGGATAACATTGAACTATTCAGCTAATCAAAACAAGAAAATGTGATGCAAACAATTACATGAATCACAAACATCAAACTGAAAATAAATCCAAACAGGAAATTACACCAATGAGCATCCAAATTTGAAAGAAATTATTAAACACTTGATAATAAAAAAATATGAACCTAATAATCCAAGCTGCAGCATGAAATAATACATCTCTTTCCAAGTTTCCTTAACCTTTATAAGAATTGAAGTTCATTTTTCTTTATAATAAATGTTTTTTTTATCTTTGCTAAATCTTCAAATCAGTTATCGGCCAAACTTTCATGGGCCTGAATAAATGTGTAATCACCTAAGCATGTAAGAACCTATGATAATGCAAATTTATTTCTAATATTGCATTTGTGGTAGAAAAGTAGCTTAATGAATACAGATGTAGTTGCAGTGTTGTGCTAAACAAGTTATGAAATGAAGAAATTCAAATTTATCAAATAATTGAAACTAGAAATCATCTATAAGAAAAAGACAACAGTAGGAATTTATACTCCTTGGGGCTGCATCCACTACCAATCCCCATAGGGGATGTTTTGATGATGCGGGGACCGGTAGGGAAACATCCCCACCCTATGCCTTATTTTGCAAAATAAATAGAAAAGTCTTACCAACACAAAAAAAAATTAGAGGGCACTTGTGTACATTAGCCATCCCAAGATGGCCAACCCCTATGGCCCAAGAAATTTTAGTCACTTTGTTTAAACATAATTTTGGGAAAAAAAAAAGTTTGAAAAAAAAAAGAGTTTCGGAAGGCCACAACAACCCCTTGTGCCCCTTTAAACCAAGCCCAAATCTAAAACAGTGCCAAAAACAACTAAATTTATATTAAAAAATAACGACATTTTCCAGTTTGAGAAAGAGAGAGAAAGAGCGGCAGTGAAATGAGAAAATATACAAGGCAGAAGAACAACATCAAATCCACATCATTTGCGGTAAGTTTACCATCCATTATTCATATGCTCAAATTCCTTTGCATTTTTAAAAGTTCCAAATGCATCTTTTTTAGTTCCAAACACTTACAGAAGGTTTTTTGTTATATGTTTGTGCTTGCAGTTGTTTTTTGAATTTTCAACAAACAAAAGCAATGGGCAGCAGTGAGAATGAAGAGTTTGAAATTCAACAAAAAAGTCATACAAGTAATGTTGGGGCTTTTCCTACAAGTGGGAATGCTATAAGGACTATGAATTCAAGCTACCCATTTGAATACCCTTTTGAACTCGTCAAAAACTATGCAAAAGGTCCACTTAATCCAAGAAAAAACCTCTTTTACAATTTAAAACATAAACAAAACTAAGAAGAAAAATTCATGTGTCATTTGAACAAGAAAAAATACAAGGGCAGCTACAAAAGAGTTTATTCTCATCTTTTGTGCTCAAGTGGACCAAGAGTGAAAGTTTATAAGAAAATAACCCTCGCTAAGAAGACCAAAATGACTACGATTGCACATAAAAAGGGAGGAAAGAAGTAACAGAATTCCAATGGAGATTATGTAGTCTAGTTTGTCATTGGCTACCCAAACTGTAGATGTTGGAACGAACAAGGAAAGGGTTCTACATCTACCAAAAGAAAGAAAAGCAGTAATACTATTGCAGGGTTGTATAATGCACAATTACGAAAGATGGCCAAGTCTTTCATTGCCAAATTCGCCTATGCCCATGCTACACCATTTCAGGTGGCACCTTCTCCCTAGTTCACACAAATGTTCGAAGATGTAATTGATGTCGGTACCTCACTTACCCCTTGGAGAACATAAACTACACACCACCCTCCTTGACAAAAAACTATTCTAATGTCAGTGTGCTGGTCGAGGAAATGAGATAAACTTGGATAAGGGATTGTTTCTTTATCATTACAAATGGGTAGATCAATATCAAACATTAGCATGATCCATAACAGTCACATGTTTAGTTGGCTCTTATTTTCTTAGAGCTATTGATTGTTTAGTGAATAAAAGGATGCAAACTTTAAATTCCAAATTTTGAAGGATGTCATTAAAAAAGTTGGGGCCTTTGATGCTATATAAGTGTTAACCAATTCGCCCCATGTAAGTTAACTTGATGATGGAAGGTTCTTTAGTACTTTTTTTAGCCCTTTATGTTCATGTGTTGAAAAAATGCATTGAAAGACATTGGGAAGATATATTGGTTGAAGGAAACAATGATAGAAGCAAATGAGACATAGATGTTCAAAGTAAGAATCTTTCAAGTCGATGGATAAAAAATGTGCTAGCTACTTTATTTTGTTAGAGGTTGGTCAAGGTGCAAGAGCCTCTAAATTAATGGTGGTTGATTCAAAGTGGAGTGGTCATTGTGTTTCATCTTTCTTCAATAATTGTGTGTACTTGTTAAAGAAAAGTAGGTCGGCCATAAACAAAAATAATATAATTCACAAGTCAGCCACCAAATACTCTTGTGATGAATGCAGTCCACTCCAGGACATAAAGGGGACCCTAATATAATACACCACATCTTGCTAAGTCGATTCCAATGAACCGCATGCAACAACACATCCTCCAAAGTCGGCATCAAACATAATGTGTAGATATACAATATAGTGTGTTAACCAATCAGCCCAAAAACATTATCCAATGCACATAACTCAATGCAAATCTTCACATAACTCAGTGCACGTAACAATTAATTGGATTTATTCTATGCCATTTGTGGTTTAGCCTTTATTTTCTGTGTATTTTTGTCATTGCACTAAATTGTCCTAAATGATCTAAAAGGAACACGCTCCCAAGCCTTGCAAAGCTTGTAGAGGATATTGTACCTATTCCTGTCAATTGGCCCAAATTACTTGTGATTTGATTATAAGGCCCACCTAATTATTTAAATTTTAGACCATAGTTGGAAAACTTGCCAAAGCCAAAAACTCGCCAAGGCCTCAAAAAAATTCAGGAAAAACTAGGCTAGTTTTCGGCAAAAACTCGGGAACTTAAAAAATTGCTTAAATTTAATTAGAAATGCATTTTTTTTTTGTAAAATTCAATGAGAAGATGCATCCAATGAGTCAATAAATGAGAACAAAAAAGAAACAAGCTAAGTCTAGATATACTTAAATGCAAAGTGGGTACGAAATCGCACTCTCCTAAGGAATGTTGATGGCTGGAAGCAAAATAGTAAATAGTTTCTGTAAAACTAAAAGTAAATACATCATTACAATTACATCTTCCTCTTCCCAGCTCTAGTAAAAACTAAGGGAGAGGTAGAATTGGAGGGTCTAGTCCTAGAAGTCTACATTGGGCGTGACTGTGCCTCCTTGCTTGGAATGTCTAACTTAGTTTGTGGCTCGTTCTCCATCCTGGATGTAGCTCTGCCTCTAGCTTCTCCTGGCACTGGCAATGACTCTTTATCCAACTCATCCTCCTCAATGTCATCCAGTGTGAAACCAAATCTACCCCCCTCCTCCTCCATAGCCTGCCTCTCCAAGTCATTGACGTCATCCTCTTCAAAAACCACCTCAAATCTGCTTCAAATCCACTTCAAATTGATGGAAATCAGTTTGCAAGTGTTTGGAAAACAAGTGTTTGAAACTATTTTTCTCCCTCTCAGCAAAATACAAGTGAAGAAATGAGAAATGAAATTCATTTGGGTCCTTGTTTGCCTTTAAGCACTGTTATAAAACTACAACCAAGTTTTTGGCAAAAACTCGGCAAGTACTCAACGAGTTTTTGCCAAAATCTCGGCAAGTTTTTGCAATTCGCCGAGTACTCTGCAAGTAGTCCATCTATGATTTAGACCATCTTGTATCCCCGAGGTTAAGCTTTCAATGTATATCCTTTAGAATCATAAGGAACAATTTGGAGCACCGATAACTTGCACTTATGTGACCGCTAACATTCACACACCTAACATAATAGCATATTTGAGTGTTATTATTCCAAACACCTTCCCTTAACACAATAATACAATTTATGTTTTTTACCATTCCCTTCCATCCTCAATACAGAATAGAATTTCAATGTTATATATTAAACTAACAATTTCCAAAAAATTGTTGATAACATAAACAAAATGATATGAAGCCTAGATATTGATACACGGTCCTAGCAGAAGTACCTGCAAATTATCTAGGAAGCTGACCTAAATATATTCTTTTAACAAAATCCACCTTCTTGTTTTCTGCCTCCAGCAGATCTGGAACCATAAATACCCCATCAAACTGCTATGACCACAATAGTGGTGAAAATCTGCCAAATGGCATACATTCATCTATGTGACATTTCATGACATGCAGTTTTTCACATATTTCCTTGTCCAGAGATCAGTTTCATAGAGTGCTCATTAAGAGTAAATCCAGCTCTTTTTGCCTATCATCAGTTCATTGCTAAGTCATCGGTTCGGGTTCGGGGATGGATTCAGGTTCGAGAATCCGGTTCGTGGATTCGTGAATTTTTTTTCCATTATGATCCATATTGGTTCGTGTGTGTGTGTGTGTGTGTATATGTGTGTATATATATATGTATATATATATATGCATTCTATATCCAAAAAATAAGAGAAACATACATAATTCTAAAACTAAATCATTTCATAGTATGAATCTATGATGCTTGATCATTGATCAATGCCAAATGTCAAAGATAAACATTAAAAATTTACATAGTATATTTGATCATTGATCTATGTTCACAATTCTAAAGAAAATCAGCACATTGAATTACTAAATTACAAAATGACAATTCAAAATATAGTTCATTAAAGTTTGAAACATGATTCAATGTTCATCAATCATGAAAGACTAAAGTTTTCATTGCATCAATCATCAAATGGATTATCAAAAAAATTCAGATCAATGGGGTCTTCAGTAGCTGCAAGGTTGATCAAAATCATCATTGGAACCCAAACTAGTTCCACTAGCACTACAGGGTATTGTCTCATCATCATCATCATCCACATCAGCCAAAGTGGCTCTAGCAAGATCCCGAATGGTCATATCTAAGTCAGAAGACTCGGGTGCTACATCCCAAAGCTTCTCTAGGCCCTTCTTGTAATTTGGATCCTTCTATGACAGGAGGCACAAGTTGTTGTGAATTTACACCAAGTCTTCTGCGTTTTTTGCAGCCAACCGGTTATGCTTGACTAAGTGGATAAAGGAGTAAGTACTCAGAACTCCAATTCTGCTCAGTGGAAGAAGAGCTCACAAACTGGAGAGAAAACCAACAAAATTAAAAAAATACAAGATAAATTCAAGAGTGTTAAATATTAAATTCTACAATGCAAGTGGCAAAAAAAAAGAAAAAAAAACTTAAAAACTTACTTGTGATAGAATCTTAATTGCAAGAGGTTCAAGCTATATATAATCTTTCCCATGAAGGTACCAACATCTAATAGCATCCATCCTACTTTGGTCATTGATAGCAATAGGGTGGAGATCTCTTCATGAGATAAATGATCCAAATTTTCTCTTAACACTTACCCCAACATCTGGATTGCGGACGATTTTATGAATGGTCAAATGCCCTCTTATACCCATTAGCAACTTCGGCATCTCTATATGCTGGCACTCTACCTGGAATAGCAAATACTTCTTTGCTATAGTATCTAGGAGATAGAGCATATGCTAGGAGGTGCAAAGGTGTGGTCATCTTGTTCCAACAATGAAGAACAATTGCTTCCACCTTTTTGTAAAAGGTGTCCTCAAGATCATTCTCTCTCCTATGTATGACCGGGGATATCAAATGTGTTCATGTAAGTTATCTTGATGTAAGTTATCATTATGTCAATTTTGAATTTAGATATCTCTCAATAAACAAAGATAGAGGAATGTATTATAACTTACCAATTTTTATCTTCTCCAACATTGTGTCCATGTTATCATAGATATCCCCAAAGCATGGTTCATCAGTGTCAGCAAATCGAAGCAGACATGATAGGCTCGGTGAATTCCAACACATACTCTACATGAGCCCACCAATCACCATCTAATATCAACGCCTTCACCTTTTGGGCCCTCACTGTATTGGACTGCTTCTAGATGCTCCATTTGTTGCTAGTAACCATTTGTGAAAATGCCTCCTTCACCTTGACAAGACGTCTTAGCACAATTGTGTGAGAGAAAACCGGGTTTCAGCCACCTAAGAACATGTTAATAGTGAGTTAATAACACATTTAAAATATGTAAACAACACAAACAATATTTTATTCAATTATGTAAAACATGACATAAAATGATAAATGAAACTAAATAAATTATAAATTAAATTTTAAAATTTACCTTCAATAATTCCAATCTTGAGAAAGTTATGAAAATTGCTTGTGACATATGGTGATTTGTCACAAACATTTGAATCTCCTCACCTTCCTCATATATCTGTTTCACCCATTTTATTTGGGTGCCAATTGCTTTCATCACTAAATTGAGAGAATGAACGGTGCATGATGTCCAAAAGATGTGATCATATCTAGCCTCTACCAAAGCACCTGCAGCCTTGCAAACTTTTGCATTGTCCGTAATTACTTGGACAACATTGTCATGACCCACAGACTTTATGGAATCAATGAGAATCTTGGCAATGAACTCTGCATCTTTTACTTCACCTTCACAGTCAACCGCCCTCAAAAACATTGACCCCTTGGGGGATACAACAATTACATTAATTAATGGACGGATTTTGCAATCTTTCCAGCCATCCGAAACAATAGACACACTCATTTGAACCCAAGAATCTCTTATCGGTTTTAGTTGGGCCTCTGCATTTTTTCTCACTATGTAATAAGGTGGTGTCTAGCTTTTCACATCCAGGGCCATGGTAACCAGAAGGTGCATCATTTATTGCTTGCACCATCTCCCTCCAATAAGGTGATCTCACTAAGTTGAATGGAACACCATTCGCAAAGAGGCAACGTCCAACTTTGAGATCAGCAATATCTCTTAACTCATCTCAAAATGCCCTATCTAATGGACCTCTCTTGGGGGTGGTTATATGTGGTTGTTCTACATCATCATCCCTAGAAGGCATAGGCAAGAAGGGATGTGATCTAGAGGTTAGAGTGGGTGGCAGTATTGTTTATTGTTTCCTGGTATAAGCACCTTGTTTCCCTTTTGCAACTAATTTGTCAGCTTCTTGTTCTTTTACCAAAGCTGCTATTTGTGCAGCTGACAATCCCTTCTTATCTACCCCTAGGCCCTCACACATGTTAATCCCTTGACCCTCAAGGACCAAAAAATGAAATTTTAAACGGGAGTAGGAGCTTCTATATTGTGTTGCAAAAATTACATTTCCATATAAACCCCCCACCTCCAGAACATTGAGAGATTCTTGTAGTGTGTCTCCATAAAGGAGACCCTTTATCAATTTTATATTTTTGAGACCCCTCCCCACCCACTGAGCCTTGACTACTCATTGTATGATTGTTGCAATCTATAACAAAAATGAAAAAAAAAATACTTCAAAACTTTTACAAAAACTTAGAAAAAAATTTAAACTTTTCAAAAACTTGAAATAATCTATCAAAAAACTAAAGAATATTGTTCAAATGCATACCTTAATCACTCAAATCTGCTTCTTGGAAGGTATTTGCCACTCCACAATCGATCTCCTTCAAATACAATCACCTCACTTCAACATTGCAAGAATGAGAGAGCAAAATGAGAAATGAAATATGTTTGGAGGCCCATAATAAGGGTTGTTTTAGGGTTAGAAGAAAAAAAAACAATAAAAAATGGCATTTTAAGTGGTTTGTACCCACTTTATGTCTTCATTGGCTGCAGGTCCCTAGGGATTCGCGTGGATCCACGCAGGATCCTCGAGGGTCCGCGTCGGATCCGAGCAGGGTTCGTGTTTGGACTTGTGGGTCCGTTGGGATCCGCGGGCCCACAGATCCCGATGGACCCACAGGTCCAAACACGGACCTTGCCCGAATCCAATGCGGACCAGTGTGCAAATCCAGACCCGAACCTGATTCGTGGGTCCAGGGTCCGAATCCAATAACCTAGGTTCACCGTACATGTTGTGTATAGATCGGAGACCCAATTGAGAAGACAACCATGAAGCTTGAGCACCTAAGGGCTCTTACCAATCAGTATGATGAATCTATCTCATGCACTAAAAGAAAAATTCCTGCAAATCACAAGAAGAGAAAGTTTAAACCCAATGGGAAGGCTGGAACTAGGGCGATAACAGTGAGTAGGTGCACCCTAAGCAAGGTAATCTACACTTGAATGTCCCCTTGCAAGGCATTGGCTTTTTCTAGAGGTTTGCCTATGACTTTGGTTCCTATAGGCTAACATGGTGGTTACAGGACCCCTTATAAGGTTGTTCTATGGTTCTTAAGCTGACCTTTTGGTGCTTATTTCAATATTCTTCAGCTCATTGTCCTATTTTAGTTGTGGTATGCCTTCTAGAGATCATTCAGGAAACTTTGATTGACACTTGCTATTTGTAGTATGTCACTTGGATGTTTTGCTCATACTTACTATTTATAGTAAGTCATCGGGGTGGTCAGTTGGCATCATATTTATATCCAAAAAGTTGGTAGGATCAGTTGTTGGTTTGATATTCAGCATTTAATGGAGTTTAATGATTTAGTTTAATAAATTAAAGTCTAATCTAACATTGACTTTAATATAATTAATTAAACTAAATATCTTTATGATTGATGGGGATATAAGGTGTCAAGTGTGCATTTAATATATTAATACCATAAAGTATCAAGTATTATACCGAATGGGGCACAACATATGGAGGTATAAGGGTATTAAAGTGACTTTATATTAATGAAGAAATTATATGACGAATCACTTTATCATTATTCCCCTTAAGCAAGTTAAATATTAAAAGTGAAAAATTTAAATAGGGTTTCTAGAAACTTCATGAGAGTATTACAAAAAGAGATTTGAGGAAGTCATTTGATATGCTTGGCCTATTTATTTTCTCTTTAATAGGCTTGAGAGCTTTGAATTTCATTTACAGGAAATTTGAGGACGGAAACCCTCAAAAATCAGTAAACTGGATGAAAACCCAACTCCACATTGAGAGGTGAATCATCCTAGGGTTCATCATTAAGAGCATATGTGCAGGTTTAAATCATTTGGAGCTTCAACCAGCTGGGGTTTCAAAGAAGGAAAATCATATCAGCTAGGGTTTTATTGCTTCAGATTCAGAAGTTTATTGCCATATTTTTCATTCTAACATGGATGGCTTGGGTTTGGCATGACTTGTGAAGGATCTTGAAGACTTCTTGAATGTTGAAGGCTTGCTACAGCGGCATGAACAGTGATGCTACAGTGACGTGAACAGTGCTTGCAGCAGGTTTATATTTGTTTGAGCAAGAGCTTGATAGAATTTCATTGCTAAGTTGTGCATAGGGTTTGAGCGCTTACTTTGGAGTCCTAGTGCCAACCTTTGGAGAATATGGAGCTCTTTCAAACATTTGGGACAGCCTCATCCTTGTTTCAGTTCTGCCATTAAATCAGATTTATATTTAGTTCATAATCAGAGTTGTAATCAGCATCCATACCTTGTTCATTGGTCTTTTATGCATCATAATATTGAAGGCAAAATCGGATATGTCATTGTACTGAAACTCACTGAAATCAATAAGAAAACCTTTCTTTTCAGAACTATATCAGACTTCTGATTTTAATTCCAGTCCATATATTTGTTGTTATTTCTTATTGTAAAATGTTTCTATAATTGCTTCATATCATGGCAAAAACATCTATGCATTAAAAACTCATAAAAACCAAACTGAAGCACTCAAAAACAAGCTCCGAAGATTCAGATCAGAAATCAGAAAAACATGAGAAAACAAATAAAATCAAAAATTAAAAATCCAGAACAGGGTGGGATATTTTAATTTCCTACACCCACCAAACTCAAGTATATTGTTTTCAATATCAAAAGCAACTTCATCTCATATGGAGTGAAAATATCCAAAAAATGATGGTTGGAATAGAAAAGAATAATAACCTTCACTACCAAGTAGGAATGCACCTAAGCCCATGTATGGACCTCAACTTATGCATCCTGATGGTTTTTTCTCTTGAATGGTCAAGTTATTATTTAGCTTCTCCCTTATAGGTAATCTTTATTTCTTGAAAAACATTCATTAAATCTTCCTAAAGAAATACAAATAACCAACTTAGTGTGGCATGCTTAACAGTAACATTGACAGGTTTCAAGAAAAAATGCAGATTTTTATTGCCAGTCAAAATACCAGTTTAAGCATTCAATGCAAGCAAAAGGAGAAAAACTAGTCTAATAAATGAGAGATACAAGATGGACAAGCATATTGATCACAACAACAACCAACAAACTTCAGCTGTACGTAACATAATATTTATTCAAGAAACTAATACTATTTGTGACTTAACAGTAGCCTTACAATGAGTGTAATGTTGCCATCTTTTTTATTGATCATGATATTTCCATACTGCAAATCGTTATGACAAAAGCCAACTCTTTCCCCAGGCTTTGAGATGGCATTTCTCAATTTTGTGATCTCAGCTTGCAATCCATTCAATTGGAACTCCTCAAGTATTTCTGGTTTAGATAGTCTTTTTGACTTCTCCAACCAGTCCCTACAAAAAGAAGCAACCAAGACTGAATCCATTACCTCATTTTTAATGCAATGTTCCCAATTCAATAATATACAATCCAAACTATTATAAAAATGTCAATATTCAAATCAACTCCAAAATCAAATTGACCACTTGTCCTATTTAGTCTGAAGTTTCATGAAACTGAGATGACAATGTTATCTAAAAAATGTGGATCATTTACTTGAATATACAAAACTTAGAAAGCCTAGAACATAACCTGAGGCGCTCCCATAGTTGTGGATGAGATGATCCTTCTATGTCTAGATTATGAAACTCATGCAATTTGACTGCTATCTTCTGAGAAATGCTTGGGTCATGCAAATCTGATGCTGAAAGTGTCTACGAATATACAGAAATTTATACATGAGAAAACCGTATACATAATATTTTAAATATCTCCAGAAGATGTCTCAACCACATATCTTGTGACACCTAGTTAGTCAATCATGTTACAAAACAAAAGTGCTCCTCATGCCAACCTACAAGCAAAGATATCAATACGCAGATGCATCAAATCATGTTTACTATACTGCAGTCTTTGTGACAGCCCTTAACCCTCAATGGCATGACACGAGACAATAAAAGACCAAATTCAATGATCAAACATAAAAAACAGACTTTTGAAATAGAAGTCCATGGAAGCATTAGCTGTCAAGTCCCCACCATGAAACACTTAGACAATGTAACTTCTCCATTCAAGACCTAAAGATATACGTTTAATAAGTTTTGATTAAAGATTTAAACTTATTCTTATCAACCAGCAATCATTCAATTAGTATACAATCAGGAGCTATCTGTATGACAAGTCAATTCAAATTGATTAAACAATATTGGTTGCACTGTCTTTATAATTAATATTCTGGTTTGATATTTGAATAACAATAGTGGCGATGATGATAATGATTTATGTGGCTCATGTATGGTGATGAATACCATGTCTTGGAGTGGATAATGATACACCTATACATGTTTCATTCCCTTGGCCTTTTCTGGAGACTATTGCCAAGTCAGCAGCAGAATATCATTTGATTTAAGTAGTGCCATGGACGTAATCCTGAATTCGGTAAAGAGAACACACTTACTTAAATCTGCATATTTGAAGCATATGGAAATAATAACATAGTGGGTCAGTTACAGAAGTCTGAAGGTCGATATAGCTATCGCAGACCAACATATAATTGGGTACTCCTTATTTGATACAATTTAGACTGAAGTGGAGCATCACTGATTACAGAGATTAATCATAAAGGCTAACGAGTTTAAGGAAAGGGCGACTGCATTAGACATAAGAGAAGTAGGATAATAAGAAAAGGCATCAAAACCTACTAAGCAAAAGTGACATTAGAAATTAGTGATCAAAGGAATTATCTTAATCTTGAGCCATATGGTGTGATTACTAAGAACAGCGATTATATGTGTTGATACAGCAGCGATTAACAAAAATAACAAATCAATGATGAAAAGAAGCGACGGACATATTTAAGAGAGGCCACTCTAGGGGAAGGGCATCGGACAGTAAGAAGGAAAAGAAGAAAATAATAAAATAACAAATAGACTGCAGCAATCTGACAAGACTACAGTAGCATCAAGGAATGGAGAGTAATCATATAACAGCAATCTGATAAATTACAACTAGCATTGAATAGGGGAAGAACATCAGATTACAAGAAGAACGTGATATCTTTCAGAAGATCGATTTCTTAGTACCAAGAAGAGAATAACTGTATTCAGATCTGAACCTAGACTATTAATATTCTTGGTAATGCAGAAATGGTGATTAATATATTTATGTAATTTTATAATACAATCTTGATTTATTGATAATAAACATTAAATATATGAACTAAACCCGGCAGTAGTCTGTCACAAGAAATGGGAGACAATCTGCAATTAAGGGAGAACCACTAAGGGCACCCTATTGCAGTGGCAGTTCAGGAAGAACGGCTATGAGGGCACCCTACACTGCACTATAATTGAGGGAGAACCACTAAAGGCACCTTATTGCGATGGTAGTTAAGGGAGAACAACTAGGAGGGCACCTTGCTACACTATGATTGAGGGAGAACCGCTAAGGGCAACTTATTCCAAGTACCTTCCCAACCCATACATTGGAGGACAAGTGGTGAATCATAGTTAACTCCAATTGTAGAAGAATGGAGGGAACGTATGGAGGGAGACCTGTGATCTTAGGGCACCCTGCTATGTTTCCTTACTCCACATCTTCTATAATTGGAATTTACATATAATTTAAGTGATGCATGATTACAAAGATATTCTCTTTACTCTAATTCTTAGTCAATTTATGAATAATGTTTGCATTACTGAATATATATATATATATATATATATATATCGTTTGTATGTTGGTATCATGTTTATGTGATGGATGCAGGATTATATGTTACGGATCATATAATTGGAGAAACCCTATATGGTAAAGCCTAACCCTAATCTTGTGCAATTGTTAGTTTAGGGCAAATTAGGAAGGGGGTGTTACATTAGCCTTGTGGCCAGTAAAAAGATTTATCTTAGAAAATGAACTTCACATAAATGCTTAAAAGAACAAGAAAATGATTTTTTTAAGTTCATCAACTGTTTCCTTCTTGAAATGAACCAACAACATGCTAAGCCTACACAACTACACTTGATTAGTATTAAGGAAATATGTAAAGTTTAAACCAAAAAGTAGTTAGAAATCTGCTATATTTCTTTTCTTTAGAAAACCTTTTTATGGCACCTCTTATTTGCAATGGCCTTAAGGAACTTCATGTTACTGAGTATTCTCTAAATGCCATGTCAATTGGCATGGCTAAAAAATGATCCTAGCAGTCAAGACAAATGATTAGGTGTATATAAGTAGAAGCAATCCCTGGAGGCTTCAGAATCCAAATATTAAGTACTAAGAGATTCATGGAAGCTTCCATTCTTAGGTCCCGCTCTTAAAACTTTCTTGTAGCTAATTTGTCTCTAATATAAAATTGCAATCTCTGTGATGGCAATCATGTTAAAAAGCAATTTTCATGGTATATGATAATTCTTTGCTTGCAAAACTGCACTCACAGTTAGCTCAGAACAGCAGCAAAACCATAGAAAATCGAATCACGTGGGCATCATAAAAAGATGATCAATTGCCTTTATAAGTTTAGAGTCTATAGTACATTCATACAGCAAGTGTCTCAATGGCCACTTGATTGGACACATCATGTAAAGAGCCTGTGTAGCTCTTTTCTTTGCAATGATAACTTCTAAGAGAATTTGGCAATTTTCGTGAACTAAGTTTCAACAATTAAAATTTAAGCTCAACCAGAATTTTCTATTTTAATTCATAATTTTCAAAGTATTAAATTGTAACTCCATATCAAATATTTAAATCTGTTTGCAATTCTAAATCTTTTAAGGAAATCAAATAGCTTAATAGCACCGGTTATTCCATTTGTATTGATCAGATGTTTATTTCTCACCTGGCAATATTCACGCAAATTCTCAGGAGAATTGTGGTTGCTGTATTGAAGACTTTATTGAATAACATTCATCCGTCGTTATTTGCTGTGACCTGCGACTGCTGGAAAGAGCCGCCAATGAAACTCACGCCCGATAATGAATGTGAAGCCTGCGATCGGAAGATCTAGCTGGCTGTCGAACTTTGCTCAAACAACCTTGTGTGGAACCGCGGCTGCAAAGCTAGTATCCACGTCCAAACTGAAGACCCGCATGAAGTTCACACGCCCAAATTCTGTCATATGCGACCCTGTCTGAACCCACGATTATGTAATTAATGCGGCTGGCATTCTTAATCATCATTCAATGGCAATCAACCATCTCACGATGCACTGTTCAGGAGAATGTGCGTTCTCCAAAACCCTCAAACCCTTGCTATAGAAAATTCTCAGAATTCCAAGTTTAATAATCAAATCATCATAATGCACTTTCGCAAGTCCAAGGCTTTTTAAGCAAAAGCTTCAATCTTCTTCATTACACCAACTCCAGCTTCAAATACACACTTCTCACTTAAGTGCCTTGAAGCATCAAGCACACACCTTTCAATTAGAACATAAAGTAAATGATAATAAATTAAGCCAAGCTTAATTGTATAAGATATGAAGACGGAGGCACATTATGAACCCAAC
The DNA here is from genome assembly GCA_027943335.1 of Chamaecyparis obtusa. Classification (NCBI taxonomy): domain Eukaryota; kingdom Viridiplantae; phylum Streptophyta; class Pinopsida; order Cupressales; family Cupressaceae; genus Chamaecyparis; species Chamaecyparis obtusa. The sequence continues at coordinate 1,164,974 of BSBK01000808.1, read as the reverse complement.
TGAAGAAGAATGAAGATCAAACCGAAATCCAACTGCCTTGCCTAAAATAGGAGCCACTAACTGACTTACTAAAAATAGTAAGTGCACACAGAGATCCCCTAAACATTCCATCAGCTCACGGGGATCGCATTAATGAACTGACAATAGCAAGCACAGGTACTTGCTAAATCAGGGACATTACACATCAATAAGTAATATTTTCATAAAGACTTCTCTAAGCTCTCCATACTATTTCAGTATTGAAGGACATGAGGAGATTTGTCAGTCAATCATGTGACTCTATCTCAAGTCCATGGTGATTTGTAAAAATGAAAACTGACAAAGCCCCTTCACCAACTCGGGCTTTGGCAGACCAGAGAGACCAACCATGAGAATGTAAGCCCAATCACCCCAGCTCTCTGAAATCTCCCACTATTTTTTTAAACAGATTACATGGAGAAGAATAGGAGAGAGATGAGAATAGAGAAGTTGACTGGAGTTGGCAAACAAAATGTGTTTGTGAAATTGAAGAAAGGTGTCACAAAGTGGAAAGAGGAAGATATGTTACAAGAAGATGAAACGCAAAAGAAGATGAAAAGATACTTGAAGAAGATGGATGTCAACAACAGATTTTCAGGATCAGGTTAAGATAGTGGAAACAGAAGAGATAAAGGCACAAATGATGGAAGATGAAGTTCAAAATCAGCTTTTAGGTCAAGTTCAGATTGGAACTAAGAAACAAATGTAGAAGGTAATGGAAGAGATGAGAATTCAAAAGAGAAAATGTTTGGTGGATATGGGTGATATAAGTCCTAGTTCTTGGTTTTCAAACTAAGAGAGGTGAAAGCAGAATCACAGAGCTATTTCTGGAAGCCTAATCACATGTTGAGGGCACATCCTAGTTGATTTACCAACCTAAAAAGTGGTTTACCATTCAGCCCTTATTTGCAAGCAATAACTCACAAATCAATTACCTAAGGTTTCTAATACAAGAGCATCCTAGGCCTTAAAGTAATATTACACCAAACCATACATTTGCTTTATCTTATTTTGTTTTGCAATTCTTTGTTATTTTAAGCAATCATTTTTTTCTAGCCAATTTTGAAGTTTCTAGTTGCAACCTTTAGATAATCCACTCAGGCTAGTAGATAAAATACAGTTGTGCAATAACACATATGCATCAGGTCACCATGAGACTCTATACAACGCATCATCAAGATGTTAAGAGCATGTGTATGTGTCTAGTTTTGTAAACATGTTATATTGTAAGTGGTGGCTTGCCAAATCAACTTAAGGAGATCTATAAGGTGTGTGCCATGTTATTGAACTTTACAACAACAACTAATGTCATTGGTGGCATTATTGATCTGATGGAGGTTTATGATTAGAGTTGCATCGAGTTTAGAGACATAATCTTCCCACATAAGAGGTGGTCATTTACATTTATGGGCACTGCATCCAATTCCAAGGAAAATTTAACCAAGAAATTATTTAATAGCAGTCCCATGATGTTGATCCTAATTGCATGGGAATTGTACTACATTTTTGGTCACCAAAGAGACTAAATCAAACTTCCCCACAAAAAGTTGGCAAAATCACAGACAATGGTAGCAGGCAATAGAGAGGAGCAATAGGCTAAAGAGTTTTTAAAGCTATTAATAATCCAACAACTTAGAGAAAAGCCAATATAGAATTTCATCTTGAGGAAGTTCTTGCTTTGAGTCACACACTTATTTAGTTCATGTTTTGAGGTTGCAATCAAAGATTGGCACCTAAAACATATTTGTAATTGTTTCAATTCTTGTCATTTTGTTGTTAACAAAATTAAGTTCCATTGCACATTTGAGGTGTGTTTGTGTTCGATTGCATGGATGAATGATCTTTAATTAGACCCTTTCTATATGTTATAGTTCATACTATACAAGCACAATAGTAGCAAAACTCCAACTTTACTTGCAGAGATTTTGGCAAAAAACTCACTGAGTTTTTGGCAAAAAATAACCAAGTTTTTGCCAAAAAATCACCAAAAAAAAGTAATACAATGCCTGCGATGCAAAAAAGCTCATTCTAATTCTTTTGCTCCTCAACCTCCTCCAATGAAAAAATAGTAAATACCCTCGCAACCTTCGATAAGGTCATTTGCAGCAATTTTGTGCCAAGGAGTGAAGATTTGTAGTTCATCCAATTGAAAGTGCAATTGGAGCTCGTTTGAGGCCATCCACATGAAGAAGAGGAATAAGCTAGCTCAGAAATGCCTCAATGATGTCGTCTTTGTGCAATATTATCTTTGGGTGCACACAAGGAAGGTAGAGGAAATATCAAGTGGTCCAATTGATTTGGATGATATAGGTCCTTACAGTGATTAGACAGTGCAAGAGCAGGCTCCATTGTTTATCGATGATGACATCTATGATTTGGAAAGGCAGGCTACAAATGAGGAGGGGGTGGTTTGGAATTCACAATGGATGACAATGAGAGGATGAGGAGGTTGACGATGATAAGGAGTCATTGGCAATGCCAGCAACATCTACATCCATGATGGAAGGTCGAGCCACAGGATGTCATGTTGAACGAGGAGGCGCGGCCATAGCGGACTCCTAAGACTAGACCCTTTAGTTCTACCTCTCCACTAGTTTTTACTAGAGCTGGGAAGAGGAAGATGTAAAGTGTTTTGATGTTGTATTTACTTTTAGCTTTACAAAAACGATTTGCTATTTTAATTTTGTTTAGACAATCAGGCTACCAGCCATCAACATTCCACATGAGGATGTCATTTTGTACCCATTTTGCACTTAATAAATCAAATATATCTAGACTTGGCTTGTTTCTTTTATGTGCTCATTTATTGACTTGTCGGATGCAACTCCTCATTGAATTTTGCAAAAAAATGCATTTCTAATTAAATTTAAGCAAATTTTTATGTTGTTGAGTTTTTTGTGAGTTTTCGCCAAAGTGTTTTTTTAGGGGGGGGAGGGGCGGCCTTGGCAAGATTTTGCTTTTGGCAAGTTTTTCAACTATGCAAGCACATTTGTAACCTTTATGCATGATTGGGCATCCTTACACATACTCTCAATTCATATGTTTATACCTACACCTAAATATATTGTTTATTAAAAGGACAAATGGGTAGATATTAATGATACCCCAAAATTATATAGTGGGATTATTTCATTATACACTTGAGTGTGACTAAATGTTTCACGAAAGCTATATCTCTATGGTGTCAAAAATAAGCTTAGGACTTCCTTACAATCGAAGCCTTCTCCTTGAATATGGGATGGATTTGCAAGGATAGGGTTGACAAGTAAAGGTTAGTTACAGAAGGTTTTCCTTGAATTTACATTACTCGACTATTGGATTTGATCCCTTTGATCCTAATAATTGTGACCCATTACAACATCCATGGTAGGGTTGAAGTTAAAGTAAATTAGTAAGCACAATAATGGATGGCCTTCCTACAAAATATTTAGGATCATCTCTATCAAGATTGAGGTATGGAAATTTTGTTATTGATTAGAGCCTTATGGGAAATTCTCGATCTATCCGATGTTAATTAGACATAAATCATGTAAGATATCAACTACACATGTGGATACTATCTAGACTATCTTAAGAAGTTTAGGTAGAACCATTTGATAATTGGATTGAGGTACAAATTGATGACCACAACGAAAAGGATTGATTTCCAAATGTACTAATGGTACATATTTTTGGTTACTCACCTCAAATTCAGTTTTAGGATAATTATATAACTACAAGATGTTAATTGACTTCTTAAGTAAAATAACCCCGATAAGGAAAATTTCATGGGAACTAAACGAAGGGTACAATGGTTGTCTTGGTCCAATGGATGTAATGTTGCCAAACTTTAGTAGGCTTTTTAATCCTCATAAAAATAGTCTCCCAATACGTATAGATTATAAAGGAAACAATTCAAACAAGGATTGTGATTGTAATATCCTCAACTATGATATTGCCTCAAATCTGATTTTGGTTGTCAATTTTGAATGTTTGACATTTTGTCAAACACTTCGCAGATAACCTCTATTCGCTGTCTTTTATTTTCAGATTGTATTTGCTTGCTTGGAATGGTTTCAAATGAAGTTTAAATGCTAGCAAATGATTATTAAGAAATCCATGCAAAGAACTGAAATACAAATGCAATCATTTTGACCATTTGAATGCATAAATAAGATTTCTACAGGTAAAATGTGCATCTACAGCCACTAGACATTTCTACAAACACTTGGCATACATCCTTTCAATTCTATCACCAAAGAAATGTTTACATATGTGTATGCAATTACAAATATCAAATGTACACCTCTAATATAAAATTGTTGTTTTTGAAGGAACTAAACGCAACCTAGACAAAGGATGAGCTTCTTGGAAGGTGACCGCAGCTCCCTTGAAATTGAATGCAGCCCAAGGAAAAATGTACGCAACCCCTCAATAACACACGCTGCCTCATACATTCAATTTACAGTCATACTGGAATAAGATCGCTGTTGTAACATACAAATTCATCACCATTTGAATGCAATTAGAGCCTCCATCTTGAAGCTCTCTTAGAAGATCAAATTCAGAAGTTATTTCACTTCCTCAAATGATTCCACAATTGAAGAATCTCAGCTCTCCAATGGCTGAAGACGAAACCTTGGTTTCTTCTTCTCATAAACTTCACCAATTTCAAAAAGCATAAACAACATGAATGAAAAAAAACTCATGTGAGTCTTTTATAACTTCTGTGAGAGACTCACACACTTTTCCAGCCAATGTGGGATAAATATACTTTTTCCTTTTAATAATTCATTTACTCCAATACTTTAATTAATACCTTGGCTTAAGCTTCCATGAATTAATTGAATAAATGGCCCCTTCCAATGATGACTCAACCCTCATCTTAAGTGAAATTATAAAGTTGAATTGTAACTTTATAACAAGTCATTTAATGATTTAATAATAATTTGGCCACTAAAATAATAATAACTCCCAAAATACTTATCCTTAAATATGTCATCTGAAACAAGAGTCACACCTATTATTTCCCCACGTGACCAAAAGCACTTTCCAAAAATAGAAAGGGTCCTTCTCAAACAACATCAAGATTAATATAAATAGTAAATGTGGCAAAAGTATAGCAAATGAAGTCCAAATGACGCCAAACCAAAGCATACTGAATCCTGAAGTAGATGCCCACTGAAAGAGACCCTCTGTCCATCCTCATTAGCCTATGAGGGTCACATGATAGGCTAATCCATCCATAGTCATGGTCGCGCTAAAAAGGGGATATTACAGTCCTCCCTTCCCAAGATTGCTTGTCCTCAAGAAATCATATGAATCAAAGAAACACAATGATCCACCCGGAACCCAAGGATAAACATGCATAATGTCCCTAGCGTCACCTACAAACTCCTGTGATGATAACTCTATCCACAAAGCTATCTTGAACATACTGCCACCATACCAATAATGGTGACTCACCCAATCCACAGTGCCAATCCTATCTCTACCTGGATCCCAGTAGAGACGAAACTCACATCCCTCCATAACTAGGAAAAATGGGTATCCGATATCATCTACTAGATCAAAACTCCCAGCACACCCTACCAATCTGCCATGATTATGAAGTCTATATGTGCAACAGGAACTAGTACAACCAAATGCATCTGTACCATAACCTAGATATCCATCCTCTATAAAACCATCCTGGATGTACTGACCCTGCAAGTCACCTCGTGCTAACTTGCAGTAACCATCCCCATTAACTGCAGATGGAGTAAACCCATCCCATAACGAATGATATAAACCTGGAGCCAACCCACACCGTCGTACAACCAAGTCCTCAACCGGTGGGTCAAAAGAAAAATGATGAAAGCTCCTCACTATGTAATCATGGTGAAATGCTCCAATCTCTAACAAAGGCTCATCAAAATCCAACTGTAAATCAAGAGATGGCTCCAATCTCTAACTCTGAACAACTGATTGGGTAGGATCTTGGGAACCCCTCTCAGCAAACCCAACCATAAAATCCCTATGAGGAAGCATTGTAGTCAAGGTATCTACAATTTTCCCCACTAAAAGCTGAATACTGCGAGAACCCCAGAAGAGAGTAGCCTCAGAAGCTCTGAATGGTCCCTCCAACAAAACCAGACTCTCAAGCAAGTATTCCATAAATGACTCTGTGCAGTAGAAATTATATGAAGAAGCATCAACCTACTCCCCTGCAACCCACAGTTGATCCCTCTGAAATTGTGGCACTACCAACTGTCTATCGCTATCAGTTGTATGAGATGAAGTAATAGATTTGCTTCCAACAGAAAGAAACAAATCCCCATGAAAGCTCGTCTCCAAATCAGATGATACCCTACCCAAGTCCTGTGAAGAAGAGGGAGTAGTATCAAAAACTAACACACAACTCTCTGAAGAATCCACTACTATCACATCAGGCTCTCAATAACCTTTTCCGCATCATCTGTCAATGTGCTAACTACTAGAGGACCTTACACAACAAGAAGCTCTCTGCATTCCTCCACTGATGTACTCATCTCATTTGTAACTATTGCAACTGTATCAAGGATAGATGTAACCGTGTCCCCAACACATTCATCACCTAACTGTGGAAGTTGACTCACCACCAACCACTACTATATGCAACTGAACTAGATCTATGGCTAGCATAAACTGAAACCGCTCCAACTCCAGTCACCTCTCCCAACTGAAATTGTGACTCCTGAAGAGACCATTGAGTGCCCTCTAAAGCCTCAGAAGTCGTTGTGAGCTCCTGAGTAAGCTCGCTCATCTCCTCCTCTCTGTCCATCAGTGCCTCATATGCCATACTCCCCCACTCAACTAGGTGATCTCGATCATCTACCAAGTGTAACTAGTTCTGTCTCAAAATCCTAACAACCTCCCACAAGGAATGAATCTCTATCAGGGAAAGGTAACCACCACTGTGCCCATCCGTCATAGGAGCACCCCAACCATAAACAACCAACAGCTGACGAGTGGCATCAAAATGCTCAAGAGTAGAAGTAATATCTCTCTAACCAACTCTCAACTGGCTAGTCACATGATGACTCCACACAACGAGCCTCCTATGTACAATCTCAACTGCACTGTCCACACTATGGAAGGAAGTTGCATCCAACAAACTCCCTTCAAGATCATTGTATCTCTGTGTACTGTCATCCAAGGACACATCTACAAACTGAGTACTGACATCGGATTCATCCTCATCTACCCCTAAGGAAGCAGTTGTTGAATCTAACTCATCACAATCCTTAGCTACCTTGTCATCTGCAACCACCTGACAATCCAGATCCTGGAACCCATCCTCACTCAGTAACAACTCAGAGTCCTCCCCCAGGGTCTGATAAATCAAGCATGACTCGCTGCAGGTAGAGTCATCCTCATGAGTCATCGAAGAAATAACCTCATCTGAAGAAGTGGAAGCCCTGGCTATAACAAACTCTTTCCACTCATATGCTTCCCCATCCTCATCCATGAGTCCCTATAACAAAAGATCATAGGACCCACCACCACCGGATGACAACGTTGAGCACACACTCAAAGTCTGATATAAAAAACCAGAAACACTGCAACACCCATCATCCTCCCTCTCAACATCAGAGGTATCTGCGATGCTAGTATCAACATCATCTATATGAAACCCCTCTACTATCTTCGGCTACATACATGACTCAATGTCATCGCGGCGAATCACCTACATTGTGGCATGAATCTATGTCACTTGACTCATCTGTAACACTCCCATCATGAGTGTCATCACTAGATAGCTCCATGCTCACATCCTCAATACAAGAAAAGACTACTATCTCTTGCACTAACTCCACACTGTGACAGTTGCCATAAACATCTGAGCTGTCAGAGCTCATATACTCCTCACAGTCCTCAAAGATAACACCATCATCTATGGTGTCAGAATCCATAGTGGTATCTACAACATCCTCCACTCTCACACTATCCATGGCATCAACAACAGGCTCACATAAAGAACTATTGTCCTGCAAATCAAACCCTGTGTCACTAACTCTGATAGGCTCGGGATGTTGAAACTCAGTACCACTATCTGCCAACAAGATAGGCACATCCACATGTCCCTGTAAAGAGTCTCCAACATCATGTGTGCAAATAGGACTAATGGCTGTCCTACCAAGAACAAGACCATCTCTGCACTGATCAGTGGCTGTTGAAAACTCATCGTGAAGATTTCTAGACGTCTCACCTGCGAGAACATCCCGTTTCTCTTCCTACAATCTTTGTGAGGAAGACTTCCTGAAGAAGGAAACCATGAAACTAGATGCCCTATCAACAGTGGTCGGATCTGCAAGTTGGGCTTTTAGCCTTTCTTGTGTTTGCCTCAATTTCTCCATTTCATTTTCCAAGGCACTTGATTGTTTCCTGACCCGTGTCACACTGCTCAATTGGTTTCCATATTTACTTGATTTTCTATATTTATCCATGGCTGAAAAATAAAGCTAGAGTGTTGATCACTCCAAACAAATGTGTGAGCTCAATAAACTTTCAACCCAATAGGATGGCAAGAAACCATTCTAATACCACTGTAATATCCTCAACTAGGATATTGCCTCAAATCTTATTTTGGTTGTCAATTTTGAATGTTTGACATTTTATCAAACACTTTGTAGACAACCTCTATCTCGCTGTCTTTTATTTTCAGATTGTATTTGCTTGCTTGGAATGGTTTCAAATGAAGTTTAAATGCTAGCAAATGTTTATTAAGAAATCCATGCAAAGAACTGAAATACAAATGCAATCCTTTTGACAAATATCAAATGTGCACCTCTAATATGAAATTGTTGTTGTTGAAGGAACTAAACGCAGCCTAGTCAAAGGACAAGCTGCTTGGAAGGTGATCGCAGCTCCCTTGAAAATGAATGCAGCCCAAGGAAAAATGTACGCAACCCCTCAATAACACACACTACCTCATACATTCAATTTGCAGCCATACTGGAATAAGATCGTTGTTGTAACATACAAATTCATCACCATTTGAATGCAATTAGAGCCTCCATCTTGAGGCTCTCTTAGAAGATCAAATTCAGAAGTTATTTCACTTCCTCAAATGATTCCACAATTGAAAAATCTCAACTCTCCAATGGCTGAAGACGAAACCCTAGTTTCTTCTTCTCATAAACTTCACCAATTTCAAAAAGCATAAACAACATGAATGAAAAAGAACTCATGTGAGTCTTTTATAACTTTTGTGAGAGACACACTTTTCCAGCCAATGTGGGATAAATATACTTTTTCCTTTTAATAATTCATTTACTCCAATACTTTAATTAATACCTTGGTTTAAGCTTCCATGAATTAATTGAATAAATGGCCCCTTCCAATGATGACTCAACCCTCAACTTAAGTGAAATTATAAAGTTAAATTGTAACTTTATAATAAGTCATTTAATGATTTAATAATAATTTGGCCACTAAAATAATAATAACTCCCAATATACTTATCCTTTAAATATGTCATCTGAAACAGGAGTCGCACCTATTATTTCCCCACGTGACCAAATGCACTTTCCAAAAATAGAAAGAGTCCTTCTCAAACAACATCAAGCTTACTATAAATAGTAAACGTGGCGAAAGTATAGCAAATGAAGTCCAAATGACGTCAAACCAAAGCATACTGAATCCTGAAGTAGATGCCCACTGAAAGAGACCCTTTGTCCATCCTCATTAGCCTATAAGGGTCACATGATAGGTTAATCCATCCATAGTCATGGTCGCGCTAAAAAGGGGACATTACAGTGGTCTTGTTGAATGTGCATCCATGGCCATACTCATGCATGACATTAGTTTAATAAATACTTTGTTAATGACCAACTTTTATAATAAGGGGTACTTAGTATATTGGGTTGTAATAAACATTATGCTATTATTGAATCTGAGTACCAATGGTACACAATATCCTTGATAAGTAATTGTAAGGGTTTTAGGATCATTACCAATGGGAGAACAAGTTGAGATCTTGATGACCTTATTGGAAGTACCTTAGTACATGTTTATTATATTGTGAGCTAAGTTAAAAAAAAATTCTACCTACCATCACACATTAATAATTGAAGGGAGTCATAATAGAACTTTGTTCATGGAAACTTGTGTTAGGCCCTTTGAGAGACCTTGTCAAGAGAACTATGTGTGACTTTGATGCATTTGGAAATCAGTACGTGGTGGTATTTTGAAATGGGTACATGGGTGGTCCTTGGGTGAAGGATACCCCTATGACCTCAAGTCTGTTGGGGACTCTTGGGGGGATAACTCCAAGTTTAGGGGTTGTTCCCAATTGGTTTGACCTTCCCTCTTTACTAGTTCACATGAGGCCATAATAGGTATTAGAAGATTATGAAAGAGTTGAGAAAACCTTATAATTATATTTAATACATAATGTGCTTCTAATTAACGAGCAAAAGGAAGTAAATGGGTTGACTACCTTATAGTATGTATTTGCTTAAGGGTGCATGTTGAGTTGAGATCATCTTGTGTTGATTCTATGTGATTGTATGTGCTTTTGAAACTTAACTGCAAACCCATAGGAATTTGTGCATACTCCTAAATCTGTCGATTGTGTATACTTTTCCATTTTTTTAGTACTATGAATCTTGTTATGTATAATCCCACAAGTGTGAACCAGCGGGATATTTACGTAATGACAAGTCATTGGATCATGTCATTGATTGATGTTTGGGCTACTACAAGGGATTAGTCGGGTATTCACCTAGTTCAGAGTTGCCAAGGGCTACCCCAAATATGATATGGTAACACTTAGTGGGTTGTCATTGGATTGTGCCAATGGCAAATGCCTAGAGTTACTGTTGTATCTTTTGGATTAGCTAGCATTCACCTAGTTCACAAAAGTGAAGGATTGCTAGAGGTTATCCAAGATTTAATATGGTAGAGGTTGCATTGGTAGTTACCTTACCATACGAGTAACGATAATTGGAGTTAACAATGGCAATCACCTATGGCATGGGGGTGACAGATGCCAAATGCTAGTTGGGATTGTGAAGAAGATAGCTGACAATATCACTAAAGTCACCAGGTGGTATACGTTGAAAGCTACTCATTCCTAGTTGGAGAGACCTTGTTGGTTCTTCAAAAGATTTTACACTCCAAGAGATACCAATATGCCTATGACTGATATTAAGGATGGGTTAATTCCAAATGTGAGAAATCTATAGGCAACTGGACCAACTATAGGGACGACTGCCCTCTTCACTTCTGGTTCTGCAAAACCAAGGCGGGTACACCTGATCCAATAGATATAACTCTGTTCTTTACCTAATACTAGATCTAACAACAGATATCAGTGAGAAAGTACTAAATAACAACCTATTATTCATTGACTCTCCATCACTGGGTAGAATGACCATAAATGTAAATAAAAGTAAAATGACTAGTAATGATTGAATATTTTAGGATTATAAGGTTTGAATCATTCCCCACAAAGCAAAGATAGGAAAATACAGGTCAGTGCCCTATCCATTGGGCAAAATATCAGAAAACAGAAAAGATACAAAGATATTCTGAGAATAACTATTCCTTGAACATAAATACAAAAGACTTCAACTCTTTCCTGCTTATAGAAAATCCTCAAGTGAATTCAATAAACATGCATCCCACCATGAGCAATATTTAATCCAATCCTAGATCAGAACTCAAAGCTAAATACATACATATAAATCTCAAAAAGACTTAAAGATTTACATAATAAACTCAAAGGAGAGACAAAGATTTGAAATTTGTATTAAGTATAACCTTGAACGTTGTATACATCATGTTCTGAACAATAAGCTTGCAAAATAGCAGCAACGACCTGTACTTCTCTATTTCTTTGATAAAATGATACAAAAAGTTACAATCCTCGACTAAGGGTTAGGGTTTCAGAATCTTTATCTTTTTAACACCTAAACTCTCAATGCGTAGAATGATCGTGGAAAATCCTTTTATATACAAGGAAATGCAACAAGCTACCGATCATTCTAGGGTTTACAAAATTCTAACCTAAAAACTTTACAACTTCAAAAAGTTTACAATAAATACACTTGGTCAAGCAGGTGAGATATTTGTATATGAGCCGCCCTGCTTTATGTCTTTAATGCTGTCCTCGGCCCTTTTCAACATATCTGATTGCAATATCTCACTGTCCATCCTGCAATGAATGTCTTCCTGCATCTCAACAACCTTGACTGCTCAAAAAGTAACTATCTTACTGGTTTTAAAAGGCTGGCGGAGTATTTACTTTCTCTGCATCAGGTATGTACTGGTATCTCCACTTATTGTACACTTCTTCATTTGGAAACTCAAAATTGGCAAACTCAGCCCCCTTACTTGATAAATGTTCCCACTCATTCTCAATTTGAATGACCTTCTGCTGAATAGTATCAAACATTGATTTGGCATTTATTAACAACTTGATAGTGCTGCTGAAAGAATAGGTGTTACTTAGGACACCAGTCACCCTCTCTGACAGAAGTGCATCCATCTCTTCTCTCCACTGATATGACTCTTTAAACTCTCCCTTATCTGTGAAAATGGTGGGCACTAGCTCATAATTTGAAAGCATTAATTCAGCTTTCAACATACTTGATTTTCTAAAAAAATTATCCAAAATGATGCCATAATGTACCATTTTCTTCACAGCTTGATGCACTGGTTTAATCAGTGAGCCTGGATTCTCTTGGCCCTTTGATAACATTCGGAAAAGCTTTACATTAGGAGACATCTCAGTCCACTTCTTCAAGACTGGGGACATTTCAGTCTTCTCCTTATTCAAAGCTGTAAATAAAGTATGTAACTTGCTTACATGATTATAGAAAATTGAAGGTTTTAAATCATAAGCAAATTGCATTATTGCATCTGTCATTTTTTCTTCATATTTTTGATTCGCCAAAGTTGTGGCCTTTATATTTTCATCTTTTTCCTTCTCTAGTTGCACTCTTATTTCTCTTAGTTTATTAGCCTCTTCAGTCAACTTTTGCTTTTCCCAACTAACTCTTGCATCCATACTTGGCTCTGGGTAGGGGGATGGTGGAAGCTCAACAATTGGGCTAGAGGAAGAAGCAACTGCAGGCCTGTCAGAAATTGCCAATTGGGGAGACCTGTGATCCTGGGGTCCCTATAGCTGTGCAATCAATTTATCCTTTTGAATCAGCTCTATCTTGAGCTCATTGTAAGATTTGAGAACAATTTCAAATTTGAGCCTAAGCTCTTCCTTTTCTTGGACATCCTTCTCTGCCACTTTAACATTGAATTTGGTAGTCTCCAAAATTAAGTTTGATGCTTCCACACCAGAAGTCTCTCCTACTCTTTGCACTAACAAACTACGTGCATATCCTGTAGAGAGAGCCTCTCTTTTTCCTTTATCTTCCTCCCTCTTTAGGGACTACATCACCAAGGCTGCATGATCTTTTGAAAAGGCAATTCCCCTAGCAGCTTGTTTGGCCTACTCTGCAGTAGCGAGAGTTTTTACCTTGCTTTTCCTAAATTGATCAAAGACAATTGCATCAGCAATGTCCCACTCTGGCAAAATCAACACCCCTGTAGTATGGACCATGGCCCTTCCCTCTTCAGGAGTAATCTTTCTAAATTGCTTAATAAGTTCACCCTTGGTTTCAGCTTCAATTTCTGTTATACCCCTGTCAGGGAACTCCTCCCTTTTCTTTTCACAAATCTCCTTGTATTGGTTTATTTTCATTCTCCATAAAATCTGGGAGAATGCCCTAGTTTTGACAAATTTGTCATCAGCAAGAAAAGAATCACTAGCTTACTTTAAGATAGGGTCCATTTGTTTACCCTCAAACTCCTCAACAGTAAGATCCATGGCCACCTCCTTAGGTGCCTCAGGCATTCCTTCTTGCAATTCATCATTGAAAACAAAAATGTTTCCCTCATTTCTCAATTGTACCAACTGCTCTGCTACCCCATGTTCATCTAACTAGATGGGGGACTGAGAAGGAGAATAAGCCTCCTCTCCCGGCCTTGATTCTTCTTGTCTCTGCCTCTTAGGAGAAGGCCCCTACATCGCTTGATCATCAATGGGTCTTTTTCCCTTTGAGGTAGAAGCAAGATCCTCACCTCTCTGTTGTGGTGGTAAGAGAACAATGTAGCCACTCCTCTTCTGCATTGTATAAACTCCCCTTGGGGTCAATTTCATATACCTTGGCTGGCTCAAAATTTGCCTAGCTCTTTCAGGGTCTGTCTTACTCACAGTAGCCCTCTTCTCATTTACTGCATGCATGATGCCTTCAAAATGCTCTACAAGGGCATCCACTTTCCTTGCCCATGGCTCAAAACCAATTAATGGATCATAAGCCCTATCAAAATTCTGAATAAAATCTACAGTCTTTTTGTAGATGACCCATTTTTCTTTCTTAATTTCTTGAGTTTGGAGGTCAAACTCATTCCTTATCACATCTTCTGGAAAACTAAATTGATGCTCAATAAGAGCACACCTTACCTTTTCTCTAAACATCCTTGAGAGAAAACCCTCATTATCTACACATCTTGTACTGCTCTAGACATTCTATAGGGTTGCAAGACTTTATTCAAATGCACCCATCCTCCCTTTGTAATCACATACTGATGTGCTATAGTTATGTCTAGGAAGAAAGTTCCCCTTCCCTTACCGGTGAGAGTGGTTTCCTGCAGGTCACCAATTTGCCTCAAAATTTCAGCATATCCTAACTTCAATGGGACCTGATAGGGTAAAATGTATGGTGCCACTTTGCAACCATATACTCTGAAAACTGTGGAAACTAGATATAATATTATATCCCCAAAATTGTGGACTATAGTGATGTCCTGACAATACTCCTTGGGTCTGATTAATCTTAATAGCTGCCTTGGGATTCTAGGATTGTCAAAGAATAACAAAGTCCTCAGTCTCGAAGCAAAATCCCTGTCAAAAGCAACATAGCTAGCATCAACCCTATCCCATGACAAAGTTGTAGTCCACAATTGGACTGGAAGGGTTTCTCCATTTCTTTCCTTCACAATATCAACTATTGAGCTAAAGAAATTTTCACCCTTGTATAGGAATATGTGCATAAGCATGGAATACCACCCAAAAGGCCTACTAACCTTCATGTTTTTAGTTCCTATTAATCCCTCATGGATTATATTAGCTAGATGGGATGCAAAATCAAAAAGCAGTGCCAGTTGGGGGTGCAGTGATTGTACCATCATAAACATGTATGGTATTGGCATATGAGTTGCTTCATCATGCCCTAGAATTAAAGTCAATGATTTATAGACCTCCTGTGCTCTCTTACTGAACAAATCCATTCTGAAGGGCTCTGGTGTGCTTGCACTAACAACACACATTGATCCAATCTGATCTATAAATTCCTTTAGAGGCCCTGCTCTTAAATAATCTTTCTGTGCCTCATATAATTCTGTAAATTCTATGAAATCTATCTTCTCCAACCCAACAAAAGGGTCATTTAGTGAAAACACCTCCCTAATCTCATCCTCTGTGATACTGATTAGGTTCTTTCCATTGATGTCCTTGACACACCTTGTCACAGGATCATAGCATTTAGCAATTTGAATCGACAATTCAGCATCCATAAAAACTCCAGGGACTATTAATCTCCCAACATCAAATTGCCATATATTGCTAAGGGGGACACAAGAATTTCTCTGTGAGTAAGTTGCTTTAAACAAAATGAGACCGTTATGTTCTTCACCCACCCTAGCATCTCTCATCCAGTTTCCTCTATCATGGAGTCCTTCTGCTACAGAATCCCTAGGGTTTCTCGAAACTAGCTCTTTTAACCTAGCTGCCCCATTATTTGAATGTGGTAATAATTGCATTAAATCCTCAAAAATACCCCTCTTTGTACTCTGTCTTACAAGACAGGTTTCTTTTTGGCGGCATTTTGAAACTAGGGCTTCTTTAAAAAAATATATATCAACCCGAGAAAACCCTAAAAACTATCAACTGGCAACACAAATTCCTTCACAACTTCTTCACAAATCTTAAACAATTCACAAGCTCAAAAGATGACCTACTAGGCACCTGCAAGTTCTTCGCTTGAAATCGCTCCTAGAGGAAAATCCAGTTCGCCAGAAAAGCTTGTAAAGAGGAATAACGATCAAATTTTGATATATAATGTTGCCGTTCATTTAGAATCCATCCGCACGTAGCTCATTAAATCCACCATTACTGAAAGTTGGCGGCCTCAGCGCTCACAGGATGTGAAAAACGTCACAAAATGGAAATTTGAATTCGGACCATTGATTCATTTCCTTTTAGGCACATCGGACGGTTGACAAATTTAGCAACATAACCCTGCATTACTTTTCCCCAAATCAGTTCTCGACCAATGAGAACATTTCAAGACAGCCATGTGAGGAAATATACAACTTAACTTTATCTCGGTCAAAACGGACAGGTGTCAACCTGTCGCTAAAGCGCTAGCATAATACGCAAGCATCTTTCTTGAGCGGTGCAACGACAGCCGCAAGATCTTTTGCCAACCTATCGTGCTTTACCACCTCCTACAGCGGCGGCCCCACAATTTCCTTTGAAAACTTTATCGAATCATGAGTTGCCAGGTCGGACACATCAGCAGGCCAAAAAACCCTACCGTTATCCTAAGTGTCAAGTATACTAGCAACATGACATTTCATCACTACCCTTTGGCCAATCAAAAAGGAACAAGTCATCGACTAAGGACCCACCTTTCAGTCTCTGTCGTCAAACAAGATAAACGGCTGTCGCTATACCGCTGACCTTAAAAATCATGCACATTACCCCAGCAGTATAACGACAACCGTGAGATCTTAGTGAACTTTATCCATCAGGGTAGGCTGGACCCACTATGACACCTCACCCGTCCTTCTATCAAATCCGAAAATGCCATGTTGCGAAGAACCAGCAAGTGGGCCTCCTTACTTTATCTTCCTCAGTATCAATCATCTTGACAACTGCCACATCATGGCTCCCAGCAACCAATAGAAGGAAAACACACTGATGTGACCTGGCACTTTTAGGGCCCACTGCAAACCTCTTCCTTTAAGAGAATCTGACGGTTGTCGCTAAAGCGTAGGCTTAAATTCCTAACATCTTCCTCCAACGGTATAACGACAACCGTAGATGAGATCGAATGTTTAACTGCTGGCATACCTTTGTTGACGGGCCCGCCTGGACAGGTGGCGCTGTGTCGCTAAAGCACATGTCAGACATTCTAACAATGGGAAGTCTTGTGGTTCAACGACAGCCACAAGTTTTAGAAGGAACAAACTATTGAAAAATTAACCTGAAACTTAGGCTTTGAAAGAAATGATTAATAAAGACCCCGTCAGATAACCTAACAATATAAAATATAAAGTGATGGGTAAGAGGGGTGGAAAATAGCACATGCGTATTTGGAGAATTAGTGAGCCAAAAAGTAACGCAAAATTATAACAAGGCTCAAGACCAGCTAGGGCTTTTATTAAACCTAGGGTTTTCTCCTTAAAACCCTACCACCAGGTCTGTAAACTGGGTTTTTCAAAAGTTTTAACACGAAGCTGGAAAAATTTTATATAGTGATAACAAACCTGTCGCCAATGACCTATAGGCAATTGAAGTCAAAATCCACCAGGCTAGGCTGGTTTACTACTTATGGAAATCCTAGGGATTGAGGATGAACCCCCGTTGTAGCATGGGATACACTGAATCCTCTTCCCAAATCTGTTGGTGCAAAAGACCAAGGGAAGGAATGTGACGCACAATGCAGTGCGCAATGAATTAACATTCCTTTTCCATCTAGGATGCATTATGGACGAGTGTTAGCTAGCATTGAATATTAGCCAATCATTATTATCTTTGTGATGCTTATATGAGCCAGTCATTCTTACCTTTGTGATGCAAATATGAGCAAGTAATTATTATCCTTGTGATGAATATATATGAGCCACTCACTACATCTTTGTGATGCATATGGGAGTCGATAATTGTTTATCTGGGATGTGTATGAGCTAGTCCTTTGTGTCTATGTGACGTATGCTAAAGACACATGCATGTGATCTATGATATGACTCCTACACGTGTGTATGTTTGTACATTAATGATTGGTAATGATGGGTATGGAACCAACACCTGATGGAAATGTTTCTTATTACACAATGGGACTAAGTTAATAGATTCACTTAATTAATAGTCAAGGTATAAAGAGATATGATAAATCTCATCAAGAGAAGAGAATGAACTCCCTTTGGATGCAAACTACAAAGCCTTTGATTTCTCATGAGAGGATTCATAGGTAGGATCATAACAAATTAACTCTTGAGGCTTACGTTTGGGTCTAGAGGTGACCCTAATAATTGAAGATTAACACTTTCAATTGTGTGTGTGTTGTGGCATTGAGTTGTCGCGCCCATGGTGATTAGAAAAGTTTTAAAATCATCAATTCTAATTTAGATGGAAGATACTTGGTCAATCAAGTTGATAATTGATGTTAAAAAAATTTGTTGTGGCCAAGGTCAAATTTTACACAAATCATCATTTTCTACTTCCAAATTCACAACTTTTCACCAATATCTCTAATTTTAACAATTCTTGGGACATTGGAAAGGTATTTCAAATCTCTTTAGTACAAATCCATTAACTTTTTCCAAAGAAAAAGTCCATAATAACATTTAATTCAATTTTTTATGTTTTAACATTTTTGTCAATTACTTGGACATTATGGCATTTAAAAAAGGATATGTTTGCTTGAGATGACTTCATTTGATTTGTTTTATGTGCATTGAGGTTATTGGTCTCTAATTTTCATTTGAGGTATCATTGGTTTTTTGTTCATTCTTTTGGTGTTATACTAGAAAAAGATAATTTTGAGTCTTAGCGAAATGGCATCCTTACACATCTTAGGTGGCTTAACCTTTTACCCTATCTATGTGGACTCATACCTAAACCAACCTCATCAAGGAGTAGATCAGCTTGGAGAAACATCATTGATCATGTTGTAGGATTGTGTAAAGAACCGCAGTTGGTTCTTTGTATATTTTAAACAATTTTTTGAAATAATTGCAATGATATCTCAAAACAGTCAAACAAGAGCAAGGATGAATATATTTATATATTCTCAGATTGAACTATGGAATTATAATTAAGTCTTTTTTTTCTTGTTATACCAAACTATAAACTTTCTCCGCAAACAAATCACATAACATCTTAATTCTCAGAAAAAATTAAGTCAAATAGGCACCTGAACTGATATAATTCTTCCAACACAAAAAACTGCTATGCAGTTGAAGTCGCCACCTTGAGTTCAATGTGTGCAACTGTAATTAACCCAGGTGTGGGAATATATGATGAATGCCATTCCAGAATTGATGCAGCCACCCGTAATTAGATGTCCCTGCTAGATGTCGCGCCCAGATAATGAATCAGCTACCTCTGCTAACAATTCACGGGCTGTCTTTGACGCAGGTCTGGCAAGTGCAGACAATTCAGAAAGTCTAGCATGTAGCCAGAACAAGAAATAACTCCAGCCGTAAATCCCAAATCGACCCTGATTTATGTCTCACGATATCAACTGGAGATGCAGCACATGATAAATATTCAATCCACAATATAATTCGATAATCTCCCTTTTGCACCAGACCTTTAACGCTCAGAAAATAATTACCAGCCGCCAAGAATAAATATAACAGAACTTATATTTATTGAATCTCTTCACACAAACTATCAATAACTTCAAATTTCAGAATTGAACCCTTCACCAATTTCGATATACAACAACATCGAACTGAGAAATTGCAGATAATCAGATGTAAAATTCACCACCAACAGAAGATGGCTCAAATTATGAGAAAGAGGAATCAGTCCTCGAAACCCTAGCCAGGGCCAAATCCTTCACCAACTTCAATAAAATAATGATTGCATAAGATAATGACAAGTGCTTTTTCGAGTTGGTTATATAGCTTTTTCGAAAAAAGCACTTTTTTAATATTTTCACTTAATTGGCTTTAAAAATAATCTCACTTTATAACATTAAGTTATAAAGTCATAAGTTATTAAATTAAATCAAAATAATTTAATTTAATAACACATTAAAAATATAAGCCACTGAATGTCTGACTGCAATCAACGAACTTCTGACAGAGCACCAAGTCCAACTGCCCAGCTAGGAAAAGGCATTGCCCTGCCGAAAATAGCCACTGCTAAAAATAGACTTATTAAAAATAGTAAGTCTCTCAAACTGGAGATTCTCTGAAACTCGATCCTGAGATATCTGACACTCAGTGCAGACCCCCTGCTAATCTTGGCCATGCCCAAAATACCAATTACTAAAAATAGTAAGTCGACCAAAATGATCCGAATGAAGAGCAGACCTAATAATCTGAACCTCCAGAATGGAATCCCAACGCTGGCTCCATCATCTGACCCCCTCTGATTGCCTGATTAGCCTGTGTGGGTCGCCAAACCAAGCTAATCCCATGAGTCTAAAAATGGGGACATTACAGTCCTCCCTTCCCAAGATTGCTTGTCCTCAAGCAATCAGGAAAACAAGCAACATCATAAACCACCCGGATCCCAAGGATGGTCATAAGTAATGTCCCGATCCTCACTAAACTCCAGTGAAGAAAGAACCAACATCAACAGAACAGATACCACTGAAAACCACATCTGTAAACCAACTGTAGATGTTGATGCTAAAAACACCCCAACGGAACTCAACCCAACTGCACTGGGAAAACAACAGTGACCAAACGTGCCAAAATCACTGTTGTCAACTCTGCCCTCTGATAAACAATCCTGAGTGTGTGAACACTGCAAGTAATCTAACTTGCAACTGCCAAATCCATCTGCAAACGATGGTGCTAATCCATCCCATAATGGATGGTAGGATACTGGAGCCGGTTTACCCCTGCGTGAAAACAAATCTTCCACCTGAGGGTCAAAAGAAAAATGATGAGCATACCCCACCGTGAAATGCTGGTAAGAAACCCCAATCTCAATCAACCGCTCATCATGGCCAAACTAGGAATCAGGAGATGGCTCCAATCTCTGACTCCGTATAACTGCAGGCTGGGTAGGGTCCTGAGCAACCCTCTCAACGAACCCAACCTCAAAATCCCTGTGGGGAAGCACAGCAGTAAGAGTCTCCACAATCTTCCCGACCAAACTCCGAATAGCACAAGAGCCACGGATGAGAGTACCCTCGGACACTCTGTAGGAATCCTCTCGCACATCTGCACTCTCAAGTAAATACTCCATGAATGACTCGGTGCAGTAGAAATTATACGTGGAAGCGTCAACTTGCTCCCCCGCAATCCACAGCTGATCCCTCTGAAAATGTGGCACAACCAACTGTCTCGTGCTATCAGCTATGTGAGATGATGAAATAGATTCACTCCCAGCTAAGGGAAGCAAATCAACTTGAGAGCTCGACTCCACTGGTACTCCTATCTCAATCGTACCAAGTGCTCCCATATCTTGAACAGATGTGTTTGCCACAACATAATGTTCATCAATACCAACTGTAGGAGCAAACTCACCACCAACCACCTCAATGTGCAATCGAACTAGGTCTGGGGCTGGTGTAGACCGTAAATGCTCCAATTCTACGGTCACCTCCTCTAATCGGATCTGCGACTCCTGAAGAGCCTGCTGAGTGTCTTCTAAAATCTTAGTAGTCACTATGAGCTCCTGGGTAAGCTCACTCACCTCCTCCTCTCTGTCCATCAGTGCCTCATAAGCTGTACTCCCCCACTCCACTAGGTGATCTCAATCGGCTACCATCTGTAAATAGTTCTATCTCAAAATCTTGACAGCCTCACGCAAAGAGTGAATCTCTGTCAATCAAAAGTAACCATTGCTGGACTCATCTGTCATAGGAGTACCCCAACCATAAATAGCCAGCAATTGACGAGCAGCATCACAATGCTCAAGAGTAGAAGAAATATCCCTCTCATCAACTCGCAACTGGCTGGTCACATGATGACTCTGCACAACAAGCCTCCTATGTACAACCTCAAATGCACTGTCCACACTATAAGAGGAAGCTGTAGCCAACCAACTCCCCTCAAGATCACTCTCTCTCTGTGTACTTACATTTGAGTACACCTCTACACTCTGAGTACAGGCATCGGACACGTCCTCATCTATCCCCGAGGAAGCTACTGTTGAAACTGACTCAACACAATCTCCAACTACCTCGTCCTCTGCAACCATCTGACAGTCCAGATCCTGAGGCACTTCCTCATGAGTTACTAACGAAGTAACCCTCACTCCAAAAGTGGAAGCCCTGGCTGAAACAAACTCCTGCCACTCATAAGCTTCCCTGTCCTCATCTGTGGGTCCCTGTAACACAGAATCCTGGAACCCACTACCATCATATGACAATGTTGAATCTACACCCAAAGTCAAATATAGAAAGCCGGAAATACTACAGCACTCATCATCCTCGCTCTCAACATCGGAGATATCTGCAATGCTGGTATATACATCATTTATCTGCATCTCCTCTACTAACTCTCGCTACATACCCGACTCAATGTCATCATACGAGTCAACTAAACTGTGGCATGAAACTATGGCGCCCAAATCAGCTGCAACACTCCCATCCTGAGTGTCATCACTAAAAAGCTCCATGCTCACATCCTCAACACAAGAATAAACTAATGTCTCCTGTGCTGATCCCACACTGCGACTGCTATCATAAATCTCTGAGCTATTAGAGCTCAAACGCTCCTCGGAGTCATCACCCAACATCTCACAGGGGGTGTTGTCTCCAATGCTACTCACAGCATCCTCAAAAGTGTCATCAGATGTGTCAGCTCCCACAACTCCTGTTGGAATCTCAACTGCTGACACGTGACTCTGCACACATGACTCAATGTCAGGTTGTGCATCAATAATGCTGGAACATGAGCTGTCATCAACTGACCCTGCTGTAATGCCCAAATCACCAGTCTCACCACTGGGAGACTCTGTACATGCCTCGGTCCCATCTGAGGAAGCAACTGCCTCCTGAACTGGAGCAACACTACTATAGCTGACATAAACATTTCCAATAATAACTCCCTCCATGAAAGACTCTGAATACTCAATGATAACTGCAACATCAGCTGACTTTGTACATTCCGTAGTGACTACTCTAGGAGCCTCAACCTAGTGATCCTCAGCACTGCTGTCAACCAATGGCACTGAAACATCCAATGGCTCCTGTGCAATAAATCCATCACCACCACTGCGGATGGGAATAGCAGGTGTTGAACTAGATGTAGTAACATCAGCATCATGAACTACTGTCGGAGAAAACTCCAGCCTTCTCCCCTACAAACTAGATGTCGGCCTTCTAAAAGCAGAGGACCATATATCTCGCTGCCCTATCTACTGTAGCTAGATCCGACAACCTCTCTGCCAATCTCTGCTGATGCAATCTAAGTCTCTCCGTGCTTTCCACCAAAGCATTTAATTCCGCTCTATTTCCCTTACTGCTATGACGACTTCCAGAACTGGATCTCCTGTATCTATCCATAGCTAGAGAAATAGAAGAGTTGATCACCTTTAAAATAACTTCATAAAATTAATGTAACCAGACCCCACAGGATGGCAGGAAGAAAGCTCCGATACCATTGTAAAGAACCGCAGTTGGTTCTTTGTATATTTTAAACAATTTTTTGAAATAATTGCAATGATATCTCAAAACAGTCAAACAAGAGTAAGGATGAATATATTTATATATTCTCAAATTGAACTATGGAATTATAATTAAGTCTTTTTTTTCTTGTTATACCAAACTATAAACTTTCTCCGCAAACAAATCACATAACATCTTAATTCTCAGAAAAAAATAAGTCAAAAAGGCACCTGAACTGATATAATTCTTCCAACACAAAAAACTGCTATGCAGTTGAAGTCGCCACCTTAAGTTCAATGTGCGCAACTGTAATTAACCCAGGTGTGGGAATATATGATGAATGTCGTTCCAGAATTGATGCAGCCACCCGTAATTAGATGTCCCTGCTAGATGCCGCGCCCAGATAATGAATCAGCCGCCTCTGCTAACAATTCACGGGCTATCTTTGACGCAGGTCTAGCAAGTGCAGACAATTCAGAAAGTCTAGCATGTAGCCAAAACAAGAAATAACTCCAGCCGTAAAGCCCAAATCGACCCTGGTTTATGTCTCACGATATTAACTGGAGACGCAGCACATGATAAATATTCAATCCACAATATAATTCGATAATCTCCCTGAGGAATCAGTCCTCGAAACCCTAGCCAGGGCCAAATTCTTCACCAACTTCAATAAAATAATGATTGCATAAGATAATGAAAAGTGCTTTTTCGAGTTGGTTATATAGCTTTTTCGGAAAAAGCACTTTTTTAATATTTTCACTTAATTGGCTTTAAAAATAATCTCACTTTATAACATTAAGTTATAAAGTCATAAGTTATTAAATTAAATCAAAATAATTTAATTTAATAACACATTAAAAATATAAGCCACTGAATGTCTAGCTGCAATCAACGAACTTCTGACAGAACACCAAGTCCAACTGCCCAGCTAGGAATAGGCACTGCCCTGCCGGAAATAGCCACTGCTAAAAATAGACTTACTAAAAATAGTAAGTCTCTCAAACTGGAGATTCTTTGAAACT
The DNA here is from genome assembly GCA_027943335.1 of Chamaecyparis obtusa. Classification (NCBI taxonomy): domain Eukaryota; kingdom Viridiplantae; phylum Streptophyta; class Pinopsida; order Cupressales; family Cupressaceae; genus Chamaecyparis; species Chamaecyparis obtusa. Next base: position 1,140,346 of record BSBK01000808.1, on the reverse strand, counting down.
CGATCCTGAGATATCTGACGCTCCGTGCAGACCCCCTGCTAATCCTGACCATGCCCAAAATACCACTTACTAAAAATAGTAAGTCGACCAAAATGATCCGAACGAAGAGCAGACCTGACAATCTGAACCTCCAGAATGGAATCCCAACGCTGGCTCCATCATCTGACCCCCTCCGATCGCCTGATTAGCCTGTGTGGGTCGCCAAACCAAGTTAATCCCATGAGTCTAAAAACGGGGACATTACAGATTGATTTGTTCTAGTGTTGATGCTAACACTGTGTGATGTAACACTATGTGATGTATCAAACATTATTTGTTCCCCCACACTTTGAACTAGACTTTGGGAGATCCACGAAGACCCTCATATCTCTTCATTCCTAGAGGACCCTACTGCAAATTGCCTCATTCCCCTTGTAGATGAAGATTGCATACCCTTTGATGATGATACTGTAGAACAGCTTGAATATATCATAAAACTCGCATGTTTTAATGAGTAAAAGACATCATAAGTGTTGATATTTGTAGCATCGTTTAGATAAATAATATTGACTATATGATTATTATAAGAAATGATTTATTATATATATTCATATATATCAATATATATAATAATTGATATTACTATATACATTGATATATATGTATATATAAAGTTAGATTATAATTATTCTCATAATAACTAAATAGTTAAATTGATAAAATTATTATTATTATTATTATGTAAATATTAGATAAATTAATATAATATACTCAAGAGATATTATATATATATATATATATATATATATATATATATATAATCATAATTGTCATTATATTAATTACAAAATAATGAATAGACATGTCCCATGAAGGGACATGTCTGGGACATGTCTCTTCTTGGCTCATTCTCAATATAAATGCAAGAGATTGGTGCATTTGGAAAACACATACAATGAGATAGTGCTATTACATTTGCAATGATCCTAAAACCTTAACATGGTATCAGAGCCAAGTTGCAAATGTAAGAGAGTAGTTTATTGATGGTAAATGTGTGACTGTCTCAGAAAATACAGTCTCGGTACGAGGACCATATCTCACAAATGCACCGTTGGATTTTTCTAAATTTCGGATATGTTGGTGATAAACAAATTTACAAGAATCTCACCAGAGCAATTGAAGAGAAAATGTCAGGTTCAAAAGTTATGGCCGACTATGTATGGGTCTATAAAAACAAAATCTGTAAAAGAGCGAGGTTCCTTCTTTATAAGCCTAACCACTTGAAGGGAGATCCGATCAAATTGAAGGTTTTAATAGTGTAAAGAAACTTTGGATACTGAAGACAAGTCATGTGAATAATTCAAGTAATGTTTGAGAACGACGACATCATTCTTTGAATTTGCATGATATTTTCTATATGGGCTCACCTTACAGAATGAAATATTTGAAATTTATAAAAGGACAGAAGCACAAGATAATTACATTCAAGGGAGAAATAACTTGATGCATGTAAATGAATTGATGATTGAGAATAGATGCAAAGGGAGTCTGACATTTCAAAAGAGGTCAAGAAGTTGATAAACTTGAGCTTCAGAGGGAGCAGATGGTTCAGTCAACTTGTGACAATCTTGATCATGTTGATTGAGAGGGAGTTCACTATTGAAGGTGAAATTCACTATTGAAGGTGAAACACTTCTGAGGTAATCTTGATATAATTGATTATTATACTAATGAATCATGAATGTTTTTAATGGGCCTGCCCCCTGTGTAAATCATGAGGAAGTGACGACTTCCAAATGATTATCACTTGTATTGTTAAAGTTATTGGAAGGTGACGATCTTGCAATAACTTTCTATTGTGATAGATATTTTTGTGATCTTACTTGTGGATAGAATTGCCAATGGAGGCAATCCACACCAAAGCTCGTGAGTTTGTGAATAGAATCGCCAATGGAGGCAATCCACACCAAAGCTTGTGAGTTTGTGAATAGAATCGCCGATGGAGGCAATTCACACGAGAGCTTGTGGATAGAATCGCCGATGGAGGCAATCCACACCAAAGCTCGTGAATTTGTGAATAGAATCGCCGATGGAGGCAATTCACACGAGAGCTGGTGGATAGAATCACTGATGGAGGCAATCTACACCAAAGCTCGTGAGTTTGTGAATAGAATCACCGATGGAGGCAATTCACACAAGAGCTTATGGATAGAATCACCGATGGAGGCAATCCACACCAAAGCTCGTGAGTTTGTGGATCGAATCATCAATGGAGGAAATCCACACGAGAACTTGTGGATCGAATCGCCGATGGAGGTAATCCACTTGAGACTTGTGGATAGAATCATCGATGGAGGCAATCCACCTATTGAGACTATGTTTCTATTGATTACATCATGAGGATGATGCCTTTATTGCTTACATCATATGATTGATGTTGTCAAGTGTCATAAGTGTTGACATTGGATTGATTTATCCTCCCTAGCTAAGAGGGAGTGTTGATATTTGTAGCATCAGTCAGATAAATAATCAGATCCATTAGATTTCCACAATCCATATTACTGAGAGTATTAGTTTCTGGATTCAATTGTGTAGATGGTTAAAAAAATGATACACAATTGAATCTAGAAACTAATACTCTCAAATAAATAATATTAAGTATATGATTATTATAAGAAATGATTTATTATATATATTCATATATATCAATATATATAATAATTGATATTACTATATACATTGATATATATGTATATATAAAGTTAGATTATAATTATTCTCATAATAACTAAATAGTTAAATTGATAAAATAATTATTATTATTATTATGTAAATATTAGATAAATTATTATAATATACTCAAGAGATATTATATATATATATATATATATATATATATATATATATAATCATAATTGTCATTATATTAATTACAAAATAATGAATAGACATGTCCCATGAAGGGACATGTCTCTTCTTGGCTCATTCTCAATATAAATGCAAGAGATTGTTGCATTTGGAAAACACATACAATGAGATAGTGCTATTACATTTGCACTGATCCTAAAACCTTAACAATAAGTCTTGCATGTTCTAATGAATCAAAGACATGTCTTTGTGTTCCTACTCGCATGGAAACACAATCTACATCTACAAGTCTCACATGTTTGATAAATCAAAGACTTGTCTGAAGTTCGTACTCCTCACATTGAGACCCAATCTGCATCTTATGTTGTTCCTCATCAGCTTGGCATTGCCACATCTATGGCTTTTATTGATTTTGTGTAGCAAGACATCCATCATCTTCCAAGCATAGCTACTTGGGATTCATATCTTGCACACATATCATCCTTGTTTGTAGATTCTCAACTTGCAGATTTAAGGGATTATCTTGAGGACATTGATATCCTCTTTGTTGACATATCGGTGTTAGACCACCATCATCTTAGATTTTACAGTTTATTCTACATCAGTCTTCATAGGTTTCTGGATTGACATCATCTAATTCCAAAATGTGGACATTTGAGTAGTTTTTAGAGGCACACATCATTTGGATTTGGATTCCCCATTTATCCAATTTATGGGAATGGCTCCTCCAATTACCTGTGTATTTGTTTCTTCAAGAAGAGAAATTTTGTTTGTGGATAGTGGATCATGTTCTATATTAAGGTATCCATTATTGGCACAAGAGTTACTTCTTTATGGGGAGATTCATATCCTCATTTTCTCTCTCTTTTCAAGGGGAAATTTATTGTACTTGTGTGACAAAAGCAATCCTTAGGGGGTCATATTGCGTCCTTTTATACCTCTTTCACTAGTGCATTTATTGTGTTCTCTCTCTTCAAGAGAGGAATTTATTTCCCATGTGGTTTGCTCCTTTTTTTTCCAATTATGAAATATTCATTGTTTGTACATAGGTACCTCTAGCCGAGACCCATCCATGCATCCATCTATACATTCATCATTAGGTTTTTAACATCTCTCTAAGTTGATCTTAAAGAAGGGTGTTGGAGTAAATAGGTTAATCACCTAAGTAATTAATTAATCATCAATTCATTACTTAGGTCCCCTATTACTTTATTACACTTAAGCCAAACTTAGGAATGTTTTTCTCTATTTAGATTGAGCTAATTTTAGGCTACATTGTCTTATAGCTTAGGATGAAGAAATTTGTCATGATCTGATTTAATCCTCACCTAGGATTTCATCGAGCATTTTTCTTTTATAAGCATTTATTTGTACATTGTAACCATCTAGTTTTTTATTCAAATTTCAAACAATCAATATAGGCATACCATCATTTTTTAATCAATCTCTCTCAAGGTTGCATAGCATAATCAATGGCTTTTTCTCTTTAGACATGATATGTGTATTGGTTGCAAATGATTTTGGAGAGCTATGGGTTCTACAATCAGCTCCAATAGATAAGTATAAGACAACGAATATTCTAATTTTGTACAAAGATGGAATCCTTTTAATACTTGAACATAAAATAAAGGAAAATACTTTGAAAGCATTGCATGTGCAACCATGGCTGGTCACCCTAGCTTCTAGAAGACATACAAGTAAATTACAAAAAGGTTCTCTTCGAAGAATGATATGCTTCAATGCACAAACCATGAACAAAACAAGGTAGAATATATTTTTCCTGAAAGGTTGCTACACCATTACATATTCCCAATTAGATGTGGGAGATCGTGCCCATAGACTTCATCGCGACCCTTCCAAAGGTATATGGCATGGACCATATTTATGTGTTATGGATAGATTAAACAAGTAGATACTTCTTTGCCATTCTTGTAGAGTTAAAGCACACCAAGTAGCTGATTTATTTTTTAAATAAGTGTATAGGTTACACAACTTATCTAAAAACATTGCCACTAACAAGGATTATAGATTCCCCAACTCCTTTCAGTAAAAATTGTTTAATTTTACCGATTCAAAGCTCGCTCTCAATACCGGTTACCACCCACAAGGTTAAAATATTTGAGAAAATATATCCCAATTTAGCAAGCAACATGGTCCAAATGGTTGCACCTTGGTGAGTATTGCTACAACATCACTGATCGCATGTCCATCGACATGACTCCATACTGAGAGATCACTAGAAGTTGGAGATATTGTTTTTGTAAGATTTGGCTATGAAGGTAGCCACCCAAGATCTAGAGGCCTAATGGAAAGCACAATAACAAGAGAGAAATAATATGACAAGAATAAATTGTATTCTCACCACAAATGCAATAGAATTGATCAACTGGATTGACTGAATTAATTAAATTAACTTCATTGATTGAATCAACTAGAATGTGATATTACAAAGGAGAACCCTTGGTTAAATAGACAAATGTGAGAACAGAGGAGTGCATAAGATTATGACAAGTGTCTTCATCTTATGACATGATACATAGAGAGACAACTTATCACCCACCAAAGGTGCAAAAGTGAAAATGTCACATGTCCACTAAAGGTGAATCACCCTCCAAGGTGGAAAGGAATTTGTGCAACGTGTCCACCAAAGGTGGGAGTCCCACATAAGGTCGAAAAGTGATATTATGACAACACCACTGAAAGTGGAAATATTCCTGAATGGTCCCTGAGTAAACTTAAGTCACATGTGCATTTAGAACCTTGGAGAATGACTAAGTGCAATAATCAAACACACTAACACCTCCCCTAAGTGCAACTTAAGGAGAATGTATGTACACAATGCAAGCTAGATCTCGACTACTAGGCATTGCTAGGTACCCATGTACAAATGCAATGCAATTTCTTGCAAATGGAGAAAATGATGATACCCAATGGGAAAAAACTCCTCCACAAAAGAGAGATGACAATACAAAATGCTCTCAATGAAAAAAGAGAGCAACAAAAACCCATGTGAGGAAAAAGTCCCCTCCATAAGAGAGAATGGAAAAGTCAAGTGACCCCCCTTCAATAGAGAATCTCCTGCAAAGATGGTCAAATGATCTCGAAAATCATTCCTCCCCTTAGGAAGAAATAGAACAAATGTTGCACCAAGAATGTCAAAGTGTGACAAAACGAAGTACCACAATTGATGAAGAATTGATGATGAATCTCTCACGACAATATGATGAAGATTAGGCATGGAGACACCACATGAGCATCAATTGGATACTCAAACTACATACATTCTCAACTGAAGAAATGTACCAAGTCTCACAAGATAGGTCCTAACCTACTAATACAAGAGGATTACATCAAATCGAGCATCAATAACAAAGTACAATGAAGTTATGTGGCACTTTATGATAGTGCACTTACAACATGGCTCATGCAATAAATTACAATATAATTAAAATGATGCAAATCTAGAAACTAATGAAGAAGCCAGCAAAAAATTGTCTTGAAGTAGATGACCACTAAAGATGCCTTCAATTGGGATGTGCTAAGAAAATAGGTTCAATGGCCCCTAATGGCTACCACATAGAAAATTGAACATAACCGGTATAGGCATAGTACGTGGGCATTAAATTTGTGTTCCCACATTTGCTTATTAAACAAGAATTTTTTTTAAACTTATTTAAAAGTTTTTAAAAACAATTTGTTACTTAAAGACCTTATTAAATAAATTATAAAGAAAAATAAAATTTCCTTGGACTTTCCATTTCAGTGATAACAATTACCACAATTAGGCTATAATAGATTTAGATCACCATGCAGAAAAACCCAACTAAGATCTATGCATTACAATTGCCAAAACAAGCCAAATAAGACCATGTGTTGAAAGTATGATTTCTAATAGCAATCACTACAAACAGATAGCACTATTGTGAAGTACAGAAAAAATTATCCCCTTATAAATAATTGCACCTAAAAAGGAGAATGTATGAGCTCGAACGAGACCCCGGAAGTTGCAAAAGCAAGGATTAAATGATTTTTTGAATAATCCATGTCCGAAAATCAGAAAACCCGTGCACCACTATGTCATGCAACAAATTCTACCCCGAATCAAAAAAAAATACTAAGATATCGTTGTTTGAAAATCACTTGCATAATTATGGTGCCCGAATCGTCGCCACACCTCCAAACTTCAAATACTTGTAGATTTGGCCTCCAGTGTCAGATTTGGAAGAAATGAAAGTCAACCTTGGAGTTTTAAAACCTCTTGAATGCAATGTTGACCCCAAATTTGTACTAGCAAGTTCCAATTTTGACCTGCAATATAACGCCACAAAGAGGAAACCCCCACCCCCAAAATCTACCATAAAACCTTTCAAAATACTATACAAAGGCACTCTAAAGGTTTTGATACCATGAAAAATGTGGCTATGAAGGTAGCCACCCAAGATCTAGAGGCCTACTAGAAAGCACAATAACAAGAGAGAAATAATATGACAAGAATAAATTGTATTCTCGCCAAGAATGCAATAGAATTAATCAACTAGATTGAGTGAATTCACTTAATTGATTGAATCAACTGGGATGACATTACAAAGGAGACCCCTTGGTTAAATAGATCAATGTGAGAACATAGGAGTGCATAAGATTATGACCAGCGTCTTAATCTTATGACATGATATAGAGAGAAACAACTTATCACCCACCAAAGGCGAAAAAGTGAAAGTGTCACATTCCACTAATGGTGGATCACCCTCCAAGGTGGGAAGGATTTTGAGCAACACGTCACTAAATGTGGATCACAGGGGCTTCACATAGTGAACCTAAATCATAGCACGTGTGTTCATGGCATACTAAAGAATCCCCCTATTTTCAAAAAATATTGCCCCAAACTCCTTTTTTGTCACCCCCCTCTAATACCCACCCAGTACCCCTTTTCCTATATAAACCCCCTCCCCAAAAAATGCCCTCCCCCCTATTTAGGCAATATATTGCCCCCTTTTTTGCCCATTTTAAAACCCCCAATATGAACGCACGTGATATCATATTACCCCTTTAGTGAAGACACAATGAGGTGGATCACCCTCCAAATGTGGAAAAGTGATAAAGTGATAAATCCACCAAAGCTAGAAGTCTCATTCAAGGTGGAAAAGTAATAATGTGATAACACCATTGAAAGTGGAAATATTCATTTGGTCTCTAAGTAAATTTAAGTAACATGTGTGTATAGAACCTAGGAGAATGACTAACTAGGTGCAATAATTAAACACGCCAACAGGTTTTTTACACATATAGCCTTACAAGTAGACCCCCATTAAGTGAGAAGGGGCCGAAAAGCTCAAACCTACTTCTATGGACCATATAGAGCTTTGACACGAGTGTATAAAGTTGTATGTTAGCTAAAGTTGTTAATAGGTAGACAGATTAGCAATGTTTTCCATGTATCTTGCCTCAATAGGGCATGGGTTCAAAATATTGCACCATCGATTGATCTATTATCCTCAAATGATTAGAGAAAACTTATATTGGTGTCAAATACCTATTGGCTTTGGCATGTTAGTTATTGATGTCAAAAGGTTTTATCTTAGAGCACTGTTTGTGAGATGCTCAAAATGTCTTCACTGGTTATACTACCTTATCAGGATGATAAGTCTTGGGCAGTGTTTATATGTTTCAAAGTTATTCATGGTAAAATGGTGACAAGATGAAAAGTGTTTCAATACTCGTGGCAACATGGTAATATGGTGATGGAAAGACAAGATGATTGGATATTGTTGAGTTAATGAAGTCTAACGCATTTGATATTGACATGTTTGTGATGGAAAGTCAGGATCATTGAATAGTTGTCAATGGTGTTGAAAACATGATGTGTTTTCCATTGTGAACACAATGTGTTTTTCATTGAAGTCAAAACCAGCAGTTCTCAATAGAAGATGAATGGACAGCTGATGATTATTTTCAAATTCCAATGATTAGTTGTTGAAAAGTCCTGTGGTCACGTAAGTTTCAACAGCAGCTCTATTAATTGTTTTTGATAGAAGTTGAATGTATATTTGTTGATTATTTTCAGATTCCAACGGTTAACTGTTTTTAACAAAAGTTGAAAAGTCAGTTATTGGTTCAGTTTTATGGATATAACAGTTTGTTCCAACTGTTTCGAAATGGATGGGAAAAGATGAAGGTCTGAGTGTAGTCTGCAAAGAGAGTGCATTGAATAAAAAATGAGTTTATGGACAGAATAAAAAGGTATATTAATCTATTCAAATATTTATCTCTGCAAGTATGATGCAATGAACTTTCTGTTACAGAAAAGAAGTTTGTGAAGGTTATAGTAAATTTTGTTTCGAGAGATTGCATAAGAGTGTTGAATTAATGAGTTTAACTCTTTGCAATCTTTGAATACACATAGATTATGCAGACAGTTACAAACATGAGGCAGTAAGTTTATTGTTTTGAAGTGAAACAGAGTAACCCTCTGTATTTTAATCATTCTTCTTTGAGTATAGTATGCAAGGGTTGGTGCTCCTAGGGTTGGTGCCCTATTAATGTAATCAGTAAGACTCTTGTATTGCTAGTGAGGCATGTGATCAGTGAGATCTTTGCCAGTGAGGCATAATTGTAACCAATGAGGTTTTGGCCAGTGAGGCCTAATAAAAATTATCTTTCATAATGGTTTTTCAACCTTTAAGGGTTTTCCACTCAAATACTGGTGTCATATTGTGTGCATCTCTAATTCTTGAATTTCATGATTTGGTATATTTTTATGCTATAACTTCGGTTCTTAATGAACTAATAGCATGTTGTGGTGCTGTTATGATTAAGTCTTTATCTATTAAATAAATAAAGTTCTATACCGCTGTTGTATTTGTGCACAAAACCCATTTGCTCCCTTCAGCAGTCTCAAATATGGGCGGCAACTGTGCTGAGATATTTTCTCACTTCATTTTTGGTGAGAGTTTGGTGGTCTATCACAGCTGTATACACCACACAGTGAATCGGTTTAGAACTGCTTACAGGTCATCACATGTTATAAGTTTTACAAGGTAATATGTTGTTATCTATCAATGCAGTCCAGTTTTATGACAGTCACTAAAATACAGTATTTCAGTGTGGTGTGCTGTTTATTAATTTGGATGTAGCAAGTTAGTTGTACAACTTTTGTAGAGGTTATCACTCCTTACAAGTTCAATCACAATTTACAATACTTCGGTGAGAATTCAAATCAAGTGACAAACTAGAAAAATGTACGAGAGCACTTCACAGAGCTGTCCAAAAAATCTTACGTCATTCTGAGCCCTGTACACCTGTAAATTACTAGCACACCATGAAGACAGCCATGCTACTCCCTGCACCTCTTTTCCAAAAAAAATGCATCTGATAAGTCCAAGGGAGCTTAATTGGCTAAAGCACGGAATTGTCAAATGTGGAGGCCCAAGTTCAAATCTCAATGAAAAATTTAATGGGATTCTAGCTTTGACTCTTGGTCTTCCATAATTGGCTTCTAATGTATAAATGGTTTCTAAATAAGTAGATTTCTAATAATGAATATTGGTTTTATATGGGTAGTTTCTAGTGTGGTTGCTTGAAACTGATATTAGTCTTTTATGGTTATGCTGGCAAGATCTCTAAATAAGTAAATTTCTAAGTTGTAATTCTTGATCTTGCATAGGTAATGATAGTATGGTTGCTCTGAAAAGCTGATATTAGTAGCTTGTATTGATGAGCAAAACATTTACAAGCGGTTAGCAGCTGGTAAATGTCCGCCGCTTTTAAAAATTAACTGATAAATATGGAGAACTAAAGGCTACCGGCCAAAACAAGGTAGGCTTGCACGCCCGTCATAACTTTAAGAACAAAAACAGAGAACTAAAGGCTATAGCCAAAAAAGAAACATTGCCGCCGCTGAATATATCTTCTTTCATAAACCTTAACTCTATAATCACAAGAGTGGCTTACCCTGGCGTAGAGAAACTCTTCGAGGCGGCCATTGGGGAATCGACCCAGCAACCTCGGCCCTTGACCTGACTGCGACATGCGCTCGAATACCTTAAACTCTGCCTCTCTGTCAAACAGCAGAGTGGCACCGTGGCCGTAAATTCTCACCAGAACTTTCTTCCCGGAATCTTCTTCTTCTTCTTCCTCTTTTTCATCTTCTCCTCTGTTTTCTTTTTCCTTCTTCCAATGGCATTCAAGAACCCTATTCGTCATTGACCCACTCAGAGGCTTTAAAATTATTTGCCTGGGATTTGCTTCGCCATTTTCCCATTCGCTTGCAAGCTTGTGCAACAGAGAGAATGCTTCTGATGGTATGTCATCTTCGTTATTGCTTCCACTCTTCATCGTTCTTAATTTTCGGAAAACAATTAATGTTTTTGTTTTCCAACTGAAATCAATTGACGTCTGCAAATATAGATCTGTTATTGATCAAGTTCGTACCGGTATCGAAAACGAATAGCTACGGAAGGAAGCATACGTGCGTTACATATGTACTTCTATATATGCAGCGAATCAAAGAACATTCGAAGAGAAAGGTCCCAACGCTATAGTTTTGTTCTTGTTCTTGTTAGGTTATGGTTCAAGGGATTTAATAAATACCTTTTGGATTTGAGTAGGATTCTCTATTTCAAATTGATCCGAGGATTTTTCACCTTTATTTCAATTTTATATTAAATTGGTTAGAAACTCCTTATAGTGTTGTAATATCTTATATTTGAGAAAGTGGCAAGAAGTGTCATCATAATCATTAAGGATAAAAGGACTTTTTCCATTAAAGGTGAAACAAAAGACTTGATTTATTGGAATATTCATGAAAGGGGTATGGAATAATCTTTTGTTGTGTTGGGAGAATCTATTAGAAGTTAGAAGTGAGTGTAGATTGTATTTTTCTATATGTTCTTGAGTATGGTGAGGGATACCTTTTATGATTTTTCTTGTTGGATGAAGATAAAGGTAATAAGAAATCAAAACACTTTACATGATGTTTTTGTTTGTATCTTTTACATAAATAATCAACATGATCTTAAATCTCAGAGACGAAGTCACCAAGTATTTGTAGAATGCATCAAATGACTAAAAATGTTAAGAATTACACTAATCCTTTTAGTAGATTGATGTAAATTTCATTAAGCCACTATCATTAAGTGTAGCTCACAACATTATTATCGCTTAAAATGTACCTTTATTGAACTTGATCTAGTATTCTAGAAACATAATGTGAATGATCTCTCAAGTGTGAGACCTTGCTGACTTGAGAAGGTCAATTCCTTTCTAAGCCTAAGTGTAGGTGTTGATCCAACTCAACATACATTTAAAACCAAAGCAAATACTCTCAGTGTAATGATTCACATGGGAAAGGGGGAGGGGAAATAAATTAAAATAGAGTGGTGTTGATGCACCAAGACTTGATTTCTCTCCTTACAACACATGAAACCTAAGGAATGTTGTCAAACTCATATAGATGTCTATTTTTACCTAACTCTTGTAAGCATCTATGAAGTTAAGGGGTTTATTAAGAACTAAGAGAAAGGGAGATAAACACGATAGACTTCAAAATAAACCTAAAGGCTAAAATCCACCAATAGTTCCTACAAACAATTTATACATAGCATAGATATCTTCAAAAGAAATAAAATATTCATGAGGTGAGCACGTAAAGTACATGGTAAGGTAAGAAGAAGATACACAAACCTTGATCTAAGCTAAAGAGTAAGCAACATGTAAGAGGAAGGTGTCAAAATGTAGTGAGTTTGGTGATTTGCTAGAGCACACTTTAGAGAGTGTACACATGACCTAGTTGTCATCTCATCAATGTTCTATAGAAATGAGTTTCTTTGGAATTTAATATGTTCATAAAAGGAACATTCTTTGTACCCTTTCCTATTACGACCCTCTTACTATCTAGTAATAAATTAATAATTAATAATTATCAATAATAGAGTATTAATCTAGTACATGATTTCGTATTTATGTATCTATTTATTTGCTTCATAATATTCTAAAATGGTTTCAAATTTTTGAAAGGTGATTAGGGGAGAGGACCAATACTCCTAGTGTAATTATTCACATTGGAAAGGGAGAGGGAAATAAATTAAAATAGAGTGGTGTTGATGTGCCAAGACTTGATTTCCCTCCTTACAACACATGAAACCTAAGAAAGGTCATCAAACTCATATGGATGTCTATTTTTACCTAACTCTTGTAAGCATGTATAAAGTTAAGGGATTTATCAAGAACTGAGAAGGAGGGAGATAAACATGATAAATCTAAAGGCTAAAATCCACCAATAGTTCCTACAAACAATTTATACAGAACATACATATCTTCAAAAGAAATAAAATATTCCTGAGGTGAGCATATAAAGTACATGGTAAGGTAAGAAGAAGATACACAAACCTTGATCTAAGCTAAAGAGTAAGCAACATGTAAGAGAAAGGTGTCAAAATATAGTAAATTTTGTGATTTGCTAGAGCAAACTTTAGAGAATGTGCTTATGACCTAGTTGTCATCTCATTAATGTTTTATAGAAATGAGTTGCTTTTGAATCTAATATGTTCATAAAGGAAAATTCTTTGTATCCTTTCCTATCACATTCCTCTTACCATCTATTAATAAATTAAAAATTAAAAATTATCAATAATAGAGTATTAATTTGGTAATGATTTCATAGTTATGTATCAATTTAGTTGCTTCATAATATTCTTAAATGGTTTCAAAATTTTGAAAGGTAATTAGGGGAGAGGACCCAATAATTGAGTGTGTTTCAGTTGTTGTTATAGCACTTTTTGATTTAATCCCCAACATTCTTAACAATATTGCACCAATAGTTGTGACTTTAAAGTTGTTAGTGTTGATGATGAGTACCCATAATTGAATGAGATGTATTCCTTAGATCTAAAAAGCAAAAAATCATGTGATGCCACATTAGCACACCAAGAAAACATGACTTAGTACACAAGTATCAGTCTCACTTTTTTGGGCCTTTTAGGAACCTGACAAAATGCATGATGATGTGGCATCATATTTGACTTGTTAATTAAGTTGTTATAAAAACTTTGGGAGGGATTTTGAGAACCACAAAGTAAGGATGCTCAACTATTGTGTCCTCTCCCCTAGTAAGAAAATATTTATTTTATCTGGTAAACAATGAGGGTTACAATATGTTATTTTATGCAAACTTAATTTGAGAGATGTAAAAGAAATAGCTCACTACATTTATATCATGCTAGTATGGAGGAGTTTTATATTTAGTACTAATAGTGATGGCTTCTTAATTTGATGATAGGGGTAAATTACATATTTTGTTGGGTATTTTGGTGCTCACTCTCAGACAATACCTTCTCGATGGTATCTTTTAGGTATGGTACAAGAATGAGAAGAAGATCAAGATCAATTCTTGAAGGATACTATAGAGAGATTGGATGAGAATTTTAGGGGATTAATGGGAGAAATGCAAGACATGCAATGACTAGGAGCTTCAAGTTTGGTTTAGTAATATTGTAAGGTATGTAGTCAAATATTGATGTCCAAATTCTTTTACTGATTTAGTTTTTTATTGTTAAATCTAAAATTTGTGAAATTAAGAAGACTAGTTTATCAAAAGATTCCACTATATTGAGGATTTGTTCATTGTTTCTCTACAAATCAATACCTTGTTTCTGTATTGAATTGTCTTTAAGATTCTTGATAGGACTTATCAATATCATTATCTGACCATATTACAAACCCTTCCTCCATAGAGTAAGGTCGTGCAACAACCAAATCATGCATGTATGGTCTATCATGATTACACTTTGTATAATATGTTAAAACCTTACTTTAGCCCTTGAATATGCCCCTAAATTTTCTTGTAGTCCATGTTAGGAAATAGACCTTTTGTACACCTTACATAATAATGCATATTATTGCAATATTTTTTTTATATAAATGTTTCACCTAGAAGCACCTAGATGGACATGCAAAATGTAGAGATTATTTTGGAATATTCTTAGGGCCACTTGATGTTGTACTATAACATTGTAATACTATATTTGATCTAATTATTTAATAATGGGGAAATAAATTAAATAAAGTACCTAATATTGAACACGGGCTCAAAGGGGTTAGATAGCACATGGTTTATGTAATACTACTTAGTGGTTTTTTGGGAGCTTGATTCTATAAAAGAAACCATAAGGGTAGTTGTTAAGGTAAGCTAGGTTTAGCATTTATGGAGGTTGGAAACATTTCACATGGAGTGCTTATTGACAGTTGGGGCTTCAAAGGATTTAATGAATGTATTGTAATGTTGCATTATTGAATAATACATGGATAATGGATACTTTTGGAGACTAGGTTTTTACCTTGCGAGGGTTTTCCCAGGATATATCTTGTGTCACTTTTTTATGGGTATGTTGTCTATTCTCTTGCATATAGATTTTGAGCACTTATTTGGTTTATTTATCATATGGTTTATGTGAAGTTGAATCCATGGAATGCATGAAAGAATGATAGGACAATGCAAGATATGAGAGTTTGATGCAAATTTTAGGGTTGTATGTTTGTGGGGTTTTGCGAATCTGGTTTTATAAAAAAATTATTTCAAGAAGGGTTTCCTTGGTTGTGCATTCTATGGGGGTTTTGGGGGGTGAGCTTTTGTTTTTAACCCTGTGGGACAAAACGAACCTCATGGTTGTGTTTAGTGAGCACATGAGACAAATTTTGACATAAAACTCAACCCTCTAGATGAAATTGGAATCTAATGCAAAACACATTATCAGTATGACTAAACGGTCATATAGATGATACAATTGTTAGTATTCAAAATATTTTGTTTTGCAAAAAAACTTGCTTGAACTAAAAGTAAATTAAAATATATATATGTTGGGGGAGGGGCGGGGAGTGAGGGAAGGGGTGGAGACACCAACCCCCTACATAATAAAAAATTATTTTTTTATTAAAAAAATTAGAACTTTAAAAATCTAGCCTCCTAAAAATTTAATATTTAATATTTATTAAAGTTTTAAAACTTTATTAAATATTTGATGTTGCTAATTATTATTTGATGCCCACTTTTATTATGTCATTTTTGTGGGTGAAGGGTCAAGTCTCACCTAATAATGAAATTAAAATATTATTAAAGAATGGAAATGGATTTTTTATGGCATATTGAAAAAATTTGAAGAAGGCAAAAATAAGGGCATTGACATTTTTTGGAATCCATTTATTTGCAAATATAGCCTAGAAGGCTTTTTTTCTAGCAAAGCATATCTTAGGCATATGGTTTCAATATTTTGACGTCTTATAGTCATTGGAGAGTTGACTCGGTGAACTATAATTTGGTGTGATTTATTTTTCCATATTTTGTGTTTTGTGCAGTGAAATATCAGCTAGAAGTTAGAGTTACTTTTATCACTTTGAGAGGTCATAAGTCAAGCATACAATGTTAGATTTTGGAATTCAAATGGTGGACAAAAAGATCTTGGAGATCTCTACATTTTAGTTCATATTTGGTGCAGGTTTGATATGCTTTATTTGTTAATATCTTGATCTAAGTTGTTTATGGGTTCTTTTGAGTATAGTGACATTATGAGTTTATGACATTGTATGCTCAATGTGTATCTCAAATTATTTACATGTTGACATGGTTATCAGTATTTGGTTTGGATATGTATGTTGCATTATTGGGTCTACAAGTCATGTAGTGTCAAGTAGGCAATATATACTTACATGTTACATATATGGATTGGATATGGGTTGTCTATGCCCATAGACCTTTCATTTTTTATGCATAATCAAATTGGTGGTATGGTTTTGTCATTTGGTTTGTCAATTTTTTGTCATGTAGAGGAGGAGATATTTTGTCACTAAGTACAATCATGTAGCTCGGACATATGTTGTTGAATATGTGATGCTAATAGGTTGGACGTGCTGAGAGTTAGATGATTGTTTTGTGGATGTGATTACAATTCCATGGATGTTTCTTATTTATGGATTTTAACATGACATGATTGGATTTGCAGATACTTTGATTAGATTTTTTATTTGTTTATGGTGGCACATCTTCTTGGTTGAGGATCATGATTACTTTGGCTTCTTTTGGGGAGCACATGATGCATGCTTTGAGCTCTTTGATGGTGTGAGGCCTTGGTTGATTCTCATGTATAGGATGGTTTATCATAATGTCATAGATAGCTTGTATACATTTTTAGTGGGATATTTTGACAATGATGATGTGGCAGTGGAGGATTGGCTCATGATTATTTGTTGACAGTTTTGTGTCTTATTGGTTAGGAAATCTTGATGTCACTTGATGTTACTGACATATTAGTCGACGTGTGTGTAGACCTCTATGATCTTCATTTAGAAGAAAGTTATCATAATGCCATGTGTGTCTCGATACCATGGTTCACCATTAGATGGTGAATGATCTTCTTCGGTATTATTGATGTTGGAGGATGCCTTAGATCATGTGTTTGTAGAAGGGTCTTTCACATTTGTTGGCACACTAGTAGGTGGTGGTTATCTTCATGATAATTAGAGATGTTGACATCTTGAGTACTCAAGGGTCCTTAGTAGAGGCATGGTTTATGCTTTCATTTGACATATTATCCTTTTTTGATAGGATGGTTCTTTATTGTATCATGATGCACTCTTGATTCTAGATTTGAGTTTTGGCATGATATGGTTATTTTGATATGTTCATATGGAGCATGTTATCTCCTAGGAGGAGATTGTTAGATCATGTTGTTCATGTTTACATTCTCAATCCTACAATTGGAGCTTTGATATTGATCTTGGTTTAGTTTCTTAGTATTGATTACATTTATCATTTGTTTGAGGTTCATTATGCTTATGTAGAAGATTCTATTAAATTAAAGCAATTCATTAATTTATTTGGTTAATAAACTTATTATTGTCATGGATTGGCAATGCAAGGGTTATGGAAATGATGGACGTACATGATTAAACTACCAAACCCAAGAAGTGAAATTGTTACAATGATAATGCATCCAACATTATATTTTATGTTCCTTTCATTGTTCAATAAATTTTAGTCAGTATTCTTTCAGTAATACTGATAATTTTTATAAGCTATACATTAGGGAGCATAGGTATCAAAATTGCATATCTTGGTTGTGTATCTAGGATTGCTTGATAGCATTGTGTACAATAAGAAAATGAGAGGGGGCCAATGAATGCACAAGAGACTATACTGTCCTCCTTTTCCTAATGTATAATCAGAAGGAAGATGAAACACTAGGCTCAAGTAGCAATTAAGCACTAAGTGGGTCAATGCTCCTTCGCAATAATATATTGGAATTAGTTGGATTCAAGTTAATTTGATCGGATGATACAAGATAGAAGACTAAATAATCCAAAATGATAGGTTTCAAATGACACAAACTAACAAAAAATAGACAATAATATGTAAGTATCAAAAATAGTAACTAGAAAGCTATATTGACATGTGGTTTCAATCTGAAGTTGAATTATAGGGAAGAGGTTGCCTTGGGAGTCTTGTTCATGAGAGAAGGTTACCCAAGTTGTCATATTCCTAGTACTTTTTAACGATCTAAATTCTAGACTATCCATTAGGTCTTGTACTCTCTAGATCTACAATGGTAGGTTCGTCATATGTTCCTACACCCACAAAAAAGGGGAACAATGTTAGATTAGAAGGGGTTGCCTTGTGAGGAATCAACCTTGAAATAAAATGAAATTATATAAAAGGAAATCATGTAAATATAAACATAAATATTAGATTTGTTAGCCTATTTTCCAGTCATTGCAAAAATCTATAAAAAAAATGGTCTTCATTCCTGCAAAATCCATTGTAATTGTCAGAGTGTATGAGGAAATAGGGTTTATTCATGTTTCTAGGGTTTCAAAAAATTTGTTTAAGTCCATAAAACCCTATCCCTTATCTATTTCCTTGTTACCTTTTTTGGGTCACTTAAGTTTTTCTTTTTGCACGAGTTTAATTTCATCGTTGGGCGGTACCATGTTCCTTTTCAAGTTAATTTTCCTAGCGGGCCCCTTTAATATTTCCTAAGTCTTTCAAATCCTAAAAACCAGACGATGTCCCTTTTTCCTAAGTCACAGAACAAAGTTTTAAGTCTTTTGGGCCCAGTCATTAAATAGTGCTAAGTTTGACATATGTGCCAGAAAAGTGAGAAATCTGGCAATAGTGTATGTCAAGCAGACCTAGTCTTCAAACAGTGCAAAACCCAATGACGTCTCTTAATCTCTAAGTCCCAAGTAGTTGGTTGTTCTCATTTAATGACTTGGAGACTAGGGCTTTCTCCAAGTCTCCTAATGTGTGGTAATTAAGTCCTTTAATTCAGAGACCTGACAACAAAGGTAAGACTTAACAAATCATGTTTTATCTCCTGATCTCACGATGTTGGTGGTTAAGTATCTAGCATCTAGCGATCTGGTGAGCAGTTAAGAGATGCAGTTAGCTCTCAGTCTCATGATTCCATGGCTAAGTCATGATGCATTCAGTGATTAAGAGACTACCGTAGATTCAAGATAAGATTGACGGCTTCTACTGAATTTTAAAATAAAGGTTGAGCTAAGTGAAAAGGTCAGTGGAAAGGTGCGACAACCATTGATGGCAGACAAGATCAAGGGTTGTCGTTGAATCTCCTAATTAGACATGAGTTAAAGTAAATGCCTAGAGACCAGGAGATGTATTGGTCATTGATTCTCCAAATATAATCGTGGTTAAAGAAAAGATTCAGAGATTGAGAGATATGCTTCAGTCGCTAAATCTCATGATCAGACTCAGGTTAAGTAAAGTGTTCAGAGATCCTGAGAATGCTTTTAGTCACATGATCTCCGGATGGTGGGGTTAGAGACTTATCATGGTTAAATGGAAAGGTAAAGGCATTGCAGGTTAGTGTTGATCAAACGGTGGGTGTATTGCCTCAATATGGACATGCTGAATTGATAGTGATCCTGGGATCATAATTACCATTCGATCTGCCATTCAACGGGGGTGATGTCAGTGGGGCCAAAGGTTGGAGTAAGAGTAAAGAGCAATTAGATCTGACGGTGGTTGTGTTACCGCAAAGGAAATGTGCTCAATGGTTAGTGGTCAAGGGATCACAACTGTTTGCCACCTATCCATGGTTGTCAATGGGACCACATAGTTTGAAAGCTTCTGATAGACCGTCTAGTTAAGGTTATTCTAGCAGTTGGCATCAGGTGGGCCTAGTTATTAAATGATGTAAAGTTTGGTTAAAGCCAGAGAATAATATGCGACGAGAGTGATGCCTCAAACGAAAAGTAATCGGCCTTTATTAATCACGAGATTGTGTCTGTCGTCCGATCTTGTCTAATGAAAGATAAATGAAAAGGTGGGTCCTCATGCCAAGTGTTGTTGACATGCTTGCTCCTAATTGGTCATCAAGGAGGATGATGTATAAAGTAAATTTCAAATCCTCAGTTGACTATTTTTCTGATTTATGAGAACCACATGATGTGTCGGGAAGATGAAGGATCGGGGTCGTGTTTCAAATTTTGTTGATTAACTGTTGTGGCCATATTTTTGAAATTGTTTAAGGGTTTTTCAAGAAGGATTGAATCAGTAAGCTAGAAATGACAAGCCAAATCTATTTTTGTTTTCTTCCAAGGATGAAGTAGCTGAGAATTGAATACTCCTAGTGATCTGATTGTATCTTATTATTTTAAGAAGAGAATAACTACATTAAAAGGACTGGTTATTAATTATAGTGATGGTCGATCTACCACTTGTAATGATCCTATTAGCTGCCAAAGATATTTTTTCATGTACTTGTGGCTTTTTGGTAGGGTTTTAGCCTTAATTGAAGATCAGATTGGATCATTTTGCTCCAGATTTTTTGGCATGTCTTTTTTGCAGTAAATTGCCTGTTGTATCTAGTTGTTGTAGTTGTTGGAAACCCTAATTTTTCCCTAAGCCATCTGAAGCTTGTTGCATCTTGATTCTTCTAGGATTCCAAGATGGCTAGGAAGTGTTATATATAGAAAGTTGTTGTATTGGTAAAAGGATGGTGAAATTAGCAACTGAATAGAGAGAATTTTGATCTAGAGTTATTGTTCTGGCATTTTTCCCTTTTCAATGTACTAATACTAAAAAAATTTAATGAAAATACACCAGAATTCCATCTTAGATTTGTGAATGTCTTCTCACTTTGATCTTGAATTCTTATATGTTAATGTTGCAAAGCAAGTTAATGTATGGTTTACAAAGTAGATTGTGAAATTCTTTTTGACTTCCTTTCAAGGAAGGGGTAAATTCTTAAGGATAATTTCTGAGAATTCATAGTTCTTGTGAGAATTTGATGTCTGAGTGTGAGAATGAGAGGAAAAAAATTTCAAAGCATTTGTTCTGGGTTCTGGGTGTGTTTAAGTTAAAAATTTCTATTGATATATGTTGTTTTTGTTAGAAAGTAAAGATCCCCAAGATAACTGAGAGGGGGGGGTGAATCAATTATCTGATAATTAAACCATTTATCAACTTCAATATCAACTTCAATAGCTTTAAACCATATAATCAATGCAATAACCAACCATAGAAAGATAATCATACACAATGACACAATAACACAATATATGTTAACTAGGGAACCTCTTGATCAAAGAGTAAACCCCGATGGGAATGATGCCCACAAAATGATGTACTAATATGAAAATTCCTTGTGAAAGGATGGACCCTATTAGGAGTCTTATGAAATACATTTAGTATATATGAATCTCTGTTAGGAGATTTTGAATCCCTATTAAAAGATTCTAACCCTATTAGGAGTTATGGAAGATAGAAGGACCCACTACCCAAACAACTTCAAGGCAAGATCTCTGAATTCACTGTCCAACAAACCTTAGGATTATTCAATAGAATAATATGAAATATGTTACCTCCTTCACACTGTGCTAAAACCGCACTCTCTGCTACACAAGATCACAAATCCAGATCTCTGTACTTCGCAAGTCTTCCTTCACCACTGAATTAGCTCTTTTCTTCACTTCATGCATATATTCGCATCACAACTTTCACAATTTCATATCACAACTATTACAATCCCATTTACAAAAATGAAAACATTCCTTCCTTTATACCACACTCAAATAATTACAAATGAGTCAGCATCCAAATACAAAATAATAAATCCAACACGCTACATCAAAATTACATAAAACTGTCAGCTTCCAGATACAATAACTTTCCAATCGTGTGACCTCAAAGTTTGCACTGTGAACCACATCACCACCAATGTGTCTCAAACTTCCCTTTAACTGCGTAGAATCAGATTCCATCCTGGTTAGGACATATCCTCTGATTACCAAAAATTGCTACTTAGGAACACTGCCAGAATACTGCTTCTACCAAAATGTTTATAACTTTCATGAATGAATGAATTTCTTTTTGCCCTATTAACCATAGGTTAATAACACACAAAAGAACATACCATCAACTACACATAACTCAATCTACAATATAACATGTGTGCAAAACAAAATTGTGCATGCTACTCTGCTAAACTCCAGAATATCATTGTGTTGACATCAATGACAATCATAGTCATGAATGCAACAACCACTGCTACAGAATGATTGCCAAAGGCTTCAGCATTCATTCCTAACAATCTCCCCCATTGGCATTGATGGCAACATAGATGAAAAACATCCAATTTTCCAAAAATCCAATCACTGCTACTCAACAGCTCTGCTGCTCTTCATCAATCAAATCTTGCTTCATTTTCCTATTCAATCTTCTCTCAATGTTCTCTCTCTCAATATTTTTCATGATTCTCTCCCCCATTGACATCAATGAGAGAAATTTCATCACTATGTCAACAACAACTCAATGTCAAAAGACATTGTTCAGAAAATACATTCACTAGAGTCCTCATGACTCAGCTCAGATACACATACTCCCCCATAAAGGAAGTACCAACATCCAATCCAGAAAATAGATAGGGCCATATTCCACTGGACAGATGCAACCAACTGCATCATTACTCAAAAGTAGGCTAGGGCATAACCCCAAGCATACCTCTTAGATACTCAAATGTATCCTTAGGCAAGGGCTTTGTAAATATATCTACTATCTGCTCCTTTGTTCTTATGTACTCCAATTTGACTTCTTTCTCAGCAACTTTCTCTCTTACAACATGATACTTGATCTCTATATGCTTAGTCTTAGAATGTAATACAGGATTCTTAGACATACTAACTGTACTGGTGTTATCACAATGTATAACAACAGGCTCATCAAACTTAATTCCAATATCCTTTAACATTTTCTTCATCCAAATTATCTGGTTACAATTGTTTGCTACTGCTACATACTCTACTTCTAATGTACTCTGTGAGATACAATTCTGCTTCTTGCTCAACCAAGAAACTAATCTTCCTCCAAGAAAAAAGGCTCCACCACTGGTGCTTTCTTATCATCAACGTTGCCTCCCCAATCAGCATTAGTATATGCACATAGGGTAAAATCATCAGAAGTTTCATACCATAATCCATAGTCCATTGTGCCTCTAAGATATCTCAATATCCTCTTTACTGCTGCATAATGTGACTCTCTAGGTTCATCTTGAAATCTTGCTACCATTACAATTGAATGTTGTATATCTGGTCTAGTGTGTGTCAAGTAGTGAAATCCACCAATCATGGATCTGTATTTCTTTTGCTCAACTGCTGGTGTCTCATCTTTACTAGATAGTTTATGTCCTGTAACCATAGGTGTTCCAACTAGTTTACAATTCTCCATACCAAATCTTTTCAACAAATCATTCAAGTACTTTGTCTGACTTACAAAGATACCATCTTTGTTTTGTGTTATCTGTAATCCCAAAAAGTATTTCATCTCACCAATCATGCTCATTTCAAATTCAATCTTCATTTCATCAGCAAATTTGTCACTAGCTTCATCTTCTCCTCCAAAAATAATGTCATCAACAAAAATAACTATAACTAACAATCCATTCTTAATTTCTTTTGTGTACAAGTTACTATCAGCTGTTCCTTTTGTAAATCCCAATTTTAACAAATACTTATCCAATCTAGCATACCAAGTTCTAGGTGCTTGCTTTAGTCCATACAATGCTTTCTTTATTTTACATACCATGTCTCCTTCTTGAGTCAAAGGAAAACCTTCAGGCTGCTCAATGTAGACTTCTTCTTCTAATTCACCATTCAAAAATGCTGACTTCACATCCATCTGATACACTTTAAATTTCTTAAATGCTGCATAAGCCAAAAACATTCTTACTGCTTCATGTCTTGCCACAAGGGCAAAAGTCTCTTCATAGTCAATTCCATCTTGCTGTGAGTATCCCTTACATACCAATCTTTCTTTGTTTCTAATTACTTCTCCTTGTTCATTCATCTTGTTTCTAAATACCCATTTAGTTCCAATCACATTTTTGTCTTTAGGTCTAGGGACCAATTCCCATGTCTTGTTCTTTTCAATATGATCCAATTCTTTTTTCATAGCTTTAATCCAATGTTTATCTTCACAAGCTTCATTAGTAGAGTTAAGTTCAATTTGAGAAATCAAACATAAATGTACCTTCTTTCTAGTCATAACTCCTCTATCCAAACTTCCAATCAGTTGTTCAACAGGATGATGTCTAGATATATACCTGTTAGGTGTCATAGTCACAGATCTTCCTTCAATTGTAGATTCTTCTCTAGATTCTTCTCTATTTTCTTCAACATGACTTTCATTCAACAAATCACTGTCAGTCTCAAAAAATTGTTTAGTAGTTTCAATGTTAGGCTGAGGGTTAGTTCCTTCATCAGATTCATAATCAAGCATTCTTTCCTGAATTTTAAACTTCTCATCAACTTTTACATTTGCACTTTCAACAATAGTCTTAGTTCTCTTATTGTAACATCTATATGCTTTGCTTTTCAAAGAATATCCAAGAAAAATTCCTTCATCACTTCTAGGATCAAACTTTCCTATATCATCATCTCTCTTAATATAACATTTGCTTCCAAAAATTCTAAAATACTTAACTAAAGGTGTATGTCCAAATCACAATTCATAAGGTGTCTTGTCTGTGTCTTCTCTGATTTGTACTCTGTTCATTGTATATACTGATGTATTCACTACTTCTCTCCAAAATGTCTTTGCCAAATAACCTTCAAATAACATAGCTCTAGCTGCTTCAGTCACTGATCTGTTCCTTCTTTCTGCAATACCATTTTGTTCAGGTGTTCTAGGGGCTGAAAACTGTCTCTTAATACCATTTACTTTACAAAAGGGGTTAAAATCTTTAGATGTAAATTCTCCACCTCTATCAGATCTCAAACATTTAATCCTCATTCCTGATTTATTCTCAACTTTATTCTTCATGACCTTAAACTTATCAAATGCTTCAGATTTTTCTTTCAAAAATGCAGTCCACATCATTCTTGTAAAATCATCAACAAGAATCATAAAATACCTTTCTCCATAGAATCCTCTAGTCCTAGTAGGACCGTTCAAATTTGTATGAACAATCTCCAACTTTTCTGCCGATGTGAACTTCTTGCTAGGAAATGAACTCCTTTTCTGCTTAGCAATCACACATTCCTTGCAAATCATGTTAGTAGGCTTCATAATCTTAGGTAAATCTCTTACTGCAAGTGTAGAACTTACTTTCACAATATTATCAAAGTTTATATGACAAAACCTTCTATGCCATAACCAACTATCATCAATCTTAGTCATCAAACATGTCATCTTAGTAGGGTTCAACTGAAATATATTACCTCTAGTTCTAGTTCCTGTTCCAATCAGATTTCCATCTTTAATCACACAAGTTTTCTCAGTAAACCAAACTTGATATCCCTTATCAACAAACTGTCCAACACCTAATAAATTATGTTTCAATCCATCCATAAAGTAAACATCATCAGTATTAGTCTTTCCATCAAGAGTAATAGATCCTATACCTTTAATCAAACAAGGTGCATTATTACCAACTCTAACAACTCCTCCATCATAACTGTTAAACTTTATGAACTTTCCTTTATCACCAGTCATATGATGTGAACAACCACTATCTATAATCCAATCAGCTTTCTTTTCAACTTGGGAAACTAAGGCTTTCTCTTCCTTACCATCAAATTCAAAAAATTTCTTCGTTAATTGCTACAAATCCTATGTCATCAAGGTTATCATTATCACTATCACTCAAATGTCTTTCAATTCCTACTTCAATATCTTCATCATTTGCATAATAACATTCTTTAGGTCTTCTAGGCTTAAAATTGTTTCTATACTTCATAACTCTCTTAGGACACTTAGATGCAAAATGACCATATTCTTGACATGTCCAACATTTAAAGATTTTCTTACCATCTGGTTCTCTTTTCACAAGCAAGGCAATACCTTCTTCAATCTTCTTATCTTCATCAGATTTGGATCTACTACTGCTGGCATAATCTCCATTCACACTTGTACTTCTAGACAAAGTAGGTTTGATGCTTAGAGCACTGAATGTTGTCTCCATTCTAGGTAGTTCTCCTGATAATCTCAAATTCATCTCTACTGCTTCCAATCTTCCAAGAAGAGTCTCTCTTGAAAAATTCAGTGTACAAGGTATCACTTGTTCAATCATTTGTGTAGTCTACTTGAATACCGATGTCAATGTTCTCAAAATCCTCCATATCACTTCATTCTTGGTCTTTTCACCTCCACAAGACTTTATTCCTACAACAATTTCTGACATCCTACCAATATAGCTTCTAACTAATTCATCTTCCATCATTCTTATGTCTTCAAATGCACAAATCCAATTATGTAACCTAGCTTTCTTTGCATGTTCATCACCTTCAAAAGTAGAATGTAAATCTTTCCAAATATCATAAGATCTAGTTAAACTTTTTACCTGACTGTATTCATTCTCTGGAAGTGCTGATAAAAGTGCTTCTCTTGCAAGTATGTTACACATAAAGGTATCTCTCTCATTATTAGTACAAATCTCAAGACTGTCTTCTTCAATGATAGTTTTGTCATTTTTTGTAATCAACCAATAACCTGGTCCTAAACACAAGAGATGTGTCTTCATCTTTTCTTTCCAGCTATCAAAATTCACTCCGTCAAACTTAGGACTTTCTTTCCTAAAATTCACCATAGATCTCCTTAAGTTGTTAAACTTCTCTTTCAAGGACTTGTCGCTCTGATACCAATTGTTAGAAAGTAAAGATCCCCAAGATAACTAAGAGGGGGGGGGGGGGGGGGGGGTGAATCAGTTATCTAATAATTAAACCATTTATCAACTTCAATATCAACTTCAACAGCTTTAAACCATATAATCAATGCAGTAACCAACCATAGAAAGATAATCATACACAATGACACAATAACACAAGATATGTTAACTAGGGAACCTCTTGATCAAAGAGTAAACCCCGGTGGGAATGATGCCCACAAAATGATGTACTAATATGAAAATTCCTTTTGAGAGGATGGATCCTATTAGGAGTCTTATGAAATAAAATTAGTACATATGAATCTCTGTTAGGAGATTTTGAATCCCTATTAAAAGATTCTAACCCTGTTAGGAGGTATGGAAGACAGAAGGACCCACTGCCCAAACAACTTCAAGGAAAGATCTCTGAACTCATTGTCCAACAAACCTTAGGATTATTCAAAAAAAAAAAATGAAATATGTTACCTCCTTCACACTGTGCCAAAACTACACTCTCTGCTACACAAGATCACAAATCCAGATCTCTATACTTCGCAAGTCTTCCTTCACCACTGAATTAACTCTTTTCTTCACTTCATGCATATATTCACATCACAACTTTCACAATTTCATATCACAACTATTACAATCCCATTTACAACAATGAAAACAATCTTTCCTTTATACCACACTCAAATAATTACAAATGAGTCAGCATCCAAATACAAAATAATAAATCCAACACGCTACATCAAAATTACATAAAACTGTCAGCTTCTAGATACAATAACTTTCCAATCATGTGACCTCAAAGTTTGCACTATGAACCATGTCACCACCAATGTTTCTTAAAATTCCCTTTAACTATGCAGAATCAGATTCCATCCCGATTAGGAGATATCCTCCGATTACCAAAAACTGCTACTCAGGAGCACTGCCAAAATACTGCTTCTACCAAAATGCTTATAACTTTCATGAATGAATGAATTTATTTTTGCTCTATTAACCATAGGTTAATAACACACCAAAGAACATACCATCAACTACGCATAACTCAATCTGCAATATAACATGTGTGCAAAACAAAACTATGCCTGCTACTCTGCTAAACTCCAGAATATCACTGTGTTGACATCAATGACAATCATAGTCATGAATGCAACAACCACTGCTACAGAATGACTACCAAAGGCTTCAACATTCATTCCTAATAGTTTTGACTCAGTGCCCTAGAATAAGACACTAATTTGTTCTTAGGAAGCAATTCTTCATCATCAATCAACTTATAAATGATAAGATCTTTCAGTCAATGTATCAAGGATATTAATGCCTAATATTTGTGTTGAATAATGCAAATAAGTTTTAATGATTCCTTTAAGAAGTGAATCCATAGGTATACCCACATGAGCATTAAGGCTCAAAGTGTAGGAGGATCAATCTCTTGGTCTATGTTAATTGGTCCTTTTTCTTGTCAAATTTGGAGTGGGTTTTAAGAGTCAGAGACATTAATTTGTCAATCAATTTGTAAATCTACAAGTAGAAAGAAAAAGGAACCAACAAAATGGTGACTCCGCTAGGGAGAACATAAAAAATCTAGGTCCCCATGTTTCTCTTATTCTGTTTGAGATTTTCTTTAGATTCTCAAGGTTTGTCTATTAAGAATTCCCATTAAAACATGGGTGGCAACTCAAAGGGTTTGAACTAGTGTGTGTACAAGTTGCAAACCATGGATAGAAGAAAAAATACAAGAGCCTATGTCAGGAGACACCCCGAGGTTACTCTAGAATATTACCTAGGTTAGGAAAGACAAGCTGGCTTAGAAAAGATGGAAAGTCCACTAGTGCACCTATAAGAGAACAAAATAGTATTGGAAATAGGGCACAACATACATATCCTAATGAGGAAGAATCACTGTATAAAAGCTCTAAATTTGATAGTGGTCTCTCTGGAAATAACTTATATGATACCCCAAAAATATTATTTCAAGACAAAGTCATACTACTTTCAAATCAAAATGTAAAGGCAGGAAATAGGGGCTTTGGGCCAAATTTACATCTAGATGAAGATATGCTTAGAAGGAAGCCCATGGAGCCAAAATGGGTCCATTTCCCATATCAAAATCTCACTAATATGGATGTATCATCAAGCTCTGAAGATGTTATGATAAACCCAACTAATTTGGCTGCATTGAGATTATAATTAGCAGAGCAAGATGCAATATACAAGAGGTTACAAAAGGAAAGAGAGGTGGAGACTATGAATGCATTAATGGAAAGAGAGTCTTTACTTAGAAAGATTAATGAATTAAAGGAGAGAAACAAAATATTTTCCTCTACTCCTAGATCTTTGTAGCCTGATCTCTTTGGTGACCTTGCTACCCTGAGAAGTGAGAAGGAGCACTTGTTGTAGGATCATGAATTTGAACAAGAGGACCCTGTGATTAGACAAGTCTAGAGTTCTGCTCCTTAGCCTAAGGAGAAAATCATAATAGAAAATACCAAACCTACTATTGTTGTCAATGAAATAGGAAAGAAAAAGATGCTTGGGATTAAAATAAATGAGTCTGTGGTTAGACCAAAAATCCCACCACCTATTTCAAGTGAGGACATAGAGATGGAGAAGAAAAAAAGTAAAGAGGTGATTTATCAAGGGAATTGGAGAAGGATGAAGTTGAAGCATCCATCACATAAACAAGAAGGAAGATTCAGTTCCTGAAAGCTTCATTTGAAAATACCCTTGGACCATCTACAATTGAAATAGGTAATGCCATCTACAACTTCTAATACTACTCCACTTGGTAATGTTAGTACTCAGAATCCACTTTCTACTTCATTTGCTAAGTTGAATATTGATCCTAAACAACAACCAAGTGTACAAGTTGGTGGGAATATAGCTGTAAATGTTGGTCCCAGTGGAAACAATGGTTTAAGTTTTCAAAGAAGACCTATGTAATTAGAAGGGTATAGGCAAATTAGTTTTGATGGGATACCAGGCTACCCTAATGCTATTCCAACTAAGATAAGAGATAAGGTAGCTAAATTTTCTGGAAATAATGTCATTAGTTGTGAAGAACACCTTAGGTTATTTGTTGACATGTTAAATGACCATGAGATAGAGCATGAGGGTGTAATCATGAAATTATTTGTTCAATCTTTGGTAGAAGATGCTAGGGATTGGTTTAAAAGACTCCCTGACCATTGTATTGATTCATGGAATGCTTTTGAAAAGTGTTTCAAGTAATAATATGGTGATAGGCCTAATGCCAATTTCATGCTAAATGAGTTTAACAAAATAAGGAAGAATCAGAATGAATCAATAGCTGAGTTTAATATGAGGTTTCAAAAGGGTATGCACAAATTTTTTCAAGTTATGAGGTTAGATGACAATGTCTGTCTGACAACATACTTCAATGCCTTTGATGGAAAGGTTGGATACCTGCTAATAGACAAAGAACCAAGGACTCTTAGAGATTCCTTTAGAATTGCTGTGAACATTGAAAATAATATGAATATATCTGATAAATTGGGTGGAAAAAGGGATGATCCTAAGTTGTTTGGGAACAAGAACTACAAGAAAGACAATGAAAGAAATGTTGGAAACAAGAGACAAGAAGAAGATAAGTTGGATAAAGTGCTAAATGCATTAAAAGACTTGAAAGCATCCAATAATAGAAATGATAAGGTTTTTGTTGTAGAAAATCCCCATTTCAACAATAATTTCAATAGGCAGAATAGGCTGCAAAATGACCCTTATAATACCCAATGGAAGGATGGCAAACCTATTGTCCTGACTGCAAAAGGAAATAATGATAAAGTCATCCCTGATCCCTTACAAAAAACTTTTGTAAATATTTTAGAGGATACATTGTGGTGTATGGCTTGCCAGTCTCCTCATTCTGCATAACATTATGTGGTTGCACAATCCATAGTTGCATACCAAGATGATGGTTTTGAAAAAATAGATTAGGAAGAAAATAATGATGACATTGGTTGTAATCTAATTGATTCATATTTGAGACGTGAAGATATTTCTAACACCGATGAAGAAACTGATGTGTGTTTGAAAAGACACAATAGAGCATTATTCCATCAAGAAGTTTTTTTTAATGATGAGGACATTGATGAAAAGACATGTAACATGAACTCTTCCTCAGAACAAGTGAATTTAAGAAGACCTTCAAAAGAGGAAATTGCTAGGATCACTACAGAGATGGTAGGACAAGTGCAAACTAGAAGCATGACAACAAATGATACCACTAGAAAAGCTACAGGTATGTTCATAAAATGTACCAATTCCAAGGAACCCACTGGAAACAAACCAAAAAATGATTATCTAGTGAAGATAACAAATGTAAAGGGTGAAAAGTGGGAACCAAAGGGAGCTAGAGCTATAAAGGTATTTACTATTCATAACAGAAACAATAAAAAAGAAGTTGAGAATCCAATTAGTATAATGGCCAAAACTGAGAGTAGGAAGCTAACAACAACAACTGATGTATCTAAAAAGCATAAGGATACTAGAGCAATGCAAATTGAGTTTTCTTCATCTACTCCTGTTGATATGTTATCAATGTTATCTCAAATTACTGTTAAGGCTAGGTCCCCTTATCAGAATTGTTAAGAATCCTTGAACATAAGGATAGAGCTCTGGCATGGGTGGATAATGTCCATGAAAAAAATGTTGCTTACAATGCCAATGAACCCAAGGCAGAAGCCAAGAAAGAAGTGGAAGATTAGGGAGTGGTATCTCAGATACCACCTATGTATTTGGACAACTCTATCAATGCTTGCCTAGAAAATATAGATCCATTTTTCCTAAGTATCATAGTGAATGGAATGATAGTAAAAATTGCATGATTGATTTAGGTGCCTCAAAAACTGTTATGCCTTTTAAAATCATGGAAAGATTAGGTCTCAAGATTGACACTGTTTAGGGAAGATGTTGTGTAATGAACCAAAGAGAGGTACCAGTCATTGGGACTATAAATTCACTACCCTGTAAGTTGGCATCCTATCTAGAAAAGGAATTGAATATGAGTGTCTTGGTAGTAGACATTCCTCCTCATTATGGAATACTATTATCTAGGAAATGGAGTGCTGCCATGGGTGGAAGTTTGCAATGTGACTTGTCCTATGCAACTTTCAATATTGATGATCAATCTGTTAAGATTGAAAGGGAGCCAAGAGTTACCCACATGATTGAGAAAAATATTGATAATGGGATTACTTGTTTTGTAGATACTGATATCAATGCTTTTAGGATAGAAATCATTTTTCTTGAAAGAGAACCTATCTTGCCTCCTATCACTATGGAAGTAAATTCTAGATCTGAGAAAGTTGAGTTATGGGTGATGTACTTTGATGGTGTAAATTGTAAGGATGATTTAGGAAGAGGTATTTTACTCATTTCCCCTGATGGAAATACTTATAAGTTCTCTTTTACATTAAGCTTCCTATGATGAACTACAACTAATTTGGAATCTGATTGAAGAATCTGTGATTAAAGATCATTGAGGAGTTGTTGATTAGATATGTAATATGATTAAATCAGTATTATGTTGTCATTGATGTCAACTAGTTTGACAACACTTATCTTGTAAGTTACTATACTGACACATCTACAGGAAGGTGGAAGAGATGAAGAAAAGAGAAATCTACATGAGGAAGATATACATGTCAGATGAGGATAAGGAATACATTGAGTAACTTGTTGATGAGTCTATGACTGTATGATATTGACTCTATTATGTTGCATTCATCTATGATGAAGAATAGAGCTGAAAGATACAAAGTAGTGTTGTCGGTAAATGAAGCACTTTTAGTATACACCGACGGAGTGTAGTGTATACCAAGCATAGTGTTAACCAAGCATGTGTTCACCTATGCATTTATTTGTTAACCGAGCGGAACATAATGAATTAAATGATCAGTTTAGCCGATAAGATTGATGAGTTGGAAAGTGTATGATCATGAGGTAACAGATAATGTTTGTTATGATGATCGATGACTAACATAATTAAAGGAAGATCTAATGGAGCAGATTGAAATGTGTTATTGACACATCAACTAAGGAAGTTTGAAGTGACAAAATCAATGGAGATGATTAAGTGGCAAAATCTGATGGATAGAAAGAAAATAGTTTACATGTCTATATAAGAGACTGGAGATTTCATTTGTAAAGATGCTGGAAGAAGAAGATAGTGTAGAATTATCACGTGAACAAGTTTTCATACATTTCTAATCATACTGTTTAGTGAGAACCGAGCTGCAAAACAATTACCAAGCTACAAAGAGTTATTACCAATGGACAGTAAGTTGATACAGTATTGAATATGAAGTGTTACATTGATCAGAAAAGATTTGTAAGGACTAAATATTGATATGTAATCTACAATTCAAGTTGTATTAAGGAAGATCATCTACTATTACATATTTAACCATTGTACATAGTTAAATCTCTTAACCGAGTGGACTATTAAAGTCTTATGATGTATCATTCATAGAATGAACATTGTTATCCTGTCAACCCCATAGTGAATGCTGGTTGGATGATAACTTCTAGTCTAAAATCCTCTAACAAGGTCACACCTGACAGTGTGTTTATAACCTTTAATAGGGTTGGGTCTTCACCAATCTCACTTCAGAAGAGTGAACATTTTTGGGTTGCCGATCCCAGGTGGTTTTTCCCTTTACAGGGTTTCCACGTTAAATCTCTTATGTTATGTGTTGATTTTGATATTGTTTGTTATCATACTTTACATGTTACATGTTAGATTTGATCGGTAACTATAATAAGCTTAAGACAGATAATTGGTAAAAGCACAGACAGTAAAAGTTTTATTTGTTTACCGAGCAGCAGAAATTGAAGAATTTGTTTTTTGGATTATACATTTTGTTTTGGGACACTAATAACTAATTCACCCCCCTCTCAGTTATTCTAACATCCTATGTACCAATAATATAGAAGAATATAAAGCATTGTTAATAGGATTGAGGTTGGCACACAAACATGGAATCAAATGTATAAAGGTTGTTTTTTATTTTGAGTTAGTTGTTGTAGATGAAGAAAATGTGGATATAGGTAGGGTTTGTAACAATGTACCTAATAGAGATCCTAACCCACATTTACCATCATCTATTGTAATTGATATGTAATGTAAATGATAAATAGAGTAAATCTAGAAATGCTTGAAATTAGACAAGATTAAATACATACCTCATAATAAAGCTGATCTAGAAATACCTATTTTCTGATGTCTGTGTTCGATTTCGGGAATTCTACAACCGGATCCGGCCTAGAAACACTAAAATAGAGAAAACCTAAAAATCTTTTATTTTTCTGAGGAAGGTTGACCTTGACCTAGGGCTAGGGTAAGATCTTACCCCAAGGTACAATCTTACCCCAAAAAGTTGACCTTGACCTGTACTACTCCGACAGAAATTCTTTTCGCAAATCTTGAAAGTTTGGGCAAATGTGTACTCAGATATGCTCTGCACTCTCGAAACAGTGACTTTAGATATTTTAAAATGGTGTTTTGGGGTGGCTATATAGGGTTTTGCCTTAGTCAAACCTCTATTTTGGTGATCTCCACCTCCACGAATAGCCGGATGTAATAGAATATGTGTGTGTGTATTGAATGTGCAATGCCAAGATCTAAACCTCTAGATTGAAAACCCTAGCATGAATTGATATGAGAAAGCAATGCATAGATTTGATATATGATTAGAAAGCATACCAAGCCCCCAAAAAAATTACTCTCACCAAACTCATAATCCAAAATTGCTATCCCATGATTGTATCTTTGAATGCTTGAAGATTGAAAATGGTAGATCAAGGAAGAATGAATCTTTCTTACTCCCAATGAGTGTCCACAAAGATTTTTCCACAAAAATGCTTGATATTAACAAGAACTTGATCTTCTATATCATCCTCTTGCAATCTTATATCATCATTTCACCATCGCTTTCTTGATTGAATCGATACTTTGTGTGTTCTTAGTCTCACTTAGTGAAAATGAATGCAAATAAGAGTGTTTATATAGAGATTTCAAGGTGAGGCTCCTAGGGAAATGTAAGGAACCATAATTTAAATTTAACCTTGAATTATGGTCCAATCACAATAACCAACTAAGGAGGGAAAATAATTAAAGAATTTCAAATTAAAACCCTCCCGCATTCGGATCCGGAAGCCCAACATTGATTTTGGGGTCCTCTGGGACCAAAATTTGAAAAGGGGGATCAAATCCCGATAGAGGTCAAGGATGACCTCGAATTTGACCTAGGTAAAATTCAACCTTGACCTTGACCTTGACCTAGGGGTCTAGGTCTAGCCAGTGTAGAAAACAGGAGGTCCCGGGGATGCCCAAAGACCTGGAAATGATAACAGAACAGGGCAGAGTGCTAGAAAATGACACAAAGACCTATGATGAACATGATGAAGGCTAGGAGGACCTATTCCTAGATCCTACCTAGAAAATAGAGCCATAGAGAAGGGAAATCAAGGAGAATCCTCGAGATCCTAACCCTAATTTTACCTAGAATGAAGGAATCAAGTGAAAATGCATCCTAAATGCAAATCTATCATGAAAATGCACTAAAAAAGGGTGCTAAACCTATCAAGATGGAAGTGCTTTCATTTTAAGATGATACAATTGTATCTCAAGTGAGATCAATATATGCTTCTAAGAACAAAAGGTTGAAGCAATACATGAATGTTGTTTGGGATATGATTGAAAGTTTTGATGCATTCAATATTGTATGGAAGGATAGGATCAATAATAAAATGGATGAATTTTTATCCAATATTGCAATCAATCCAAGTGACATCACTTTTGCTAGTGTCTCTAAAGTTGAAACTTAGATTAGACCCAGTATACTAGACAATGTTGAGAATTGGCATATTTTTTAAGATGACCAAGATATCTTGAGGTTTATAAACTGTGAAGATAAGTATCATGGTTAGGAATTGGACTGTCTAGCTTTAGTTGAGACTCCAGAGGGAAAAGAAACTATGCTTGGAAATGAAGCTCTATAGCTCAAAACTAACAAAGTTCCCAAGGGACTTGTTGTTTTAGAAACTGTGTTTGATAGTTAGCATAGAGTCCAAATGGATACTAAGAAGAGAGATCAGATGGACCTAGAGGAAATTAATCTTGGTACACAAGAAACACCTAAAAAGGTGTACATTGGAAAAGAGATGTCTCAAGAGGTGAGAAAGGCTTTGATTGAGTTATTAAGAAAATTTAGGCATGTTTTTGCATGGTCATATGATGATCTAAAGGTTTATAGAGAGGATTTGTTTTAACATATCATTCCTTTGAAGAAAATGCTAAACCTTTTAGGCAAAAGAAAAGACCAATCAACCCTATCCTAGCACCTAAAATACAAGAAGAACTGATGAAGCTAAGAGATGTTGGAATCATAGAGCCCATCAAACATTCTTCTTGGGTGTCAAACTTAGTTCTTGTTAGAAAGAAGAATAGAGATATTAGATTATGTGTAGATTTCAGAAATTTGAACATTTATTCTCTGAAGGACAACTATTGCCTACCTAACATGGTAGCAATGCTACAAAGAGTAACTAGGTCTGACCTAATGTCCATGATGGATGGTTTCTCTGGTTACAATCAATTGATTGTAAAATAATTAGAACAGTTCAAGACAACCTTTACAACAACTTGGGGGACCTATGTGTATGTAAGAATGCCATTTGGTCTAACAAATGTTGGTGCCACTTTCCAAAGAGTGATGGATGTTGCTTTTGTTGAGTTCATAAATGATTTCCTTGTGGTTTATCAAGATGACTTGACTGCTTATTCCAAGAGGGAAGAAGATCATTTCTTACAATTAGAGAAGATATTTGTAAGAGCCCTGGAATATGGTATTTCTGTGAACCCTAGGAAATGTGCATTTGGTGCGATTGAGGGAAAATTATTGGGCCACCTAGTTGGAAAGAAGGGAGTAAGGATTGATACAGAAAGGGTAATGGCCATTGAAAAAAATCAAAAACCAAAAAATGTAAAAGAAACTCAATCCTTCTTTGGTCAAGTGAACTTCTTAAGGAGATTTATTACAAATTTCACTGAGATTAGTAGGCCTATATCAAAAATGTTGAAGAAAGGATCTAAGATCAAATGGGATGGTGAAACTGATGAGGCTTTCAAAAATATCAAAAAAGCAATCAAGGATGCACCTATGCTTAGGGCACTAGACTATAGTATTCCAATGCATATCTTCTCTTTTGCTTCTTTTCACACTATTGTTGTAGTCTTATTACAGAAGAATGATGAGGTTTTTGAGTAGCCTATTGCTTTCTTTAGTAAGTCTTTACAAGATGTTGAATAAAAGTATGATATAAATGAAAAGAAAGCTTATACACTTGTAAAGGTTGTAAAAGCTTTTAGATGTTATCTCATGGGAGCAACAATGATTGCTTTTGTACCAAGTGTTGCAGTTAAGGACATCTTTTTACAAGAAGAAGTATCTGGGAGGATATGCAAGTGGATAAACAGAGTCCAAGAATTTAACATTGATATCCAGATTACCAAACTAGTTAGAGGCCAAGGATTGGCAAAGCTGATGGCTCCATCAAATTTTGATGCAAATCAGATAAATCATATTGAAATTGATTACAGATGTGCTATGGATGACTATATTTGGTACCAAGATGTTATTTATTATTTAAGTAATATCAAGTGTCCATTAGGATTTGATGATAGCAAGAAAAGAGATCTAAAATTGCAAGCAATTACGTATGTTATCATCAGATCCAAATTATGGAGAAGAAATCTGGATTGCATTTTGCTGAAATGTGTAGATGAAAGTCAGGCTGACAAACTACTGAAGGAAATGCATGAAGGGATCTATGTGGTGGACACTACATGGGTAAAACTATTTCTCAAAATATTCTGAGAGCAAGGTTTTGGTGGCCCACTATTTTCAAAGATGCAGAAAGACTAATGAGGAAGTGTGATGCTTGTCAAAGATTTTTTTGCAAGCTAAAGTTTTCATGAAATGTGCTATTGAAGCCAGTGGAAGTGCAAGACCCTTTTCAATTGTGGGGAATGGACTTTATTGGAGAAATACCAAAAAAGTCTAGTGGAGGGAACTCCTGGATTTTAGTTGCCACTGATTATTTTACAAAATGGGTAGATGATATTCTCACAAGGAATGCAACAAGAAAGGTGGTGACTAATTTCTTATTGAATAACATTGTTACTAGGTTTGGTTGTCCTGAAAAAATTGTCTATGACAATCCAATGTGTTTCATATCTGATGAATACAAGGAATTCTATGAAGGTTTAGGGATCTAGATGTCATATTCTTCACCCTATCATCCGCAAGGAAATGGACAAGCATAATCAACCAATAAGAGCCTAATAAATATTCTCAAGAGGATCCTTGAAAAGAATAAGAAAGTATGGAACTCAAAATTGCCATTGTCTTTGTGGGATGAAAAAGTAACTGTTAAGAAGGCAATTAGGTGTGCACTGTTTGATTTGGTGTATGGGATACTTTCAAGGATACCTCATAACAACTTATTAGAGATGTACAAGTTTGTCCAATTGTATGATGAGGACTTAGATAATGAAATTCAATTGAGGATTGAAGATTTGATCAAGTTGGATGAAACCAAGAGAGAATCAGCTTCAAAGAATACTAAGATGTTGTTGCAAGTCAAGAACTTGTATGATAAGAAAGCTATAGGGAGAAAATTTGAACTAAATGACTTGGTATTACTCTGGAATGCCAGATTAGAAGATAAAGGGAAACATGGAAAATTTGTTCCAATCTGGTTAGGGCCATATTTAACTCATGAAAAGTGGGGACCATATTCATACATTATTAAAGAACTCACTGGTGACATTCAAGAATTGCCTACTCATGGACAGTTCTTGAAGAAATACTTTAGTTGAAGGTATTCTCTTTCCATGAACAGTAGTTAGGTTTGTATATGTTGTAATT
Organism: Chamaecyparis obtusa; assembly: GCA_027943335.1. NCBI lineage: Eukaryota > Viridiplantae > Streptophyta > Pinopsida > Cupressales > Cupressaceae > Chamaecyparis > Chamaecyparis obtusa. The sequence goes on along the minus strand of BSBK01000808.1, from coordinate 1,101,390 downwards.
TTTGTATAGGTGTGGTGTGTTTCCTTTCTGTCTAGTTTGGCCTTTGTAAATAGGTTTTTGCCTAGTGCTCTCTATAGTTGTCATTGTTGTCAAGTATGTGGTCTTTTCTTCTAGTAAATTCTAAGTTATTGCATGGGTACAAGTTACCCATCATCCCTAGATAGAGCCATTGTTAGCCCATTTTTTAGTCATTGCAAAATTCTAAAAAAATGGTCTTTATTCCTACAAAATCCATTGTAATTGTTAGAATGTATGAGGAAATAGGGTTTATTCATATTTCTAGGGTTTCAAAAAATTTATTTAAGTCCATAAAACCCTATCCCTTATCTATTTCCTTGTTACCTATTTTGGGTCACTTAAGTCTTTCTTTTTGCATGAGTCCCCAAAAAAACTATTAGTTCTTTCAGGTCCAATCGTTAAATAGTGCTAAGTCTGACATATATGCTAGAAAAGTAAGAAATTCAGCAACATTGTATGTCGAGTGGGCCTAGTCGTCAAATAGTGCAAAACCCAATGACGTCTCTTAATCTCTAAGTCTCAGGAAGTTGGTTGTTCTCATTCTACAACTTGGTGACTAGGGCTTTCTCCAAGTCTCCTAATGTGTGGCAGTTAAGTCCTTTTATTTAGAGACCTAGCGACAAAGGTAAGACTTAACAGATCATGTTTTATCTCCTGATCTCATGATGTTGGTGATTACGTATCTAGCATCTAGTGATGTCACGAGCAGTTAAGAGATGCAATTAGCTCCGAGTATCATGATTCCACGACTAAGTCATGATGCATTCAATGATTAAGTGACTATCGTAGATTCAAGATAAGATTGATAGCTTCCATTGAATTTCAAGATAAAGGTTGAGCTAAGTGAAAAGGTAAGCGAAAAGGTGCGACAATCGTTGATGGCAGACAAGATCAAGGGTTGCCACTGAATATCCTAATTAGACATGAGTTAAAATAAACTCCTAGAGACTGGGAGATGTATTGGTCATTGATTCTCCAAATATAACCATGGTTAAAGAAAAGATTCAGAGATTGAGAGATATGCTTCAGTCGTTGAATCTCATAATTGTTGGAAATCTATTGGGAAAATGTGATACTGAGAGGGGGAGTGAATCAGATATCACTAATTTATCCATTTTTGCATAATTGAAACTTGCATAGCATAATCATAAAACTTAATAGTATAACTGATCTAATAAGCTAAACATCATCCATGAAAATAAGCATAACACAATGATTTTGGTTACCCAGAAACCCTTGAGAGGTTAAACTGGGGTGGGGATGACACCCACAAATCTTCACTACTGCAGTATAAAGTTTCCTATTAGGGATACAAATTTGATCACAAAATATGATCTACCCTATGAGGGGTTTGCCCTATTAAGAGCTTTGAGACTTATACAGTCTACCATGTAAAAGGATTTAAGACTTACAACTAAGTAAGCACTCGGTTAAGAGATTTACAAAGGTCTGTCAAAACCACTCTGTTAAAAGATTTACCCTGATACACTTGTTAAAATGTCTCAGTACCTGATCTTTCAGTTTGCACTATGATGTTGATTACAGATCTTCTCCTTCTAGCATAGATTTGATCTATTCTATCAAATATATCTCTATTCTATCCTTCACTGCTTTGCTTTGTTCTACTTGGTCACTGAACTCTATCAGAATACTTCTCTATTTTGAAAATATGAGAACTCCTTCATACTCTCTCTATCACTCTCTTGCATCTCTCTACATTGTTTTAGGGTTCAAACCACATCTTATATAGACAATTAACTTTCTCCAAGATTTAAGATCTATAATCTAGATTATCTCTTTTTGCCGCTTAACTTTTCCCTAATTCTGAGTGGTTCCATATGTTACATAGGGATTAATGATTACACTACAAGAGTGTAATTACCTTCGTGTTTTCCTCAACAAACAACAAATGAAATATAAATGTCAGCCAAAATGGTTTACCTAAGTGTTTGTGCCATAAAAAACACATATGTCAATTCTAGCTTGTTCGGCATTGACTATTTTTTATATTCTGGTGCTCGACATTGTCTTCATTACATAACTTGGCAAAAGCTAACTCAGCTAATACAAAAGTACTCGATGACCACTATTTTACTCGATAGTGACTACTGCTCGGTAAATGTACATTATATATGACTCAGCCTATATATGATGACTCAGTCGTAGTGATGACTGACCAACATTGCTTTAGAAAATGACTAAGTGTAAGACACTAATAGACAAAAAAACTTTACAGATTAACAATCTCCCCCTTTGACATTAGTGGAAAAAACACTTCACCATGATATTTTCATTACATTTACAAGATTACTTAGTACTAACAAAAGTATATACAGATTACTCCCCCTAAAACATAACTCAGTCTAACAAAACAAAAAGATTTACATTTGTACATATAAGACTTCCTTATTTGACATACACTTGAATACATATACATATTTTTAAAACTTAGTATGTCATACCATTCAGTTCTGCTTTCTTCAATCTTATTCTTCTCTCTGATTCTGTTCCCTCTTTGTGACTTAACATGTCACTACTATTTCCCCCTTTTTTTGTCACTTGAAGTTCTTGGGGTGTAGGGAGCTTGAAATACTTGTCCAAAAATAGTTTTTGAAGCTGCATGACCAAATGCAATGCGTTGTCCCAACTGGATGTTGCAATCTTCAAAACCGCAGACTTTACCTCTAGCTTAGTAGCTAGGTCAACTAGGCTCTCAACAATAGAAAGATAGGGATCTTTTAGAACTAATTCCTTTTCCGTAGCTAACTCTCTTTGTATGGCCTCTAGATGAGGTGTTAACATTGTTTGAATGGAGAATAAGTGAGCCCTTATCTTACGATCATTAGCCATCAACTTTGCTAACCTCCCTTAAGTATGTAGAAGCCTGGCATAATGTATAGAGCTAGAAGTTGCATCCAAGCTCAATGAGTGACCTGTAGACTTGATATCTAACTATAGCTTATCTATTAGATCTTGGTTGTCCTTGGTAAACACTTCTACATCACACAATTTCTTGTACAAAGATTGTGCATTTTGTACAACTCCTTCTGAGTCTGTTATTAAGGTAGAAAGTTCTACCCACTTCACTGTTGTATAAGGTAAAATATGGATGCGGTCCTAGAACAATGGTTTGCACATAAAAGAGACCCCAAAGCCAATATTTTACACTTATATAAAATTGTATTGATATGGAAAGTAAATGTAGATGACTAATGTTGAAATGAAGAGATAAAGGTACTTACCTCTAAAAAAGAAGTGATTGAAAATCCTGCCAAACAATCTCAGAAAGTATTGATTTCTAAGCTCCTCAACCGAAACTACGAGATCTACAAAACCCATAAATCTTTTTCAATTCTAAGGGAGGTTGTCCTTGACCCTGATAAAAGGTCAAAGACTACCTCAAGATTTTGAAGGTAGACTTTTAATTTGTTCACAAATCCTGGAAGTTCGGTGAAAAAGGTATCCAGATCTACACTTTAATTCGCCATCCCGCACCTGTGCTTGCAAGAAAAAGAAGCTTTTTGTTGTTTTTCTGGGGGGTTTGCCTTAGTCAAACCCCGGTTTGGAATCAACCTTAATAATGGAATTGAAATAGAGAATGCTAGCAAGTAGTAGAAGTAGATCTAACAATGAAGCTATGATATTCAATAGATATGCAATTGTATTTGAAATGTAAACAAGTATGTTGATATGAAAGCTTGAACATAACATCAAAAAATGCAAATCAAACCTCCCTGATTGTATGCTTGGAATCCACCTTGAGGCAATAATGAATGGATCTTGAAGATGAACAAAAGGATCTTGAAGGAAGATCACACCATCATGATTGCTAGACCTAGGGTTTGAATGATGAATCTTGCATGCTTGAACCAAATTCCTCCAAAGGCTTGAATGCTTGAATCCTTGATCTTCAATGGAGAACTTGAATGGAGAAGAGGACTTGAATGCTTGAATGGAATATTTCTTGAATGAATTCTTTCTTGATCACCTATGTCTCTTTGAGCATGATGGAATGAGATGGAGAAAATGAGAGAGGAAGGCTTCCTTTTATAGTGATCTAGGGCACAATACTCTAGAGGGGCCACCTTGGGGAATTAAATTCCAATTAGGCCTCAAACCTTTAGGAATGGACCTAAATTAAATATAATTTAATAGTTTACTATTTCAGAGACCAAAATAGCTGACCCGAAAGCGGGAAAACAATTCTTTCTGGAACCCAACATTCGGAGATCATAGGACCTTGAAACTTGAACCCAGGGTCAAGGACAAGGTCAACCCTGACCTAGGTTAGGGATGAGGTCATCCTTGACCCTCAAGGTCTTCATTGAACCCTCAAGGTCTTCATTGACCTTGAGGTCACAGATCTTAGGGTCTCATCAGAGTGAGAAACAGGAGGTCCCGAGGGTGCCCGAAGACCTAGAAATGATGTCAAAATAGGGTAGAGTGCCAGGGAGAGGTGAAAAATCCTATGATGAACATGATGAAGGAAATAAGGGCCTATTTTTAAGTCATACCTAGAAAATAGAGCCATATAAGAGGGAAATTAAGGAGAATCCTCAAGATCCTAACCCTAATTTCACCTAGAATGAAGGAATCAAGTGCAGAAAAGAAGTGGAAAATGGGGAAAAATCCAGATGCAAGAAAAGACCAATTCAAGGCATTCAAAATGATCCAAAACCACCTACTCAGAGGGATAAATGCTCTCAACATGGAAGTGCTTCCATTTTAAGATGATACATTAAGCCCCCACTTTAGCAAGAGTATGGACTTGATGCAAACTCTTGGCAAAGGAGGAGAAAGAGGAGATCCAAGTGGATTCACAACAAGATAAAATAAAACTTAGATAAGGACACAAGCCCCCAAGCTAAGGATTCTAACTCAACATACACGCACGAGGGTGCGAAAAGAGAAAACCAAAAGAACAGGGGTTAGTACTAAATAACCCAAATCAATTAGCATAAGAAACCTCACTAAGAAATATTTCTCATACTAATATCATATTTGGAAAGCTATCATAAAAGCATAAATGATTACATAGGAAATACAAGAGAAATACTATAAATAACATAGCTTCATGATCCAATCCTACTAGTATGAAAGCAAAAAGAGAGAAAGGAGAAAGTGATTACCTCACCCAGTAAGATGCCCACCTTACCATGAATCACCCTAGAGGGAGAGCCCAACAGGTTCACCCATAAATTATGCTTTGAAATTGTAATGCATCTTCTGACGGCTTCTAGAATACCCATAGATCCACCTTCTTGTATCACTATGAATATGAAATGTGTGTCCCCTCAGGATTTAGAAACTTATGTGCATTACCTTCAGAAGATTTAGCATATTGAAAATGTGTGTCCCTTCAAGATTTAGCAACTTATGTGTGTTACCTTCAAAGGATTTAGCATATTTGAAATTGGAAATGCGTGTCCCTTCAGGATTTAGCAACTAATGTGCGTTACCTTCTGAGATTTAGCATGCTGCAAAACAAAAGGTTAGAACAAAAATACATAATATAGAGTGAGGGAGGCCGTATATATTCCCCCCTCCTTAAGATGACAAAACATACTATTTTGACATGTTAAGGAAAGAAAAGAACAAGGATAAAGCCTTCCTCAACATCAAGATAATATCCATAGACAACACCCAGTCCAAGCCAAGAAGGTCACAACTCCTATGAGGCCATGGAAGGGACAAATGCAAAGAGATATCATGCAAGAAGTGAAAAAAGTAACCTCTGTGAGGGATAGCACACTGTTCAGCTTCCAAGGTGAGAGATATATCAACCATGGAAACCCAATGTCAAACAACAAAATAGGTTGTGATCAAGGACAAAGATCCTCAATGCAAACCAAAATTTTCATGTATTATTGGATATCACATAATAGATAGATACTTCCTAACCAAGGAAAGAGGTGAATCCTGGAAAGATAGATAAGAAGGAGATGGCATCCTTGCCCCCCAAGTGTAGGAGCAAAGATGGAAGAGGACCTATTATATCACTCGCAACACTATACAAGACAATGAGCCCCCAAGGATTAGGCTAACATTGTTTACATAACGTGGAGCTCCATAATAGAAACATAAATGTTATTTAGAGAAAATAGGATTGAAATACCACTCATTGCCACATGATATATAAATAACCTTCCTATCAATGAGCTACCTAATCTTATAATGTAAAGCTTGAAATTCATTAGTAGAGTGATCATGAAATCTATGATATAAACAAAAAGGAAGAGTCTTCAAGTATGGACTATGTTTCTTTTTGCGTTTAGGTCTAGTAATCATCTTAGTACGAAGGAGTTTGGGAAAAAGAACTTCTTGGTCAAATTCCTTCATAGTTTCATCATGTTTTGAAGTGTTATTTGAGATGTTGTGAACATTGATTTGTTGTTGAGAATTAAATCCCAGTCTATAAGAATGCTCATGCCCCCTAGTATGTAAGGGCATTTGAATTCCATGTTTATGCTTACCACATTCTTGGCTATTAAATCCTTGTTTAAATAGGAAATGATAACCAGGACCATAACAAAAAGCCATATCAGAAGAAGTCAATGGAACTTCAATAGTCACTATGTCATCATTAGTAGGTTTGACAGATTCAATGTGGGTAGAAGTAGTGACAAAGTTATTACTAAGGGCTTTAGAAGTAAAAACTCGTTCAAATTCTCTTTGTTGCTTCATAAAATCAAGATCATTAACCTTATACTCTCCAATAAAGGTAGGATTAAAATCCAGGGTTCCCCAATCATCGTCAGGAAGAGCATTAGAGGAAGAAGGATTAATATTAGGAGTAGGAGTATTGTGGGTTTGAATATTCAAGAAAGGATTAGGCGCATCATCTGCATGAAGTGTATACATCCCATTGTTATGTATAAACTTGAATTTACAGTGAAGGGTGGAAGGAATAACATGCATCTCATGCAACCAAGGTCTACCCAAAAGAAGGTTATAATTGAGAGGTCCAGGCATAACATGAATAGGTGTATTCAGGATGACTAGTCCTACTTTGATAGGTAAGGTAATGACGCCTAAAGTATTCTTAGCGATGTTATCAAAGCCACATATAGGAACATTGGCAGATTAAATAGTTGAAAGATCAGCGTTAATTTCTTTGAGCATGTCCATGCTACAAATATTAAGCCCATATCCATTATCAATCAAGGTTCTATGAATGATACTTTTATTGATAGAAACATAAACCATAAGACCATCATATTGATTCTAAACTTCTTTAGAAGGTAAATCCTTTTAAGTAAATACAATGTCAAGAGGACCTAGGGTAGCATGCATGAATTGTAAGAAGTTATTGATGTTTTCTTGATTAGTAGGTGGAGTGGGAAGAGTTGCCAAAGCTTTTTGCAAGGCTCCATAGTAAGTAGGTGAAGTTTGAAGAAGCTCCCATAAAGAAATCTTGGCAGGGGTATTTTGCAATTGGTTTATCAAATTATACTCCTTGCTAGGAAGATGGGGTGGAGGAGGAAGAATAGGTTGAGAAGGTGGCAAAGAAGTAGAAACCGTCGGATTAGGTTGAATGTTATTCCTTGTATGATATGTGTGAGCTATCAAATCTTGATCATTGAAAGACTCTAAAGCCTCCATAGGTTTACCTTTGATAGTAATGTTAGGACAACCTTTGACAATCAACAAGGGTTTCAAAAAAACCACATTAGTTGTCTCAACACTACAAATAGATTCATAAGAAGGAAGCAAAGAAGACATCCTAGGAGAAGATGAGGTAAGATCTTGATTCTTCATAAGATCATCACTAAGAGAGAGAGGTAAAGGATATATAATGTCATCTTCTTTCACTAAAATGTCTGCATTAGGTGAGTGTATTTTAGAAAAAGAGTTATCATCATGTATGAATAAATTGCCCTCTTGTATCAAAGCTTCTTCATGAGGAGGGGATAAATCAATGTCTTTATCCAAGGGATCATTCACAATGGTTTCATGAGGAAGAGAGTAATCAACATCCAAATCCAAAGGTTCATCCCAAGTAGGAGGATTATCATCCCTACCAATAAAGCACATTGTAGGGTCGCCATAATTTACTAAAGCTTGATCCCTAGAGGGGGAAGAAGGACATCTATTAGTAGAAGAATTAACATCAATCCTCAACTGATCTCCACAAAGAGAAATATGATGGAGATATAAATTAAGGTCACCTTCTTGCTCTAATATATCCTTATAAGGTAATTCAAAAGAGGCAACATCACATGCACTAAATGAAGTCTTTCTAGGTGTAATGCCATGCAATGGTAAGGTAAGAGGAGGATGTTGTGTAATCCCAAAAGTTTTTGAAAACATTTGAAACAACTTGTGCAACATGATAACAAATAGATATAGATATATCCCAATGCATTCAAATGAAATTTATAAACATGAAAAGGAAATCAAACACAATAGGGCATCTAATTCCACAAAAGAAAGGGGTAAGCGTGTCGGGTTCATCAAAATGTATAAGGTAAAATATGGATGAGGTCCTAGAATAATGGTTTGCACATAAAAGAGACCCCAAAACCAATATTTTACACTTATATGAAATTGTATTGATATGGAAAGTAAATGTAGATGAGTAATGTTGAAATGAAGAGATAAAGGTACTTACCTCTAAAAAAGAAGCGACTGAAAATCCTGCCAAACAGTCTAAAAAACTATTGATTTCTGCAATCTTAAACTGAAACTACCAGATCTACAAAACCCAAAAATATTTTTCAATTCTAATTGAGGTCATCCTTGACCTTGATAAAAGGTCAAAGACTACCTCAAGATTTTGAAGGTCGACTTTGACTTTGTTCACAAATCCCAGAAGTTCAATGAAAAGGGTATCCAGATTTGCACTTTAATTCACCATCCCACACCTGTGCCTGCAAGAAAAAGAAGGTTTTGTTTTTTTGTCTAGGGGGTTTGCCTTAGTCAAACCCCAATTTGGAATCAACCTTAATAATGGAATTGAAATAGAGAATGCTAGCAAGTAGTAGAAGTAGATCTAATAATGAAGCTATGATATTCAATAGATATGCAATTGTATTTGAAATGTAAACAAGTATGTTGATATGAAAGCTTGAACATAACATCAACAAATGTAAATCAAACCTCCCTGATTGTACGCTTGGAATCCACATTGAGGGAAGAATGCATGGATCTTGAAGATGAACAAAATGATCTTGAAGGAAGATCACACCATCATGATGGCTAGATCTAGGGTTTGAATGATGAATCTTGTATGCTTGAACCAAATTCCTCCAAAGGCTTGAATACTTGAATCCTTGATCTTCAATGGAGAACTTGAATGGAGAAGAGGACTTGAATGCTTGAATGAATGCTTTCTTGATCACCAATGTCTCCTTGAGCATGATGGAATGAGATGGAGAAAATGAGAGAGGAAGGCTTCCTTTTATAGTGATCTAGGGCACAATCCTCTAGAGGGGCCACCTTGGGGAATTAAATTCCAATTAGGCCTCAACCATTTAGGAATGAACCTAAATTAAATATAATTTAAGAGTTTACTATTTTGGAGACCAAAACAATCGACCTGAAAGCGAGAAAACAATTCTTTCTGAAACCCGACATCCAAAGATCACGGGACCTTGAAACTTGAACCCGAGGTCAAGAATGAGGTCAAACCTAACCTAGGTTAGGGATGAGGTTTTCCTTGAACCTAAAGGTCATCATTGACCCCTCAAGGTTGTCATTGAGGTCACAGATCTCAGGGTCTCAGTCAGAGTGAGAAACAGGAGGTCCTAAGTGCCCAGAGACCTAGAAATGATGTCAAAACAGGGCAGAGTGCCAAGGAGAGGCGCAAAATCCTATGATGAACATGATGAATGCTAGGAGGACCTATTTGTAAGTCCTAGCTAGAAAATAGAGCCATAGAAGAGGGAAATTAAGGAGAATCCTCAAGATCCTAACCCTAATTTCACCTAGAATGAAGGAATCAAGTGCAAAAAAGAAGTGGAAAATGGGGAAAAAGCTAGATCCAAGCAAAGACCAATTCAAGGCATTCAACATGACCCCAAAATACCTACTCAAAGGGCTAAATGCTCTCAACATGGAAGTGCTTCCATTTTAAGATGATACAACTGCAATATCTACAGAGACCTTATTAAGTACCTTGGTCTTGAATTTCCTTTCTGACCACTGCAACAACTTGTCAGTAGCCTCGCTATTGTCATCAGTCACTTTCTTGACAATGTGAACAAGTTTTTCTAGAATAGGGTCAGAATCATTTACATCAGTCATATCAAAAGCATTAATCAATATACCTTTTATCTCATTAAGTACTTGGTTTTGTTGATGTTCCCTTCTCATTTCTTCATGTTTGCTCTTCTTCTTTAGCAGATCTTGCAAAATTTGCATCTGATCATAGGTCAAGTTATTTGTGTCCCATTTAGGAATCACAATAACTTCCTTGAGTGTCACTTGTGGAGTGGGAAATTTCTCCTTCTTTTTCTATGACTTCTTTCTAGGTGTTGTACCACTCGACATCTGTATAAGAGCTTTTATTGCCTCTTGCTACTTAGGCTCTGTAGTATCTATTTCCTTTTCTGTCTCTTTCTTTTTTGGTTCCTTTTCCTCAACATGAGGATTTACTATAACTAATGTAGAATGATTTGCATGTCCTTTACTTGACTCCTCGATAGATGTAGGCTTAGGTGAAATTACTGACTTGTCTTGTTCCTCGGTAAAAGTACTATGATCGGCTAGCATATCAATTGTAACTTTGTGTGGAATGGCAGAGGTAATTTTAATAGTTGATGTATCTGTAATTTGTGGATAATCTATTACTTTTAATAACATAGGATTACTGCACATCAAAGATGTATCTTTGGCTGTCTCGGCTTAAATTTCTTCCTCGGTCAATACATGAGTTTTCATTGGGGTGTCCTCAATGATATCAATAATATTTATTTCAGCTATCTTCTTGTGCTCCTTAGTCTTCTGAACTACTTCCTCATGAATATGAGGTTCACTAACATCCTCTTTATTATCTAGCTCAACTCCCTTAGATGTGCTAGCGTCCTATTGTGTACTTTTATTTGTTATAAGACCAAAAATTATCTTCAATACCTTTATACTTTGTTGAACAACATCTTCATCCTTATGTTGAAGGATAGAGTATGCCTAAAGCTTAGGAATGAATCTATTTCTATACTGATCCATGTATTCTTGAATGTAAGAAGGTGACAAGTTTGGTGTGACTTGAGCAAGTGTGCTTTCCCTGATTTCATTTTCTATTCTAAGGGCATATTCCCATTTCCGTGCTAGTCTTTGATATAGTTCATCACGAATCAGTTTCCCTAATTGAAGTGGTACCATCTTGAATATGTAGAGCATCTCAATCATTGCTTCTTCAATGTTTTCTTTATCCTCAATACTCATTCTTTCAAATTTAATTTGTTTGAAGCCTGCTAGTCCAACAGTGCTCTTAATGTTGTAGCATATTTCATCCACAGTCAGTGTTCTCTTTTGTAATGCTACCTTCTTCTTTTTTTCCTCATCACTGTCAGTTTCCTCATCATCCTTCTCCAAAATGAGTTTCCTCCTTAGTTTCTTTTTCAACTGGCTCGACACTGCCTTAGGCTGAATAGGTTTTCTCTTCCTAGATGTAGGGGTTTTCTTTTGAGGTTTGGCAGCTACAGTTGTAGAGGCTACCCTAGTTTTTGGCCTAAGTATAGGTGAGGAGATAGGCTTTGGTTTCTACATTATTTTTCTTACAGGCTCAGTAATTGATGCCTTCTTGCCTTTCTTTTCTACTACTTTCTCCTCCTCTTCACTTTCACTAGACTCACTTGATTTATCTTCTCCTAATCCTTGAGTCAGTTCTAGAAGTGCATCTACCTCTTCTTCTCCTATCATCTTCTTAATGTTTTTCACTATCTTTTTCCTCTTTCTCTCCATGGTAGTAGAATTTAGATCCATGGTTATCTTGGCCTTAGCTTCCTCATAGGTTCCAAAGTATGTGGCCTTCTTATCAACTTCCTCAGCTAACAGGGCTATGATTGCTGTCGTGGTTTCATCAATGTTTACCTCATAAGGTAGTGGCATTATCCATGATACCCTTGGTATTACAGCTTAAGCATATGTGTGGTCAGTGTCAACTAGGAAGCATATGTCTTGATTGTATTTCTCTACTAAGGATACATGAATCCTACTTCTCTTCCTCATTTTATTCTTAAATTCTACAAAGTAATTCTCCATAATGCTCTCAAAGTCATCACCCATTTGACTAATAAACTCATTAATCTGAATTTTAACTGGCCTACTCTTATCCCATTCTACTCCTCCAACAGTAGGAAAACTTTTTTGAATGTAGAAGACTAAACAAACAAGTAGGGAACTGAACTTACACATTGAATTCTTTGCTTTCCAAATTGATGTAAGATTCTCAACAAGTTGTGTCAGTTGGAGCTCGACAAGGTTGTATGTGTGATCCTTCTTGATTATCTTCCAAGCTTGGTCCACTGACATGCATGGGACACTATCCAATCGACTTGATTGATAAAATTTGTGTGCTATCACCCTTATTGCAAACTCAATTTTTGGGTCAATGATAGTAGAAATAGTCATGCCTCACTTGTTCCATACTACTTGTGTGTTTTCTTTAATTGCCTCCTTGCTTTAACATTTCATCATTTTCTTCCCATGGAGTTTAGGGTATCCAATTACCTGGTGAATCATGTCTTTGGTGATTTGGACTAGTTCCTCCAACCATATTTTCATGGTATGTACCCTTCTCAACACAATCTTGATCCATTCTACTTTGAAATTTTGTGAAAAATCAAGGGCATAAACAACACTTGTTTGACAACCTTCTGGTGTTCCAGCTTCAGCATCCCATTGCTACATAGTTTCTTGTATGCCTATCTAAGTTCATAATTGCCAATTTCTCCAATCTTGCACATGTAACATGACCGAATATAATTTATCATTAAAAATTTCTTCGAAATAGATGACATGGCTCTAATCAGATCTCCCATGATTGCACTTTTCGGAATGGCTTGAAACCTTTGTGGCTTGCATGCCTCGTTCCTTACTAATTGAACATTAAAGACCTCCTTTCCTTTCTTTTTCATCGCAGATGATGATGATGATGTCACATCTAAAAAATTAAGGGTTAAAGTATTGAAAAGATTTTACTCGGTAAAATACCTTGCACAAGTGTTCTCTAGATGTTTTGCCAAAGGCACGTTGTGAACATTTTTGCAAATCATACTTAGCACTAATCACACTGGTTACTCACTCTTGAATCACTCTATAAAAGTTCTCAATTCACTGGTGAAATGAAATAAATGGTAACTTCCCTCTTTATAGACTTCAAACAGTTGGATTAGGGCTTCATTAATGATCTGTACACTTTCTAGGTGAGATACAGTCGTCTCAACAATCTCATGTTAAACTCGGTCAACATAAGCTCGGTTGATACAACCATTTGGTTATAGCTCAGTGTACATCACATCTCAACTATCATAGGTGTTTGAAAAACACTAGTGACTCGATCACTATAGACTAAAATACTGATGCTCGGTCATCAAATATGCAGTGTAGTCTTTTGCTCAAATTTGTCCTAATGCATCTTAATCTATGCAGATATGGACTTTTTCTCAACAAATGTTAGGAACTAATGTAAGATTAAAACATTGTAGGACTCAATTCCATACATACCTTCCTTGCTTAGTTCAAAGTAGTGTGATCACCCGATCCATCAGATTGGGTGACCTCAAGTGTACTAGCTTCACTACTGCTTCCCTCTTCTTCTTCCATGTTTTGTTCATCTGATTTCTCATTTTCTCAATGGTTTCTTCATTCTTTCTTTTCTCATTGCTCGGTATGGGTGACCTGCAATCTTTCATAAGATGACATATATTATTGCATTTATATCATACCATACTTCTATTCATCCAACTCTTGGATTTACCCCTAAAATGTGTCTTTAGACAATTTGCTCCAATGTGACCATATTTTCCATAGTAATGGCAACTGTACCAAGTGTTGTAGTCCCAATTATATGTGTTACCCTTCTTCGGTGACTTCATCTATTTATTTGATGTCCATTTGGGTTTTGATCTGCTTTCAAATGCTCTATGTCCATATTTCTGACAGTTGAAACAATGTCCTTGGAATTTAGGTGAGGTAGGTGGATTACTAACCTTTATCCTGTATTCATGTGCCTAATGTCCATGTTTCTTATACTTAAAACAATGTCCATTAAATTTTAGTTTAGGATCAGACTTACTATGTTTGCTTCTGCAGATGTTGGTTGCATGTCCTAGCTTTCCAAAGTGATGCCATGTGGGCTTTTTGTTCTTTGGCATTGCATTCCTTTGCTCTCCACTCTTTAATGATTCTCCTTCCTCAGTGGATAATAGATGCTCATCATGTCCAAGTCCATATGTATCACTATATCTTCTAGGTGATCTTAACAGCTCTTCAAAGTATCTTACTACTTCATTAGGCTTGCTCATCCTTTCATCAACTTCCTTTTCAGTTCTCAATTCATTTCTCAATTAATTTTTCTCTGATCTCAGATTGGTGACTTCCACATCTTTTCTACCCAATTCTTGATTGACTAGTAGTAGTTGATTTACCATGTCTAGTTGATTATTTGTCAACCTTTGCATATCATTTGTCCTTTCATCAAGTCTCACTAATATTTGTCTTTTATCTTCTTTGACCATTATCTTGTCTTCTTCAACTTTCTTTTTCTGTTTAGCTACTTCACATAATCTCACAGATTGTATTTCTTGTTCTCTCTTTAGATTTTTGATGTCCTCATTTAGTATGTTATTTTCTCCATTACCTCTTTTATGGCTTTGTCACTTTTTGTAGAGTTCCCACTATCAAATAGTTTAGTAGTATCTTCTTGATATTGTGTTTCATTTTTTTGAATAGCTATTTCTCTTCTTTTGCTTAAGGATTTCTTTAGTTCTTCTCTGGCTACTTCAAGTTGTTGTAATGGAAGTTGAATGCTAATCTTCTAATTCTCTATGATCTTTCCCAA
The DNA here is from genome assembly GCA_027943335.1 of Chamaecyparis obtusa. Lineage (NCBI taxonomy): Eukaryota > Viridiplantae > Streptophyta > Pinopsida > Cupressales > Cupressaceae > Chamaecyparis > Chamaecyparis obtusa. The sequence continues at coordinate 1,086,368 of BSBK01000808.1, read as the reverse complement.
CTTATAAACCTCCATCTCAAGATCTTTATCTCACAAGTGGTTAGACTTCTTTTAGGAGACCAATGCTCTAATACCAATTTTTGGAAATCTATTGGGAAAATGTGATACTGAGAGGGGGGGAGGGGTGAATCAAATATCACTAATTTATCCATTTTTTCATAATTGAAACTTGCATAGCATAATCATAAAACTTAATAGTATAACTAATCTAATAAGCTAAACATCATCCATGAAAATAAGCATAACATAATGATTTTGGTTACCCAAAAACCCTTGAGAGGTAAAACTGGGGTGGGGATGTGACGCAAGGGTAGGATCAAAAGGGGCAAAACAATGACACACCCTAATGATCCAGCCTACTCAACAACACGTGGAAGCAAAAAACAACATAGTGAGAGAGAGAATGCATGATCTTTCATTAATTTTCATGAAATAGATTCATACATGTCAGACTGTAAGGCCTTCCTGATTACAACCTGATATTATAATGATTTACAGAAGTCCTCAAACATGCGAGGATCTTCCAACAATCTCAAATCTACTATCTTCTATCTTCTATCAAGACTGACTCCCAAAACTCTAACCAAACAACTACATTTATACAAGAGGCTACCAAACTGAGTCAGCCTTTAGATCCACAATCAATAGAAGAAATAGTTAGATCTAGGACCACACGCTTCCCAATGATTGATACCAGCAGTAAATCTATGACCCATAATCAATGCACAAGTTGGCCTCAACAGGAACTCAAAATAAACTACTCAGTAAACAAGGATGACCGAGCAATAGACAAGCATCGTCAAGTGTCAAAGAAACAACCTACCACCCAAGAGATAACTAATCATCCTCGGTAACCAAAGGAAACTAACCAACTATCGACCAACTCGGTCAAAGAAGGAACCGAGCAACATAGACAAACTTCAAATTCTTTTTGGTGACACAGGATTGCCAAGGACCCAAGATGCTCCTGCATCAGACACCTGGGGTTATGTTGAAATGATTCTCTGAATCACTTGGTAGGTATGATCCAAGCTGCATCCAACTCAAACTATGAAATCCATGAACTATCTTCAATTGGTCTATTCTTCCATTTTACCAGATATTCCATATACTATTTTCCTCTTGTACTCTTGCCAATTCTTTACTCCAAAATCTGTTCAACTTCCTCTTTCTCTTCTTAGGATATTCCATCGGTACTGCCATGTCTTCATCAAGTTCATGATACTCATACAAATCAGCAATGTTGAAAATAGGTGATATGTCCATGTCATCAGGTAACTCAATCTCATATGCATTTCCACTGTCAACTTTCCTCAGAATCTTGCAAGGTCCAAACTTCTTCATCTTCAGCTTCCCATATGTTCCAATAGGAAATCAACCTTTCTTCAAATGAACCATCACTTCATCACCAACATCAAGAGTCTTGTATCTCCTTGATTTGTCAGCTCTACCTTTGTATTTCTAATTACTCTCTTCCAGCTTCAGCTTCACATCTTCATGCAATGTCTTCATGTACTCATCAAATTTTACTCCTTCAACACTTCTCATACTTTCATCAACAATATCCCTCAAATCAGATATACCTCTCGGCTGTATGTCATTCACAATATCAAATGGTGATTTTCTAGTTCTCCTATTCACTGAATTATTGTATGCAAAATCTACTTGAGCCAACATAAAATCCCAATTACTCGGTGTGTCTCCAACTAAACATCTCAAAAGATTTCCCAAACTTATGTTCACAACTTCTGTTTGTCCATAGGTTTGTGGGTGAAATGTAGAATTATATTTCAACTCAGTGCCAAATTTCTTCCAAAGGGTCTTCCAAAAGTATCCAACAAATTTACTATCTCGGTTAGAGATAATACTCCTTGGTAATCCATGCAATCTGACAATTTCCTTAAAGAAAAGATATGTTACATGTATTGCATCTGATGTCTTTCTACAAGGTATAAAATGTGCCATCTTAGAAAATCTATCAACAACAACAAATATAGAATCATTACCTCTTACTCTCTTTGGTAAGCCAAGAACAAAATCCATACTAATGTCACTCCAAGGTTCCTCAAGTACAACAATCGGTGTATACAATCTAGTATTCTGACTTACTCCTTTTGTAACTTGAAAAACTCCACAACTTTTCACAAATTTATGAGCATCTTTATACAACTGCGGCCAATAGTATTTCTCCTTAAGAAAATTCCATTTTTTATCAATACCAAAATATCCAGCCAAACCACTACTATGTTTCTCCTTTATCAAATTAGTTCTCATTACTCCTCTTGGTATACACAATTGAATACCTTTAAAAAACATACCTTCCTAAATAAAATATTCATCCCATTTAGTATCTTGTTGATCTTGAATAGGTGCTCTGCACTTTCTCCATGGCTCAGAAAAATTAGGATCAAACTCATAAGAATCTCTCATCTCATCAAATACAAGAACTTCAATTTTCATCTCAGTCATCAAAGATCTTCTTCTACTTAATGCATCAACAACTCAATTAGGGACTCCACTCTTATGCTTTATCACAAATGTATAACTCTACAAATACTCAACCCATTTCATATGTCTCTGATTCAACTTATTCTAACTACCCAAATACTGTAAATCCTTATGATCGGTATACAACACAAATTCACTCGGTATCAAATAATGTCTCCATTTCTTCAATGCTTGAACAATAGCCTAGAATTCTTGATCATACACATAATATTTCCATCTAGCATCATTCAACTTTTCACTAAAGAAAGCAACAGGTTTACCTTCTTGACTCAATACAGCTCCAATAGCATTTCCACTTGCATCACATTCCACTTGAAATACCAAACTGAAATCGGGCAATGCCAAAATAGGCAATTCAACAACCTTCTACTTCAGAGTCTCAAAAATTTTATCAGCTCCATGTGTCCACTTGAATTCCCTTTTGTCTCCTCTCATAGTCTCAGTCATAGCATTACAAATTGAACTAAAATTCCTTATGAACTTTCGGTAAAAACTTGCCAAACCATGAAATGATCTTACCTCACTAGCATTCACAGGTGTAGGCCAATTCAAAATATCTTCAACCTTTTTAGGATCCATTTTCAAACCATCAACTGAGATCACAAATCCCAAATACACAATCTCCTCTTTCATGAATGCACATTTTTTCAGATTTATCAGCAACTTTTCCTCTTTCAATCTCTGTAAAACTTGTCTAACATGCAACAAATTTTCTTCTCTAGTCTTACTAAATATCAGAATATCATCAAGATATACAATCACAAACTTATCCAAGAATTTCTTCAAAACTTCATTCATTAGCCTCATAAAAGTACTCGGTGCATTAGTTAAACCAAAAGGCATAACCAACCACTCATACAAACCTTCTTTTTTCTTGAAAGTAGTCTTCCATTCATCACCTTCTCTAATTCTGATCTGATGATACCCACTTTTCAAATCAATTTTAGTGAAATACTTTGCTCCATTCAAACTATCCATTATATCATCCATTCTCGGTATAGGAAACCTATACTTCACTATTATCTTATTGATTGCTCTGGAATCAGTACACATTCTCCATTGTCCATTCTTCTTAGGTGCCAATACAACAAGTACTGCACAAGGACTCAAACTTTCTATGATCAAACCTTTCTCTAGCAACTCTTGAATCTATCAGTTCAATTCCTGATTCTCAGTAGGTGTTAACTGATGAGGTGCCTTATTCGGTAAACTAGCTCTAGGGATTAGATCCATATAATGATCAATGCTTTTTTTGGTGGAAAACCATTAGGTACATTATCATAAATGATTTCACTATACTCAGTGAGTAACTTAGCAATCTCCTCAGGAACATTATCCTCTATTTTCCTACTCAATTTGTTAGGAATAATATCAAAACACACATCATTCTTTTTCAAATCCTTAACAAACTTTCTTCCTTCCATCAAACAAACTTTCACAGATGTGCAAACATTACTAACATGTTCTTCCATCAAAGGTAACAAGATTTTCTTCTTTCAATCAGCCACAATAGTATACTTATGCAATCTCCCATCATATATAGCATGTCTATCATATTTCCAAGGTCTACCCAACAAAATATGACAACAATCCATAGGCATGATATCACACAACACCTTATCATAGTACTTTCCAATTTTCAAATTCACATAACATTGCTCACTTATCAAGAGTGTATGTTCATCCTTGATCCATGAAATCTGATAGGGCTTTGGATGTTCCAACCTTTTCAACTACAATTTTGTGACCATTTCATCAGATGCCAGATTCTCTGAGCTACCACTGTCAATGATTACCTTCCAAACTTTGTCAGAAACTCTACATCTAGTCTTGAACAAACTTTTCCTTACCAGATCTTCCTTTTTTCTTTCATTCCACAGTGCTCTCCTTACCATCAAGTTATTTACCTTCTTAGGTTCATTTAGTGACTCTTCTTGCACCAAATCATTTCTACTACTACCAGCCTTCTTACTTGCATGTGTACATTCAAAAGATCTATGTTCTTCTTCTCCACAATTGTAACAAGTTCCTCAGAAACTTCCTCTTCTATAACCACCTCAGTAGTTACTGCCTCTGCCTCTAGATGGACTTTCACCTTTCCACTCGGTCTTGCCTTTGTCCATATTTGTCTTTTCAGGTTCAGATCTACCACTTTCACCGTTAGATCTACCCCTTCCTCTAGGGAGTCTACCACCTCTTCCTCTTTGTCTTTGCTCATGTCTTTTATTCAATTTCTCCTCAACTTTCAATGCAAATTGATAAGCCTCTTCAATATTCTCCAACTTGACCAAGCTAATTTCCTCTTGGATGGAAAGTCTCCAACCATTCTTCTACCTAGAAATTCTTTCCACATCATCTTCATCATGTCCAAATCTGATATCTAATCTATAGAATTCCTCAGTATATTTTTTTACCAAGCTATCTTTCTGCCTTAGACTTTGCATTCGCCAAACTAGGTTACTCTGATAATCACAAGGTAAGAACTTTCCTTTCAATTTGTTCACCATTTTATTCCATACCTTGATTTTGTCTTTTCCTCTCCTCTTTCTATCCAGCTGCAGATGTTCCCACCATAAGGATGGATGATTTTTCAACTTTGTGCTTGCAATCTTCACCTTCTTGTCTTCAAGAATGTTTTCATACTCAAAAAACTTTTCCATCTTTGTGATCCAATCTACCAATTCATCAAAATCCAATTTTCCACCATACTTAGGAGGATTGAAATGTGGTGTACACTTCAGACTTGTCAAAGCCTTCAAGAATTTTTCTTCACCCTAATCCATCAATGGTGCAGGTTCTGCATCACCTTGTTCCACCTTAACTTCCTCATCACTAACATCCTCAAGATGTCTGCCTCTTCTTTGGGTTGTCTCAACGGCTTCTAATCTAGTAGCAATTTGTCTTAGCATATCTGCCAATCCTAGATCCACATCTTGCCTCCCACAAACCATCTTGACAACCCTCTGCAATTGTAGGTCAGATCGTAATCTACTACCCCACAACACTCAACTAGAGTTTTGCAAGAAGGAACCTACAAACCTAGATCCATAGACCTAGATCTAGATCTCACCTCACTTTGATACCACTAGATGCAAGGGCAGGGTCAAAAGGGGCCAAACAATGGCACACCCTAATGATCTAGCTTGCTCAACAACACGTGGAAGAAAACAACAACATAGTGAGAGAGAGAATGCAAGATCTTTCATTAATTTTCATCAAATAGATTCATACATGCCAGGCTATAAGGCCTTCCTAGTTACAGCCTAATATTAAAATGATTTACAAAAGTCCTCAAACATGTGAGAATCTGCCAACAATCTCAAATCTAATATCTTCTATCTTCTATCAAGAATGACTCCCAAAACTCTAACCAAATAACTAAATTTATACAAGAGGATACTGAATCGAGTCGGCCTTCAAATCCATAATCAATGGAAGAAACAATCAGATCTAGGACCACATGCTTCCCAATGATTGATACCAATAGTAAATTTGTGACCCATTATCAATGCATAAGTCAGCCTCAATAGAAACTCAAAATAAACTACTTGGTAAACAAGGATGATCAAGCAATAGACAAGCATCGTAGAGTGTCAGAGAAACAATCGACGGCCCAGGAGATAACTGATCATCCTTGGTAACCAAAGGAAACTGACCAACTACCAACCAACTCAGTCAAAGAAGGAACCAAGCAACACAGACAAACTTCAAATTATTTTTGGTGACATAGGATTGCCAAGGACCCGAGATGCTCCTACATCAGGATGACACCCACAAATATTCACTACTATAGTATAAAGTTTGCCTTTTAGTGCTACAAATTTGATCACAAAATATGATATACCATGTGAGGGGTCTACCCTATTAAGAGATTTGAGACTTATACAGTCTACCTTGTAAAAGGAGTTAAGACTTACAACTAAGTATGCACTCAGTTAAGAGATTTACAAAGGTTTGTCAAAACCATTCTGTTAAAAGATTTACCATGATACACTTGTTAAAATGTCTCAGTACCTGATCCTTCGGTTTGCACTATGATGCTGATTACAGATCTTCTCCTTCCAGCATATATTTGATCTCTTCTATCAAATACATCTCTGTTATGTCCTTCATTTATTTGCTTTGTTCTACTCGGTCACTGAACTCTATCAAAATACTTCTTTGTTATGAAAATATGAGAACTCCTTCATATTCTCTCTATCACTCTCTTTCATCTCTCTACATCATTTTAGGGTTTAGATCACATCTTATATAGACAATTAAATTTCTCCAAGATTTAAGATCTATGATCTAGATTATCTCTTGTTGCTGCTTAACCTTTCCCTAATTCCGATTGGTTCCATATGTTACATAGCCATTAATGATTACAATACATGAGTGTAATTACCTCCATGATTTACTCTACAAAAAACAAATGAAATATAAATGTTGTCCAAAATGATTTACCTAAGTGTTTGTGCCATAACAAACACATATATCTATTTTGGCTTTCTCGACATTAGATATCTCTGGCACTCGGCATTCACTATTCTTTATATTCTGGTGCTTGACATTGTCTTCATTACATAACTTGGCAAAAGCTAACTTGGCTAATACAAAAGTACTCGGTGACCATTATTTTACTTGGTAGTGACTACTACTCGATAAATGTACATTATATATGACTTGGCCTATATATGATGACTCGGTCATAATGATGACCGACCAACATTACTTTAGAAAATGACTAAGTGTAAGACACTAATAGACAACAAAACTTTAGGTATTAACAATGATCCGACTCAGGTTAAGTAAAGTGTTCAGAGATCCTGAGAATGCTTTTAGTCATGTGATCTCTGGATGGTGGGGTTAGAAACTTGTTGCAATTAAATGGAAAGGTAAAGGCATGGTACGTTAGTGTTGATCGGACAGTGGGTGTATTGCCTCAATATGAACATGTTTAGCTGATAGTGATCCCAGGATCATGATTACTATTCGATCTTCCATTCAACGGGGGTGATGTCAGTGGGGCCAAAGGTTGGAGTAAGAGTAAAGAGTGGTCAGATTTGATGGCGGTCATGTTACCTCAAAGGAAATGTGCTCAATGGCTAGTGATCAAGGGATCATGACTGATTACCACCTGTCATGGTTGTCAGTGGGACTGTATAGTTTGAAATCTTCCAATAAACCAATTGGTTAAGGTTATTCTAGTGGTTAGCATCAAGCAGGCCCAGTTAGTAAATGATGTAAAGTTTGGTTAAAGCCAGAGAATAATTTATGGCAGGTGTGATGCCTCAAATGAAAAGTAATTGGCTTTTATTGATCGTGAGATTGAAACTATCATCCAATCTTGTCTAATGAAAGATAAATAAAAAGGTGGGTTCTCATGCCAGGTGTTGCTGACAGGCTTGCTCCTGATTGGTCATCAAGGAGGGTGATGTGTAAAGTAAATTTCAAATCCTCAATTGGCTATTTTTCTGATTTATGAGAACCGCATGATGTGTCGAGAAGATGAAGGATCAATGGTCATGTTTCAAATTTTGTTGATTAACCGTTGTGGCCATATTTTTGAAATTGTTTAACGGTTTTTCAAGTAGGATTGAATCAGTAAGCTATAAATGATAAGAAAAATCTATTTCTGGTTTCTTCCAAGGTTGAAGCAGCTGAGAATTGAATACTCCTACTGATCTGATTGTATCTTATTATTTTAAGAAGAGAATGTATCATCTTAAAATGGAAGCACTTCAATGTTAAGAACATTTAGCCCTCCTTAGGGGGTGTTTTGGGCCTTCATCATGTTGTCCCTTATTTTCTGCCCCCTTCCCATCTTCTGTGCCTATTTAGGGCTCTATCTGAGCCTCCCCAGGCATTATTTTTCCCTTTTGGCTTATTTTCCAGGGGTCCTGAACCCCTAGGTCAAGGTTGACCTCGACCTTGAGCTAGGTCAAAGTTGACCTCAACCTTGACCTAGGTTCCCCTTTTTATCGAAAAGTTTCTCAGTTGCGGGGAGAAGTTCAAAAGTTTTTTTTCCCACTTCTGGGTTAGCTGTTTAGGGCTTCAAAATGGTAAACCCTAAAATTATATTTAATATGGGTCCATTTATAGGGGTTTGCACATAATGGAAATTTATTTCCTATATGTCAGCCTCTCTAGAAGTTTGTGCCCTAGATTTGTATAAAAGGAAGCCTTCCTCTCTCATTTTCTCCATCCACAAACATCCATTTTTGATAAGTGCCTATAAACATCCATAATTTTCATGATCAAGCATCCATTATCAAGTATCATTCAAGAAATCATACATTCAAGCATTCAAGCTCTCCATTGAAGATCAAGGATTCAATCATTCAAGCCTTTGAAGAGATTTTGTTCAAGCATTCAAGATTTATCATTCAAACTCTAGATCTATACATCATGTTGGTGTGATCTTCCTTCAAGATCCTTTGTTCATCTTCAAGATCTTTTCATTCTCCTTTCAAGATATAGGTGTGAAACAATGAATATCAGCATAGATCCGAGTACCCTTTTTGGCAAAATTTCAAGATTTGTGAACATAATTTCTGTCAGAGCAGTCCAGGTCAAGGTCAACTTTTTGGGGTAAGATTGTACCTTGAGTTAAGATCTTACCCCGGCTCTGGGTCAAGATCAACCTTCTTCATAAACAAAAAAGGTTTTTGGGTTTTCTCTATTTCTGCATTTCCAACCCATATCCAGTTGCAGAATTTCCTGAAACTGTACATAGACATCAAAAATCAACATTTACCAAATTTTCCCTATTTTGAGGTTAGTATTTATCTTCAATTCAATTAATATTTCAATACATACTTTCCATAACAAAATATAAGGTTTCCTCTTTATTCATATTCTCCATAGATTGATTCTTTTGTGCATTAACCTTTTGGTTGATCAATTTGGATCTCTCCTTTGGGAATTTGGATTTAGGGTGGATCTTATATTCATCCCCACCATTTTATTCTTTACTTTACAATTACACTTTGGTTATCCCCAATTTCATTCTTTATACAGAATAACTACATTAAAGGGACTAGTTATTAATTGCAGTGATGGCCGATCTACCAAGTAATGATCCTATTAGCCGCAAAAGAGATTTTTTCATGCCCTTGTGGCTTGCTGATAGGGATTTAGCATTAATTGAAGATCAGATTGGATCATTTTGCTCTAGATTTACCGGCATGTCTTTTTTGCAGTAAATTGCCTATTGTATCTGGTTGTTGTAGTTGTTAGAAACCCTAATTTTTCCCTAAGCCATCCAAAGCTTGTTGCATCTTGATTCTTCTAGGATTCCAAGATCACTAGGAAGTGCTACATATATCAAGTTTTGTATTGGTAAAAGGATGGTGAAATTAGCAACTGAATAGAGAGAATTTTGATCTAGAGTTTTTGTTCTGGCATTTTGCCATTTTCAATGTACTGATACTAGTTTTTTTTTAATGAGAATACACCAGAATTCCATCTCAAATTTGTGAATGTCTTCTCTCTTTGATCTTGAACTCTTATATGTTGATGTTGCAAAGCAAGTTAATGTATGGTTTACAAAGTAGATTGTGAAGTTATTTTTGAGTTCCTTTCAAGGAAGGGGTAAATTCTTAAGGATAATTTTAGAGAATTCATAGTTCTTGTGAGAATTTGATGTCTGAGTGTGAGAGTGAGAGGAACAAATTTGCAAAGCATTTTTTCTAGGTTCTGGGTATGTTTAAGTTAAAATTTTCTGTTGATATATGTTGTTTTGACTCTGTACCCTAGAATAAGACACTGATCTGTTCTTAGGAAGTAGTTCTTCATCATCAATCAACTTATAAATGATAAGATCTTTCAGTCAATGTATCAAGGATAGTAATGCTTAATATTTGTGTTGAATAATGCAAATAAGTTTTACTAATTCCTTTAAGAAGTGAATCCATAGTTATACCCGCCTGATTATTAAGGCTCGAAGTTTAGGAGGATCAATTTCTTGGTCCATGTTAATTGGTCCTTTTTATTGTCCTATTTGGAGTGGGTTTTAAGAGTCAAAGACATTAGTTTGTCAATCAAATTGTAAATCTACCAGTAGAAAGAAAAGGAACCAACAAGATCTACCTTATAAATGTAAACACCTTCATAAACCGATATTGAGATGATGATGTTAATGAATATACTTTATTGAACATAGTTGTATGTTGACTTTGAATGTTGGAAAGTCGATAAGAATCAATTATGTCTTTCACATATGCATATATCCATAAATAATCCTCAAAGATCTTCAATGTTGTTATGCTTGATTGACTCTTTCCTTGAAGAATGGATGGATGAATACATGTAGATGGACAAAGAATCTTCTTGCTTGATTGAGAACTCCTTTACTTGGCCATCATGAGAGAGAAGCTAGCTATAATGGATAATATTTCCTTCAAATATGCCTTGTATTATTGAAAACTTGATCATGAATGCTTGGATGCAAAATTGTAGGAGAGCACTTGAAATCTTGATCTTGGTTACCAAGATAAGGAGAGATAGGCTACTTTTATACCTCTCACAACATTTCAGGGCTCAAAATTTGAAGGAGGCTAATATAGATAGAAAATTCCCACTAATAAACACTAGATGTGACCTCGATTCAAATTTGAGGCAAAGCATCAGGGAAGAGGATGCCCTAGAAGAGGCCTATATCTAAATTGGAATCTAAGAAAGAGGAAAAGAAGATGGAAATGCAGGAGGTAGGTTGTTGGATTACGCATAATGGACATGAAATCTTGGAATAACTAAAATGGGGCCTAATTGAGCATCTAATTATAGGTGCTTACAATTTAGGACAATACATTTAGCTCCCACTTTAGTGGGAGTATGAAAAAACCTCATGCTCACAACAAAGTAGATTAATGCATCAAAAAATTTCATCATGGTCAAGGAGACAAGGAGACACCAATCCCCTAAGTGAATTAGGTCCTCATCAAATCCAAAACAAAGATAAAGAAGTGTCACTTTAGAGAGAGAGAGAGAGAGAGAGATGGCCAACTAAGTAAATTTTTTATTTACTATGGTCCATGTGAAGAGAAAAGATGGAATTGAAGATCTAGAAGGGTGTGTTATTCTATTCAACCCATTGAAAAAGGATAACCAAGTGAAGCATAGTCCACTTATGAAATCCTCCAAAAGAGGATCAATCCTTAAGGAAAGAATAGTCTTTGTAAAGGGATTTAGAAAAGAGATTGGTCATAAGGAGAGCATAGTATCCAAAGGAATTTCAAAAAGGAGGATTGTTCCTTAAGGAAATCGTTATCTTTGAAAGGGATCCACTGAATAATTCACATGGCATGTAATGCAATGTAAGGATAAACCTAAGGAAAACATTGTCTCCTTAGCCATCCACACACGAGATTTCATATAATCATTGTGTATGTGTGTGAAAAATGTGAAACAAGGAGAAGAGTGTATGCCCCAATATTAAAGTGATTAAAAATGCCTTAACATGAGCAATGGATTTAATGGAGCATACATGCACCCACAAGAGATATTTCCACTATGAGATGCCCTTAAGCGAGGAAAAACCAAGGGAAATGAAATGCATAACAAAGAGAAATAAAAAAAGGGATCTACTAACTTAGGGGTCAGTATGATCACATGAGAACCCATTTATATGGAAGTATATCAAAATGAATTGACATCATCTTCCAAAGGTATAAGAACTATGAGAACAATGGAAGAAGATCACATAAGATATATAAAGAAGAGTCTTTTTGGGCCAACATTGCGAAGACCAAAAAGAATAGTTTCTATCACTTTATGTCATCCCCAATCAGACAACATAAAGGCACATTTAGGATCAATAGCACATGTACAACATAACATGTATATGAAATATAGAATAAATGAGATACAATTAAAGGAATTCCACTATAGGTCAATTCCTTTATCACCTTATGTCAACATAGCAACAAGGGTCGTTTAAAGAAAACTAAACAAAACATATAACAAGTAGTACATTTCAAGGGAAACACAAGACAACAATAAAACACACAAAAGAATCTACTTTACAAGAGGATCTAGCCAAGCATATTTCCTAACCACCACCCCCCTCATCTTGGTCTATACTATTTAGGGAAGATAGAAAACACACAAGAGGAGCAACATTGAGAACAATATATGGAACTATTGCAAGTTCTAAACAAGGACCGTGTTGTAGATATGAGTCACTTTGTTTGTCACTAGGAGCAATAAATAATTATTTTGCAAATCTAGTACGTAAATCATGATTAACATGAAAAAGATCATACATATCATCAAAATCACTAGCATGAGCATCATTTGCATTAGAAACATGGAAACCATAATCATCAAGAGTATCTTCTTCATCCAAATTAATCAAAAGAGAATCTCTAATACAAATAGAATCATCATGTTTATGTAATTTCATCCATTTTAGATTAACTTCCTCGCTTTGGCTATGCATATGTTGGTCAAAGTGAATAAAGGAATCAATGGGTGTCTTAGGGGAGGAAATGTTTTGGGAAGCCATCTCACAAGTCCTAGCACAATATTTATGGAAGAAGACATAGGCACAATAGTTATGTTTGATTTTGTTTAAAATTTTTGGTGGTTTAGGATCAAACAACATTAGGTCCTTTTCTTCCTTGGGGGGAAGAATGGAAGCAACCACACTAGGTTGAGAGATATAATTTGTAGGGAATTTTTAAAATATAGTAGGTGGAACTGAAATATAAAGAGGAGGTATGGAAGGTGCAGGAAGGATTTCAGGTCCAAGGCAAGGAGATGGAAGTATGGAAGAATTTCTAAATTCACAAATCTTTTTGGCTTTGAATTTTTTATAAGAAAGGAAGAAATTGTCTTTCTAGAAAATCGGTATATCAGAGAAAAAGGGTTTATACTTCAAGAATACAATACATACATTAGCCTATTTTGAAAAAAGGTATAGGATTGGAATCAATGGACTAAGTGAGAAGTCGAACAATTTTTTTTTTTTGCATAGGTGTATGAGTGCTATGTGAAGTCTTTGTATATTCAACAACTTAGTTATGTTAATGCTTATTTAAATTGCCTGATTTATTTAAACTCTTAAGATCTCAGATGGTTACTCACTTTTCATATATACATATTATATATTTCTCCTGGTGTATTTAAGAATTTATTTCATGTTCATTATCTTGGAATGAAAAACATGCCCAATTTATTGTAATTAGGATGTTAGTACTCATCTTGTCATGTGTCCTTTCCATACTCTTAATATGTGTGTGTAATGGCTAGAAATGGATTTTTCAATCTTAGATTTATCATTAGACACTATGAACAAAGTGGTTTGGCCAATTTAAAGGTTCACAAATCTAGGATATGATTATGGAGGCAATTCATTAGCCCCAAAAGATCATTAGCCCTTGTGTGTCTTTAACTCATTATAATCAACAAGACATAGTGGCCTTTTATGGAAGTTGACACTCATTTTATTTATGGTGGAATCATATTTTGTTAGGTGCATCTAACTTATGGGAAGAGACATTTAGTTTCTATTCTCCTATTTTTAGGGCAAGCAGGAGCCAAAATTTCCTTGTTTCTTTTATGTTTGGAGATAGTGGCTATAGGGAATTTCTCTGAGGCATTACAAGGAAAGTTTCATCATGGTTTGTACAAGTGCGATGTCAACAACTAAATTAATACACCTCATTTTCCTTTATGGAAGTTCTAAACATGACTTAGCTCATAAGTGGCATTAAAAAAAAAAGAATATGGGCAAGTCACCGACAACTTTCAGATGGAAGTTTGAACTCGTAAATGCTCACAAATTAGCTAATATATTCTATTTTTTAGTAAAAGCTATATATTTTATTCATTAATGAGCCTAATAAAATCAATCTTGTGTGTTAAACCAAGTTTGTTGATGCATTTTTATCTGCATATTTTGTAAATGTGATAGAAGTTAGAGCCCATGTTTGGATTTAGTTTTATTCCTCTGTGTTATTAATTTTGAAAGAATATTTTTGTTTCTATAGCTTGGCAATTTCACCCATAAAGCCAAACATTTTCAATAAAGAATGTAGAAGCAATACTTTTTTTTAATGGGGAATTTGAAAATAAAACTATAGACAAGGTGGCTAGAAAAAAATAAGTAGGCATAGATGTATTTCTTGTAGAGACATAGGAAATGGGCATAGGGTGTTTAAAATAAAGAAAATATGCATAGCGTGTTTAAAAGAAAGAAAACAGGTATAGGGTTTTTAAAAGAAAGAATATAGGCATAGGTGTATTTATTGTAGAGGTAGGTTGTTGAGTTGATTTTTAACCATTTGGAAGTCCTTTAAAATAATGTCCTATGAAGAGTTTGTGGAGAATCTGGAGATAGATTTCTTGCTAGCATTTTTGGTGAAACTTGTTCCTAAGGAGCTTAGTTTTTTTATTTTGCATTCTTTTATTCTTGCAAGGAAAAACTAATAGTATTAATTATCCAATTATTTAGTCAATCTTCATCATTATATATGATACCGGCATTGAGAGTATCAATTTTTGATATTGGGCATTCAAACATGGAAGGTAATTAGCACTTGAAAGGAAAAATTAGCACATACAATTGAAATAATAATTGATGTTGTCAGAGTGATATTTAGGTTGCTACTTCAGTGTCAGATTTAATATATGCATCACAATATAGTTTTATTTGAATACAACAAATGATAAGTGGATGTGATTACGTTGCATCGATAGTATCATATTTTGATGATGTATATTCAAACATGTAAGATGACTGGTACTTGAAAGGAAATTTATTCACTTGGTAGTGAAATGATATTTGAGGTTGTCAGAGTGATATTTAGGTTGTTGATTCACTGTCAGATTCAATGCATGCATCACTATATTGATTTGTTTGAATCCAGATAATAATATGTTGATGTAACTATGTTTTACAACAAGTAGGATACTATGAATCACATTTAAAAAAAATGTTTATAGAAATATAGATGTTAAAAGATGAACATAAAGTTCACTGTCAATTCTAATATATGCATCAGCAAGTATTTTTATTTGAATGCAGCAGATGATAAGATGGCATGACCAAGTTGCAAGAATGATGTTATGGATCACATTATTTAAGAACATCACATGAGAAATCTAGATATTAGAAATTAATATGATATTTAATTATAATGAGGCAGTGGGTAGACAAACATTTTGAGGATTAGCAATAGAGTAATTTCCCCAATTATAATGAGCCAGTGGGTAGACAAAATTTATGGGGATTAGCAACAAAGTACAAAATCACCTCTATGAGAATCACCTAGATGCAATGTGTGTTAAGTGTTCCATTCATTCACATGAGAGATGGGTCCTTGTGAAACACTACTCATGAAACATGGGTCAACAAATTTGAATAAAAACTACAATGTTGAATTCTAAAAGCAATATCAAAAATTGAATTGATGTGGAAAATGTGTCCTACTTATCCACCCATAAAAAACTCCTTTGCATTTTTAACTAACTACTATAAATGTATATAGTTTATAATCTTCAATCCAAATGGTTTTGAACAATTAACTTATTTGCGGAGTGACATCAAATTTAGTTTTCCCCAAGAAAAGGGTTTGATTGATTTTTCAACTTGTGGAGCTTTGTAAAAAGAAATGACAGAATCATTTGGTAAGGATTCTAGAATATGCCAATTTTTACTCACTGCTTTATGGAATTGACAAGAAGAGTTGCAATATATTTAAAAGCATGAATTTAAGTAGCCAATCCATTTTAGTTTTAAAATTTCACATAACAATCTTTATATCACAATAAACAATTCAGTAGAGTAGTGTCATAAAAAACACATACATATTTTGGCACGAAGACCTTTTTACTTGAGAAAGGTCCTTATCTTCATAGAGCTCGTCTTCTTTCATAGATTGAGCACCATCATCTTGTTTAAAACCTTCCTCTTCTTCTTCAATTATAAGCTCATCCTTCTTATTAGTTTTTTATGTCTTCTTTCTTGAGCCTTTCCCCAAGTGAGCATGAACCTTATCTAGAAGGGATAGATCTGGTGAATCAACCAACTCTTTGAAATTCTTTAGACCATCTTCCTCATGTAACATTTTGACAATCTCAATAGCATTAACAATTCTAATGCCAATGCCATAAAAAACACTAACTAAATTAATAATACATTCAATGTCTAAAAAAAAAACCAATATTAGAGAGCTTTCTTTCACTTATGGGATCAATGAAATGTAAACTATAATGTTTTCATTTGGGGCCAAATCAATCATTTCCACATATGTATCATCGATGTTGGTTTTTGTGTGTGCTTTGATAAGTTTGTATGAGATTGATCAGATTTAAGATTGGTAGATAGCTAACTTCACAAATTTATCCATGATAATTTTTCCCATGAACTTTTCCATACAGAGCAATTAAAAACATTCAAAGAGGTGCAATTTTAGAAAGAACTACATGGAGTTTAAAAAAGTTTAAAATTTGGCCAATGATGAACACATGCATTTGCACAGGAAAACTATTGGTTCCAAATTACTTAGTACAATGATCAATTAATGGACTCACATATGTTTCCACATTGTTAGAGCCTGATAACAGTGCAATAATTGAAAGATCATCAAGCTGAAGGATAGCATTAAGTTAAGGACAAATGAAAATGAATACAATGCTTGGTCTAGTAGTCTTGAACATGAGAAAATCCCTATTATAAATAATAAAAGGCAATAGATCTATGATGGAAGAGACACATGAAAAGACATAGTGAGTCATGATTGTTTGAGTAGTAATAAATGCACTATTGTTATGTATTTAGAAAAGTCAAATGTAGAAAAAGAGTTTTGTTGTCATAAAGTGTGACAAATGGATAGGCACAAAATCTTAATATAAAAATCATGGTTATTGTCAAATACAACGAATTCGAAGTTCAAGCAAACATCATATCATATGCAATAACTATGAGTCCTAATTCTTCTATATGATTTTTTAGAAGTAGTGCTTGTCATTACACCAAAAGATTGACCTATTAATGCCTGATATAACCACTAGACTTATAGAAGACATAAGAGGTGATTAAGCCATGTTGTGAATCCCGAGGGGTCACTAACCATTATGAAAATAGTCTCCCCCTCAGCACTACTCGAGGGGATTCGAATCTGTGACCAAATTCTGATACCACTTGTTACAAGTAGTGGTTGTCATTTTACCAAAAGATTGACATGTTAATGCTCGATACAACCCCTAGACTTATAAAAGACATAGGAGGTGGTTAATCCATGTCACAAATCATGAGGGGGGTGCTAACCATTATGCCAACATGATTTTTAGATATTTTTAAGTGTCACATTAAAATACACAATGCTTTGAAAAACCACAGTTTTCCTAGAATGCTTTGTTTCCATCTAATCAGTAGGTTTCTCCTCTTGCACCAACACTTGATGATCATTCACTTTAGGAGAAAAGTTTAATATTAATATGGATAGTTCAAATTACTTTCATCCTAGTTTAGAACATAGTGTTTTTGGTTTCTCCATGGTGGTGTAAAGGAAAAGAGTTAACAAGTTTGGTAGCGGCATTGATACTTGGAGCAACATTATGAATTTTTTCATTTGCAGTTGATCCTAAAATATCTTATTTTTTTGGAGGATGTGTTTAGATATTTATGGAGTGTATTTATATTTTAGGTTGATCCAAAACTCACAATTTATTTCTTGATGCGTGTGTTGGGCCAACTAGTAAAATGTTACATGCTTGTGCGAACCTAATTAGAGTGTTGGGGTGTTGTGAATAAAGGATGTCAATATAATGAGACTAATTTTGGGACCAAATAATATTTTTTCATGGTCCATTGTGTTTTATGTTTTGTGGTTCAATCAATTTGAGGCTAACCTATGTGATATTGCATACTTCTTCTATAGGTCCTATTGGTGTCGATATAATTGATGGTTTGAGATGTTGCAAAGGATATAAATGGGAGGAAAAATCATTTGTGAATTAGTGCAGTAGGAATGCAATGGATCTATGGGCATGAAGTCTATTAAATTATTTAGATAGATTAATTGTATAAAAAATACATCCAAATCAAAATAATTTAGATGCATTTATAATTGAGTTCATAATGGGTAAAAGCACAATTGAGTGTCACCTTTTAGGCTAGCTCAAATCACTCAGCCCAGTTAGACTCATCTGAGTCTAATTGGGCCGAGTACACGTAGGTGCCATGTGGTGCCGAATGTCATCTACGTGGCCTAGTAGACTGGGCTGAGTGGTACTCGGCCAAGTAGGACTCGATCGAGTGTAAATTTTAATATCAAAAAATATCCCAAGCCCCTCATTTTCACACTATTTGGCTACTCACAGGGGGCCCACCCCTAAGGGTATTCAACCCAGTAGGACTCAGCCGAGTCGGACTCAGTCGAGTCTACCTAGGTGGCATGCCATGTTGGTAGCCAAACCTCCAAAAATACAAAAAATAGAATTTTGCACTTCTATTGTTCCTTTCTCTGATCAAAATAGAAAATGGTAAAAAACTAAAAGTACCATTTTCTATATCTCGAAAGTACTATTTTGGACATATAAATTTTATATTGTTTGAACTACAAAATGTTAAACAAATTTGCTAAAAACTACATGTAGGTATATTAAATTCTGAGAAGACGTTGATTCAAAAAATATAGAAAAATGCTAAATCAATTTAGATTTTTTAAAAAACATATACAACACTAGAGGAGAGATTCCTCTTCAAGAATATGTAATTTATTTGGTTTTTAGTATAGTTTTGATAGGGGAAAAGTGACGGGAGACAAAAACTGTTGATTTCAGGTAAGTTCAACTTTGAATACTTATAATGGGTAAACTATAGATCAAAAACACTTCTTTCTTTTTTCCTACACTAGATATACATTTCATCTAAAACATATTCTGAAATTGGAGGTAAAAACAATGTTTTACTTATAATGATTTGACAGGAAGTAAACTCCCCAATTTGTAGTATTTTTTAGGATATAAAAAATAGACCTAATTTTTTTAAAAAAACATATTAATTTTTGCTCAAATTAATTTTTAAAATTATAGGCATAAAATTCATCCTATTTTACACATTTCATCAGTTTACATCATCTTCAAATTCTCAATAGAAATGTGACTTTTATGCCCATGAAGTTTTTCAGTTTTGGTGTTGTTAGCCTTTTCCTTTGTAAAAGGGTGACAACTTTTTGTGCTTTTACCCTAATCATATTGTTTATTACAAACATCATGTATCTTGATGTTAGATATTTTATCTCTTCAACAATTCCATACAACTTTTTGTCTGAGCTTTCTTAAGAAGTGAGCCTTAAAAAAACATTGTAATTCTTGTTTCATACAATATGAGTTAACACTCACCGTGTTTTTTAACTCATTAGGTTTTCCATGTAAAAATATATTGGTGTTTCTATGTTAATTATTGTAGTACATGCTTATTAGAGAAAGGTTCCAAAATATTGTGTCAATTATTGTAGTACATGCTTATTAGGGAAAGGTTCCTAAATATTATGTTAATTGTTGTAGTACATTCTTTTCTTTCAAATTATGCATTCTACCATGAATTGATTTTTTGATTTACAAATGGAATAATTTAAAATTTTAGTATTTTTTTGTTCACACCCATCCCTCTCATCATTTTAGTGTGTTCAAAAATTGATACTAGAGCAAGGTTCCTAAATAATAGTCTAACAATTGAAGGTAGATCTTGCACTTGAACATATGGGGTTTGAAGAAAAGGTCAAGATATAATATTTTCCAAAGAAGATATTAAGGTAATAGAAGGTTATTAGGATGGGATATCAATCTTGGTGATTATTAAGTAGACCTCGAAGGAGAACTCTAGTATGATCATGATAATATGGATGCTACAAGGGCAGAACATGAAGAATATAAGATCAAATTAAATAAGGAAGAGAAATAAATTAACAAGTTGAAGGCTAAAATAGAAGAAAACAAATATTATGAAGATGGGCTCAAAAAGTTAGAAGACAAAATAGTTAATCTAAAGGTAAACGTTGAAGAAGGCAAGAGAATTGTTGATTATTTTAATTTAAAATTTCATAAAAATCTATTGAGTGCACTAAGCTTGAAGAGGAGATCATTTCTATAAGAAATAAATTAAAATATGTAAAAGAACATATTGATAAAAGCTTAAAAATCAAAGATAGAAATAACACCCTTGATGAGATACCCAGTTGTCAAAAACCATAAAGGGACAAGGTTTGTCTTGGTATTGAAAAGGGGTAGGTTCAAAAGATAAGATTAATGATAGGGAAAAGGTTCATGATGAATACAAGGAGGCAAAAGAAAGGAAAAACAATTTCAAGCAAGTCCAAAACCAAAAGAACTTCGGAAAGACAACTCCTAAACAATTTGCTCCAACTAGGTATTCTTCGCAATAAGGTTTGGTCATAAGGTTGTTTGTTGTAGATCCCACAAAAATTCTTATGCTTCATATCATGGTATCAATAGCTATATTTTTAACAAATCAGGATATATTGCAAGATTTTGCAAAGAGAAAGATGTGAGACACTCCACTACACAAAAGAAGATTCATATTGACCAGGAAAGGAGGGATATGGATAATATATGGAAAAAGAAGGAAGAAAATGAGATAAAGGATGGATTGGTACCTTTAGATGGCATGAATCCTCTAATAATTAAAAAGGATAGTATTGGCTTAGGGGGAGTCGTAATTACAAGTCCTTAACCCCATATAAAGCTTAAAATGCTAAAATTTTCAACATATTAGTTAATGATGACTTTCTAATCTCACGACATGTATCTTCCTTAAATTACATGGAAGTGAATATATATTTCCTAAATAACATACAATTGAATATATCTTTCATAAATAACACACAACTGAATATATCTTTCCTAAATAACATGCAATTGAATATATCTTTCCTAAATAACATGCAATTGAATATATCTTCCTTAAGTAACATGCAACTAAATATATATTCCTTAAGTAACATGTAACTGAATATATCTTTCCTAAATAAGATGTAACTGAATATATCTTTCCTAAATAACATGAAATTGAATATATCTTCCTTAAACAACATGCAAGTGAATATATCTTTCCTAAATAACATGCAACTAAATATATATTCCTTAAATAACATGCAACTGAATATATATTTCCTATTTTCTTTTAATTCTATAAAAATATTATGCTAATATGCATAATAATATATATATATATATTTTATTTAATCTTCTCCAAAAGGATATATTCTCAACTAAATATCTAGGGTTTGACCGCTATTAACATAAACAAGAATTTCTGCTCACACAATAAAACCCAAAAAAGTCTTTCAAATCTAAAACCTCAAACAATGGAAACCATGAAACAATCAATCCAAAAACCTTCAACAATCTGGAAAATACAATGTAAACAATATTTTTGAAAGAAAAATGCAAAAGGATTTCAAAACCCTACCTTAATCCACTAATGCTATGAAACAATGAAGACCAATCTCAACCCAAAAATCGAAGCTTTCAAAAATTCCTTCAATTCCAAATCCAAAGCCAAAACCTATAATTCCTAAATCATGTGTGTGCAATAATGACCAAAAGAAATTCTAATATAGAAAACCCAACAATCAGAATTGAAACATGTTAAAAATTATTAGTTAACTCTAAATCCCATAAATACGAAATCAACTCCAACATTATTTTTATAAACTTTAATTAATTAAAAGAATTATTTATTTATTTTTTCCTCAACCTAAGTCACTTTAACTCAACTTGATTTTAAAAGGTTAAGTTCTGATTTTCATAATAAAGTGCTTTTTAAGTTGCATGATTTATTATTATTATTATTTTAATTAATAAAATATGCAACTCAAATTAAATATCACTTAACTCAAATATAGTAAAGTTGCACAACTGAACTCCTAATCTGAGTTCAACATTATTTTCATCAAACTTTATGCATTCAAAAGTGCATGATTAATTTTAATTAATAATGATATACAACTCCAATTAAATGTTACTTAATTTCTTTTATGCATTTAAATATCGATTTTTACATAATGATAGTTAAATTCCTCAATTATTATTTTGACTTTATAATTAAATTATTTAATAAATATAGGTAATTAATTAATTAACCTTATATTTAATATTTTAATATATCATAAGGTATAATTATTTAATATCATTTAATTAATCTTAATTATTTCCTCAAACTATTTTAACACCAAGACCACATCAAATCACATGACATGCAACCAGATAGAAATAGACTAAATCAAAATACAAAATCAAACTCAAAGCAAGGATTCATGAATGATGTCACCTTAATGAATTCAAAGGGTGGTAAATAAGATAATTGTCCACTATTTTAGGACAATAAATGTCTTAGGTTGGGATTTGGACCTTTTTGTTTTCTCTCATCTCTCACCATTAAGATATTGTGATGGGGCACACTCATCTTGGCAATTCAGACAAGTTGATGTTCGATACCTAAAATCCTACATAAAATACGAGCATGTACATACATGTATAAATATATAACAGATAATGGTGGGGATCGGTCATTCATGTGGATCTCGCAAGTAAGTAGCTACAACTCTATCCCTCAACCATATCAAGAACACTGAACAAAAATATAAAACATACATGCCAACCATACACATGCAAGTATGGAGTCAGTAAAACCATAAACATAAATATACATAACATCAAATATTTCTGAGGATTTATGATGTAGGGGCATTCTTGGGTCCTTGGTGAATCTACATGGTGGTGTGTTTCTTGGCTAGCGTTACTCAGCTATATCCTTAACCAATGGTCTTAGTTATTGAAGAAAGCTCGGTCGCTGAAGGAACTCGGTGAAGCTTCTGGTGTTCGGTGGAGCTGGTGCTCGGTAATACCTATGTTTCTCAGTGTTTCTTGGCTTGGTTGATTGTTTCATTGGTGCTTGGTAGTTCTAGTTTACCGACTGGAGTTCTTGGTGCATTTATTGTTGGTAGTTGTTGTTACAGGCCATGTTGAATTTAATTATTGTAAGGCTATTTGAGAGCCGACTTGTATTGCATTTAATATTTGTTAGGAAAAGTTAATGGTTTCATCCAGATGACTTGTGGCTGATGATTAGTATTTATAGGGTGGTTGGGTAGTTGTTTTAGGCATTTAGATCAGAGGTTCTAAGAGCAGATCTGAGGGTAGAAGATAAGTGAAGTTGTGGAAATGATCCTGCAAGATCTTGTAGATCAGATTGTTATCTGATAGTTTGTATTAGCAGAGCTAGTGGTTTGCACACTTGGAGACAAGGAGATTTCTTGGAGGATTGTGAGCTCAAGTTTAGATTTGCCTTAGGGTTTCCATTAGTTGCTGATAGTTTTCAGAACTGAACTAGCTGGAGTTGTCTTGGATCTTGTTGATCTTGCAAAATTACTTCTTGATTATAATTGGCCCTAACCTAGAAGACCTTACAACTGGGCATGTTAATGGAAAATATGTTTTGAAACATATCTTATTATGTTGTGTTGTGTTATTCCACTGTGTTGTTCTGAAGCTGTAAGGTTGGACTGTCCTTAATTGGATCCCCCTCCCTTAGCACTGCATCAGGTGGTATTAGAGCTGAGTTGATCTTGTGGAGTGAAGGTTGACCTAGCAAGGTGGATCTTGCAAAGTTAATCTTGTGGGCGAAGAGATCGTATGATCTAGATTGCAGATCTAGAGCACTGAACTTGTGGAATCCTTCCCTAGTTGTTTGTGTGAGGTGGAAGGCTGATCTGACTTGCATATAACTTGGAGATTGTCACAAGGTGGTCGGTGTAGGGTTTTTTGTAGAGGGTTTCTCTTATCTTTAAGGATGCCTCTGAGAAGATTGGACCCTAGAGTGATTGTGGATCTCTATGATATTGTAGAATCTAGGATTACAAAGAAGGTGAAATCAGATTTCATATCTGAGATGGAGTTGATGAAGAATGACATGGTCGTTGAGATCATGAGGGTTGTTACTGGTGTACCTTAGAATGTTGGTATTGAAGATGGTTATGAGGAAGCTACTGAAGACTTTGAAGCTACTAGATCTAGTGGTGATGATCAGAGGGATAGATCTGGTGAAGATAGAATTGCTCGGTTGCATAGATCTGGAGCTCGGTTAAGTAGTAGTTACCGAATGGAAGTCTCTACTTTCTCTAGTAATTTAAAGCCTGAGAATGTGATTGACTGGATTGGTGAACTTGAAGATTTATTTGAGCTGGAAGAAATTGAAGATCCTCTTTAGGTGAGGTTAGCATAGACAAAATTGAAAGGACATGTTGATCTTTGGTGGAAAGAATTACAAAGAGATAGAGAAGATGAAGGTGAAATGAAGATCAATCGGTGGAGGTTGATGGTGACTAAGTTGAAAAATAAGTTCATACCTGCTGACTATGAGCTTGAATTGTTTAAGAAGTTGTAGAATCTGAAACTAAAAGATTTTTCTATTGAAGATTATACCAAGGAGTTCTACAGACTTACTATTCGGTCTAGACACAAAGAACTTGGTAAGGAAAAGGTAGCTTGGTATGTGAATGGTTTGAGATTCAATATTCAGGATGAGCTTGGTATGCTAAAGATTGATTCTATTGAAGATGCTTATTAGTATGCTCTGAAGGTAGAAGATAAGTTGAAGAGGAAACAACATGGTAATCCCCAAGGGAAGGAAAAGATTGATCACTTGGTGAAGGATAAATTGATGACTGCAGAAGATGAACAAAAACCTGTAGAACAGAAGAAGAAGATAGGTAGATTTATCTTTAAGGGAACTTGGTATAACTGTGGAGAGGAAGGACACCATTCTTTTGAGTGTACACAGAAGAAGCTTGGTGACCAATAGACTACTGTGGTGAATGAAAATGTTGAGAATGAACCTAAATCTGAGGACTTTTAGTTTCGACAAACATTGCTTGGTACAAAGGAGGAACCTTTTCAAAGGAGTAACTTGTTCAAGACTTGGTGCAAGTCTAGAGGTAAACTTTGTGATGTTATTGTTGACAGTGGTAGTACTGATAACCTTATTGCTAAGGACATGGTTTAGAAACTTGGTTTGAATAGAACAAGACATCCACATCCTTATAGGATTGGCTGGTTGCAAGATGATCATGCTCTAGAACTAAGAGAAAATGCTTTATTGATGTTCATATTGGCTAGTATAAGGATCTTGTGTTATGTGATATTGTGGAGATGAATAGTTGTCATATATCGTTTGGTAGACCTTGGCAATATGATTGCAAAGCTATGTATGATTGTGTGAAGAATGTGTTTACTATTGAGAAGGATGACAAGAAGTTTTACCTAATGTCTTTGTTGGATACAACACTCGGTAGGAGGAATCTAAGTATTGGTAGCCAAGTTGAGTTGGTAGATCCTGAGAAAATGAATTATTATTTTGGAAAATAGACCTATGTGTTATCAAGGAAAGACTTGAAGAGACAAAGGAAGCTGAAGTGGAAGAGTATTCAAAGTGAAAAGGTGGAGGACTTGTATGTGAAGAACCAGTTCAAGGTTTATGTGCTGAATCTCAGAAGATGTTCTTCTCGCATATGAATATCTTTTCGAACCTGGAGTGTCTGATGCAGGGGCATTCTTGGATCCTCTGTGAATCTACATGGTGGTGTGTTTCTTGGCCAATGTTACTCGGTTGCAGCCTTAACTTATGGTCTCGGTTATTGAAGGAAGCTCGGTTGCTGAAGGAACTCGATGAAGCTTCTGGTGCTCGATGGAACTGGTGCTCGATAATGCCTATGTTGTTCAGTGTTTGTTGGCTTGGTCAGTTGTTTTACTGGTGCTTGGTTGTTTCTCTAGTGCTCGGTAGTTCTGGTTTATCAACTAGAGTTCTTGGGGATTTGGTTGGTCTACTTGGTACATTTATTATTGGTAGCTATTGTTACAAGCTGACATGTTGAATTTAATTATTGTAAGGCTATTTGAGAGCCGACTTGTATTGCATTTAATATTTATTAGGAGGAGGTAATGGTTTCATCCAGCCGACTTGTGGCTGATGATTAGTATTTATAGGGTGATTGGGTAGTTGTTTTAGGCATTCAGATCAGAGGTTCTAAGAGCAGATCTGAGGGTAGCAGATAAGTGAAGTTGTGGAAAAGATCTTGCGAGATCTTACAGATCAGATTTTTATCTGATAGTTTGTATTAGCAGAGCTAGTGGTTTGCACACTTGGATACAAGGAGATAGCTTGGAGGCTTGCAAGCTCAAGTTTAGATCTACCTTAGGGTTTCCATCAGTTGCTGATAGTTTTCAGAATTGAACTAGCTGGAGTTGTCTTGGATTTTGTTGATCTTGCAGAATTACTTCTTGATTGTAATTGGCCCTAACCCAGAAGGCCTTACAACCCGACATGTTAATAGAAAATATGTTTTGAAACATATTGTGTGTGAATGTTTTACACCTTCATGAAATTAGGATAGTCAACTATAATTATATGAAAATACAATACAAATTTGATCTAAGAATTGAAATTAACATCCATGACATCTCATGGTTCTCTATCCAAGCTTGGTAAGTAGAGCTCTCAACCTTATTCTCTACTAGTGACAATCCTAGGATGAGAAAATGATAGTACAATGCTTAATCTAGCTCTCAACTCTCAAATGTGATACAAAGATCAACTCAAATGCTCTCAATTGCTCATAAATTGCCTATAATGATGATTCTTTGCACTTGAATTCTCTAGTATATTTATTCTCTCAAAATGACTCTTATTTATAGTAAAATCCCAAGGGTAGGGGGTAGAGTTATTTAATCATGATTTAGACTTGGTTGAGTCAAAAAATTTGAAATGTTTTTAAATGGGGGGACAATTTAAATGATTGTCTCAAAGGTTTAGACAAAAAGACAAATTTGAGTGGTTGAGATTCAAAGTTGAAATGTGTGATTGAGATTCAACTATTTTGGAGTGATCCATGTGCTTTTGTTCTCAATTCTTATTGGTTGCTCAAATTTTGTTGAAAGATATTAGGATTAATTAAATTCCATTAATTAATTAAATTATCCATGTAAGGGAATAGGTTCAATTTGATTTTTGATTTAAAAACTATACAATTAATTGATTAAAATCAATTATATAGTGTGATTCACCCCTTTAAGCTTGATTTAATTATTTAATGTCATGATTTGATTTTTCCTTTGATTTAAATGATTTTGTCCAATTTGATTAATAAATGTCTATTTAAAATTGATTTGATCCTTTTTTATGTCTACAAATTCCCCTCTTTGAATTGATGTGCGAAGCGCATTGATTCAAAGAAAATTTTATGTCCTGATTGCTGATTTTGATTGATTGATTGATACAAAACTTGATTTGAAAACCTGATTTGAAAGATGATTGATAAAAACCTAATTTGATTGATGATACAACATGCCCCGCTGATAATAGTTTGAAATTTTAATGCCCCACTGATTCAATGATATTTGATGCAAATTTGATACTCTTATGATGCCCCCTCAGAAATGAAACATATTGATCGCTTGTTTGAAAAATTTGATGATATTGATTGATTTATAGATCCAATATGTTTTCATTTCTGAAAAACATTGTTGATAGTCATGGTTCAACAAATGCCCCAGTTTGATCGATATGCCGATTTAGGTCAATACGTCAAAAATTACCTCAAAATTAGGTCAAATAGCATAAATAGGTTGAAAAACCCAAATTTACTATTCATTTGCACTTTTCACTATTGAGATTTTGCTCTGATCCTGAGATAGCAAATCATAATGGTTGTGCCTATTCAAGAACATCAATTCAAGAGATGTTGACGATATCAGAGACCTTTGGATTACAAACCTCCTGTAAGTGATTTTGACCCTCTTAGTGCATTTATTGCCATTGTTTTTAGCATCTATTGCATAAATTTCATAATTTTTAGTTTTAATTTTGCAAAATGCCACCTCGAATAGATTAAGTGATGTGTAGCATCATGAAGTCTCGCATCTGCGCTTTAAAATTCCGCTTAGAAATGTTTGAATCTCACCTGTGATGAATTTGAAACTGCCTAAAACTAGGACTTTTTAGTCAAGCTATGTATAAAACACCGCGTGAAAAATCTCTATCATTTAAATGACACCTGACCATGATGAAATGCTACCTAGGGTCATAAAATGCCACCTAATAGATGAAATACCACCTCCATGTGGTAAAGTGCCACGTATGAATTTTTATTCACTGCCTAAGGTAAAATGTCACCTCCACATAGGCAAATGACACCTATAGGAAATTTGAAAAATTTGATAATTTGTACTGCTCAAACTTGATTTTTGATTAAAATTTTGATATCTCTGGATGGTTGATTGATAGTCCAAGATAGATAGGTCTGTTGTAGTTAAACAAACAAGTGATTAGGATATTAGGATAATGGTACCAATGAATGTTTTATTTATCAATCTGATAGGATAGAAAAACTAATAGTAGAACACTGATAGGTAGATAACTGATAATTCACTCTTAAGACATAGAGACACGAACAAATGGTGATAGCTGATAAAATTTGATTCTGATAGGATTGATTGACTTAAAATGATCCACTGATATAAAATACTGATATGATTCCCTTGATTTTCCAAACACACACATTTTTGTAAGTTATACATACAGACTGTTGCTTCTTGGATTATAGATCTAGGTTAGGCTTTGACCCAGCCCGAGTATCACGTCATCAAGATGTGTGGTTTGAGTTTCCTTCTAGACATCCTGTGGTTTCAGCTGAACCATGGTCTATTGATAGATGTGGCAAAGCGTTGGCACTCTGATCACAATACCTTCCATTTACCATTTGGGGAGATGACGATCACTCCCGAAGATGTTTATAGATTGCTCCGTATTCTGACCTGGGGTGAGATGGTCTATTATGATTCAGAATATGACAACATTGTTTGTAGATGGGTTTTTAGAGATAATACCATTGATGATGATACTATTACATGGGATCAATTTGCTTCATTTCCCACATTGCCAACAGTTTTGGGTGCTTTGATAGGTGGATTACTACTTCCAGACTATCGCAGTCGAGGCTTCTTTGTTGGATCGGGTCACATTCTGGAGGATTTTCTTGCATAGCCTTGGCATTTTGATTGGGGTTCTTGTGTTCTTGCATAGCTATACCATGATTTGCATGAGGTGGTTTATAGATTGAGTGCCTCATTATCCACGGGTGCGGTGATATTACTGTTATGGGTATGGGAGCATCTTCCCATTATGAGACCATTGTCAGATCATATCCACCATCGTGGTTTTCCTTATGCATTTTTATATAGTGACACGGTTGTCCAGCATCATCTGGGCAAGTTAGAGTTCCGGCATCAGACGATCGATGATATTGATGAGGTCAAATGGAGACCATATCTTGGCTATGAGGGTTGGAGGGAGGATGATGATGAGCTCCCTTATATGTTTTCTCCACGTTGGATGATTGGTCGATCCACCCTTGTGATTGAGATATTTTTCTTCGTTCGATTTTCTAGAGAGTATGATAGGTATCAGGATATGTCGCAGGGTATGGCTTTGTATGCTCAAGTGTAGGCAAAGCGATCTATGTGGGGGACATAGATTCATTTTTAGTTTGCTTGTGACAAAATTGCTAGGATGATATACATTAGATGGGATATATTAGAGCATGCAGCAGATGCTGGTATGTTTGTAGAGTACAGAGAGTGGTGGTCTCGGAATAAATTTTTGAGATTTAAAGATCCTATGGAGCCGATCCCAGGCAAAGATGACCGATCAGATGATGATGATGGTGATGATGATGGGGATGATGGTGGAAGACCTAGATGACGATGAGCTCCTAAAGGATAGAGAGCTCCCTGGATCATAGCTAGAGGATGATTTGGGCCATAGGTATGAGGTGGTCATTTCAGGGATAGGGCTTAGTTGGATCAGGGACTTGGGTTTGTGCATCCTAGAGCTGCAGCAACACAAGGACAACAAAGAGTCAGGAGATAGGTTCATATTGATGCTGCTAGATAGGTTCCTTATGGACAAGATCCTTTAGTAAAATTACATCAAGCTTCAGTAGCACAACATGGGTGGATTCTGGCATAGCAGGTGCCTCCATAGATACCTATGTCTCAAGATATGGGTCAGACTTCTCAGGCTTTTCCTAGCATTGACACTCTATCACAGGATGTGAGGACATTGTAGATAGGATTATCAGTAGTGGTGGGTTGACTAGATCAGGTGGCTATTATGATGTAGTAGTTCATGACCATTATGGCGTAGAGGCCCAATATTGCTAGCACTAGTCAGACTCCTTCTACTCAGGACAGACTAGGTGACAAGTGTCTAGATGGATCAGGTGTTGGTGATGGATTAGGTGGCTTGACAGGATCTTGATGTTTGATGATGGATCTACTTTTGATGATTTGTATCATTTTATGTTTATTGATTAGAACCTTTGATGTACCACTTTATTGATGACATTGTATCTTGCTATACCAATTTGGTTGGATCTTTGATGTTATGAACATTTATATGATGATAGACTTTCCTTGATTCTCATGATGTGTTTATGTGAGATTATCTTTATATGCAATTCTATATGATTTTTATGATGCATTTACTTTTGATTATGCTATGTATGCAATGTATCTTATATATGATATAGATAGATGAATGCAAATGATAAAGTAACTGTGATATGCTGTCTGATTTTCAATGTATGAATGCAAATGTTTTATTATGGAAATATGGATAATGAATGAATGCAACTATGTTTTTGATCTTTTGATGTATGCAACTCTTAATTTGATCCTTAACTAAATGTATGCAAATGATGTATGAATTATGATTCTTTCTTTCTTCTTTTTTTCAAATATAAGGATAATGAATAATGAGTAATTCTATGAATGAATGCAAAAGATAATTTCACATTATTGATTTGGAACCAAGGAGAATGATGTTTAAATTGAACCCCCCATTTTAAAGATTGATCAAGCTAACAAATTGAACCCCCTTTCCCTTGGGAAAATAACTACAAACCAATGCACTTAATCTAACATGAAAATGCAATGCAATGCAACTAAATTGTCACTAGCTTTTAGCAAAGAAATGCCATAGAGAAATATTTTCATCATTGGGCATTGTGGGACTGGAAAGAAAGTACAACCATCACTAACCACATCATGATGATATGAATACCACTTTATATCTCTATTTGGTAACCCTTTAGGAAACTAGTACAACCCTCACTAGTTGAATGACCAACTATGGGAGTATGAATACCGGTTTCAATGGATTCAATGTTGCAATGGGATTTTGGTATTAAGATATGAAAAATCTAAATAGCCAAGGTATCCATTTGCATAAACAAGCAAAGGTCAATCCTCCATCCTATATGAAAGTCATCGATGGTTCTTTGATGACCATGTTGTTAGATGAATTCACATAAGTTGTTGGATCTTCCTCAAGACAGTCACTCAAAGGCAAGAAAAATATCATGTCTCCATCATCGCCAACCTAGTCAAAACATCATTGATTAGCTAAAAAGATGTGATAAAAAGTCAATAAAGATCATCAAAAAGCTTCAAGTGTTTTCAATGTATCAAGATTTTCAAAAAGAATTTCCAAACATTCTGATCATTTAAGTGATGTCAATTTTTAATCCTAAATAATAAGGTCAATGAAAGTTCAAGGATCAAGTTGTAGAATCGAAATACTTGGTTGTGAACAATGATATCCATCAAAGGTTCAACAAAATCTCTCTCTTCTGAAGCTCTGAAAAGTCTCTCTCTGATATGTGACTAAAAGTAGCACTATTGAATCCGTTTGTACCAAAAATCCAATCCTTTCCTTCCCCCAAGTGATAAGTGTGATCGTGTGGCCAACTTAGGACAATAGGAAATGTAACAGTGCGGCTGAAAGGTTTTATTATGACTATGCACAAATGATGGATGCAATGAAGATTTGCAAGTGAGATGATGGAAATATAATATGTACACATGAAACTAGGAAAGACTTAAGGGAACAAAAGGTGCTTGATTGCCAAGTTTTCACCTTTTGGGTTTATTACTCTTTTTCCTTTTTCCACTTTTTCATTTTTTTTGCTACCAAGGTGCCTATTCCTAGGTTTTCACCAAGGCAACTTTTATCTTCTTTTTTTTTCTCAATTTTTTTGATCTTTTTGATTTTCTCATGTACAAAAGTGACACTTGAGTCATTGGGTATACACTCATCTGATACTCTTTCTTCTAATACTCTCTCATCTGATTAGGTATGAAACCTCTTTAAATGGATGCTATTAATGGGCTCTTGTAATTCTTTCCCATCACAATTGGCTAGTTTGTAAGTCCCCATTCCAAATGAAGAAACAATGACAAAAGGACCAAGCCAATTGCTTCCCATTTACCCTTCTTTTCCCTTTCTGCTTGATTTTTAGGGTTCTCCCTTAGCACTAAATCACCCACTTGAAAGACTCTTGGTTTAATATGCTTGTTATAGTTCCTTGAAATCCTATTTTGATAAACTTTCAAATGTTTATAGGCTTGTGCTTGATGTTCTTCTAACAGTTCCAATTGTTGAAGTTGGGCAACTCTATAATCCTCATCCATTATTAATCCTTGCAATGATACTCTTAGGGATGGGATTTCAACCTCCAAAGGTAGAACAACGTCAGCTCCATAAACCAATGAATATGGTGTAGCTCCTGTAGGTGTCCGGATACTAGTTCTATAAGCCCACAAAGCCGGGTTGTTTTGTACATGCCAATATCTTCCTGATTTATTCATCGATCTCTTCAAGATTTTAAGGATATTCTTATTTGTAGCTTCAGCTTGTCCATTTCCTTATGGATAATAAATGGAAGAAGAGTGATGGGTAATATGAAAAGTATCACAAAGTTCATCGACATCTTTTTTCTTGAATTATTTTCCATTGTCCGTGATTATGGTATGAGGAATACCATATTTGCAAATGATGTGATTAAGGATGAACATGGAGATCTATTTTCCTATAGCAGTAATCAAAGGAATGACCTCTACCCATTTAGTGAAGTATTCCATTGTCGTGATGATGTATTTGTGCCCATTGGAAGAAGGTGGATAAATCACGCCAATCAAGTCAAATCCCCATTGATAAAATGGCCAAGGTGTAACAAAAGGATGTAATTCTTATGCCGGTACATGTATCATATCCCCATGATATTGACATTTGGTGCATATTTTAACAAAGTGACAAGCATCTTTTTCAAGGTTTTCCAAAAATACCCCATGCGAAGGATCTTCTTAGCTAAGTTTAAACCGCTTGAGTGTGACCCACAAATGCCCTCGTGAACCTCACGTAAAGCTACCTTAGAACCTTCTTCCTCTAGAAATCTAAGTAAAGTTCCGTCAAGACCTTTACGATAAAATGTGTTGGAAAGGATAATATAGAGAGCCGATTGTCTTATGAAGTGTCATTTTTGGGCTCGGGATTGGTTCAAGGGTAAAAATTGGTCTTTCAGATATGTGTAGATAGGGCCATACTAAGGTGAGTCATGTCCATTAAGTAAGGCAATAATTTGGGTATTAGGAAGGTCAAATGCCATTTTTTCCAACTCTTCCACCAAGAATTCATACCTTTCATTCTGATCAGGCTTTTGGACTAATGAAGCCAAGGTAGCCATTGCATCGGCAACTCTATTATTCTCTCTTGGAATTTGCTCAAAAGTTATCAACAAAAAGTATTTTTTCCAAGCATCAATCATTGTCTTGTAAGGCATTAGCTTTTCATCTTTGGTGTTTTACTCATTATTGATTTGATTGATCACTAACTGAGAATCACCATATACTTGTAGCTCGGTGATATTCCATTCTAAAGCCATCTTGATACCAATGACTAAAGCTTCATACTCAGCTATGTTGTTGGTACATGGGAATAAGAGCTTATATGATTTGGGAATAGTATACCCTTGAGGGGTAATCAACAATATGTCGATTCCAGAACCTCCTCGTGTGTATGATCCGTCAAAGTACAATTTCCATGTTTTTGCTTCTATTTTGAAAATTGCTACATCAGGAAACTCCACTTGAGTAGGATGTGTAGAAACCAATGAAAATCCAGCTAAGTGATCTTCTATCACTTTTCCTTTAATGGAATTTCTATCCACATATTCAATATCAAACTCACTTAATATCATGACCCATTTTTCTATTCTTCCTGTTAAGGCAATTTTGCTAAGCAAGTATTTCAAAGGGTCAATCTTTGCAATGAGTTTCACTTTATGCATCAACATGTAGTGTCTTAATTTATGAGAAGCAAAGATGAAAGAAAGGCATGATATTTCCATGAATTTTTAGTTTAATTCATAGTTAATCAATGCTCTACTCAAATAGTAGATAGCTCTCTCTTTTCCTTGATCATCTTCTTGCACCAAAAGAACTCCTAAAGACCTCTCTGTTGCTAATATGTACAATAGAAATGGTTTTCATTTGATAGGAGGCATTAGAATTGGTGGATTGATTAAGTAAGTCTTCAAAAAAGTAAAGGCCTTGTCACATTCTTCATCCCATATGAAAATGGTGTCTTTGTGTAGCAATTTCGTGAATGAGTGACACTTTTCCGCTAGTTGAGAAATGAATCTCCTTATTGATTGAAGTTTCCCTTGAAGAGACCTCATTTGGCTAATGTTTATTGGAATTTCCATGTCCATGATTGCTTGAACCTTTTCAGGATCCACTTCAATACCTTTTGCTGAAACTATGTAGCCTAATAATTTGTTGGATTGAACACCAAAGACACATTTTTTTGGATTAAGCCTTACTTTGAATTTTTCCAAGTGTGTAAATATCTTTTCCAGAATTTGTACATGGTCCTCTCTTTTATGTGACTTAGCCAATATGTCATCCACATAATCTTCTAAGAAGGTGTGCATCATATCATGAAAAATGGTGGTCATTGCCCTTTGGTAAGTAGCTCTAACATTTTTGAGGCCGAAAGGCATTACATTCCAACAAAAAGTTCCCCAAGGATATGTGAAGGCTGTCTTTTCTTGATCTTCAGGTGCAATCTTAATCTGGTTGTATCGACTAAAACCATCCATCAATGAAAACATGGAGTGACTAGCTGTTAAGTCGACTATTACATCTATGCTTGGTAGTGGGAAGTCATCTTTGGGACATCCAAGATTGAGGTCTTGAAAGTCCATGCATATGAAAATGGATTTGTCATGCTGGGTAACTGGTACAATATTTGATATCCATTCCACATAAGCAACTTCTCTTATGAACCCCACTTTCAACAACTTCTCCAATTCTACTTTAACTAGGAGAGCTACGTGTGGATGTATTTTCCTCAATTTTTGCTTGACTGGTTTAACCCCTGGTTTAACATTCAAGTGATGCATGATGAAGTCTAGATCTAATCCTGACATGTCAGCATACGACCATGCAAAATTCACTTGCTTTTCTTCGAAAAATTTGATGAAGTCCTTTCTCTCTAAAGGTGTAAGTGAAACTGCTAAATGTATGAATTTGGGCTCCAATTCTGTTCCAATTTTGACTTTCTCCATTGGCTCTATGAAAATTGTTGATCTTTCTTCTTCATGTGTGGGTAAGGTATCCAACCTCTCTTCCTTAGGTGCCATAGTTGGGATTTCACCATAGGAAACATCCTTTATCTTTACTTTTTTTGGTTCTAGTGCTGCCACATGGTGGTTTTCACCACTAGAACTTTTCAATTTTTTATCTTTTTTCATTTTTTCATTTGGATTAAGAGGTTGGACCCCTACCTTTCTCATCATGTTTGGATTAAATTCTTCAGTGAAAGAGGGCTCAACCACATTTAGGTATTGTGTCATTGCTTGGTCATTGGGAAAGTAGAGTAAGTCACTTGGTTTGGTTAAGTCCCAATAAATAAGTTCAGGATGCATCAAGAGTAAAGATTCACTTGGAAAATTGTCATTGGATGGATTTAAGGACATGACCTTGTTAGATGGTTCATACATTGTATCGTTAAGGTCAATAACATGAGCTTTCTCAAGATGATCCATGGAAGAAGGATTGAAGTCCTCTTCACTTGAGTCCTCTAAGCCTTCTACGGGAAAGAATGCATGCGGGTTAAAATTAACATTCAAATCACTTTCCCACGAAGGTACCCAAGGTTCACCTATCCATGGTTGAGTAATGTGTGCTTGCCCTATAGGAAGTATCTTTGGATCCTCACTATCTTGAGTATGTTCTTG
The DNA here is from genome assembly GCA_027943335.1 of Chamaecyparis obtusa. Lineage (NCBI taxonomy): Eukaryota > Viridiplantae > Streptophyta > Pinopsida > Cupressales > Cupressaceae > Chamaecyparis > Chamaecyparis obtusa. Next base: position 1,049,712 of record BSBK01000808.1, on the reverse strand, counting down.
AGGAACATTAGTATAAGAATGTATGATGACAATCTCTTTGTCCTGGCAAGAGTCTTCGGATAAAGAATCCCACTCATATTCTCTAGAATCATCACTATCAACATCAGATTCTACCATGTTCACTTTCTCATAACAATCATGCATAGGACTAGAACTTTCTCCTTTGCATTGGTAACCTACCCCTGATTTTTCTTCTTTTGACCTCCAAGAAGGCTCAATAGGTTCAAGCAAACCTCTATTTCTCCTATCTAATGGTCCTCTTCCCTTATATCCCATTTTTTGCATAATTTCAAAACCCTTTCCATATTGGTCAGTTTGTATATTAACGTGTTGAACCCTTTCTATGGGATTGTTTGAGGTATTACTTTCATCCTTATAAATCCATTGTAAAACCTCATTGTCTTTATTCTCAAATGCTAATTTTTCACTCTCTCTTATGCAATGAGAGTTGTATTTGTGAGGAAGATGCTCTTTATAAGATTTTCCATGTGTTTTTGGAGAAGTAGGCAAATCAAATAGAGAAACAAAATATTCGCCTACTCCTTTAGAACCAATTCTACATTGTTTTTCAAATGTGTGCATCATCTCACTCATTTATTTATATTTGTCTTCTTTGGCTTTGTCTCTTTCTTTTTTGGTAGGTTTAGCAAGTTCCACCTCTGGTATGGATGTTTTTCTTGAATTCTCCTTTGAACTTGGACCCTCATAACTCACTTTTTCCTTTCCTTTAGTCGATGTAGTTGAGTTAGTTTGAATAGGGTTTGAAGTAGAGGTAATATTTGATGTTAACTTGGGATCATCACCTTTAGTTTCTTCAATGGTAGTATTTGGAATAATCCCTTCACTATTATGAGGAATAAATAATTCATGTAGAGGCTTTAATGTGCTACAATATTGAAAAGGATTTGAATCCCCTCCAATTGTGATTGCTTCTCCCATGTATGGAAATTTGATACATTGATGGTAGGTAGAAGGAACTGCTTGCATCTCATGTATCCATGGCCTCCCCAATAAGATATTATAAGTTACTTTCATGTCTAGGACTTGACATACGATGTCCTTTTTGATAGGGCCAACTTGAATGGGTAAGACAATCATGCCTTTTGAAGATCTCTCCTCCTCATCATAAGCCTTTATGGTAATTTGTTTCTTAGGATCAATAGAAGATTTAGATAAACCTAAAGACTTGACCAAATTTAGAGTGCAAATATTAAGACCAGCTCCACCATCTATGAGAACTCTCTTAACCCTATGTCTTTGAATGAGGACTTCTATATGCAATGGAAAATTTTGAGGATGAGTGATGGACATATCATCTTGATCTGGAAATGAAAGAAAATGTGGTGCAATGAGGTGTCCCACCATGTTTTGAAACTTCTCTTCCTCCAAGTTAATAGGAACATTAGTCCCCAATAAGGCTTGTTCCAAGATCTCCCTATGATTTGGAGATAATTTTAACAACTCCAAGATAGAGATTTGGGCTGGAGTCTTTTGTAGTTGGTCCACCAAACTATATGACTTTATTGTTATAGATGGTTTTTTAATCACAATACTTGATTGTGTAGGACCAATAGGTTTAGGATCAGCCCCTTGTAGGGTAATTCTTGAAGTCTATCCCCTAGTAATGGCGTAAGATGTTTCTTCATTGGGCTATTCCTTGATTACAACAACATTGATATCATGCTCATGTTTAGATAATGTATTGATGGTGTTGTCATAATGATGAGAAAAATTAACATTATTGTTTCCTTGCTTATTTGAATTAGAAGATTCGTCCTTCTCATCATTATAGAAAGGTTGCTTAAATGTCATGTGATCTTTATTGTTTGGAGGCCCTTCTATCTTTATCACACCATTGTCAATAAAATCCTATACCACATTTTTCAACTGCAAGCAATCATTTGTGGTATGTCCTCTATTTCTATGGTATTCACAATGACTAAACTCACTCCACCAGTTGGGCTTATTTTGCGGTTCATAAGGTTGAGCTCTAGGCAAATCAATAATCTTATTAGCAATGAGAGTTCTCAATGCATTCACAAGGGGTTTACCCAAAGGTGTGAATGTCCTCTTGGGAGATGGTGTAAAGAACTTAGACTTGTTAGCCCCTTGATTGTTCCCAAAGTTGTTATTATTGGTACTATTGTTAAAAGACACTTTGGAAACTTGATTTGCATTGTTCACTTGAGTAGGTGTTCTCGTGAGAGTAAAAGGAGTGACTTTCAGATTATTAGAGTCAACAATCCCATCATTGACCACACCTTTATTGTTGTTCCTCAACCCAAATTGGTTATAGTTATTATAAAAATTCTTATTATGATTGTTATTGTTGTTGGAGGTATTGTTGTTGCTACCATTCTTGTTATCCTTATATAGCTTTAGTTTTCCACTTTTAACCAATACCTCCTCTATAGTCACTCCATTTTCAATAAGATCTTGAAAAGTCTTAGGACATTGCATCCTTAATCGATAATTCATTTCATTACTCAAGCTATTTATAAATATATCCATCTTTTCTTTTTTTGGTACACTTCAAGGGTATCTATCAAGTACCGTCCTCCATCTTTGTAAGAAAAGTATGAATCCTTCTCCCTCTCTTTGCTTGGTGTTGCATAAAGTAATCATTGTAACTTGATGTTTGATATTATATGAATAGTGTGTTACAAATTTAGAAGCCAGCTCTTCAAAAGTCCGGATGTCGGAAGGTAATTTTGAAAACCATTCCATGGCCATGCCTCTCAGACTCTAGGAAATAACCTCATTAAATAAGTAGTGTCATGCGTGAACTCCAAGCTCAATGCACAAAATTCCCTTAAATGATCTTGAGGATCAGATGCTCCTTCATATTTATCATACTTAGGAAATACAACATTACTAGGGAATGGTATCATGATTAAACTCTTGTCAAATGGAAAAGGACACAATGCCTCTATTGAAAAGGGTTTTGGAGCCCTGCTTTGCTTGATTGTGTGCAATTGCATTTGGAATAACTTAAATTGCTTATTCATGACATCAATCAGATTATCATCAACTTTCTCTTTCTTAAGTTGATTGACATCATAGTCACGAGGGAGTTTAAGACCCTTTTGGGCTAGGTCTACAAAATATTTCTCTTTATATCTTTCCAACGCTTTTTCCATGAGCTTTAAGAAGTATGGGCTTTGTATGGCTTCATTAGCCTTTTCATCAGTGGCATCTTCAGCTATTGGTTCACCATTGCCCCCATTGTTAGTGTTGTATAACCCTTGATTGTTAGGGTCTATTCCTCCATTGTTGGTATTTGACCCTGGGTTGTTTGGGTCAATACCTCCTCCATTGTTATTATTACCATGGTTACCTTTATTGGTTTGATCTGAACCCAAATTATCAGAATAAATCATGTTGGTTTCTACTTCTTGAACGGGTTCTTGTGGTATTCTTGGGGCAATAAATGTACCACTCAGAAAAGGAAGTTCTTGCCTTAGATAAGTTATGTCTACTTGCAAGGTTTTCTTTACATAATATGATCGAGTGAAAGCCAACATGAGCATACAAGCTCTTGGAAATGGGCATGATCTCACTTTCTTGTGGCCAAATCCTTACAAAATTTCCAAAATTGTTCAAAACTAGGATTTCTAACTAGGTAGGATATTGGAACAGATAGAATGTCGAAAAGGGTACTCAAATATGAAATCAAATTTTTTTGAAACCCTCAAGAAATGCTCACTATTTTCCCTTCTTTGTTTCTAGGTGTCACTTGCCTGTGTGTAGGCATGACTTAACAATTATTATGCAGTTACTGGAACTAGGCTAAGCGACATTCTGCAGGTTAGCAAGTGGCATTTCTATATTGATAGGCATTTTTTAACTCTTTCCAGGTGTTTCTTAAAATGTCATAGGCATGACTTACTTATTGATAGGTGTTTCCTGAATAGTCACACACATGATTTCACTGTGTATAAGCGATTTTTCTCTATGTGCAGGTGGCACTTTGCATACCAGGTTGTAAATTTTTGAATTTTTAAAAGTTTTGGGATCAAGTCTACAAAATATTCTTGCTTGAAAATGAAGTACAAACACAACACACACATCAAATTTGTACCATATCCATAAAACCACACTAAAAGTGTATGTTCTAGATCATTTTTCACAAGTATAAACAAGAATATCTTCCACGCAATCTCCCTAGAGTCAGATTTGGCTTTTAAACACGTTTGGCTCTACAAGGCAGATTACTACTTGATAGGATTTTAATGAACATCTCTGTTCTAGATTTGTCAAGCTCTTTTACCCACTTGCGGGCTTCCCACATGCACAAAAAGCACGATTTGGCACAATCCAAAAGGACTACTAGAGGAAGTGAAGAACACTTGCACACAACCTAGTCATTCTCCTATTAAGGAAGAATGTATTTGTTTATAGTGGGTCAGATAGTATCACGGCTAAAGCGATTGTCTCCCACTTGGGTCATTCCCTCTCAGTGTCCTCGTAAGGAAATTATCGGGAGGCAGGCCCTCTAAAGATCTAATTTAACTAGCATGTATAGAAAAGAAAGAAATTGAACTTAGTTCAACAAGTTTTGGAATTTGGTTCACTTAGAAAGTGAAGAGCATATCGCTATTTTTGTTCTTTGTTTGAAACACTTCAATCAAATTTTTTGTTTTTCAACCTCTTGACAAGGAGATTCTTATAAATGAAATGTTTGGTTAATTCCTCCCTTTCTTCCTACCAAATTGAAATAACATGTTTGGCTTTTTGATCCACTTCAAAAAATGGAGAGAATATTGCTAATGCTTGTTCAATTTAACAAATAGTAAGGTTTTTCTATTAATCTAGATTCAAAGAATAACCACAATTTAAGCAATGCAAGCTTGATTTGAAAAATACCTCTTTTTGTAGCTAGCAAAGGCTAGGCACTTTTTTGAGGTTTTTGATGTTTATTTGCTTACTCACCTAGTGGCTATCATTTCTTCTCCAACTCCTCCAACAAATTAGTCAACACAGCCATACAAAGTGAAGGAAACCAAAAGGAACAAAGTGAAATTGCAATTAAGTGTTTTTGACAAGATTTTGCAAAGAAAACTTCAACAACTTAATGCAAGAAAATTTAATTCAAAGTAGGGAATTTATTCTTGTAAGCATCTAACACCTTAATGTAATGAGCAAACAGCTTTTCTTCTAATCCCAAACTTTCCAGAATTGAAGCACTATGAATCTCTTTTTGACGTTTAATTTGGATTCTTACCTCTTTGCTTTCTTGAGTGATTTTGCTCTTTGGTTTTCAAACTTTCCTATGTTTTCTCATCTGCAGGAAAAACATAGACAGAGAGTAAGAAAGCATAATTTAATAATCTGACAGCAAATTTAAGTAGAAAACACTAAGCATCATTTATTAGCTAAAGAGTGTCAGTTAAAAATTAGCAGGTGTGACTTTAAGATTCACAGGCGTCACTTTCTAGTGACTCAACCGACTTTTAAAGATCAATAAGCATAACAATTTAAATTCTAGGTGTAAAGAGTAGTGAAAATTGCATAAGATAAAATATCCAAAGCGGCAAAGAATAACTACTAAGCATCAGTTAACAACTAGCAAGTGTGATAGATCATTGTAAATTGCGTAATAGAAATCATCACAGGCAGCAAAGAACAACTAATAGGCGTTAGTTCTCAAATCGTAGGCATCGCTTTACGCTCTCAGGTGTAACACTTTATCTCACAAGTGTCAGAAGAATAAAAGACAGAATAGAAAGAATCTCGTAGGTGTTAGTCAACTTCTTCTAAGCATCGTCAGAATGTTCATTGTAATACCCAAAAAATGGGCTATAGGTTCATTGACCTTCTACATCGACACATCGAACAAAATTGATACAAAAGTCCTAACCAAAGGCATATTTGCACATTTGCACATCAGTTTATCAAAAACCTAATTGATTATCTTAATTCTGCATCAGGGAATATTCCTTGAATATTCCTAATTTATCATAATTATTTTTAATTGAATATTATTTGGCGATAAATATCATTATTTATCCTAAAGTTGATTAATTGAATATGATGAATATTTAATTAATTAATTTAATTATGCCACTTAATTATTTAATTAGATTTAATTACATTTATTCCTAATTAATATTATTTTATTTTGACAATAAATCAAAATTCCTACAAACAATCAATTGAACATTTATTTAATTGATTTAAAATCAAAGTTGTCAAATTTAATGATTTAATTAGAATAAAGTTTAATTTAATAATTGATTAATCCATAAATTAATTGTTTTAATTTAAAATCAGTTAAGTTGAGAATAAATCACTTTATTTTTAAATTAATTCAAATTAAATCATGCACAATCAGAAAAGCAGTCAACTTTAAAACAACTATTATTTTCAATTTTCTAACTTTCTAAACTCAACATCTGATGATGAGTTGAAAAAGTGAACTAAAACTCTATTTTGAGATAAAAACTACTTTTGCATGATTTTATGAGTTATTTTATTCTAATTTCTTGTTAACTCAAAAATCAACCTGAGTTTATCAAGAGTGATTTATGGCTTTTCTCAATGCATCCTCAAGCCCTGAATTTCTTTAAAATCAAGGCTCAGCTCTTCACAATTTATCTCTCGAATTTGCCCAATTACTCTGGCGAATTAACATCTGAAGAATCAAGCTCTTGCACACAAGGAGCTTGTGAGATTTTTGTTATTGTTTCTGCGGGTTCATAACATTCATTCATAGCATAGCATTGTTAGATTAATTATATATTAATTTCAATTCATTATAGATTAATTTCATACAGTTTTTCATCTTACTGCATTCAAAATCCAAAAAAATAGATTAATCTGCGTTTCATCTTCATTGCTTTCAATTATTTAAATCCTTCATTTAGGTGTTGCATTGTCACTGATCTTGGTCTAATCTAAGAATACCATACTCGCACCTACTAGTAGGCAATAAATTGCCTGGTTAGCTTAGTTTCATTTATTTATAGATTTCTTTGATTTGCTAACCTCTAATGTTTTACTGAAGTGTTGTGTTCACAGCTAGGTACAATTTTAACACACACATTTTTGGTGCCCACCGTGGGGCCCTAAAATGGGTTTCCATTCTATTCTATCAAATTTCTATCATTTTTCTCGAACCCACAACCACAAGGTTAATTTTTATGAGTTTTGTGATAAATTTCTGGGCTGTTTTTCAAGAAATATGATTGGTATTTTTATTGGTACATGCACATATGACATGATACAGATCCAAAATTTATATTTATGGAAAGGTATTTGAGTTAAATTTCATTTTTTGCTAGTTTGGATTAATTTCATCTTGATTTGCAAAAGTTATGATCATTTTAGTACAGACTGGTCAGAACCTAATTTTATGAAATCTAATTGATGTTTTTATTGGTACATGCACATATTATATGATACAGATCCAAAATTTATATTTCTGGAAAGGTATTTGAGTTAGCTTTTATTTTCTATTGGTTTGGATTAATTTTGTCAAAAGTTATGATCATTTTAGTGAAGACTGGTCAAAACCTAATTTTATGAAATCTGACTGATGTTTTTATTGGTACATGCACATATGAAATGATACAGATCTAAAATTTATATTTCTGGAAAGTTATTTGAGTTATCTTTCATTTTCCATTGGTTTGAATTAATTTCATCTTGATTTGCAAAAGTTGTGATCATTTTAGTGAAGACTGGTCAGAACCTGATTTTATGAAATTTGCCTTATGTTTTTATTGGTACATGCACATATGACATGATACAGATCTGAAATTTATATTTTTAGAAAGGTCTTTGAGTTAGCTTTCATTTTCCATTGGTTTGAATTAATTTTGTCTTGATTTTCAAAATTTATGATTGATTTAGTGCAGATTGGTCATAATCTAATTTTTTATGACAGCAGGTTTTTCGATTATCAAATGACATATTATCTTTGACTAACCTGATTTTCTACCACGTGGGGTTGACAAGTTGTGTTTATTTTTTGATGGATTTTTATAAAAATGGGTTGCATGTACAAGAATAGGTAATTTTTTCATAACAATGGTTTGTATGCGCAAGTGTAGGTACATCCCGTGGGTACAAAAGATAGAAGACAAATGCTCAAAAATTGCTAAAACACGTAAAATCTACTAAGCGCGTTGCAAGGAACTCAGGTATTCTATTACATTTGATAAGACTTCATTTTGGGACATAAAATGAACTCTCTTGTGTCAAGCTTGAGTGCCTTTACAACTTTCATAATTCACACTTCAGTTTTGGGCTATAAAACGAACATAGATTTGTTTTTTTCATATCTGTTACACATAGTAAATAGGCCCTATGAACACTATTTGTGGATGATCTTGAGAGAGTGGGCTTCATTCACTTGTTCATGCATGTGAAGCTCTTCTTGATGACAGATCCCCTTGTAGGTAAGGAGGATAATGTGATTGTCTCACATTCTACTGGGTTTGGTCCTCAACTTTTGATCGATACGTTCTCTATCCAAAGAGATCGATAGACATAGTTATTGACATCACAAATCTTGGTGAGATAATTTTAGTCTTAGCATGTCAGATTAATCTATTTGTTGTGTTTGGGTAAAAGTGATAAGGCTAGAGGATTATGCTCTAGTCCCTTTTTGGGTATGATTAGAAACTCAAACCCTTGGATCTGGACCAAGTCCCCATGTGGTATCTTTTGTGAGTCACCTTTAGAGAGGGTTAACCGTAGTGGAAATTCCTTTTATTGGGTCAACCACATGGACAGAACCTCAAGTCGTAATAGCCATTTTCACCATGGTAGCAACAACCGTTATATAAATGTCTTTGTGGAAGAAATCTCCACAAGTGTGGTCTCTTGTTGGGCTGTCAGATCTCCCTAGCAGCTCCCGATTGATTAAATTCTTGGACTGTGTCAAAACCCCGGTGCGCCTGGATTGGAGTTCACCCTCTTAAGATCACAAAAGTTGCAGAGTCAAACCATTACTAAAATCCCTAGTGAGGCTAAAAATATCAAAAGTACAAACAAAATTAAAGAATTTGAAAAATATCAAAAAAATTGAAAAAAATCAAAAGTAAAAAATAATTAAAATATCAAAAATACAAAAAAATGAGAAAAAGAAAAAGTGCCTTGGTGAAAACCTAGAAACATGAACCTTGGTAGCAAAAATAAAATCTCTACCAAGATGGTGATAACCCAGCAAACAGGTGCCACTTGTTCAAAATGCTCCATCTATCAGCACAATCTTGGTCTTTCCCAACTTTTAGTCTTGCTTTAGTTTGTACATATCTCCTGGTTTGTTTCTGCATTCCTATTTTCAATAAAGTCAGTTTGTACACCAATCATCTCAAACGTCTATATCCTATCAAATGCCTAACACTTGGGGGCAATCAATGTCATATCCTATGGTCTCCAGTATACCTCAAATGAGTCATATCCAGTCAAAGTCCTTTGAAAGCTCATTTGAGTTACTTTGTTTGTCTCCTCTCCAGAAAGGATTTTGCATCTACAACAATGCAATCAAACATCAACACAAACTAAAAACAACCTTTTCTTCACATGTTTTTATCTCCTTGTATGCTTACTGATTCACATTGAGATTTTTGCATATTATGTCCCTTTGAGCTCTTCGATGATGTCCTTTATCAGATTTAGAGAGTGATGACTGGGGGCATAATCTTTTCTTTGTCTTCTACTTGTATGTGAAAATCTAACAACTTTGGAAATTCTGGATTGAAATGGTGTCCATCTATAAGAGCCTCCATCTCATATTGGATGGCCATGAGTACCTTGACCATTCATACCCAAAAAATTCAAGGAAGTTTGATCTAACTATTGTCTTTTTGAGTGAGTTCTTACTCCTACTGTGAAACGTGATCTTACCTAAGGATGTGAATGATAAAAGGTCACTACAGGTAATTCACATTGGATTTATAATGATCTCTCAACTACTTGATGTGTTTGTACCGCAAGACATATTTAGGTCATCACAACATCTATGTTTTGATGCTTATACAAATTGCTATATCAAAATGGGCATGATATTCAAGTCATCTTAGCATTTGTGCCTTGGTGCTTATATCTAATCCAACATTCTGAAAACAAAATCAATATTCATATGTCCATGGTTGTCTAGCTAGTGGGCGTTGTACTGACTTTTGAGCATACAAATCAATATTCATATATTCATAGTTTCCTAACTAGTGGATGTTGTATTGATTTATTCGGTTACCTACTAAAAATTCAATGATGAAAACAAATGACACGTGATCAGTGACTAGGTCCTAGGTCTTAGGTCTGCATTTCACTTTGCACTTTGCATGATTGCATTTATCTCATGATTTCCAAATTAGCTCGATGCTTAATGATTCTCCAAAACTATGCTAAACATGACACAAGGACTGAGCATTGTATGAAGGTCCCTCCAACAAAACAGCAAGTAGAATCCATTTTTGGGATCAAAATCGAAATCTAAGATCATTTACATTATCAAAATCATGATTTAAAATTTTTGGACCCACGATGGTTGACTGCTTGTATAATCGACCTTCTATACATCACAGAAATCCAGAATTCAACTTAATTGATTTTCTAACATCAAACTATCAAAATTTCAACTTGGTCAACCATGGTCAACTCATGGTCAAACCTAGTCAAACTTGGTCTCCAGGACCTCTAAATGATTACTCTGGTGAAATTGCACACGAAGAATCAAGCTCTTGCGACAGGCAACTTTGTGAGATCATTTCATAGTTTTTCATAGCTTTGCATATCAATTCTTATAATTCTTAGATTAATCTACATATCAATTTCATACATTCTAGATTAGATTCATACAGTTTTTCATCCTATTGCATCAAAAATCCAAAAAAATAGATTAATTTGCACTCATATTTCATTGCTTTCATCATTTTAAATCCTTTGTTTAGGTGTTGCATTGTCACTGATCTCGGTCTAATATGAGAATACCATACTCGCACCTACTAGAAGGCAATAAATCATCTGGTTAGCTAGTTTCAATTACATTGTAGAAATTTTGCTAACCTCTAATGTTTTACTGAAGTGTTGTGTCTATAGGTAGGTACAATTTTCACACACACATTTTAGTCAGAAGAATAAAAGATAGAATAGAAAGAATCTCGCAGGTGAAAGTCAACTTCTTTCAAGCATCATCAGAATGCTCATAAGCATTATTAAATTGTTTGTAGGCATCACTTCTCCTATTTTCTGCAAAATTTACGTAAAAGTGAAGCAAAAAACACACAAAACTTGATAAAAATTATAGAAATGAGGCTCAAAACCCCACGGTGGGTGCCATTTGTGTGTGAATGTTTTACACCTTCATGAAATTAGGATAATCAACTACAATTCTATGAAAATACAATACAAATTTGATCTAAGAATTGAAATTAACATCTATGACATCTCATGGTTCTCTATCCAAGCTTGGTAAGTAGAGCTCTCAGCCTTATTCTCTGCTAGTGACAATCCTAGGATGAGAAAATGATAGTACAATGCTTAATCTAGCTCTCAACTCTCAAATGTGATACAAAGGTCAACTCAGATGCTCTCAATTGCTCATAAATTTCCTATAATGATGATGCTTTGCACTTGAATTCTCTAGTATATTTATGCTCTCAAAATGACTCTTATTTATAGTAAAATCCCAAGGGTAGGGGGTAGAGTTATTTAATCATGATTTAGCCTTGGTTGAGTCAAAAACTTTGAAATGTTTTTAAATGGGGGGACAATTTAAATGATTGTCTCAAAGGTTTGGACAAAAAGACAAATTTGAGTGGTTGAGATTCAAAGTTGAAATGTGTGATTGAGATTCAACTATTTTGGAGTGATCCATGTGCTTTTGTTCTCAATTCTTATTGGTTGCTCAAATTTTGTTGAAATATATTAGGATTAATTAAATTCCATCAATTAATTAAATTAGCCATGTAAGGGAATAGGTTCAATTTGATTTTTGATTTAAAAACTATACAATTAATTGATTAAAATCAATTATATAGTGTGATTCACCCCTTTAAGCTTGATTTAATTATTTAATGTCATGATTTGATTTTTCCTTTGATTTAAATGATTTTGTCCAATTTGATTAATAAATGTCCATTTAAAATTGATTTGATCTTTTTTTATGAGAATTAGAGCATTTTGCTGAGATTTTGCAATTTGAATGATTTTAAGACAGTTGCCTAGTTTTTTATGTCTACACATATCTTGTTGTGTTGTGTTATTCCGATGTGTTGTTCTGAAGCTACAATGTTAGACTGTCCTTAATTGGATCCCCCTCCCTTGGCACTGCGCCAATTTAACACACACATGAAAAGTGGCCTAAAAGAGCTTGACCAATTAAACTAAAAAGGAACCTATGGAAGGGGTATTACACCTTGGGTGGCCTCTTCCCTAATGTTTGGCCCTAAATTTGAATTGGGGTCCCATGTAGTGGGTATTAGAATGATTTTTATACCTATGTTGGCCTCCTTAAAATTTTGAAACCTAAAATGTTGCGAGAGGTATACAAGTGGCCTATGTCTCCTAATTTTGGTAACCAAGATCAAGATTTCAAGTGCTCTCCTACAATTTTATATCCAAGCATTAAAGATAAAATTTTGAAGCATCCAATGCATTTTTTAAGGCAATATTATCCATTGTAGCTATCTTCTCTCCCATGATGGCCAAGTAGCAAAGTTTTCAATCAAGAAAGAAGATCATTTGTCCATCTACATATATTCATCCATCTATTTTTCAAGGAAAGAGTCAATAAAGTATAACAACATTAAAGATCTTTGAGGATTATTCATAGATCTATGCATTTGTAAAAGGCATACTTTATTCTTCCCCATTTTCCAACATTCAAAGTCAACATACAACTACACTCAAGCAAGCATCTTCATAGGCATCACAATTTTAATATTGGTTTATAAAAGTCTATACATTTACAAGGTAGATCTAATATTCACCTTTACACCTACATGCTTTCCTTTTATGAAATTTCATTTTTATTTCACGGTTGATTCCTTGGCTGGGATTTGAGAAAGGAAAGCCCCTTTCAACCCACCATTTTCCCCATTTTTTGTGTGTAGGAACATGTAAAAAAACTTGTCATTGCCATTTTGAATTCGGATCATTAGAAAATATTGGGAATAGGACAACTCAGGAAACCTCTTCGAGGGAATAGGATGGCTCAGACAACCTCTTCCTAGGAACATGATGCCCTGGGTGACCTCTTCCTTGCAATTCAGCTTCAAATTGAAGCCATATGTCAGTATAGCTTTCTAGTTACTACTTTTGGTACTTAAAGGTTACTCTTTGTTTTTGTCAATCTGTGTAATCTGAAACCTATTATTTCAGCTAATTTAGTCTTCTATCTTGTATCATCCAATCAAATTACCTTAAATCCAACTTATTACAATACATTATTGTGAAGAATCATTGAATCACTTAGCGCTTAAGTCCTACTTGGGAATAGTGTGTTATCTTCCTTCCTATTATGCATTAGGAAAAGGAGGACAATCCAATATCTCATGCATGTATTAGTTTTCTCTCTTTTTCTTATTGTACATTTTGGTGAACCCAACTTATAACATTTCCACTTTTGACTTGATGATAAGATGTGCTCTTCATTAAGTTTCATATATAATTATATTTTTTAATTATATTCATAAACTCAATGAGTGTTTGCATATTTATTTCAAAATCTCTATTTGCATTTGTTATACATTCCTTTCTTTTCCTTGTGTATGATTATTATCATGCATTGAGTCCTACATATAATTTTTCAATAAGAAGCCATAGACTTATGGGTTCTTTTGATCCCAAGTACTCTATGTTTCCTAGGAATTTTGATGAAACAAGCATGCCTACTAATAAAATTCCCACTATTGTTGAGAATCCTTATTCCCACTCTTATTATGATGAAGATGATACCTTAAGAGTGTCCCTACCCAAGTGAAAAAACCTTCCCATAATTTTGAAAATTTTGAGAAATGGTTAGGTCAAAAACATTCTAATATAAAATCCATCTCTTTATTAGAAACAATGAGGAATATGATTCACAATTATGAGACTAGTGTTGATTTGTTGTGTTCTATTTCCTATCTTATTGATAATAATGTTAAAATTGTTAAAAAATGTACTCAAGACCCTGTTTTAAGTCAACCTCCTACTAGTTTTGAGTGTTCTATTCCTATTCCTATTTCATTACCTAGTGTTTCTACTTATGCTCCACCTCTCATGCCTACATTTGTTTCAACCTTTATTCCTACACATGTCAGTCTTGGACATATTCCTAATCCTATCATTCCTCCTCCTTCAAGCATTCCATGTGTTTCCCAACCTTCATCCATGCCTACCTATAATAATGTTCTATTTTAATATTTTAATGTTTCTTTCATTTCTCATAATGCTCCAAACCTTTCACACATGTCTCATACCAACCTTTAGATTGAATCCACTATTAATAGTCTTTCTCAAATTGTCTCATCCTTGCAACAAAAAACCACCTCCATGACTCAATCCAAATTCAATATTCTCACTTGTTACATTGCTAGCCCTTTATCCTTATACATCATTCATGTCATTATCCCTCAATACATGAAAATACCTCACTCGGAGACTTATACTGGTAAACATGATCCCTTGACTCATGTGAAGACATTTCAAACATTATTTAGTGTCTTCTTTCATGATCCTAAACTCATGGCTAAAATATTTACTAGAACATTTATAGATAAGGCCTTGCAATGGTGGTGTTCTTTGCCTCCTTATTCTATTGATTCTTTTCAAAAAAATTCTAATGCTTTTATTTAACAATTTGAAAAAAAATTGAGCCTAATATTTCATTGAATAATTTAATGGATTGCAAACAAGGTGTTAAAGAAAAAGTAACTAATTTCATTGGTCGATTTAAACACTTGCATGCTCATATTTCTTATCCCATGTCTGATATTAATGTGCAACGTATTTTCATTACTAATTTACAAAAAGACACAAGAGATGAGATATTTCTTTCTAAATTCTCTTCCTTTACCCTATTGTGTTTTTTTCTTCATAATTATCATCTTCAAGAGAGAAAATTTGAGAGCGCTACTCCAATGGCTTCGGTTGATAAGAGTGATGCCACATCCCAACCTTTCCAAAAGTTTCAAAAATATAAAGGCTTCATCAAGATCAACAATTCATCAAACATTGATGCACAAGTGATAGCAGCATCCAAAGGTGTGACTCCTTTGTCATCTATTTTCAAACCTTTTCGTAATTTTATGCATTTTTATAAATCTTTGTATAATATGATATTGAAGTTGACCAATGCTAATTTTTTAACACTTCCTCCCATTAAACCAATTGATCCTTCAAAATAATCTTCCAAAAAATTTGATCCCAAATTTGTTTTCCAATACCATCGTCAACTTGGTCATGATACTGAGAAATGTTTTTGTTTTAAATCTATTATCTGAGACCTTGTTGATTCTAATGTTATATATTTTGAGGGTGTTAATGATTAAGGAAACAAATCCATTGACCCTACCAACCAAAACTTTCATATTTATACCAATCCCTTACTTTCTCATTCTACCAATACTATTGAGTCTACCCACTCTTTTCTTTTTTCATCCACCAATATTGTTGATCCTCCTACTATTGTGAAATACGATAATGAATGTACGGAAGCCAACAATGTTGTTAAACTTATTGATTATTCTGAATGTGTACCCAAATTTACACCTGAGATTTTCATTATATTTGATCCTAAGGAGACTACTAGGGCACCTAACAGTCCTCTTTATATTATTATAAATATTAATGGTCTTCTCCCTTATGGATTCCTTATAGATCCTACTTGCATGGTGAATTTTATGATTGAAGAACATCTTTAAACAAGACACCTCCAACAAGAATCCTATGACAAATCGAATGTGATAATAAAATTTTTCAATGGTGTCACTTGTCCTACCCATGGTTCCATTATCTTCCCCGTGGAAGTTGGTAAGAAATCCTTAGATGTCACCTTTGTTGTCATCCCAACTTCTGATCAATTTCAAGTTACACTTGGCCTTTCTTAGCTCACTTTAATGAAGCTATTGTCTCTCCTATCCATAAGTGTTTGAAATTTTCCCATGATGGAGAAATGAAAATGATTAACCATAGTCTCTATAAGATTTTTGCTAGACATGGGAACTTTGACCTTGAATTATTTTAGCCTAACATTCCTCAACCAATTCAACCTTAAAAAAGATTTAGTTTGGTTTTATTTTTCTTAGAAGAATATGATTTCTGATGATATTGGAAGTTTTCATCAGCACCAGATGGACAAAAAATTCATTTGACTTGTGGAAGCAACGATGTGAGAATGCATAGAGCACAAAGTCCATTAAGATGCTTACCAAGGTATTTATTGGTAGTTAACATATGTATTATTTTCAAGAGACATTAGTATTGCCACGTTACTATGATGACTTCCAAAGGATATGGTCATATACTTATAGATTTCCTCATGATTTCTAACTTAATAATTTTTGAGACAAAAATCTTTCAATTCATTAGTTTATAAAAATACACCAGTGGGTATAATAAGGTCTCAAGGTAATAAATGTACTCTATCTTCTTGGAAATATCTCAAACTGAGATTTTGAGAGCTTGCATTGACTGTGCACATTCAATGTTATTCATTATCTACCATGAAGAACAAATACATCTCTAATGTACATAATAGCTACTTTATAGTTTTTTTTTTTAATGTTTTGGCACTATGTATGGTTCTGTTATCTAAACAATATGCAAGAGTAAAAATTTCTTATCATTTTACTTAACAACCATTTAATAGTAGCATATGGAATGTGTGATCATTATCTTGTGCTTTATTCTCACCATGGTTTAAGCCAAACCTTGTTAAACATATAGGAGAACATCATAAAAAGATCAAGCATAGGCATCTGAGCAAGCAAGCAACGAAAAAAATTATATAGGCATCATTATATAGTAGCATGAAATAGATAACAATTAATTTTCAAGAAGAGGTAGGGTTCTTAGAAAAACCCAAGTACACTAATGGATCAAAGTTCTCTATTCTTTCATTCATTATTTGATAGATATCTGTTATTTTTTATATGAGATTGTTCACTTTGTGGGAATCTTTCACTATTTTGTAAAGATTTTGGTGCATTCATAGTTTCATTCAAGAACATTCACTGTCATGAAAGTATGTTAAGAAACAAGCAATGTTTGTTCCATGAAACCACTAATTATTCTATGTCATCTGGAGGAGAGTTCAATGAGATACAAAGAATGATTTTCAAGGTTCAAAATTGAGATTGATGAGGTAGTAATTGTTATGTGGAATCAATGATTGCTCTAAGAATTTATCCACTCTCTTGACGAGTAAAGTTGCTATTGTTGCTGATGTTTTCACTATTATAAAACTTTTATCAATAATTCAATCATCTATGGTTTATGGATATTGGAAGCAACTGCTTTGTTCTTGTTACCACTAAGCATGCCACATTAGTGGTTGTATAAATTCAATGATTATTCTTTAAAGGGCGCCAGCTCAATGGAAGAGCACCTGCTTTACAAGTAGGAGGATGATGGTTCAATTCCATCATGCCTTAATATGACTAAATAGATAGCTAAATTAATGACTAAATACACAACTAAATTAATGACTAAATATAAGACTAAAATAATGACTAAATATACGACTAAATTAATGACTAAATATACGACTAAATAAATGACCAATTAAAAATAATCAATGACCAAATCAATGACTAAATAAATGACTAAAATAGTTTAGTCATAAATTTGGTCATGAGATAAATGACCGGCAATAAACTACTAATGGTCACATGATCAAAACTAGTCATTTATCTACAATTTTTAGTAGTTTATTTAGTCATATATTGTTGTTTTTGTACTAGTGCATAAACTAATGTAATTGAATTTCATAGTCAAAGCATAAAGAATATATAACAATGTGTTTCCATATACTCACAAGTTATCAACCAATCAAGTAGTCATAGGTACAACTAATGAGATTCTAGACTATCTTCAACTACCTAGAGTTTTTGAGCCTACATAGGTAGATGAGTTGGTTTGGGTTGTGGGTTTTCTCCCCATAGATCTTGGGTTTGACTCTCTCCCAGGTTTAATATGGGGGACTGCTTGTAGGATGTGGATCCCCCCAGAGGACTAGTCTCACCTCTCCACCCCTTCCTAAACCATAACTTGGCAATTTGTAAGTCCAAGGTAAGGTAGGTTGGGCCGTTGAGTTGGGTCGAAGGGATACCCCTTGCATAATGGAAGAAAAAAACTACCTAGAGTTGTTATACTACCTTAGTTTCCTTATAATTAGGTAGAAATGAAGGTTGATAGAAATGGAAGGTTGACATTACCTTATATTTGGTTAAATTCGAAAGCTTATGCGACGTGAAATCGTATGGGGCACAATTTACAACGTTACACTTCAGTTGCAACTAAGT
This sequence comes from Chamaecyparis obtusa, assembly GCA_027943335.1. Taxonomy (NCBI): domain Eukaryota; kingdom Viridiplantae; phylum Streptophyta; class Pinopsida; order Cupressales; family Cupressaceae; genus Chamaecyparis; species Chamaecyparis obtusa. The sequence continues at coordinate 1,031,254 of BSBK01000808.1, read as the reverse complement.
TTACTTAATGTGAAAAATGTTTTTCTAGATTATATAATAGGTAGTGAGACCTCACCTACTTTAGGATTACAATAAAATTCACTTAAAAAAGAGTTCTTTAGAGAGTTCTTAAAAGGTAGGCCGCAAGAAGGATCTATAGAAAGTGAATTGATTGGAAAGACTTATGTGGAGTTAGGGTCAATAAAACTATTCAATTTCATATATTTCATTTCAAAAGATGGTCATACTTTCATGGAATGTAAGGGGGTTTAATAGTATCCTTAAATAGAAACCTATTCGATATTTTTCATTCTCCTGATATTGTCCTTATTTAGGAAACTATGTTGTTGGTTGATGGTATATGCTAAGTAGGGCCTCCAAAAGTTGAGCTTGTGATTAGTGCTAGTGTATTGGGGTTAAGGGCATTTTAGGAGTGTCTCGCCTTTTGGATCCATGAAAAAGTGTTCCACTTTGAGGGATTTCTAGTAGCTCTTATATTTGAGTGGTTACTTCAAGTTCAAAATTCAATGAGATTCTTCTCTTTACTAATGTTTATGCCCCAAATGATATTCTTAGAAAATCATTTATTTGGTCACATGTTAGGTATCTTAATTCCCTTTCCCCTTATCAACATTGTATCATTTATAGAGACTTTAATGTAGTTTCTAGTTTGCCTAAGAAGAGGAGAGGTATGCATACTTGATCCCTCTATTGAGCTTTTAAGAGACAATTTTGACCTCTTGAAGTTAGTAGATATAAAGCCTAGAAGTTGATTTGTTTACTTATAATAACATAAGATATGGGGAGAAGACTATATCAAAGAGGTTAGAATTTTTTTTGGTTTGTTATTTTTGGATGGGTGATTGTTGGGTTACTATCTCTAAGATTTTAGATTTGAGAGGATCAGATCATTGGCTGATCATACTAAGTGATTCTCACTTCAAAGTTTCAAAAAGTCCCTCTTTTAAATTTAATCTTATGTGGATCTAAGAACTTTTTCTTTAGGACCTTATGTAGGTGTAGTGGCATGAAGGTAAACCTTCTTTAATTATGAAAATGTATTCCTTTGTCAAGTGGTTGTAGTTCATGAAATTATATATGATCAAAAGATGGATTATACATCACTTTGGAAATATCTTACCCAAATTTAAAGTGTAATCTTGGGTGGATGCTATAAATAACTAGATTCAAGGTTAAAGTTTATTTGTGGAGTTATCTAGAGGGGAATATGTAGCTATGAAAGAGATGGAATAATGGGAGTTGCCTAAAGAAATCTATTGGAAGTAGAAGTCATGCATTGAATGGATTCACTTAAAGGTAATAGTAATACAATTTTTCCACAACTTAGTAAAACAATATATGCCACATGAACTTTATTACATAGAAGAGGCTTCCAAGGGTCTTATATTTTTGTTCTTTACAATAATAGCAAAGACTACTCTTCACACATTTTCTTTTAGAGCTCTTTCACTAGGGAAATATAACATCTCCAGTGGGAAGTTTGGAGGCATGTATGTGTTCATGCCAATTCTTTGATTGAGTTTTGGAATAGTCAGGGCCTACCCTAGCTAAGACACATTTTTTCATATACCTTGTGATATTTTACCTTATCTCATTTTATGATAATTACAGTTAAAAAGAAAACAAAAGATTTTATAGGATAAGAAGTTGGTGGTGTTTCAAGTGTGATATGTAATTACTAGAAGGTTATAGGAGACTTTGTCAACAAAGTGTGACCTCTTCATTACTATAGATCCTAGTGATCTAGATGTATGCATCTATCCAAAAAAATATGGAGTTGGTTCTGGATGTTCCCTAGTAAGAAAGAGTAGGCACACTAAGAAAAAGATTCATTGGAATGGTTGGTGGACTCCCCTATCCTTGGAATTTTTGAAGATTAACGCTGATGGTTCCTCCAAAGGAAATTTTGGACATGCTAATATTGGTAGTATTGGTAGAGATAACTCTCAAGATATTATTTTCCTCTTTTCAGTGTATAAAGGGTAGCGAACTAATAATTTCATAAAGGTTGTATCTATTCTCTATACACTGGTAAGAGGTTGTGATTTTGGTTGGTGCAAGATTATTTGTGAGTCAAATTATCAGGTGGTGATGGACATGCTAAATGAGTAGAAGTTTGACAATGTTTATTGACAATTAGCATTGGTGGTCATGTAGATCCTTAGTCTGAAAGATTCTTTGGATTCGGTTTCCTTTTGTGACATTCCTCAAGAATAGAACAAGTTGATTTTTTGGCCAAATTGGGCTTCAAAGAAGATGGATGAGTGGAATATTGTACAATGGAGACAATTGCCCTTGAATTTCTCTCTTATGTTTGATAAGGTGGTGAATAGGGTTAAAATGGCATCATCACTATTCAAATGTAAAGATGGATAGATGTGTGGGGGAAATATGAGATCTATTTCCAAATCCAAATTCTCAAAGGAGAGATCCAATTTGATCAACCAAGAGGTTAATGCACAATCGAATCAATCTATGAAGAATATGAAGGAGAGAAAAAATCCAATATTTCCCTATAAAGGAGTTATGCTTGAAATCTAAAATAATTGAAATACAAATACTAACCTCGAATTAGGGCAGATCTGGAAAATGTCAATTTCTGATGTCTGTGTGCACTTTTGGGCAATTCTACAACCTATTCTGGATTGGAAATGCCGAGACAAAGAAAACCCAGAAATCTTTTTCCAAGATGAGCTCAGGTCAACTTTGACCCTCATAAAAGGTCAAAGGCTAGATTCTTTATTTGAAGGTCGATTCTGACTTTGTTCGTAGATCTCGGAAGTTCTCTGAAAAAGGTATCCAAATCTGCTCTCAGATCTAAAATCCTGCACCTGTACCTACAAGAAAATGGGGGTTTTGTTTGTATGGGGGGTTTGCCTTGGTCAAACACCAATTTAGGAATTAACCTTGAAATTGAATTGAAATGTAGTGTGCATAAACAAAGTAATTGAAACAAATCACCTCACTTATGTTGAAGTCCTTGTAGAGGATTCAAATCCTCAAATCCACAAGTAAGAGTGCTTCAATGGATGTAGAATGAATGTAGGATGTCTCCAATCAATGGCATTTGATCTTGAACACCAATCTTGAATTGATCTTTTCATATCAGAAGGCTTGGATGAATGTAGAAGGATGGATCTTCAAGGGGGCTGCAAAGAGATTGAATCCTTTAATGGCTAACAATGGATCTCCTTGATGGATGAATGATTGAACACTTGAATTCTTTCTTGCACTTGAGAGCTTGAGAGATTGCAATTACTTGATTGTGGATGGAGAAAATGAGAGAGGAAGGCCTCCTTTTATAGTGAACTACAACACAATCCTCTAGAGGGGCCACCTTGGAGAATTAAATCCTAATTAGGTCCTAAAATTTAGAAAATATACCTAGATTAAATGCAATTAGAGGATTTACAATTATGAAACCTGAAATGGCCGACTCGGAGGCAGGAAAACAAATATCCCCAAAACCCGATACCCGAAAATCAAGGAATTTGGAAATTTGAAAGGGGGGGGCAAAATTGAGCTTGTAATTGACCTAGTCAGGATTGAGCTTGATTTTGACCTATTTAGGATCGAGCTTGATCCTAACCTAGTCAGGATCAACCTTGATTCTGACCCTATGGGCCCAGATCAAATTAGAATCAGGACAGGAGGTCCCGGGGATGCCCGAAGACCTAAAAATGATACCAGAAAGGGATAGAATGCCAGGGATAGGCATAAAATCCTATGATGACTATGATGAAGGCTAGGAAGACCTATTTCTAAGTCCTACCTAGAAAATAAAGCCATGGAAGAGGGAAATTAAGGAGAATCCTCGAGATCCTAACCCTAATTTCACCTAGAATGAAGTAGAAAATAGGTGGAAAGTGGGGAAAAATCCAAATACATGCAAAGACCTAATCAAGGCACTTAACAAGACCCCAAACCACTTACTCGGAGGGCTAAAAACTCTTATCATGGAAGTGCTTTCATTTTAAGATGATACAAGTGGTTATAAAGGGAAAAATTTATTTTTTGGACTTTTTGGGCTCCTTTTTAGCTGGTTGTTTTTTGGCCTTGTTGGTTTTATTGACCTTTGGGTGCTTGACTAATTCTTCTTGATTAGTATATTTTTTATCCCTCTTTTAAAATAAATAAATTTAAGGTTGATCTAGCAATTGTTTAGAACTTATAACTTTGAATTGTAAAATAGTGTGTATATATATGTATATATGTATGTACACACATATTTATATGTATGTATGTAGATATGTATATATGTATGATATGTATGTGGATATGTATATAAATGTATGCATGTGTGTATGTATGTATGTATGTGTTGGAAACTACAATTGAAGCAATTGTTGTGTTGTCATTGATGTCAAAACCTTAACTGGTAAAACTGTTGCTACTTAGGAAAGTACTATATCTATTTGAGTGTTGCTAAGGGGATAGGCAAGGTTGGTAACAATAGCACCTAAGGAAAGGTTGAGTTAAATGATACTACAAAGTGTACTTGACTATGTTGTACAATGATGAGACAATGTATTGTTTATCTTAGTAAGATTGAAGACTAAACTGGTAGGCTTGACCGAGCAAAAATGGAGAAATCATGTCCAAGTTGAGTAATGTTAGTATCAACCAAGTTAGTATATGTCGACAAAAATTCTAGTGTTGACCAAACATCAATTAATTGCCGAGGAAGACAATATAAGCCGAGGAAATATTTTTAGTAATGACCGAGCTTTCTACATGAAGACCGAGTAGTTGATCACAGTATTGACCGAGCATCAATATTTTTATATTTGAAGAGAATTCAGATTTGGAGCCGACATTGTTGAATTCTTGGATTATGTAAAATGTGTTGACTTTATTTATTGATTGTTTGAAAGCATTGAATGCACTGAAAAATGTTTTATTGTAAATCTTTAAGAGATTTGAGATGTTTCTAGAAAAGGAGCCAAAGAACATAAAGCGGGTAGATTCAATGAATCTGACCTAACCCAAAGATCTACAAAGGAGATTGAGCGGCAAAAGATGAGTTAACCTAATTGATGAAGTATTAAGGGAACCTAAGCATTAGGTATGTGTGTGCATGGGTGAAAAGAGGATGGTGGAAGATCAGTAGATGTTGTTGACTGTATAAGCAAAAAAGGCTGAAGGAGAAGTGTGGTGATTGCTTGAAGAAAAGTTCCGAGCAAATCAGAGATGGAGATGGAAAAGTTTCAAAGTCAGTAAACCAACATTTATGTATGGAATTGGATTTGATATTTGTAAAGTGAGTTGTATGCTTTTCAAATCAATACTGTTGCTACTTTCTAACCATTGTAACAGTCAAAATCCTTTTAACAGAGGTTGACCTAACAGTCAGATGTTTAAATCCTTTGAACAAGGTTTCATTCTAATGGAATGTATGTAAGTCCTATAACAAGGCTCACTTCTAACAGAGTGATTGAAATCCTTTAACTAGGTCACACCTAACATTGTGTATTGTAACCTTTGACAGGGTTGGCTTTTAACCGAGCTCACTTCAGAACAGTGAAAATAATAGTAGCATGTTACAAAGTGGTTTTTCCCAGATTGGGTTTCCACTATAAATTCTAGTGTCAATGCTCATGTGAATGTTTTGGTTTGAACATTTCTATGTTTTACAAGTTAGATACAGTTGGGTAGTGGACTGCAATGTTATATGTTTCTGTTATTGAATCAATGATGACCGAGTTGGTTTTGGTTGTTAGATCTGATTTAAAGAAAAGTTTTTGAAGTTTGTTTTATACATCTGGACCTCAAAACAACTGATTCAAACCCCCTATCTATTGTTCTAAATCATATTAACAATTGGTATCAGAGCTGTGTTTCTTATTATTGGTGTTTACAAAAATCAAGTTTAAAGGGACTTGAAGCAAATGATCAGGATGTATAAGAAGGAGGTACCGAAGTTGAATGAGGAAAACTTCCCTGCATGGAAAAACTTGATGAAGTTGCATCTGGCTGGTATTGGTGATTCTGCAAAGTACTACATTGAGAATGACTATGTCTCACCTATTGCACTTTTGATTGCTGAAGAAATGAGAGCCAAGCAAGAACATAATCAGGCAATGCTAGAAATTGCATCTGCCCTAAGCTATCCAGAATTTGAGGACATTAAGGATTGCACAAGTGCTAAGGAGATGTGGGACACTCTTGCAAAGATCTATGGTGGTGACATAAATGTACTAAAAGCTAAGGCCGAGAGTCTCAGAGGTAAGTTTGATGAAACGAGAATGCAAGAAGGTGAGAACATTGCACAATATTGTGGTAGAATAAAAGAAGTTGTGAATGCTATTAGAGGACCAAGTGGGATTATTGATGATGAAAATATAATTGGAAAAGTACTAAGAACTCTACATCCTATATATTCTATTAAGATCTCAGCTATTCAGGAATCTAGATGTAACTCTGTAAATGTGCTTACTTTGGAAAGTTTGGTTGGCAAGCTGACTGCTTTTGAACTCTCTAACTATGATAACTTCATTGTTGGTAGTATTGTTAATGTTGAATTTTCTTTTAAGTCACAATTAGTTCTGAACAAGCCAAAGAAAGAAAAAGAAAGATGCATCAGTGAAAGTGAAAGTGACAGTGACACTTCTGATGAAGAACTTGAAGATCTAGAAGCTCTTATGGCTAGAAGACCGAGAAGGGGAAAAGGAAAATATAAAGGTAAACTCCCTATTATATGTTTTGCATGTAATAAAGTTGGTCATATAGCTGCTAGATGTCCTGATAAGAATGATAAAGATAAAGAAAGAAAAAGAAAACACAAAGACATAAGAGATGACAGAAGCTATCGAAGGTACAAAGACTACAAGGAAAAGGTAAGAAATCTTGTTACATTGCTGAAGAAGAAACTGACAATGATAGTGATGATTTTGAAATTGAGGTAGTCTATGTTGCAATGAAAGATGAATCTAATGAGGATAAGAAAATTGCATTGATCTCCTATGTGAACAAGAATGAAAAATGGATTATTGACAATAGTTGTTCACATCACATGACTGGTGATAGGAGTAAGTTTGAGACCTTACATCATTATAGAGGTAAAAGTGTAAAATTTGGTGATGATGCACCATGTCCTATTAGAGGAAAAGGTTTGATTAAACTGACTTATAAGATCTCTTGTGAAAATGCATATTGGGTTGAAGGTCTAAATTATAATCTGCTAAGTGTTGCTCAGCTCAACAACACTAGTTACAGAGTGAAATTTCATCACAACAAAAGCTAAAATATTTGATGCTACTAGTGAACTGATCGGAAGTGGAGAACAAACTAGAGGTAATTTGTTCTATCTTGACCTATCTGAAGAAGCATGTATGGTTGCACAACTTGATGACATTTGGTTATGACATAAGAGGCTATGTCATGTTAACTTTGATAATCTGGTAGAAATAAGTAAGAAGCAGAAAGTAAGAGGTCTACCTAGATTGAAGAAACCTAAGAATGTGATGTGCAAGGAATGCCAGTTAGGAAAAATGACAAAGTCAAGTTTTAAGAGAAAATCCTTTACTTTTGATAACATTTTAGATTTGGTTCATGCTAACCTTTGTGGACCTATGGGTGTACAAAGTTACTGTGGTGCTAGATATTTTATCTTGTTTGTTGATGATCATACACAGATGATGCATGTAATGTTTCTAAAAGAAAAATTTGACGCTTTTCAATTCTTTAAGTGGTATTTAGCTAAGGTTGAGAAGGAGACAGGTAGGAACCTGAAATGTCTTAGATCTAATAGAGGTGGATAATTTACATCAAATGAATTCAATCTATTTTGCAATGAAAGAGGAATCAAAAGACAAATGTCTGCACCTAGAAAACCTCCACAGAATGGTATAGCAAAGAGAAGAAACATATCTATCTTGGATTGTGCAAGGACATTGTTGATTGAAAAGAATGTGGCACAAAAATACTGGAAAGAAGCTATAAGTACAGCTGTCTACACTCTTAACTAGGTATAGATCAAGAAAGGTACAAATCTGACACCCTAAGAATTATGGTATGGGCATGCACCGAGTGTTAAATACTTTAGAATCTTTGGAAGCAAGTGCTACATATTAAAAGACAATAGGAATGGAAAGTTTGATGCTAAAAGTGATGAAGGCATATTCCTAGGGTATTCCACAAAAAGTAAGGCTTATAAGTGTTTGAACTCTAACACTAACAAAATTGTGGAAAGTGTGAATGTCAAAGTTGATGAGTATGCAGAAAGAAATGAAGTTGATAGCAAAAGAGAACCATAAGATTATAGATCTTTTGTGTATATTGAAGAAGAAGAAGAGGCAAGTAACAGACTTGCACCTAATGCCGAGTCTCAGGTAAGCAATGTCAAGTGATAGGAAGATGTTGTCGAGCATTAGGAAATAGTGTTGAAAGAGAACAAGAACATGCCAAGTGACAAGATAATGCTGCCGAGTATCAGGAAGAGGTTGTCGAGCATTCAGAAGCTGAATCTGAAAATCTTGTTGAGGAACCTGATGAAATAGAGGAGGGAAGAGCTGAACCTATTTTGGAAAAATATGTAAGAAGACATCACAAGCCTGAACAAATAATTGGAGACAAACATACTGGAATTCTGACCAGAAGTAAGACAAAGGATCCAACATGTTTATTGTGTGAATTTTAACCTAAGTCAACTAGAGAGGCATTAGAAAATGAAGACTGGATACAAGCAATGAATGAAGAGATAGACCAGATAGAGAAGAATGATACTTGGACTCTAGTGTCGAGACCTGAAAACAAAAATGTTATAGGAACAAAGTGGGTGTTCCAGAATAAGTTGAATGAAAAAGGTGAAATAACTAGGAACAAAGCTATGCTGGTATGCAAAGGCTACTCACAAGAAGAAGGAATAGATTATGGGGAGACATTTTCCCCTGTAGCTAGATTGGAAGGAGCAAGAACTCTACTTGCATATGCTGCTTATAAAGATTTCAAGGTTTATCAAATGGATGTCAAGTCTGCATTCTTAAATGGTATACTAGAAGAAGAAGTTTACATAGAACAACCAGAAGGTTTTATTGATCCAAACAGAAGACACATGGCATGCAAACTGAACAAAGCACTATATGGATTAAAACAAGCTCCCAGAGCATGGTATGAGAGGTTGCATAACTACTTGATACAAATTGGATTTTCAAGAACAAATGACACAAGCAATCTGTACATGAAAGATGAAGAAGGTAAAGGTATCCCGTTGGCAAAATTTTTTGTGGATGATATTATTTTTGGTGGACAAGATGCTTTATGTAAAATATTTTCAAATGAAATGCAAACTGAATTTGAAATGAGCATGTTTAGTGAGATCAAATTCTTTGTTGGTTTACAAGTATATCAGATGAAGAAAGGAATTTTCATTACACAGTCTAAGTATGTTAATGAAATACTGAAAACTTTTGGGATGGAAGATTCTAGACCAGTGAGTAATCCTATGGCTGCTGAACAAAAGTTATCTAAGAATGATGATGCTGCAAAAGTGAACCAGACTTTGTATAGATCCATGATTGGAAAATTGCAGTATGTTGTACATAGTAGACCAAATATTGCACTAGTTGTTGGGATTGTGGCAAGATTCTCTGCCAATCCTAAGGAAACACACATGATGGCTATGAAAAGAATTATGAGATACTTGAAAGGGACTGTTGACTATGGGCTATATTACAAGAAGGATGAAATATTTGAACTAAGAGTATATACATATGCTGATTGGGTAGGAAATGTAGATGACGGAAAGAGTACTAGTGGTGGAGCTTTCTTTCTTGGACAAAAATTAGTCTCCTGGATGAGCAAGAAATAAAATTGCATTTCCCAATCTACTGTTGAAGCCATGTATGTTGTTTCTACAGTAAACTATTCAAATTTGGTATGGATAAAATAATTGTTGGTAGGCATGAAAGAAGAAATCACTGAACCTGTTGTTATTTTTTGTGACAACACAAGTGCTATCAACATTTCTAAGAATCCAATGATGCATATTAAGACCAAGCACATAGCAATCAAGTATCACTACTTGAGAGAATTGGTAGAAGATAAAGAAGTCCGAATAAAATATGTGAATACAAAGGAACAATTAGCAGACATATTCACTAAAGCTTTAACTAAAGAAACACATGAGTATTTGAGAAGTCAATTAGGGGTCCTTCCCCTAACTAAGGCTGCCTAGTTAAGCTAGGTTCACTGCATCAAATATGCTACAACAAAATATTTGACAGATTGATGCAAAAGATTGTCACACTTTAGGACTGGCCTAGAGTTGTGAAGAAGAGAAAAGACACAAAATCAGTCATAAGCAAGATGACAGAGGGAGAAACACCAAGCTGCATAGATAATATCTACATCTGATGGATGTATGTTTTAGTTGCTGCTTTGGGATTTTTGTCAAAGAGGGAGATGAGATGAGATGATATAATAACACATGACACTGAAAGGAAAAGTAAGGAGATGATGAACTGAAATGAAGGATTAGGGTAGAGGGAGATATGGATATTTTTGACGGTCACAGAATTGAGGCTAATAGATTCTGAATCAGAATGAAGCTAAGGATATTACAAATTTTTTTTTTCTGATGGACAGATAAGTTTTTGGATTGGTTGGTAATCCATGTGTTATTCAAGTGATATCATATGGTGTTGCCATCAATGCCAAAGAGGGAGATTGTTGGAAACTGTAATTGAATCAATTGTTGTGTTTTCATTGATGTCAAAACCTTAACTGGTAAGACTGTTGCTACTTAGGAAAGTACTATATCTATTTGAGTGTTGCTAAGGGGATAGGCAAGGTTGGTAACAATAGCACCTAAGGAAAGGTTGAGTTATCTTGATACTACAAAGTGTACTTGACTATGTTGTACAATGATGAGATAATGTATTGTTTATCTTAGTAAGATTGAAGACTAAACTAGTATGCTTGACCGAGAAAAAATGGAGAAATCATGTTCAAGCTGAGTAATGTTAGTATTGACTGAGTCAATATATGCCGAGAAAAATTCTAGTGTCGACTGAACATCAGTTAATTGCCGAGGAATACAGTATAAGCTGAGGAAACATTTTTAGTAATGATCGAGCTTTCTACATGAAGATCAAGTAGTTGATCACAGTATTGACCAAGCATCATTATTTTTATATTTGAAGAGAATTCAGATTTGGAGCCGACATTGTTGAATTCTTGGATTATGTAAAATGTGTTGACTTTATTTATTGATTGTTTGAAAGCATTGAATGCACTGAAAAATGTTTTATTGTAAATCTTTAAGAGATTTGAGATGTTTCTAGAAAAGGAGCTGAAGAACATAAAGCAGGTAGATTCAATGAATCTGACCTAACCCTAAGATCTATGAAGGAGATTGAGTAGAAAAAGATGAGTTAACCTAATTGAGGAAGTATTAAGGGAACCTAAGCATTAGGTGTGTGTGTGCATGGGTGAAAAGAGGATGCTAGAAGATCAATAGATGTTATTGACTATATAATCAGAAAAGGCTGAAGAAGAAGTGTGGTGATTGCTTGAAGAAAAGTTCTGAGCAAATCAGAGATGGAGATGGCAAAGTTTCAAAGTTAGTAAACCAACATTTGTGTATGGAATTGGATCTGATATTTGCAAAGTGAGTTGTATGTTTTTCAGATCAATACTGCTACTACTTTCTAACCATTGTAACAGTCAAAATCCTTTTAACAGAGGTTGACCTAACAGTCATATGTTTAAATCTTTTGAACAAGGTTGCATTCTAATGGAATGTATGTAAGTCCTATAACAAGGCTCACTTCTAACAGAGTGATTGAAATCCTTTAACCAGGTCACACCTAATAGTGTGTATTGTAACCTTTGAAAGGGTTGGCTTTTAACTGAGCTCACTTCAGAAGAGTGAAAATAATTGTAGCATGTTACAAAGTGGTTTTTCCCAGATTGGGTTTCCACTATAAATCCTAGTGTCAATGCTTGTGTGAATGTTTTGGTTTGAACATTTCTGTGTTTTACAAGTTAGATATAGCTGGGTAGTGGACTGGAATGTTATATGTTTCTATTATTGAATCAGTGATGACCGAGTTGGTTTTGGTTGTTAGTTCTGATTTAAAGAAAAGTTTTTGAAGTTTGTTTTATACATCTAGACCTGAGAACAACCGATTCACTCCCCCTCTCTATTGTTCTAAATCATATTAACAGTATGCATGTATACACATATAAATCTTGATTTTAATTTTAATTAATATTTAAATGTTGTTTCATCTAGTGTATTTTCTTGTCCAAAATAGGTAAGTATTTATGTAATAGGAAGCACTTTTGGTACATAAGTGGTATCATTAGATTACCATGAGAGATTGTCTATTTGAAGAAACACTAAATTGTTAATACTATAATTACACTTTTAAAGTAGCTTAAGAGTTGACACTACAAGATGGCTTTGAACTTTTAGCTCCAAGTTTATCATTGCAAATCATGGTGCTAAAATATTTTTTTGACTTTAGGGAAATGTAAAGAAAGTCCAACATTATGCAAGTGACCATAAATAGTCAATGGAAAAATAGTACCAAAATTTTGGAAGGAATCTTTTTGAAGGTATGTTAAGATGATAGTTTTAAAAGAAATAGATCAATAAATAGGTTCGTAATCACCACTTATGTACCTATAGTTGAAGATAAATCATAACGATAAATTCATGTAGCTACATGGATAGCTTCTTCCATACATTGTGGGGAAATCAATTAAATAATAGTAGGTGTTGATTTGTGTAGAGTCCTCATACATATCAAACCCATCATGAAAATGTAGGAACACAATGACTATAATATTTGGGCAATAAAATTAATTTAAAATAGTTTATAAGAAAGTCACATACATTCCTATCTAATAAAGAATCCTATCAAATTCTAAGAAGAGTTAGATAATAACTCTATTTGATACATGAGAAGAAAACTATTTTGTAAGTTGTAGTGTGTTAATATTTTAACAAAGAAATAAAGTACTAGTTATGGTATGCTATTATTATCAATGAAGAAAATTTGAGTTTGAGTCATTTGTATGTACTCTATTTCAATGGTTTAGTCTTATATCTCTAGATGTGTAAGGGTCTACTCACTCAAGGAAAGGAAGGCATTCTTTGGTATTATTTTAGTTTACAATGTAATTTAAGTAGATAATGTGTAGTTTATTTTATAATGTAGTTTAACACTATTGTGTAATTTCTTAATTCTATATATTAGTTTGTCATATATTTATAAATAGTCTTGCAGGCATGTTCACATATTTTAGTAGACCATTTAAATCATTTATCTTCCACAAATTTGAGATACCTTTCCTTTCCAATCTTGTGTAACACATAGTTTTAAAATTGTTTAATAAATAAAATTGGCTTACTTTGATACTAATAGACTATATTTATTTCCATTGTAGTGTTGAAGTAATATTCAAGTTCAACTATGTAATAGCTTAGAATAATTTTTATATCAATTATAATTTACCACAAGAATTTTGATTATTAGGTTAAATTTAACTACAATAATTTTAATTAAGTATATATGCACTTTTGAATCCTATATTATAAGATCAACCAATTTAGTTCTCAATCTTATATTGGTGATATTCCAAAGAAACCACCATATTTTGACAAGGATAAATTAGCCAATTTAAAGTGGAGGCGTGCAATGAATTGCATCACACTTATTGACATAGTGTCCTAGTTAACTATAACAGTAGCATGCATTTGGAATCTTCCTCTTTATTTTCCATGTACCTATTACTTTGGTAGCCTCCCCTATCACATCCTTGTGAATAATTACCATGACATTTAATGGAATATTTACCTACTGAATTTGAGGTACCACATGGTGTATGTGATTGCCTTTTCTTATATTACATCTCATTTGTGGCATACAACACAACATTGATCATGGTTATGTGAATAATTTTTTTTCAATCATTATGCATTGCCTGTCCTTTGATAAATAAAAGAGGAATTCCTATAAGTAATAGGATACCATGGTTTATCCTCTTCCTTGTTGATTAGCATTAGAAAATTAAATTTGTGCCTCTATATGTACATATCCTACAATGTATACTTACTATTTTTTCTTAGCCTCCTCAAATTCTACACTTCATGTGGTAGCCCTTTTGATGCCTTCTATTATAAAACTTGCACTCTATAGGTTCCCTTATCTATTGCAATGGGTAGGGTAGATTTTATTCCACCTAGCTAGGGAGATGCCTCACTCTTCTCACCTTTCACAAGTAGAGCTTCTACATGAGCTTTTATAACTTTGGTTCCAACTTTAATTTTTATATTTCATACTTTTATGTGTTTCCATCTCACCCATGATTGGGATCCTATTTTCGTGGCAAATTTCACTACATCCTTATATGTATAGAGAGAATCTTGCAATCAATCACCACCTTAAATAGGGGTCAATCATAAAATAAACCAGTTAATTCTTTATTATTATTATTATTATTATTATTATTATTAAGGGTTCCTTTGATATGTTGGCCAATATTTTGAAACTTTACTCATAATCCTTTGATAAGACATTCTTACATTTGTACATTGAGGTATTTTCTAATAATAAAGAAAATTTGGCCCGAAAGTAATTTTTACCCAATATAGATAATTTTATAGTCTAAATTCACCAAAATAGCCTCTCGGACATGATAGTAAGGTCAAATCTAGCCCAAGATGATCTTTAAAATTTATAGTCCTCTGAATTTCCAATAGAAATACAACATAACTATGTACTTGCACTTTAAAATCTAACTATGCACTTGCACTCCAAAAGATCTGATACTATGTAAGAACTTTCCTATAGAAACACAACATGTAGAGGCCAATGAATAGCACAAAAGTAAAAGAGAACAAATATGGACAAGATCAAACTATATTCTCATCAAGATGCAATATTATCAAATCAGTACAATGTACATCTTACTACATATATAGGCAATACAATAGGAAAAGAGAGAGAACACAAGGATGACAAGTGGCTCAGATAGATGCAAGGGTAGATATGTGGAAATAATAGATAATTCCACTAAATTTGGATCACCCATCAATGGTGGAATTATCATTCTTCTATAAGTGGATATGAAAATGTGATAACTAGATCACAACACCAAATGTGGTATTTATCCTAAAACTACATTCCCTAGATATGAAATTCCCTAAGTCTACTATCTGAACTACTATGAAATCCATTATCCTAAATAAAGTTAAGTTTAAAGTATAATCATATGAAAAATTAATTACACCAACATGGTGCATTTACAAAGGAGGCCTATGATAATGTTTTCATTTCTACCAAGCTCTATGGTCCATGCATTATTATTGAGCTTGAACCTATTCATTACTTCATGATCTGGTCTTATAGGTCTCTATGCTTGCAATATTTCCTTCTTTGGTGACACATTAATATTACATGGTCCATTTTATTTTAACAGTGCTTGACACATTTTTGTTGTAAATTTTACCTTTTGGCCACATATATTCCTTACAACTTGGATTGGTATTCTTTACTGTCATCCATGGGGTTGATCAGATGGTTGGAGGTGCTTTGAAATTTCTCTAACTGGTATTTTTTACCCCACATTATAAATTTCATGATCAACAATTGTATTGACCAATTTTTGAAGTGTGATTTCTTTTGACCATTTAGGGTTGATTTGAGTTAATTCACTTGAACTCCCTTCAATGACTCACTTCCATCTTTTGTCAAGCCATTTTTTCCTTTCTTGGGAGGGATAACTTGTAGAATTTGGCTCTGATTTGTAATTAGAAAAGTTTGCATTGATCATTTTCCTCCTTTCTCCTACCCATGTGTGGTTTTTATTTCTTTAGTAGGTAGATTTTTTGTGGTTTCTAATTGCTTTAATGTTTAACTAGGTTACGATATTGACTAGAAAGTGCATATTTAGTTTATGAAGGTCTCTTGTTTGCTAGTAGGTTGGTTTATTGGTTCAATGGTAGTATTTTATTATGATGGATGAACTTATCTATGATTTGTGTTTTGTGGTTTCATATGTCTACAAGGTACTATCTCAATCCCTCTAAGTTGGTTTCCATTAAACCACACACCCTAAGAAACATATTAAGCCTAGAGAATGTTAGTCAACTTTGAGTGTTTAGCACTCTTAACCTAGAATTCAATGCTTAGTATTTTGATTTAATCCATCCAATCTGAGCTCCCTTTTTCATTACCAACTTTTAATTGAAGTGGCTTTTCCAAAGAAACATGCCTCTCTTGGTTTTCCCTAGCTATGGGACAACTAGAATGCACCTGTTCATAGTGATAATTTTTTAAGCCTATTATATTTGCACACTATGGTGGTGCATTATAGTTACACCATAGATAGTTCCCTCTTAGTTAGCCTATGGTTTAATTTTTATGGAAACATTTGTGGAGATGGTTTTTTGTGAATGATGTTGGATTGAGGTGGTTTGAAGACCTTCCACCAACCTCTTCATTTCTTCATTTGCACTTACTCATCGTCATTTAAAGGTGAGTCCACTTTTTTTTTCTGAGAGCCCAAGATGAGGTCACATGGTTACCACACCTTAAAATTATGTGTTGAAGAGGAGTGAGCTATTTTTTTTCACCTTTGATCCTTTAATCAACATTTTAATTTCAAATGGTCATAACTTGGGCATCCATTGTATTTTTTTAGAAAATGAAGTATTATCAAAAAGATGATTCCATGCACTTTATATTGGTGGATTTACTTTCTTCATTTTTTCCTTATATTTCATTTGAACATCTTTTATAAGAACTTTCTCTTAAAGATGCATTGAGATCTAGTGTCACATCTTGCTATGTATTTTAGAGATTTTACATAAAATATTATATCATGTTATTACTCAGACTATATCATTAAGCGTTATGAAGGGTTGTGTAGTACCAAGTTATTG
This sequence comes from Chamaecyparis obtusa, assembly GCA_027943335.1. Lineage (NCBI taxonomy): Eukaryota > Viridiplantae > Streptophyta > Pinopsida > Cupressales > Cupressaceae > Chamaecyparis > Chamaecyparis obtusa. The sequence continues at coordinate 1,014,360 of BSBK01000808.1, read as the reverse complement.
TTTACCAATCATAGCTTTGTCAAGTGAGTGTCTATCCATTAGAATAATATGATCTTTAGGATTATGCCTCATGAGTGTGTATCTTATCACTATGCACACCTTGTTCAATTATAGGTACTCTATCCTGTTCAGGTCAGATGTTGTACTATCTCCTTTAAGCATTACTTGGTGCCACATAGTTTTCAATGGATCTATCAAGACCCTCTTTAGTCAACATTACAGGGTCCATATTATACTTTTCATGCTAAAACTTCCTTGGTTTTATTTGGAGCAAGTGGAAACACTCTTGCATTTTTAGATTTGTGAAGACAAATATGTATCCTCACATTATCATGGATCTTTAGATTATCGCATTAGTATTTTCAACATTATTAGTTGAGTAGTGATGATAATATTAGTCATGTAAATTTATGTGTCATCTATATTTTTGATCGACAAATGTTATTGCAATTTTTGACATATGATCATTGTTTGACTAGTGTCATTTGGGGCACTTGTGCATATTATTTTATTCTTGATCCTGAGGAGCTTTTTTAGTTTTAGCACCATATCAATTATCCATTGATTTTTTTGTATAGATTGTTTGTGCTTTAGTGACATTCTCCATGTTCATGCTTTTAGGACATTGTTATGAAGGCTTCTTAGTTCTTTATGTTCTATTTTTTGGACAAGAGTTTCATTTTACAAGGTTTCTCTTCTCTTCTCGAATTGAGAGTTTTCCTTTCATTACTTTGTATTGTATTTGTACATGGGTACCTAACATGACAATGTTGCAAGAACCCATGATGCATCTCATATTGCATAGTTGTAAGTTCCCTAAGTTACACTTAAGAGTAGAGAGGGTGGGGAGGGGTATGTTGGAATGGGGGGTTTGTTGGAGTATTTAATAGCTTTTATTATATTCATTTACTTAATTTTAACTTAGTAGCTAGCATTTAATTAGGTAGTTATAAAGAGTGGTTGGGTTCTACCTTCTCTTCTTTGAGGTTGAGACACTTGTCAAGATCTTGTGCTCTCTTCTCCTCTGCTCTTGCCTTTATAATCAAGTCTCTTTGTACATTTGTACTCACCTCAAATTCATCTTTTCTTTGGTGGAATAGAATTTGGAAGGTTACTTCTCTCATGTCTAAATGATGTCTTGTAGATTGGCTCTTAGGGTTGGGTGCTAACCTTAAAATTTATTTATATTTATAATAAGTATGTTATAGACATAAATTAGGGGACCATCAAAATTGTTACATTTTCAATAAACTTATCTTAAAAATATATAAATAAGAAAAATAAAGGTATTTTTTCTTCTATGTACTAAATATTGAAGCTAGGTAAATGGAAAAAATAATTGAAGGGAAATTTTTAAGTATAGGATAGTAGAAATGGAGGCATGTAGACCCTGTTTTGAAAAAATAGTAATTAGATTATTGTCTTAATTTTATTAAAAATCATATCTAAATTATTTTTTTAGATAAAAAATTATAAACATAAGATATTGTAAAATTTGTACATTTTATTTCTCTATACCATTTTAAAATTTAAAAATAAATGATCATTTTCAATTTTTAAAGTTAGAAAAATGTAGTTGTGCTAGTCATGGTTTGATTTTTTATTAGATGACATTTACTCTTCTCATATAGTTAAACATTCTCTATATGTATTTATTACTATTTATGACATGATTATATTTTTATCATAGTTAGTTGATATGATCCATTTCACTCCAAAAATTCCTTCAATCCTTAATTTAATTATATTTATCATGTTGAGGAGTATGATCATAGATCATGAAGTTGTGACTATGTTAACACACTATTTAAAACTAATATTTAATTTTAAAAAAACTCAAAACTATAACAAAAACCAAAATAAATAAAGTAGTTGGAGATTTGTGATATACATAAAAACTAAAATACAACTATATATTAAAATAATAATTATTGTAAAATGATTATGGATAAATAAAAATAAAATAGTTCTTGAAATAAAAAATAAAAAATAAAAAATACAATTAAAATGATTTTCTAGAAAATAAAATAGTTCAAATAATCAATTAAATATATTAGTAATATTTAAATTAGTTTATTTATATATTTACATATATATTATATTAAAAATATTTAATAAATTTTAATTAATGTATTTTTTAATAGAAATAATTGTAAACATTGATGAAATAATGGATAAAAATACAATATAAATTTATAATTAAAAATTTATGACCAAATATTGACGAACTATTTACATTCTAAATGTCTCTCAAAATATGCGGAAAATCCCACTCATCTAAACACTAATAAGCTTTATTATTTAAGGGTAAACAATTTATTATTAGGATTAAAAGTACACAATAATAGTTATTCAGGGATTGATGCCTTTGATTATTTTTCAATATACCCTACCTACCTTCCATGTCTCTCTCAGTTTATCTATCCATGTGTTGCCAATAATGATCTTGAGTCTTTTTAGTCACTCGAATCCCTCTCCCACTTTATTCAACTTGTCATATCCCCGTACCCCATCTTCTCAAGGCATGCCATCACTCCATCCTCCATTTGTGGAAACTCCTCTAAATGAAGGAAGAATGATATCTAAAAGAAGCGAAGTTGTGGAAAATCTCCCAACATTCCATACGCCTTTGGTAATTTTTTGCACCTCTTGTTCGTATGCAACCTCAAAGACTCTAGATTAGGTATTTGTTGTCAATTTGGATAATAGCTGCAATCAAAATTATATCAAAAGTGGTACCTCAGATTTTCCAAACAATATATCCAAGTTGGCACTACAAAATAATCTAGCCTAAGATGTTCTAGTTCTCTCATTGCACTCACTCTCTCTAGAAACTATGGAAGATCTAATCGCAATCCAACAATGTCATTTTTTTGCTTCTAGCTAATGTAACTTGAACAAGGGCACAAGGATGCCTTCTTCCATCCTCTTCAATTGTGATTCATTATAAACTTCAAACAATATTTCTTCAATCTCACTCATCTTGCCAATACCCTCTAACCTTAACACACCCCCTTCTTTCATGAATAGGGACAACCAACAATCTCATCAGAATGTTCGCAAAGGCTCTAGTTGTGGTATTCCCTTTAGCATTTTCTCAAACGGGCCTTTCAAATGCTAAAGACACCTCAATTCATTGATCCATAAAAATAAAATAAATAATATAATTAAAATGATTGACAAGAAAATAAAAGAAACAAAAAATTAAATTAATATATTCAAAATATTTATATTATTTTAATTTTATATATTACATAAATCATACTCAACAATTTATTATATTAAAAATATTTAATGTTTTTTAATTCATACATTTTTAAATAAAAAATAATTGTAAACAATCTTTAAAATATTTGATTAAATTTATAATTGAAAATATGTGATCAACATTGATGAACTATTTACATTTTAAATGTCTCAATAATTGAGATTCGCTATGTTGGAAACTGCAATTGAAACATTTTTTGTGTTGTCATTGATGTCAAACCTTAACTGGTAAGACTGTTGCTACTTAGGAAAGTACTATATTTATTGTATTATTGTGAAGAAGGGGTAGAAAGGATGTTAACAATACCACCTAGGGAAAGGTTGAGTTATCTTGATACTACAAAGTGTACTTGACTATGTTGTACAATGATGAGACAATGTATTGTTTATCTTAGTAAGATTGAAGACTAAATTGGTAGGCTTGACTGAGAAAAATGGAGAAATCATGTTTAAGCGGAGTGATGTTAGTGTCAACCAAGTCAGTATATGCCGAGCAAAATTCTAGTATCGACCGAACAACAGTTAATTCTCGAGAAGACTGTATAAGCTGAGGAAACATTTTTTAGTAATGACTGAGCTTTCTACATGAAGACCGAGTAGTTGATCACAATATTGACCGAGCATTAGCATTTTTATATTTGAAGAGAATTCAGATTTGGAGCCGACATTGTTGAATTCTTGGATTATGTAAAATGTGTTGACTTTATTTATTCATTGTTTGAAAGTATTTAATGCACTGAAAAATGTTTTATTGTAAATCTTTAAGAGATTTGAGATGTTTCTAGAAAAGGAGCTGAAGAACATAAAGGGGGTAGATTAAATGAATCTAACCTAACCCTAAGATCTACGAAGGAGATTGAGTGACAAAAGATGAGTTAACCTAATTGAGGAAGTATTAAGTGAACCTAAGCATTAGGTATGCATATGCATGGGTGAAAAGAAGATGCTGGAAGATCAGTAGATTTTATTGACTGTATAAGCAGAAAAGGCTAAAGGAGAAGTGTGGTGATTGCTTGAAGAAAAGTTCTGAGTAGATTAGTGATGGAGATGGCAAAGTTTCAAAGTCAGTAAACCAGCATTTGTGTACGGAATTGGATTTGATATTTGCAAAGTGAGTTGTATATTTTCAGATCAATACTGTTGCTACTTTCTAACCATTGTAATAGTTAACATCTTTTTAACAGAGGTTGACCTAATAGTCATATGTTTAAATCCTTTGAACAAGGTTGCATTCTAATGAAATGTATGTAAGTCCTATAACAAGGCTCAATTTTAATAGGGTGATTGAAATCCTTTAACAAGGTCACACCTGACAGTGTGTATTGTAACCTTTGACAGGGTTGGCTTTTAACCGAGCTCACTTCAGAAGAGTGAAAATAATAGTAGCATGTTACAAAGTGGTTTTTCCCAGATTGGGTTTCCACTATAAATTCTAGTGTCAATGCTTGTGTGAATGTTTTGGTTTGAACATTTCTATGTTTTATAAGTTAGATACAGCTGGGTAGTGGACTGCAATGTTCTATGTTTCTGTTATTGAATTAGTGATGACCGAGTTGGTTTTGGTTGTTAGATCTAATTTAAAGAAAAGCTTTTGAAGTTGTTTTATACATCAGGACCTAAGAACAACTGATTCACCCCCCCTCTCTATTGTTCTAAATCATATTAACAATTGGTATTAAAGCTATGTTTCTTATTATTGGTGTTTACAAAAATCAAGTTTAAAGGGACTTGAAGCAAATGATCAAGATGTATAAGAAGGAGGTACCGAAGCTGAATAAGGAAAACTTCCCTGCATGGAAAAGGTTGATGAAGCTGCATCTAACCGGAATTGGTGACTCTGCAAAGTACTACAGTGAGAATGACTATGTCTCACCTGTCGCACCTTTGACTGCCAAAGAAATGAGAGCTAAGCAAGAACATAATTAGGCAATGCTAGAAATTGCATCTGCCCTAAGCTATCTAGAATTTGAGGACATTAAGGATTGCACAACTACTAAGGAGATGTGGGACACTCTTGCAAAGATCTATGGTGGTGAAATATATGTATTGAAAGCTAAAGCCGAGAGTCTCAGAGGTAAGTTTGATGAGATAAGAATGAAAGAAGGTGAGAACATTGCACAATATTGTGGTAGAATAAAAGATGTGAATGCTATTAGAGGAGAAAATGGGCCTATTGATGATGAAACTATAATTGGAAAAGTTCTAAGAACTCTACATCCTATATATGCTATTAAGATCTCAGCTATTCAGGAATCTAGATGCATCTCTGCTAATGTTCTTACTTTGGAAGGTTTGGTTGGCAAGCTGATTGCTTTTGAACTCTCTAACTATGATAACTTCACTGTTGGTAGTATTGGTAATGTTGAATCTGCTTTTAAGTCACAGTTAGTTCTGAACAAGCCAAAGAAAGAAAAAGAAAGATGCATAAGTGAAAGTGAAAGTGAAAGTGAAGGTGATAGTGACACTTCTGATGAAGAACTTGAAGATCTAGAAGCTCTTATGGCTAGAAGACTGAGAAGGGGAAAAAGAAGATATAAAGGTAAACTCCCTATTATATGTTTTGCATGTAATAAAGTTGGTCATATAGCTGCTAGATGTCCTGATAGGAATGATAAAGATGAAGAAACAAACAACAAACACAAAGATAGAAGAGATGGCAGAAGCTACCAAAGGTACAAAGACTACAAAGGAAAAGGTAAGAAATCTTGTTACATTGCTGGAGAAGAAACTGACACTGATAGTGATGATTTTGAAATGAGGTAGTCTATGTTGCAATGAAAGATGAATCTGATGAGGATGAGAAAACTGCATTGATCTCCTATGTGAACAAGAATGATAAATGGATTACTGACAGTGTTTGTTCACATCACATGACTGGTGACAAGAGTAAGTTTGAGACCTTACATCATTATAGAGGTAAAAGTGTAAAATTTGGTAATGATGCACCATGTCCTATTAGAGGAAAAGGTTTGATTAAACTAACTGATAATATCTCTTGTGAAAATGCATATTGGGTTGAAGGTTTAAATTATAATCTTCTAAGTGTTGCTCAGCTCAACAACACTGGTTACCAAGTGGAATTTCATCACAAGAAAGCTAAAATATTTGATGCTACTAGTGAACTGATTGGAAGTGGAGAACAAACTAGAGGTAATTTGTTCTATCTTGACCTATCTGAAGAAGCATGTATGGTTGCAAAACTTGATGACATTTGGTTATGGCATAAGAGGCTATGTCATGTTAACTTTGATAATCTGGTAGAGATAAGTAAGAAGAAGAAAGTAAGAGGTCTACCTAGATTGAAGAAACTTGAGAATGTGATGTGCAAGGAATGCCAGTTAGGAAAAATGACAAAGTCAAATTTTAAGAGAAAATCCTTTACTTCTAAAAACATTTTAGATTTGGTTCATACTGACCTTTGTGGACCTATGGGTATACAAAGTTACTGTGGTGCTAGATACTTTTTCTTGTTTGTTGATGATCATACTAGGATGATGCATGTAATGTTTCTAAAAGAAAAATCTGACGCTTTTCAATTCTTTAAGTGGTATTTGGCTAAGGTTGAGAAGGAGACAGGTAGGAACTTGAAATGTCTTAGATCTGACAGAGGTGGAGAATTTACATCAAATGAATTCAATCTATTTTGCAATGATAGAGGAATCAAAAGACAGATGTCTACACCTAGAACACCTCCACAGAATGGTATAGCAGAGAGAAGAAATAGATCTATCTTGGATTGTGCAAGGACATTGTTGATTGGAAAGAATGTGGCATACAAATACTGGAAAGAAGCTATAAGTACAGCTGTCTACACTCTTAACCAGGTACAAATCAAGAAAGGTACAAATTTGACACCCTATGAATTATGGCATGGGCATGCACCGAGTGTTGAATACTTTATAATCTTTCGAAGAAAGTGCTACATATTAAAAGATAATAGGAATGGAAATTTTGATGCTAAATATGATGAAGGCATATTTCCAGGGTACTCCACAAAAAGTAAAGCTTATAAGTGTTTGAACTCTAACACTAACAAAATTATGGAAAGTGTGAATGTCAAAATTGATGAGTATGCAGAAAGAAATGAAGCTGATAGCAAAAGAGAACCAGAAGATTATAGATCTTTTGTGTACATTGAAGAAGTAGAAGAGGCAAGTAACAGATTTTCACCTGATGCCGAGTCTTGGGTAAGCAAAGTTGAGCGACAGGAAGATGTTGTCGAACATTAGGAAAACAGTGCCGAAAGAGAACAAGAACATGCCAAGGGACAAGATAATGCTGTCGTGTATTAGGAAGAGGTTGCCGAGCATTCAGAAGTTGAATCTAACAATCTTGTTGGGGAACATGATGAAATAGAGGAGAGAAGAGATGAACCTATTTTTGCAAAATATGTAAGAAGACATCACAAGCCTGAACAGATAATTGGAGACAAACATACTGGAATTCAGACCAGAAGTAAGACAAAGGATCCAACATGTTTACTATGTGAATTCAAACCTAAGTTGACTAGAGAGGCATTAGAAAATGTAGACTAGATGCAAGCAATGAGAGAAGAGATTGACTAGATTGAGAAGAATGATACTTGGACTCTGGTGCCGAGACCTGAAAATAAAAATGTTATAGGGACAAAGTGGGTGTTTCAAAACAAGTTGAATGAAAAAGGTGAAATAACTAGGAACAAAGCTCGGCTGGTATGCAAAGGCTATGCACAAGAATAAGGAATAGATTATGGGGAGATATTTGCCCCTATAGCTAGATTGGAAGGAGTAAGAACTCTTCTTGCATATGCTGCATATAAAGATTTCAAGGTATATCAAATGGATGTCAAGTCTGCATTTTTAAATAGTATACTAGAAGAAGTTTACATAGAACAGCTAGAAGCTTTTATTAATCCAAACAAAAGACACATGGTATGCAAACTGAACAAAGTACTATATGGATTAAAACAAGCTCCTAGAGCATGGTATGAGAGGTTGTATAACTACTTGATACAGATTGGATTTTCAAGAAAAAATGACACAAGCAATCTATACATGAAAGATGAAGAAGGTAAAGGTATCCTATTGGCAAAAAATTTTGTGGATGACATTATTTTTGGTGGACAAGATGCTTTGTGTAAAAGATTTTCAAATGAAATGCAAACTGAATTTGGAATGAGCATGTTTGGTGAAATTAAATTCTTTGTTCATTTAAAGTATATCAGATGAAAAAAGGAATCTTCATTACACAGTCTAAGTATGTTAATGAAATACTGAAAACTTTTGGGATGGAAGATGCTAGACCAGTGAGTACTCCTATGTTTACTGGACAAAAGTTATCTAAGAATGATGATGCTACAGAAGTGAACCAGACTTTGTACAGATCCATGATTGGAAAATTGCAGTATGTTGTACATAGTAGACCAGATATTGCACTAGCTGTTGGGATTATGGCAAGATTCTCTGCCAATCCTAAGGAAACACACATGATGGCTGTGAAAAGAATTATGAGATACTTGAAAGGGACTGCTGACTACGGGATATATTACAAGAAGGATAACAAATTTGAACTAAGAGTATATACAGATGCTGATTGGGTAGGAAATGTAGATGACATAAAGAGTAAAAGTGGTGGAAATTTCTTTCTTGGACAAAGATTAGTCTCCTGGACGAGCAAGAAAAAAATTTCATTTTCCAATCTACTACTGAAGCCGAGTATGTTGCTGCTGCAGTAAACTGTTCAAATTTGGTATCGATAAAATAATTGTTGGTAGGCATGAAAGAAGAAATCACTGAACCTCTTGTTATTTTCTGTGACAACACAAGTACTATCAACATTTCTAAAAATCCAGTGATGCATACTAAGACCAAGCACATAGCAGTCAAGTATCGCTACTTGAGATAATTGGTATAAGATAAAGAAGTTCGAATGGAATATGTGAATACCAAAGAACAATTAGCAGACATATTCACTAAAGCTTTACCAAAAGAAGCTCATGAGTATTTGAGAAGTCAATTAGGGGTCCTTCCCCAAACTGAGGCTGCCTAGTTAAGCTAGGAGCACTACATCAAATATGCTACAGGAGAATATTTGCCAGATTGATGTAGAAGATTGTCATACTTTAGGACTGGCCTAGAGTTGTGAAGAAGAAGCAAAGACAAGGAATCAGTCATAAGAAAGATGACAGAGGGAGAAACACTGAGCTGCACAAATAATATCTACATCTGATGGATGTATGTTTTTAGTTGCTGCTTTGGCATTTTTTTCAAAGAGGGAGATGATCTAATATGATACAATAATACATGACACTGAAAATAAGAGAGATGATGAACTGAGATGAAAGATCAGGATAGAGGGAGATCTGGATACTTCTGACGGTCACAGAAGTGAGGCTTATAGATTCTGAATCAGAATGAAGCTAAGGATATTACAATTTTTTTTTTCTGATGGATAGATAAGTTTTTGGATTGGTTGGTAATCCATGTGTTATTTAGGTGATATCATAAGGTGTTGCCATCAATGCCAAAGAGGGAGATTGTTGGAAACTGCAATTGAAACATTTTTTGTGTTGTCATTGATGTCAAACCTTAACTGGTAAGACTATTGCTACATAGGAAAGTACTATATTTATTGTATTATTGTGAAGAAGGGGTAGAAAGGATGGTAACAATAGCACCTAGGGAAAGGTTGAGTTATCTTGATACTACAAAGTGTACTTGACTATGTTGTACAATGATGAGACAATGTATTGTTTATCCTAGTAAGATTAAAGACTAAACTGGTAGGCTTGACCGAGAAAAATGGAGAAATCATGTTTAAGCGGAGTGATGTTAGTGTTGACCGAGTCAGTATATGCTGAGCAAAATTCTAGTGTCGATAGAACAATAGTTAATTGCCGAGAAGACTGTATAAGCCGAGGAAACATTTTTTAGTAATGATCGAGTTTTCTACATGAAGACCAAGTAGTTGATCATAGTATTGATCGAGCATCAGTATTTTTATATTTGAAGAGAATTCAGATTTTGAGCCGACATTGTTGAATTCTTGGATTATGTAAAATGTGTTGACTTTATTTATTGATTATTTGAAAGCATTTAATGCACTGAAAAACATTTTATTGTAAATCTTTAAGAGATTTGAGATGTTTCTAGAAAAGGAGCCAAAGAACATAAAGCGGGTAGATTCAATGAATTTGACCTAACCCTAAGATCTACGAAGGAGATTGAGTGGCAAAAGATGAGTTAACCTAATTGATGAAGTATTAAGGGAACCTAAGCATTAGGTATGCATATGCATCGGTGAAAAGAAGATGCTGGTAGATCAGTAGATTTTATTGATTGTATAAGCAGAAAAGGCTGAAGGAGAAGTGTGGTGATTGTTTAAAGAAAAGTTCTGAGCAGATCAATGATGGAGATGGAAAAGTTTCAAAGTTAGTAAACCAACATTTGTGTATGGAATTGGATCTGATATTTGCAAAGTGAGTTGTATATTTTTCAGATCAATATTGCTGCTACTTTCTAACCATTGTAATAGTCAAAACCCTTTTAACAGAGGTTGACCTAATAGTCATATGTTTAAATCCTTTGAACAAGGTTGCATTCTAATGGAATGTATGTAAGTCCTATAACAAGGCTCACTTTTAAGAGGGTGATTGAAATCCTTTAACCGGGTCACACCTAACAGTGTGTATTGTAACCTTTGATAGGGTTGGCTTTTAATCCAGCTCACTTTAGAAGAGTGAAAATAATAGTAGCATGTTACAAAGTGGTTTTACCCAAATTGGGTTTCCACTATAAATCCTAGTGTCAATGCTTGTGTGAATGTTTTGGTTTGAACATTTCTGTGTTTTACAAGTTAGATACAGCTGGGTAGTGGACTGCAATGTTATATGTTTCTATTATTGAATCAGTGATGACCGAGTTGGTTTTGGTTGTTAGATCTAATTTAAAGAAAAGTTTTTGAAGTTGTTTTATACATCAGGACCTGAGAACAACTGATTCACACCCCCTCTCTGTTGTTATAAATCATATTAACACGCTACTCATGCAAACATTAATAAAAAGCTTTATTATTTAATTCTAAACTGTAATATCTAATTGGGGATTGATGTCTTTAATTTTTTTCCAATACATCTTGCCTTCCTTCAATGTTTCCCTCAATTCATGTGTCCTTGTTGCGAAGCCAATATTGAAAGATTTGAGTGTTTTCAGCTACTCCAACCCCTCTCCTATTAGGAATGAATGTTAAATATATCCTATGGGTGAGTATTTGAGTATTTCTGTAGCAGTTGTATGTTGCATTCATGACTGTGTTTGTCATTGATGTCGACACATTGATCTACTGGAGATTAGCAGAGAAGCAGACAGTGTTTGAATTAGTGCATGTGGATAATTGTAGATCAAGCTATGCGGAGTTGAGGACTTGTTCTATATTGTCTCCTAAGACTATGGTTAAGAGTGCTTATGAAAATTCAATTATTCATGACAGTTATGTGTAATCTAGTGGAAACTGTATTCTAACAGTATTCCTGAGAAGTGGCTTGTGATATCTGGATTATATCTTCTAACCGGGATAGAATCTGGGCATGCAAAGTTGAACAAAGTTTTATGACACTTCAAAGGTGACTTGGATGAGGCAACATAGTTAGAGGTTGCACATGTGAAGATTTATTAAGTTTTGAAGCCGACAATTTTTATGTGGTTATGGAATATTATGTAACGTGTAATGATTTATATTTTGTATTTGGTTAGCCTAGTTGGCCGAATCAATTGTAAATTATTTGAGTGTGGTATAAAGGAAGAATTATTTTCCTTGATTGAGAATGTAATATCGAGATATGATAATGTTGATATTGTAAGAGGATATGCGAATTGAGCAGATATGGTATTGAGATCTGGTAAAGTAGTTGGTGCGGTTTTGGCACAGACAAAAGGAGCGAAGATAAGTTGCTGAGATCAATAATTATTGGTATTATTTTGTTTGGATAATACAAAGATTAGTTGGATAGTGAGTTCAATGATCTTTCCCTTGTTTAGATAGTGGGTCCTTCTGCCTTCCTTAAACTCCTAACAGGGTTAGAATATTTTAACAGGGATTCAAAGTCTCCTAACTGGGACTAATATGTACTGAATGTATTTCATAACGCTCCTAACAAAGTCCATCCTCTCACAAGGAATTTTCATATTAGTACATCTTTTGTGGGTACCATCTCCACCAGGGTTTACTCTCTGATCAAGAGGTTCCCTAGTTAACATATCTTGTGTCATTGCATATGTTTATCTTTCTATGGTTGTTGTTTATGTTGGTTACATGTTTGAGATCTAACCAAGTTATTCAAAGTTGTTTTTATCAAATAACTGATTCACCCCTCCCCTCCCTCTTAGTTATCTTGGTGGACTTTACTTTCTAACAAGTGGTATCAGAGTGGCAGGTCCTTGAAAGAAAATTTTAACTTAAGGAGATCTATGGAGAGTCATTTTAGGAAAGAAAGTATGAAGTTTGATGGAGTTTAATTGTGATAGTTGGAAAGAAAAGATGAAGACACATCTACTATGTTTAGGACCAGGATACTGGTTGATTACAAAGAATGACAAGACTATCATTGAAGAACATAAAATTGAAGACTGCACTGATAAGAAAAGAGATATGTTTATGTGTAAAATACTTGCTAGATAAGTACTTTTATCAGCTCTTCCATAGAATGAATACAGTTAGGTAAAAACTTTAAGGACATCTCATGAAATTTGGCTAGCTTTAAAATCTACTTTTGAAGGTGATGTACATGCTAAGAGAATCAGATTACAGAATTGGATATGTTTATTTCAAAATGCAAAGATGATGGAAGATGAATCTGTTAGAAGTTATATTGGTAGGATATCAGAGATTGGTGCAGGTATCAAAGCTTGTGAAGGAAACAAAACTGAAGATGAGATTATATGGAAGATCTTAAATACACTGAACCCTATGTTTAAGCAGACAATGTAGATGATTGAACAAGTTATACCTTGTACTGAAAAGTTTACCAGAGACACTCTTCTTGGAAGATTAGAAGCAACAAAGATAGGCTTGAGATAGTCTAGAGATCTACCTAGAATTGAAACAACATTCAACACACTTAGTGTTTGCCCTACTTTGTCAAGATCTACAAGTGTCAGTGGAGATTATGCCAGTAGCAACATATCTAAGATTGAAGAAGACAGAAAGATTGAGGAAGGAAGTGCCTTGCTTGTGAAAAGAGAACCAGAAGGTAAGAAAATCTTTAAATGTTGGGCATGTCAAGAGTATAGTCATTTTGCATCTAAATGCCCTAAGAGAGTGAAGAAATATAACTTTAAACCCAGAAGATCTAAAGAATGTTATTATGCTAATGATGAAGAATTTGAGGCTAGCATTGAAAAAATCTTAAGTGAAAGTGATGACATAGGATTTGTAGCAATAAAATAAGAAATCCTTGAAACTAAAGTTAGACAAAAAAAAAAGCTTTAGTTTCTCAAGTTGAAAAGAAAATTGATTGGATTATAGACAGTGGTTGTTCACATCATATGACTAGAGATATGAAGAAATTTATAAAGTTTAACAACTATGATGGAGGAATTGTTAGAGTTGGAAACACACCTTGCTTGATAAAGGGAATATGATCTATTACTCTTGATGGAAAGACTAACACTAATGATATTTACTTTTTGGATGTATTGAAACATAATCTTCTAAGTGTTGGACAGTTAGTTGACAAGGGATATCAAGTTTGGTTTACTAAGAAGAGTTGTGTGATCAAGGATAAGAATGGTAAGATGATTGGAACTGGATCAAGAACTAGAGGTAATGTATTTTAGTTGAATCCTGCTGAGATGACATGTTTGATTACTGAAATTGATGATAATTGGCTATGGCACAAAATGTTTTGTCACATAAACTTTGATAACATTGTGAAAGCAAGCACTACATTTGCAGTAAGAGATTTGCCCAAAATTATGAAACCTACTAACATGATATGCAAAGAATGTGTTATGGCTAAGCAGAAAAGAAGTTCTTTTCTCAGTAAGAAGTTCACCAAAATAGCAAAATTGGAAATTGTTCATACAGATCTAAGTGGTCCCACAAGGACTAGAGGATTCTATGGTGAAAGGTATTTTATGATTTTTGTTGATGACTTTACTAGGATGATGTGGGTAGCATTTCTTAAATAAAAATCAAAAGCATTTGACAAGTTTAAATTGATTAAGAACAAAGTTGAGAATGAATCTGGAATCAAGATTAAATGTTTAAGGTCTGATAGAGGTGGAGAATTTACTTCAAAAGAATTTAACATTTTTTGTGAAGTGAATGGTATTAAGAGACAGCTTTCAACCCCTAGGACACTTGAACAAAATAGCATTGCAGAAAGAAGAAACATATGAGTAATTGAGACAACAAGAGCTATGTTATTTGAGAATGGTTTGTTGATTGTAGTTATTTTTGTTGATGATATTATCTTTGGAGGTGAATATGAAGCTAGTGATAAATTTGCTCATGAAATGAAGATAGAGTTTGAAATGAGCATGATTGGTGAAATGAAATTTTTCTCAGGATTACAGATAGTGCAAAATAGGGATGATATTTTCTTATCTCAAACAAAGTATCTGAAAGACTTGTATATATTTGGAATGGAAAATTGTAAACTTTTTGGTACACCTATGGCAATGGCCATAAGTTATCTAACATAGATGAAAATCCTATAGTTGAACAAAAGAAATACAGATCCATGATTGGAGGATTGCAGTATTTAAGTCATACAAGACTAGATATATCACATGTGGTTGGTATTGTTGCAAGATTTCAAGTTGATCCCACTAATACATTTGGGTGAAATTGCGACAACAATTTGCGATGGCGGGAAGATGTTATGTGTTTTTGCCTTTTTTTTTCAATTATAACTCGACAACGTCACAATTGTGACGTTGTCGGGATATAAGGCAAAAAAAAAATAAAAAAATGTTGTCATTTGTATTTTCAATAGCGCCATTGTCATTTGCAGTTGTTGTCGATCACCCTCATTTCTCTGGTTTGGGTCTCCGGTCTTGACATAAAGACTCAAATGTTCCAAAGTCTCCTCAAAACAATCACTCTATTTTTTACACACTGAACAAAGGGCACTTCGAGGACAGGGTTCCCTAATCTCACTTCTGATGAATGAAGTTTACGCAGGTAGATACTTGAGTCCTACTGTGTTAAGATTCTGCAAGCAACTGTCATTAGTATTCTTTTAATTCATGGATAAGTTTACAGTTGTTTGGCGATGATATAGTGATTTCTTTTTGGTCTTTGCAGTTATAAGTCGTAGTTAGATGTATTAACGATACCAAAAATTTATCATTCCAAACCAAGTCAACTCGGTACAGCCGAATGTGGAATTAATTTGTGCAATGTAAAGGGGTTTCGGTTTATGTGAATTTCAGTTGAGTTGTATCGCATTCAATCTAAAAATAAATTGCGGATACTCACATGGATTGAACTTG
Source organism: Chamaecyparis obtusa (assembly GCA_027943335.1). Lineage (NCBI taxonomy): Eukaryota > Viridiplantae > Streptophyta > Pinopsida > Cupressales > Cupressaceae > Chamaecyparis > Chamaecyparis obtusa. Next base: position 998,620 of record BSBK01000808.1, on the reverse strand, counting down.
CATCATTGTGTCAATTTCGTGATGAAACCGTAGGCCCTAATTTGGGAATTCACCGCGGACATTCTATGCCGTTGGTTGAAAAACAAATTAGGGTAATGTGTGTTCTTCTATTAAATACTCAAAATTGTAAAAGATGTTAAGTGTGCTTCAAGGAAAAAAATCCATGGTTGAATATGCACAGCGTATTCAGTCAAGGAAACAAAGGAATACCTGCAGCCGTGCCCTAGTAGAAGTTATAACCATGCCCTCAACAGTTTGAAAGAAGTGCTTCCAGAATCTTCCAACCAAGTCGGTTCTCCACCTAAGAACCCATCTTTAGAGCCTGCTGATTGATCACTGCTAACCTGATCAATTAGCCTGTGTCTCGGTAATGTTTGTAGGTGCTAGAGTAGGTTGTGAGAATTAGAACAGAGGAATTTCCACAGTGCAAAGAAACAGTACTCTGTTTTATTTTCTTTGTGTATTGAAAATTGGAGGGAAAGGTTGTAGTAAATTCAAAAGGGTATAGTTAGCATAACAAGCAGCATAATTGGTACTATTTTGGTAAGTTGAATAAGTTTATTTGAAAGGTGTGTTTATTTGAAAAAAGGTGAAGATCTATTTATAAGTCTGAAACGAAACAGAGTTGAAAGAACAATAATTAAAATTTGTGAAGTAAGTTACATTGGTTACTTGGTGAGTTTCAATTAAACCAACACTTGATGCAGAGGGAAGGGTGGTGGTCTTCAAAACACAATGAAATTTTGATAATTTCAGAGGTCTAGGCACTTGGGCTTATCAATCACCTCAATTTCTTCAGAACCTGACTTGACAAGGCTTTTATCAATACTCCTAGATGATACTTTGGTGTTTTAGGCTAGTAATAACTTAGATGCAAGGAACTCCAAAGTTCAAAATCAACCCCACTACTCCCAATTCTCAAAATGCACTCAAACTGTTTCAAAAGCCTAGTAAAATTCCTGTAGCAGACTTGGAAGGGAAATAAATTTATGTTTTCTCAAAACACTAGACAATATGATAAAATTTTCAAATACCCTTTTCAAAACTCTACAACATACCAAAAGCTTGTATACTATTACTTTGGACCAATAACCCAAAACATGACAGTTGCCCTGTTTCAAGGCACACAAATTGACTAGTTTTCCAAAGGAAGTATCAATCAAAGATTTCCTATCGACCTCAACTCTTGGGTAGTATTTACTTATGCCTCCAATTTCTCAATTCCCAAAGGAATTAGACCCCGGTGCTCTGTAACATCAAAACCCCTAAATTGTGACTTCAAACCCCTTGATATCTAGGGCTTCCTTGTTCCCACAGTTCTCCACACTCTTGCAAAAAATTAGAGATGGATTCACCATCCTATGAACATCACATGACATTCCCAAACACCAAATATCTCCTTTTTTGGGTAGATGGCTCACTACTACACCTTAGCCACCGTTTCCACTGGTTTTTCCTCTCTATTCGGGCTGTAATCACTCTTATCCCGTGCGGTTCTGCATATGCAGTGTCAACAACATATCATACATTTTAAAAGGTTAACATTCCATGAATATCAGGCCTCCATACTCATGGAATGGTTCTCATTTCCTTAAAAAACCTACTGCAGTAACAAAATAATTAAAACAAAAGATCACTGGTCTACAACTGGCACGACAGTGGCTTTAACACAATTTGGAAAACATCAATTAGAAATGTAGATGGTTACTAAACCCCTGTCAATGCATTAGGAAATCCAAATCAATCAAATTCAAAACATAGCAATGAGTCGGGTAGCAGATAACAGAGTTGTTTTATTCTTCACCAGTTTACACACCAGTGCAATAGCAACTTTAACACAATGTGATTCATCAAATAGCAATTGAAACAGATAAAGGGACTCCATTAATTCATATGAATATCAATTGATACAATCTTTCAAAAGGAAAGAATAGTATATTGATGAGTTTTTATTCACCACTATTACAAAACCCCCACACCAATCTCATTCACTGTCGCATAATAGAGATTCCACAAGATTAAATAAGTTACAAAACTATCTCAACCAACTTGTCATTGAGTTGAGGATAATTCATTAAACAAAACAAACTACAACTAAACTCTAACTTCCCTCCACAACCTAAACTAGCCGATTGTATTCAAATGTTTGAATTTGAAAAACCATACAATGGTTTTATTAAACATTAAACTCTTTTCTATAAGGTTCCTATTGCCTTAAACCTATCCCTTGACCCATTCTAGACTTCTTAAAACATTAAAGAAGCTTGGACAACATTTAGTCCATCATAAACAACTAATAGTCCCTTGAGGACATTACAAGTATGAAATTCAATCCTTTGAGGACATTATAAATGTGTTCAAACATTACATCATTATAGGATATGGGATGGATCCTTTAGGACCTAATTGCTTACATAAAGTCTTAGCCAATGTATCTAGACTACTAGGGAGTAGAGTGTATGAATCCTTTAGACTGTACAGCTTTTTCATTTTATTATCCTTTCCACGATACACTGCTAATTCGTAAAGCTTAAGGTTTCTCATCATAGGTTTGATGGTATACTTATCACCTTGAGTAGCATAATATTTCATTAAGATAATACCATCGAATCATGAGAAGTTATGGAAGTAAATAGATCGAATCTTATGTTGAGCAGCAACCACTGCTAAATGCTCTATAAAGTTGAACAACATTCGATTACTCCTCTTTTCAAATTCGGGTATAAATATGTGATCTTCACTGAAATATGTTTCAAAGGCATAATCCGGCTTGGCACCAACATCTTCACCCGGCTTAACCACTAAGAAGCTTGCAGCGTAAGGCACATGTACATCATTGATTAGAACAGTCTCTATATCAGCTACAATTAAAGCTTGCCTATCCTTAGTTGTAGGTTTTAGTGCAGGTCCATATTTGGTATACCTAATTTTTCTTCCCATAGGTGTAACTTCTTGTGGTTCACCACCACTTATGTGTTTCACGTCTTTTGTTGTGCAGTTGATTAGCTTTTTTACGTACCCAGTTTAGAATTTTGAAATTTAATGCTTGTTTATGTGACTTTCTTGTGAGTACAGAGCTGTACCTTGCTCTCCTACAAATTCTGTCAACCCCTGAGGGCTGTATTGTGTTTGGGAGAAAAAAGATCTTTTTTGTCATTTACTTGATCTGATTGAAATGGGTGCTCTGGAATATGTTGTAAGGCTGCTTAATGGCTGCAATAAATGCAAGAGAAAGCAGATGTAGGTAAATCATTTTCTTTCATGGCATTTTAGTTTTGCTATGGATATGCTTGTGTTTTTACTAGTGAACAGTGAGCTGGTAGAACTTGAACAGTCAGCCTGTTCTTGATCTTGATCTTGAAAGGAATGAAATTACTAGTTGTTGAAGGAGATGGCATTGAATTTTGCATCAAAGAAAAATAAAGAATCCCACAAGAAGCTCAGTAGTTGGTATGAGTGTTTCACTCTTAAAAGACTGCTACTAAAAATCAACTGTATATGTTTTTGGATCACTACCGTTTTATTGATGATAGATCGTTAAATATGATCTGAAACATCAAAAATAAATAAAATTTTTACAACTTGCTAAATCTTTCACAACTACTTGGAAAAAATAACATGCACCCTGGAATAGATAGGATGAGCATTAATAAATTTTAGTGCAAGTCATAGAAAAAGAAGTGTAACTGAATCATAGCAAATGAAATAATTCCACTACATTCTTCACAGTCATCTCAAGGAAATCTGACATATCAGCATGTCCAAACTCAATATCTTTGATCTCATAAAGAGGAGAGGTCAGTTGAGTAGGTGGAATTACATTTTGTTATCTATCATACTAATACTTTATAATTTTTCTGAAGCAAATGATGGTTCTTTTGACATAAAAAGGAACATAAAAGGCTGTAAAGAAAACTCCATAGCATTAGAGCATCATCTTGTGCTATAGGGGAAGCCATGGAACTCTCTTCAAGATGAGAGGGTTGCAAAATAAAAGCAATACTTGGGTTTATCATGAGAAAAGGAAATGTGGGATAAAAATGACTTTAAAATGAGGTCATAGGTGAAATTTGAACCTTGGAAAGAATATTACAAGTTTTAAACACATAAACATTTAACTTGGAAATGGAAATTTTTTTTATCACACTTCACACATACATGGTAAATATGTGAATGTACACTTGTAATCGGGTCTCAGAGACATAATTTCAAGTGTTTTCAAGTGCATTTTGGGCTATATTTGCATTTTCAAAGGTCAATTGCAAGTGGAGGGAAGAATATTTGGCATTGTAAGTGTAAAATATGCACCACAAGGATGCATTTTGGGTTTTGGAAGGCATATTGCAGGTTTGGGAACATGCTTGCAATTTTTATGTTTTAATAGAAACTTGCAATGAGATCCTTCAAACCTCAAATTACTAAAGAGTGCACAATTCAGTTCTTAGGAACTTAAATACAAGTTGGACAATTGCAAGTTTGAAGATATCAAATGCAAGTAAAAATACTTTCAATAGGGGAGCTTGAATTATAGTCCTTGAGACTTGAAATTTGTTATGAAAATTGTATATTTTTTAATCTAATGTATATTTTAACTAGAACACTATCATCTTCAAAATCCTATATGAAATCTATATGACTATGTTTGACTCATATAATTGTGATCTCTCTAGCACTATGATGTCATTTAATATGTCTTGCTAAAGCTTGTAAATTTTGTTCCTTTTGCCATGTCAAGTAATATGTCTTGCCTTGTAGCTTATATGTTTTGAAATTGTTGTTAGGCCTTGTAGCTTATATGTTTTGATTGCTGGAGAGCTTCTAGAGCTAAGCAAGAAGACCATTGCACGAGTTATAGTCGCGCGCTCAAGTATGAAAATTGTATATTTTTTAATCTAATGTATATTTTAACTAGAGCACTATCATCTTCAAAATCCTATATGAAATCTATATGACTATGTTTGACTCATATAATTGTGATCTCTCTAGCACTATGATGTCATTTAATATGTCTTGCTAAAGCTTGTAAATTTTGTTCCTTTTGCCATGTCATGTAATATGTCTTGCCTTGTAGCTTATATGTTTTGAAATTGTTGTTAGGCCTTGTAGCTTATATGTTTTGATTGTTGGAGAGCTTCTAGAGCTAAGCAAGAAGACCATTGCACGAGTTATAGCCATGCTCAGGTATGAAAATTGTATATTTTTTAATCTAATGTATATTTTAGCTAGACTTTTTGCTTATATGTTTTGAAATTGCTTTTAGTGGCTTAATGTTGTAAGGTCTCTTGAAATAAGACCTTCAAGCGGTTGGTCAAAGTTTTACAAATAATCTTATCCACAAATTTGCCTAGAGCAATTGACTGAATGTTATAAAAGGTGATTGGGTTAAATGTCTTAGGAATAAAGTCAAAGAAAGTATTTTTAAAATATTAAAGTATTTAACTAGGTCTAAGAAGATTTGTGTACTTTCGACAATTTTGCTTAGTTTTTGAAAGTTGTAGACCGAAGTTTTCATAACCTGATTTGTTCTTCCTGCGAAGAACGATAATGTCAGATAATATAAGTGAAGAACAAAATAGGGAGACAATCGCTAGATTGTGGTCTAACTTGAAAAGAAAAGGTGATGGAAAATGTTATTGTCCCTGCAAAATTTATAAGGGCTTAAACCGTAGAAGACTCCTAATCAAAATAGTTAAGAGACATTGTAGGGAGAATGGTCACATTGAAGGGGGGCATGACTATCATCCACTGGTAAGTTGTTCATTATATCATTTTAACAATTTATATACATATGAAATCACTTGATGATGAGTTGATGATCATGGTTTATTTATGTTAATCAATTTTATATAGGTTGATCTCCCCAGGGAAGTACATGATATGAACCACAACAATCTGAAGAATATGGTTTTTGAAGTGGAGGAACATGGAGGTGCGAATATCCAAGGTGAAGATAATGATCCCATGGAAGATGACGATCATGCACCAGAAAACACAATTGAAGATGATGGTATAAATACATTGATCCATGACACATTTAGTCCAAGCATATCTGATCATGATGATGATGATAGCCTTGATGTACTTCTACTTGAGAAGGCATACGAGCCCCTATACAAAGACTCCCAAAAAACTCTTCTCTCTGTTGTATTGTTGTTGTTGAACTTGAAGGTTATGAATGGTTTATCCAACATAACAATGTCACGTATGTTAAGGTATGTCATATATGTCTTTATAGTTAACAAAGGGTGAATAATGTACCACTAATATTGTTTATATTAACAACTTATATTTTTTGTTGTAGATTGATAGGTGATTTTTTGTTACCACCATCAAATATTCTACCTTGCTCATATCGAGAATTATCTACTGTTATGAAACATATTGGAATGGAGTATCAAGCAATACATGCTTGTCCCAATGATCATATTATATATTATAAAGAACATGAATTTACAACACAATGCCCTGTATGTCATACAAGTAGATATCAAATAGATCAAATAACAAAAAAGGTGCCTCACAAGGTTCTTCGTTACATCCTCATTATTCCACGGATGTGACAATTATTCAGGTGTAGTAGCTTGGCACAATTTATGGATTACCATGCACGCAATAGAAGTCGAGATGACATTATTTGAATCCCTACGGATGGTTTGGCATTTATGCACATAGAGGAAAAGTGATAACACTTCAAAGAAGAACCTCATAATCTCAGGCTTTCATTGGCAGCGGACGGTGTCAATCCATTTGGAGAGATGACATCTGTTTACTCAGTGTGGCCTATTTTTGTTATCAACAATAACATTCCTCCGTGGATGTCAATAAAGAGGGAGCACATTATGTTGGCAATGATTGTTCCAGGTATTTTATCATTTGATAGTTATTAATTTACATGTACTTACAAATCTTGCAGTAAAATGGTCACAATAATTATGTAATGTTACTGTTCATTCAAGTAGGTAAATATCAAGTTAAAGATATGAATGTATATATTGAGCCTCTTATCGATGAGTTGGTGGAGTTATGGAACAGTGTCACTATGTATGACGTGTCTAGACCAATAGGACAAAGACAATTTCAATTCCATGTAATACTTGCATGGACAATACATGATGCGCCAGGGCTAACACATTTTTGTGGTATGTTATAGTGAATTCAAGTTGTGCATGATAATTCTAATTATAAAAATCAACATATTTAATAATCCAATTATATCATTATCTTGTAGGTCTTCAAACAAAGGGAAAATTTGCATGTCCAGTTTGTGGTCCAAAGATGAAATCTCGTCATTCAAAAAGTTTAGGAAAGCAGGTGTTTGATGAGTGTAGACACTTCCTCCACAGGAATCATAAGTATCGAAGTACCGAAAAACATCTTTTCAATGGGAAAGAGGAGACTACATCAAAGCCACAAAGAATGACACCTTGCCTATGGAAGTTGGAATATAATAGAATTAATCGTCGAGGTAATGTCGTTCAACCTAATGGTTTATGTTTGTAATTTATATATTTCTATTGTGATTTTTGTTTACTAATTATGTAATTGATGATCGTGAAGGTCGTCAAGGCACTACTGACAACCTTCCAAAGGGACTAAAAAGCTATCCCAGACAATTTAGTAGGTTTCCCTACTACGAGCACCTACAAATTGCACATTTGTTTGATACTATGCATATTGGAAAGAATATAACAGAGACATTGTGGAAAATATTGGATGGAAGGTGTGACAAAGAAAAAATTGTCAAAATTTGTAATGACATTCATGAATCCAATCGTGCACTAAAGAATTTCATTCACTCAAACAGCAATAGAGATTAGATTAATATAAGTGCCCTTCCTTGGTTATTAACGGAGCAGCAAAGTGATGCCATAAAAGAAGTCATACGAAAAATTCAATTTTCCACAGGATTTGCTGCAAACATAAGCAATCTCATATCAAAGAAAAGTGAATTTGGGCCAGGGCTCAAAACTCATGATTGGCATACTTTCATCAAGGTAAGTTATGTTCTTCTGTATTTACAATATATTCATAAACTACGTGTACTGTTCATTATGTTATGTTAGAAAACAATGAAATGATTGGTTTATAATTACTACAGTACGTGCTACCTCTATCTCTCCCAGAGCACTTCAACAATAACATCAAACAAGTGATATATGATCTTGGAAAATACATGAGGTAAGCAATAATATCTGTTCAATTTGTTGTATATATTTATTATATTCGCGATTTGTTTTTCTTGCTATGTAATCTATTGTATATTATTTTGTAAAGTCTCGTATTTATATATTTTTTGTGACTTGAATCTCTTAATGTAGGTGGTTGTCATCTAAAGAAATCCATAAAGAAGATATAAACTATTGGAAGAGAAGAATTCCTCATTTACTATGTGAAATGCAAAAGTTTCTACCTCCAACATTTTTCAATTTACAAGAACACTACCTCATACACCAAGTTGAGGAGATTGAATTGTGTGGACCTGTACACACTAGGTCAATGTGGATGGTTGAGAGGCACTTGAAATCTTTGAAGGCTTTGGTTTGACAAAGAGCACATCCTAAGGGTTCTATGGTAGAGGGATATATGGTATATCAAACTATGGTGTACATTACTGAATATCTTCCTAAGTTTGCATCAAATATCCATGTAGATCGCATTTGGGATCTCGACCCTTTTAAAAAATTTGAAGGGGAGTACTTGATGGAGAAAGGTAGATTGAGGAAAGTGAGAGGTAATAAATTATAAGATGTTATTGTAATAAATTATTTCTTAATCTTCAAAATAAATCAGTTGTAAGTCGTCTATTTTTTTTTTGTACAGTTGCTCGAGAGTGGGATGCACTACATTTGTTTATTGCAAACAATCTTGATTGGATGATGGTATGGATTGAACGATGTCAACATTCTGGTCGCACATTAACATGGGAAGGTGTATCTTCATTGGTTAAAGAAGCTCATCGTAATGGAAATTCCAATGTTACGCAAAGGGAAATAGATTTAGCATATGGTGTAAGAGATTTCCAGGTACGTACAAATTTATTAATCACCCATATGTTTATCAACTCACAATACAATAATTTTGACATGTTTCACATATTATTGCAGGTTAAACACCACAAGGGTATGTTCTGTAATGGTCAGAAATTTCACGTCAAAGTGTTGGATGACACGAAGAAAACTTGTGATTCTGGAATAACTGTAGTCTTTCAAGTGACTAATATTTCATCTAGAAATGACTTACATCCTCGAGAGTCTGAAAATCGATACTATGGCATTTTGGATGATATACTTGAGTGCGACTTTAGTTCCTTCAAATTAGTACTCTTCATTGTCAAATGGTACAGGCTACGACTTAATCCAAATGATCCTGATAGAACTGTTATTGAACATGATAATGGATTTACAATGGTTAATACAAGGTTGTTTGAGCCAGTTGGAGATGAGCCCTATTTTCTTCCAAGCCAATGTGAGCAGGTATTTTACTCAGAGGTTCCACATAAATCGGGTTGGTCATTTGTTGTTAGACATGAACTGAGAGGAAGGCCAATAAAGTATAATGCGATGGAAGAAGAAGATACCGGAGAAGTAGAAGATGATGTAGATGATGATCACGATCGACAGTTATTGGATGACGTTCCTGACACAAATTTTCATGAAGAAGAAGAAGAAGATGATGACGATGATGCTGCTACTGATGATGATGATGATGATGATGTTGATGTTGATGATGATGATGTTGATGATGACGACAATGATGACAACGACGACAACGATGATGATGATGATGATGATGATGATGATGATGGAATATGGATGAAGTGACTGAGAGGGGGGTGAATCAGTCAACCATAAAACACTTCCTGATTAATTCTTTCCAGATCCTTTAGGATATCTTAACAATGTTATCTATTTTAGCACTCGGTAAATAGATTGTAGTAACTTTGAAGATGTAGAGAGTAATAGCAAAATTATCTTTAGATATTCATCAGCACATGTATATGATTGAGAAAGCAATTAAGAACACAAGAGACACAAGATTTAACGTGGAAACCCAATATGGGAAAAACCACCAATGTATCTAGATACTATTTTTCACTTTTCTGAAGTGATGCCCGGTTAGAAGCCAACCCGGTAAAAGGTTACAAAACACACTGTTAGGTGTGACCTTGTTAGAGGATTTAAAACACCCTGCTAGGAGTGGCCTGGTAAGAGGTCTTGAAAACAATTCAATGGAATTGTCACCTTGTTAGAGGATTTACAATATGGTTGTTAAACCAACTCGGTTAAGAGATTTAGAATTCACTGTTACAATGATAAGAAGGTAACAATGAAAAATGACCTGTATAATAATGCAACTGTCTTGCTGATTACAGATCTCTATTCTGCATATGTGTGATCATTCTTGATCGAATAAATCTGTGCTGCACCTCAAGGATATCTGAACATCCTTCACAAATTCGCACACACCTTTCCTGTCTTTCTTCTGTAAATCTTCTGCTATTTTTTCTTGTTTATTTTTCACATTTGACCTTTTATTTATATGATTTTAGATTTGTCAAATCGACATTATTTAGTATAACAGTCGGCTGAATTAAGCAAACTCTATTTGCAAAAATCCTTCAAGGGCCGACAGTGCTCGGTGACCATAACTTTCTATAATCTTTCGGAGACTGAGGGAACTCTGTAAACACCAACAATCCTTTACCTTCGATAACTGACTGAACTCGATAAACACTAACTTTTCTTCGATGACCGACTGAACTCGGTAAACACTAACTTTTCTTCGATGACCGACTGAACTCGGTAAACACTAACTTTTCTTCGATGATCGACTGAACTCGGTAAACACTAACTTTTCTTCGATGACCGAGTGGACTCGGTAAGCACTAATATTCCTGTCTGGCAGACCGACTGAGCTCGGTAGTAACTGGTTGCTGCAGACTATGACATTGTGTGACATCAAAGATAATACATAATTTGAGTAGCAATTTCCTTCAGACAATTGTTTCCAACAATCTCCCTCTTTGGCATTGATGGCAACACAATATGTCATATCATAAGAAATTTGAAAGAGTTAGCTCAATTCAGATTCAAATCTCCCTCTATCAGCAAAACTTCCTGTATCCTGAAAATTCTTCCTTCTGACTATTGAAAATTTCTTGAAAGACATAGCAAACACTCCCTCTTTGACAACACATGCCAAAGACAATTCACATATTACCAGTGAAAATTAATGTACCTCAAGTACTGATTCATATGTAATGATTCCTTGAATATGCTGCATCAACTGGTTGATTTTCAATCATTTTCTGGTTGATGCATCACTAAAACTGTATTTAGTGAGCCTCGGATAGGGGAATGACACCTAACTTACCTCTTAGATACACAAATGCATCCTTAGGTAATGGTTTGGTAAAAATGTCTGCAATCTGTTCTTTTGTATGAATATATTCTAATCTGATTTCCTTATCCTGCACCAATTCTCTGACAAAATGATATTTAATAGCAATGTGCTTGGTTTTGGAATGCATCACTGGATTCTTAGAAATGTTTATTGCACTGGTATTGTCACAAAATATAACAACTGGTTCTTTGATTTCAACCTTCATACCTTCTAATAACTGTTTAAACCAAACAATATTTGAACAGTTTACTGCAGCAGCAACATATTCTGCTTCAGCTGTGGATTGAGATGTGCAATTTTGCTTTTTACTAGTCCAGGATACCAGTCTTTTTCCAAGAAAAAATGCTCCACCACTTGTGCTTTTTCTGTCATCAATGTTTCCTGCCCAATCAGCATTAGTAAACACTTTCAAGTCTAGATTACCTCCAAATTTATACCACAAACCATATTCTTCAGTTCCTCTTAAGTATCTTAAGATTCTTTTGATTGCCATCATGTGATTTTCCTTAGGTTTTGCTGAGAATCTAGCTACTATACCGACTGCTAAGGCAATATCAGGTCTTGTATGTACTACATACTACAATTTTCCAATCATAGATCGGTATAGGGTCTGATCAACTTCTTTTGAATCATCATTTTTGGTAAGTTTCAGTCCAGTACACATGGGTGTACCAACTGGTTTTGAATCTTCCATACCAAACTTCTTAAGTATTTCCTTAATGTATTTAGATTGAGTAATGTATATACCATTCTTGCTTTGCTGAATTTGAAGACCAACAAAGAATTTTATTAAACCAAACATAGACATTTCAAATTCTTTGTTCATTTGTTCTGAGAATTCTTTGCACTGATCCTCATTCCTTGTAAATATAGTATCATCTACAAATATTTCTGCCAATACAATTTTGTCATCCGGTCCTTCTTTAATATACAGATTGCTGTTATCATTAGCTCTTTTGAAATTAATCTGAATCAAATAGTTATGGAGTCTTTCATACCATGCTCTGGGAGCTTGTTTCAAACCATACAATGCTTTGTGTAACCTGTAGACCATGTCCCTTTTATCTGGATCAACAAAACCTTCAGGTTGTTCAATGTAGACTTCTTCATCAAGAATTCCATTGAGAAATGCAGATTTTATATCCATCTGATATACCTTAAATCCTTTGTGTGCTGCATAAGCAAGTAGAGTTCTTACACCTTCTAATCTTGCAACAGGAGCGAAAGTTTCTCCATAATCTATACCTTCTTCTTGAGAATAACCTTTACATACCAGTCTAGCTTTGTTTCTAGATACTTGACCATCTTCATTTGGCTTATTCCTGAATACCCATTTTGTTCCAATTATATTCTTATCTTTAGGTCTAGGTACAAGAGTCCAAGTTTTGTTCTTTTGTATTTGTTCTAATTCTTCATTCATTGCTTCAATCCAACTTTCATTTTCCAATGCATCTTTGATATTTCTAGGTTCAAAATCAGTAAGTAGACATGTACCTTTTAGCTTGCTTCTTGTCATAGTACCATCTGATTTGTTTCCAATGATTTGATCCGGTGTATGATGTCTTCTGACATATTTGGCTAGTATAGGTTCCTTGCCTTTTGAATGATTCATGTTGTTGTCTTATAGGATCTCTTCTTCAGGTTGCTCGAGCTTGGTAGATATTTGCTCGGTAACTTCAGGCTGAGACTCGGTCTGAATTTCTTCCTGTGACTCGGTTTGAACTTCTTCCTGTGACTCGGTTTGTGACTCGGTAACTGTGCTCGGCTAGGTAGATATAGTTTCCTTATTGATAGTTGTGCCTGCCAATGTTTCAAGTTCAATGTAAACGAATCTTCTGTAGTTCTCAGGTTCCCTTTTGCTTTCTTCCTCAGTCTTTTCTGCAAACTCATCAAATTTTACATGTATACTTTCTATGACTTTGTGAGTAGATAAGTTCAGACATTTGTATGCCTTGCTTTTGCTAGAATATCCTAGGAATATTCCTTCATCACTTTTCACATCAAATTTATTTCTTCTGGATTCTTTTAAGATATAACACTTGCTACCAAATATTTTCATGTAACTTACATTGAGTTTATAGCCATACCATAATTCATAAGGAGTTTTGAATGTGTCTTTCTTCAATTGTACTCGGTTCAAGGTATGAACTGTAGTGCTGATAGCTTCCTTCCAGTACTTTATAGCGATGTTCTTTTCTATCATTAGAGTCCTTGCACAATCCATAATAGATCTGTTTCTTCTTTTTGCTATTCCATTCTACTCAGGAGTTCTAGGAGCTGATACCCATCTTTTGATTCCTCTTTCAATGCAAAAGTTGTTAAAATCATGGGAGATGAATTCACCACCTCTGTCTGATCTTAAGCATTTCAATCTTTTCCCTGTTTCCTTTTCCACTCTTGCTAAGTACCATTTGAACTTTTCAAATGCTTCTGATTTTTCTCTTAAATACATAACAGTCATCATTCTAGAATAATCATCAACGAAAAGAATAAAGAATTTATCTCCAGTATAGCTTTGTATTCCAATAGGTCCACATAAATCAGTATGCACAATTTCCAAAATTTCTTTAGACTGATAGTTCTTACTCTTGAAACTAGTTTTACTCATTTTGCTAATCTGACAATTCTTACATAGACCAGTATCAGGTTTCTTCAAAGTAGGGATGCCTCTAACCTTCTTGAATTTGCTTATTTTTATCATGTTATCAAAATTCACATGACATAACCTTTTGTGCCATAGCCAACTTTCTTCTATTTGAGCAATAAAGCATGAATATTCACTGAGATCAAGATAAAATAAGTTACCTTTTGTTTGTTTGCCTGATCCAATGAGTTTTCCTTTTCCATCCAGCAGTCTTGCTTGACCATTCATGAATTCAACCTTGAAACCAGTGTTGATTAGCTGTGCTACACTTAGAAGATTATGTTTTAGTCCTTCAACCCAATAAGCATTATCACATATGAGTTCTTTGGTTAATGAGATTCTTCCTTTTCCTTTTATACAACAAGGTTCATTGTTTCCAAATCTTACATTACCACTATCACAGTCTTCTAGATATTCAAATTTTGTCTTGTCACCAGTCATGTGGTGTGAACATCCGCTGTCTATTATCCATATATCATCTTTGCTTATATGAGAAATAAGTGCCATCTTATCTTCATCATCATCAGATTCATCTTTTATAGCAATAAAGACAATTTCTTCTTCACTATCATCAGAATCTTTAGCCATAAAACATGATTTCTTACCTTTATCCTTGTATGATTTGAAATTCTTTTTGCCATAGTACTTGTGACTTCTCTTCTCTTCCTTGACTTGCTTGTTTGGGCACCTAGCTGCAATATGTCCAATTTCTTCACATGAAAAATAGATTAAAGGAGTTTTACCTTTATACTTACCTTTCCCTCTAGAGTACTTCTTTGCAAGTAATGCTTCTACAATTTCAAGATCACTATCAGAACTTTCTTCTGATACTTCTTCACTTTCTGACTGAACTTCTTTAATTTTCTTGTTCTTCTTTAGTGAAACCTTGGCCTCAAATGCTGATTCAATATTTGTGGAACTAGGAACATAGTTGTCATAGTTGTCTAATTCAAAGGCTGTCAATCTTCCAACTAAAGCATCCAAAGTTATATTGTGGTTTGTTTCACATCTTCTTTCTTGAATAGCTAATACTCTTATTGCATAGATAGGGAGTAATGTTCTGAGTACCTTACTTATAACGGTTTCATTTGAGATTGTTCCTCCAGAAGCTCTAATTGCACTTACACTTGCTTTGATTCTTTCAACATATTTTGCAATGTTTTCATCTTCCTTCATATTCATCTTGTCAAACTGTCCTCTTAGGCTTTCTGCTTTGGCTCTTTTCACATTTGCATCACCACCATATATTTTCTTTAGTGCCATCCACATTTCATATGCAGTAGTGCAGTCTTTAATATCATCAAATTCTTCATAGCTGAGAGCAGATTCAATGTCTATCATCATGGTGTTGTGAGTCTTTTTATCTGCAATGTCTTCAACAGTTAATGCGCCATTAGGAATTGTGTATTCTTCATCAATGTATTTGCATCCTGAATCACCAATGGAAGCCAGATGAAGTTGCATGAGACCTTGCCATGCTGAAAAGTTATCTCTGTTGAGCTTTGGAATTTCCCTCTTGTAAGACATCCTGATCTTTAGCTTAGGTCCTTGAAACCCTTCCTGCAAGCACCAAAAGCTCTGATACCAATTGATGGAATATGGATGAAGTGACTGAGAGGGGGGTGAATCAGTCAACCATAAAACACTTCCTGATTAATTCTTTCCAGATCCTTTAGGATATCTTAACAATGTTATCTGTTTTAGCACTCGGTAAATAGATTGCAGTAACTTTGAAGATGTAGAGAGTAATAGCAAAATTATCTTTAGATATTCATCAGCACATGTATATGATTGAGAAAGCAATTAAGAACACAAGAGACACAAGATTTAACGTGGAAACCCAATATGGGAAAAACCACCAATGTATCTAGATACTGTTTTTCACTTTTCTGAAGTGATGCCCGGTTAGAAGCCAACCCGGTAAAAGGTTACAAAACACACTGTTAGGTGTGACCTTGTTAGAGGATTTAAAACACCCCGCTAGGAGTGGCCTGGTAAGAGGTCTTGAAAACAATTCAATGGAATTGTCACCTTGTTAGAGGATTTACAATATGGTTGTTAAACCAACTCGGTTAAGAGATTTAGAATTCACTGTTACAATGATAAGAAGGTAACAATGAAAAATGACCTGTATAATAATGCAACTGTCTTGCTGATTACAGATCTCTATTCTGCATATGTGATCCTTCCTGATCGAATAAATCTGTGCTGCACCTCAAGGATATCTGAACATCCTTCACAAATTCGCACACACCTTTCCTGTCTTTCTTCTGTAAATCTTCTGCTATTGTTTCTTGTTTATTTTTCACATTTGACCTTTTATTTATATGATTTTAGATTTTTCAAATCGACATTATTTAGTATAACAGTCGGCTGAATTAAGCAAACTCTATTTGCAAAAATCCTTCAAGGGCCGACAGTGCTCGGTGACCATAACTTTCTATAATCTTTCGGAGACCGAGGGAACTCGGTAAACACCGACAATCCTTTACCTTCGATAACCGACTGAACTCGGTAAACACTAACTTTTCTTCGATGACCGACTAAACTCGGTAAACACTAACTTTTCTTCGATGACCGACTGAACTCGGTAAACACTAACTTTTCTTCTATGACCGACTGGACTCGGTAAGCACTAATATTCCTGTCTGGCAGACCGACTGAGCTCGGTAGTAACTGGTTGCTGTGGACTATGACATTGTGTGACATCAAAGACAATACATAATTTGAGTAGCAATTTCCTTCAGACAATTGTTTCCAACAGATAATGATGATGATGATGATGATGATGATGAGGATGAGGATGATGATGATGATGATGATGATGATGATGAGGATTATGATGATGAAATTTAGAGGTATGCTATCAATCCTTAATCTATTTAATATTCATTTCTTGATAGAAATATATTTGTCTTATATGGTTACATAGTTTATTCATTATCTATTTAAAAGCTACAAGTTTCAACTACAAATAGAATACTACTAATCTAAATTAACTATTAATCTAAATTAATTAAATAAAACTAATTAAAACACATATTGATGCATGAATGTATTGAGCCTTATTTTCTTTCAGGTCAAAAGCATTTGTAAGTTATTAGTTTAGAAAAGGAAATTCATTAAATATCTATAAAAGGGAGTTGTACCTAGAATAAAATTTATAGGGAAAACATAATATAAGTGCTTACCCAATTTGTGCTCCAAACTTGACTTCACCTTAACTAGGTGTTTCCTCCACCTCCACACACATCAAAAAACTTCAAATAGCATGTCCCCAAGGTTACTAAGCCCTCAACTCATCAGCTGATACAAAAACCTAGTTTTACCCCTTCACTAGGCCTAAACCCAAACAATTGATGCTGCTCTATAATTTGCAAATGAGTAAACAACAAATTATTTTAGTTCATCCACAAAACACCCTAGGAAAGATACATTCAACCTTCAATGGTTACTAACATGAGTTTGTCTCCAACCCAATCTTGCACCTCCAACTCAACACAAGCTTCACAAACCTAACGGCCTCATTAGGTATGGCACCCTTGACATGAACAAGAGATGGGTACTTAGGCTAGGAACACCTTCAAGACACCAAATACTCTGCAATTACTTGATTTCCAAACACATACTCCAAGGTGAGTTGATGGATTAATAAGAAACACAAAATTAATTCATTCTTACTATCCTAGAGATGACAGTCAATGGTACTCTTCAATGGTCTATCCTTCAAATATAATATGGATTCAACATCATATAAAACATCATGTCACCACTGGTAGGAAACCTCCTTTTCTCAATGTGAGCCTGATTTAAGTGTTATAATGTGTACCTTTTAATGTTTTTAATTTTTATGTGATGCTTATGATGGATGTGATTATGATTATGATGTGATTATGCTCATGATAATTGAATTACATTTGCAGGAAACTGAACCCCTTTTAGGAGCATACCGCACAGTCTCATGGATCGACATGTATAAGTCAATACACCTTATAGATAGTCTATTTAATACACTTATCAATAGTAAGATTGATGTCTTCTAAGATCTCTCCCATTTGCAGGTACCATTGAATAGGTATTTTTCAGAAGTGTCTTCCTCGAGTGAGGGAAATATAGGAATAGAAGAGGAAAGTGAGACATGCAGTTTATCTAGAACAAGGAGATTAACTAGAGGTCAAAGGACTAGAAGGAAATTCAATAAACGCATGAAATTTTTCCTTGCTCAAGGGGGGTCATGTTCTTATGATGATGAGACGACAGGCGACATCGAGGTGCCCTTGAGGTACCAACATCTACAGAAACATTGGGTACCCAAGGAACTTCCTCCAATAAACACTAATTTTTGTGTTAACGAGAGGATATATCGCATAGCACCATCATCATTACATGGTTTGGGTCTATTTTCTATGGACAGCATAAAGGTGTCTTAGAAAAAAGTTTCTGAATTGATGGAGTATGTTGGACCATGTTACGATTACAAAAGTTGGATGCATATTGTTCAATATAAAAATAGTATGTGTAGGTATGCACTCTCGGCAAATTATATACAACAGCAAGACAATAATCAAAGTAAAAGTGTGGCTATATACATTGATGGAAGGCCAAAAGCAATAGGGAATATCTTTAGTTTAATACAAATTCTATGATTTTCTTGTGTATTATAATCAAAATGATGACTTGTATGTTTTTATACATGCTTCAGCTTTGTGATTTTGGCCTGGCAAGGTGGCTTAGTGATATTTCAAAAAAATTTGTTCCTCAAGTCATTTTTCTCTATTATTATGTTGTTTTGTAATGTCTCAAGAGGGCAACAAGTACAAAATTACATCTAACTTGTTTTCAATTGTTGTTCATTATGTTTTAACCTGAACTTCCAAGTTTACATATTTTTGTGGTTTATGCAGTTGGCACAAGCAAAATGAGGTACACCTTGCTACATGGCCCCAGAACTATTTCAGGAAGGTGTTGCTTGATCTAATTAACCATTTATTGGTTAAGGATCCAGCTGAGAGAATGCAGTGGTCTGAGCTTCGTGAGCACACTTTCTGGAGAATGACACTCAAATTATTATCTTTACCTTCTGAGCCTGCCTTCAACAATTTACTTCAGTTGAGTTCAAAATCATCTGTACCTCAAACTTGTGATAAAAATGCACAAAATTCTTTACCAAAAAGAGATCAATTTTTGAAAGGTTCTAAGCAAGGTGTATCTGGAGCTCATAAGCAAAATGAAAGTGAAGCATTATAGGAAAAAGGACTGTTAATTCCTACTAAAGACAACCCCAATATGGAGAATGCTCAAAATCATCGCATAAAAAGTTCAAGTGGAGTTTATGATGGATCAGCCATGAAAGAGTTATCTAGAAAAAAAAATGCAGGAATAAATTTGCTTAGGTTATCCAAGATAGTGAAGACTAACCTACAGAGGGAGAGTGAGGGTCAAAATTATAGGAAGCCTTTACCTAAAAGCTCTGGAAATGATAGTGATGTTAAAATAGAGAACCATGACCTGGAATTGGATTTTGCAGAAAATGCTGAAAGTGAAACTCAAGAAGAGAATGAAGTTGTCGATTCTTTAGTTTCTGGAGCTTTTACTCCTGAAGTTAAGCATCAAATGCAATCTAACTCAACTGCTGAGATGCAAGATGACCAGGAACAACAAGAAAGCCATGCCTGTGAGGTGTCAACTAATAAATCACAAGATAGTAAGCGTATTGAATGTCATTCCTCGAAAGATGTGGAATATTGTTCACATACAGACCATCAATATGTTGCTGCAACTCCTCCTGGTGTTGGTCTTCAAAGATGAGGTCAGAGGTCTGCAAGCTTCGCTGTTGAGATGGTTAAAGAGGTCTCCGTGTCTCCAGCTAATGTGGATCCTTCGAAAGTCTCCATTAATCTGTCACAAGCACTGTGGCATCCATCTGATTTATCTGTGAAGCCAATTATGGTCAACAGGAAAATTGATAAGGCTACTGAGCCTATGCTTGATGCATGCACATGTCCATTTGATGCCCTCCCTGCTTCTGAGTTCCTGAAACTCTCACAAGATAAACTAGAAGGTTTACTAGAAGGTTTCTTTGGTCGTATAATTTCTAGTATCGGTAGAAGCACAACTCTTGGGGAAAAATAGAATGCCTTAAAATACTTGGAAACCCTAAGTAGCAATGTGGAAGTAGCCAACATCTTAACCAATGGTTTAGTATTGTCCATGCTTGTTAAGATGCTGAGAATATCTAAACCAACTACTTTGTGTGTTCAGCTTGTTTCAGTAATGGGTTTGTTGATTCGACATGCAACTATTATTGAAGATGAAGTGGCAAGTTCAGGTATAGTTTCAGTGCTAACTGATGCTCTTCAAGATAAGAAGGAAAAAGTGAGAAGATTTTCTATGGCAGCCTTAGGTGAACTTTTGTTCTATATCTCCACTCAGAGTGAAAATTCTCCGAAGGCTATTGTTGGTCTGGAAAGTCCAGCAAAAGATAGCCGGTCATCACCATCTACATGGTAGGTTAGCCCCTAATTCTTGTGCCATTTATATTTGATATATGTGATGTAGAGCCTTGGTATCCACAGTGAAAAATAGTGTTTTCAACTAAACTTTGTGTGAGAATTCAAACTCTCCTACCCCTGCTTATGCTAGGGCACTCCTTACCAAAGCTCTACACTATTGAATGAACAAGTCTTTTGTAAACATTCAACACATTATTTACCCGTAACTCCTCACAATGTTATTCATAGTCTGTTGTTCTGTCAGTGATGACAGGTTCTTGTATACCTTGTGTACCTCCTTTCCCACCAACTGTGCCAGTTTATTTTCTGTATGTTCTTTGACAGTTTCATCACTTGTCAAACTTTCTACTTTGTTCCAGTCCTTCCCAATTTCAAATCTATTCCCGTGACAAACTAGTCACTCACCAATCTTGGTATATACCTGGCATAGAGATTCAAGTGTTCCAAAGGCTCTTCAAAAAAATCACTCTGTCATATTTCATATACCAGATAGAGTGTTCTTCGAGAACAAGGTTCTCAACTAAACTCCAACTTCACAGACTTTCTTCATAGTCAAAGAGAACTAACACTCGGTCTTTCCACTAGACTCTTTAATCATAGGTGAATTGCGACGGGGGTAATTTGTACCCAGAACAGGGTAATTTGTCCTAGAATTTTTTTTTTCATTTTATTTTGTATTCATCACAATTGAGACACACACACAGCGAATTGCGATGGGGGCACTGTATAGGCGACGCCCACTCCCATCACATTTGCTTCGGGTGTTCGTTGCACTTGCGACGGTTCTTGCATGATCGCATGCGGCTTCTCAAGTGCATGCGACCATGCGACAAGCCATTGCAGTTGCGTGGGTATTTGTCACACTTGCGACGGTTATTGCATGATTGCATGCGGCTTCCCAAGCGCATGCGACCATGCGACAAGCCGTCGCAGTTGCGCGGGTGTTCGTCGCCATTGCGAAACTAATATAAGGAATTGTAACGGGGTTGATGTCAAATTGAAGGGGCTTCGTAGCGATGGATTGAAGTCGTAATTGCGACGAAAATGGAAAGACGTTGTATTTTGCGACTAAAAAATAGCGACGTCTATTACTATTGCAATTGCAACACATGGCTGTCACAATTGCGACACATAGCCATCGCAAATTGATGCCAAATTTATTAGTGTCCTAAAGAGTCACATTATGTAGCAGTAAAAAGAATATTTAAGTATTTGAAAAACACAATTAACTATGGGTTATGGTATGACAAATCAGATGACTTTACCCTATGTGCATATACAGATGTAGATTGGGGAGGTAGTGTTGATAACAAAAAGAGTACAAGTGGTGGAGCATTTTTTCTTGGAGGAAGATTAGTTTCTTAGCTAAGCAAGAAACAAAATTGTATCTCACAGAGCACAACAGAAGTAAAATATGTAGCATCAAAAAATAATTTTAATCAGATAATATAGATGAAACAAATGTTGAAAGATATTGGAATCAAGTTCAATGAGCCCGCTATCATACACTATGATAATACTAGTATAGTAAGTATGTCTAAGAACCTTGTGTTACATTCTAAAATAAAGCATATATAAATCAAATATCATGTTGTAAGAGAGAAAGTTGTAGAAAAGGAAGTCAGACTTGAGTATATTAGTACAAAAGAGCAGATTGCAAATATAATTACAAAGCCCTTACCTAAATATACATTTGAGTATTTGAGAGGTATGCTTGGGGTTATGCCCCAACCTAATTTTGAGTAGTGATGCAGAATGTTGCATCAATCCAGTGGTATAAGAGCTCTATCCATTATGGAATACATGCTGGTACTTCCTCTATGGGGGAGTATGTGTGTTTTTGTGTTGAGTCATGAAGGACTCTTGTGAAAGCATTTTTCGGAATAGTGTCTTTTGACATTCAAACTTGTATTGATTGACATATTGATGTTTACTTTTTCATTGATGTCAATGGGGGAGAAGGATACAAGAAAAACATCTGTTGAGTGATTTTATTTGATTGGTGAAGAGGATTTGAAAAGATTATGCAAAACAACAGTGTTTCAGTTTGGTATTCATGAAACTTGAATGTTTTTTCATCTATGTTGTCATCAATGCCAATGGGGGAGATTGTTAGGAATGCATGTTGAATATATCCTATGGGGATTATTTGAGTAGTTTTGTAGTAGTTGTATGTTGCATTAATGACTATGTTTGTCATTGATGTCAACACATTGATCTACTAGAGATTAGCAGAGAAGCAGACAATGTTTGAATTAGTGCACGTGGATAATTGCAAATCAAGCTATGCAGAGTTGAGGACTTGTTCTATACTGTGTCCTGAGACTATGGTTAAGAGCACATACAAAAATTCAATTATTCATAACAATTATGTGTAATCTAGTGGAAATTGTATTCTGACAGTGTTCCTGAGAAGCGGCTTATGATATTAGATTATATCTTCTAATCGGGATAGAATTTGGACATGCAAAATTGAATAGAGGTTTATGACACTTTGAAGGTGACCTAGATGAGATAGCATAGTCAGAGGTCGCACATGTGAATATTTATTAAGTTTGGAAGCTGACAATTTTTATGTGGTTATGAATTTTTTTTTTTAAATATTGAAATAGAGTATCAACTGAACGGTTACAAGATAACCAACAAAACCAGCAACTTATAGTTTTGTTGCTACCAAGAGCACCTTAGCAAGACAACATATATACATAGGGCCATATACTATGGCATCAGACCAAAAGTATAGTTCACTTTACAAGTAATATGTATGAGTATCAGAAAAAGGAAGATCTAGTGTTCAACTATACTTCATCCCATCCACTGGTATTGATTCTATTAATGAAACTTTCCCATTCACTATTGTTGTTCCTTTGATTCAGAGAACTCCAGTTATCATTATCATTTTTAGCTTCCCACTCACTGTGAGCTGCTTCCTCTTGTACCTCATTCCTAATTTCCTCTTCTGGGGTCCTCCACATATTGTCCATCTGAGTGCCAGTTGTCATATTTTCACTGATTGGTTCCTGAGGGATGTCAACCAAGGAAGCAAATTGTATGTCCTTTTTGTATACAATCATCACCCCTTCCTTTAGCAGAGTTTAAAATATTTCTTCTATAATTTCTATCCTTGCTGAAACCTGTGAAGCAATTGTAAGACGTGTGAGTTTAATGAAAAACTCAGTAAGGTCTCGTTTCCTATTTTGAAAGATCTCTTCATTCCTCATCTTCCAAATGGTCCATAAGACAACTGAAGTTAAGGAAAACCAAAAGGAATTCAACTTGTAATCAAACTCATTAACAAAGCCAATGATGATTTCAGACCAGGAAAAAGAATTAAGATAGTTCCACACAACAGGGTTTCCTAAAAAGCTAGCCCACAATTTCTTGGCAAAAATACACTAAAAAAACAAGTGATCAAACGTTTCAGTACAATTGCACAAAGCACAATAGACATTCTGAGGACCACTCTAAGACAAAAAGGAACCAACAACTATTTTCTTTAACAAAAGCAACCAACAAAAACAAAGGATTTTGGGTTCAACTTTAGCATGCCAAAAGAAATCAAACATGAAGTGTCATCTAGTACTAGATCAATCAACATTCCAGCTTTGATTAATTATGTTAACAATTCCATTATCTTCCTTAAGAATGTTATAAATGTGTTTGCAAGAAAAGTTCTCAATTTTATTGCCATCATTCCATCTCATAAAATCAAACATTTGTTCTGATCTAGGCATTTTACCAGGAAAAAACCTCCTAAAGGCTTTAGAGATTAAAGTGAAAGTCTTCTGAACTGTGAGTTGGGGATAATGAATTTTTCTCTCAGGACCTCCCAAGAACCCAACTTCTTGTCAACCAAAACATCCTGAATAAGTGCTATCCCTTTTTGGTGCCATTTTTTGGCTGAACAACGCTGAGTTAAAGCCAAAGGTTTGTCTTTAAGATATACCCCCCACCAAATAGATCTATCCAATACTGCATAATAAGGGCTCTTTCCAACAGTAGTTCTTGAGCATATAAGTGGTTTAACCTGACACCAAGCCTTCCATATGGTTTGAAAAGCCCTGGAACCAACAACTTGAATCTCAAAATCCCCCATAATCAAGTCAATTAGGGGAACATCACTCCAATTCTTACCTTTTCTAATAGTATCTCTCGCAATATTGTTTCTAACCAAAACTTTCCATGGTTCATTCCCTTTCATTGCCTTGAGGGTCCATTTAGCTGCCAATGCAAAACCTCGAGCTTTAAGATCTCTCAACCCTAGACCTCCCAATTTTTTAGGGGTACATCACCTTTCCCACTTAACACAGTGTCTTTTCCTATTACCATGTCCATCCGACCAAAGAAAGTTTCTCAGAATTCTTTCCAATTTGTTGATTTGACTATTAGCCATAACCCAGGTGGAAGCATAGTATACTGCATGTGAAGATAACACCTTCTAGACAATTTGAACTCTGCTAGCTAAGGACAATATATGAGATTGCCACTTTAAATGTTTGCTTTCAAATTTTTATAGAACCATTTCCACTTGTCCTTAATGGAGGGATTAATAGCAAAGGGGATCCCCAAATATCTTACAATGGTGGAGGGTCCTGACCACTTGTGATATTTGGATTATATCTTCTAACCGGGATAGAATCTGGACATGCGAAGTTGAACAGAGGTTTATGACACTTCGAAGGTGACCTGGATGAGATAGCATAGTCAGAGGTCAAACGTGTGAATATTTATTAAGTTTGGAAGTCGACATTTTTTATGTGGTTATGAAATATTATGTGATGTGTAATGATTTATATTTTGTATTTGGTTAGCCTAGTTGGCCGACTCAATTGTAAATTATTTGAGTGTGGTATAAAGGAAGAATTGTTTTCCTTGATTGAGAATGTAATAGCGAGATATGATGATGTTGATATTGTAAGAGGATATGTGAATTGAGCAGATTTGGTAAAACAGTTGGTGTGGTTTTGACATAGACAAAAGGAAAAGATAAGTTGTTGAGATCAGTTTTTATTGGTATTATTCTATTTGGATAATACAGAGATCAGTTGGACAGTGAGTTCAGTGATCTTTCCCTTGAAGTTGTTCAGATAATACAAAGATTAGTTGGACAATGAATTCAATGATCTTTCCCTTGTTTGGACAGTGGGTCCTTTTGCCTTCCTTAAACTCCTAATAGGGTGAGAATATTTTAGCATGGATTCAAAGTCTCGTAACAGGGACTGATATGTACTGAATGTATTTCATAAGGCTCCTAACAGAGTCCATCCTCTCACAAGGAATTTTCATATTAGTACATCTTTTGTGGGTACCATCCCCACTGGGGTTTACTCTCTGATCAAGAGGTTCCCTAGTTAACATATCTTGTGTCATTGCATTTGTTTATCTTTCTATGGTTGTTGTTTATGTTGGTTACATGTTTGAGATCTAACCATGTTATTAAAAGTTTTTTTTATCAAATAACTGATTCACCCCCCCCCCCCCCCCTCTCAGTTATCTTGGTGGACTTTACCTTGATGTATTATGGTATTATGTGCGACAGTATGGTTGGCATCCTTTATGTATTTATTTTCTTCATATTGTATATGGATTATTCTTGTACTATTGACTTTGTGGTCGATTCCCAAATTTTTACTTTAATTTTTTGTCGATGTAATTGGAATATGAAATTTCTTCTTTTGAAAATGGAATAGAAATGGTAGAATAGTCTAAATTTTGGTAGACTATATTTTTTATTTTGACATTTCTAAGCTTTTCATTTTGATTCTTATGTGTCCCTTGTGAGATAGACTTAGTCTTTACACCATATTAGTTAAATCCATTGATTGTTCTCTACAATTTATTTGTGCTTTAGTGATGTTCTTCATGTTCATTCTTTTAGGACATCATTCTAAAGGCTATTTAGTCCTTCATGTTCTTTTTTTTTTAAAGCAGTTTCATCTCGCAAGGTTTCTCTCTTTTTCTCTAGATGAGATTTTTCCTTTCATTGCCTTGCATTGTAGTTTCACATGGGTACCTAACATGACAATGTTGCAAGAACCCATAATGCATCTCATATTGCATAGTTTTACTCCCTAAGTTGCACTTAAGAGCAAGGGGTGGAGAGGGGTATGTTGGATTGGGGGGTTTGTTGAAGTAAATAGGTCTTATTATATACATTTACTTAATTTTAACTTAGAAACTAGAATTTAATTAGGTAGTTAGGAGTGGTTGGGTTCTACCTACTATTCTTTGAGGTTGAGACACTTGTCAAGATCTTGTGCTCTCTTCTCCTTTGCTCTTGTCTTTATAATCAAGGCCCTTGGTACATATTTACTCACTTCAAATTCATCTTTTCGTTGGTGGAATAGAATTTGGAAGGCTACTTCTCTCATGTCTGAAGGATGTCCTATAGATTGGCCCCTGGAGTTGGGTACTAACCCTAACATTTATTTATATTTATTATAAGTATGTTATAGACATAAAGTAGGGGACCATCAAAATTGTTGCATTTTCAATAAACTTATATTTAAAAAATATTTAAGAAAAAAAATTATTTTTCCTTCCATGTACTAAATATAGAAGTTAGGTAAATGGAAAAAATAATTGAAGGGAAATTTTTAAGTCTACAATAGTAAAAATGGAGGCATATAGACCCCGTTTTGAAAAATAGCATTTCAATTATTATTTTAATTTAATTAAAAATTACATCAAAATTGTTTTTTAATAAAAAATTACAAACATAAGATATGATAAAATTTGTACATTTTGTTTTTCTATACCATTTTAAAATTTAATTATAAATGATCATTTTTAGTTTTTTAAGTTAGAAAATTATAGTTGTGGTAGTCATGGTTTGATTTTTTTATTAGATGATATTTACTCTTCTCATATAGTTAAACATTCTCTATATATAGTTATTACTATTTATGATATACAATAACCAAAATAACAAAAATAGCTCGAGATTTATGATATACATAAGAACTTAAATACAACTATATATTAATATAATAATTATTATAAGACGATTCGAGATAAATAAAAATAAAATAATTCTTCAAATAAAAAATAAACAATATAAGAAAATAAAATAGCTCAAAGAATTAATTAAATATATTAAAAATATTTAAATTATTATAGTTATTAAAAATATAATATAAATTTCTAATTAAAAATTTGTGATCAAATATTGATGATCTATTTACATTCTAAATGCCTCTCAATATATATGGCTTTGGTATTCTCTACACCTCTTGTTTGTATGCAACCTCAAAGTCACTAGATTGGGCATTACTTGTTATTTTGGATAAAAATTGCAATCAAAATCATATAAAAAGTGGTACCTAAGATTTTTCAAATAAGATATCCAACTTGGCACTGCAAAATAATATAATCTAAGATGTTCTAATTCTCTCATTTCACTCATTCTCTCTAAAAACGATGGAAGATCTAATCACATTCCAACGATGTCATTTTTTTTCCAACTAACGTAACTTAAACAAGGGCACAAGGATCCTTTCTTCCATCCTCTTCAATTGTGATTCATCGTAAACTTCAAATGATATTTTGTCAATCTTGCTCATCTTGTCAACATCCTCTAACCTTAACACATCCTCTTCTTCCATGAATAGGGACAACCAACCATCTCATCATAATGTTCACAAAGGCTCTAGCTATGATATTCCCTTTAGCATTTGGTCAAACGAACTTTCCAAATGCTCAACACCTCAATTCATTGATCCATAAAAATAAAATAATTCTTGAAAAAAAAAAATATAATTTAAATGATTCACAAGAAAATAAAAGAAACACAAAAAAATAAAATTGATATATTCAAAATATTTATATTATATTATTTTTATATATTACATAAATCATACTTAACAATATATTATATTAAAAATATTTAATAATTTTTAATTCATATATTTTTAATTAAAAAATAGTTGTAAACAATCTTAAAAATATTTGATAAAAATACTTCATATAAATTTATAATTGAAAATATGTGATCAACATTGATGAACTATTTACATTTTAAATGTCTCAATAATCGAGAATCCCTATTCATGTGGACATTAATAAAAAGCTTTATTATTTAATTCTCAACTCTAATATCTATTTGGGGATTGATGTCTTTAATTTTTTTCCAATACATCCTGCTTTCTTTCAACCTCTTCCTCAATCCATTTGTCCCTGTTGTGGCCCCAATGTCGAAAGCTTTGAGTGTTTTCAGCCGCTCCAACCCCTCTCCCACTTTATTCAACTTCTCACAATATGATATCTCCTACACATTTTTAATACAAACTAATAATATGATTATTAAAGGTGTAACAAACTCCGACACATTTTTAATACAATATTTGTAGTCACTTATTACAAACTCTCTCTCTCTCACTCTCACTCTCAGCCCCCACCACCTTCTCACTCTTTCTCTCTCACTCAAGCCTTTTCTAGATGTTGTATAGTGCGTACGTGCTATTCAAGTCAGAAATTTAAATAGCGCGTACACGCTTTGTAAAACATTGGAATCCACCAAGCCTAAGGCTTGGATTGTCCTTGGAGATCCAACCCAAAGGCTTCGAGGATTCAAATAGGCCTGAGACGTGTTTTCTAGGAGATATACAAAAAATTCACATCTTTTTTTGTGTGCTCCTCATCAGGTTTAGTCGCGGTTCAATAACGTTAAAATTAGACGACATGATATTGTAGATCTCTTTGTTAGCTATCTAACCATATAATTTATTTTGAATTTTGGTTATGTTAATCATTTCATCTCTAATTTCTTTTGTATGTATGTCCAATTTTTGTAAAAACCAACATGTAGTATTTTGGGCGTAGATTTTGGCTCGTTCGTCAAATTTTACAAGAAGTTTCTTTTTGAGAAACTATACTCCATTATACACACTTTAAAAAATAGAAACTTTGATTTTCGATTAGTTTTCAATGATTTCTAGGGGGAATACACAAAAATTTCACATTTTTCAGGATGTGTGCACTTCAGAAATTCATAAAAAATATACATTCATCAAAAAATTAGCAAAAAAATCCAAGATAAGCTATGTGGTGTTAGCTAAATTCTCACTGGAGCGATTAAAAAAATTCAAAAAAAAAAGTTAACATTTTAGGGGGAGCACACTAGACGCTATGTTATGTTTTTTCAAAAAAATTAGGACCACTTTTTGTGCTCCCCCTTTTTGAGGGCCTTAATCTGCACCATTTTCAAAATAAATTAGTATTTTAGAAACTAGATTCAGAGTATTACAACTCTTGTTCTTGTCGCATCTTAAAATTTTGAGTCTTACTATCTTCAATTTCTTGTTGAAGTTTAGAGTTTGTTGATTTCATAAACAAAGTGGCATCTTATACCCCATTTTTTGTCCCCCATCTTTGGGCACTTACCCTTAGAGGATTAGTCTCACCCCAGCTTTCCCTTTCCCAAACCCCAACGTGACAGCAAGACCAAGGTAAGATTGGTTGGGCATTGGGCTAGGTCACATGGATATCCCTACCACAACAAGTTGGGGTAAATTTTTATTAGAAATTTATAATTTTTTATAATTTTGAGTATTTTTCTGATTTGATTGGCTAACTGTAATGACTGAACCTAACAAAGGGGCCTAAAGGCTATCCAAAAATGCAAAAATACAGGTTCTAGCATGTGCAAAAATTCTCTTGGTCCCATATGCCACCCTCTAAATGTGAGTTCACAGGGTATTTTACCAAATGCAATCCAAGAAATCCCACATACAATTTTTCTCCCCAAATGCAACCCAGGATTGACCAGATGCGACACCTTCCAAATGTGACCCAGGATTAACCAGATGCAAGCCTGTTTTAACCAAATACGACCCAAGATTCCAAAAGAGACTCTAAATACCATATGCGACCTTTTGATGAATGGTCTAAGGGAAATTTTTGTCAAATTTATCAAATATCAGGATTTGTTTATCAGATTCCAGGGATTCCAAGTGTTTGAAAGGATTTTTGATTGTTCATTGAAGGTTTTTATCTTTCATTTTAATTCAAACACACCAAAAAGAGTTATTTTAAGACCTCAAACACACCTAGTTTCCCTATGCACTTGGATGAGATTCGAAATGCTTGTTCACTAGCTTAGGAACAAACTCACAAAATCCTCAGAATATGATGATTCAACAACATGCAATGGATGTTGAAGGTCATATTAACCAAGTAGTAACATTTATGAGGGCTTGATATGATGAACGTCTTTGGGCAATTACTATTTGCCTTGCACAAGCATTACTAACCTTTCGGGAGTAATCTAGGTGGTTTCTAACATAGAGGATTTAGTGAAGGCATTCGTTCATAATCATCTCCCATAGTCCCAAAAGTGAAATTGAGGCCTATAGCCCTATGAGTACTCAAATTTGTGTAGTATCACAAGCAAGATTTAGGCGGCTCCTCTCTACATAAAATCAAGCATGTCCAAGGAAATGATCAAATCAAGGTTCCAAAGACAAAACCGACTAAGTCTTTTGAGATTTTCATCTCAAGGAAGTGTCTTTATTATAGTGAGGTGGAAGGGTTGGCTTCTACCTGTCCTCACGTGGGTCGTTCCCGAGAGCATTTTACCTCAACTGATAGGCCCTCTAAAGTTTATAGAAAGATAGTAAAGAGGATTGGCGACTTAGGAGTCTAGATTTCTGATTCTCCACTAGGGAGAAGAGCATACTCTCTTATCCATGTCATTTTCTCCTATTAAAAACATCATGCAAGTGTATTGTAAATTTACTCCAATTTGACCTCAAATCCCAATCTAACTTTTGAGTTTTTGATTTTTCCAAAGGAAAAAGAGCATAATCCTCTAATTAGATTGAAAAGTGACCTCAAATTGTGATTAAATTCTTATAAAATCAATGAAGACAAGCATAAAGTGTTTGGTTTATTCCATGAGACAACCTACAAAATAAACTCACTAGTAGTTTAGTTGCTGGTTTTTCTTTGTTAATTCGACCTACAAACCTCAGTTAGGCTATAAAAATCAATCAGCATCATCAAATTCACCCACTAGTCGTTAGCAATTTCAAGTTTGCAAGAAAAATCACCAAATCCTATCCTATTTTAACCAAATGTGATCAATGAATCTTTCCTAAATGCAAGCCTTTCCAAAAACAAGAAAAGATTTACCAAAGGTGATTAAGGAAATTGAATACGAGTAAGGATTTACCAAATGCTATCCTATTTCCCAGATGCTACACTTCCCATATGCGATCCAAGATTTACCAGATGCTATCTAGGATTTACCAGATGCTACACTTCCCATATGCTATCTGGAATTTACCAGATGCGACCCTGGATTGTAAAATAGAATGTTAGATCATGAAGATTTGCTCAAAAGTGGTAAAAAATACAGGGCTAGGCCCCACGATGGGCGCCATAAATATGTGTGTGAATTTTTGTACCAATTATCTTGCAAACACAACACTTCTATAACTCATTACATCAATTGTTAGCACATATAAATCAATCAAAACATAACAATTGAAACCGAATTATAGCTTTCTAGTCATAGAGAGTATGATCTAATTGTTAGTGCTCTCATATTGTGCATAAGATCAGTGACATTACAACTATGAAATGGAAGATTTAAATGAGATTCATTTAACATGAAATCAATTAAGAAGAATTAAGCTAGAATAAGAAATGTGATGCAAGAAATAGAAGAATTGATCTAGATTGAAAATAGCAGCACTTTGTTAATTAAATGATCTAGATTCTTCAAAGTGACTTGTTTGAGATTAGTTTTATAAATTTCCTCTTGGAGGGAAAAATAGAATTTGAATTCAGTGGTTGAGATTCATCCTTAATGGATGGTTGATATTGATTCTCACATGATCCATATGAGTGATCCTCGTGATTAGCTCCCATTGGTTGAGAGTAAATCCTTTGTCCTTTTGTGGGTTGAGAGGATAATAGGACAATTAATTAATTCACATTAATTAATATCACTAGCCATAGGTATTTTTGAATTTGATTTGATTAAATGGCTAGGATAATTAATTAAGAAATTATTCTTGATGGTTGATCATTGATGCTTGATAATTGATGAATTATGTAACTAAATCAATCTAATTCAATTACACAATTATGCTTGAGATTAGCTTGATTTGAGATTAAGGGCAATTGGTTTAGCTAGACTATTTTTAGGTGATTACAATAACACCATTTCATATCTATTGTGAGGGTTTTTATAATCTATTTTGTTTCAGATTTGAAAAGTTGTTGTAGGTGATCATTTTGGAGCATTGAAATAACTCTATTTTGATCCTTTCAATGGTTTAATGGGCCATTCAATGAATGTATCTGTTGTTTCTCATTGTATGGACCCCAGGTAACATATGTATGATGTTACTAATTATTTTGATCCAGGAGAAGTTGATTTGGTGGGTGTACACCATGAGGAAGAGTGGGAAAGCGACATGAAATTGATGCCACAAGTGTAGCAGCAACATATCTGGCTTAAGGAGGGTATAATTTTATGTGAAAAAATAGAATTATATGACAAATCAAAGGTGAAACCAAAAGGAAGAGTCTGGGAATCGAGTTTTGGGTTATTTTCCAGAAAGCCCTAGTTTTGGAGGGTTTTGAGGAGTGATTTGGGGCTTTTAGGTATAGAAAGCCTGTAGGGTAAAATTGACTTAATATTTCTCTATTTGGGACCATTTTAACACTCTGTGAAAAGTGGAAAGGTTGGGTGTTAAGTTTGTGATAGGTTTCCTTTGTAAAAGTGACCTATTAGGTCTAGGAAGGGAAAGTGGACCAGTAGTTTTTGAGGGTGATGTTCTGAAACAACTCTATCTGATTTTTGGGTATGTCGTGCAAATTCTAAATGGGTATCTAGAAGTGTAATTATTTTTTTAATTGTTTTGGGAAACTCTGGAGAAAATTCTATATTACATGTTGGACATGGCTACTAGGATTAGGCCTAGTTGAAAGCATTGTTTGGGTTTTCCCATCAATTGGTGACTTGGGACTTTGAAATTAGTTTAATCACATTGGATTGGGTTGGAATAAGTATCTTAAGGTCTTAGGATCAATAGACTCAGGTGGGACTGAGTTATGGTCATGTGGAGGCACTAGGTGCACTAGGAATCAAAGGCTACATGTGGATAGTCACAAACAAGAAACATTCAGAATGGTGGATCATAGATAAAGGACATTGGCTGTAAGTCAAAAGGGTTTGTCATAAGTTGGATTCCATGCATAAGTCAAAGTTGGTGGGATGGTACAACATATGCAAAGAGGATCCAATGTTGAATCCCTTGAGTACCTAATTCCTCAAGTGGAGTTCCATTGTTGATCCCTTTGCATCACTCCCCAAGGGTGAGTCATTGAAAAGGGAAAAGGTGGAATGTTTATAGTAATAGGTAATACAGTATTGTGTAAGGTTAGAGCTTGGAAAATAGGGGATCCAAAAGTCTTATGGGGAGAAGAAGGTCTACTTCTTTATCTTTGGATGGGACTAAGACTAGGTGCAAAACTCAAATTCTATAATTCTTAGGAGCAGGAGCTTTGCACTCTGCAATGGTGTGGTCATGCTTAGCACACCTCTAATAGTAGAGGGAAGCATTTTTGTAGACTAACGTTTGAGTCTATTTGCCCCATTTTGACTTTAAGGAAATGAAATTGGGGAGAGATTTATTAATAACGACAATCACACAAAAGCGCAAAAGCGGGTGAAAACTAATCTTGTCTTAGCAAGAGTGATGGTATCAACAGTAACATATTGGCCAAAATAATCTCCCACCTAACAGAAGATTTGTTCATCCTAGAACTCGAGCACAAGGCCATGCAAACATACCCAAAGCGGGGCCATTCTATTCAAGTCTGTAGAAGGATCAAAACTAGGTTTCCACTTAGCCAAGGCAAGGGAATATTTACCATAATCCCAAACACTAGAGAGCGAAAATTAAGTTTTCATCAAAGGTAAACCTAATTAGGAACAAGCCCCCTAGCATAGCTGAAATGTTGACGCTTCCCTTGAGCTTCTATCTGTCACTAGCCCACTTTTGAATCATGTCAATGGTGGGTCTGAAAGAAAAAAAATGTCCCACTAGAGCCAAATGCATTGTTGAGACAATCTTATCCACCACTACATCTAGGAGACAGATTTTCATTCCCACCTAAGTAAAAGAAACCTCGGGGAGGAAAGAGTCGAGGGAGTTGATAGCATTATCATGCATTCCAACTAGGGCACCCTTCCAATCCGTCTTGGGGGGGCCATTTGCAACAGAATCATGATTAATGTCAGAAGTCAAGGCCTCATAAACTTTGGTTTTAGTCGAGGTCACCTTAGAAACCTCAAAAGTTTTGACCCCAAACAAGGCATCAATAAACACCCCATGTGTCTTCACAATGAGAATCTTATCCATAGGAGGGGGGTTAGGCATGGGGAGGCAGAGTCCTCCCCAAAACCTTTTGCCATGACTGTAAGCAATATGAAAAACACAAGCGGGAAATTGTAGGAGTTGAAAAGATGTTGTAACCATGTTAAAATAATTTTTAGAACTGAAATTTATTAAAACACTAAAAACTAAAAACTAATTCTATAACAAATAAAATAACTCTATAACAAATAAATATACTCTAAAATAAATAAAATAGCTCTAAATACTTTATATACATAAAAATTAAAATGCAACTCATATCTATATAGAAAATTAAAATTCCTTAATAATTTTTTAATAACTAAAATATTCTAGATTAATGATATGTATAAAAATTAAAACAATATTTAGTATTCATATATTAAAAACTATAAAATAATTCTTAATTAATAAAAAATAATTCTTGAAATAAAAATAAATAAACAATATAATTAAAGTGAATTATAAGAAAATAAAATAACTTGAAAATAAATAAATATATACCAACCAATAAATAAATAAATATATTAAAAATATTTATACTCATAAATAAATATAATAAAAATAACTGTAATTACTCATAAAAATAATTGATAAAAATTCGATATGAATTTCTTATTGAAAATCTGTGATCAAGTAGAGATGGGCTCTTTACATTCTAGATGTCTCTCCATACATGCTGAAAACCCCACGCATGCAAACACTAATATAAACTTTCATTATTTAATCTAACACAACAATAGTTATTTGAGGATTGATGTCTTTGACTTTTTCCCAATAATCCCCACCTTCCCTGAACATCGCCTTCAATTCACGTGGTCCGGAGCCCTTAAAGCCCAGCTCCCTTAGACTTTTCAGCCGCTCCAACCCCTCTCCCACTTTATTCAACTTCTGACATTCGAGTATGTGCAACTTCTCCAGACATGGCATCGCTCCATCCTCCATTTCCGGAAACTCCTCCAATTCTTTGAAATGGGCTATAAGGAAGAAGCGGAGGTGTGGAAACCCTCCCGACTTTCCAAACGCCTTTGGCACTTCTCTGCACCTCCCCTTGTTCCCCCACAACTGCAAACTCACCAGGCTGGGCATTTCTTGTAATTCCGGGTAATCACTGCAATGACAATTCTGTAACATGAGGAATCTCAGATTTGTCAAACCACATATCCAGCTGGGCACTGCAAACTGAAATAGTGTGAGATGTTCCAAATCTCTCATTGCACTCATGCTCTCCGGAAATTGCGGAAGGTCCGATTCTGATTCGCCCCCTTGCATTCCATTGATGTCATTGTCGACAGTCAGCCTTCCCATTCTATTGATGAAATTCCAGACTGTTAGCCTTCGCATCTTGTTCAAGGGCGCAAGGATCCCTTCTTCCATCCTCTTCAACTGCGATTCATCAGAAACCATAAAGTGTATTTCCTGAAGCTCACTCATCTTCCCAACATCCTCTAACCTTAACACACCTTCATCTTCTCTCATGGACAGGGACAAGTGCTCTGTTCGCAGTGTTCGCAGAGACTCCACCTTCGATATTCCATTTGGCATTTTCCGAAATGGACCTCCCAAATGCTGAAGACACCTCAACTCACCTATCCATTCGGGTACCTCAACTCCATATGCTGAAGACAAATTAAGATATGAGAGACTCTTAAGATGTCTCACACACTCTGGTATCTCCTTCATACCTGATATTCCGCGTAAGTTCAAGACTTTGAGAAGTTTCATCCTTCCAACAGAAGCAGGCAATTTGGAGATACACGTGTCACTCAAATCCAGAACCCGCAGAGCTCTCATGCCGCTAAATAACATGTCCGAAATGTTTGGGAGATTTGTATTGCGCGAGAGTGACAGTGTGCGGACAAGTGTGGGAGAAGCAGGGCGTCTCTCAGAGATGGCATCCTCGTCAACATCTTTCTTCGCCAAAAATAGGCGACACCACTGACCACCACCGAATCCATCTTCAACAAGGAATGCACACTTATTTTCTCTGGATATGAGAATGGCCAGATCAAGCAATAGATCATGAATTTTACAATATTTATTTAGAGGGTAATCATTTTCCCATACTTCAAGCAGAGAGAGATTGGCAAGCTGCTCCAGACAATCCCAGGGGTTCTGTCCCGCCGGAATAAATCCTTCTCCTTTCCATAGATATGTGAGATATTCACACTCTATTTCCTCATCCTCGGGGAAGAAGGAAACGTAAGCAAAACAAGCTTTTAAATGTGCAGGCAGAGAGTCGTAACTCAATTTGAGAACATCCATGGTAGGGTCATTGGAAGTGCCTACCTTCTGCAACTTACTGAGCTTGGACTGCCAGTCCCCTGGTTGTGTAGTGCTCATCAGAGATTTTGCTGTGATTTTGATTGCAAGTGGCAAATTTGCACATTTCTTCACGATATTACGAGCCACTTTCTCCAGGTACTGTGGCGCTCTATTTGCCACAGACTTAGGAAATGCATGAGCACAAAACAGCCTCCAACTCTCTTCATCCGTCAAACATTCCATCTCGTAAATCTCAGCACTGAGATTTACAGCGACCTCTCTGCTTCTTGTGCTTACCAAAATTTTACACTGACTATTATCTCCAATTGGTATGCCAAGTTTGGTTAGCAAATCCCCTTCTCTGGTAGCCCTCCACACATCATCTAGAACAATAAGACACCTCTTCTCTAACATAAAGCGATAAATCAACTGTGCTGCTAGCACTTCACTTATTCCACTCTCCTTAATTTCTTTACTTAAATGATCTTTATCTAATTGAAATGCCAAGTCACGTTGCAATTTGGAAACAGAATAGAACTGAGAAACTGAAAGCCATGCAGATTTCTCATACCTATCTTTTCGACCATCGTAGACATGCTGAAGAAGATAGCTTTTCCCGATCCTCCCCATTCCAACCACTGCAATAATTAGAATTTCGGGGTTTTCCAGCAAATTCGACATGTTTTCAGTCTTGGATTCTATACCCACTGCTTTTGAAAGGTTGGACGGCACACTCCATCTCCTAAACTGTTGT
This sequence comes from Chamaecyparis obtusa, assembly GCA_027943335.1. Taxonomy (NCBI): domain Eukaryota; kingdom Viridiplantae; phylum Streptophyta; class Pinopsida; order Cupressales; family Cupressaceae; genus Chamaecyparis; species Chamaecyparis obtusa. The sequence goes on along the minus strand of BSBK01000808.1, from coordinate 960,673 downwards.
TCCTCCGATCTACTCGATGATTCTGCTTCTTCTTCTTTGTGGGGCACAGCAGCACGAACTGTATTCAGCTGGCTTCCATCTACAACAACAGAGCTCAATCGGTCTTTTACCTTTCCAATTCTTTTGCCCATTTTACGGCGACGAATCAATTGATTACAACCCAAAATGCACGACTGAGTATTGGTGGCATACATAGAATCAACAGCACATTCTTCAACTATGTCCTCGGCCTCCCACGCAATGTCCCGAACTCTCTGAAGCCATTTTTTCACAGACTCCTTTTTCCTATTGTCATCTTCATCTGCTTCATTTAGAGCACAATTGATTTCCTCTATTCTGTTCTTCAACCACTCAAAGTCTTCCGAGAAGTTCTTGACTATGCTCACCTCATTAGCCACTTGTTGAATGGCCATCTCACAAAGTTTTCCAACAACACCCTCTGCAAGTATAGACGCCGCCATTTTCAAAAATATTCTTGGGATTGAGAATTGAAGGGAATTATAGAATAGCAGAGAAAATTCAGAAGAGATAGAGTAACTGAACGCAATTGAAACTTGAAAATCTTGGCTGCAAAGTGAGAATAATACCGCTTACAACGATATCATATATAACATGAGCTTCCTGTTCTTTACACGCGATGCGAAAAAATAATAATAATCTTGTCAGATCACTTTGAAAAGCAAGATTAAAGAGAGTAATATGTCGGCATTACTCTTGTGGACCATGAATTTTAACTCTCCCAATTTCTCTATTACAGAGTTTCATTTGAACAAGAGATCTAGAATCCATGTTGGCAAATACATGGAGATTTACATCAGTCATAAAAATCAATGCTCAAAATGAATTGGGTGATGTACATCGGTACGATAACTTTACTTAAAGCTTAATTTTCAGTCACGGAAAAAACTTGTGAGATCATTATTATTTGCAGACTGCGATGACTGGCTTCTGCACATACGTTAAAATTGACTGAACCTTATGGGTATGTGTTGTCATCTTTAAAAATTTTGATGTCCGACCAATCACTAGCATAATTTTTTTATTTTTAATTATTTAATATAATTAAACAATTAATGTGACAATGTGGGAAAAAGGAAATGACTGTCAGAGTACGAAAAAGTTGGAGTAAAGAAAAAGCCAGAGAAAGCAACAAACATGTTTTGTTGTTTACAAAAATTAAAAAGTGCGGGTAAAAGGTCGTTCTCAAATTTTAAATATATAAAACAAAAGTGATTAGTACTTTCTCATGCTCTTATTTCATGACATAAAGTTATGCAGTAAAAAAAAACCAGGTAAAGAACAGCAATTTAAATCTATTTAAATTTTGTATAAATAGTTATGTTGTTATTAGACAAAAATTTAGAATGAAAAAAATACAAAATATTAAGATTTTAAATTGTCTATAATTTAAAATATATAAAACAAAAGTGATTAGTACTTAAAAAAAAAAAAAAGCTCTCATGCCCTTATTTCATGACATAAAGTTATGCAGTAAAAAACGGCAGGTCTATGCAGCCGAAAAATTGCACTGACGTGATCATTATTTAGCATTTATTAATTAAATTAAAAAACACAAAACCACAGTTTTGTGTTTTTTAATTTATCCACAGTTTTGTGTTTTTTAATTTAATTAATAAATGTTAAATAATGGTCACGTTTTTTCGGCTGTTTAGCCAAGGTCGTAAAAAATCAGGTAAAGAACAGTATTTAGTAAGCAATTTAAATCTATTTAAATTTTGTATAAATAGTTATGTTGTTATTAGAAAAAAATTTAGAATGAAAAAAATACAAAATATTAAGAATTTAAATTGTCTATAATTTAAAATATAAATATGTATCATTTTTGTTTGGTATTTATATAATTTTATAGTATTCATAAAATAAAATTTATAACCTTTAAGTATTATAAAGGTTTATTTGAGAATTAGCATACTACACTTATATAAAAGATAAAATTTAATATACATAAAATTACATTTTATAGATAAATAAAGTAATAAGTTGATATTTATTTATAATATTTTATTATTAAATACAAAATTTTAGTTATTCTTAGTTATGAGAGATAAATGTGAAAGGAGATATTAAAATTGTTGATGATTGATAGGTATATAAATTACTCGAGTATTTTAATAAGAATAAGTTCATCTCAATTTGTTGTACTTATTAATCAAATGATAGTAAGGAGATTGAATATAATAATAGAGATTGCAATATTACTAGGATAATGCATGTTTCAATCATGTAATTATAATCCTCAATGATGCTATCAAATGATGATGTGCACTTACTTAAGAAAACTTAGAATTTAAAATTTTGAGTTTGCTCTACTATTCTTTGACTAAGAGGTGTTGCTTTCCTTGACTCTTATTTGCCACTCTACCCACCCTCTCCCATACCACCACCCATGTGCCACTAGTTAGTTGCTAGGACCCCCACCCTCTCTCCATTTTTTTTAACTATAGTAGTTTCAAAAATTCATAACTCAACCATACACATGCATTACTTCAAGGTTTGATTTGAAATATGATACAATTTTATGCTCTTCATAATAATATAGTTTTTGTTTAGAATTTATTTTTTAATCAATTTTTTAAAAAAATTATGCAATTATTATAAATTCTACAAGTGGACTTGAACTTGAATTTTCTTTTTTAAGTTTATATTTTCTCATTGCTACACATTGTTGCAGTTTGTGTTCTTTTCTTGACATTTAATTTTAGGTCATTAGAATGTCTTGTCTAACATTGTAAAAACTATTTTGACTTTTTTTTGTAAGCATCATCATATAATAAATAATTAATTTTAAAACAGATATTTATCTATAAGAGAATCAAAAGTAGAATGTCTAAATGTTTATCACAAAAGGAGTCTTGTGTATACTTTATCATCATGCCTTATGGTGATTTTAGAGATCAAAAGAAAGAATCACTTTCTTTATTTTTTTCATAGGTAGTCCTAATTTGGATTTTACTAACAATTTTTCAATAAAACCCGTGTGTTTTGATGGGGTATAAAAATGTCGTGTCATTAATTGTACTCTTGTAATTAACGAGTCTAATTTCACACTCTCCTAGCACTCATTTTAGCTTTCCACCCCTCTAAGCCTTATTAAGACCATTTATGACTTTAATTAATATTTAAATTAAGAATATGAGTCATATTTTATATTAATATCAATACACTCTTCGTTGGTTCCTTATTTTAGTGTTTCCTTTATTCTATTGCATCTCAAGCTTACATGGGGATACCATTCCCCCCTTCATTAGACGACAAGATATTAAAAAATGGAATACAAATAAAACACCATACAAAAAAAATGAATTTTTCTACAATAAAAAGGATATTAAGGCATGTCTTGGATTCACATAAATCATAATGGAGAATTCTATTGTTTAAAATATTTTATGAATAGGTTTTTATGAAAATTTAATGTTGTCATGGTCAAAATAGTTAGTTGTATTTCATTCATTCACCTTAAAAATATAAATAATTTTCTTTTTTATTTTATATTGATAATAGTATACAATAAGGGTTGCTCCAGTTTCTTTCAATATAAACTGACATAGAGCCTCAATTTCTTACTCCAAACATTCCCAATCCATTCCTAAAAAAAATTGAGAAGGAAAAGAATTCATATCCATACAGACAAAGATAATAGCCACATTTCTAAGTATATTCTCTTTATTTTTAATGGATTTTAGCATATTTTTGTTTGGAAAAAGAGACAAATTTTGTGTCTAGAAGGAGGCATATTACCCTTTGTTCTAAATCTAGGGTCTCTAGTTTGGAGGACACTTCCATCTCCACTTCCATTGCTTTTGGCCCCCAATACCATTGCCTTAATTTCTATGAGTCCTCCATTGAAGGTTGCAGACAGTGAGCAAAAAGTTAAAGAATCGTCTGCAACCAAGGAAACCCTATACAACTGCCTCTAGGTATTAATGTTATGACTATCAACATCACTTTGCAAAATTTTATCTTCAACATTTAACATTATGTCTACCAAGGCCTTCATTAATATCACCCATCACTTTGGGCCAAGCAAATCCTTATGGTACAAGGCATTAAAGGTTGGGCCCCTAGTCTAATAAATGAGAGAGGTAGAGGGAAACATGAGTAAAAGCACAATAAGTTGTTGCCTTTTAGGCTAACTTGAAAGACACGACCCAGTTTGACTCAGTCGAGCCGTACACGATCAAGTCCAACACAGCTGAGTATACGTAGGCATCATGCGGCGTCAAATGGCGCCTACGTGGCCTCTTTGACTGGGCCAAGTCCAAATTCTATATTAAATAGCAAAAAAGAGCCCCAAGCCCCTCATTTCCACATTGAGAGGCTATGGGTACTCGACCCAGTAGGAATCAGTCGAGTCTGCCTAGGTGGCATGCCATGTTGGCAGCCAAACCTCCAAAAACACAAAAAATTAGAATTTTGCACTTATGTTGTTCCTTTCTTTGATCAAAATAGAAAATGTCAAAAAACTAAAAGTACTATTTGCTAGATCTCGGAACTACAATTCTGTACATATAAATTTTATATTGTTTCAACTATAAAACGTTAAACAATTTTGCTAAAAACTGCATGTAGGTATATTAAACTTTGAGAAGACATTGATTCAGAAAATATAGAAAAATGCTAAATCAATTCAGAAAATTTTTAAAATCATATAAAACACTAGAAGAGAGTCCTCTTCAAGAATATGTAAATTATTTAGTTTTTGGTATTTTTTTATAGGGGAAAAGTGGATGGAGACAAAAACTATTGATTTTAGGTAAGTTCGACTTTGAATACTTATAACGGGCAAACTATAGATCAAAAACACTTCTTTATTTTTTCTTGCATTAGATATACATTTCACCTAAAGCATATTCTGAAATTGGAGGAAAAAATAATGTTTTACTCATAATGATTTGACGAGAAGTAAACTCCCTGATTTGTAGTATTTTTCAGGATATGAAAAATAGGCATAATTTTTTTTTAAAATATGTTAATTTTTGTTTAAATTAATTTTTAAAAATTATAGTCATAAAATTCATCCTATTTCACACATTTCATCAGTTTACAACATCTTCAAATTCTCAACAGAAATGTGACTTTTATGCCCTTGAAGTTTTTCAGTTTTGGTGTTGTTAGCCTTTTCTTTTGTAAAAGGGTGACAAATTATTGTGCTTTTACCCACACAATTTAAAAAAAAACAAATAATTGAGGCACAAACAACGAGAAAAATAAACACAATCCTGCAAAAAACTATTAGGATTAGCAGATAGAAAATTAATAGTTCCTTGCAAATATAATCAATAATGCAAAGGAATAAAGAACACATAAGCAGAGCAAGAAGACAAAGATTTAACGTGGTTCGCCCGATCTTGGGCTACGTCCACCAAACAGAGAGTACAATCTTATTATCTAGTAATTTCAGCCTGTTACAATCTACAATCCCTTGCAACTTAATATTGTTGCAAGAAGTTATGAAATTCTCATATATTGTAAAAACCCTAACCCTAAGCCATGATAACAAGGCTTATGTCAGTTAAGTTAACCCTAAAAATACATGATGACTCAACCTAGGGAAAAGCTTGATGACTCAACCTAGGGAAATGCTTGATGACTCAACTCAAAAACTCTTGACGAGTTAACCTGAACCCCACGATAAATGAAAAGTGTGCAGTACTTGCCTGATCAATCACCACAAACCAACAAAAATACACAATCAAAGAAGAAGAAAGAGACAAACACAAGTGGAAAAAGAGTCATGAAGAGGTCCGAGTTAGCAAGAGGAATGAAGAAGTTACAGGGAAGCACTCCAAGGTAGTAAGGGGAAAGCTCCTTTAACTTGCTTAGAGTGCTCCAACCTCCTTCCTTATAGGGGTTGATTTTGAAAAGTTGCAAGGGTCAATAGTTTTCTTATTTTCCATAACCAAATCCCATAAAAATGAGCTATCTACTATTAGGAAGTCTAGTCAATAGTTTTTTACTGATTTACATCACAAATATAAATAATAATCTTATTCTTACTAACCAAATCCAATAATTTATATTTCAACTTTGAACCATGTCCCAAATTGATATCCTCCACACTTGAAACAAAGTGACATGATAAAATGAGATGAACACTTGCGAGTTTCAAATAATAAAGTGAGATGATAAAATGCACTTTTATTCTTTAAAATGTAACTAAAAATATAATTTAGAATTACCATGTTAGAAATTTGATATTATTTTTACAAGATTTAATTTGTGTTTCAGATTATTTTTATAAGACCTCATTTTTGGAATGTGTATTTGGGATTATTTTAATTTCAATTAATCTCTCTTAAAGGAAAGTATTGTAGTCATAGAATTAGATTTTATTGAAAATTAGATATGTTGCTAGATAATGATGGTGACTATAGATAGGCAAAAAGTGTTAATGTGTGAATTGATAGACCAATTTTATGGCCAATAGTATATATTTTATCTGTTGAACTACTTAAGTTTCATGTTATTTTATGTTGGTTTCAAAGACTCTTTTTAGTATCAAAATACTTTGAATAAGGTTGATAATATATAATGGTCATCTAGTTATGAACTTTAGATGAACACTTGATGTGTTGAACTATGATTGCCTTTATATTATTCCCATATGGATGAGTAAAGAGTAATAGGCTCTTGCATCCAAGTAGTTTATCTTCCTCCAGCCATGCGATAAATGCATGTTTATTAGTGCATCATCAGAAAATGGAAGCACTTCCATGTAGGACTGGTTTAGCCCTCCGAGTAAGTGGCCTAGGGTCATGTCAAATGCCTTCAATGGGTCTTTGACTAGGATCTGGCTTTTTCCCCCTATTCTACTTCTCTTTCCACCTTTTTCCAGCCTGTTTCTGGCACCTGATTTTGAGGATTTGAGATTCTTGACCTCAGGGTCAAGGTTGACCTCGACCCTGACCTAGGATAAATTCAACCTCGACCCTAACCTTGGGTCTAGATTTCAAGTCCCGAAAGTTTTTGGATGTCGAGTTTCGGAAAGTTTATTTTCCCACATCCAGGTCAGCTGCTTTGGGCTTTGAAATGGTAAACTCTTAAATGATATTTAAATTAGGTCACTAGTACATTTGACCTAGTTTTTCTACCAAAATTTTTGACCAAAAAATAAAAAGGTTTTGCTTGGTCGGATTATAGAAGGAAAACTTTGTTTTTTTTAATTTATGCTCATGTTTGTTAAAATATTGACAAATCCCATGGTGGTCGAAAGTTCAAAAAACACGGGCATAACTTAAAAAAAAAAGAGTATTTCATTTCTCATTTTATTATTCCCGGCCAACGAATTAGAAGGGCAGCGCACGTGAAGGAGATTGAGCAGCTGAAACAACTCAAGGAGATTGAGCTTAGAAACCTTAACCTGAGGTTTTTGGAGGTTTTTCATTCTTTCTCTCAACTGTTTAATTTATTGGATACCCAATTAGCATTATCATTTTATTCTTTTATTCATTCATTTAAGCTTCGAGACTGGTTTTACACCTCCTGATTGCATACATTTGCATACATTTGGCATATACAAGCATAGACTATCTTGCCAAGGAGAAAGAAAGTTAGCTAGTTAGTTGGCTGGATAGGACAAGGAGAAAGAAAGTTAGGTATCCAAACAATTGTTGTGGTCCAACTGGAGGGAAAGGATGTTTTATTGCCCCACTAAGACTACAGCAGGGTGAGATGGAAAGAACTAACTTGATTAGGACATTAGGGTAGTCCCAGCAAGGGTTTTATTGTCTTAGCTCCAGCAGTGACCGTGGGTTTTCATGGGAAAGCCTTTGTTTCCCCTCCCTCCTTTGTGCTCTGCATTGCATACATTTGGCATACATTTAGCTTTACGTTCCCTATTTATGCTTCCATGTTTGGCATACCCATTTTTTGTATATTCTGTAATTATCTCATTCCATGAGATAGCATCTCTTTGAGGCATTCCGTCAAACCATTTATGTGCCTTGTGTAATATCTATCAGAGCATTTGTAGGCCACTGTAATATCCAATGAAAATCCCCCTTCCATTATGCTTCAATGGATGCCCATACCTTGTTCTAACACTCCTGTTTCGACACAGGATGGTGGGATGTTGGCAAAAGTCATGGTTGCTGGTTTGCCAATTTAGGCAATTGTGGGAAGTAATTTTTCTTCTTACCAGTGAGCTTTGTGAGCTGTTCATTTCAAGATTTTTGGTGGAAACCTCACCCTAGTCTCCTTTGAAATGTGCACTAATCATTGGTAGACCAGCAACCTCAGTACTCTTGTAGTCAACATTCTATAGAGATTGCAACATAATTATCACTGTAGGTTTAAACAAGCAATGTGGAGATTGAATTAGTGCAATTGTATGGGAGTGCTCATTGTAGAGTGAGTACCAAATTGGTACCAAAATGAGCATGTTCAACAATCATTTTGCACCTCTAATAGATCAAGTTCATTGAAAAAATCAACACATTCATTCATTCAATGTAGTTGTGTCCCCATAAGTCCTCGCTAAATTGTTCATTGTTTCAAATCCCTCCAATGGTGATACACTCTAATATACCCACTATACCCTCCTCACACAAGCCAATCCCAGTCACTGGCCAGGCCTAAAGACCTTTCTCTTATGTCAATTATACCCTATTGACATTCAACAAGCCAACTAACTCTAGGTTTAACCTTATTCTTCTCCCAAAACCCAAACTGTCCTACATTGATAATGTAGTTCACCAATCAATTTTGGGTACAGTCTTGTGGTTCCAGGAAATAATTTCCACAAGACACATGTAGAAAGACATTTGGTTTAGACCATAACCTTGAGACAATGCATTTCCCAAAGGGACAGCCCTTGGATCTCTACCAAAGCCCCTCTGCTCCAAATCTTGTTCAAGGTGTGACAGGCCTAAAAAGGGAGGCTTAAAGAAGGAAGTGTACCTTAGGTTTGTCTTTCCACCAAACCAACTTCTTAGACATTTAGGGACTTACAAATAGAAGATAATCATCTAATCTTAGCCTTTGATTCGAAGCCGATCAAGAGTTATGGGGTTTACACCAGTCTTTTACTCCTCTCTGTCGGTCACGTGAGGATGCCCGGCTAGGGTTTCAATTGTATCTCCCTGAAAAAAAGACCATTCAAACCAAGACCACATTCAAACAAAAGAAGACTCTCATATCTCTCATTCAAGCCTGGTTTCACATTTTTCCCATGGCTAGAACTCAAGATATGGCCGGTAAAAGTCAACATCCTAAAATTCATGTCAAAAACAGCCTATAAATGATTGTTAGTCAATTTTTCCAAATTTACTCCACCTCAAAACCTCTGGTTGGATTTAAATGAAAGCTAGGGACATGTCCCAACTCCCTATGAAGTCAGATTGCAAAATTTCATCCATACAGGCTCGGGCAAGAACAAACACCAGTAAAAATACTTCAAAAACATGGTTTTGCTTATTCCAATTTGTAGAATTTCTTCATTATGGTAGCCTTGATTCTATGGTGTTAAATATGATAGCCTTATTACATCATTTAAAACCATTATTGGTCATTTCCCAATCCCCTAACCTAGGACCAAATCATGAGAAAGAAAAGAACATTACACAACCTTTCCATGATTGGGCTTTGAGCATTTAATCTGCCAATTACTAATAGATTAAGCATATTATTACTATGCTTAATGTTCCATTTAAATGCATTGAACAAAAAAACTTTTTTTACAAAACTGAACCAATGACATGTTTACAACAAAGTTCTAATAGAACTCCCAACAATTCTTAAACATACGTTATCTGATATGATGAATTCTTAAACAATTAAGGTTGGAGTAGACATAGTTATTCACAATTTTTTGTGTGGTACAAGGAAGATTTGGCTAGGTCAAGTCTTCCTTCATGCTAGTAGTCTACAGAATTAGACCTTTATATTAAGAATTCATCATATCAGATAAAGTATGTTTAAGAATTGTAACATGATTTTAGTGTTTTCAAAACACAAAATGTCAATAAAAATTGGGTCAATGATTGGCCAATGACTTTTTGCCATATTTGTTTCTGATTTCATGTTTATCTCTTACGTATGCTATATACTGTAGAAAAATAGAATCAGTCATGAATTTAGAAAGAAAGAAGAAGATTTGCTAACTAATTTTGAGGATTAATATAAAACAGAATTCTATAACAAGGCTTCAAAATAAAATAGACTAATATAAAATAGATTTCCATAACAAGACTTTATAATAATAAGTTTTATATAGCATACCATACCTATCAGTTGAACTAGATTTTCTTTGTTGTAGAATTGATTTAGTATAGAATATTTTCTAGTAGGATTTTTTTTTAAAAGCAAGGTCTGATAAACTAAATAAATATTGGTGTTGTGTTCATGTGTTCTTTCATTGTGTTTATGCTTTATGTTTAAGAATACTTAATTGGATAAAGAATTGAATCTTGTAGATAACTAATTCACCCCTCCCCCCCTCTTAGTTATCTCTTGGGACTATTCCTAACAAAATCAACATAATTGAAAATGATAAAAAATGGTAAAAAAAAGGGGCAAAATCAACCAAGGTTGACTGAGGACATAAAAGATGACTAAAAAGTGGAGTGATGGGTGGTAACCAGTTTTAGGTGTCTACATTAACATTTTTATTTATTGGACTTTCTTTTAGTATGCTCTATTATTAAGAATTTGTGTGGAACATATATGGATGAGAAATAAGATAATGTGTTCCATTATTAAGAACTTGTGTGGAATAGATGTGGATAATTAATAAGATAATTTAATTTTTTAATACCTGCTAGAAAAATTAGAATGAGAACAATTGTTAATTGAGTGTTTGGGTGTATACTTTTGCCTTAGTGTCTACTTAAAATTATATGATAAATAAAATATAGGAAGCTTTGTTAGATGCACATAGATCCATAGATGAGACAATGTTTGATTAACATGGTGTCTCTTGGCATATTTAACATTTAAAAAAAATATATAGGTATGCTAGTAGACTACAACAATAGAAATCCTTTGGGTATAGAACTTTGGTTTGCATCCTTGAGATTTCTTACTATTTCAATAACTTTGAGGATAAAAACTAGTTAATAGAGCTCCTAAATTATGTAACAGTAAATTTTGAATTTGTTACTTTATCATGGCTTCCCCTATGCTTCCACTCCCTACTCTATTTTTGTCTTTGGGCCTAGGGTTTTAGGTATCTAAATAATTATGCCCTTGTTAAGATATAAGAATAATCTATGAACATAAATTATTCTCCACTTACTCCTTTCTAGGCTTCTTCCCCTTTACCATTGAGTATTGATGCTGACAATTATTAATTTGAGGATTCCCTTTTTCTTTAGGTCTCAAAATCTTGGGCTTTTAGTATTTTCCCTACTCATTTCCCTCAACCCAATTCCAATCTCCCTTCCTCCTTATGGGACTCATACATGTACTTGATTACTCATACCATCAAACTTGAAAGGTACAAGGTTAGTGGTAAAACCTCTAAACCTTGAAACTCCTCCACCTTGTTTTCCTTACTCCTTTTTCTTCTATCATTACCACATTAATGATCCCTAGCCTATTTCTTGAACAAGTCATATACTTTTGGATTAAACTATATTCTCCTTTACCAAAGGTACATTTCACACTCTATATCTCTAATCTCTAACCCATTTCCTTTACCATTTTTCCATATTATTCAGTGGTATCATATTTTCTCTCACCTAGATCCTACTTCTTTAATCAATAGTGGGTATATGTTTCCCTTATTATGGCTCCTTTTGCCATCTTTTCCTTTCAAAATCCTAAGATCTTTTACAAAAAAATCCTTCAAAAGTATGTCAACATGTGGTAATTATAAACCATGGTTCCCAACTACTCAATACAACTTATACTTCTATTAATTATATCGACCAATTAAAATCCATCACAAGATAACTCTTTAATAACCAAGCCAATGTCGAGAGAGATATTTTAATGTGTCACCTAGTCACTTTCTTGGGCTAGAATCACACTCTCTATCCTATCATCTCGATGATGGATCATAGAGTGTGATCAGAAACATTGATGCAAAAATATTCACACAATCAAATCCAGAAGAAAATTGTAAATTATAACATGCCACGTGTCTTACATGAACCTAACCACCCAAAGAAATTGGGAAAGTGAATTATGATGTCACTAAATTTTACAAGCTCCTTATCCAAGCATAGCTAGTAGGGTACCAATAAAGAGACCAATCAAAATGCCTCCACATCCAAGTAATCTCTATGCCTATCAAAGAAACCTCTATCCATATCCAAGAAACTTTATCCAATTTCACATCCCTAACAACAAAAATGCTTTAGAGTTTCCCTTAGATAGACATGAAAATCTACCCTTGATTCCTAGAGATTGTCTTGTAGGGACCACACTCATTAATGATCTAGATTGTTATTGGTACATTTTTCCATGTCGTTAGTCCTATGTAACATATAAGCACTTAAAAAAGGGTTTCAACTAAGTCTCAACAGCCTTACGAATGCCTTGATAAAAAGTGTAAATGGTGCATGTATATAATCCTATTAAGTTGAAAACAAAATGAGCAACCTAATGGAAACTAATGATGAAAATCAATAAGTGCACTAGAAGGTAAGTGTAAAATTACCTTGTTGGAATATAAAATAACATAGATTTAAGTGGAGCTATAAAAACACAAGTTGTAGTAATATTGGGTGTTTTGTAGTAACCCCTAATAAATTAAGGTAACAAGATAGACACACTAGTAAAAACCTTAGTATTTAAATAGATAAATCCTTAATGGACATTGACATAATAAGTATGAAAGAAATGAGGTATTTTATGATTAAAATAAACTATAGAAAAATTCACACACTAGCGAATTGTGTTTTTTATTAAACAATTTCACATGACTAAATTTCAACATTTTATTACTACATATTGAGTTATTATTTTCTAACAATTTTTGATTAAAAATAACAGATACTTTTAATTTATTTTCGTGTGTGAGTAAGTAAGAGAGAAATAATGGAAGAGTGATAAGATATAGAAAGAGGGATCCATAAGAATAGAAAAAGGGAGAGTTAGAGATACATATAGTGGGAGGATATCAACATTTATGAAGTGTTAATCACATAAAAAATTGGTATAAAAATTACAACTAAAACCAAACTTTAAAATAAAATGAAAAATATAAAAAAAAATTAAAAGTTAATCCATAAATTTTTTATTTAAATATATGAAACTTTAAATGACATTGTTTGATAATAGTTTCTACTATGTTTATATTATATATTAATCTATATTATGTTATATATTACAATAAAATAATTATTAAAACAAATAAAAATTGTACTAAGCACTTAAATATAACATTTAAAATCTTCTAAATATATAATTAAGTATCCATACATTATATTATATAATTAACTTTTCATACATTCTTATTATAATATAACAAGAAATATATTTATAACATAAATTTTATATAAATTAAATATATAATTTAACTTGTTATTTAAATTATATTTAATAATTCATAATATACAAAATATATAATAAATATAATTATAATATAATACTGATAAAAATAATAATTCTAATATAATATTATCGTTAAAAATAAATTTGAATTATAAATATATTTTAAATATAAAAATTTAATATCTTATATTAAAAATATATATTTACATTTCATTTTACAAATTTCAAATAAATCTTTATAATACTTAAAGATTATAAATTTTATTTTATGAATATTATAAAATTATATAAATATTTAAAAAAATAATACATATTTATATTTTAGAATATAGACAATTTAAATTCTTAATAATTTGTTATTTTTTCGTTCTATTTTTATGGTCTAATAACATCATAACTTAATAATATCAGATTTCCACAATTTATTTTAACTACATGTGCGTTTCTGGATATGATTGTGTGTGTTTTTTTAGCATCAACTTTCGGATCACACTCCGTGATCCATCAGGATGTGATTCTTAAACTCTCTCCTCTCATCCTGATGATGGATCACGGAGTGTGATCCGAAACGTTGATGCTAAAAAAAACACAATCGTATCTAGAAACGCACATGTAATTAACATCATAACTATTTATACAAAATTTAAATAGATTTAAATGGCTTACTAAACAATGTTCTTTACCTGCCGGTTAAGCCCGGCCACGACGGAACGGTTAAGTCTATTCAATGTCACATTATTTGTTTAATTATACAGTCGTACTTTGACAGTCGTTTCCTCTTTCCACATTGTCACATTATTTGTTTAATTATATTAAATAACTAAAAATTAAAAATTATGCTAATGAATGGTCGGACATCAAATTTTTTAAAGATGAGCAAAATTATGCTAGTGAATGGTCGGACATCAGTCAATTTTAACATATGTGCAGAAGTCAGTCATCGCAGTCTGCAAAAAAATAAATGTCACACGTTTTTACCGTGACAGAAAATTAAGCAATTATGTAAATTTATCGTACCGGGAAATCTGTCGGCTGGGTAGATAGTGCCTCCATAGGAATAGAAAAAGCGAGAGTTAGAAATACATATTGTAAGAGGATATCAACATTTATGGAATGTTAATCACATAAAAAATTAGTATAAAAATTACAACTAAAACCAAATTTTAAAATAAAATGAAAAATATTAAAAAATTAAAAGTTAATTTATAATTTCTTATTTAAATATATGAAATTTTAAATGACATTATTTGATAATGGTTTCTATTATGTTTATATTATATATTAATCTATATTATATTATATATTATAATAAAATAATTATTAAAACAAATAAAAATAAAATTATACAAATTTCAAACACATAATTTTGTTTCTTGAAATAGCTTCTACATTTTTAAAAAAATGTTTAAGTTTTTCATCAACTTTTTGAACACACTCCATGAGCCATAAAACCTATAAAATAAAAATATAACATTTAAAATCTTCTAAATATATAATTAAGTATTCATACATTATATTATATAATTAACTTTTTATACATTCTTATTATAATATAACAAGAAATATATTTATAATATAAATTTAATATATAATTTCAATTATTTTTTAAATTGTATTAAATAATTCATAATACACAAAATATATAATAAATATAAATATAATATAATACCGATCAAAAACAATTCTAATATAATATTATCATTAAAAATAAACTTAAACTATAAATATATTTTAAATATATAAATTTAATATCTTATATTAAAAATATATATTTACATTACACTTTACATTTTAAAATAAAATTTAATAATCTATGTTATAATATATGATTTAGTTATTATTAGTACTTGTCGGTAGGTAAGTACTATTGTATCAATTTTTGAATAGATGTAAATTATTTAATTTTATAAATAGAAATTAATTTTTGATCAATTCCATGAATGCATTTGAAGTCTTATTAAATTTACCGCGTTTGTTATTTATTGTCCTTTCATATTGCATAGTTTTTGGGGCTTGGAAACAATTTTAAATTATATTATATGAGTTTATTTTAGTATATAACTCACTTTTTCTAATGTAAATAAAAATATTGTAAATATATGATATAAAATAATATATATTTATTCTCATTTATATATATTTTTAAAATATTTAAAAATTTATTATGTGTTAATTATGCATTAACAAATGTGTGATATATAGTAAATAAATATTTTATTTTATAATAATCAACTATTTCTAAAAAAATAAATCTAGTTAAAATTAAGTATAAAATAATATAATCAATTTCTGAATTCGATTGTGTAAAGTTTTTTTACCATCAACGTTTCGGATCATACTACATGATCCATCACCACGATGCAAGAGAGAAAGAATAACAGAAATCCTTCATCTTCTATTATTCTTTGTCTCTTGCATCCTGATGATGGATCATGTAGTATGATCCGAAACGTTGATGGTAAAAAAACTTTACACAATCGAATCCAGAAATTGATTATATTATACATGGATTGTGGAAATCTAATAGATTTAAGTATAAAATATTTTATCAATAATTTTAAATAAGATATTAAAGTGAAATAATTTATAAAATTTATTAAAACTAGAGATTAAAATTTTATACTAGTTAAATCTCAAATTTTTTATTATAATTATATATTAAATAGAATTACATTAATAAGATATAGTAATTTTATTAAAATTATATTTCATATTAGAATTACAATTATAATATTCAATTCTATTCATTTGAAAAAAGTGATTATGTTTAATCTCTTGTTCTATCCAATCATGTTATGATCATTTGAATTTTTATGAAAAAAACTTTATCAAAATTTAATTTGGGAAAGATAGAAGCTTATTCACAAGATTGAGTAAATCAAATCATGTCATATCAATTTACTGTTGCTTCCATAAATTATGCTGTACTATGTCTACGCATTTGGGAAAGTGCTGGAAAAATTGTGAAGTAGTGCCCATACCCAAGCAAATCAGGAAATTAGATGTGAAATACATGGCTAGCTTGGCTTAATAAATAAAGATTAAATTTTTTTTATATAGTTCTTTGGTTACTATTTATGTATTCATCTATATATATATTTTTAGATTTTTTCTCTGGTGTATAGTTAGACATATTTGCATTAAACATAATATTTTAACCTCTCTTAAACCGAAATTTTATCTCGAGATGTAGGCCCACAAATTTAAAAAATATTATAAATAAATTTCAAATAAATCTTTATAATACTTAAAGATTATAAATTTTATTTTATGAATATTATAAAATTATATAAATACCAAACTAGGGGAAAGGACCCAGTAGCGAACAGGGGGTCCAATAACTGTTATAGCTGTGTCATAGAGAGCCCCAATAACTAACCACAAAAAAAACACAATAAGTGTTAGTAACATACCCAATAGCTGAACGCACATGTACTAATAGTGGATCATTTTTTTTAGTAATTGGCCCATTTGTGCACCACTATTGGGTCATTTCATAATTATTACTGGATCATTTGATCAAAAGTATTGGGCCATTTGAACACAAGTACTGGGTCATTTGAGTGATCGGTTATTGGCGAGAAACATGGTGGGTATCGGGCAAGCATTTTAAAATGGTACTTTTAAACCACTTGGCGCTCCGTGATCTCTATAGAGAGATCTGTGAATAACCAAAAGCTGAAACCTTAGCTTTAAGCTCATAACTCACCTACAGAGACATGCCGAAAAAATCAACGAAATCCACCTTATGGTTTAGGAGTTCTAGGTGCGCGAAGTTAGCCTGAGCCACTACTGGGTCCTTTCCCCTAAAATAATACATACTTATATTTTAGAATATAAACAATTTAAATTCTTAATAATTTGTTATTTTTTCATTCTAAATTTTTGTCTAATAACAACATAACTATTTTATTGTCTGATCTCACTCTTTTTTCAATTACAGGATGAAGCTGAGAAGAGTTTGAAGATTGATTTCCAGATTCAACAAATCAAATTTGAGGTTCGATTTTTGCTCAAGACAAGGAAAGTGGTCATGGCACAGGGTTTAAAGTTTTTCTTTCAGCATTGATGTCCAGGCTTTTGCATTGATATTTGTAATGTTTTTAGTCAACAGTGATATGTATTTCTTTGTAATGTATTATTTTCTCGGCAGTTTCTCACTGCCTCTCCTGTTGTAATTCTTTTCTTTGCATTACTTCAATATAAAAAAAAAACTATTTATATAAAATTTAAATAGATTTAAATTGCTTACTAAATACTGTTCTTTACCTGCCGGTTAAGCCCGGCCATGACGGAATGGTAAATGTTTTTTCTGCGCAACTTTTGTAAAGTACTAATCATTTTTGTTTTATATATTTAAAATCTGTGAACGACTTTTTACAGCGCATAAGGTTCAGTCAATTTTAACGTATGTGCAGAAGTCAGTCATCGCAGTCTGTAGAAAATTAATAATCTCACAAGTTTTTTCCGTGACAGAAAATTAAGCAATTATGTAAAGTTATCGTACCGATGTACATCACCCAATTCATTTTTAGCATTGTTTTTAATGACTGATTTCTTCTCGAATTGATTTTTAGCATTGTTTTTAATTGATTTCTTCTCCAATTGATTTTTAGCATTGTTTTTTATGACTGATTTTTTCTCCATCCTTTTCTGCCTTCCTCTTTCTTAATATTGCATGCCAGCTATTTTATTTTCGTACTATCCATCATTTCATAGATGGAAAATTTGGTTGATTTTTATCACTCGCTTCATTCTTGTCCACAAATGTTGTTGTTTATGCTGAGTCGGTGAAGAGCGACAGGGCAGTGAAATACAAAGACTTTTGGCGTGGAAACATCTAGCCTGCATCACGTTGTTGATGGAAAGAGTACGACAGCCAGCTCATTTCATCCCTCGCTTCATTCTTGTCCACAAATGTTGGATCACAGCTGTTTATGCTGAGTCGGTGAAGAGCTACAGGGTTGTTGACGGAAAGAAAGAGTATGACAGCCAGCTCTTCGTCTTTTTGTGCTCAAAACTTACGACGATTTCTTACCTGAAGCTTTACATATTGAAAGTAGGTGTATAAAAGTATACTTGTATCTTTGTAGGAAGTAATCTTGTACATATTAGTATACATTTTGGATTTTTGGATGAATTAAAGTTATAATGATTTTCTCCTATACTTTTTGTAGGTCTTTTTAAAAAAATGTAGCATTTAAACGCATAGAAATATATAAAAAATATAGTATTTGTAACTATAGATCTGCCATGTTTCCTCTTGATCATCAATCGTGAATTTGTAGAAGATAAAATGCTATAATTGATAAGTGACAATAATTATCATGAGTTGAAGATAAGAGACACTTTAAAGTATAGTACTTAAAAAGTGGGTGTAAAAGTAACTTCACATACTTGGACTTATTGCAAGAGCAAATGCAGTGAGCTTCTTCTTTCTTTCTAATAATACATATGGATTCTTTTCCATTCCGGAATAATGGCCAAAAGAGAAGGTGGACTCTATATGGAGGTCTTTTACAGATTCGACTTTGGAGACTGGTGTAAAGGTGAGCCATTGTCTTTCAGTTCTAGCTATATCAATTATGGCTTTATTTAATGCTAGGCCTAGTGATTTGTGACTTGTCTATTATATCATATTTTTCATTGATGAAACTAATATATTTGTATGAGAAATTTTTTCAAATATGTAACTATTAATATCAGTCAATTCCTTTTATTGAAACAAATATTGCACACTATCCAATACTTCTTTCATAAACAAATATTCTACATTCTCCATGCAAACAAGGCATTGAAGTATTGCAAAGAGAGCTAGAGAAAGGAGTAGAAGAGACAATGGTTTTCATATCTAATTTGGAACTAAATAGCTAGTACTTGATGTACCAGCAATCAAATACCAAGATATTCACCCATGGAACGGAACTAGTATTTAAATCCCACATTTGTTTGTGTTGTTGTTTCTATTTTCGGGAAGAGAAAGAGAGAGGGAGACTGCAGATAGAACCTCAATAGATCATTTTCCATAACCTTTGAGTTTCTACCCTAGTTGCAACAAACTAAATCTACAGCTAATTTTGAACTCCTCTTTATTTGCATGTTCGACTTTTATTGGTCTACCATACATGCTTCAGAAACCAAAAGTGGACATGGTCATAACTGATCCCCTGGGTCCAAATTCCAAACTTGGAGATAATTTTGATTGATCTTGGTAATTCCTTTTCTATGTTCACGAGGAGACAAATCATAGGGTTTACACTCTCTCATAAAAAATGTGTTTAAGATAGATCCCCACTTTCTTCCCAAAAATATCTAGAGTAGTAGCCTCCTTGTACTCTTTGGGAAGATTGTATAAGCCTCATTGTACTTTATGGGAAGATTGTATAAAGAGACCCATATTGGAATAAATTTGATTAAACAATTTTTGATGTCAAAGTTAGGGTTCCAATGTTGCATATGCATACCTTTATTGTTATAGAACCAACCTTTTTGTTTAAAGACTATCTCTACTTGCCTTAGTTTGAAAAATAACTATGAAAAACCCAAGATATGTATCTATGGATTCAATAGTAGAGATCTCATTCCAATGTTGAAAAACTCATTTGTTAAATTCTATGAAACACAAGTTGGTTTCCCAAAACTTATAGATTATAGCTTGTTGCTGGAGAAGACATCTTCTTGCTTCTAGGGACTTCTCTAAAATGGTGAGGGTTAGTTCAGACTGCTTTTGACATACTTGGGATGATATGGTCTCAATGGGTGTTGAGTCTCGAATATACGGTTGTGTCCTCCCTAGGTATGAGATCCTTTTCTATCATTGGAGTCAATCTTGAATAGTAGGATGCATTTCTTCCTGGTTTCTGATCTTAAAGTTTTCTCAACCAAAGTTTCAAAACAACATTTTACTATCCCCTCTTAGGATTATTTTCCTTTGGTTATATGAATGTCCTAGTGCCTTTATAACACAATTTTTTTAGGAAGAGGTGGGTTGAAAGGCCTTCTCATCTTCATCGTTAGGAAAATGGGAATTAAGTTGGGGTTCAAGCCCTTATTCATTGGGAATTGAAATCTTTTTGCATCTCTTGCTTCTAGTGACTTCATCTTACATTATGACTAGTGAATGGTGGACTAGGGCTCCTATTCAATGATTGAAGCTGTGAAATCTTGTTCTATGGAGTACCCTAGTGACCATTGTACCATATTTATTCCATACATCCTGAAATGAGCTTTGTCTTGTGTGAACAAATGGGATTGTGTTTATTCTCTATCTGCTAGCCTCTATCCAACTTTTCTCACTAGTACATTTTGCACCATTTTTCTACCCAAATTTTTGACCATGAAATAACAAGGTTTTGGTTGGTCAGATAATAGAAGGAAAACTTTCATTTTTTTTTAATCCATGCCCGTGTTAGTCGAAATTTTGACCACTACCATGTACATCAAAATTTTGACGAACACGGGCATAACTTTTTTTTAAAAAGAACTCATTTCTAATTTCATTATCACCATGGTGAATTGTTTGAAGGGGTAGTGCGCGAAACCTCATCGGCCAGGGTAGATTTGCAAATGTGTATAGGGGTTGCAGTAGAATTCATTTCTCATTTGATCATTATCACCACGATGAATTTTTTCAAGGGGCAGCACGCGAAACCTCATCATCCAAGGTGGATTCAGCACTGTTTATAGGGTTTGTAGTATTTATCTAGACTTGGGCCTTTGATCTTTGAGCTTGGTTTTGGAAACTTGGCTTTTCCTCTCCTTATCAAATGGAAGCTCATTAAGGTAGGGATTGTTTCGTTATCTCCTCTGGATTTTGACAGAATACATTTCATTTGATCATTTGATTGAATACCATCATGTATTTTGAGGGCACATCTTACTGTGATATTCATTACTCCATGCTCTATTGTATCCATGGCATTGAGTTCATTTCTTTGGATGATTTGATTATGGCATTTGCTGTGTTAGTGAACCAGGGCATCATGTTAATGTGTGCTCATTTGATTCTTTGGCTACCCACGAGCTAGGGCATCCATTTATACAAGCTAGGGTATCATTGATTATTTCTTATCAATTATATGGCACTAGTAAGTCTTTCCCAGCCCACACAATGGTTATTAATACCAATATGAATAGAAATGGCTGGCATCATTTCATTATCTTACACAGTGATACGAATAACCACTAATTAGTGGTTATTGTAACACATTAACAATGTGTTACAATAACCATTAATTACTGGTTATCATGTGATCAAGCAATTGACTAAGTCGATCTTAACAGTGACCGCATAATATATATAATGTGACTACATAATATATTAACAGTGATTGGTTAATTATCCTGTTCCAAAGCTCCCATTTTGGCATAGGCGGGGAGGATGCTAGCAAAGGTTAACAAAATAGTTTAGGACATTCAATGACTTAGGTTTCGCACACACAAAGACATTAAAAATGCTCCCTTGTACATCTAACAGAGAAGATCATTAAAAGCATATACTCCAATTTCCAACTATTAAGACAAACTTAATGCCTACTAACTATACTTCCAAACCTTCTCACTATAATTATAGCTAGCCTCTAGTTTCTCTGCTACTATAGATTATGTGGATTTTATTGTTAAACAATCAATCTCCTCTACAAATTATACAATGGCATTTTCATTTCATAAATTGTTATAATTCATCTTCCTGAACTTTCTTATTCCTTCACAACATTCAAAGTTAATTTGAAGAATACATACAAAATGTATGAAAATTATTATATTTGAAAAAATAAAATAAAACATAGAATGATTTAAAAAGTATTTAAATAATTTTAAAAAGATTCTAAGGCTATCTTAAGATAATATTTAAGAGTTATTTTACTAAGAATTTATTTCATTTTAGCCTATTTTTCTATCATATTTAAAATATCTTACAGTGACTGCATAATATATATAATGTGACTGCATAATATATTAATAGTGACTGGTTAATTACCCTATTCCAAAGATCCCATTTTGGCACAGGCAAGGAGGATGCTGGCAAAGGTTTTGGAATTTAGCTTTACACCTGCCTTTTGTATTTGCTTGAAAATTTCTAAAGCCTTTTCAAAAAACCATTTTGTACATAGCCCTTAATCATGGCATTCTATGATACCACATGTCTTTGATGCATTTTGTCAAAGAGTTCATGTGCCTTGTCTATAGTTTGACATTTTGCATACATGTCTACTAGGGCAGTTGCAACTACAACATCTGACAAAATTTCTTTATCTTTTATGCTTTGATAAAAAGGTTTGAGATTTTTGCTCCTCCATGTTACAATGATGTTTTTTTATTTGGTCATAGCAAAGGGAGAAAAACTCTTGGCTCCCTCCTCCATTAAGCATGTGGCTTGTCACTCTATGCTATTTCCTTTTAAAGTTTATTACTATCAATATGTGAAGAGTACAAATATGTATTTGGTAACATTGAAGGATGAGAAAGATGGATTTAAGCAGAGTGTGGTTGTTGAATGCCATATGGATACTAAACCTTATCCCGCTGAAAGCCTGGCGCTGCCTGGCCTCAATCTAAAACTAGGAGAGGGTTAATTTTGTCACTAGGTATCTAGCGATACACTTCTTTTTATCGAGAAGGTATGAATATCAAGTGATAATACTATCCAATTTGAATAAAGTAGCTTAGGAAATCCTTGATATAAGATCATAAGAGAAAGGAAGAACTAGCTTCAACTTATGTGTCTATAATGTCTATTATTCTCAAATAGGAGCTTTGAAATCCTGTGATATAAGATCACACAAGAAAGGATGAGATTGGCTTTTGCTTATTTCAATAATATCTATTGTTTTCAAATAGGAGCTTGGAAATCCTTCTTATAATCGAAGGATGAGATTGGCTTCAACCTATGTTAATAATATCTATTATTTGCTACTCATTATTTTCTTCATTAGTGTTTCATTTTTGCAATTAAATGAAGATTGACCTATTACAATGCTTAATGCTTAAGAATTGTTGATTTTATAAGATTAAATGCATGAAAATACCAAGGACGTATCAATAACTTGATACCTCAAGTACTTATAATCAGTATGCCCGACAAACAAAGACTTAGTAGTAAAAGCACAAGGTAGATATTTGTTGTTGATTTCATGTTTATCTGTTATGTATGCTATTTACTGTAGAAAAATAGAATCATTCATGAATTTAGAAAGAAAGAAGAAGATTTGCTAACTAATTCTGAGGATTAATATAAAACAGATTTCTATAACAAGGCTTTAGAATAATATAGACTAATGTAAAATAGATTTCCATAAAAAAACTTTATAATAATAAATTTTATATCAGATGTGGATGTGGATGTGCAACCTGTATAAGTCATCGTCATCTTTATTATTTTCTATAGCAAATACATCTGAAGCACCAGCAAAAGCACCATTAGGTCTATCTAGAAATCAAAATTTAGAACCAAAGCCTCGAGATTGTTGTAGTGTTTGTGAAAAGGTTTGATACTTCCGAATATTAGCATCACTGACACTTCTTTGGGCATATTTCATCAAATCCTCAAACTGAGCAGCCTTTATTTCAGCTACCTCATCACTATCATCCTCATCCATTGCCTCGGGGTTCTCACTTCTTTTTCTTTCATGTTCAATATCTTGTAAAAGTGCAGAGGAAAGAGAACATGACAAATTATCTTTAGATGATGATTGAGTTCCTACACCATCACTTTGATGTTGATAGTAATTGTGTTTCTTTATATTAGAGATTACTTATTGTGATCCTTTGTGCTTGTTTTCATGTATTCATGATGAAAATATAAACCTTGTCAACTTTCAAAACATGAAAACATCAAACCTGCTCTTTGAGGGCTCAATGTCAAAGGTGCATTTTATGTTGTGTTTAATGACAATTCTTGTCATTTGTTGTTTTAGTTTGCCTTCTTTTGAAACATTGAATTTGTTTACTTCATGATATTGTAAAATACTATTTTGATCACTACAACTATGTATTGAAGCACCTTGCTATCCTATACTTTGGAATGCTTTAATACATTGATGACTATTCGGAAAGTATTTGGTGGCACTAAAATACAAATAATTTGTGTCACTATTTATTTTCTCTATGATTGATTATAAATATCATGGTGTTTTATGGCACTTTCATTAATTGTATCATGGTCGTGCTCTACTATTGTACTTAACCTTTAACATATCTCCAATGATTACAATGACTTGCACATGCTTGTACCTTATGGTTGTTCCATCTTCTTATTGTGATTGGTTCTGATATAAGGCATGATATGTCAATGTCTTCTTATTGTATTTATTCTATTAGGACTTCAAACCGAGTTACATTTCCTTTTCACATGAGCATAGAATTCAAAATTGCCTCTATAGAAGAAATTGTTCATTAATAGTAGATAGATGTGTTTTCCCCTATGATCTCATGATAATGGCCATATTCAATAACTCTATAACATGATGGTTGTTCCTTTTAAGAGAGATGGTTCTTCCATTGTTCTAAAAACTACACGCTGTTGTCCTTTTGACATGATAGCATTATATGTCAAAAAATTTGAGGTCCTCTTACCTTTTGTATGTCATGGCTTCACCTCTATGTAGCTAAATCTCACTCTGAAAATGATCTTCTTTTAGGAAACAATGAAAATCCTCTATGGGTTCATACTTATTGTGACTTCCCATTGCGCACTATCATTGCTTGTACACTATATTTTTTCAATACTTTTAAATTGTCACTATCTTTGAATATTAATGCCATATGTTGCTTACATTTGATTCAATTTCCATACTAATTACTCTCTTTAGTTTTATTAGGAACTTTTGCCTTAAGAGTGTGTGATGCAAACCTAGATATAGATGGGCATTAATGCATTAATGCTCAATTGAATGCCTTAATGTAGCTCCCAGAGAAAGGCCATCTAGAAGCTGTAGAGGAAATAATTTGTACTAGGTATGGAATCACCTCCACTATAATGCCAAATGCTGATGTGTTATTATCTTCAATTGAAAGTTTCTTTTGCAAAAATATATTTTATATCTTTACAGACTAGACAATGTGACTGTACAACTCCAGAATATATTCTCTATAATCTCTAATTCAGTAGTCTAGCGAGGAGATTTGTGTAACTCCCAAAATAATAATAACTCCCAAAATACTTATCCTTTTCAATATTTCGTGGTCTAGTGAGCATGATTTGTGTATGTATTTGTAAATCTTGTATAATCTTATAATATATATATATATATATATATATATATATATATATATATATATATATATATATATATATATATATATATATATATATATATATATATATATATATATATATATATATATATATATATATATATATATATATATATTATATACAAGATACTACTAATGTTTGTATGTTTACATTTTGTATATTTATAGCCTGTGAAGAAAGTCTACACTTGGCAATATGAACCCAGAACAAAATAACGAGACACTTGCTAGATTGTGGTCTCAGTTCGAAAGAAAAGATGTTGAAAAATGTTATTGTCCTTGCAAAAAGTGTAAGGACTTAAAGAATTGAGGAATTCTAATCAAAACAACCCAGAGGCATTATAGGCAATATGGTCACATTGAAGGGGGGAACAATTTTCATCGATTGGTGAATGTGGATTTCCAATTGGAGGAACATGGAGGTGTGAATATCCAAGCCGATGATAACGCTCCCATGGAAGAAGATGATCCTATGGAAGAGGACATGATTGAAGATGGTATTGGCGTAGCTGATCAAGATGATGGTACTAGCACATCTGATAATGATGATGAAGATGGTCTTGATATAGCTATAATTGAGAAGGCATACGAGCCCCTATACCAAGGCTCCTAAACAACTCTTCTCTCTGCTATAGTGTTGTTGGTGAACTTCAAGGTTATGAATGGTCTATCCAATGTAGCAATGTCACATATGCTAAGGTATGCCATTTTTGTCATCTTCAATGTTAGCATACCATTACGATTCATTATATTAACAATTCATATTTGTTGTTGTAGGTTGATAGGTGAGTTTTTCTTACCACCATCAAACATTTTGCCTCGTTCGTACCAAGAATTATCTACCATTATGAATCAAATTGAAATGCAGTATCAGAGAATACATGCATGTCCCAATGATCACATTCTATATCATAGACATCATGAATTTGCAACAGAATACCTTGTTTGTCATACTAGTAGATATCGGTCAGATCAAATAACAAAAAAGGTGCCTCACAAGAGTCTTTGGTACATTCCCCTTATTCCACATCTTCAACGATTATTCAGGTGCACTAGCTTGGCATAATTTATGGATTACCATGCATGCAATAGAAGTCAAGATGACATTATGCGAATGTCTGTGGATGGTTCTGCATTTAAAGACATAGAAACAACATGGTCACACTTTAAAGAAGAGCCTAGTAATCTCAATATTTCAATGGCAACATATGGTGTCAATCCATTTGGAGATATGAGATCTACTTACTCAGTGTGGCCTATTTTTGTTATTAACAATAACATTTCTCCTTGGATGTCCATAAAGAGGGAGCACATAATGTTGTCAATGATTGTACCAGGTATTTTTTCATTTAATAGTTATGTAAATTAATTTATAAACACCGCATCAAGATGGTCGTAATAATTATGTAATATTTTTGTTCATTCAACTAGGTAAGTACCAACTTAAAGATATGAATGTGTATATTGAGCCCCTTATTGACGAGTTGTTGATTTTATGGAATGAGATCACTATGGATGACATCTCTAGACCAATAGGGAAAAGAAAATTTTAATTCCATGCAATGCTTGTATGGACAATACATGATGCCCCTGGGCTAACTCATTTTTGTAGTATGTTATATATTCATGTTAAGGTCACGTATTTTTGGTATGTTATAGTGCTTACACATTATTGTTGTATGTTTAAGTTGTCCATGATAATTGTACATGATCCAATTGTATGATATCTTTTAGGTCTTCAGAAAAAGGGTAAATTTGCATGTCTAGTTTGTGGTCTAAAGATGAAATCTCTGTTGGCATTAAGTTATGTTTGTCATTAGTGACAACACTTATTCTAAACAGTGTATAGCAAGAAAAATAGTGCATACCGAGCAGAACAGTGCATACCGAGCAGAACAGAGTATACCGAGCAGAGCAGTGCTTATCGAGTGCCAACATGGTAAACAAGGATAAACCGAGTAACACTATATCTACTGAGTCTCCAGTATATACCGAGTTTGAAACTACTACCGAGTGATCAGTATGGACCGAGTCTCCACTTCTACCGAGTGCATCGATGCCAAGTAACGTAGTGGATGCCGAGTATCAGAAATTCACCGAGTTAGTTTGTAGTAATCGAGTACCTATATTTGGGCCGACTTAGTAATATTTGTGTTGACTTGTTTGTAAGCCGACTTTTGTAATTATTTTGATTATTTGAATAGATATATAAACAGTGTGTTTGCACCATATTGTGTGGTGTGTGGAAGTAAGAAGATATATGCAAACAATGAAAGAAAGGTAGAGATAAGTGAATTACAAAAGGGCTACAGCAGTATAAGGAGCAGCAAAGACATATCTATCACAAGAGGTGATCAGTACATCAAAGAATCTCAATCAACAAGATCAGTTGCAAGCAAGAGATCTACTGCTTCATCCTAACAGTGACTCAGTATCAAATCCTCTAACAAGGTAGACTTAACAGTCTATTGTAAATCTCTTAACCGAGTGCATACTTCATTGTATGTTTGTAAATCCTCTAACAAGGTGGACCTAGTAGTCCTTATTGCTCCTAACAGGGCAGCTCATCAAAAGTGATCATTGTAAGCCTTAACCGGCCAACTTTATACTGCAGTATTGAAGTTTTATGGGTTTCATCCCCACCCCAATTTTACTTTCTAATTGGAAGGTTTCTGGGTTACCAAATCTCTGTGTTCATGTGTTGTGAAAGTTATATGTTTACAGTTTCTCATGCATGTGCTTAAATTTGAATGTAATAGTTAAGATTAGTATTGAAGGAAAGAATTTTGAAGTTACTGATTCACCCCTCCCCTCTCAGTAACTTAGTTAATCCTGAATATTTCCAACAATTGGTATCAGAGCTTTGTGGTTCTCAGGATAAAGTTTGGCAGCTTGAGAAAAGATCCAGGATAATGGAGATATTCAGACTTAACAAGGTAATTGAAAATGAAAAGCTAGATCCAGAAATAGCCATAGCTCAACTCAAAGAAGCAAGAGAGCATCTTTCCCAATCCCTAAAAAGAAGGAAGGAACTTGCAAATTAGATGAATGATCATCAGTATGTTGAAGAAAAGATTGAAGACTTTTTTCCTTTAAGCAACTTAGACGAAGCAAACAATGCAATCAAAGAACTTCTGGAAAAGAATGGATCTCTACAAGAAGAGGTAAGAAAGTTGAAAAGAGAACAGGAAATTCAATCAACAAGGTTTTGTGAAATCTTGGAACAAAGGAACAAGATGAAAGATGAGATAGATGGAAAGAACAATGAAATCCAGAATCAAATTAATCAAATCTCCAATGCAAATGAAGAAATCCTCATTCTAAGATCAGAAAATGAAAATATAAGAGAGGAATTGAGATCTAAAAAGAAAATCAATTTAAGATTAATGAATGATCTGAATACTGAAAAACAAATCAATGAGAGAATGTTGAAATCTCAAGAAGATATGAATCAACTGTATGAACAAAACCTTCATAAGCAGAAAGGAAAAGCAGGACTTGGATATAAAGAGGAAGGTGAATCCTCCAAACAAGGTACTCAAAAGAATCAAAAACCTATTTGTAAACACTGTGGTAAAATTGGTCATACTTCAAACAAATATTGGAATAATGGAAAAATAGAATTCAATCGAATATGCTACAATTGCAATCAGCATGGTCATAAAGAAAATGAATGTAAGGAGAAACTGAGATTTAAAGGCAAATGTCACAAATGTAACAAACAAGGTCACAAGGCATCAGACTGCAGATCTAAAACATGCAATCCAGCAGAACAAATTGTGAAAGCAATATTTGGTTGGGATTATAACACTTGGTGTAGATGTCATTACTGTGGTGAATATGGACACATTGGCAAAAACTGTGTAAGGCATCACTTGAGAAAGAGGGATACTACCATAAGATGTTATAAGTGCACTAAACTTGGTCACATAGCCAAAAATTGCATGAATATAGATAAAGTTGAAGATGAAAAGAAAGCTAAAGCTGATAACATCAGAAAATAGATGAGACAACAATTGATTCCTAAATCTACCGAGCAAACTAGCCCTAGTAACGAAGTCACTCATGATACGGGTGGCTCTATCAATTCCAACTAAGTCCTCAAGGAAGCACTGGAACTGTATCTTCATGAACAAAATTCTAAACAGTTCCTGAATAAAGAAAAGATCCAATCAGTAAGATACAATAGGATCACAGGAAGGTCAGTATCAGTTATCACCGAGCAAGGTCAGGAGTAACCTAATGTCAAGTGGTTACCAAGTCAGGTTGGAACAATATGATTTCTTATGTTCACCGAGTTGTGAAGTCGTTATCGAGCAATAAATGCATAGTGGATGACAGTCTGTACCCTAATCCTCATTAAACATTAATGACAAGGCTTTTACAAAAAGCATGAAATCGAGTTTATTTTTCACCGTGAATTTCAGAATATTGAGCATCAAGTGATTTAGAGCGTCTTGCAGCAAAAGTTTTTAGAGAATTTCTCTGTTTGCCGAGCTACCATGGCATCATCAAGCTCTAAAACAAAGAAAGGTTCCGAGATGTTAGTTCATGGAGAATGGAGAGCGCCAGATTTCAGACTTGTGCCCACGATCACAGAAGCCCTAGACCTGAGTGGAGCCCAATCTCAGATTCCTCCTAAGGTACTTCTTGTAAACGACATTCGCAGTCATTTTAAGTGTACAATTCAAGAACTTGGAAACCTAGAGATAGATGTTGTTCGTGATGAACTGTGTGTTGATGGTGTTCTTAAAACAGAACATAAACATTTGGAAGATAAGGGTTTAGTTCATATCACTCACTTGCCTCAAAAATTCCAAGTAAAATGGATCAGATACATTCTTAGCTGAGTGCACGAAGGTAAAATTTGGCTAGAACAACTAGTAGAGATTATCAAGAAAATGATTCACCAAATCACTGGTCTTCCTATGCTTGATAAAGAAAAATCAACCAAAACCCTAGGTCGGGTAGAGTTAGAAAAGAAAACCCTAGCAGTATGGGACGGTAGAGGCATGAAAATAAGTAGTATTACAGATGTAGAACTGAAGTTTGGGACATATGTCATAGCTCACAAGATTTACAGTTCAAGTCAGCAGAATAGTGTTCCATGTGAAGCAGTTGACCTAGCCTACAAAGTTGTGAAGAATGATCTGTCATTTGACCTTGCAGACTTGTTGAATCAGTTCAACAAGAACATGGAAAGCATTCAAACATCAAAGAACAATCCATGTAAGTTTGGCTCATTGTTAGTTTGTCTATTCTTCCATGTTCAAAATTTTTTCCCATCTAAAGGCACGGTTGTATGGAGAAAAGATGTGTCTGTCCTATATCAGATAAATGAGTACATTGCAGAAATGGGTGAAAATTTTGAAAGCATAATGGCTAATTAATTTGAATCCTTCAAAGAAAAGATGAACAACAGATTCAGGATTCCACAAAAGCTAGTGGAAGATTACAAGGATGATATTTGTTTCATGGTTGATTGTGATAGAGTATATATTCAGGCAGCAGGGCCTAGGATTGTATGGGTAAAACCTTTTCCCTATGAAGTAAACATTGATGAAACTAAGAATGTCATTGAAGCACTGATAAATCAACCTATTGACCCTAAGGCTCCATATTTTGGAACTTATGAGGAAGCTAAGGTAAGGATAGAACTAAGTATAAAGCTTCCATAGGCAGTTAGCAAAGGTAGATAGAGGATAGCCAAGATGCAATCCAGCACACCTCTAATGTTAATCAAGGGAAAAGGTGAGGACATTGTAGAAGAAGAAGACAAGGGTGAGATTAAAGAAGAACTACTGCCTGCAAAGAAGAAAGGGAAGGTGATTATCACCAAGGAACCCAAGGAACCAACTGCAGTATTCACTAGAAAAAGAACAAGGGGAAAGGCAGGTAAAGACAGTGAAGAAGTAGTACTCAAAAGGCCTCCTCCCACATTAAAAGAAAAGATCGAGAATTTGAGAGAAGGATCTGGCATTGCAAACTTCAAATCCCTCAAATATGAAATAAGATCTGAGGAAGAGCAGCAAGAAATTGAAGATGCTGTTATTGAGAAAATAGGCAAATGGAAGTACTCACCTGATGAAATAGCTCCTCAAATTCCAGGTGCTTTATTGAGCAAAATAAAATTGAGATGGTCAAATGCAAGGCAAACTGTCAAGGACATATATGCTCAAACCTTAAGACAGTTGATGCCAAATTTGAAAAATACTGAAGTCAATAAGGCATTAATAGATAATGAAAATAAAATGACTCTAAAATTTAATAGTTGTCTGATTTTGATCAAGGATATAGAGTCAGTTGTAAGGAGTGCAGAATCCACTTGGAAAAACATTTACAACCTTCACAAACCGAGCACTGAAATAGTCATAATGAAGGATATTGAAGATGATAGTGATGAAGAAGAAGAAGCAAAACAAATAGATAATATTGAAGAAGAAGAAGCTGTGAAAGAATCTACTGAGGAAGATGATCCAGTTCAGATAGCTGCAGAGGTGATTGCCTCACTTCCTCACTCTCCAACTAAAATTGCTACATCTAGTCCAAGGATATCTTCAAGTATGGTTGTGACAACTTCAACAGATGCATCAAAGGTCCAATCATCATCAGTACAGCTCAGTACTTCAACGACAGAAGTGGCTACAACTTCATCCATCGAGCTTTAGCCTCCTTCTTCTACCGAGTTGCAGTCTTCTGTACCAACTTTAGTAAGTTCTTCAGTTTTGACCTTTTCAGCAACATGTACTTCAATTTTGGATACTTCAGTTGTAAGTACCCCAGTTTTGAGTTCAATCAGTATTCCAGTAAGTACTCCACTAGTAGGAAGTTTATCATTTTTCACTGCAAGTCCTACTGTGTCTACAATAGTCTCTACTAGTAAGGCATTAAGTATAATATCAGTTGAACCTAAGGCTCAACCGAGTACAAGATTTTTGAGTAGGAAAATAGAAGAGGACATTGACTTAGATGAAGAAATAGTGATTCCCCAACTAGACTTTGCAAATCTCACAGCAGACCAAATGCAAACAGTTGGTGAACTCCTTCAAAAGAAGGAAAAGTAGAAAAAGCTTAAAGAGGAAAGAGATAAAGAATATAAAATAATAGAGGATGCCAAGAATATCATCATTAAGGCTATAGGTGTTGAGGTTGATTCCTCTCAACACATTTGTTGCAATTGGCAGAGGTAGTAGCTAAGTTCACTGAGAACTCCTCTGGTTCAGATAAATTGCTTGAGAAGGCTGAGAAGAAATTTGATAATAAAGTGCTTGAGCATATTGCTCAACAAATTTCTATCAATTAGGCAGAATTATTTTCAGCTTTGACTAGCATTGAGTCCTATTCTAGTATATCATCATTTTTTGTTAGAATATGTAATGTTGCCAAGTTCTCAAAGGAGATTAAAGATAAAATGAATAAGATTGATGAGGATCTAAAAGCCAGGGCACAAAAGTTGCAGCATGAACCTAGTTCTAGTTCCGCACATCATATGGCAATCAGACTCCTATCTGGCAAGTAGAATGACCTATTGAAAGAAGATGCAAGGATCAGAACAACTCTATCAGTCATTCAAAATATGATCCTTCCCATCATGGATACAATGCAGAAGCATATTGCTCACTCCAAAACATTGATTCATGACAATCAATTCTCCATTGCAGACCATATGATTGAACTCTCTGCAGAAGTTCAAGTTGCACTTCACACATGCAAGATTCTACAAGAGAATTGGGACAAAACTCTGGCACAGATCAATAAGGTACACTCTGGTTTTCTCTCACATTTTGGTATTTCTATATAAACCATTTTGTTACATATCTTTGGCATTATTGTCAAAAAGGGGGAGAAAGTGTATAAGATAAGGGAAGATACATAGAAAAGAGAAATGATTTTGAGAGAGTGAAAACACTTGTATATATGTATACTGTATGGGGGAGACAATGTAAATACAAGAGTCAATGTAAATACAACAAATTGACAAAGATAAATTTTGAAAAATCAAAACCAGAATCAGCATGTCTATAAGTTTTGGGCAATAAGTGTTTTTGTCACTAATGCCAAAGGGGGAGATTGTTGGCATTAAGTTATGTTTGTCATTAGTGACAACACTTATTCTGAATAGTGCATACCAAGCAGAATAGTGCATACCGAGCAGAGTAGTGCTTACCGAGTGCCAACATGGTAAACAAGGATAAATCGAGTAACACTATATCTACAAAGTCTCCAGTATATACCGAGTTTGAAACTACTACCGAGTGATCAGTATGGATCGAGTCTCCACTTCTACCAAGTGCATGATGATGCTGAGTAACGTAGTGGATGTCGAGTATTATAAATTCACCGAGTTAGTTTGCAGTAACCGAGTACCTATATTTGGGCCGACTCAGTTATATTTGTGTTGACTTGTTTGTAAGCCGACTTTTGTAATTATTTTGATTATTTGAATAGATATATAAACAGTGTGTTTGCACCATATTGTGTGGTGTGTGGAAGTAAGAAGATATATGCGAACAATGAAAGAAAGGCAGAGATAAGTGAATTACAAAAGGGCTACAACAGTATAAGGAGCAACAAAGACATATCTATCACAAGAGGTGATCAGTACATCAAAGAATCTCAATCAGCAAGATCAGTTGCAAGCAAGAGATCTACTGCTTCATCCTAACAGGTGACTCAGTATCAAATCGTTTAACAAGGTAGACTTAACAGTTTGTTGTAAATCTCTTAACTGAGTGCATACTTCATTGTATGTTTGTAAATTCTCTAATAAGGTGGACCTAGCAGTCCTTATTGCTCCTAACAGGGCAGATCATCAGAAGTGATCATTGTAAGCCTTAACTGGCCAACTTTATACTGTAGTATTGAATTTTTATGGGTTTCATCCCCACCCCAGTTTTACTTTCTAATTGGAAGGTTTTTGGGTTACCAAATCTCTGTGTTCATGTGTTGTGAAAGTTTTATGTTTACAGTTTCTCATGCATGTGCTTAAATTTGAATGTAATAGTTAAGATCAGTATTGAAGGAAAGAATTTTGAAGTTACTAATTCACCCATCCCCTCTCAGTAACTTAGTTAATCCTGAATATTTCCAACAATCTCATCGTTCAAGAAGTTTAGGAAAGTAGGTGTTCAATGAGTTTAGGCACTTTCTCGACAATAATCATAAGTATCAAACTATCAAAAAACATAATTTTAATGGGAAAGAAGAGATGACATCAAGGCCATGAATAATGACACCTCATCTATGGAAGTTGGAATATGATAGACTAAATCGTTGAGGTAATGTCATTCCATCTGATGATTTTTATTTGAAATTTAGATTTTGATAATGTCTTTTATTTACTAATGATGTTATTGATGCTCATGAAGGTCATCAAGGCATCAATGACATCCAACTTCCTAGAGGAATAAAAATTTATCTTAGTCAATTTAGTAGGTTGCTGTACTACAAGGATCTCCTAATCGTGCATTTGTTTGATCCTATGCATATTGGAAAGATTGTAATAGAGACACTATGGAAAATATTGGATGGTAGGCATGACAAAGAAAAAATGGCCAAAATTTGTAATGACATTCATGAATCCAATCATGCACTGAAAACTTTCATTGAATCAAATAGCAATGGAGACCACATAAACACGAGTGCCCTTCCTTGGTTATTAACTGAGCAGCAAAGTGATGCATTAAAAGAAGTCATAAAAAAAACAAAATTTCCAACAGGATTTGCTGCAAATATAAGCAGTCTTGTATCAAAGAAAGATGATTTTGGGCCAAGGTTGAAAACACATGATTGGCACACCTTCGTCAAGGTAAGTCATGTTCTCTATTTACTATATATTTGTAAAATTGCATGTACTTTTTATTGTATTATTTTACAATATATTGAAAAAATCATTTTTTAATCATTGTAGTACATCTTACCTCTATCCTTCCCAGACCAGTTTGACAATAGTGTTACACAATTTATATACGATCTTGGAGAATTCATGAGGTTAGAAGTGTTATTATATTTATCACTTGCTTTACTTTTTATGTAATTTATTGTATATTTTTATCTAAAATCTTATTTATATGTTCTTACGAGTTGAATCTCTTTTAGGTGGTTATCATCTAAAGAAATTGATGAAAAAAGACATAAAATATTGGAAGACAAAAATTCCCCAGCTTATGTGTGAAATGCAAAAGTGTCTACCTCCAACTTTTTTCAATTCTCAAGAATACTACCTCATACATCTAGTTGAGGAGATTGAATTGTGTGGACTTGTACAAACTAGGTCAATGTGAATGGTTGAGAGGCACTTAAAATTTATGAAGGGCTTGGTTCGACAAAGAGCACGTCCCGAGGGTTCTATGGTGGAGGGATATATGGTATACCAGACCATGGTGTATATTAGTGAATGTCTTCCCAAGTTTGTAGCAAATATCCATGTAGATCGCATTTGGAATCCCAAATCTATTAACAAATTTGAAGGGGAGTACTTGATGGGGAAAGGTAGATTGAGAAAAATGAAAGGTAATTCTATGATGTTATTGTAGTTTATTAATTCTTATAGATCTTCAATATAAGTTGTTTCTAAGCAGTCTATTTGTTTCCTTTATAGTTGGTCATGAGTGGGATGCACTACATTCGTATATTGCAAACAATCTTGATTGGATGATGGTATGGATTCAACAATCTCAAGAAAATGGTCTCTCATTAACATGGGATGGTGTTGCATCATTGGTTAAAGAAGCTCATCGTAATGGAGATCCCAATGTTATGCCAATGGTACTTGATCTAGCATATGGTTTAAGAGGTAGAAAGGAACATATAAGTTTACTAACCATGACCCATAAGTTTAATATCAACTCACAGATCGATGAAAATAGTCTTGACATGTTTTAATAATTGTAGATCAAACACCACAAAGCTACGTTCTACCATGGCCGTAAATTTCGCATTAAAAAGTTAGACGACACGAAGAAAACTTGTGATTCTGGAATAAGTGTAGTCTTCGAGGTCACTAATATTTCATCTAGAAATGACATACATCCTCAACAATCTAAAAATTGATACTATGGCATTTTGGATGATATACTTGAGTAAGACTTTAATTCATTCAAATTAGTTCTATTTGTCATCAAATGGTACAGGCTATGGTTGAATCAAAATGATCCCGATAGGACTTTTATTGAACATGATAGTGGATTTACAATGATTAATACAAGGTCATTTGAGCTAGTTGGAGATGAGCCCTATGTTCTTCCAAGCCAATGTGAGCAAGTTTTTTACTTTGTCATTCCACATAAATCAGGTTGATCATTTGTTGTTAGACATGATCCAAGAGGAAGGCCAGTACAGTATAATGTGATGGAAGAAGAAGATACTAAAGAATTAGAAGACGAAGTAAATGATGATCATAGATGACTGTTACGCAATGAAGAAGAAGAAGAAAATGATGATGATTCTAGTGATGCTGATGATGGTCATGAAGATGATGGTCATGATGATGATAGTCATGATGATGGTGATGATGATGATGATGACGACGACGACGATGATGATAGTCACGATGATGACATGGATGAGGAGGATGATGAATAACATGATCAATGAAATGTATGTTAAGGTATGATAAATGCCATGTATGAGGTATTGATTTATTCATAGAAATTTGAATTAAGTTATTATGTGTTGAACTCTATAGTCATGGAGTATATTTTTCATCATGTAAATTTTGTCTTCAATGTAATTTGTAGCTTACATATCATGTAATTTTTGGCTAACTTAATATAAATGATTTACATATGTAGGAAATGTAATGCCTTTCACATGGATCGATAGGTACAATTTATTATTTGATTTCCTTCTCTTTAGTCAGCAAAATATATAGATCCTACTATGTCTCTCATTTGATGGATTGTAGGTATCACCAAATAGGTATTTGTCTGATCTTTCTTCCTCAAGTGAGGAAAATGCGGGAATAGAAGACAAAAGTGAGATATCTAGTAGGTCTAAAATAGGGAGATCAACTAGAGGTCAAAAGATCAGAAGAAAATTTGATAACCAAATGCAATTTTTCCTTGCTGAGGGGGGGGGGTCATGTTCTTATGATAATGAGACCAAAGGCGACATGAAGGTTCCCTTAAGGCACACACATCTTCAGAAAGAATGGGTACCCAAGGAACTACCTCTAGTTAATATTGATTTTTCTGTTAATGAAATGATATATCACATAGCTCTATCTTCATTACATGGTTTGGGCTTATTTTCCACGGATGACATAAAGGTCAATTATAATCAAGTTGTTGAATTGATGGATTATGTAGGACCTTGTTAAAATTACAAGAATTGGATGCGGTTTTTGCAATATAAAAAAAGTATGTGTAGGTATGCATTGTTAGCAAATTATATACAATGCAAAGCAAATGATCAAACTAAAAGCCTTGATATGTATATTGATGGAAGGCCAAATGCAACAAGGAATATTGTAGGTTTTATAAATAGTTCTTGACCCGTGTCAACTAATAAGCGGCTGAATTGTTTATTTGAGGCACATGAGGGAAATCATGTATTTGTATGTGCGATAAAATCAATAAATGTAGGGGAAGAGCTTCTAATAGATTACAATTTGAATTATGTAGATACAAACAAATTTCCTATCATGGGACTCGTAAATATAACATTTGAACCAATTTCCTCTAATTAATATTTACTCCAATCGCTTTTGATTGCTAAGAATTACTAATCTGTCACAGGGCGACATGGATATTCCACCTTAAGATATAGGTGGGGATGTTCCTCACAGTACACTTTCTTCAGCAAAGGTAAACCTTAATTAGTTTAATTCTAAAAATTATATAGAAACAAATATCATATTATTATGTTCTTTTCTTTATGGCTTTGAGGTTATTTTGATAGAATTTTACTGATGTTGATGTCACAACTTGATACTTATTGATAGAGAAAAGCAAAAGAGGCAGCAGATCTATTTCAATCTAAAGTTGACGTGGCATTTAGAGATGGCGTAGAATCTAAATCTAACCATGTATTCATGGCTAATCAAATAAAAACTAAACATGGTAATGAAATTCTTAACCTTCTAATGGAAGAAAACAAAACTGAGGAGTCAAAGGAACTCAAAGAAGAATTGACACGTAGAGTCAATTCTATTGATATAAGCAGTAATTAATCTTAAGCAATAATTAAAGTTCAATAGATGTTTATATTTTATACTATCTTAT
The DNA here is from genome assembly GCA_027943335.1 of Chamaecyparis obtusa. Taxonomy (NCBI): domain Eukaryota; kingdom Viridiplantae; phylum Streptophyta; class Pinopsida; order Cupressales; family Cupressaceae; genus Chamaecyparis; species Chamaecyparis obtusa. The sequence continues at coordinate 921,737 of BSBK01000808.1, read as the reverse complement.
GGATCATGATCTAAAATATGATGTGGTCTTCTTACAAAATTTTTTGACACATGTGAAACGTCATCAACATGGTGAGGGTTGTAGCGCCGCACAACCTTCATGTAAATAATCCTTAAAACTTTAACCATTGATTTAACATTTGTATGCATTATTGACTCAACTTATGTTTGGGATGCTTCTAGTACACCATTTAATCTTTATCCATTGCAAATGTCTTTGTTAACAATGTATTCTATAGCTCATGATGAAGTGCAAACACCTCCTTTGGTTAACATTCCGCATTTGACGATTGCATTGTCCGCAACAAGGTTCTTGTAGACATCTTCCTCTATACCATCTACAATTGGTAAAACCTTATTTTTCTATATTTTGTTATGTGCTAATCATGAATTGATTATTTTTCTTGTGTGAATTTTATACACTGTATGGACCTATTTTGTGTACTAATAGATACACCTACACCTGGTACAAGAACATATCAGACCAGTACTAGTGAAGATCAACCATTTCCTAGATCAGCCTGTGTTACTAGTACTGGTTCGTTTGCGGGGACATTGTTGATGAACAAGAACAATATGGTTCCGTTAAAAGTACCAAAGCTTCTAGGTGCTCTAAAATTATTATTATTTATAGTGTAATTGTAGTTTACATATACATAACTCATTTTGGACTTACATAACTCATTTTGGACTCATAATCCCATGCTATTTTTGCAGGAAATGATGTTTTTTATGAACATCTTTTTGAAATGACATTGAAGCTATTTGGCCCACCATATGTAAAAGGTACGTAGCTTCATAATATTGGTACAATATTTTTCTTATCTTCCATTTATTATACTATATTAAAGTTATGATATCTAACAATTTTGTTTTTTCAAAAAAGGTGGAATATCAAGATGCTGACTTAAAAAATCAGCTGATTAAATCTTTAGAGGACTTCTTTGGAATTAAAAATTTTGACAAAGGCAAGATTCTTACAAGAGCATGCAAACATTTAAAGACTTTGAGGGACCAATATAGAAGGGCTCTAAATGATAACCCAAAGTACGAGCATCCTCCTATGATTCCATTGATGGAGTGGAATGAAATAATGGAAGATGCAAAAGAGAAAAGGCTAAAGGGTAGTGGAATTTAACCAGAAGATGACAAAAGAAGGTATGTTGTGATAGTATTAAGTAGAATGTAATCATGCACTAATTAGTGATCTTTGTAAATATATAATCTAACATGTTTCAAACTTTTCATAGACTGCAAGACACATCAAAAGCCACACAAGTGAGATTAACAAAGGTTAGCCAACACAAACTTGGCTCTGGTGGCTATATGAAACTTCACTCTTGACTTGTAAGTAGCAGCATTAGAATTTCATATCAAATGTTTTATATATAATGTTGCAAACAATTTTATTTAATCAAATCATACATGTAAAAGTGATGATATTAAACAAAAAATATAGGGCACAAAATTCAATGTAGAGCCCACAGATGAAGACAAGAGAATAGCCTTGAAGGAAGGCTATGCACTCATGGCTACATGCCTACGCCAAGCATCCCAAAGCCATAGCAAAGAATCTGCTGCACCAGATGAGACACAGGTAAATTGGTCAAATGAAAAGTAAATCAAATTGAATAGTTAATTTCAAACATAAATTGACTATTTCATGATAACAATGTGCATGACATTTCACTACAGCCTTCAAATCCTACCATAGAACCTGGGCGTGACGAAGGCCATGATGTGCATCACAATGTTGGAGGTATTAATTTTCTATTGGAAATAAATTATATAATTATTAATAGAATTTAACATCTTTAATTGCAATTGGCCGTGTAACCTTTTTTTGAATATTTTAGAGCATGTTGGAAATGTTGAGGTGGCAGAAGACCAAAATGTTATTGTACATGATGATGTGGCATTTTTCAGGTAAATAAAAATGCATGTTATGTTCTAATAGTTAATGAAATACATGTAACAGTAAAAAAAAGTATGCGAATTTAACCCATTTACTTGTTATTTTAGCAGACCCCCCTTTAGTGTAGCAGCGTCATCCTCCTCGAGACATGATGAAGCATCATCATTTGAGATCACAACCACAAGAGGAGGAAGATAATATTGATGGTCATGTCAGCCTTTACCTTAATAAGAAATCTAATAAAAACCTTAAAAAGAAATGATTTCTTTAATATGCTCTTTGATAAAACTTGTTTGATTAACTTTGTTGGATAAAGAAAGAACGTTGTTTTAAGTAATTATCTATGAATGTTGTGTATTAATATTGAATTATATGTCATGTTAATGAATATTTTTATGTGTTAATGAATTCTTGATTAGTGTTGCGTATTAATGAATGTTATATCATATTAATGAATGTTATGTGATTGTATTTATTGAATGTTATAGTTCATAGATGGACGAATGAAGTGTGTAATTAGATGTTAATGGGGAATTTAGATTGATGTGTATTGTCAATTGATTACTATAAAATATCTCTTAAATATCAAACAAGATGAAATTTGAATGCAGTATGATTCATTCATTCATTTCTATGCTTACAGGCTATGTCAAACTATGGATATGAGATAGTGCAAACACTTATTGTGGATATAGAGGCTGATGTGCATGTCAAGAAAGAAATGAATGAAATAAATGTAGGAAAGACTTTTATGTCCAATACTAAATATATCCTTTTTACCATGATATTGTTGGAGATTGCTAGCATATACTTTTGCATTTTGTAAATGGGTTGATGGTATTCATTTATTTAAGAAAAACCCAACTCATTATCCTCAACTTTGTTCATATTTTTGTTCTATATCTGTTTAGTTTATTTAGCCAAAATTTCTCTCAATTTCACCATCATTCATTTCATTCTTTTATATTAGCTACAAGAATGAGGGTGGAAACACAAGAAAAAGCAGAGGCAGAGAAAATTTTACAAATCAAGAGAGCAGAAGCTTTCCTTATTTTATTTGTTAGTATGCATCAACACTTCCTTTTATGTTATATATGTATATTTTATAGATTTGTATATTTATAATTTTAAAAGTTGTATGTAATATATATCAGGTCTATTTGTAGAACCAATAATGAAAACTATTTTCTTGGCTATCATACCATCCATCTCCGTCAATAACTAGTTAAGGAATCTGTTTGTGGCATCACCAACATCACCAACATTGCTTGCACACTACAAACATGCAAACCAATTATGCATCACCAGTCAGAGAGCCTGTCTCAAATAGTTCAAACAAAATTCCTACTCAAATATATTCACCATCCTGAACTTGAACTTCACTCATAAAAAATCAACACACCTGTGTAGCAATAGAATCAAGCTCGTCAAAAAATAGGACGCAAGGAGCTGATCCTCTAGCTTTATCAAAAATTTCCCTTACATTAGCCTCACTCTCTCCAAACCACATTGTTAACAATTCAGGGACCCCTTCACACTAATGAAATTGGCCTGACATTTGTTAGCAATGGCTTTAGCAGGTGGACTGCTAGCTGAGTGCAAAGTAGTCTGGAAGTGCTCATAACTAATGGCCATGGAGTTTAGAATCTCAACATCTATTGTCTCATCTTCTAAGTCTATAACATCCATCTTTTCCCTAATGAACTGAAGTGTAGCCTTAGTACACAAAGCATGAAGATCTGCTCTAACATATCCATGGGTATCCTTAGCAATCTTTTCAAGATCAACCTGTAACAAGAAAACTAAAGATAAATAGATACTCCATCAAGAAACATAAAGATTAATGAATGCTTTCAAAATCCAAGAACTATTTAACATTAGATATAGAAGTACAATAAATAAGTCCCCAATATACGTACATCATCAAAGAGCTTCATATTCTTTGTATGGATGCGAAGCACTTCCAACCTGCCCACTTCATCCGGAACCCCAATATCAATCTCCTTGTCTAACCTTCCAAACCTTTTGAGTGCTAGATCAATACTATTTGGTCGGTTAGTTGCTCCCATAACAATAATACGAGCACTCGATTTAAGTCCATCCATAAGCATAAGAAGTTGAGAAACAATTCTCCTCTCAACTTCACCGTGGGTTTTTTCCCTCTTGGGAGCTATAGAATCAATTTCATCAATAAATATAATGGATGAGGCATTTTTCTCAACCTCCTCAAAAGCCTTCCAGAGATTTCTTTCACTTTCTCTAGCCAACTTTGACATGATCTCAAGTCCATTGATACATAAAAAGAAGGCATTGGTTTCATTTGCCACTGCCCTAGCAATTAAGGTTTTCCCAGAACTAGGAGGCCCATAGAGAAGAATACCCTTTGGGGGCTTCACACCAATATATTTGAAGAGTTGTGGGTGTCTAAGAGGAAGCTCTACCAATTCATGGATCACCAGTCAGAGCCTATCTCTCAAATAATTCAAATAAAATGAAAAAACCAACAGTTTCACGTAGAGCAGAGCAGATGGATTGGTAGAGCCCAAAGCAGTCTAGAAAATAGAACAAGCAGGGACCTACTAGCAACAAGCAACATAATGAGTGTGGACACATCAAGATAAATATCTAGAATAATCACTGATCAGGATGTCGTTGGTGATTAGTCTGGATATTTATCTTCAATTTTTTTTTAAACACTCCGCGTTGCATCAAAATTTTGACCCACCTACATCGAAAGTTTGGCCTAAAATTGACCATTCTATGTTGAAATGTGGCATCACGGGTTTGGCATCTTGGTTGGAGCTACTAAATATTTTGACCACATTTGGTCAAAATATGACTGTCGCGAGTTTGGCATCCTGGTCGGAGTGACCAAAGTTTTCGACCCATATTGGGTGAAAGATCGACCAATACACAAACACTTAACAATGTTATCTTTGGCCTAGGTTGCCCTCATTTTCAACCAAAAGAGGAGTCGATCATTCGATAGGTTTAGTAATGGGTTGATATTTCAACACCAATAATAGCGATGAACCCGTTGGTCGACCATTCAACCGAGTTGGGTAGAAACTTCAACCAATAGTGCGTCAAAAAATGGTGCAAATGTACTAGTGTCTAGATGGTGCTAACATTCTCATGAAAATTTGAAAAACCTCCCCACCTGTGATTGATCTCCCTCGCCATGTAATGGAAACCACGACACAAAAGACATTTTGTCTTCTATATATTGTGCATAAAAAATAAGTAAAAAATTAATTTCCTTTTAAAATGGCTTTTTAACAAAAATCTAAAATTAAATTTTTTTGACAAGTGGCAAAAAGAATTCCTAAGTTGTTGGGGCAATTTCTAGTCCCACCCCTTTTTCACCCTCTTGCTAAAAAGGAGGGGCTCCTATTTTTGAGGAGAATATTTAAAATAATCTTTTGGAAAAATAAAATTTTGTTTATGGGACCACTCTCTTCCTCAAAAAGAGAGGCCCCCCTCATGGAACCCTTTCCTTAGAGTGTTCAAGGGTTTATAATCATGTTCAATCAAGTTTGAATTGCATTTATATTCAATTCTATACTCTTTTAGATTAAGTCTAGAGGCTGTAAAAAATCAAAGATGGCTGAAGGAGTTATTGTTGAGATTGTCAAAGCCATGGTTGGAAAGCTCAACAAGACAATAGTAAATGAAGCTAAGCTAGTTCTCCACTTCCAAGAGGAATTTGAATGGTTGCAGACACAACTCATAAATTTTTCTAGCTATCTACAAGCTACAAATGATAAAAGTGTGCTTGATGCTTCTAAAAAACAATGGTTGTTGGAAGTGAGTGATATATATCTTGATGTAGAGGATATAGTTGATGAGTGCATTGTTGAGCATTTGTTTACAATGCCCAATCAATCATGTTTCTCCTACTTTGGTCTATCAATATTATAGTGGAAGATGGAGAAGAGGATTAATGATTTCAAAGATCAAATGAACTCTAGCATTCAAAAGGAAAAGGAGCTTAATCTTGTTCTCTAGGTGTTGAATTCAAATTAAGCTTCAAGTAGTACTTCTAAAAGAGAAAGATGAATGAAATGATGGAATTCCTTGGAGGAAGACTCATGAGCAGTGGATTTGGAGCCCAAGATGGAGGAGATAGTGCATTTTTTGGAGGATCCTACTCTTGGTGTTGTTACTGTCATGGGTATGGGTGGCCTAGGGAAAATATTCCTTCTAAAGAATATCTATGATAGAGTTAAGGGTAGGTATGATAATTCTGCCTAGATTTCTATTTCAAAGATTTATTCTCTTAGAAAATTATAGTCTGACTTTGCCTCCAACATTGGATGAAAAATGCTTGATAACATAACTAATTTCAAAGCAGTTGAATTGATACAAGGCCAGTTACGTGGAAAGACATGTTTGATTGTTCTGGATGATTTGTGGAAGAGTAGTGTCAATGGTAAATTGATATCAGGACTTGGTCTTCCTAGTGGAAGAAATAACCAGTGTAAAATTATTTTTACCACCAGAAGTAGAGATGTTTCTACAAAGATCAAAGCCTACAATTATGAAATGCAACACCTATCCAAAGAGGATAGTTGGAAGCTATTTTCACTAGTACAATTTGCACCATTTTTTTGACAAAACAATGGTAAAAAATTTTATCCGTTGGTCGAAAATTTTATTTGTTGGTTGAAAATTTTTTGTGGAAAAATAAGGTGAAATGTATTAGTGCATAATTTATTGCACCCTTTTTTGGCTTCCACCTTACAAATTTGGAGAGAAGCCATCACTTCCATGACATGGCTAGTATGAATACCAACAGGAGAGGCCATAATGACTATGAAATTTCCATAACTATCTGTTAGGTTTCCACCACAACCTACCAACCTAGGGTTGACTTTAGTCACCCCATCAAAGTTTTCTTTAAACCATTCAATAGGAGGGGATTTCCACACAACCCCATCTCTTTTAGATACAAGGTTCCTAGAAATAGTAGAGAAATTACAGCTATGAATCAAATCCTTGTCCAACATACCTTCCAACAAAGAAGGGCATTGATTACAAGAAGAGTGCACATTCTGGATGATGCTAGAGATTATTTTCACACCAAGGACTCAAGGAGAAGATAGGACATCCCTAAAAATCCTATCATTCTTCTCTTTCAAAATCCTCCAAGTCATATGAGGGACATAGAGACTCCAAATCAAGTTATCCATATTAGGAACAAGAGACGATGACCATTGAGAAGAGAAGTCCTGAAGAGAACCAGACAGGATCCATGGAACTTGCAACTTCAAAAGTAGCAGAGACCAAACTTCTCTAATAAAGGAGCATGACAACAAAAGGTGAGTTGAAGACTCAACTTCCATGAAGAAAACAAAATATCTATTAGGGATCATAAATCCCCTTTTATCAAGGTTCTCAGTAGTAAGAACCTTATCCTATAAGAGAAGCCAATAGAAAATATTGATCTTAGGAATAAGAGAAGACATCCAAACCTTAGCCCAAAAAAGGGGTTGGGGGGGGGGGGGGTGTTTCGTGCCCAGAGATCAAAGAATAGGCCAAAGAAAAGGAGAAATGACCATTTGGATTAGGTACCCAAACAAGGTGATCAAAATACCGAAAGTTGATAAACCACAACTTCACAAGAATATTGATAGGAATCAAAGCAAGAGAAAACTATGCAAGGTCGATCTACATATCCTCCCTCCACTAGTTAGAAACAAAAATAACCACCAACAATTTGCACCTCTCCTCTCCTTGGTAATAACTAGGAAAAAAAATAGAGGCTTGTCCAATAACTAGTTGTCATCCCATAATTTTATTTTTCTACCATCGCCCAATTGCCAACGAGCACCTTTCTTAGCTAGGATTTTGATAGTAGATTTGTTGTTCCAGATACATGATCCTTGAACTCTGATATGTAATGTAAAGAACTCCTCCAGTGTAGGTGAGGCCAACATATATTTAATGTTGAGGATTTTTTTCCATTATTTCTCACTTTCAAAAATTCTCCATACCTATTTAGCTAATAAGGCCTGGTTAGCATCTTTCATCTCTCTAAGCCCAAGACCACCAAATCTATTAGGTTTACAAACACTTTCCCAAAAAAGAAGATGAAGATGATCTCTCTCTTTAGTACCTGACCACAAAAATATTTTCTGAATCTTCTCAATCAAATTAGCTACCTTGCGAGGGATGCAGATAAGGGATTTTACCAGCTTGGCTGAGAATGGCTCCTTTCCATCCAACCAACTTTTTATTGAATCTGTCCACAATACTCTTCCAAACAAACTCAAGCAGCTACAAGCCCATAGGACAATCTAGATACATTGACATAAACTGAACTATGATGAACCCCAGTATTGAAGCAATCCTCTTTTTTCTAGGATATGAGGTGTTAATGAAGAATAATAAGCTCTTGTCCCAATTTATTAGTTGCCAAGAAGTAGCAATATGACTTAAGACAAAATAGATTTCAAATTCTTAGCTTCCTCAATAGAAGAAGCCCCCATGAGAATAGTATCATCTACAAATTGTTCATGGGAACAAGTTAAATTAGATGAAGTAGGTTGAAGGCCTTGTAAAAACCCATTCTAAAAATTTCTACTAATGACTCTACCCAAAGAATCCACCAGGATAGAAAACAAGATTAGGGAGATGGGATCTCCCTGCTGGAGGCCTCTAGAAGGAACAAAGAAACTAGAAGAAGTATCATTCACAATAAAAGAGGTAGAAGAAGTAAAGATAAGTAGCTTGACCACCTGCTCATCAAAACCAAAAGCTGAAAGAACTTTACAAAGAAAACCCCAATCCACTCTGATAGGCTTTATATAGATCCAATTTCATAAATAAACCCTTCTTTTAAGAGACCTCCAACAAATGTATATTCTCATGGATTGCAATGATAGAGTCTAAAATTTTTCTACTAGGACTAAAACCATTCTACTGAGGGGAAATGATCAAAGGGAGAACAAGAAGGATCTTTGAAGTGATAACTTTTCAGATGATCTTATAGAAAGAGTTGCAGAGGCTAATAGGTCTAAAGCTATCAATTAAATCCTCCCTTAGTTTCTTAGGAATGAGAAATAAGAACGTAGAATTAGCTTCTCTAAGAAGAGATATAGAACCAAAGAATTCCTTAACCACAACCGACACATCCATTCTGACCATAGCCCAATTTTTTTGGAAGAAGAACATAGGAAAACCATTAGGACCTGGCGATTTCTCTCCTTCAAAAGAAAAATAATATTATTTAATCTCTTTAACATAAGGGATCGCCTTGATCTTAGCATTGATCTACCTATCTAAAACATAAGGAATAACAAAGATGAGAGAGTCTTGGTCCACAGAGGAAAGATTAGGCTCAATCAAGAGAAGGGAAGCCAAAGAGCTCTCAATATTTGTCTCCATGAAACCTCCTCTTTGGTAATAATTTTGTAGTAGTCTGCTAGTATGACATTCTCTTTAGCCTTATTTTCCTCATATAAACCCACCCTTTAAAGAAAATCCTACAAATCTTTAAGATCATCCTGGATACGAGCTTTAGACTAGAAAATATCACAAAAAACCTCCTTATTCCAGGATCTAACTTTATTTTTCACTAGCTTAAGCTTCTAAACAACTCTGAACATAGAAGTACCATCTATATGTGAGTCCCACCACTCCTCAATTTTGGCTTCCATCTCTGGGTGAAGAAGCCATATTTTTTCAAATTTAAAGGGGGAATTTCACTTACCAGAAAGAGGAATAGTAGAAAAAGAGAGAGGATAATGATATGAACCTAATCTGTGCAAAGAAGAGAGGGAACAAGAGTACCTAAAAAGTCATTAAGGAGATATGAGAGCTTTGTCAAGCCTAACCTAAATCAGACCCGCTCCAACTCTTCTGTTGGTCCATGTATAGTTCAACTCACTGAGATCCACGTCCATTAGAGCTTGGTTATTAATGAAGTCCATGAGGTCCACACTACTATCCACCTACAGAGAAGATCCCCCAAACTTCTTGGATATGTTGAGAGGGGTATTAAAGTCACCCATAAATATTCAACAATCATCTAGAAACACTCTTCTTAGCACAACCAATCTATCCCAAAATTAAAATGGACCATATTTTGAGTTAGGGCATAAATATTAGATAACACCCAGTTGAAATCATCCCTAACATGAAGAAATATAACATAAATGATATTACCATTTTCCTTAATGACATCACCATTCATAGTACTCAAATTCCAAAACATTGCAGTACCTCTAGAAGCTCTTTCCAAGCTACAACCAATAACACCACAATTCTTGAATAACTTAATTTTTTCAACATCTTAGTCTCTTGGATCAAAATGACATCTAGCTTATGATATCTAAAAAAATTCCTAAGAAAATATTACTTGTGAGGGATATTTAACCCTATGATATTCCAAGAGATGACCTTCATTACTTAATAGGAGAACACTCCTCTAGGATGGTCCGTTGTCTTCCATCTGCTATACTCTATCTACTTTCCTTCTCCCTTACTAATTTGAATGATTTTCTCCCCCACTAAGATTTTGGGGTGCCAGTTTTAGATTTCATAGCCCTTGTAGTCACCGCTCCAAGCAAAAAATAATGCTATAAGATCCCCCTTTTTTATTATTTCTTCTTTTTGTAGCACACATCCATCCATTGATCCTCTTCTGCAACCTAAGAGAAAAGAGGGATATCCTCCATATCTCTGCAACGCCTCTCAGCTGACATCCATTCCAGACCCTTTTCCAAAATAGAGAACCCACCATTTGTCTGGCCTTCCTCTTGTTGGAAAAATGGTTAGTGCTCCCCTCAAGAAATTGTGACATGGCTTAACCACCTCCTATGTCTTCTATAAGTCTAGTGGTTGTATTAGGCATTAACAGATTGATCTTTTGGTGCAATGGAAACCACTACTTGTAACAAGTGGTATCAAAGAAAGGTTCCCTACATCAAGTTTAACAACTTTGGGTAGATTTTGGTTCAGTGGAATAATTATCTATAATGCCTCATGATAGTTCTTCAAAGGTTCCTATTTTTGATGGATCAGATTATTCTTTTTGGGAAGTTATGATGCAAACATACTTGTTGTCTATTAATGCTGATGTTTGGGCTTCATTTGAAAAATGGTTATAATGTTCCTAATACTTTACCTATAGATCCTAATGCAAATAAGAAGTATGAAATTGATATGAAAGATAAATTTGCAATACTTAACAATTTGTCTAAAGATGTGTTTGTTAAGGTTATGCATTGCAGACCTTCTAAAGAAGTATGGGACAAGTTTAAAAACACTTATCTTGGTAATGATAGAGTTAAAGAAGCCAAGATAAAATATTTAAAATTAAGATTTGAAGATCTAAAAATGGGAGATAATGAAAAGGTAGAAGACTATCTCCTTAAGATAGATGAAACTGTGAATGGCATAAGAGGACTTGGTGAAATAATTGATGATATTGATGTTGTAAAGAAAGTTTTAAGATCTCTTCCTGATAAGTTTGATTCTAAAATATGTTCCATATAAGAAACTAGGGACATTAACAAATATACAATGGAAGATATTCATGGAGCACTTGTAGCTTATGAAATGAGAAAGTTTGGCAAGCAAGAATCTACAAGCAAAGAAGTAGCATTCAAAGTAGAAAAGAAGGCAAAGCAAGTCTCATCAAAATTAGAAGACCTTGATGTTCTTGAAGCACATTTCTCAAGGAAATTAAAGAAATGAGTAGGAAAATACAAAGGTAAACTTCCTTTCAAATGCTTTGATTGTGGTGAAATAGGACACTTTGCATCTAAATGTCCTTATAATAGTCATGATGAAGTAGATGATGAGAAATAGAAATCAAGTCAAAATAAATTCTATAAAAAAAATAATTTATTTAAGAAGAATGAGAGTTTGATTGTTGATGTATCAGATAGTGAATCTAGTAGTTTTGAATGTGATGAAAATAAATTTTCATTCATGGCTATAGAAACTATTTGTCAAAAATCAAATATCGATGATGATGCTGAACTTGTTGAAGCTGATTTAGAATGTGAATTTCTTTATGCACTTAAAAAGATCAAGGAATTAAAAAGGAATTTAAGTGTTCAAGAAAATAAATTTATAAAGGAAAAAGAGACTTTTGAAAAATAAATTAAAGAATTAAATCAACAAGTTATAGTTTTAAAATTACAAGTGGAGGAACAAAAGAGAATTGTCTTTGTCACTAATGAAGAGTTAAGTTCTAAAGATCAGGAATGTACACGGTTAATGAATGAAGTAGTATCATATAAAAGGAAGTTAGAAAAATATGAGAATACTACTTTGGATGATATGTTACGAAAACAAAGAAGAAATGATGATCTAACTGGAATTGGTTTTGAACTTGGACAATGCTCTAGTAAAAAGAAAGATAAATCTTTATTTGAGATATTCAAATCTGAAAGTAAAGACATAGATGAACATATTATGACTTCAAATTTAGATAAAAATGTATATTTTAATCAGATTTATAATGGTTAAAGGATTGTTACATCAAGCTCTTCATTCATGGGTAAAAGATATTCAAACAGGTTCACTTCTTTCTTTGATGGGTATTGCTTCATGTGTCATCAATATGGACATAGAATAAGTAATTGCAAATATATGTCAAGAAGGTTTTCAAAGTTTCATTTTGGTTATTCCTTTCCTAAAGTGAATGGTTTAAGATGTTACAAATGCAATCTTTTTGGTCATGTTATGAGGAATTGCAAAACTAAGACATTTCAGAATGATCAATCTTATACTAGTCTACAACTTGATAAAGAATTTGATACTAAAGTGACTAAGATATGGAGGCCTAAGATTAATAAGTATATGTTTTTTCAAATGGATTTACATTTTGAAGAAAAGGACTTGTGGATAATTGATAGTGGTTGTTCTAGACATATGACGGGTGATAAAACAAAGTTTGACAAATTGATTGCCTAAAAAGGTGGCAGTGTGAGTTTTGGTGATGATTCTTCAAGGAAAATTAAAGGTTTGGGTTCTTTGATGCTTAGTGAAAAAATATCTATTCATGATGTGTATTATGTTGAGGGATTGAAGTACAATATTCTAAGTGTTAGTCAAATTTGTGATAATGGATATGAAGATGTGTTTGATGATCATGGTTGTCAAATCATATTTAAATCAGGACAATTGGTTGCATCTGGTAAAAGATCTAAAGGGAATGTATACAAGACAAAAAAAAATCACAAATACTAGCAATCATGAAGATGTTTGTCTAATGGCACAGGTGAATGGAGTGAACTACAGGTGATGCAGAGGGTTGACACTCTACTTCTTAACTATTCAATCTAACCTTCAAAAGGTATTTGTTATTGGATCTTCTCACCAATTTGGATCTCCTAGAACCTTCCTACCAACTTCTCCTCCAAGGTATAGTTGGTTTTAAGAAGCCTCCAAAGATACTAGTTCAACTAGTCCAACTAGTTACTCCTAACCTTAGTTTCCTTCACTATTCCTTCAAATAGAATGTCAATCCTCTGACTAGGATCTTCCCACACATGTAATTATTCTTCTACTAGCTATTTTATTCCTTCTTAGGCCATTCTGCAACCTTTCCCACACTTCAAACTATCCTACCAATCCTATTGGTCTTTGGAACACTAGGAGGCCTAATTGCCCAAATCCTAGTAGGTCTATTTTCACTAAAAATGACCTGATGCTTCCAAAATCTCCACTTGACCCCACAAATTTTTTTTAAAATCTTTGAGATATCAATCATCCCTTTCAGAATCCAAACTCTTAACCTTGGTGACACCCAAAACCCCAATTTCTTGTAGGCCCTAGTTTTTAGCCTATAAATGATGAAGGGGTGCTCTGATACCACTTGATGAAGGGTGCTCTGATACCACTTAATGAAGGGTGCTCCCCTTAATACCAAAAACACATAACAAAAATAGAGAAACAACAATAATTTGCAAGAACAAAAAATGGGCTTCTTGTTATCTCCACAAATGTGGAATTACAAATTTTTAGAATTACAATATGCAAAGCCACATGGGCATTCCCTTACAATATTCTATAGGAAAAAGCCTCAAATCATTACCCAGATCTACCTAGCACTATTTCGAACTGCCTAAGACAACACTACGGGCCTTCTTTATATAGGCAATTTCCACTGCCCGAGAAGGTTCCAAAAATTTAGCCCACAGGGTTCACCAAACTTAAATTTTTTTTTTTTTTCAATTTATTACATCAAAGTCACCTCAAAATAAATTTTGAAACCTGAACATAAATTTTGAAGGAAAATCATTTTCTTCCATTTCAAGTGATCCAACTTCTGAAGACTGTAAGCCATCGCCAGTTGACCCGATTGACTATTATGACCCCATTTCAGAAAGGGCACAAAGTGCTCTACAGGCCTGACTCATGCAAGCACCTATCACCCAAATTATTGACCTCATCCATGACCTCTATAGCCTTCAAAATTGAGTTCAAAGTTTCTGTACCTTTCTACCAATACTGAAACTCTTCAATATCTCCAAAGCTAGACTTGATCTATTAATGAACTTTACTGGCAGGCTGATACGACTGAGATGAACCTCCACATGTGAAATTAGAACATTCTGAGATTGTATGACCAACTTACTAAAAATAGCAAGTTTCCATAAATAGAAACTCTACACAAGATAGCCCTTATTGAATACAAAAACATAAATATTTTTGGGTGATGCAAGATTACTCTTACACCCAGGATGCTCCTACATCAGACACATAGGGTAATTTGAGAAGTGACCCTATCATGACTCAGGTGTGCAGAGGAAAACCAAGATGGTTAACCTCCTCATTTGTCAGCCATGATGAATCTTTAATAGTTTGTCCTTTCCACTTGACTAGATATGTCTTGTTCCTTGTACTTCTACCAACACAACTATCCAGTATGTCCTCAATCTCCTTGGTATCTGAACTAGTTGCTAGAATACTCCACTGTGCTGCTGTGATCTCATTTTCAACACCTCCCTCATGATACTTTGTCAAATTTGAAATGTTAAACATTGGAGAAATATTCAACTCAGTAGGAAAATTTACCTCATATGCATTTCCTGAATCATGCTTCTTCAGTATCTTACATGGCCCAAACTTCTTCATTTTCAGTTTGTTATATGTACCAACTGGAAACCGCTCCTTCCGCAAATGAACCATGACTTCATCTCCAACCTGGAATTCCTTATGCCTCCTTTTCAGATTTTCCTTAACCTTATACTGTGCATTCATCTTGATAATATGCTTCCTCACCTCCTTATGGATATTTTTCAAATGTTCTACAAAATCCTCAGCTTTAGCACTACTTATTTCTCCTTTATCTATTTTTCTCAAGTTAGATGCATTTCTGGGACTATTTCCATATACAATCTATGGATGATGTGATGAACTAAACTTCAAATCTATCTTCAACTCTTCACTTTCTGCTAGTGTCATTCTATGTGCTGCCTTATTTGGAAAACTGGCTCCTAGAATCAAGTCCATCTGATGACTGATCTTTCTTACTGGTAGTAATCCATCAGGTACATTATCAGATACAATATCTTGAAACTCATTCAATAATTTTTCAACTTCTAAAGGTACATCTTCTACTTCCTCTTTCCCAACCTTTGGAATTAAGGTAAAACACATATGCTCATGCTACATACCATCTAAGAAATTTCCTCTATCAACAAAAGTTATTCTTGCATTACCACATACCTTTTCTTCTATGTCATTCAATAGCTTTAGCTTATGTCACACTCCATCCTTTGTCAGGGAATCGATATTTGCATGACCATCATGTATAGCACATCTATCAAACTGCCAAGGTCTACCCAACAACATATGGCATGCATCCATAGATATGATATCACACAATACCTCATCATGGTATCTGCCAATCTTGAACTTCACTAGGCATTGTTCATTGACCATGACCTTGTGGTCATCCTGTACCCAGGAAACCTGATATGGATGTGGATGTTTCTGCCTCTTGAGCTTCAACCTTGTCACCATCTTTTCTGACACCAAATTATTAGTACTACCACTATCAATAATCACATCAAAACACTTACCCTCACACTTGCACCTGGTAAGAAAAAGACTCCTCCTTTGCTCAGGTTCATTCTCACCACTCAACATGACTCTTCTATTAATCAATGTTTTTCCTCTTTTAGCATCTTCAGAATATGATGATCTTGCATCTTCATCTACATGTGCAACTCTGGCCTGGCCTTCATTCCTCCTATCCCTTGGTTCTGAAGACATTCAAATTCCCTATGAGCTTCTTCTCCATAGTGAAAACATGTTCCACAAAAGCCTCCTCTTCCAGATCCTTGTCCTCTTCCTCTTCCCCTCTAATCTCTATTATTCTAATCATGGAAATCATTGTAATTATCTCCTCTCTAATTCTGACTATTACTGGCCTCATCCTACTTTTTGGATCTTCATTTCGATCTCCATATGACCGTCCATTAGATCTTCCATCATGACCTCTTCCACTTTGTCTGCTCTCAAATTTCTTGTTTAGCTTTTCCTCTACTTTTAGGAAAAACTTGTATGCCTCTTCAATACTATTTATTCAAACCAAATTCAATTCCTCCTGAATGCTCGGCCTCAACCCATTAAGGTAATGGGAAAATTTCTCCTTATCAGCTTTTGCATGGCCTGCTCTGATGAGGATTCGATAAAAATCCTGTGTATACTCCTGAATAGATCTTCCTTCTTGCTTCAAACTTTGCATCTTCTTTAGTAGGTCAAGCTCATAATCAATAGGAATGAACTGTCACTTCAATTTATCCACCATCCGATCCCATCTTGTGATTTTATCCTTTCCTCTTTGATTTTTCTCTAATTGGATCTCCTACCACCAGATCTTTGCATGACTCTTCAGTCTGGCCTTCACAAATTTGACGCAATCAAGATCCTCAATATCTTCATACTCAAAACATTCTTCACATTCATTGATCTAGTCAATCAACTCCTCTGGGTTAAGATTCCCTGAAAATGTAGGAACCTCGATCTTAGGTCTTTTCTTGATCTTGGAAATGGCTTGGAAAAGCTTTTCTTCCTCTTGATTCAAAACTTCAACTTCTGCTTCTTGATCATCATTTCCTTCTTCGACTTCATCCTCACTTTTGTCTCTAACATTAAGATTCATTCCTCTGCGAATCTCCTCTTGCAATGCTTGCACTTGTCTCTGTAGATCTCTAACCTCAGGTGTCACAACACTGGCTCTTCCACCATGTTCTCTTCATGGAGGCATTTTTACACTTATCATTGAAACCCTAACCATGGTCTTGGTGCAAACTACCTCACAGTCGGTGATCTGTTTACACAAAAACCTTAACCCACTGTCTTGGTGCAAATTGCCTCACAATCGACGATCTGTTTACATACTCAGGAACTCTTGCTCTGATACCACTTGATGAAGGGATGCTCTAATACCACTTGATGAAGGGTTCTCTAATACCACTTGATGAAAGGTGCTCCCCTTAATACCACAAACACATAACAAAAATAGAAAAACAACAATAATATGAAAGAACAGAAAATGGGCTTCTTGTTATCTCCACAAATGTGGAATTACAAATTTTTAGAATTACAATGTGCAAAGCCACATGGGCATTCCCTTACAATATTCTATAGGAAAAATATTTGAATAATTACCTAGATCTACCCAACACTATTCTGAACACCCTAAGACAACACTACAGGCCTTCTTTATATAGGAAATTTCGACCGCTCGAGAAGGTTCCAGAAATTTAGCCCATAGGGCCGACCAAAATTAGAATTATTTTATTTTTCAATTTATTACATCAAAGTTAGCTCAAAATAACTTTTGAAACTTGAACAAATTTTTTTAAGGAAAATCATTTTCCACCATTTCAGGTGATCCAACTTCTGAAGACCGCAAGTCATCGCTAGTTGACCTGATTGACTATTATAACCCCATTCTGGAAAGGGCACGAAGTGCTCTATAGGCATAACTAGCACAAGCACCTATCACCCAAATTATCGACCTCATCTGGGACCTCTATAGCCTTCAAAACTATAAGAAATGATAAGGAAGAGAAAAAAGATCTTGTTTAATCTAACGAGCAAAGTGTGAGGAAATGCATACCATGAAATAAACCAAATCTAGAAGCATTCACCATACAATATGAGACAATGATTTTGAAGGGGGAAAAGTGTTAAAAAACCCCCGTGATATTATTATGAATGGGCCAAAAAATCCTAAGAGAGAGAGAAAGAGAATGAGAGCAAAATGCTCATACAATGTAGAATGAGAAAGTAGAATAGAAACTAAGTGTTGCAAGTGAATGTCTAGAATGAGAAAAGAAGCATCTCTTATGTAGAGATGAGAAGAAAGGAGTTGAATGTAACTCCCATGTGCATGTGAGCCACATTCATATTGTGTGTGCCACTTGTGCTATTTCCTCTTAAGGAGGAATCTAGGAATAAAAATAAATATTATGTCCTCACACATGGAAAAGAGGACAAGTGTTCATGTAGGGATTCTATAGGAATCTCCTACTTACATAATAAAATAAACTAAACTAAACTACCTTGGTTTATAATATATTTCACCAAGGAAAGATTACATATTATAACATCCCCCTTTAATCTTTACTTGGGGAAATGAGCTTGATGGGTATGAGACCCAAATTATTACAGTAATCTGCAACATGTTCATGGTTGTGAGGCACTTTCTTTGGTAAAACTGATCTTCTTATGTAGCATGGTAAGTGAGCAAAATCTAAATGCTTCAAAGATGTGGATTCACATTGCTATTGGTCCAAGTTGTCAAAAGAAGTGTCTTCATAATCTGCATTATTATAACCTGAATCTACAAAACAACAAATACGTCTAGTGGATTGCCCACCTAGATTTGAATTAGTAAAGGTATAACTTGGATAAGAATAATAACTTTCATAATTTAATAGAGATTTTGTATCATTATCAGAATTTGGATCAAAGGTATTATAACTAGAATTTGAGTCAAAGGTATCAAAACCATAATTTGAATCAAAGGAATGAAAATGAGAATTTGAATGATAAGTAGCATTTGAATTATAACCAGAATTTGAATGATAACCAGAATTTGAATCAAACATATTGTAACCAGGATTTGAATTATAACCAAAATTTGACTTAAAGTCATCATAAGCAGAATCATCATTCATGGTAAAAATAGAACTTGAATCATCATCAAAAGTACTATAAGGATCATTTGAACCATCAGAATTATAAGCAACATTTGCAACATCAAAAACATAATTGGAAACATCAGAATCATCTTTCATAATATTATCAACATTTTCCTTAGAATCAAAAGCAGAATTTAAATCTTCAAAATTAGAATAATAGAAATCATTATTATTTTTAGAATTAAAACTACTCTGAATATCATCATTTGCATTAGTTTCATCAAACTTTTCAAAAAGATTAGGATGCATATTTTCGGCACAAACAGTAGGATTAGGAAAAGGAATAATGGATGGATCATGAGAAGCAGTTTTATGCAAGGATGGTAAGGTCACATCTAGAAAAGTGGATATAATGTCATTTTCTTGATCAAGTATTTCATCAAAGGATACATAGGGAGCATTATAAGTATAAGGAATAGGATCTTGCAAAGAATAAGGTTCAATAAAATCAAAGACAACTTTATGAGATGCACCAGTATTAATAAGAGGTTTAACAGGATTAAAACAAATAGTAAAAGCATGACGAGTTTGAGGTCCATTTGATTTTTCAACGGAATTATTCTGATTAGGGGATTGATCCCTTTGTTTCTTAAAACAGTTTTGAGTTATGTGGCCATCCTTACCACAGTACGTGCAATGTGGTCTCCTAGAGTTGTAATTATTATTATATTGTTGTCTAGAATTATTGTTGTTGGACTGTTGATTGTTTTGATTATTGTGATTATTATTATTAGATCTATTGTGATTTTTAGCAACATAAGAAAGGTCATTAACTTTAAGTATGCCAAACTGAATTAATTTTGCCTCCTCTTGCCTTAACATAGTTTGAAAAATAGAATAAGTAAGTTGATTAGCTAAAGATGGAATAGCTAACTGAGAGTAAATGTTTGTAATGAATTGCTGAAACTGACATGGTAAACATTTCATAATTATGATGTGAATAATGCGAACATCAGATAATGTAACTTTAAGACCAGAAAGCAAAGAACGGGTGGAATCAAATTTCAACAAGAAGTCATCAACAGAATTGAAATCAGAATATCTAAGGTCTTTTAACTGATCTTAAAGTTGAATCTTTCTAGTTTCATCTGCACTGTCATAAGTATTCTTAAGGATACTCCAAGCCTCATGGGCTTCATCACAAGTAGAGATTAAAACATACAATTTAGGATTTAATGATATACCAATCAACCCTAATGCTTCCTCATTTTTAGCTTTCCAGGTATCCTGGTCAGCTTGAGAGGCAGTAGAGGCTGGTTTGGGGGTGGCATTAGTAACAATATCATAAAGGTGTCTAAAAAAAAGAATAAAAGCCATATGAACAGCCCAAGCATGATAATTGGAACTTGTCAATTTGATTTCTGGCATCAAAGTTGACATGATTACAAAAAAAGAAAGACGTACACACTAGGTGCAGAAGGAGTTGTATCAGGACCCTAGAAGACAGATGAATATGCAATAGATCAAGGATCTAGTACATATACACCTGAAACCTAAGAGATGGATAAAACCCGCTCTAGACTCACCATGCAAAACATAAATCTTAAATAAATTGAGCACCCTAGATGGCAGATTCTGACATGTAAAGTACTTGCATGCAAAATATGAGATGGGTGATTAGAAACTAAAAAAAGGAAGTGAATTAATCTAAAGTAAAGAATAAAATAGATTACTAAATTAACTAGATTAGTGTAGAATGATAAAACAAGCAAGTTAATTAACCTGAATGTGAATGTTTAGGATTAATAAAAAATATAGATAAAATGAGATACTTTACACCAGATTGTTAAGATTATTTGATTAAATAAGTAGATTTGAAAAAAGGAGTGAAAAGGTTAACCCCTGCAAGAAAAATGGTTAAATGACAATAGTTGAACCCTTGCAAATAATTGTGAGATCAAAAAACCTACAACGAATGTTAAAAGATGAGCAAAAACCTACATGCAACAATGTGTTAGAGAAAAAAAATGGAAAAAAAGATATATAAAGATTCAGATCTGCAATAAATCCCACAAATGATCCTGCAAAAAAGCATTACAAGGAAAACCTGCATGTGCATTGACCGAGCAGAGAGGACGGGCCAGATCTGGACCTGCAAAAAGGATGAAGCAATAGAGGTACGAAGAATGTGAGCATGCACGTGAAGAGGCCAAAGAAAAAAGGTGGAACACGTAGATCGAGGTGGAGGGCGGTGATGAGAAAGTGGGGGTCAAACCACATGCAAGCCGAAACAAAGTGAATGAGGCATATATTGTTAAGTTGTGAGCACCTTTGGATATGTGTGTAGAGAGAGAGAGAAAGGGTGAGAGCACACGGGATAAGGTGGTAAGCGCACATAGGAAAATACATTGCTAGAAAAGTGATTAGGGTTATATGTAGAAACAAAAAAAATTGCACTAAGGAAAGAGCAAGACGTGCTTAGATGCAATGAATAGAGTATGTGCTTTTGGATGAAGTGAAGCGCATAATGTATTTGGGCGCGATGAAAAAGGCAAGTGAAAGGATTGAAGTTGAAGCGGTTTAGGGAAGCAGTGGTAAGAAAGTGCTAGGCCTAGGCGAAGAAAAAGGGCTTGGGGACGAGAAGCTAAGGGTTAGGGTGGGAAGCGGGTGGGGTGAGATAGGTTAGAGGTTGTGGTTGGGTTAGGTGTAGATTAGGTTTTAAATTTAAATTTGAAATACCGATAGGAATGGGGGGAAAATAATATAGAAAATGTTTTTTTTTTATTATATTTATTTAAAATTTGAATGTATAATTTTTTTAAAAACAAATGAAATTTTATTATGAAATATATATATGTATTTTTACAAAGCTATTGTAAAATAATTAAAAAATAATTTTTTTATATAGAAATTTTACACAACAATATGCAATAAAAGGATTTTTTTTTTAATAATCAACTAAAATAAATAGAACTATAAGGAAGGGGAAAATTTTTCTCAAATCCTTGAAGGACAACCTGCAACACAAATAGTTAGAAACCAAATGCTCTCTCAACATCTCCAAATGGAGTGCTTCAAAGAATGGTAGTTCCTCCACCTATACACTCAAACAAAGATTAAACCAACCTACCCTGATACCATGTAAGAAATGATAAGGAAGAGCAAAAAGATCTTGTTTAATCTAATGAGAAAAGTGTGAGGAAATGCATACCATGAAATAAACCAAATCTAGAAGCATTCACCATACAATATGAGACAATGATTTTGAAGGGGGAAAAGCGTAAAAAACCCCTGTGATATTATTATGAATGGGCCAAAAAAGCCTAAGAGAGAGAGAAAGAGAATGAGAGCAAAATGCTCATACAATGTAGAATGAGAAAGTAGAATGAGAAACTAAGTGTTGCAAGTGAATGTCTAGAATGAGAAAAGAAGCATCTCTTATGTAGAGATGAGAAGAAAGGAGTTGAATGTAACTCCCATGTGCATGTGAGCCACATTCATAATGTGTGTGCCACTTGTGCTATTTCCTCTTAAGGAGGAATCTAGGAATAAAAATAAATATTATGTCCTCACACATGGAAAAGAGGACAAGTGTTCATGTAGGGATTCTATAGGAATCTCCTACTTACATAATAAACTAAACTAAGCTAAACTACCTTGGTTTATAATATATTTTACCAAGGAAAGATTACATATTCTAACAAAAACTAAGTTCAAAGTTTCTGTACCCTGCTGCCAATACTCAAAATCTTCAATATCTCCAAAGCTAGACTTGATCTGTCAATGAACTTTACTGGCAGGCTGATACAACTGAGATGAACCTCCACATGTGAAATCAGAATATTCTGAGATCATATGACCAACTTACTAAAAATAGAAAGTTTCCATAAATAGCAACTCTACACAAGATAGCCCTTATTGAATACAAAAACATAAATATTTTTGGGTGTTGCAAGATTGCTCTTACACCTAGGATGCTCCTGCATCAGACACTTGGGGTAATTTGAGAAGTGACCCTGTCACGACTTAGGTGTGTAGAGGAAAACCAAGATGGTTAACCTCCTCCTTTGTCAGTCATGATGAATCTTCAACATGTTTTCCTTTCCACTTGACCAGATATGTCTTGTTCCTTGTACTTCTACCAACACAACTGTCCAGTATGTCCTCAATCTCCTTGGTATCTAAACTAGTTCCTGGAATACTCCACTATGTTGCTATGATCTCATCTTCAACACTTCCCTTATGATACTCTATCAAATCTAAAATGTTAAACATTGGTGAAATATTCAACTCAGTAGGAAAATTTACCTCATATGCATTTCCTGAATCATGCTTCTTCAGTATCTTACATGGCCCAAACTTCTTCATTTTCAGCTTGTTATATGTACCAACTAGAAACCGCTCCTTCCAAAAATGAACCATGACTTCATCTCCAACCTAGAATTCCTTATGCCTCCTTTTTAGATCTGCCTTAGCCTTATACTGTGCATTCATCTTGATAATATGCTTCCTCACCTCCTTATGGATGTTCTTCAAATGTTTTGCAAAATCCTTATCTTCAGCACTACTTATTTGTGCTTTATCTATTTTTCTCAACTCAGATGCATTTCTAGGACTATTTCCATATACAATCTGTGGATGATGTCATCAACTAAACTTCAAATCTATCTTCAACTCTT
The DNA here is from genome assembly GCA_027943335.1 of Chamaecyparis obtusa. Lineage (NCBI taxonomy): Eukaryota > Viridiplantae > Streptophyta > Pinopsida > Cupressales > Cupressaceae > Chamaecyparis > Chamaecyparis obtusa. The sequence continues at coordinate 898,024 of BSBK01000808.1, read as the reverse complement.
CACTTTCTGATAGTGTCATTTAGTGTGCTATCTTATTTCACAAACTAGCTCCTAGAATCAAGTCCATCTGATGACTGATCTTTCTTACTAGTGGTAATCCATTAGGTACATTATCAGATACAATATCTTGAAACTCATTCAATAATTTTGCAACTTCTACAAGTACATCTTCTACTTCCTCTTTCCTAGCTTTTGGAATTAAGGTAAAACACATATGCTCATGTTGCATACCATGTAAGAAATTTCCTCTATCAACAAAAGTTATTCTTGTATTACCACATACCTTTTCTTCCATCTCATTCAATGACTTTAGCTTATGTCACACTCTATCCTTTGTTAGGGAATAGGTATTCACACGACCATCATGTACAAAACATCTATCAAATTGCTAAGGTCTACCCAACAACATATGGCATGCATCCATAGATATGATATCACACAGTACCTCATCATGGTATCCGCCAATCGTGAACTTCACTAGGCATTGTTCATTGACCATGACCTTGTGGTCATCATGTCCCCTGGCAACCCAATATGGATGTTGATGTTTCTAGCTCTTGAGCTTCAACTTTGTCACCATCTTTTTTGACACCAAATTATCAATAATACCACTATCAATAATCACATCAAAACACTTACCCTCACACTTGCACCTGGTGTGAAATAGACTCCTCCATTGCTCAGGTTCATTCTGACCACTCAACAGGACTCTTCTATTAATCAACATTTCTCCTCTTTCAGCATCTTTAGAATATGATGATCTCACATCTTCATCTACATGTGCAACTCTGGCCTGGCCTTCATTCCTCCTATCTATCCTTCCTTGGTGCTGAAGACATTCAAATGCCCTATGACCTTCTTCTCCATAGTGAAAACATGTTCCACAGAATCCTCCTCTTCTAGATCCTTGTCCTCTTCCTCTTCCTCTCTGATCTTTATTATTTAGATAATGGAAATGATTGAAATTATCTCCTCTCTGATTCTGACTATTACTGGCCTAATCCTACTTTTTCAGATCTTCATTTTGATCTCCATATGACCGTCCATTAGATCTTCCATCACGACCTCTTCCACTTTGTGTACTCTCAAACTTCTTGCTCAAATTTTCCTCTACTTTTAAGGAAAATTGGTATGCCTCTTCAATACTGTTTATTTGAACCAAATTCAATTCCCCCTAAATGCTTGGCCTCAACCCATTAAGGTAATAGGGAACATTCTCCTTATCAGCTTATGCATGGCCTGCTCTCATGAGGATTTGATAGAACTCCTCTGTATACTCCTAAAAAGATTTTCCTGCTTGGTTTAAACTTTACATCTTCTTTAGTAGGTCAAGCTCATAATCAACATGGTTGAACTGTCACTTTAATTTATCCACCATCTGATCCCGTCTTGTGATTTTATCCTTTCCTCTTTGATTTCACTCCAATTCGATCTCCTACCACTAGATCTTCACATCAATAAACTAGGCCTCTAGACCAATGAGTATAAAAACTCTTCAATCTTGTCTCCAACTTTTGTTTCACCTCTAACCACCTCTGAAACCTTTTTGGAGACTCATTAGAGCATCCAAGAATTCAATCAAGTTTTCTCCAACTAGTCTTGGGCGTCCATACCAGTTAAGTTTCTTCCTTTTCCTGGCTCACCTGGTTTCACTAGTCAGCCATAGGGCTTCCACTTTGGCTCCTTAGAACCTCTGAAAAAATAAAAAAAAGACTAGAAATCCTAACTATAGACTCTAATCCTATGTTCCCCATGGTTTTAGACAGTTCCACTGGAGGAAACCTAGGTTAGAGCCATTTCTTACCAGTTGGCATTGGTTTAAGGCCTGGCAGACCTGTAACTTTCAAAATCTCAAAACTTTGAATCTAAAGTACTTCAAACAAAAATAATTGTTGCAAATGAAAGCCAAATGATAACACTATAAGATCATGGAGTCCGATCACCTATGGAAATCAGTACATAGCTATATAGTTGCAGAAGTATTGGACTGTATATACAACAGAGGGCTTATCTATCCATACAGGATGTCAGAATTAATTTTTTTTCTTTCATTCTTCCTTAACCTTCCAAAAAAATTGATCCTATGCTCTTATACTAAGCATAGGTTAGTTACATCAGTTTTAGCCATGTTTTGCATTTTGAACAAAAGTTGGTCAAGCAACTTTTCAAAGTTGCTTTCAACATTCTAGCAACTTTTCACAATATGAACCATATAACCTTAGGTCCTATCTCAATGATGAAATTGGACTTCTAGGACCATAATAAGGCATGAAATGTCTTAAAAAATCTACCTATCCTATTTTGAACTCTAAAATAATACTAATTTCCTTTGTCACCAAGGTGACCCCAAATTCTCTCATGGACTCAAAGGTACTAACAAACATAGAGAATGACCTTGCCACTTGGACCTAGTCTAACTTATCACACTAAAAAACTAAAAAAACTTCCCAATCACCCTTAATCATATCAAAATTTCTAAGTGAGGAGGTGTCTTGCACCATACTCCCTGGGATAGAATAACTCAAGTCCCTTGAGTTAGCAGGTCGGCAAGTGTAACTCCATGGTTCAAAATGTCCTACTCTATCATCCAAATAGCCTTAGCTTCAGGAAGGCCCTGCCACTTGAAAAGGTACTCCTTGTAGATACCTTTCCTGGCCTTCTTTATCACCTTGGAATCCAAAATGCTTTCTAGCTACAAAGGTTTGGGAGTTGGCAAGTCCCTTACCCAATCTTCTTCTTGCACATCTGAAAGTGAAATCTGCCCTGTATCTATAGGAGATCCCTTATAAGGATAGATATCACACACATTGAAAATAGGAGATATTCCTAAATTAGGAGGAAGTTCTGTCCTTGTCTGATCAGCCTTGGCTTTATATTTGGCCACTTGATGTTGTAAGGTCTTGTGAACTTGATCATGCAACTCCTTCATCTGCTCTGCAAAGAATTCACCTTGTGAACTCCTCTTTTCCTCCAAACTAAGATCTCTCAACTCCAACACTCCTCTAGGATTGAGCCCATGAACTATTTGGGAAGGACTCTTTCCTGTACTCCTATTAATGGAGTCATTATAAGAAAACTCTTCCTGGCCTATAATGTGATCCCAAGATTTCCCATGTTTCTTAGTCAAGCACCTCAACAAGTTTCCAAGTGACCTATTCAATACCTCAATTTTCCCATCTTATTGGGGGTGATAGGCTAAGGTGAAAGAAAAATTAGTTCCCAGCATCTTCCATAGGGTCCTCCAAAAGTGACCCACAAACTTTGTATCCTTGTCACTAACAATATTCAAAGGCAAACCATGGATTCTGACTATGTCCCTAAAGAACAACCCTGCAATTTGAGATGCATCATTGGTTTACTTGCATGGAGTGAAGTGTGCCATCTTGCTAAACTGGTCAACCACCACCAAAACACTATCATGACCCCTATATGTCTTTGGAAATTCAAAGACAAAGTCCATGCTCAAGCACTCCCAAGGTCTTTGAGGAATGGATAATGGTTGGTACAACCACTATTCTTGCTCTGTCCTTTCTCCCTTTGACGGACCTGACATTGCTCCACAAATCTCCTAATGTTTGATTTTATTTTAGGCCAAAAGTAGTGCCTATTAACCTACTCTAATTTTTTTTCCATACCAAAGTGACCCCCTAAAATGCCTTGATGCTTCTCCTTCACTATATTCTCCCTCATTGAGCATTATGGAATACACATAAGATGGCCTTTAAACAAGAGACCTGCTTGCAGCATATACTCATCAAAATCCACTTTGAATCCCTCCTAAAACTTCACACATTCTTCATAGGCTTTACCAAAATCTTTGTCTTCTTTATATAGGTTCTTCAAATCATCCATCTCTACACTTTGTAGTTGGATCTCTTGGATTGTGAGTACTCTCCTACTAGGAGCATCTACTACTTTGTTGCTGACTCCCTTCTTGTGCTTAAAGACAAATGTATAAGCTTGTAATGCTTCCACCCACTTCATGTGCCTTTGATTCAACTTATCCTATCCATTCAAAAAAATTAGTGCATGATTGTCAGTATAAACTACAAACTCTCTAGGTAACAAATAGTGTCTCCATTTTTTTAAAGCTTGGACCATAGCATAGAGTTCCAAATCATAAGTTGAATATTTTTGTTTAGCTTCATTTAACTTCTTAGAGAAGAAAGCCATAGGGTGTCCTTCTTGGCTTAGTACTACTCCAATAGCCAACTTGCTAGTATCACACTCCACCATGAAGAGTTGATTGAAGTTAGGAAACCTAAGAGTAGGCAGTTCTACAATTCTTTTCTTCAATTTTTCAAACCCTTGATCTGCTACAATAGTCCATTCAAACTTACACTTGATTCCACCATTGATGGTGTTAAGTATAGGGTCACACAAATGACTGAAACCTCTTATAAATTTCTTATAATAGGAAGCCAAACCATGGAAACTCCTAACATCTCAAATGGACCTAGGTGTAGGCCATTCCAAAATGGACTTAACTTTATCAGGGTCCATCTTCATACATCCATTTGCATCTACAAAACCAAGGTATTCTAGTTTAGTTTTGAGAAACTCACACTTATCTTGATTGATCATTAGCTTCTCCTTATGTAACCTCCTTAAGACTTGCTCCAAATGCTCCATGTGCTTCTCCTTTGTCCTGCTAAAAATCAAGATATCATCAAGATAAACTATAAAAAATTTACCTATGAAATCTGTCAACACTTCATTCATGAGCCTCATGAATGTACTAGGTGCATTAGTGAGGCCAAATGGCATCAAAAGCCATTCCTATAGCCCTTCATTTGTTTTGAAGGCTGTCTTCCATTCATCACCAGGTCTAACTCTGATTTGGTGATAGCCTGACTTCAAATCCACCTTGGAGAAATAACATGAACCTCCCAAATTGTCTAACAAGTCCTCTATCCTTGGCATTGGAAACCTGTATCTTATAGTGATCTTGTTGATGGCCCTTGAATCAGTGCACATCCTCCATGTACCCCCTTTCTTTGGTGGAAAAATAGTATGTACAACACAAGGGCTTAAACTCTTCCTTATCAGCCCCTTATCCAACATATCTTGAATTTGATTGGCTATCTCTACATTTTGACTTGGTGTCATCTTGTATGCTACCTTGGTTGGCAGATTTTCTCTAGGAATAAGGTCAATCTGATGGCTCACATCTCTCATAGGAGGTAAGGCACTTGGTAGAATATTATCTACTATATCATGGTACTTTTCTAATAGCACAACATTCCCCTTTGTCCTTCTTCATAGCTCTTAGGAACTCCTTCCCACTCAATAACATCACACTTGTTCCCACATGCTTCTCTTCCTTTGGTTCTACTAAAGGATCCATCTGAAATTTCCTTCCCAACTTGGTGATCATATAACTATTCTTTTCTCCATCATGCATTTCCTTGACATCATACTACCACGGGCATCCTAGGAGTAGATGCCATGGATCCATAGGTTGTATGTCACATAGGACCTTATCCTTATAGTCCGCTATCTCAAACTCAACCATAGTTTTCTCATCCACCACTATTTGCTGACCCTTATTCAACCATGAAACCTTATATGGTGTGGTGTGAGGGATTCTTTTCAACTTCAATTTCTCCACCATCTCAATAGACACTATATTCTCAGTGGATCCAGATGTAGGATTTCACAAATTTGCAAATCCACAGAAAGCCAAGATCACCTGCAAGCAAAATACCGGAAGCTGGAGTGAAAACCTGTGAGAGAGAGAGAGCTAGGGTTTTGAGAATCTCAGCGGAGTGAGAGCAAAATTATATTTCTCAAAGTATGAAACAATAATTAAAAAAAGTGGCTTATAAGGTGAGAAACCCTAAAGCCAGAGAAAGCTAGGTTTGTGCATTTAATAATTAATAAACATATTAATTATTATGCACCTAAATGACAAGCTTAAGTGTAAATAGAATAATAGCGACCTTTAATAATTAAATCAGATAGACTTAATTATAAAGGTAAATTTACTATTACTCTAATGCCCCCCCTTAAGCGAAGCTCAGGAGGAAACTAACCTAGCACAGCTATGAAAGCAAGAAATGGGTCCCGGCAACAAGGCCTGATCAGGTACCCAACTACAAAGAAATCTCTGTGAACCGGGGAAATAGAGAAAACCCAGTGGGAAAAACCCTACCCCAAAAAGAGATACAACAACATGCTGAAAGAAACATGAAGGAAGGAAGGCCTCAACAAGACCCCCCAAGGACAACTTCCGTCACCCCAAGCATAGAACGCAACTGAAGATAGCGCGGAGATGCAAAGGGTTTGGTGAAGATGTCAGCAACCTGTGCGTCAGTGGGAATGTACTCCAAAGTGAGAACACCATCCTGAATCTGCTGATGGATGAAATGCATATGAAGCTCAATGTGTTTAGTGCACTGATGCTCCACCGGGTTGCGGGAAATGTGAATAGCACTCTGATTATCGCACCATAGAACAGTGGGACGATCAGGAGAAAACCCAAACTCAGTCATCAACTGCCAAAGCCATAAAATCTCTTGACTAGCATGAACTGCTGCTCTGTACTCAGCCTCTGTAGATGAAAGTGCCCAAGCATTTTGCTTCTTGCACGACCATGTGATAGGACCAGAGCCAAGACAAAAGACAAAGCCAGAAGTAGACTTCCGATCATCAACATCACTAGCCCAATCTGAGTCAGTGTAGCCAACAATGTGAGGAGCCCCTGATGTGTAGTGAATGCCATACATAAGTGTGCCCTGAATGTATCTCAAAATACGCTTGGCAGCTTGCCAATGACTCTCATGAGGCTCATGTGAGAACCGAGAGACAAGACCAACTGCAAAGGAGAGATCAGGACGAGTGTGTGTCAGGTATAACAAACTGCCAACCAACTGCCGATACAAAGTAGCATCCACTGAAGGTGTAGTGCAAGAGGTAGACAAAGTAACACCCGACTGAAAAGGTGTGGGAGCAGGCTTGCAATCAAGCATATCAAAGTGCTGAAGCATGTCAAGAGCATACTTCTGCTGGTAAACAAAGATCCCAGTAGGTGACTGAACAATCTGCAGACCCAGAAAGAAGTGTAAAAGACCAAGGTCTGTCATCTCAAACTGCTCCATTAATGCGCGCTGAACATCCTGAATCATAGAAGAGGAGCTACCTGTGATGAGAAGATCATCAACATATAGCACAAGGATTAAAGCCTCATCCTCAAGACACTGAATGTAGACTGTAGGATCGGAATGACAGCGTGTGAATCCTGTAGAAAGCAGAAAAGAGTCCATCTTCTCATACCAAGCCCGAGGGGCCTGTTTGAGACCATATAAAGAACGCCGAAGTCTGCAAACCAAGGAGGAATCCTGCACAAATCCCTGAGGCTGCTCCATGTAAATCTCCTCACTAAGATCACCGTGCAAGAAAGCACTCTTCACATCCATCTGAAAAATGGGCCATCCCTGAGAAGCTGCGAGGGATAAGACAAGGCGAATAGAGTTCATCTTGGCGACAGGGGCAAATGTCTCAGTGTAATCAATGCCCTCAACCTGTGAAAAACCCTTCGCAACAAGACGTGCCTTGTACTTATCAATAGAACCATCAGCAGCAAACTTAGTATGATACAACCACTTGCATCGTACTAACTTTCTTCCCTTAGGAAGAGAACAAAGATCCCAAGTATGATTCTTCATCAAGGAAGAATACTCCTCCTCCATAGCACTGTCCCACTCAGTATGTCCTGTCGCTGCCCTAAATGTCTGAGGGTCACCACAAATAGCATGACTCAGAAGGCTAGAACCTGCAATATGAGACCGGGTGCGACAAGAGGTGGAAGGGTCACCAGCTAGAGATCCTGCAGCATCAACTGTAACACAAGCCCATCTAGGCATCTGTGGAGGATCCTGTGGTGGAGGTAAATGGGGATCACCAAGATCATCATCGTCATCATCCTGAAACACAACTGGAAGAGATGAGGGAGTAGTGGTAAGTGAAGTAGACTCTGGAAGCGGGGTATCTACTGCAGGAAGGCGCTCATCAAACTGGACATCCCGTCGAAACAGGACCTCTCTGGAATCAGGGTCAAACAACCTATATGCCTTAACATCCTCACAGTAGCCAAAAAAAATGAGGTGTCGGCTCTGCCACTCCATCGCTCTCCTCTGAGTGTCAGGCACAAATGCCCATGCTTCACTACCAAAAATTCAGAATGAAGATACATCAGGCTTGACATGAGACCAAGCCTCCTCAGGAGTCATATGTCGAACTGCCTTGTGAGGCATCCGATTCTGAATATAGTTGGCACAATTGACTGCCTCTGCCCAAAATGATGAATCCATGGACCTGGACTGTATCATACAATTAGCCATCTCCCGAAGTGTTCTGTTCTTTCTCTTTGCCACACCATTCTGCTGAGGGGTGTAGGGCACTGAAAACTGATGCTGAAGACCATGTTCAGAGCAAAAATCCCTGAAAGCCTGGTTCACATACTCCCCCCAATTATCTGTGCGTATCTGGCGAATAGAAAGACCAGATTGCTTCTCCACAAATGTCTTAAAGACTCGAAATGAATCAAAGACATCAGATTTGTACTTCAAAAAGTACACCCATGTGCGCCTGGAGAAGTCATCAATAAATGTGAGCACATATCTGGCACTAGAAAAAAGAGTAGGAAATGACATGAGGTCACTGTGAATCAACTCCAATGGTGCCAAAGCACGAGTAGCTTGTCCCTGAGGAAAAGGATCCCTATGTTGTTTGCCAAGAACACAACCCTGACAAACCCCATCAGTGCAAGTAATCTGTGGAAGCCCAAGAACAAGTGCCTGTGTGCTCATCTGCTGAAGATATCTGTAATTGACATGGCCCAAACGCTCATGCCAAAGTCTACTCACTGAATCTGCATGTGCTATAAGACAGGAACCTGTGCCAGCAGAAGACTCAAATCCATCAAATCTGTATAGTCGGGATGCAGTGTCAACACTCCCAGTAGCCACAATCATCTCAGTATCATGTAAGTCCCGAATAACCACATCATGTGGTGAGAACTCAACTGTCTTACCAGAGCCAGAGTGGCAAATCTGATAGATAGACAGAAGGTTCGTCGAAATGTTAGGGACAAAAAGAACATCCTGAAGAGAACCCCCAGCTAATGCAACTGAACCAGAACCCAAAACAGAAAGATGAGATGAGTTCCCAACAGTAATCTGCAAAGTAGCGCAAGGAGAAAGTGAGGTGATCAACTGCTGAGTGTGTCATGTGGTGAGAAGCACCAGAATCAAGAATCTAGGTGGGCCCAGAAGTCATAGCTCGTGCAGTAAGAGCATGACCTTTCCCTGCAGGGGAGGAGGTGGACTGGGGAGCTGAAATGTGATGCTCCTGCATGGCTTCCTCTAAAGCCTCCAAATGTTTCCAACACTTGGAAACGGGATGTCCATCCTTTCCACAAAAGCTACAGGTCTCAACTGATTTCTTCTTAGTCTTGGAGGTAGACTCAGTAGACTTCAAAGAAGATTTACCCTTAGAAGGGTTAGCTGGAGGTTTTGAATCATTTTTCTGTGTAGGTTTGGAGGAAGACTCATTGCCTGTGAAATCTTTCTTCGGTTTGCCTTTCTATTTTGGTTTTCCCTGTGAAGACTGAGCAACCAACGCTTGGCTAGAAGAGCCAGAAGCATCCATTTGTTGGATCTTTGCCTGTTCCCGTGTCAACCAATCACAGAATGTCTCAAAAGAAGGCATGGTGTGCCTAGCACCCAAAGCATCCATGGTGGAGTAGAAAGTGGAAGAAAAGATCTGATACTGTCCTCGCAACTTTGAGAGTATCAAGAAGATACACTCATCATCTGTCTTTGTTTTCCCACATCCCTGCAAAATTGAACGCAGAGACTTGAACTTCATCAAGAAGTCCTCAATTGTGGGAAAGCTGGTAGGTGTCAAAGTAGTCAACTCTGCATCAAGCTGAAGTGCCCGGAACTCATTAACTGTGCCAAAAAAATCTGAAAACTTGCCCCAAATGGCCCTAGGAGTGGTCAAACCATCCAAGTGAAAGAGGAGACTGTCTGAGATGTTCAGTGCAATCAAGCCCATGGCTTCATCCATCTTATTCTTGTGCTGTAGAACCTCAAAAGGATGCTGTAGGACAGGTTGGTGTTCATCCAGACATGACCATAAGCCATGTGACCTGAGTAGCTTGGTCATGTGTGCTTTCCAAGTGTGGTAATTATGTGGTGTAAGCTGGGCCACAGATGGGTCTGACATTGAGAGAAAGAAAGACGGAAGTAGAAGGGTCAATTTCTGAAAGTAAATGACAGAAAGCAAATGCACCCCCCCACAAAGTAGGATTCTAACCCCCATACAGCAAGTAATCAACCACTGAAAGTACAAAAAAAATAGAGAAAAACTTGGAATACCGGATGCAGAGTAGGAGGTAAAATGAAGCCTCTACTTCAACACTGAAAATAGGTGCTCAAATGGTGGAATCAACAAATGAAACTAGCACCATCACGTCCATCTCGGAAACACCTTTCCGACGATATTTCATTTTCCAAAAAATGATACCAGATGCTCAAGATATGGGCAAAAAACCAACTTCCTCTTAAAAAAATTACCTCTCTGGAAAAACACAGAGAGTAGGTTAAGTTTGATGGCCGTTTGGCCGTCGCTGGCCGTCGGTGGCACTGCGGTGGTGAGATGGTGGCGCCACCGGAGGAGGCGGAGCGTGGGCGGCGGGGGAGCCGGGCGCGGGCGGCGCCCTGGCTGAGAGGAGGCGGCGGCCGAGCGCGGTGGCTCAGCGGCGGAGCCCGGCTGCGTAGCGGGGGCGCGCGGGTGGGGCGCTGCCCAGCGGTTGCGCACGGGCGGCGCGCTAGCTGAGCGCGGGCAGCGCAGTGGCGGCCCGTCGAATTTTGATAAAAAAATGCATTTTTAAAATTTTTTTTCAAGGTTTCGCCTCAGTTTTCGAGCCGTACGGCCCTCGTAGGCTCAAAAATTTTCCCTGGGGTCACAGAGACCAAACCTGGTCAAGTTTTATGTGATTTCGACTCTCCCGGGCCTTCTGAACGCAATGGTGGCATCCATTTCTGCTCAATCTACTCCAGAAGCTCGTGCCTCATTTAAAGTGATAAAAAACCTCAGAAACAAGCTGTGGCTGTCGTCTTCGAATCCAGGCTTCAAGAACTTCAACCTCGGTAGCGGCAGGGAAGCTCTGATACCATGTAGGATTTCACAAATGTGCAAATCCACAAAAACCCAAGATCACCTGCAAGCAAAATACCGAAAGCTGAAGTGAAAACCTGTGAGAGAGAGAGAGCTAGGGTTTTGAGAATCTCAGCGGAGTGAGAGCAAAATTATATTTCTCAAAGTATGAAACAATAATTACAAAAAGTGGCTTATAAGGTGAGAAACCCTAAAGCCAGAGAAAGCTAGGTTTGTGCATTTAATAATTAATAAACATATTAATTATTATGCACCTAAATGACAAGCTTAAGTGTAAATAGAATAATAGCGACCTTTAATAATTAAATCAGATAGACTTAATTATAAAGGTAAATTTACTATTACTCTAACACCAGAGTCCACAATGAATTTGCAAATCTTCCCATGAGACTTACAAGTAGTCTTGAATAGGCTTTTCCTTTGGGGTGGTTCTATGGTGCTTGGTATTTTGAGGAATGTTCTTCTCAACATTAAGTTCTCCCCATCCACTACTGGTCTTGCCTTAGATATAGGAGAAGTTACACTTTGATTATCATCCTCTCGTACTAATTGATTCCTTATTTCCCCCATGGAAGATGAGGAAGCCTTATCTGGACATCTACCCATAGTGTGACCCACTTGGTTGCAGCTGTAAGACTTGCTATTAAAAACTAAATTTGTCCTTCTTTGAGGTTGGAACCTACCTCTTGGTGGTCCTCTACGTCTGTATCCTCCCCTTTGGAATGATCCTCTATACTGGTTTCCCCCACTTCCATCCATAACTTGGCTATCTTCTTGTCTACTAGGAATCTCTCCTCTTCCAAAGTTACCCCTGCCTCCTTGAAAACCTCTGTTGCTGCTGCCACCTCTACCTGTTTGATGGAAGTCATTTCTTCTTCTTACTTTGTCTTCAGCTCTCAAAACCAATTGAAAGCATTTGTGCATACTTTTTGGAGCTTACATACTAATTTCATCTTGTATCCCGTACCTTAGCCCATTGAGATACCTTTCCACCTTTTCCAATTCATCTTCTTGTCTCCTAGCTCTAAGGCTTATTTTATGAAATTCCTCAGTGTATTGGCTTATTGTCATCTCTTTTTGTCTCAAATTCTATAATTTTTGGTACATTTAGATTTCATAATCAGTAGGCAAGAATTGTACCTTCAATCTGATTTTCATCTTCTCCCAAGAAACAATTTTCTTCTTTCCATGACTCACCCTTTCATCTTGCATCATATTCCACCATACCAATGCTGATCCTTTGAGCCTAGCCTTAGCTTGAATGACCCTCTTTTCCTCTGATACTTCTTTGTAGTCAAATTATGTTGGTGTAATTAAATATTCCTAATTACACTTAACTTAATCTTACTTAGGATAATGCATTGCATAGTAGTTAGTGATTGAGACACCTAGGAGTGTGCACCTCATTCAAGCACATGGTGTAGGAGAATTTTCACTTTAGGTGTGATAGTTTTCATCACATACCTCTTTGTGTGTGAGATCTGCCTTTCATGCTCTTATCACATTATCATCCTAATCCATTGCACATAATTTATTGCATAATGGAGGATGATCCACATTTGGTGGACATGTGATTACACCTAGCATAGGTAATAGCTTATCAGCTCCTTATCATTGTCTCTTATCTCCTTTCCTATATAAGGAGGCCTATTATGTACATTTTAACTATGTCCATGATTAATAATATCATTCTTGCATATTAATGCAATTGTCTTGCCAATCTCTTGTGGAAGTTATTTTGTTCTTGCATTCGATCCTGGGGGTGTTGTAGAGTTGCCTAAAACTCTAACATGGTATCAGAGCTCTCAAGATGTGAAGACCTCTTCTTAAGAAGTGCAAGCTTGGCTTGTTTCAATTATGGGTGTAGAATAAAGGTATTTGGACATCACCATTGCATAGTCTATTTGGAGAAAATTTGAGGTTTTGTATTTTGTGGCTTTCTATTGCAGGTTAATATTGGTGATTGCTGGTGCAAATCAGAGGTTGGCATCATATTAAGGAGGTACAAAACCCCCTAAATTGAATTTTACTTCATCCAAATCAAACACCCAAGGCCAAATCTAGAACTATTTGAATTTTGGAAGTGCAGCTACGATGATTCAAAAAAAATAATTTTAGAGGCGATTTTCAAACAACGATATCTCAGTCATCTAGACTCCTTTTTTCGAGTAATTTTTTTTGTTTTAGGGTAGAATTTCATGATCTACACAATGGTTTAGGTGGTTTCTAGTCTCTCTTCCTAAATTTTTCTAAAAATCACAAATCTTAGTTTTTGCAACTTCCAAGGCCTCATTTGAGCTCATACGAACTCCTTTTTAGATGCAATTTTTTAAAAAGTGCATAATTTTTTCTGTATTTTCCAGATCTGGAATCAGATTTTAGTGACTGTGACAAAAAATTGTACTTTCAAAAATTGGCTTAGTTTTTTCATTTGTAATGCATAAGCCTTAGCTTGGTCTTTTGCATAATGATCTAAGTCTATTATAGCCTAATTTTGGAGTGTAATAATTTGTTGATCTTAATTTGTAATGAGAGAAGTGTATCATTAATGTAATCATGGGTTATGAAATGCATCCTGCAGTAGTACTTTTGACTAAGGATAGTTATGACTCATGGGCAAAAGGAATCATCACACATTGTATATGGCTTAATCTCTTGCCTCATCTTTATGGACTCATTCCTGAGCCAAAGTCACAGGGGAAGAAATATGTTTGGGGAGAAAAGAATGCTCATATTATAAATTTGATTATTGGTAGCATCAGTTTGTGTCTCTTCTATGACATCTACCCTGGATTTAGAGGTGTTCAATGCCCACACATAATTTAGACAATCATTTTGGAGATTTTTGGTGATCCACATGTTTCTCCATTCCCAGATGATCTCGCTTTAGATTTCCTCATTCCTCTTGATGATGTAGATAATATTCCCTATGATGATTATACTTTAGATGCAATTGAAGAATTTGTAGCAATTGAGAGTGAGGATGATCCAGTGGCTCCTCCTATATCTCCTACTTCTCTAGTGGAGATCACACAATCATCTCTTGTTGGTGATTCCAGTGATTCATTGCAAGAGATATCTATTTGTCTTCCTGATTAGGATTCTTGCTAGATATTGGTTCATTATTTGTGGAGTCTCATATTTTAGATTTGGGAGACATACTTGAGGGGGTTTCTCTTCCCTTTGATGATAGTTTCATCATAGTTGGAGATACTTCTTCACATTCTTTGGAGATTGACATTCTTGATTCTTCTTCTTCACTTGGTTTGTCACATGATGTGCTAGATTCTTTGAGATTGGAGATCCCTATTCAGTCTTCAAAGATGCATATTTGGATACCTTATTCCTTCTTTCATTTGGATATGGATTGGTTCATGGCATCATCATCATACTTCATTTGGATTCCACTTCCTAGTTCCTATCCAGAATGGGAACCACACCTACATTTGTACTTGGTATATCTTCTTCCCAAGGGGAGAAATGTTGTTTGTAGTCATTGGAATATACTTTGTCATCAAGCACTCACCATTTTTGTAGGAGATTCTTCATTATGGGGGGGATATCATGTCTCCAACTATCCTTCTTATGGGGGGATAATTATTTGTATATACATGATGTATGTAGTTCTTGGGGGGTCTTGAGCACTCCATCCATCCATGCATCTTGTTTTCTTCTCTCTTTTTGGGGGAGGGTTTTTCCCATGAGGTTTTCCCTCTTTCTCCACTTTATGAGAGTTATCCATTTCATGTATTTGCATTGCATATTGTACATGGGTACCGAACATGGCCTAGTAGCTAGGACCCATCTTGCATTGTGAGTTTAAGTGCATTCCCCTAAGTTGCACTTAAGGGGGGGGGGGGTGTTGGTGTAATTAAATATTCCTAATTAGACTTAACTTAATCTTACTTAGGATAATGCATTACATAGTAGTTAGTGATTGAGACACCTAGGAGTGTGCACCTCATTCAAGCACATGGTGTAGGAGAATTTTCACTTTAGGTGTGATAGTTGTCATCACATACCTCTTTGTGTGTGAGATCCACCTTTCATGCTCTTATCACATTATCATACTAATCCATTGTACATACTTTATTGCATAATGGAGGATGATCTACATTTGGTGGACATGTGATTACACCTAGCATAGGTAATAGCTTATCAGCTCCTTATCATTGTCTCTTATCTCATTTCCTATATAAGGAGGCCTATTATGTACATTTTAATTATGTCCATGATCAATAATATCATTCTTTCATCCTAATGCAATTGTCTTTCCAATATTTTGTGGAAGTTATCTTGGGCTTGCATTTGATCCTGGGGGTGTTGTAGAGTTACCTAAAACTCTAACAAATTGGTTATCCATGGCATCAATCCAATCTAGTAACTCTTCTCCATTTAGACTACCACAATAATATGGTATATGCTCTAAGCTATCTTTGTTTATAGACTTGAAGGAATCTAAGAAGACCTTATACTCCTTGTTTATCTCTGGTTCCTTTCCTTTGCTAGTTGACTCCTCTGTTTGACTATCTTCATCCCCATCACTTTCATCTCCCCATTCTGTGATCCTTTTCTTACTCTTTGTCTTTGCCACATTGGCTTTCTCCAAGAGGCCTTGGACCAACTCCACTATGGAATCCCTACTCATTGCCTTAGGAGGCATTCTATCCACCTCTTGACTCCCTTCATTGTCTAACATACACAAATTCCAAGAAGATATGACTCTCTTCCAAGAAGATATGGCTCTGATACCACTTTGATGCAGAGGGTTGACACTCTACTTCTTAACTATTCAATCTAACCTTCCAAAGGTATTAGTTATTGGATATTCTCACCAATTTGGATCTCCTAGACCCTTCCTATCAACTTATCCTCCAAGGTATAGTTGGTTTTAAGAAGCCTCCAAAGATACTAGTTCAACTAGTCCAACTAGTTTCTCCTAACCTTAGTTTCCTTCACTATTCCTTCCCCTAGAATGTCAATCCTCTAACTAGGATCTTACCACACATGTACTTAGTCTTCTACTAGCCTTTTTATTCCTTCTTAGGCCATTCTACAACCTTTCCCACACTTTAATTTATCCTACCAATCCTATTGGTCTTTGGAACACTAGGAGGCCTAATTGCCCAAATCCTAGTAGGTCTATTTTCACCAAAAATGACCTGATGCTTCCAAAATCTCCACTTAACCGCACAATTTTTTTTAAAATCTTTGAGATATATATCATCCCTTTCAGAATCCAAATTCTTAACCTCTGGTGACACCCAAAACCCCAATTGCTTTTAGGCCCTAGTTTTTAGCCTATAATCTAGGCCTCTGGACCAATGAGTATAAAAAATCTTCAATCTTGTCTCCAACTTTTGTTTCACCTCCAACCACATCTAAAACCTTTTTGGAGACTCATTAGATCATCCAAGAATTCCATCAAGTTTTCTCCAACTGGTCTTGGGCGTCTGTACCAGTTAAGTTTCTTCCCTATCCTGGCTCACCTGGTTTCAACAATCAACCATAGTGCTTCCACTTTGGCTCCTTAGAACCTATGAAAAAAAAAAAACAAGACTAGAAACCCTAACTAAAGAATCTAATCCTATGTTCCCCATGGTTTCAGACAATTCCACTAGAGGAAACCTAGGTTAGAGCCATTTCTTACTAGTTGGCACTGGTTTAAGGCTTGGCAGACCAGTAGCCTTCAAAATCTCAAAACTTTGAATCTAAAGTACTTCAAACCAAAATAATTATTGCAAATGAATTCCAAATGATAACACTATAAGATCATGGAGTCCAATCACCTATGGCAATTCGTACATAGCCATATAGTTGCAAAAGTATTGAATTGTATATACAACAGAGAGCTTAGATGTCCATACAGGATGTCAGAATTGATTGTTTTGCTTTAGTTCTTCATTGACCTTCCAAAAAAATTGATCCTATGCTCTTATACTGAGTATAGGTTAGCTACATCAGTTTTAGCCATGTTTGGTATTTTGAACAAAAGTTGCTCAAGCAACTTGTCAAAGTTGCTAGCTACATTTTAGCAACTTTTCACAATATGAACCATATAACCTTAGGTTCTATCTCAATGATGAAATTGGACTTCTAGGACCCTAAGATGGCATGAAATGTCTTAAAACATCTACCTATCCTATTTTGAACTCTAAAATAATACTAATTTCCTTTGTCACCAAGGTGACCCCAAATTCTCTCATGGACTCAAAGGTCCTAACAAACATAGAGAATGACCTTGCCACTTGGACCTAGTCTAACTTATCATGCTAAACAACTAAACAACCTTCCTAATCACCCTTAATCATATCAAAATTGCTAAGTGGGGAGGTGCCCTGTACTAGCAGGATAAAGATAATACTCTCCTTCAAGAAAATGATAATGACTTGAACAAATCAGTTAATAAAGTTGAAGAAAGTGAAGAAAAGATAAAAGATCAAACAAGAACATCAGAATCAATAGGTACAAAGTCTACAGGTTCAAGATTCAAGAAATATCATCTTTAAGAATAGATTATAAGAGATAGATAGGCATATCTTTTAGCTAACATGTTAAAAAAATCTCTCTCAAAAGATGTGTTTCAAAGATTAAGAATGAGATTGGGGTTCTATCCCTCTCTTCTCTTATCTAACTTAAATAGTGTGTGATTAGTTTCAGGGGGAGCATTTGTGATTATTCTTCAAACTAAAACCTCAGTATATCTCCTTTGTCATTGATGTTAAAGGGGAAGAAAAATACAAGGAAAAAATATTGTGATTGATGTATGAGGTTGGCTAATGATATTGATAAAAATGTATTGATGGAATATATATAGGTACATTATGTATTCTATAGGTGATGATATACAGGTGTTATAGGTACATGCAAAAGTTAATATGTTTTTACAAGTATTGACATCAATGCCAAAGGGGGAGTATGTTGAACCTTCGGTATTTGGTCTTTGAATGTTTTCATTGATGTCAATAATACATCCATACAATTATAATGGGAATATGGTATGGTTAAAATCATGAAATTATCTTATTTTATTTCCTTCAATATTGTTCAAAACATATTCAAGACATATAGTTAAGTGTTATACAATTAACAGTTAATGATCACATTGGTTAACAAAACTGCTATAAAAAATAGTTTTGGTATATCTGAAAGTTGACAGGCTTATTTATCAGATAAACCCCAATCATAATACCTTTCTAGAAAGAGAAATGAATTAGCTAAAATGGGTCTTTATTATTTTTTACATATCACATATATGGAAAGAGGAAAAATTTGTTTATCAAACACAATTACTTCATTGAATAAACCCTTCTCAACCTCTGATATACTTCTGTAATGAAAATCAATTAAAAAATGACAAAATAGAAGCACAAAGCATTACCCTCTTCTTTGTTATTTTAAAATCTACCTGCAAGCTATTCGGTCTACAAAGAATTCCACACAAATCCTACAAATTCTCTCCAAACCCCTATACAATGTTTTAGGGGAATGTATTCCCTACTTATAAACCCAAAAAGTTGACATTTTTGAGGTAGTTAGATAACCCAAACTTCAATTAGACTGAAACTGCTCAAAATGGCTAAAACTATCTTGAATTTTTGTAACTACGTCTAATAAACAGATTTTTCCTCTTTCCATATATGTGATATACAAAAACTAACAAAGACCCATTTTATCTAATTCATTTCCCTTTCCAAAAAGTTATTAGGATTGTGGTCTATCAGATAACTAAGCCTATCAACTTTTAGATATACCAAAACTATTTTTTATAACCATTTTCTTAACCAATGTGAACATTAAGTGTTAATTGTATAACACTTAAGTGTATGTCTTGAATATGTTTTGAACAATATTGAAGGAAATAAAATAAGATAATTTCATGATTTTAACCATACCATATGCCCGTTATAATTGCATGGATGTATTATTGACATCAATGACTACATTCAAAGACCAAATACCAAAGGTTCGACATCTCCAAGCTAGCAGGGGAAATCCTTAAAGTAAGATTCTCCAAGGAATCCTCAACTCTAGAGAGGAACTCACTGTCTCCAACATAAAATTGTAGGGGAGAAATCACATAAATCTCTCCTTCTTCAAGCACAATAGCAGGGGCCAAGTTGGAGGAAATCCTACCAGCTTGACCCCCATCAACATGAATTAGACCATTCTTCCCTTCCAGAGGCAAATGTGGATAATCTATGATTTGTTCAATGGCTATTAAGACTTGAAAATTAGTCTTAGGAAGATTTTTGTCAATGACCCCGTTAGGTTGAACCAAATAAGGGAAGTTAGTCAGGATAATAGAGGGACTAGTTAAGACCCCAACCGACACCGTTTCTCTCCATATCTTTTTGTGTTCGATGTCTGCTTTATCCTGTTTTTTCCTTCCAGATCCTCTATGGACAATCCTTCACTCTATGGCTAGAATTCTTTACAAGTGAAACAAGAAAAAGGAATAGTTTTAAATTCCACATATTGAATCCACTTCCCCAGTCTAGACACAAAACTAATGCTCCAGAGAAGATCAACATTTTGAAAGATATTAATACATATCCTAGAAAAGATAAGTCTAGATCTACAAGCTATCATAGGACCAATAGACAAAAGCTCCCCAAAAGATCTCGCTAACCTTGTGAGCACTTCTCCATGCCAGTATTCCAAGGGAAACCTAGGGAGATAGATCCAAATAGGCGCAAAGACAAAAAAATGATGAGTCATTATAATCTAAGTTTGGTGACCATTTCTGAAGAGCCAGAGATGACTTTCCAACCATCCAAGGGCCACTACATAGCACTCTTGAAAAATCTTCTCCATTAGAGAATTCAAAGGAGAAAAATCCCTTAGGCATAGCTGCAATATCCACTTGGCCTTTGAGAGACCATTTCTGTTGGGAAAATAGTCTAACAACATCAATATTAGGTCTCAGACCTGCAAATTTACCAATCAAGGTAAGATCCATCATCGACATTGAGTGATCAATCAAAGGGTCAGTCACTCTAATCACAAACTCTCACTTAGCGGATTAGATATGAAATCAACTACAGGGAAAGAAGATTTCCTAGACAATTTTACTCCAAACAATGAAGACCAATTACCCACTGAAGACACCTTTTCAAGAGAAACCCCTCTCTTAAAACCCATCGCTTATGGTAGAGGATTAGTGTTAATGACCGCATTAATCTTATCTTTAGTGTCCAAGGTTGACTGTTGTCCATTCTGACCTGGACCCATAGATACATTAGGAAGTGGAGCCCCACCTACAATGCTGATCTAGGGAAGGGAACACCCACCCATGCCAGAAGCCTAAACATCACCATGGTCAAGTTGGCCATTCAAATTTGAAAATGATTTCCCACTTGATGTCTCCACCATTTTTTTCTTTATCAAAACTAGTGTTATACGACATTCAAAATTTTATAAAAATATATATTATGCTTATTCATTGCAACGAGATTCATATGAAGGATACATTTAAAAGATTAAAAAATAACAATTGTAAACTATTCTAATAGTTACACAAACTATTTCATAACTACATTTATTAAGTCTAAACAATGTAATACTTATTATATTAACATTCCCCCCTTATTACATTGTTCCTACAACTATATCCCTGAAATCATACAATTCTTCTTTTAAGAAACCCCCCCTTAAGCTTTACATATTAAAATTTGTTGAATACAAGATGTATACACATATTTGTGAAAATCTTTAAGTTGAAGAAGAAAACCTTGAATCAAGTGGAGTTCCATAAAGTTGTCTCATAACCCTCAGGAAGGTGTATCCCTTATGTGAGATTTCTAAGTTCTTCATCCATAACTCTTGAATCATAGCCTTGTAATCTATTGGACAACCATCCATTTTGAACTCGACACAAAACCCCTTACCTACCTCCACAAATCAAACTTCACAACATATGCAATTTTAAAAACTATTAGCAAGAACAAAATAGGAAATTAAAGGAAAAATACTTCTCATGCCAAATACCGTCTCAAAGAGAGAATCTTACTTGAGATGATGGAATTCCTACATCCTCTGATGTCACAACCCTCCAAAAATGAAGGCTTATAGTAATTCTCTAGGATCACTAAGAGAGTCATAAAGAATAACTTCATCATTTGATGTTTCCTAATTCATAACACAAGTAATATTACCTTCATCTTTGCGATTTCCTTTAAGAACATCTCTAGCTCAAGTTTTGCAAGACCAAACTATGTGACCTTTTTTCTTACAATAATAAAATTTGATTTCCTTAATACAATATTTGGGGTCAAATTTTGACACCAATTTTGATGACAGTACCATTTGCATGTGTTTTTGGTGATTTTTTTGCAAGTTCCCCCGATGGTGTTGTTATAGCGACGGAGATGTCATAACTTCGATACCGACACAATTATAAACAAAAAAAAGAAAAAGAAACACTCATTTGTAATATTCTTGAGCTGGGAAGAGGGCACTATGCACAAAGAGGGAAGAGGGCACCATGCGTGAAGAGGGAAGAGGGCATTGGACTTTTTCTTGTGAGTTGCGAAGAGGGTACCTTGCACGAAGAGGGAAGAGGGCACCATGAGCGAAGAGGGAAGAGGGCACTATTATTTTTCTTACATGAGTGAAGAGGTTGACACTAGACTTTTTCTTGCATGCGCGAACTTGGCCCTAACTCTACACGAATTCGGGGTAGGCCCAAACTAGACTTTTGCTTGAGTGCCCGAACTTGGCCATGTCTTTTTTGTTATTTGGTTTTATTGCATTGTTTTTCACTAGTTTGAAGCTAGGGCATTCATTTCATAGAGATTGTATAAGAAGTATCACAACTCTTACAATAGGAAAATGAAAATAAAGTATCTTTCTACATCATAAGTATCACAACACTCACGATAGGAAAATGCCAATCCAAAAACTGATAATAGTGGAATGCAATCAATCTTTTTCCTCTTATATTAATCAATACTATAAATTAGAGACTAAAATATATTGATTTCCTTTCTTTTGAGTCTGGTTTGGAGTTTTTGTGTGATTCATGGTGAGAGATTGAAGCATTTCTTTTAAAACTATCTAAAACCCTCTTATGGTAAGCAGTGGACTTAAAGAATTCTATATCTCCAAAAATACTTAGTGAAATGGCCTAAAACTTGGTGAGATATTAGTTTACTATGTATTCTTTAATCCCTTAGGTTGTAGGTCACTTGGTGAAGTTTTGACCATATTTTTGAGTATTTTTATTACATTAACAAGGTTTTTAAGTGAGGATTACGTCCCTATTTTTTATATCTCTATTAAAATTGTTTAAGATAGTGAATGTTACAACCATAAGTAATATGTTGATTCATTAAAATTTTAGTCTATATTTATTGGGAACCAAAGCATTGTGATTGACCCTGAGGTTTTAGATGTTATTTACATGGTTTTAAATAGTGTTCCAATGAGATTTGAATCCTTTACATATCACTCCCAAGACACAATCAAGTGTGATAGTCCCACATTAGATCGATGATTAGGAATTTTTCATGGTGGATAAGTAATTGATTGATGTTGTGAATATTCCATTGAATTAAGGTCTAAGAGTGCCTCATTTCCAAGATAAAGAGCATTTAATGGAGTTTTCATCAGTTAGTACCCTAGGAGGGCAATGGAATTTTTCTTGTGTGTGTGAAGAGGGAAGAGGGCACTGGACTTTTTCTTGTGTATGCGAAGAGGGCACTAGACTTTTTCTTGCGTGGGTGACCCTAACTCTACACACATTTGAGGTAGGCCTGAACTGGACTTTTGCTTGTGTGTATGAACTTGGCCATGTATTTTTTGTTACTTGGTTTTATTGCATTGTATTTATAGTGGTTTGAAGCTAGGGCATCCATTTATTACTTGTTTACTCACTGCTTGGGGCCTGTGAGTTTTGATATGGGCATACAAGATGTAAATTTGGTCACTGTTTTGTTCAATTATATATAATATAAACAATTACAACAATAATAAATTTTTTTTCTTCCTTTTCCATATAAATTTGATAATTTTAGAATTTCATATGAATCTAGTGATGATCGAAAGGCCTTGCACTCCTAAAATTTTGAGTTATAAGGTTATTGTCCTTCTTTGTAATTCATTCCAGGAAGTCACCTGGGGAACTCCTACATATACTTTCAGAGTTGCTATAAAGCATTAACTAATTGGAGATGAAAAATAACATATTCATTTCATGCATATGTGTTAAAAATTCATGAGATACTAAAGAAGACCTACTATTGGTCAGACAAATCTTCATTGTCTCCCAGAAAAAACTAAGTAATAACTACTCTACCCTTAATTTGTTTAACAATGCACCATATTAGATAAAGTAGGTTCTATCACACATGGCATAGACTCTCTTCAAAATAATAATACGTTGCATGTATAGTACAAAACTCATGAGATTCTAAAGAAGGCCTCACTCTTAATCAACAAAATCTTCCTTGAACCACACAAAAAATTGTGTGATAACTATGTCTACTCCAACCTTAATTTTTTAAGAATTCATCATATCAGATAAAGTATGTTTAAGAATTGTTGGGGACTGGTCCTTTGGAAGATAATAATATGTTGAAAATTCTATTATGTTTAATACACTCCAAAGGACCAGTCCCAACAATTCTTAAACATACTTTATCTTATATGATAAATTCTTAAATAATTAAGGTTGGAGTAGACATAGTTATCACATAGTTTTTTGTGTGGTTCCTTCGCGCTAGCAGTCTACAAAATTAGACCTTTATTAAGAATTCATCATATAAGATAAAGTATGTTTAAGAATTGTTGGGACTGGTCCTTTGGTGTGTATTAAATAGAATATAATTTTTAGCATATTATTATCATTCTATTTCTTTGTTGTAAACATGCCATTGGTTCAATTTTGTAATTTTTTTCTTATGTTAAATGCATTTAAATTAAAGGTCTAATTTTGTAGACTGCTAGCATGAAGGAAGATTTTACCTAGCAAAATAAAGGTCTAATTATGTAGACTATTGGTCAGACAAATCTTCATTGTCTTCTGATTGTCTTTTTTATATACTAGCATTTAAATGGAACATTAAGCATAGTAATAATATGCTTAATCTATTAGTAATTGGTAGATTAAGCATATTATTACTATGTAGAGTTAGGGCCAAGTTTGAGCATGCAAGCAAAAGCCCAGTTCCCTATAGAATTAGTCTAACAATAAATTTATAACAATGGGGATAAGAATCAATTTGTAATTACTATGCATTAAACATGCTAAAATGATGAAGGTGTTATCTGCATTTAATCTTCCAATTACTAATAGATTAAGCATATTATTAATATGCTTAATGTTCCATTTAAATGTATTTAACACAAAAAACAAATTTACAAAACTGAACCAATGGCATGTTTACAACAAAGGTCTAATACAACTCCCAACAATTCTTAAACATGCTTTATCTAATATGATGAATTATTAAACAATTAAGGTTGGAGTAGACATAGTTATCACATAGTTTTTTGTGTGGTACAAGGAAGATTTGGCTAGGTCAAATCTTCCTTCATGATAGCAGTCTACATAATTAGACCTTTGTTAAGAATTCATCATATTAGATAAAGTATGTTTAAGAATTGTTGGGACTAGTCCTTTGACATGTATTAAATAGAATAGAATTTTCAGCATATTATTATCATTCTATTTCTTTTTTGTAAACATGCCATTGGTTCAGTTTTGTAATTTTATTTTTTTTTGTGTTAAATGCATTTAAAATAAAAGTCTAATTCTGTAGACTGCTAGCACGAAGGAAGATTTGACCTAGCTAAATAAAGGTCTAATTATGTAGACTATTGGTCAGACAAATCTTCCTTGTCTTCTTTATATACTAGCATTTAAATGGAATATTAAGCATAGTAATAATATGCTTAATCTATTAGTAATTATCTACTTTTAATCTGCTAATTACTAATAGTTTTGTACTACACATGCAACATATTATCAGTTTGAAGATAGTTTGTGCCATGTGTGATGGTTAAGTAATGGGAAAGTTATGATGATTTAATTGTAGAACTACTGGTCCCTTGAAACATTCAAAAAAAATTCTCAAAATATACACTCTCATGGAATATGATGACTTCAGGTTATGCACAAAATGGATCTATCTTCTATCACTATGCACCTATCCTATGTCAAAATGGGAGATTTATGACATGGTATAGATATCCATCAAGGCATAAATAAAATTCAACTTTTCTCTAATATTGTAGTTTCAAGTAATGAATTTTAAATTTTATTTTCTTATTCATAGAAGCTTGCATTATAGTTGCTTTTAATGCAGACAATTTGTGGTTTTCAAAAAAAGTTATGTGCCAATTTTCTTAGGCAAGGCATTTGTGGATAGGTTTCTTATTAAGTTTGGATTGCAAATTAGCTCATGTTCTTGGTCATCCTTTATCATTTATTCAATTAAAGGCACTCAAAATCAGTGAAACACTCATTTGTAATTTTAGTGAGCTGCAAAGAGGGCATTTGACTTTTGCTTGTGAGTTATGATAATTATTGTAAACATGCCATTGGTTCAATTTTGTAATTTTTTTTTATGTTCAATGCATTTAAAATAAAGGTCTATTTCTGTAGACTGGTAGCACAGAGGAAGATTTGACCTAGCCCAATAAAGGTCTAATTTTGTAGACTATTGGTCAGACAAATCTTCATTGTCTTTTGATTGTCTTATTTATATACTAGCATGCATTAATTGGCTGACAAATAAAGAAGCATTTAGACAATCAAAAGATAATGAAGATAATTTTAAATGCATTTAACACAATTTTTTTTACAAAATTGAACCAATGGCATGTTTACAACAAAGAAATAAAATGATAATAATATGTTGAACATTGTATTCTATTTAATACATGCCAAAGGACCAGTCCCAACAATTCTTAAACATACTTTATCTGATATGATGAATTCTTAAACAGTTAAGGTTGGAGTAGATATAGGTATCACACAGTTTTTTGTGTGGTACAAGGAAGATTTTTCTGATTAAGAGTAAGGCCTTCTTTATAATCTCATGATTTTTGTACTACACATGCAACATATTGAGAGTTTGAAGAGAGTTCGCACCTTGTGTGATGGTTAAGTAATGGGAAAGTTATAATGATTTAATTGTAGAACTACTGGTCCCTTGAAATGTTCAAAAAACAATTCTTGAAAGATGCACTCTCATGGAATACAATGATTTTAGGTTATGCACAAAATGGATCTATCTTCTATCACTATGATGTTATCCTATGTAAAAATGGGACATTTATGACATGGTATACATATCCATCAAGGCATAAATAAAATTCAACTTTTCTCTAATGTTGTAGTTGCAAGTAACGAATTTTAAATTTTATTTTCTTATTCATAGAAGCTTGCAGTATAGTTGCTTTTAATATAGACAATTTGTGGTTTTCAAAAATTGTTATGTGCCAATTTTCTTAGGCAAGGCATTTGTGGATAGGTTTCTTATTAAGTTTGGACTGTAAATTAGCTCATGTGCTTAGTCATCCTTTATCATATATTCAATTAAAGGCACTCAAAATCAGTGAAAATTACTCTTCATCTATGCATGATTTGTGACAAAATTTTATGCTAAGTTGGAGAGTATGTAAGTTACCACAAACATCAAAACTATTTCTTGTTGCTAGTGGGTCCCTGCTTGTTCTATTTTTTGACTGAGCGATCAAATTTGGGGAAGAATCAGCACAGGCAAAGAGAAAGAGGGAAAAAATGGTGCAGTATAATTTGAGGAACAAGTTAGCCCTTGCCCAGATCAATATTGCTTGCAATCTCATTGCCAAAGTGGCCAAAGACTATGTTAGGCTGATAAAATATGGGGATTCTCTTTACCGCTCCAAATATTTGAAGGTTGTTGCACTTGGACAGATGTGTACCATTTTTAAGAGAATTGGACCAAGTTTGGCTTACCTCAAATAGGTGAGGCAACATATGGAAAGGTTTGCATCTATTGACCCAAATACTAGGACTATTTTGATCTGTGGGTACCCTAATATTGGCAAGAGTTCTTTTATTAATAAGATTACTAGGGTGGATGTGGATGTGCAACCTTATGCTTTTACTACTAAGTCTCTATTTGTCGGGCATACTGATTATAAGTACTTGAGGTATTAGGTTATTGATACCCTTGGTATTTTGGACCACCCCTTGGAGGACAGGAACACCATCGAGATGCTCAGTATTATTACCTTGGCTCATTTGAAGGTGATTATTTTGTTTTTCCTTGATGTTTCAGGGTCCTGTGGTTATAGTATGGTGCAATAGGCAGCTTTATTTCACAACATAGAACATATGTTTGCCAATAAGCTTCTTATTGTAGTTTTTAATAAGATCAATTTGCAACCACTAGAGACTCTACCAGAGGAGGATGCAAAATTGGTTGCAGAGATGATATCTTAGGCTAGGAAAAATATGGGTGGGTTCTTTGGGAATTAGGAGTGGGGATGATGGCGTGCAACTTTCTATGAGTGCTTTGAAGGAAGAAGGGATGATTGCGGTGAAGAATGTGGAATGCTAGTTGTTAGACCAGAGAGTGGAAATTAAGATGAAGTTGAAGAAGATCAGTAGTTGTCTCAATAGGATTCATGTTACAATGCCCAAGCTGCAAGATAGGATTCTAGAGATCATGGATGGACACAATGTTGTAGACTTTATTGATCCACATATCTTGTAGAGGCTTGAAGAACTAGAGAGGGAAGAAGGGCTTAGGATGGTAGCTGAGGGTGATGAGGATGATGAGATGGGGGAAGTGGATTTGAATCCTGATGGAAAGGAAGCTCTGGCTGCAATTAGGAAGAAGAATAAGATGCATATCATCGAACATAGATTGATGACAAGTATTGCAAAGAGTAGGCCTACTGTACTAAGGAAGTTTGACAAGAACAAGGAATATGGCTCAAAAAGAATGGGAAGACACCTTTCTAGCATGGGCTTGGATACTTCAGAAATTAGCTTCATAATAAATGAAGTAGATGAGAGATGAACAATTAGTTTCCCAAGAAAAATCTCATAAATGAACTATGTGTACCTAAATGATATATTTGAAAAAACAAGGGTAAGGCTTAAAGAAGTTAATTTTTCATCACATCCTATAGTTGTTGTAGCAACAGAGCATCATGTGCCACCTTCAACATAATATGATCACTAGACAGGTCTGTATGTTTTATGAAGTTTGGTCATTATGGATAGGTTTCTTATTAAGTTTGGACTGTAAATTAGTTCATGTGCTTGGTCATCCTTTATCATATATTCAAATAAAGGCACTCAAAATCAGTGAAATGCTCATTTGAAATTTTTGTGACCTGCAAAGAGGGAATCATGCGCGAAGAGGGAAGAGGGCACTAGAATTTTTCTTACAAGTTATGATAATGACAAAACTTCATAAAATATAAGAACCTGTCTAGTGATCATATTGTGCTGAAGGTGGTGCTTGATGCTTTGCTGCTGCAAAAACTATAGTTTGCAGTGATGCAAAATTAACTTCTTTAATCCTTACCCTTGTTTCAAATATATCATTCTACAATAGAGGAATAGATAATGGGAAGATATCTTTCTAGCTCGAGCCTAGATCCTTCGACAACAATAGAGAGAGTTTGAAGTAGGTCAGTTTCGCCGAAATTCCACAAAAAAGAGAGGTCCAGTGGAGCGGACAAAAATGTTGATGCCATGGATATTGATTAGCCAAACAAGAAGTAGTGTCTATTATCACAGTCAAGATCTAGGTCTAGGTGTCCTAGTGAAGTTGTTTTAGGAGATGGTTTCAAGGATTCAACTCAGAATTTGAAAGCTATTAAACCTGGCAAGAAGGCATCAACAAAGAGAAACAAGGATGCTTGCAAGGGAGAGGCTGATAGAGTGATAGTGAACCTGAAACCAAAGCATTTGTTTTCTTGAAAGAGATCTATTAGGAAAATAGATAGATGTTAAAAGTTCAAAGGTTTTCTTCTATAGAAAGTAGTATTTATTCTTATCAGCTGTTGGATTAAGATGCCAACTTACAGTAAATGCAAGCTATGATTTCCAGTTGTAGTAATGATCTCATCTTAATAATTCATAACAATAATCATAACAATAATTCTCAGGATCAATGGTGATTCTCTTCTCAGATATGATATGTCCTAGAAAATTCTCCTACATGACCTTGAATATATATTTCTTAGGGAAATTAAGAAATATGTCAAACTAGTGACATCTATCACAAATGTTGCTAAGGTTGGCAAGATGGTTACGTTTATCCTAAAAAAAGACTATCAAATCATTATGCTTTCACATCATATACCTATCGGCATATCCCTTACATCTTCTTTCATTGCAAGTGCTAGTGTAGTTTTTAATTATAACAAAATTTCAATAATGGTTTTTAGATGATTATGCCTAGTTCAATTCATATGCATAGGATATTAGGTGGAACTGAAAGACTCAAAAACTTTGCATTTTTGATAGAGGTCTTTAAATTGTAATCATGCCGAGTCTTCTTAGCTCCACTTGCTATCCATACATATTCTGGTTATGTTGCACATGCATTCTCGATTCAATGTGGGAAAATCTTATTTTGGATGTGAGGGAAAGAAGCCAAACACATAAAGAACATGCACATAAATATGAAAGCTGAGAAACGTAAATGTAGATATCACAACAACTAAGAAACATAAATGTAGGCATCATGGTCACAATTTTTTGGAGACACAACATATTTGAGTGGTATACCCAGATGATGCAAAGCAACTACTACTCCTCCAGTTCCAAGTTGACACCGTGGGATCCAAAAACCATATATAAGGAATAAATTTAGAGAGTGGAGGAGGGCCATAATGACCAAAATAATATAGGGTCCTATATTATTTTGGTCTTTATGGCCCTCCTCTCTCTAAATTTATTCCTTATCTATGGTTTTTGGATCTCGTAGTGTCATCTTGGATCCAGAGGAGTAGTGGTTGCTTTGCATCATCTAGGTATACCACTCAATTATGTTGTGTCTCCAAAACATTGTGACCATGATGCCTACATTTATGTTTCTTAGCTGTTGTGTCCTAGGATGCCTTATGACCCTTTATGATCCCTAAGAATATATCTTAGAGGTCTTAAAATGTTGTAAAGGGTCATAAGAGGCTCCTAGGAGGGGCAGATGAGCTTCCACCTTCACGTGGTTGGCCCCGTTAAGTAGAGAATGTTAAACTATTCTTGAAACAAAGAGAAGCTCAATAATTTAAGGTCAATCCATGAAGATGCCAAAAAAATGACTATCTGTCATAAATATCCATCATTCTATAGCTCTACCAATTTAGAATGACCATCATTCTACAACTCTACCTATTTAGATGCATGAACCTTTACATCCCTTCTTATCCTAACATCCTTGTATTCTATTGCATGAACTCTACCATGTTGACTCACAGCCCATAAGGTGTTGCTTGATAACACATTTGACATCATACCTTTTTCTCCTTGTAGGTTTTGGATCATACAAGAGCATACTGGATCACACGAGAGCATACTTGATTTAATTCCTAAATGCAAACTTTGATAAAATAGAGTTGTAAATGTTTTGCCTACCTTGTTTAAAAGTCTAAGCCCCAATCCTCATATATCTTTACATTATTTAGCGTAAGTTTCAAATGCAACTCCCAAAATTTCACATATAAAATAAAATTGAATTCCTAAATGCAAACTTTGATAAAAATAGATTTGTTAATGTTTCATCTGCCTTCTCTGAAAGTGTATGCCCTAATCCCTATATAAAAAGCCTCATACATATGTGGATTTTTATACGAGCATTGGGGCTTAAACTTTAAGAAAAGGCAGATGAAACATTAAGATCTCTATTTTCTCAAATTTTGTATTTATGAATTAAATTTTATTTTGTATGTGAAATTTTGGGAGTTGCATTTGAAACTTATGCTAAATAATGGGAGCTCCTCATTCCTTGTACTTGATCTTTTATTATGGTTTTTAACATATAACACATTTTCTAGTTGAGAAACACCTTTTGCATCTTTTGCATTTGTTCTCATCTCTTCTGCTTAATTAGCTAAAATCATATATTCTAAGTTTTGAGAAGTTATTTGGCTATGTAAAAATAACATTACTGTATTTTGTAGGTAGGCTATTTAACAATATAGCTCTAGCATCATCATCATCTACGAGAGCCTTGACTTCCACTAGTTGTCTAAGAAGAGACCTCAAATTACTTGTGTGATTTGACATTGTGATTCCATCTTCAATTTTAAATATGAATAGTTGAAGTTTTAAAGAAAATTTTGCATTAAACACTTTTGATCCAAACAACTTAATCAAATCATCCCAAATCTCACTTGATTTTTTGTCTAAATCTATATGATGTAACTCAAAATAAAAAAGTGCAAGATCGATAATAGCCTTGGCTTTATCATCTTTGTTGTACTCGAATCTAATAACTTATTTTTATCTATAGGCAGGCTTTCTTTTCCATTTAATATTCCCCATAAAATTTTATTCATTAATTGCTTTTGAATTCTCAATTTCCAAGCATGAAAATTAAAACTAGAATACTTATTTAGCATGTTAATTAAAATATCCATATTTGAAAAACCCATTTATTTTCCTTTAATTACTTCACCAAAATTTAGTTTTTTTTTTCCTAAACTCTAAAGAAAGAAAAGAATAGAGATTACATAAATTGTACCATGCCCTTCACCCACACACTATGTTGAAGAGGTCTCTGACAATATTGCTCTTATTCTATAAAGAGGGAATCACTGTGAACAAGAGAACATTCACCACATACTTCACAGGTAGCACTTTCTTTGCATCTGACTCTAATGGCATAGGTTCATAGTAGTTAAAAAAAACAACTCACACAATTAAAGACAACCTCACGAGATCTTTTGCTACAGTCTTCACCTTATCCCAATGCATGCAACCAAAAATTCACATATAGAAAGTAACCAAAATTCCCAAAAATGTGAGAGTCAAATTACTAGATACCACACTGATGATTTTTAGAAACATCATGTTTGAACAACATTCAATTCATCATCGCACCATGTCTACATAATGCTCACTGCACACATGGATTTGGGATTTGGAATCCACGCTCATTGACCTGATCTGATACCAGTTGTTATAAAAAAGTATAATATTTTTATTAATTGTAACCATGTTTGAATGAAGGATACATTTAAAAGATTACAAAATGACAGTTGCAAACTATTCTAGCAGTTGCACAAATTATTCCGTAACTGGATTCATTGAGACTAAATAATGTAATAATTATTGTACTAACACAAAATTGAGGAAATTAAAAGATGCAGTAAGGTTAGAGGACTCCATTATGTGAATTCTCAAGATGAATTTGTTAGGAATGAATGCTTGATGATTGGCAGTCATTCTGTAGTAGTGGTTGTTGCATTCATGACTATGATTGTCATTGATGTCAACACAGTGATATTGTAGAGTTTAGCAAAGTAGCAAACATAGTTTTGTATTGCACACATGGGATATTGTAGTTGGGATTATGCACAGTTGATGGTATGTTCTTTGGTGTGTTATTAACCTATGGTTAAGAGCGTAACAAGAAATTCATTCATTGATGAAAGTTATAAGCATTCTGGTGGAAGCAGTATTTTGGTAGTGTTCCTGAGTAGTGGTTTTTGGTAATCAGAGGGTATCTCCTAATCGGGATGGAATCTAATTCTGCACAATTAAAGGGAAGTTTGAGACTCATTGGTGGTGATGTGGTTCACAGTGCAAACTTTGAGGTCACATAATTGGAAAGTTATTGTATCTAGAAGCTGACAGTTTTATGTGATTTTTGATGTAGCATGTTGAAATTATTATTTTGTATTTGCATGTTGATTCATTTGTAATTATTTGAGTGTGGTATAAAGGAAGGAATTTTTTCCTTTTTTTTATGTGGATTATAATAGTTGTGATATGAAATTGTGAAAGTTGTGATGTGAATGTATGCATGAGGTGAAGAAAAGAGCTAATTCAGTGATGAAGGAAGACTTGTGAAGTACAGAGATCTGGATTTGTGATCTTGTGTAGTAGAGAGTGTGGTTTTTGGAACAGTGTGAAGGAGGTAACATATTTCATATTATTCTATTGAATAATCCTTAGATCTATTGGACAGTGAGTTCAAAGATCTTGCCTTGAAGCTGTTTGGACAGTGGGTCCTTCTGTCTTCCATAACTCTTAACCGGGTTAGAATCTTTTAATAGGGATTAAAAATCTCCTAACAAAGATTCATATGTACTAAATGTGTTTCATAAGACTCCTAATAGATTCCATCCTCTCATAAGGAACTTTCATATTAGTGCATCATTTTGTGGTCATCATTCCCACCGGGGTTTACTCTTTGATCAAGAGGTTCCCTAGTTAACATATCTTGTGTTATTGTGTCATTGTGTATGATTATCTTTCTATGGTTGGTTACTACATTGATTATATGGTTTAAAGCTATTGAAGCTGATAAATGGTTTAATTATCAGATAACTAATTCAGCCCCCCCCCTCTCAGTTATCTTGGGGATCTTTACTTTCTAACAATTGGTATTAGAGCAGTAGGTCCTTGAAAGCGAAGTTTAACAACTTAAGGAGATCTATGGTGAATTTTAGGAAAGAAAGCCCTAAGTTTGATGGAGTAAATTTTGACAGCTGGAAAGAAAAGATGAAGACACATCTATTATGTTTAGGACCAGGTTATTGGTTGATTACAAAGAATGACAGAACTATCATTGAGGAAGATAGACTCGAGACTTGTTCTAATGATGAGAGAGACACCTTTATGTGTAACATACTTGCAAGAGAAGCACTTTTATCAAAACTTTCAGAGAATGAATATAGTCAGGTAAAAATTTTAACTAGATCTTATGATATTTGGAAAGCTTTACATTCTACTTTTGAAGGTGATGAACATGCAAAGAAAGCTAGGTTACATAATTGGATTTGTGCATTTGAAGACATAAGAATGATGGAAGATGAATCTGTTAGAAGCTATATTGGTAGGATGTCAGAAATTGTTGCAAGAATAAAGTCTTGTGGAAGAGAAAAGACAGAGAATGAAGTAATATGGAAAATTCTGAGAACATTGACACTGGTATTCAGGCAGACTACACAAATGATTGAACAAGTGATACCTTGTACACCAAACTTTTCAAGAGAGACTCTTCTTGGAAGATTGGAAGCAGCAGAGATGAATTTGAGATTATCAGGAGAACTACCTAGAATGGAGATAGCATTCAGTGCTCTTAGCATTAGACCTACTTTGTCAAGAAGTACAAGTGTGAGTGGAGACTATGCCAGCAGCAACAGATCTAAAAATGAAGAAGATAAGAAGATTGAAGAAGGTATTTCCTTGCTTGTGAAAAGAGAACCAAATGGTAAGAAAATCTTTAAATGTTGGACTTGTCAATAATATGGTCATTTTGCATCTAAGTGTCCTAAGAGAGTTAAGAAGTATAGAAACAATTTCAAGCCTAGAAGATCTAAAGAATGTTATTATGCAAATGATGAAGAAATTGAAGCAAGAATTGAAATACATTTGAGTGACGGTGATAATGATAACCTTGATGACATAGTATTTGTAGCTATTAAAGAAGAAAATTCTGAATTTGATATTAAGGAAGAAAAAGCCTTAGTTTCCCAAGTTGAAAAGAAGGCTGATTGGATTATAGATAGTGGTTGTTCACATCACACAACTGGTGATAAAGGAAAGTTCATAAAGTTTAACAATCATGATGGAGGAGTTGTTAGAGTTGGTAACAATGCACCTTGTATAGGATCTATTACTCTTGATGGAAAGACTAATACTGATGATGTTTACTTTGTGGATGGATTGAAACATAATCTATTGAGTGTTGGACAATTAGTTGATAAGGGATATCAAGTTTTGTTTGCTGAGAAAAATTGTGTGATTAAGGATAAAGATGGAAATTTGAATGGAACAGGATCTAGAACTAGAGGTAATTTATTTCAGTTGAACCCTACTGAGATGACATGTTTGATGACTAAGATTGATGATAGTTGGTTATGGCATAGAAGGTTTTGTCATATAAACTTTGATAATATTGTGAAAGTGAGTTCTACACTTGCAGTAAGAGATTTACCTAAGATTATGAAGCCTACTAACATGATTTGCAAGGAATGTATGATGGCTAAGAAGAAAAGGAGTTCATTTCCTAGCAAGAAGTTCACATCTATAGAAGTTGGAGATTGTTCATACAGACTTAAGCAGTCCTACTAGGACTAGAGGATTCTATGGAGAAAGGTATTTTATGATTCTTGTTGATGATTTTACAAGAATGATGTGGATTGCATTTCTGAAAGAAAAATCTGAAGCATTTGATAAGTTTAAGGTAATTAAGAATAAAGTTGAGAATGAATCAGGAATGAGGATTAAATGTTTGAGATCTGTTAGAGGAGGAGAATTTACTTCTAAAGAGTTTAACACCTTTTGTGAAGTGAATGGCATCAAGAGATAGTTTTTAGCCCCTAGAACACCTGAACAAAATGGTATTGCAAAAAGAAGGAATAGATCAGTGACTGAAGTAGCAAGAGCTATGCTATTTGAGAGTGATTTGGCAAAGACATTTTGGAGAGAAGTAGTGAATACAATAGTATATACAATGAGCAGAGTACAAATCAGAGCAGACACATACAAGACACCTTATGAATTATGGTTTGGACATGCACCATCAGTTAAGTACTTTAGAATTTTTGGAAGAAAATGTTATATTAAGAGAGATGATGATATAGGAAAGTTTGATCCTAGAAGTGATGAAGGGATTTTTCTTGGATATTCTTTGAAAAGAAAAGCTTATAGATGTTACAATAAGAGAACTAAGACTATTGTTGAAAGTGAAAATGTGAAAGTTGATGAGAATTTTAAAATTTAGGAAAGAGTGCTCGATTATGAGTCTGATGAAGGAACTAAACCTTAGCCTAATATTGAAACTACTGAACAATTTTTTGAGACTGACAGTGAATTGTTGAATGAAAGTTGTGTTGAAGAAAATAGAGAAGAATCTATAGTTGAGACAAGATCTGAGACTATGACACCTAACAGGTATATTTCAAGACATCATCCTATTGAGAAAGTTATTAGAAGTTTGGACAAAGGAGTTATGACTAGAAAGAAGGTACATTTATGTTTGATTTCCCAAATTGAACCTAAATCTACTAGTGAAGCTTGTGAAGATGAATATTGGATTAATGCTATAAAGGAAGAAGTAGATCAGATTGAGAAGAACAAGACATGGGAATTGGTCCCCAGACCTAAAGACAAGAGTGTGATTGGAAGTAAATGGGTATTCAAAAACAAGATGAATGAACAAGGAGAAGTAGTAAGAAACAAAGCAAGATTGGTATGTAAGGGATACTCGCAGCAAGAAAGAATTGACTATGAAGAAATCTTTGCCCCCATGGCAAGACTTGAAGTAGTAAGAATGTTTTTGGCTTATGCAGCATTTAAGAAATTCAAAGTGTATTAGATGGATGTGAAGTTAGCATTTATAAATGGTGAATTGGAAGAAGAAGTTTACATTGAGCGGCCTGAAGGTTTTCCTTTGACTCAAGAAGGAGACATGGCATGTAAACTAAAGAAAGCATTGTATGGACTAAAGCAAGCACCTAGAACATGGTATGCTAGATCGGATAAGTATTTGTTGAAATTTGGATTTACAAAAGGAATAGCTGATAGTAACTTGTACATAAAAGAAATTGAGAATGGATTGTTAGTTATAGTTATTTTTGTTGATGACATTATTTTTGGAGGAGAAGATGAAGCTAGGGACAAATTTGCTGATGAAATGAAGATAGAATTTGAAATGAGTATGATTGGAGAAATGAAATACTTTTTGGGATTACAGATGACACAAAACAAAGATGGTATCTTTGTAAGTCAGACAAAGTACTTTAATGATTTGTTGAAGAGATTTGGTATGAAAAATTGTAAACCAGTTGGAACACCTATGGTTACAAGACATAAAGTATCTAGTAAAGATGAAACTCTAGCAGTTGAGTAGAAGAAATACAGATCCATGATTGGTGGTTTGCATTATTTGACACACACTAGATCTAATATAGCACATTCAGTTGGAATGGTAGTAAGATTTCAAGTTGAACCTAGAGAGTCACATTATGTAGTAGTGAAGAGGATACTGAGATATCTTAGAGGCACAATGGACTATGGATTGTGGTATGAAAATTTTGATGATTTTACCCTATGTGCATATATTGATGCTGATTGGGGAGGCAGCGTTGATGATAAGAAAAGAACCAGTGGAGAAGCCTTTTTTCTTGGAGGAAGATTAGTTTCTTGGTTAAGCAAAAAGTAGAATTGTATTTCATAGAGTACAGTAGAAGTAGAATATGTAGAAGTAGCAAACAATTGTAACTAGATAATTTGGATGAAGAAAATGCTAAAGTATATTGGAATTAAGTTTGATAAGCCCATTGTCATAGATTGTGACAATACCAATACAGTTAGTATGTCTAAGAATCCTGTATTGCATTCTAAGACTATTATAT
This sequence comes from Chamaecyparis obtusa, assembly GCA_027943335.1. Classification (NCBI taxonomy): domain Eukaryota; kingdom Viridiplantae; phylum Streptophyta; class Pinopsida; order Cupressales; family Cupressaceae; genus Chamaecyparis; species Chamaecyparis obtusa. Next base: position 860,299 of record BSBK01000808.1, on the reverse strand, counting down.
AGAGATCAAGTATCATGTTGTAAGAGAGAAAGTTGAAGATAAAGAAGTTAGATTGGAGTACATTAGCACAAAGGAATAGATAGCAGACATATTTACTAAGCCCTTGTCGAAGGATACATTTGAGTATCTAAGAGGTATGCTTAGGGTTATGCCCCAACCTACTCTTAAGTAAAGATGCAGATGGTTGCATCCGTCCAGTGGTTCATACACCTATCTTTCTTCTAGATTGGATGTTGGTACCTCCTCTATGGGGGAGTATGTGTATCTGAGCTGAGTCATGAGGAATCTTGTGAATATATTTTTTGAACAGTGTCTTTTGACATTGAGCTATTTTTTGACATAGTGATGGAATTTCTGTCATTGATGTCAATGGGGGAGAGAATCATGAAAAACATTGAGGAACTACATTTGTTGGAGAGACTGAATAGGAAAATGAAGCAAGATTTGATTAATGAAGAGCAGCAGAGCAGTTGAGTAGCAGTGATTGGATTTTTGGAACATTGGGTGTTTTTCATCTATGTTGCCATCAATGCCAATGGGGGAGATTGTTAGGAATGAATGCTTGATGATTGGTAGTCATTCTGTAGCAGTGGTTGTTGCATTCATGACTATGATTGTCATTGATGTCAACATAGTGATATTCTGGAGTTTAGTAGAGTAGCAAGCACAATTTTGTTTTGCATACCTGGGATATTGTAGTTGGGATTATGTGAAATTGATGGTATGTTCTTTTATGTGTTATTAACCTATGGTTAAGGGCACAAAAATAAATTCATTCATTGATGAAAGTTATAAGCATTCTGGTGGAAGCAATATTCTAGCAATGTTCCTGAGTAGCAGTTTTTGGTAATTGAAGGATATCTCCTAATCAGGATGGAATCTAATTCTATGAAATTAAAGGGAAGTTTGAGACTCATTGGTGGTGATGTGGTTCATATCACAAACTTTGAGGTCACATGATTGGAAAGTTATTGTATCTAGAAGATGACAGTTTTATGTGATTTTTGATGTAGCATGTTGAAATTATTATTTTGTATTTGAATGCGAAATCATTTGTAATTATTTGAGTGTGGTATAAAGGAATGAATGTTTTCCTTTATTTTAAGTGGATTTTAATAGTTGTGATATGAAATTGTGAAAGTTGTGATGCAAATGTATGCATGAGGTGAAGAAAAGAGCTAATTCAGTGATGAAGGAAGACTTGTGAAGTACAGAGATCTAGATTTGTGATCTTGTGTAGAAGAGAGTGTGGTTTTTGGCATAGTGTGAAGGAGGTAACATATTTCATATTATTGTGTTGAATAATCCTTAGATTTTTTGGATAGTGAGTTCAGAGATCTTGCCTTGAAGCTGTTTGGGCAGTGGGTCCTTCTATCTTCCATAACTCTTAATCGGGTTAGAATCTTTTAACAGGGATTCAAAATCTCCTAATAGAGATTCATATGTATTGAATGTATTTCATAAGACTCCTAATAGGGTCCATCCTCTCACATGGAACTTTCATATTAGTGCATCATTTTATGGGCATCATTCCCACCGAGGTTTACTCTTTGATCAAGAGGTTCCCTAGTTAACATATCTTGTGTCATTGTGTCATTGTGTATGATTATCTTTCTATGGTTGGTTACTACATTGATTATATGGTTTAAAGCTATTGAAGTTGATGTTGAAGATGATATATGGTTTAATTATTTGATACCTAATTCACCCCCCCATCTCAATTATCTTGGGGATCTTTACTTTCTAACAGACTTATGAATCTCTTTCTCCATATCTAAAATCTTTTTTTTCTTACTTTTCTTTCTTTCCAGAGGAAACACAAATATATTTTTCTAGACAAATAGATGGTACACAGATCAAACAGGAATACTTGATATACTTGTGGATAGTTGAAGGGTTAATTCCACAAGAAAAGGACATAGAATAGTATGATATTGGGTTGACTTACTTACAACAACTTTAAAATCTATGTTTGTTGGAATTAGATAGAGATCAAGCTTGGTACACCATTCATGACTTGTTTCTCAATTTGGTTATTAATATAAGTAGAAAAAATAAGTGTGAGTTTGATCTTCTAGTGAAGAAAACAAGCTTCCACAAGTTTCTACTATATAAAAAAGGTATAACTATTAATTCAATTTTAAAAATCTCTCTTCATCAGCAATGTTTTCTCCATACTGTCTCATTCTCTCAGAATCTAGATATTACAAGGATTGTATAACACTTGGTTGATCATCTTAGAGTAGTCTGGTTTCTTCACTTGAGTGGTACTACCATTTCTAAACTGTCTAAATGTGTTGGGAAATTAAAGCTTATAAAGGTTCTCAATTTATCTCAAGAGAAGATCAGAGAGGTTCCAAATTGTGTTAGAAGACTGAAGAGTCTTCAATTTTTGGATGTTTCTAGATGCAGTTCTTCATAGTGTATACTTGATTAGATAGATGAGCTCAAATTTATTTCTCATCTTGATCTATTCTACTAGTTAGAACTTTGTATCAGTAAAATACCCTAAGGGAATATCGAATCTCTTGAGTCTAAGGACAATGAGATCAAGATTCTGCACACTCTATAGTGAAGGGAATGAATTCTTGAATCTTAAAGATGTCAGCAATTTGATTAATCTGTGGGAAATAATTTTTTCTTTAAGAGATGAATAAGGGTTGAAAGTGTAGAAGATGGCATCCTTGAGGGTGTGGTGATAATGAGAATTATTGTAGTACTTAATGACATTCCTACAAGGGAAGGTGACATAGAAGAATCCAATCTTCTAGTATTCCTAGAAAAAATGAATGTTATGAAATATTTTCAACAAATTTAACTTGTTTTTTTTGGTGCCAAGTTGGATATGTGGTTTGGTGAATTTGAAAAAACTTACATTACATGACTATCATGGTTATTTTTCATTGCAAAACATGCCCAACTTACAAACATTGGTTTAGGTCGAAGATTCAAGATGTATAGAATTTCCAATGGGGTATGGAGAGAGTGAGGGATTTCTTAAGTTAGTAAGGATGAATATTTTTGGGTTCCCCCTATTGGAATATTGTTGAGAATTTTACAATTTGGTACTTGGGTGTGTTGACATTAATGTTTTGTCATTGATGTCAACATACTAATTGTTGTTTCAAACATTGTGTTCAATGAAGAGGATTTCAATTGATCAAATGATATGTTGAAGATCTTGAGTTGCAATTGTAATGTATTGTTCAAAAGTTTATGTAGTTTTTCTACAAAGGTTAGCAAATGTTTAAGTGACAGTTTGAGTGAAGTATGATCGAGTTGCTGGTTGCTAATATTATAGTTTTCCTATGTACAATGGATGAGTATTTGGTTTGGTATGTCTTGGATTTGATTTTTTAGATTTTTTGAAGCTTGTGGTTACATGGTTCCTTATCATTGTGTTCACACCTAGTGTTGTTCATGATTCAGAGTACAGAAAGCTATATTTGATTATGTCAGAGTTCATTATTTTAGTATTCTTGTTAATGATTAGAGATGAAGATGAGCCTAGATTTTGAATTGAAGATGATGGAAATTTTTTAGATGGTATTCATGCTTCTTCTTGGTGTTCTTGGATTGTGTGATGATCATGTTGTTGGTCCGCATTGGTTGAGGTGATCAAATTTTTTATTTTAGTAGCATGTTGGTGTTTCTACATTTAGGTCATAGCGGACTTGATGGAGTAACATGTTGCGATTATTGATGCTCCCTTGGAAAAACACAATTGTGTTCATGGTTGAAGATTTGGGTCCTATCTAAGTCCTGACTGACTTTATTTGGATATCTTTGGAGATTGAGCATAATGTTTATATATTTTATAGTTAATGGTGTAATTAAATATTACTAATTACACTTAATGTTAGCTAGGATAATGCATAGCATCATAGTTTTTCATTGAGATTGTTAGAAATAGGAAATGCTGAGAGGGGGGGGGGGGTGAATCAGTATTTCAAAAACTTTTTCCCACTTATGGATATTATAAATTACTTTACAGCATATGAAGATAATCAAACTAATTAACAAATACAGCACACCATAAAGAGAACTCATAACACATCTTTTGTTCTCGAGGAAACCCTGGCCAAGGGAAAACCTCAGTGGGGATGGTACCCACAAATGATCACTAATCAAAAGTATCCTATTAGAGATGTTGTGACCCTGTTAGGAGCCAATTTACAATCATATAGTAGATCTATCTTGGTTAAAGAAATTTAGGCCCTGTTAAAAGTCTTAACCCTGTTAGAGGTTATAAGTACAAAATCTGATCACCAGATGAGCCCATTGCCCAAATAGGTAATATAAACTTTCTGACTAATTACAATAATGCCTGATTACAACTTCACATACATAGCCTTTTACCACTATCACAAATTATATCAACTTTACAACTTCACATACAAGCTCACAAGTTTTTCACAAGGTTACCAAAAGGTACATTACAAGGTACAATTCAACTACCTTTATACAAGATACAAAGATATAATCTTTCTTTTCAGATTACACATCATATTCACATCATATGTCACCCCTCAATATCATAAAAAAATAATTCCTTAAACTTTTATCCAATTTTGTCCTGTTTCCAGCTCTGTCGGCTTACAAACTGTCATTGGTAAACTTAGAATATATTCATCTGTACAACTCCAAACTTTATGTGCATTGAGATGGAGTATCCTCATACTCTATAGATGCTTTAGTTAATTGTGCAAACAAAAATATCATCACATTGAATGTTGCCAACAAAATCTTTCTCGGGTGCTCTGTCAGGATCTCTGAGACTGAACTTAGACAAATTCATCTTGCGCTCTGGACTGCAATCATATGTTTCCATAATGACAACATCTATGCACTCACATTAGCCAAATTTCCAACAATCTCCCCCTTTGTCATTAATGGCAATATATGAGAAAATTGGCTAAGTGTGCATTCAAAACTTAAAAAATTTATCAAAAGCTGACTGTGAAAATTGTGTTGATAGGTGTTGCTGGCCAAAAAAACATATACAAAGCATACTATACTCCATAGCTCCCCCTATGAGTATCCTTCCTCAAAAATTATATATACAAAGACAATTTTCTATCTAACTCTCCCCCTTTGACAGCAATGAGAAAGATGGAGTCCAAAATTTCAAAAATTTATTACCTTGACAAAAATTTACCTATTGTAAAGCCCGTAGACTTGCAATACAATCAGAAAAATCTGATTTCCATGCCTCAAAGTCTTTCTCCCATATCTTCTTCATTGAATTTTCTACACTAAGGTACTTAGTCCATAAGCTGCAATCTGACATGCCTGAAGGGAGTCGAAACTAAATTTCTCATAAGATGCCTTAGCCTTAAGACATTCCTCAATCTGCTCTTCTATGATAGAGATCTTAATAGAGACATGCTCTCTTAAGATACCTATTCTATTCACTCTCATTTCTCTTTTTGCATATAAGACTCTTAGTTCATTTTTCTTCTGTCTAACTTTCTTTTCCACTAAAATTATCTTTACATTTGGGTTTGAAAGAATGTTTGTTTCTGCAAAAATTTCTTCCTCTTTTTCTTTGATCTTCTTGTCTTCAGTCATTGTGACTAACTTTACACACTGAATATACAAACTCTTCCTAACTTCCAAGAGTTTCGTCAAATTCTTAATGCTTACATTTAAATTGACAATATCATTTTTTATGTTTACACTTATACTTTGAAGAGCTTCAGCCTCATAGGCTGCCTGTGCCTTGATTCTAGCAATATCTTTCAAGTTAGAAAATTCTGAAACAAATGCATTCATCACCATGCTTGCTTTCTCATTTGGATCAGACTCAAAAACCTTAGAACTGATTACGCTTTCTAACTTTTTAGTTAGTTCTAATACTTTTCCTTCTAAGTTCTTCACTTTCTTATTCTTTCCAATGATCTTATTTAAAGATGAAATCATATTTAGTTGATCATCATCATCTACATATTTTCCAAATTCATCAAAGATAGAACTTACTTGCCTCTTCTTTGGTATAATAGTATCACTATCCTTGGCAATCGTAACTTCTATGATTGAGGGTGCACTAGGGGTAGTGACCTCACTAAGAATTTTCTTTCCTTTATCTTTCTTCTCCTTCTCTGCTTGCTCTACTTCCTCTGTCTGAACTAATGGTTCTGCTATCTCTGTCTCTGTAATTTCTGCTTGCTCTGCATAGGCCAAATTGTCAACAATGTTCCCAAGTTCACTGAATACTGCATCATCAGACTCAAGGGTTACTTTCACTCCTTCAACAACCATAGATTCTTTTCTTATATCAATGTGTGAAGAAGATGGAACTTCTTCAACATCAACAACTTGTTCTTGAACTTTCTTCATAGAAGCTGATTCTTTTTGTGCCTTATCAATAGATTGCTTCCCTGCAACAATGTCTGCTAATACTCAGGTTACTGCCTGTTCTATTTCCTTCTTGACTTCCTCATACTTGCCTCCCATAATCATAATAGTTCTTTTCTTTGTTCTCAAAAGTGTTCCCAAAGGTGCAAGTAGCCTCTTTATGTGATCATCATCAGAATCTTCACAAAAAGTTCTCAGAACATTTTCTCTCATCTTCATGTCTTCTTCCTGTGCTCTCTGGTTTCTTTTCACCAATTTGTTATAAAGATCATCAGGGATCTTTCCTCTAATGGAGTCAAAATTTTTGTCAGACTGAACTAAATCTGCAACTATAGCATTCTCAATGTTCAACTTGTTAGAATTGTTATACAAATCATAATATTTATTCATTTGCTGCTAAAATGCAAAAAAGTCAATTTTCTAGCTCTGCAACAGTAAATATTTTTGTGACCTCGCAAAACTTCATAAAACTTTTTGTGCACTTAACCAGAGCATTAGTACATCATAACAAATCTACATCTAACTGCGCAAAACTTAATTCATTCAAAATTTAAATCTACACTAAATCTAAGTTCCTAAAATACTGAAAATAATAGAGTTTAAGTACTCAAAGATGAATTAGGTAAAGATTCAACGTTACCATCACATACATTACCTTTTTGACTGCTTTCTACACTGAATAGACTTGCTTGATCTTTAGCTTCAACAAATTTCACTTCATGTTCATTATTACAACATCTTTTCTCTGTGTTTCCTGCATTTTCATTCCTTCTTCCAAGGTTTCTAGGTTTAGGGTTTTGATTATACCTTGCATTGTTCATTATAAAAAATCTTTTTGTATGTCCAATCTTGTTGCAAATCTGACAAATTATTCCATTTGATACAAATCTAGGTCCTTGCTGATTCAATTGAGTTCTACAATTTCTAGCAATGTGTCCAACTTTGTTGCATCTATAACAAACTATCCTATTTCCTTTTCTCATGCTTTCAGATGTTCTTTGATCTGCAATGTTAGTATTCCTAGACATTCTATTGTAATGATTTTCAATAACCTTAGTATTCTTACATTCAATAGCTCTATGTCCAAATCTATGACAATCATAACAATATCCATTAAGAGGTTTAAATTGCTTACTATTACAATCCTTCTTCATGTGTCCAATAGTATTACATGTAAAACATCTACCTTTAAATTCTTTTTGCATACCTTTTGATGATTCTTCTTGTTTCAAAGGTTCTTCTTGATTTGATGATTCTCCTTCTTCTTTAGGTGCAACTTCTTCTTGTTTAGATAGATCTTTAAGTTTGTTCATGTCTGATTTTGTCTTGTCAACTTCAGGAGCCACTAGATCTGACTTTTTGCTTTCAGAAAATATATTGTATCCAAGACCAGTCTTATCATAAGATGGTTTTCCATAAGCTATCTTCTCATTGATCTTCTCACTGTTAGAATATAACCTCTCAAGTTGTTGCTTTGATTGAGTCAATTCACCTTTCACTATCTTCTTGTACTTATCAAGTTCATCATACTCCATTTTGACTTTATCATATTCAGAGCTCATCTTTTCAAGTTTAGTCTTCAGATCTTCATTTTCATTTTTCAAATTTTCATTTTTAGATCCCAGATTCTCATTCCCATCTCTCATACTAAGCTTCAAATTTTCTATCTTTAATTCATGCTTAAGAATCACATTTTGTTTTTCTAGATCATCACAATTTTCAATAAGTACTTCAGTTTCTTTTTCAGATTTCAAATCTTTGATCTTACCTTTCAATTTATCAATAAGATCTTTTGCATCTTCATATTTTCTTTTGTAAGAATTTCTTTCTTCAGTAAGCAAATCAATCTGCTCAAGTGCTTCTTCAAGATTCTTCTACAACTGATCCATATCCATAGAGATCTTACTCAAGCTGTTAAGCCTTCCTTCCTTCTGAGTAACTGTGCTCTGATACCAATTGTTAGAAATAGGAAATACTGAGAGGGGGGGTGAGTCAGTATTTCAGAAACTTTTGTCCACTTATGGATATTATAAATTACTTTACAGCATATGAAGATAATGAAACTAATTAACAAATACAACACAACATAAAGAGAACTCATAACACATCTTTTGTTCTCGAGGAAACCCTGGCCAAGGGAAAACCCCAGTGGGGATGGTACCCACAAATGATCACTAATCAAAAGTATCCTATTAGGGATGTTGTGACCCTATTAGGAGCCAATTTACAATCATATAGTAGATCTATCCTAGTTAAAGGACTTTAGGCCTTGTTAAAAGCCTTAACCCTATTAGAGGTTATAAGTACAAAATCTGATCACTAGATGAGCCCACTGCCCAAATAGGTAACACAAACTTTCTGACTGATTAAAATAGTTCCTGATTACAACTTTGCATACATAGCCTTTTACTGCTATCACAAATTATATCAACTTTACAACTTCGCATACAAGTTCACAAGTTTTTCACAAGGTTACCAAAAGGTACATTACAAGGTGCAATTCAACTACCTTTATACAAGATACAAACATATAATCTTTCTTGTTGGCTTACACATCATATTCACATCATATGTCATCCCTCAATATCATAAAAAAATAATTCCTTAAACTTTTATCCAATTTTGTCCTGTTTCCAGCTCTGTCGGCTTACAAACTGTCATCAGTAAACTTAGAATATCTTTGTCCGTACAACTCCAAACTTTATGCACACTGAGATGGAGTATACTCATACTCTATAGATGCTTCAGTTAATTGTACAAACAAAAATATCATCACAGTGAATGTCACCAACAAAATCTTTCTTGGGTGCTATGTTAGGATCTTTGAGACTGAACTTAGACAAATTCATCTTGCGCTCTCAAACCAAAACAGATCATGACTTGTACTCTTGACTACAATCATATGTTGCCATAATGACAACATCTATGCACTTACATTAGCCAAATTTCCAACAGAGACACCTAGGAGTTTGCACCTCAATTAAGCACATGGTGTAGGAAAAATTCCACTTTAGGTGTGAGATCCACCTTGAGTGCACATATCACATTATCATCCTAATCCTATGACACATACTTCATTTCATAATGGAGGATGATCCACATTTGATAGAAATGTCATTATACCTTTTATAGGTGATAGTCTATCAGCTCCTTATCATTCTCTCTTATCACCTTTACTATATAAGGAGGCCTATTATGTACATTTTACTCAATTCATTAAATCAATTCAATCATTCAATTCTTGCATCATTAATAAAAGTATATTCTTGTTCATATCATCTCTCTTGCATTTGTGATATTCTTTAACCTCTTGACCCTTATTTCAGTCTTTTCTATTTGCAAATTCTTACATGGTATCAGAGCCATTAGAGCATTTTTATTAGCCTATTTGGAGAGATCTTGGTACAAGCATTGAGGCCCATATTTCAAATCTGAAGGCCAAGATCTTGTGCAAGCATTTTGAATCAGATCTAACCTCACCATTACATCTGGGAAGCCTTTTTGGTGAAATTTGACTATAAATTTGTCCATATTCGACAAAAGTCAAAATCAAGGCAATTTTTTTTGTAAATCAAGCTGTACGGCCCAATCTACACCTTTGCGGTATGATTTGAAAAGTGCATTGGTACAACCAATTTTTATTTGACTGATAGAATGTAGTGTGACATCAACATTCAAACAACCGGTTAATAGTCAAATTATGCAAGATCTTCTAGCTGATGTCAATAGTCAATGTGGGCACAACTTACTGGACCAACTGAGTAATACAACCTGATAGCATCCACAAGATGGCTCTTTATTTTTTTACCTCTTGACCCTCTTATAAAAAGAGCTTGCATTGCCCTCGCGTGATGAATGTAGGATTAAATCTCATCAGTCGCCACCGAAGAAGCAGTTTCCACCACCACTGCTAAGCTTTGCCGCCTCCGCCATGTGGTGCTATGTCAGCCACCCATGCAACCACATTCAATCTACATGTCAGTAAATACCCACACAAAAATCCTATCTAGTGATCAAGATACGTCACTGGTCAACCGAGCAACGTCAAATGCCATCGCGACATAATCCATAGTGGACATGTGGTACCAAGGCCACATCACTAGGTGACATCACCATAATGATATCAACAACATAGTTAGTGTAAATAAAGCCCATGCCATTGGCCACATCAGTGCCATGTTAATAAAGGGGCCAATTTTTTGCCATGTGACCCGTTGCATAAGCCTAAAATTGACAGTCATCTAGACATCAAAACAAAGTAGACTTGTAGTTTACAGTGATAACCATATGACCATCAAATTCAACCCAATTTTTTTTTACATTAGCAAGGGTTTGATTTTTTCTACCTTCACGATTGGAGTTTTTTAATTTGTAATCTAATTTCAAAGGGCCATATCTTTCTCATATTTTCTCCTTTTTAAGCTTTTTTTTTAATATTTTGGGTACAATTTCCTAATGTTTCCAGTGGTAGAGTTATTTTTACAATATGCTAGCTAGATTAATTAGAAATTACAAATTTTCATGACTATTCCTAACTGTTCCTCAATTCTACAACTTCCGATGCTTTGTTTGGGGACATTCAATAACATTTTGAGGTGATTTTGTTTCTAAAGTGCATGATTTTTTGTCTACTTTCTATATCTATAATCAGATTTTAGTGATTTTGGGTAGATATATCACTTTTATAAATAGGTCATTTTGGGGCTATATTTGCACTTGGTTAATCCTTGGATTTCAATTGTCTAATTTGCATCAATCATTTGAAGGATTTATAATTGTTTATCAGTCATTATTTGGTTGTATTATGGATAGTTCAAAGGTCAAAATCCTAATTCCATATAACTACCATGAATGGAAAGAATATTTATGTGATCACTTGTTGAGTATTGGATTGCTTAGAATGACTCTTAGGTTTGATCAAGAACCAGCTATAGGTGTTACAAAAAGGAGAAAATGATTTGATTGAAGGGATAGAGCACTTGGCTCTCTTAGATCATCCATCTCTCAAAATTATCTATTTCATATTGCATCTTGCACACATCCTCACGATGATTGGGTCATATTGGAGGGACTCTTTAATAAACCGGATAGAATGAGAAAATTAAGATTAGAGAATGATCTCATAGGTCTAAATCTTAATTATTTTGACAATATTCATGACTTTTTATCTAAGTTCAATTCTATTAGATTGGAGATTTCTTCTTGTGGCATTACTAAAAGGGATGAACAATTGATATTTTCTATTTTTTCCAAGCTAGGTCTTGAATATTCAATCTTTATTTCTGCATTCTATGCTACTACATATTCTCTTGATAGTGCATACAAATTTCCTTCTCTTGATGAATTTGTAGCTCAACTCACAAGGGAACAAGAAAAGTTGGCACACATGGGTCAATGGAAGCCTTCAACACATCATGCATTGATTGCAAATGAATCCACTTCAAATGCTTCTAATGGAAAAGGAAAGAAGAAACATAAAGATCCTAAGCCTCATGAAAAAGGTAATGAATCTCCTTCAAAACATGCTTTTGAATCCAAGTCCTCTTCAAGAGATGAATCATCTAGAAGAAAGAGGGATAAATGTGCATATTGTAAAAAGCTAGGACATGATGAGCATAAGTATTTTCACAAGAAGATTGATGAGATAAATCACATTATTCAAAATCAAAATATTAAGTTCCTCTCATCAGTGTTTACTCCTACACATTTGTAAGCTTCTACATCTCCATCATAATCAAAAGATAAAGGTAAATGACAAGCACATTTGGCTTCCACACATCCTAAGCAAGGTAAATGGCTTCTTGATTTAGGTGCATCACATCATATAAGATCTTCTATGGATATTTTTTCTTCTATTAAGCCTTGTAATTCTCCTAATATTTTGATGGGTAACAACATATACATGAGGGTTTGTGTGAAAGGTTCTATTCCTATGGGAGATGGGACATTTAATGATGTTCTTTGTGTACCTTCCTTGATCACTAATCTCCTTTATATTTACCAAATTAATCATGGGGCACAAGGTAAAATTATTGAGTTCACTCCTAATTATGTCTACATTAGGGACATGGAGACTAGAGATGTCATAGCTATGGTATTTGTTGATCACACATCACATTTTTATTCTTTTTCAAATTTTGTTGTTGATGATGATAATATTCATGATGTAAACATCCCTTTACCAAGGGATAATTATGTATGTGCGGATAACTTTGGGCACTTGAATCATTTTGTTGTTGAGATAATTATTGAGCTTTCTACTACTCCTCCTACTTCTTTAGACATGGGCTCTTTTATTCAGCAGGATGATCATAGTGCTTCAGATCTTGTAGAATGTGATGACTACTTGGATGCCTTTTCAACATTTGTTGTTGATTCTCATAATGCAGATTTGGGTGACATAGATGAGGGGGTTTCTCTTCTCTTTGATGATAGCATCATAGTTGGAGATACTTCTTCACCTTCTTTAGAAATTGTTATTCATGATTCTTCTCCTTTACTTGGTTTGTCACATGATGTGATAGATTATTTGAGCTTGGAGAGAACTATTCAGTCTTCAGAGGTGCATACATGGCAATCTTCATCTTCTTCCTCCTTCCATTTTCACATGGATTGGATTTTCAAGATCAATTGATATATCTATTTCTTTCTAAGTGGAGATATGTTTCTTGTAGGCATTGGTTAATCTTTTGTTTCCAGGTACTCTTCATCAACATGAGAGCTTTTTCATTATGGGGGGTATATCATGTCTCCAACTATCCTTCATATGGGGGGATAATTCTTTGTATATACATGATGTATATAGTTCTTGGGGGATCTTGAGTGTTAGAAATATGGAATAATGAGAGGGCGGGGGGTGAATTAGTATTCTACAAACTTTTACTTTTGCCCAATTATGGATATAATAGATTATCTTTATACTTGCAGAATAGAGTAAGCTAAAGAACATGCATAATAGTAAAGAAAATGAACTCATAACACATTATTTGTTTACAAGGAAACCCTAGCCAATGGAAAAACCTGGTGGGGATGGTACCCACAAAAATCCACTAATCAAAAGTATCATGTTAAGGATGTTGAACCCTGTTAGGAGCCTATTACATATATATAGTGTCTCAATCCTGATTAAGGGACTCTAGTCCTTCTTAGAATCCTCAACCCTACTAAGAGTTGGTAGTATAGAATCAAATGATTATAAGATGAGCCCACTACCCAAACATGTAATTTATGATAATTCCTGATTACAAAAATAGGGCAAGGTACATAACCTTATACTACTTTCTTGACTTTCACAACTTTGAATCAATATATTTTGCATACATATGTTCACCTCTTACATCTATATCATCTTTGTCATCTATTTACTTCGCATTACATATGTCTTACATTTATACAAGTTATTAAGAATAATAACTTTTACAGTTGGCTTTACTAAACATAAAGAACTTCACAAAATATATTTTAACATGTGTTGCCCAAGGGTTAACATCTAGGATGTCATCCCTTTATATGATTAAGAAATTATTTTGATAAAAAACATAATCCCTTAACTATTTACCAATTATGTCTTTTATTCTGTCCAATCGGCTTCAGCTCTGTCCCTGTAATACTATAATAACTTCTTCCGTACATGCTGTACAAACTTGCACTCTCAGGTGAGTCTTCAATATGCATCATAGTATCAATGTTCAAGTGCTCAAGCACTGAACTTACTTCTATTGACATTGCCAATCAAAACTATCTCAGGTTATACTGGGAAAATACTACTTATGCTTAGACAATTTTTCTTTGTGCTCTAACATAACTGATCTTTGACATATACGGTCTTCATGTAGATCATATGTTGCCATAATGACAACATCTAGATATCTAACTCAGCCAAATTGTGAGCAATCTCCCCCTTTGTCATTGGTGGCAACATATGAGAAAATTGGCTAAGTCTCAAAATTTCAAAAACTCAAAATTATGGTCATAGCAAAAATTATATCTTCATTATCCTTATGACTCCATATATCTTATCTATCCTCCCCCTAGGAATATACTTCGTTACCATATATATATCAATTTTTTGCTATGACTCCCCCTTTGACAACAATGACAAAAAAAGGGTGCCAAAACTGTGTTCTCAAAATTGTTTACCTTGATTCAAAATTGTAGATTTGGTAGGCTTGCAACACAATCTATAAAGTTCACTTTTATGTTCTCTATCTCCTTCTCCCATGCCTTCTTAATGGTATCTGCAACACTGAGTAGTGCACACAAACCATAAGATGTGATCTCACATGCTCAGAGATTTGCAAAGTTAAAATTTTCAAAAGATGTCTTCGATGAAAGAAATTCTTCCAACTATCCTTCAATGATACTAATCTTGATTGAAATGTGCTCTCTTAGAAGAGTGAATCTTCTCAATTTCCTATCTTTTTCATCATTAAGAATCCTTATTTCATCATTTAATTTACTGATTATTTTCCTACTATCTAGTATCTTTACATTAGGGCTAGCTAATATATTTACCTCAAACTGAATTTATGTCTCCTTTGCTCTAATCTTCTCAGTCACTTCAGATACATAGTTGATTCTTTTTGTACATTGTATATACAAATCTTTTCCTCTGTCCAAATTCCTTCTCAAATCTTTTATGCTTACATCCAAATTACTAATATCATTTCTAATATTTTGACTTATATCAAGAAACATTTTGGCCTCATAGGCTACCCGAGCCTTCACTATAGCAATATCTGTCAAATTTTTGAATTCATTGTCAAATGACTTCATCACTTCTCTGGCTTTAATTTGTGGATCTGTCTTTGTTACTTGATTGTTCACAACACTCTATAATTTCCCTATTACTTCCTACAGTAATCCTTCAAGGCTTTTCACCTTCTTTTTATTTCTAATTATCTTGTTCAGGGATGAGATCAACTCCATTTGATCAACATCATCAACTTCCTTTCCAATGTCAGCAAAAATAGATTCAATCTGTGGTTTCTTTGCTGCAATCACAGGGGTAGGACTGATTTCCACTTTTCTAGGTGTTTCTTTCTATCCTTGAATCTCTGTATTAACTTGAATTTCTATTTGTTTCTCTTCTTCTTTCCTTATTTCCTTCCTTTCCTCTTCAATTGACCTATCCTACTCTTCCAAAGCCAAATTGTCAACAATGTTCTCTAGGTGGCTAAAAGGATTTTCATCACTATTCAATGTGATGTTGGCTCCTTCCACATTCATTGATTCATCTTCAATGTTAATTAAAGGTGGTGGAGAGGGACTCTTCTGATGCTTAGCTTCCATAGCTTGTTCTGCTACACTAGACTGCTTACCAACACTTGTTGTTATTACCGTTACAACTACCTACTCAATTTCTTTATTTTTTTCCTCATAATCACCTCCCATTATCAGAATTGTTCTCCTTTTTGCCCTTAGAAGTGTACCAAGGGCTTTCATGATTTCTTTAAAGTGGTCTTCATTTATGATGTCACAGAGCTTTCTTAAAAAGTTCTCTCTGATCTTGCTATCTTCTTCATCTACTCTCTTCTTTCTATTTACCAGCTTCTTAAATAGATCATCAGGAATCTTTCCTTGAATTGTGTCAAATTTCTTGTCTTCTAGGACCATATGTCTAAAAACTACATTCTCCAAGTTTAATCTCTCTGAATAGTTATATAGATCATAATACTTGTTCATTTTTGAAAAATCTCCATCACTAATGATTTGTTCATTTAATTTTTCAATCTTAGGCTTCCACTTCTTCTTCTTAACTTCTATATCCTCATCGTCTTTTATTTTTGCTATTTTCCTTTGTATTGGGGCAACTATTGTCTTCTGTCTCTTACTTGGTTCAGTAGCTATTTCTTTTATTGTTTTCCCTGGTGGAGTGGAGGAGGATCTTGTAGACTTTCTAGTTTCTTGTTCCTTCTCAACTATCTCTACTTTTACTACATGCTACAAATTTCCAGTCTCAACTATTGATAGAGGTGGAATAGACAAAACTTCCTTTTGTCCAATATCTCTAAGTGCTGTTGCTGTATTCTTTGCAATTATGAATTGCTATTATGTCATACCTGTATCCTTTAGAATTTCCTTTATAGTACTTTCTACTCTCTTCTTAGATAGCTTTTATTCTTGAATAGACTTTGTGGAGTTGAAGTTCTCCTCATAAGTCCCAAATTTATTGCTATTTATATCTAATTGACATTTCAACAATCTATTAACATATTCTTCTGCTTCAACTTCAAAAATCACATAGCCAAGAGGGTCTATGAATTCTACTCTAGGTTCAACTGCTTCAATGTATGTAAAGTCAATGTCAACCATAAAACATACTTCATTCTTATACTTCTCAACAATAGACTGTGGAATTCTTGATCTGTTCTTCATTAAGTTGAGAAATGTTTTGATTACCAAGGTTGCACTCTAATTAACCTTGTCTATAGGGTGTCTCATATATACTTTGTTGATTCTTTCCATTGTGATCTTGTTATCCTTCCAATCTTCACCAATAGTGTATGAAAATCTTGTGAAAAAATGGAAAAACATATAAGTGATCAGGGATAAGAATCTGAATTGTGAGTTCTTTGTCTTCTTAATCTTTTCTAGGTTCTCAAATAACTGAATCCTCAAAATTTCACACATATCTAATTTCACTTTATCAACACACATCAAATAAGTTACATGAATCATACCATCTACCATGTCATCTTTTCTAGAGTTGGCACAAAACTTAGATGTTAAGATCTTGCATAGATATCTAACATCATCTTGCTGAATCTTACTGATTACTATTCCTCTACCATTGTAGAATGACTTAGTATTATCCAGTGCTATTTTTCTCATTGAATGGTCTAACTCCAGATTTAGACAAACTAGTTACATCATGAATTACATCTACTATTATATCAATCACTTTGTCATCTAACCAAAACTTTCCATTATGAATTCTGCTCAAAAATTATCTTGGTGCATTCTTCATCGTCAAATTCATATTTTAGTGAATACTTTATGATTTTTTTATCTTTCAAATGTTCAAACCCTACTTTCAATGACCTATCTTGGTTGTATAGCTTCTCATACTCCTTAGTAAAATCACTTTCATTAAGGGTTTCAAGTTTGCATCCCAAATAGCTTCTAACATTCTCTACATATAAAACTCCATCTGGTACATATGAAAATGCTAATTTAGGGTCTTCCTCCAAGGGTTCTACTAGTTCCCTTTTAATCTTAGGTTTGATTTTATCTCTTATACGGTGAATCAATGAAACATCCATATCTTCTGCAAATTCTCTAACTAGCTAATAGATTTTCTTAGTAAAATACCTTAATTCCACAATTTAGGGCTTTGTGTAGATCCGACATGAAGTTCTTTCACCAAATCCTTGCAAACTTCTTTCAATCACTGCTATTTCGATCTCCTTAACACTTGTATTCACCTTAATGATCAAACAATACCGATCATAAGCTTTTAACCTTTCAATCTCACAAGATTCTGACATCGCATTCAATTCTTTTTCCGCTTCTTTGCAAAAAGTTGTTCCTACTTTCCTGTAAAACTTAAAACTTCTTGTGAACTCACATAACTTCATATTAGCTCATGCAATCTTAACCATAGCATCATTACATCATATACCACCTTACATTAACTGTGTAAGACTCAATTCATCCTATACTAACTTCTACACTATACTAAGTTCCTATACTAATGCATTCTTTATGAATTAAGTACTTTGAGATGGGTTAGGAAGAGATTCACTCTTACCATTTGATACTTCACCTTTTTGATTAACTTCTATGCTGAATGTGTCTCCTTGATCTGTGGCTTTAACAAACTTCACTTCTTTTGAATTACTCTAGCAACCTTTTGACTGTTTCTTGCATTCTCATTTCTCCTTGTATGACTTCTAGGATTAGGGTTTCTCATATTGTTCATTCTACAAAACCTTGCTGTATGACCAAATTTGTTGCATATCTGACAAACTACTCCATTGTTTCCATATCTTGGTCTAGTCTGGTTGATTTATGATCTACAATTCTTGGTAATGTGTCCAACCTTGTTGCATTTGTAACATACTACTCCATTTCTTCTGGTCATATCTTTAATAGGTTTCTTATCTGCATAGTTAGTATCTCTAAACATTCTACTACTATTATTCTCATTAAATTTAGGCTTCCTACATTCAATAACTCTATGTCCAAAACCATGATAATTATAACAATAACCATGAAGAGGTTTAAATTTCTTACCTATACAATCTTTCTTCATATGAGCAAAAGTATTACATGCAAAACATCTACCTTTAAGTTCTCTCTTCGTACCTTCAGGTGATTCTTCTTGTTTAGGTGGTTCTTCTTATTTAGGTGTATCTTCAGATTTGTTAGCTTCATTAGATTTCTTTTCTTCTATGTTTTTAGAAACTTTCAGATCTGGTTCTTTGCTTTCTTCACTTACCTTAAATGAGTTAAATTCAAGACCAGTTTTATCATAGAATGACTTTTGATAAGACATTTATTCATCAATCTTCTCACTAGTGGAATATAGTCTTTCAAGTTGTTGCTTAGACTGAGTCAGTTCACCTTTCACTATTGTATTGTACTTTTCAAGTTCAATATATTTCAATTTGGTTTTCTCAAGTTTAGATGTCACTTTACAAAGTTTAGATTTTAGATCTTCTTTCTCAGATTTTAGATTTTCATTCTTAGATTTCAGATTTGCATCATTCTTGCTGTTTCCATCTTTCAAACTCAACTTCAGATTTACTATCTATAATTCATGTTTAAGGATCTCATTTTATTTTTCTAGATTATCATCACAATCTTCAATTTGAATTGTAGATTCCTTCTCTAATTTTAGTTCTTCCAACTTCTTTTTTATCTTTTCAATGAGGTTCTTTACATCATCATATTTTCCTTTTAGAGTATCTCTTTCTTCGGTAAGTATATCAATCTGTTCAAGAGCTTCTTCAAGATTCTTCTCTAGCTGATCTATATCCATAGAGATCTTACTAAAACTACTAGGCTTTCTTTGAATAATTCTTTTCTGAGTAACTAAGCTCAAATACCAATTGTTAGAAATATGGAATACTGAGAGGGGAGGGGGGTGAATCAGTATTCTACAAACTTTTACTTTTTCCCAATTATGGATATAACAGATTATCTTTATACTTGTATAATAGAGGAAACTAAAGAACATGCATAATAGTAAAGCAAATGAACTCATAACACATTATTTGTTCTCAAGGAAACCCTGGCCAAGGGAAAACCCCAGTGGGGATGGTACCCATGAAGATCCACTAATCAAAAGTATCCTGTTAAGGATGTTGACCCTATTACGAGCCTATTACATATATACAGTGTCTTAGTTCTGATTAAGGGACTGTAGGTCTTGTTAGAAGCCTCAACCCTGCTAAGAGTTGGTAGTACATAATCAAATGATTACAAGATGAGCCCACTACCCAAACATGTAATTTACAATAATTCTTGATTTCAAAAATAGGGCAAGGTACATAACCTTATACTGCTTGCTTGAATTTCACAGCTTCACATCAATATCTTTTGCATACATATGTTCACCTCTTACATCTATATCATCTTTGTCATCTATATACTTCGCATTACACATGTCTTACATTTATACAAGTTATTAGGAATAATAACTTTTACAGTTGGCTTTACTAAACATAAAGCACTTTACAAAATATATTTTAACATGCGCTGCCCAAGGGTTAACACCTAGGATGCCATCCCTTTATATGATTAAGACATTTTTTTGATAAACAAAATAATCCCTTAACTATTTACCAATTATGTCTTTTATTCTATCTAGTCGGGTTCAGCTCTGTTCCTGCAATACTACAATAACTTCTTCCGTACATGCCATACAGACTTGCGTAATTAGGTGAGTCTTCAATATGCATCATAGTATCCATGTTCAAGTTTGCAAGCACTGAACTTACTTCTATCGACATAGCAAATTAAAATTGTCTTAGGTTATACTGGGAAAATACTGCTTATACTTAGACAATTTTTCTCTGTGCTTTGACATATCTGATCTCTGACATATGAGGTCTTCATGTAGATCATATGTCTCCATAATGACAATATCTAGATATCTAACTCAGCCAAATTGAAAAAATTTAGTACTCTATCCATTTAGATAACAAAGAGAGGGGTGAATCAGTTAACTCCAGTTATCCTAGAGTCCCAAATACTCCTAGATGTATGAAACAATTCTTTCAAACCAATTAATCAACTTGGTAAAACTTTAACTGTGCCTTTTTGTTCATTAATTGAATACTAGTAAATTATCTAGTGCATATAATGATCCAACCAATAATTATAATTTTTAAAGAAAAATAATAAATAATGAAATCCATACACATATAACACTTTGATTTTTAAAATGGAAACACTGTTAGGGAAAAATCCACTTCGGACCAGTACCCAGAAATATATTCACTCTTATGTTCAGTGAGCTTGGTTCAGAGCCAACCCTGTGAAAGGTTATAATAACATATTGTAAGGTGTGATTTGGTTAGAGGATTTATCACTAACAATTCTGTGTGACCAAAGATTCAGTATGGTGGCAACATTAAAACAATCAACATTTATTCAATATCATAATAAAATATAAAGTTTGTTAAGTCCCACTCAATTAAGAGATTTATTTGTAGTAATGGTTAGAATGAAACAATAAATGATCTAATTCAAATACAACTTTCTTTTGCAGATTTTAAGATCTATGTTAAGCTCAAAATACCTCTGGCCAATATACTCAATTCAATTTCTTTGTATCCTGCAACTCTATTCTGCTCGGTTAATTCTGTTCTCTAATCTCGGTGTTGTCTATAGTTTTTCTCAATTCTATCTTCAACCTATTTGACTAGCTTAGCATGAATGCAATCTTCTCACGTGCATTCCATAATTAATTATGAATCTCTCGTCTCTTTTCATAGACATAATAAATCATTTTCTTTTCAGCCATAGATTTTTCCTCTTAATTTTCACCATTGATTTTCCCGCTTTAACCTTCCTCAAACTTGTGTTTGTAACACATTTCATTCTCCATCAGCCAATCATCCTTAAATTTTATCAGCCATTTTATCATCATAACAAACTTTATCTTTAACCTCAGAATCATCCATAATTGTCTAGCTCTTCATCTTTAGTCAACAATGATATGTTCCATTTATTTCTTTCACTCGGTCAATACCATGATCTTTTGGTGACTTCTTACTCGGTTAACATTATACTCGGTATACACTACACTTTCTTGGTGTACACTTTTCTCAACTCGGTGTATACTAAGTTTTTCATTTACTAACCATATAAACTTGTTCATCCTTGATCTTCAATCCATAACAAAATTATGTAATACAGTCAAATCACTAACATAATGTCACATACTCATCAATAAGTTACCCAATGAATACCATATCCATATCTTTCGCAAACATCCTATCTTCATGTAAATATCTCATTCCTTCACTATTATTTCCTTCATATATTTGTAACTATCATGATAAGTACTGTCAAAACTGTTAGGAATGGGAACACTGAGAGGGCGGGGGGGGGGGGGGGGGGGGGGGTGGGTGAATCAGTGTTCATTGTATTTTATCTTTTTACTTTATTCTTTAAACTAAAATTGAATACTTAAATAATGAAATGAACATCAACATAAACATGTGTTGGAAAATAGATTTGTCTTCCTCTTTTTAAATGAGAATAAATAAAGACTCTATGTTTTTGAGGACAAACTATTCATCAACAGTTGGGTAAGCACAAAAAATTGTTTCCCTCTGAATTCTTAAGGTACAAATCCCTTGTAGGATATTCAAGGAATTATCAACAATAAAATAAACTCACACACCTTTAACCTGAAAGTGAAGAAGGATCACTCACATACTCTTGGGTATGGAGGTGATTTATAGAATTAACAGCTAAATGAATTAACTATGAGGATATCTGAGATCTACCTAATGCTTCTAAAAAATACAATCTATGAGATAATTTAAGGAAAATAAACTAGAAGGAAATCAGAAGTAATTGAATATGAATAATACATGCACAGATTCAAATATACGAATTTCCAAAGAAATCAATATATTCCAGATTTGATTCAAAGATCGAAATCATACTATGCATCCATGTATTCATAAAGGTCAGATCAAAGTATAATCCAAAAATTAGTCACTAGCTGTTTCAAAAAATAAAGTCTATGCAATCTATCTATTCAAAAAGAAGGTATATCCCTACCTCTATTATCTATATCTATTTTCTAACCCTTTTTTAGTCTAATGCACCAGCATTAATAGTTTCATGTCTGAGAAAGCCTCCAGAAAAACCCAGCTTCTCGGACAACAGAAAATAAACCACTTAAAACCAGTCAAGCAAAAAAAAAAGAGTTTTAATGTATGTGTCACTTAAAACACAAAGCCAGGAAAAACTGTCTTGAGAACTATGAGCTCCTCCCAGGTTCATCTAACATGGCAGTCTGCACAATTTTCCATGACCAAAATACATTCACCAACTTCTGGGCTGGCTAGATATGTAAATTCTTTAAACCTGTCAGCTTCGCTCAAGTTTTATTCTTCTCCCACCTCATCTCCTTGATCCTCTCTGCTTGTTTTGTTAACTGCCCCCTGTTTAATAGCAACTTGGACTCCATGTTGGCAATTTTGGTGAGGTCTTGAATCATTAATGCTTCACTTTCCCCGAGGGCATGCATGGTCTTAGTGAAGACCTTAACCATAGCATCTACATCCCTGTTACCTTCATCAATTTGTAGAATTCTTGAGGGGTTCACTATTTTAATATCTTTGAGAGCATCCACGTGCATAGCCAGGACCTCCTTTTCCATTGCCTTGGCTTGGGAGATCACGGCTTTGAACAGTGTATTATTCCAACTGAAGTTTTGTTTCAAAATGAAGAGCATATATGGATCAACCAGCTTCATAATATTTTTAGCCAAAAACTTAGTCACACCATAGGTCTCTATTTCCTGAACCTAAAATACAATTTCATCACACTTTGCTTCTTCTGTCTCCTAGTTTGGAACCAGCATTTGAATCTCACCAAGTAACCCCTCTCCATCCAAACAGGTAGAAATGAACTCATAGATGAAGGTACTTCCTTTAGTTACAATGCTATTTATTCAGGATTTCACAACCTCCATTAGAGCCCTACCTTGTTGCATTTGTTTCACCAGTTTTTGATTCTCAACTGAATTTGGATTGAAGTCCTATGAAGACTGAGCTAGCAGAAGTACCCCATCATCAGCAAGCGAGGAAAGGAATTCTACCATAGTGGAAACTAGCTGCTTCAGCTCATGTTTCTCCCTTCCGTCTTTTTGTGACTACCCTAGCATGTGATCAGCCAAGAATTTAAACAGATGCTCCCCAAAATCTCTATTCAGAACACCGAGTTCCATTTTTGTGATCTCAAAATCTTTGGTTTCTAGTTCCTAAGTCCCTTCCTGAGGTTTGAATGTAGCTATTTTCACAGTCACCTTTCTAGTAGATGGATCAGTGGATAACCTAGCATCAGTCTTCATCTTTTTTACCTTAGGAGTCTGAGTAGCATACTTGGTAACAATTTCCTTCACAGATAATGCAACAGGTTTATAAGTTTTTCTCTTTTTTACTAATTCAGTTAGTCATGGAGGAATCGAACCAGTGACCATCGGATTATCAGGCATTTTGGCTGGAGTAATTTCAACCGAAGAAACCTCTGTATCCATGATGAGAGTTTCTTGCTCTTTTTCTATCTTCTATCTCATCTGGTGGAAATGAGATATTCCCCTCTTCAATTTCAACATCCAAGTAATCAAGTCCTAAGGCCGTAATTTGTGAATGCCTTTATGATCTTGTTCTCGGTCTTGACCTCTTAGCGGTAGGATGCCCACTTGAAGACACCTTCTTCTTAGGAGATATAACCTTCCCTGCATTTGAAACCATATGAGATATGTTAGACAAAGTATGTTTCATATTTTTAAAGGTTGGCTTTACACTAAATTTTCCAAGAGGGGGGTTCACAGTTTCCTTCTTTTTCTTCCCTAACAACCAACTTTCTATGACTTCTAAAATAGTCCGGGCCCTCAGTTTTATCTCATCTTCCTCTACCTTGTTCCAATCTATATCTAGAAGGCTTCCTTCTTGCACATTGCCATCTTCTGAATCTGTAGCTTCAACACTATCCTCTTCTACACCTTCAATATCCAAATTTAACTACAATATTTTAATCTATGAGATCACAAGTCTAGAATGATCTCTTTTCCATATTGCTCCTTCATCACTTAGGTCTTCCCATAAGTCTTCCAAGTGTGAACTAGGTAAGGGGTAATTAATTAGGCTCAAGACCTTCCTGGAAAAACCCTTATTGTCGAAACCTCTTCTTAGCTTGTAGAACTGTAAATGAAAACTCAGTAGGTTGCTTCGAATTACCGAAGCATCCATCCTATTATTGCAGGTCAAATTACCGATCTTCACTGGAAACATAGAAAACCATTTTTCCTCTAGTAAGGCATTTTTAACAACCACAAATAGCTGCTTGCAAATTTTTGCCAATATAAAATAGTCAAAGGTGAACCTCAGGAGCTTAATAGGTTCATCATTGAAACCTCCGACCAGGATGTAGGTAAAACGGGGGAACTGAGTATAGAGACTCTCATAGGTTTGAATCAATTTTCATGCTTCTAATGAAATTGTCTGATTTGGAATGCCTGCCAGTTGTTGACATAGTTTTCCCAAGAAAATGTCATGAACTTTCCTATAGTTTTCTAGAATTTTATCCTTCCTCAACAATAGGCAATATTCATAGATAAATAAATCTTTTTTCCAGGGAACATGTTGTATGGGAGATAAGTCTTGTGTGCATGCTAAGCAATATATCAAATATGAAAACATATATAATTTTTTCCTAGTGACTTGGGCTTGCTTGAGTTGATCCCTTAGTGAACTAGCAATAATTTATGCCCAATCAATGTGTTGCCCTCCTTCTAAAACAATTTTGATGAAATGAAATATCCATTCTTCATAAAGAAGAACCTGTTCTGAACCTCTAATTTGATGGAGTAGCACAATCACATCATTAATGTGAGGTTTCATGTGATCCTTTGTAAGAACCTTAGGCAACCATGACCCTCCTTTGTAATTAGTTCAGGTCCATTTCCTAGCCACATGACTCTAGTTTTTATCTGTATTTTCTCTTTATTGAGCCAGGGATTGTGTAGGGGTAAAACTAACAAGGGACTCCTCTAGAATTTTGAAAATAGCCATAATAGTTTCCCTATTAACTGGCATGAGGGTTTTTCCATCCGCATTCAAAATGCATTTAGATTTCACATCATATCTATTTATACATTACTGGATTAATTCTGGGCATATAGCTGAGGGCGAAAAAGCTACGGCTTCTAATAGTCCACTTGACATAAACTCTAAATTATGGTCCTCCCCTGCATGGTTTGTGAGGTCTACCACCATTTTGTCTACTTGTATTCCTAACAGGTTTGTATTTGATATACTAGGGGCTCGACATTGCATATTTTTAACATTTCTGAAGAAATGTAAACTGGACCTCATCTTTTTCCTATAAATAATAACCCAGGTGCTCCCCCTCTTGAATCAATGTATCTAACAGCAATAGGAAAGAAGAGAAAGCTTGTAGAAGCTACCTGTTTCACACATACCTAGAATAAACCCTTCACCACAGCTAAGACTCGACAGAAAACAAGAACAAGAAAGAAAGACTTACAAAGCTGTTTATGTTTTTGGAGGTTTAATGCCCAGAAATATAGACTTAAATGAGCATAAGGTGGAGGCATTAATCTCAATTGATGTGAATAATAATGATGCAGCAAAAGGACATCCTTGTAACCTATCACCTTTAATGACTTAATTAATCATTCCTTGAATGATATCCCCTGCTCGTGCCAAAGATCTCATTAATTCGCATCAGAAAACTTTCATTGATTTACTTTGTGGTTCATATCAAATAAAGAACCACTACTCTTTAAAACTTAATCATTTCACTATAAGCTTATTGCCACTAGTCCCACCACCTATCCTTCCACTTATGATTCTACCCACAAATCCTCATTGAACTTCTTTGAACTACTTTGAACCTGAGTTCAAAGTGGTTTGAAGTGGTTCACCACTTAAAGGTCACATAGGCCAGGGCCCACTTGCATAAAACCATCATTAGTAAATAAAACATTTATTGAACTACTTCGAACTACTTTGAACCTAAGTTCAAAGTGGTTCGAAGTGGTTCAGGAAGGGCATAAGCTTTGAAAAATTTTCATCCAAAGGAAAGCTAGATTTGAACTTGGCAAAGTTTGGGATGGACTCTTGACAACTTTGAAGAACATGAACACTTGAAGGATTTTTGCACGGAAAGACTCTCAAAGGGGGTTCGCCAAAGGAACTTCACATTAATGAACTTATAAGGATCTTAGACACTTCAAAAATGGTTACTCTAACTGACCCTAACAACATGAAACTTGAAATAAACACATAACACCAATATGGTTATGGGGAAACCCAAATATGTAAAAACCCCGATGGGAATTGACACCCACTAATATTTTGTACTAGTGTTTTATGGTCCTTGCTAGAAGATCCTTAACCTTGTTAAGAGTTTATTTACAATATTTTTAGTATAGTGACCTTGTCAAGGGTTGGATCTTGTTAGGAGTCTTTTACAATAACCCTGTTAGCGGTGTGGACACACTATCCTAGAGCTCACTTCTCAAGTGGTGAAGGCTACAACCTTTTGATCTCAGATACACACTATATCTGCTAGATGAACTACCACTGTGACACTACTTATCTAATCAATTACTTTGATGCAGTGATTCTTTGACCTCTTACAAAGCTCTAATACATATTATCAACTCTTCACACACTTCTTCTCTGCTTATCTTGACTTTATATTTTCTACCCTTCTAATTACAATGGGCGCATCTCATATTTATATGCGCATACAAAACAAATAATTAGGTCGACCCTTTAACCGATTACATACAATGCTTCCAATTGAATTGGCTCAAGTGTGTTTACAAAAAAAATAATTATATGTTGGTAACCTAATTACAATAGGTGCATAGCCTTTACAACATAATAATATGACCACAAACCAAAATACCAACAGTCAGCTGCTTGCTCTATTCTTCGCTGGCATTCACTGGCTGTGTAACTTCAACTATCTGTATCTTCCTCATACTGAATCTTCTAATCATGTGCTCTTAGACTTAGCATGACTATGATCTTACCACATTGACTTCTAGGGCACACACTATAATTCTATCATATGCATGTGCGTTGACACTCTAATCTTCAGGTACTCTATACGCTGTCCAGTCTTCAACACTTAGCCAATTTATGATCTTCTCATAGAGTGCGCTGACTCCAAAACACTATATGACTTTGTTGATATATTGACAACACTATATTAATTCATATACTCTAGTATAGTCAACTTTCCAACAATCTCCCCCTTTTTCATTGATGGCAACAAAGGAATATGGCACAGTTGCTAACTGATCTCTTATACAAAAACTTCTACCTTATATTTCCCTTATTTTCTTTACTGTACATCTTCTTTATATATCTATAACTACATATTCTATACATACTCCCTCTTTGACATTAATGAAAAAGGTGTTTCAAAATTGTATCTACAAATACTTACAGTGAGAGAACATTTAGATATGCTATCTGTAAGTTTTGGATTTCTTTCCTCTGAAATGTGATTAGTGAATTAACAATCTAGAGATGGGCGCATAATGCATACTGTAACTTCTCCATCTTCTCCATGTCTATGCTAGGACCTTGATCATATGTCACCATGGTGGCATTGACCACCTTGATATTCTGATTGAGTATATATAGTGAGGGTGCAAGAGCATTTCTAAGCTGAGTCTGTCAAGCCCTTATTTTTGACATCTCCTTTTCTGCCTTCTCAATCTTGTCAATTTGTCCTTGGTATACATTATTGAACATATTTAAATCAATAGAGGGGTCTTTCACTGATTTCTTTACTTGATCTATCATAGTCTCTACCTCTTGTATCTTCTTGAAATGGTCATCAGTTAACTTGTCCTGATCCATGCAGCTAGCAATAATTTTCCTTCCTTTTTCTATAAACTCTTTCAAAGTTGCTTGTCCATCTTTCAGTAAATTAAGGTCTAATGAGAAGTTATAGACCAACTCATTTAATCTTTTTCACATATACTTCTCTTCTGCAACTAATGATGCTGATTTTTAAAAGCTAGAGAAATTACTCTTGAACTGTGAAAGAATTGTACTTACATCATCAATAGAGTGTACCTTGGACACTTTCTCATCTGTTGGTAACAAGTTGTTTAGGATGTTTACTAATTCTACAAGGAGGGGATTCCTAATTACCTATTTCTCCTTGGACACTGAACTTGATCAACTCTTCTTCTCCCCATGAATCCAAACTAGTTGAGTCAGGTGTCAAGCTTGACAACAATGATGCTGAGGGAGTGATAGGAGTGTTGTCCATCACTTCTAGCTTTACTTTTCTTAGTATTTCAACTAATGGTTCATCTATTGTTTGATTTCCTTTTTCCTCTTCTTTCTTTTCTTCTTCTTCTTCTTCTTCTTCTTCTTCTTCTTTCTTTTCTTCTTCTTTTTCTTTTTCTATTTCTTTTTCTTCTTCTTTCTTTTCTTCTTCCACTTTTGTCATATCTTCAATTAGTATTTCTTGTAGATTGGGAGAAGTGTTAATGCATTAAATTTCAGCTTCTTGTGTACTCACAAAAGCTTCTTCAAACATGTCCAGGTCTTTATTCATGGCCTCCATGGCTATCTCTATATTATCAATGATAATGGTGCTATCCTTTAGTGACTCTATCATGGGCGCAAACTTATCTACCTCTATTTTTGTTTCAACTACAGGTGTCAAGTCTTGGAGACCTATCACTAATTCATTAGTGGGCTTTTCCACCTTGACTTCCTTTGAGGGTACTTGAGCTATGGGTGCAGTACATGGGTACATGTGCTTATTCAAGAATACCTTCTCAAAGGCTTTCTCTATCTCTTTAGCTACTAATTCTTAATTTTTATCCATTATATGCAAGGTCCTTGACTTGGCTCTAAGGTGTGGCTTCACCAGATCTAGTATCAGTAACTTCTTATTTTCTAGTGAGCATACTGGGAGGGTTTCATCTAAGGTCTTTTCCCTTATCCTTAGGTCCTCTTTAATGGCCCATCTCTTTTGGAATTCTAGGATGTTCCACACATTATCTAGAATCATAGTTTTCAATTCTAGTACTGTCTTTTTAAATTTTAGCATATGTTTGACAATCATTCCATGAATATCTGACTTGTCAATTTCACTATACTTCTCATAGAACTTCCCTACTTGTTCTACCTTTCCTTCATCAATAATTCTTGTACTCAACACACTAAGACTGGGTTTGGAGTTTACTTCGGGAGGTGCTTGAGTGTTCTTTATGTTCCTTATTAGTCATGAGGATGGATGATCAGTGCTAGTCTCTTTCTTCCTCTTAGGCATTTCCTTATACTTAGGAAGAGTAGTAAGGTCAACTGTTACTATGGGCACAGGAGGGACAACACTAGATTTATCTTATTTATTCTTAGGATCTTCAAATTTCTCAATCTTGAGCTTCTTTAACTTAGGGTCATCTTCCTTTTCTTTTGTTGCTAATGCGCTCTTAATTCCCAAGGCAATATATTCTCATCTTGCTTTGTCAAGGTCTACTTGAGTTACTCCATGAATTCTAAGGATCTCAGAAGTAACCTTAGCTACTTTTCTTTTAGTTGATGCACTGTTTAGAACAACATCAACTTCTCTAGTTTTTTCTTCATAAGTCCCCCATCTAGGCTCATTAGGGTCTTTAGGGGCTTATAGAAATACTTGTGCATATGCTTCTAGGACTTGTTCATCAACCTCATATCCAAGTAGATGTATCTACTTTATTCTTGGCTCAAATGCTTCCATACAAGTCACATCAGTCTCTACCATAAAGAAAATGCTATCCTTGTATTTCTCAAGAATACTCTCTTGTATTCTATACCTCATTTGCATCTTGGCTCTAAATTTCTTTAACTCTAGTGTCATGTAATCCTTCAATGTACTCTCAGTACATGCCTTGAGAGATATCTATGGCATTGTGGGCATAGATTTGTCTAGATACAAATTACACACTTTTCCAACAATGTGGAAATACATATAAATTATTAGGGATAGCTTGAGAGATAGCTATGCGTGCAAGATCTGACATGCATTAAATTCTCCATTCTCTCTTACCAACCTTATTACTGCTAGAATGGTGGCCGCTGACACACTATTTACTCTGTTGGTGTGCTGGAACCTACATCCTAGTCTCATGGACATCAATTTGATGTCTTTCTCCTCTATAGGCTCTATTGTCATTCTGCGCCTATCACTTCTTGATTTGTAGGCCTATTCTACAAGTTTTTTGGTATCCTTGCCTACTGGAAGAATGACTTCTATTCTTGAGAGTCATATTATCTCATGAATCAAATCTCTTGTTATTCTAACCAGTGCTTCACCTATCCAAAATAGGTCATCATGGATCCTGCTGAGTAGGATCTTGATCCATTCTGACTCATAGAACTCATATGCCATAGCATATTCCACTATAGGATGATTATCCAACTACACATACTCATCCATGAATTTTTTGTTAGGTTTCATCATTGTTTCCATGTGCACTCTTATTCTATCCAACCCTACTGGTTCCTTCTTGTAGTATATGTATGCCCTAATGTCTATAACACCCATGGGAGTGCAGGAGAATGTACCTTCTAGGCTGTCTAATGTGGATTTAAATGGATTCCTCTTAAATGAATATCTCTTCTTCTTTGCCACATCAAATACAATGGGAGTAGCCATTACTTACTTGTATATTTCTTTCAAAATGATCTCAAAGACTTCTAAATCGACACGTCGAGCTAGGATTTTCATAACTGATCAAATGCACTATCAATTATTGGTGATTCAATCCAAAATCCTTCACAACCAAATGAAAGTGTTATTTTTATCTCCAATCATTCTAAATCTGAATGCAATGAGGGATCTACAAACTTTCATGTTCTTTAAAGTATAAATTTTGTCATTAATGCTTGCCGCGTAAACCAGGCTGTCACTAAAAATTTCTATCTTTCATTCTATAAACAATCTTATAGTGCACTCTTGTACATAGGTTCCTCTTGTCCAAAGGCACATACTCTGAGAGTGAGTTTACCAGCCATGCAGGGGTCTAGAGC
Organism: Chamaecyparis obtusa; assembly: GCA_027943335.1. Lineage (NCBI taxonomy): Eukaryota > Viridiplantae > Streptophyta > Pinopsida > Cupressales > Cupressaceae > Chamaecyparis > Chamaecyparis obtusa. Next base: position 828,674 of record BSBK01000808.1, on the reverse strand, counting down.
TAAATTAGCTCCCCCTATGAACCTAAGGGCCATTCATCCCGATGTAGAGGGTGCATCCACTATGGATGCATCCAATACATATTCATCAACCTTATCCTTCTTTACTTCTGACCAAATCATGCTCTCATTATTTGAAGCTTTCACAAAATTAACTTCTCCTTCGATGTCCAATACTAGTTCTTCAAGCTTTTTAGGGATTTCTTGACCTTGCGTCCTTGATCTACAAAACTTTAAGATGTGACCAGCTTTGTTACAAGAGTGAAAAATGACTAGGGGCCTTAGATTCCTTGGCTCATTGACATGAGTCACCATTTTACATTGTCTTTCTAAGTGACCATTATAGTTACATATCTGACATGTAATATTCAAAGAACTCCTCATATTTGACTGATTCTGATTTCTCTGATTATGATGTGTCTTATTCTTCTAACTTGTCTTATAATTCATAGCTCTATGACCAAATTTATTGCATGAATAAAAGTAACCATTGAAAGGTCTTACCTCTGTACAATTTCTTTTTATGTGTCCATGCTTGTTACATGCATAACAAGTTTGATCTATTGGCTTGCACTCATTCTTGGATGGTTCAACATGATCTTTAGTCTTACTTCCTATCTCCTTAGCATCTATGGTGTTTTCTGGTGCTTTCATTCATGCTCGCATGTTGTTAATCTAGTTTTGTGCTTCATTGTATCTAATGCAACTAGTATCTCCTTTAAGTCTTCTTGCATATAACTGAGATTCTATCAAAGTAGAATTGGTGTGCAATTTATCAATGTGATTCTTTGTCTCTTTCAATTCAAATTCCAAGCTTTCTTTGTTGTTTCTTAGCTCCAAAATTTTCATGTTTTCTTGCCTCAATTCTTCATTGAGGTGAAGGTTCTGCTTGATCTGTTCATTCTAGATATCTTGGCTATTGATTAGCTTGTCATCCAATTCGTCAATCTATTCTTTTAAAGATAAATTTTCTTCATTCAACTTCTTGATCATTATCCCTAAATCATTGGTAGAGCATTCTTTCAAATCTTTTCTTAGCCTTTTGATGACTACTTGAGCATCACTGACTTTTTCTTTAAGTTCTTCAGTTTCTCTCTCAGATCTGTCCAGGTCTTGAAGAGAACCCTCAAAATTTCTTTTCAGATATTATATTTCTTCTTTTTCCATGATCTCCTCAAGTGGTTAAACTTATGTGCTCAAGACTAGAGCTCTGATACCAATTGTTAGGAATGGGAACACTGAGAGGGGGGGTGAATCAGTGTTCAATGTATTTTATCTTTTTACTTTATTCTTTAAACTAAACTTGAGTACTTAAATACTTAAATGAACATCAACATAAACATGAAACATGAAATCAACAAATAACACCAATATGGTTATGGGAAAACCCAAATAGGTAAAAACCCCAGTGGGAATTGAAACCCACTAATATTCTATACTAGTGTTTTATGATACTTGCTAGAGGATCCTTAACCCTGTTAGGAGTTACTTTATAATATGTTTAGTACAGTGACCTTGTCAAGGGTCAGACCCTATTAGGATTCTTTCACAATAACCTTGTTAGGGGTGTGGACACACTATCCTAGAGCTCACTGCTCAAGTTGTGAAGGCTACAACCTTCCGATCTCAAATACACATTATATCTACTAGATGAACTACCACGGTGACACTGCTTGTTTGATTAGTTCTTTTGATGCACTAATGCTTTGACCTCTTGCAAAGCTCTAATACATCTTATCAAATCTTCATACACTTCTACTCTGATTATCTTGACTTTATATTTTCTACCCTTCTAATTACAATGGGCGCATCTCATATTTATATGTGCATACAAAACAAATAACTAGGTCAGACCTTTAACCAATTACATAGAACACTTCCAATTGACTTGGCTCAAGTGTGTTTACAAAAAAACATAATTATATGTCAGAAACCTAATTACAATAGGCCCATAGCCTTTACAACATAATAATATGACTGCAAACCAAAATACCAATAGTCAGCTACTTTCTTTGTTCTTCTCTAGCATTCATTGGCTGTGTAACTTCAACTGTCTGTATCTTCCTCATACTAAATCTTCTAATCATGCACTCTTATACTTAGTGTAAATATGATCTTACCACCTTAACTTCTAGGGAAGACACCATAATTTTTTCATATGCACATGCACTGATGCTCGGATCTTCAGGTACTCTGTACACTATCCATTCTTCAACACTTAGCCAATTTCTGATCTTCTCATCAAGTGCGCTGACTCCAAAATGCTATATGACTTTGTTGCCATAATGAAAACACTATATTAATTCATATACTCCAGTATAGTCAACTTGCCAACAAAAACTAGATGACATTAATGACAATATAATAACTGATTTAATGTGTCACATATACCTTAGTATCTTGGTGATCATCAATCACTGTCTTTGAAGTATCCAATTAGTTGTCAAACTCTTCCTTAAGATATTCAATCAGTTTTAGTCTATCAATCTCTCCCTTTTGCATTTATGGAAACACAATATGAAATATGCCATAGAATACCAAACATCTGTCTACCACTTTGTATGTAAATGTTATAACTTAGTAAGCTCTCCCTTTCGATTAGCTTTAGTTATAACTTATATTTCTCTCTCTTTCTCTCTTCTTTACTTCATGCTATCTCTCTCCCTGGAGATAGATATTTCATGTAACCATCTCTCCCTTTGAAAATAATGCCAAAAAGAAAATAATCAGCTCTTCAATAGCCAAATCAATATCTTTGTTATTCAATTTAGACTCTAGTACCTTGTATGTATTGATATGTAATTTTAGCTTGTCTTCCATCTTTCACAACCTTAGGAAACCCAAAGTGAGAGCATCATGCATCAACATCATTAGATATTCTGATAAAGTGTAGGTTGATGCAACCTCATATCACCTTAGTGAATGTTAGATAGGGGATGAACCCCTAGTCTACTTCTCAAGTATTCAAATGTGCCCTTTGGTAAAGGATAGTGAATATATTAGCAAGTTGCTCTTGTGATTTCACATACTCCATTCTGACCTGATTTTCTTGAACTTGTTCCCTAAAGTAGTGATACTGAATAGAAAATATGCTTTTTCTTTGCATGCATCACTGGATTCTTAGAAATATTGATTGCACTTGTGTTATCACAATATATTATCACTGGATCAGTGATCTCCTCATACATACATTCCAATAGTTGTTTTATCTATGCAATATTTGAACAATTAGTAGTGTCAACAACATATTTTGCTTCTGTAGTGCATTGAGAAAAGCATCCTTGGTTCTTACTTATCCAAGTAACCAATATTTCTCCTAAAAAGAATGCTCCATCAATAGTACTTTTTCTATCATCAATGTTTTCAACCCAATCAACATTAGTGTAATATTTTAGTTCAAAACTGCCTTCTTTCTTGTACCATAAACCATAATTTTTAGTATTCTCCAAGTATCTCAAAATTCTTTTCACATTAATCATCTTTGATTATTAAGGATTAGCAGAAAATCTAGCTACAATTCCAACCACATGTTCAACATCTGGTCTACTATGCACAACATACATCAATTTTCTAATAATTGATCTATACAAGGTTTGATTTACCTCGATTGACTTATCATCTTTTGTCATGTTACATTTGGTTACCATAGGTGTACCGACTAGTTTTGAATCTTCCATACTGAATGTCTTCAATACTTATTTGATGTATTTTGATTGTGTGATGTATATGCCTTCAGTTTGTTGTAATATTTGCAATCCAAGATTTTTTTTATCTCACCAAACATTGACTTTTCAAATTCTTTCTGCATTTCATCAACATTTTCATAAGTTATCATGTCTTCCAAATATGATATCATCAACAAATATTTAAGCAATAAGAATCTTGTCATCTATTTCACTTTTCAAATACAAATTGATGTTGTCACTTGTTCTAACAAATCCAATACTTATGAGATAGGAATGTAGTCTTTCATAGCATGCTCTCAGTGCTTGTTTCAGTCCATATAATGCTTTGTACAACTTACATACCATATTCCTCTGATTAGGATCAACAAAACCTTAAAGTTGTTCAATGTATATCTCTTCCTCAAGTATTCCATTCATAAATGTAGATTTCTAATAAACTTTAAAACCTATTTAAGAAATATATGCTAGTAGTATTCTTACCCCTTAAATTCTAGAAACGGGTGCAAAAGTTTCTCATTTGTCAATTCCTTCTTCTTGTGCATAACCTTTGCTTACTAGTCTTGCTTTGTTTCTTGTGACATCTTCATTTTCATTCAATTTGTTGCTGAATATCCATTTGGTTCCAATCACATTTTTGTCTTTCAATCTTGATACCAATGTCAAAGTCTTATTTTTTTGTATTTTCTCAATCTCTTCATTTATTGCATTAATCCACTCATCATTCTCTAATGCATCTCTAACAATTTTAGGCTCAAAATAAAAAACTAAGCACGTGTTGTTCCTCAACTTACTTTGAGTCATCATTCCTACTCTTTTGTCTCCAATTATTTGATCTTGTAGATGATGTCTTCTCAAATATCTTGTAAGTATAGGTTAAGATATTTGTTCTCCAATGTGTTCTCCACTCGGTGCAAGATCAATATTTTCATCAGCAACTGTTTGCTGATTCTCATTTTGTAAAGACTTTTGCTCGATAGCATTACCCTATTGCTCGATAATGGCAGACTATTGCTCAGGTATATTTTCAGGTCTCTCAATGTAAACAACTTGACCATAGTCTTCCAGTTCCTTTTTTCTTTCTTCATCATTCTTTTCTACAAAATCATCAACTCTCACATTTGTACTTTCAATCATCTTGTTAGAAGCCTTGTTCAAACATTTATAAGTCTTTCTTTGAGTAGAATATCCTAGAAATATCCTTTCATCACCTTTTGAATCAAATTTCTCATTTCTATCATCTTTTAGAATGTAGCATCTACTTCCAAATATTCTAAAATAACTCACATTAGGTGTGTAACCATACCATAATTCATAAGGTATCTTGTTTGATTCTTTCTTCAATGTGTAAACAATAGTACTAACAACTTCTCTCCAATACATTTTTGCAACATCTTTTTCAATCATCAATGTTCTAGTACAATTAAAAATTGATCTATTCCTCCTTTTAGCAATACTATCTGACCTTAAGCATTTCAATTTTTTACCACTTTTTGTGTGTGTGAAAATTGTACCTAGTTGTATACACAACACTTCAGTAAAACATTAGAGGTTACCAAAAATTGAAATCTTGCAAGTAATTGAAACCAAGCTAACTAGCTGATTTACTGTCTTCTAGTAGATGCGAGTATGATATTCTCAGATTAGACTGAGATCAATGACAATGCAACACCTAAATGAAGAATTTGAATGCGGAATATGGATATGAAATGAATGCAAATTAATCTACATTTTTGTGTTTTCTATGCAATAAGATGAAAAACTAGATATGAATCTAGTCTAGATAAATTTGATATGATATGCAATTGATCTAAGAATGATATATTAAATGATATGAATGCCCAAAACAAATAAAAATCTCACAATAGCCTGGATTCGCAAAAGATGGATTCTTCAGTTGCAAATTCACCAGAGTGAGGATGCAATTTCGTGGATCCTTTTAGAAGAGTTGAAGCCTTGATTTTATAGAAATCCATGACTTGAGGGTGCATGAAGAAAATTCATAAATCACTCTTGATGAAATTAGGTTGATTTTTGAATCAACAAGGAATCTAAATTAGATTAACTCACATAATCATGCAAAATCATGCAAGAATAACTTTTTAACTCGAATCAGAAGTCGAAATCAGCTTTCAACTCAAAAGAGAGTTGAGTTTAAATTTAAAACAACTTGAATTGATTTTTTGATTCAAAGTTTAAATGCTCTTTGAATGTGCACAATTAATTATGAATTAATTAAATAAATATAGTGATTTATTCTCAATTGATTTTCAAGTTAAGAATAACTGATTTATGGGTTAATCAATTATTAAATCAAACTTTTATTCGAAAACTATATCATTAAATTTGACAATTGACATTAATTAATTAAATAGGAATTAATCAATTAGTCATAAGATTTTTTATTTATTGTCAAAATTAAACAATACAATTTAGGAATAAATATAATTAAGTCCAATTAAATAATTAAGTGGTAGAATTAAATCTAATTAATTAAATATTTAGAATATTCAATTAATTAAACTTTAGGATAAATAAGATTTATCGTCAAATAATTATAAAATTAATTAGGATAAATTAGGAATATTCAAGGAATATTCCCTAATGTAGAATTAGGAATGAAGTCAGTTAGAATTTTGATAATTTGATGTGAAGATGTGCCTTACGTTAGGACTTCAAGGTCGATTTCATTTGATTTGATAATGTAGGAGGTTAATGAACCCATAGCCCATTTTTGGGGTATTACATTTTGCCCCTCTTTGAATCATTGTGCAAAGCATAGTGGTTGAATGATTAATCTGTGTTTGATATAGAGCTTGGTTTGAAAGATGAACTGATTCTGAGACAAAAACTAATTGAAAGATTTGGAAAAAGCTGATTCAGGTCCTGATTGACCAAGAATCATGATTATGCTAGCTATAACTATTATACACTAAGTTTTCACCCTTGTTTCAAGCTCTCGTAGTCTTGATAACTTAGTATAACATGGGAATCTTCTCCAGGTTGTGGGACCTATGCTAACTAAGATGAGACCTCCAGGTTCTAGGCTGGTTCCTCTTAGATAATCACCTTAATTTTCTTCTTGACATGAAAGTAAAACTTTGAGGGAAAAGGGATAGAAGGAATGCTTAAAAGGGAAATAACTTAAAAGAAAACTACCTACTAGGTGATACACCAAAATGATGGTATGAATTGCAGTATAGACGATGGATTCAATGAATAAACTTAGGTCTAGGGGATCACAATTCTTTGAATAGGCTTGCATAAATATTTCATAGAAGGGTCTGCAAGTAAAAGAGGGTATTCAAGGAAAGAAAGATATTCTTTCACAAACAATAACACTCTTAGGATTAGATAACAATCTATGACTTTCAAACAAACATTCACCTCTGCAACTAGGTATAGGAATGAGACAAGATTGTTAAGGGGCTATAGTATACCCACAAAAGCATTCACATCAAATATTACACAAGAATACACATGAATTGCAAAAAGGAAGAAGGATCAGAAACTGCAAGATATCATTGAAAACATACATATATTGAATTCATTAAGAGATAACTCACACAAGAAGACATAAGGACAAAAAGAATGTCACAAAATACCTTACAATATCTAAATAATCAATGGGAATTTACAATCGAAGAACCCAGAGGGAAAATGAAATGCCTTGGATGACTCCTGAGAAAGGTGAATTTTTCTTTTACAATTGTCCAACTCTTCGCTCTAAAGCTCTCAAAAAACAATTTATACATCTCCTTTTGCATGCAGGCAGGAGCAAAAATATCTAATTAGGGTTACATAAATTTTCCTACAATAATCAAACCCTAATTCTATCAAATCTGAACATAAATGCCCATGAAAAATATTTTAGTCAATCTGATTTTTTTGTTTGCATGTCCGTCTTGTGTTTACACCTGCAAATTTTCCAGCCGCCATGATCCATCTACTTCCCTACAACTTGTTCTTACCATAACTACAAAATTCTGATATTCTGAGATATTTGAATTTAAATATATTAACGTTCACAGGTGGCGCCATACTTTTCTTCATCGATGGATGACATTCAAACTTTGATCTAACTTTAAAACGGGGTCGTTAGATCTTTCCTTTTTACCCAGGTTTGACTGCAAAAATTAACCTCAAGTTTACCTAGGTTCCCTTTTTCCCTTTGGTCACAGAATCGTTTAAAGCTTTAGTTGACTCTAGTTAAGTTTGGCAAACATGAGATAACCCTTCAGTCACTGATTCATAGAATATTTTTGAACCCTAGGCCCAAAGCTACCACCTGTCACGCTTTCATTCATCCTTGACTGCTCCATCAGCAACACCTCGGTGACCTTCTAACAATGGACCCACTGCAACCTAGATTCCAATCTAATGGTGGGTGCATGATCTCATAGCCTCCAAATATTCATTCTAATCATGCGCCAACCGTTGATCTTTTAAGAACTGGGACCCCACTGACACATCGGGTCCACCTGTAAGTATTTGTCATCACATGAAAACCAATCATAGGCAAGCACATAAGCAATACATGGAATTGGACCCACCTGATACATCTTTATATCTCAGCCAATGAAAAACTAGCATGTCACCCTGACCTGGCTCAAACCCATGTGACAAAGCTGAACACTTGGAAAATCCAATGACAGGCATGTAATTGCAAAGGCTTAAAAGATTCCTTTTGATCATGCACCAGTCATAGATCTTCATCTCTGTAGATTCTCTAACATGGTCCCATTGACATATTCTAGTTCATCGCTATGTGGACCAATCAAACGTGAGCATGTTAGACAATGAGGCAGTGGACCCACTTATCAAAGCACTTAACTCTAGAAGGATTTAGCGAATGTGCGACCAAAGGAAATTCATTGAGTCGCTGAATGAAAAACTTAACCTCAATTAAGTTTGGAGAATATGTGAATAAGGCATTTGCTAAATCACTGAACCAAAGGTTTAACCCAGGGTTTGATCACTAGAATACGCGATTGAAGCCTTAGTCGCTGAATTGTTGAATGAGAAGAATATGCCGTCGGGGATTAAGAGAACTGGTGATCAAAGGAATTAAAGAGGACATGTTGAAATGGGATTTTGAGTGCCCCAAAAAAGGTAACTACAAAATATAATATGGCCTAGGGTTTTCAGGGCTTTTTGGGTATAACGGCTAGATTTTCAAATTTTAATTTGTAGACCAGGGAGCTAAAAGAATTTGCAAAGACCAGAGAACAGGGTGCAAAGCCATGAAATTTTTAGGGGTGCTTGGCAAGGCAAAAATGAAAACCTTGGGATGAAGCTTAGCCAAATTTGCATGGAGCAGAAAAATTTGGGTAACATTTTGGCGATTTCTGATGGATGTCAGCCTGCTAGACATGGAAACCAATGGCCTTGAAGCAATCCATTGGGCATGGGGTCTATTATTGAGAAAAAAACTTTGATAGAGGGATAGAAATGAAACCAGAAGGACAAAACTATACACAAGCACTTCTTGGAAAGTAGGAAACTAACCTAGAAAATAGGGAAACAAAGCAGGAAACATATTTACAAGAATTTACAGAGAGGGATTAACCTCAAAGTAGGGCTTCAAGTGGAATCCATTGACTAAAATAGGCAAGGCATCTCCCTCAAGAGTTGATAGCTGAAAAGCATTAGGCCCCATGCATTCTGTTATAACAAATGGTCCACCCCGAAAAGAGTCAAACTTTGTATGTCTGCCAGGCTTGGATCTAAATTCATCCCACTTGAGGACTACATCCCCAACTTTGAAATTTCTAGCCCTGGCTCTTTTATTAAAATTTCTCTTTGTTTAAGTTTGATGGAACTCCATATCTTTCATGGACTTATCCCTGAATTCTTCTAACTCCATGAGATGAGCATACCTAATTTGCAAAGGATCTCCTTCTTCAAATAGAACATATTGAGTGGCCAGGTCCAAAGTTGGCAATTTAGTTGAAATGGACAACTTAGCCTCTCTGCCATATACTAACACATAAGGAGAATTCCTAATGATCTTCTTTGGGGTAATCTTGTCTAACCATAGGGTAGACTTCAATTTAGTATGCCAATCTCTCTGATTATCCTGTAGGGTTTTATTGATTATCCTAATCAAGTTCTTGTTTGTTGACTCTACTAAGCCATTGCCCTGAGGGTAATAATTTGAACTTGTATTTAGATAAATGCCATTTCTAATTGCCCATTCTGAGACTTTGAGACATATGAATGCCAATGCATTATCTGATACTGTAGAGTCTGGAGTGCCAAATCTGTGGATTATATCATCATAAAAACTTAATACAACATTCTCATTTGATTCTTTTAAGACAACTGCCTCTATCCATCTAGTGAAATAATCTATTGTAGTGATTATCCACTTATGGCCTACACTAGATGGAGGATTGATCATACCAATAAAATCTATACCCTATTTCATAAAAGGTTGCTTTGTTCTGATTGGCTATAGGGGCAGGGCTTCAAATCTTTCTTTTCCTACAAACATAGCACATTTGATACATTTTCTCACATAATCATGACTATCCTTAAAGATAGATGGGCAATAGTATCCAACCCTCATGATTTTAAAAGCAGTAGTCCTAGGAGAAAAATGACCTCTAGAAGGTCCATCATGAAACTCAAGTAGGATATCGGCTATCTTTTATGAATCAATGCATCTTAAAAGGACACCATTGTGATCCTTTCTAAAAAGAACTTCATCTATTAGCACAAAAGGAATAGATTGCAATCTATAATATCTTCTTTTTGCTGAATCTAAACCTGTAGGACATTGACCTATCTTCAAAAAATGAGTCATTTTAGGCAACCAACTTGATGCCTAGGTATGTTCTTCTATAGAATGCACAACCAAAGATGCATCCATTTGCTTTGATTTTTTTGAACTTTCATCCCTTTCCAAATGCTCACAAAGACCTCTTCCTCTAACTAGCTTGGTGGTCTGAATGTTAATGTCATATTCCATCACCTTGGTGATCCAACCAGCTCTTTTCTCATTTAGGTCCTTGGAAAGAAAAAATTATTTAACACTTGGATGAGTAACTTTCAAATGTACCTTGTTATGGGTCAATAAGTATCTAAAATTTTTAAGGCTCTTCACCACAACAAGTACATGTTTCTCAACAAAAGAGTACCTCTATTCATACTCTTCTAAACCTTTGCTAAAGAAAGCAATAGGTTGCTCCAATCCATCTAAATTTTCTTGAGTCAACATTGCAGATATAGCATCATGTCCTCCATAAGAATAAAGGATAAAATCCTTATTGAAATTTGGGTTTAACAGAGCAGGAGCTTCTATCAAGGCTTCTTTCATAACCTAGAAATTGGCTTTTCCTTCTTTAGTCCAACTGAAAGTTGAACTCTTCTTTAACATGGTTGTCAAAGGCTTTAATAAATCTACAATATTAGGCAAGAAATGCCTAATAAAATTAATCTTTCCTATGAAAGATTGAAGACCTTTCTTATGATGTGGCAATGGTAATTTTAGGATGGTTGTAATTCTCTTAGGATCTACTATAATTCCTTCTTTGGATACTACATATCCCAGCAATTTTCCTTCATGAATTGTAAACACACATTTCTTGGGATTAAGAGATATCCCAAATTCTCTACACCTTTCAAAAATATTCCTCAAATGTTTGGTGTGGTCTGCTACATGTTTAGAATAGATAGCTATGTCATCTAAGTAGACCAATACAAACTTGTACATGAGGCTCTTAAAGGCCATATCCATTGCCTTTTGAAAAGTAGCACCTACATTTGACAAACCAAATGGAAGCTTTTGATAAGCCATGGTTCCCCACTTGGTTGTAAATGTATTCTTATATTAATCTTCTTCATTTACTAGGATCTGATTGTATCCTGAATAGCCATCAATAATAAAAATATCTTGGATCTAGAGACACATTGTAAGATTTTCTCCATTGAGGGTAATGGATGGTGGTCTTTTAAAGAGGCCCTATTGAGGTCCCTGAAGTCAACACATAATCTCAACTCCCCATTCTTCTTCGTGATAGGAACAAGGTTGGAAACCCAACTAGTATGCTTGATGGGGTAGATGATACCACTTTCTATCAACTTTAGCACTTCTTTATGCATAAGTGCCTCAAGCTTGGGATTAACAGGCCTTTGCTTTTGCCTCACTGGTTTGGCATTAGGTTCTAATTCAATAGTGTGCTGAGCAAGGGCTGGATCAAAACCTTTGAGGTCTTCATATTTCCATGCAAATACATCACTAAATTCCTTGAATAACTGGGTGTAAGCTTGCTTTTCCAATTCAGTGTTTACCTTTCCAAATTGTAAGCTCTTACCTGGTTCCAACTCTAATTCAACACAATGCTTTTGTTGAACTACCAGGCCAGCGTTGTTCTTCTTAACTTGATCATCCTTGTTGAAGATATTCTCTAAAGTGACAAGACCTCTATGCATTTTATTGGACTTAAGTTGTATCACTTGATCACCATAATTCTATAATAATCTATCTTGATTATGCCTTGAAAAAACATCTTCTTCAAACAAGAACTGTAGAATTTGCTCATCATTGTCAAACACCTACCAATTGACATTATTATCAGGAATAGAGGGTCTGAAAATCACTTTGATATGTTTTTGATCTATTTATTTTGAAATACTATTGGGAATGTCATACTGAGATCCAACATCAGCTAATCTATCTGCATTTTGATTTAGCTTCCTAGGGATAGCAACAATATTGAAAGCACAAAAATCGTCAATTGAATCCCAAACTCTATGTTTGTATGCTTTCAAGGTGTCATTTGTGGTAGCACTTATCCCTCTCACTTGGCTGAAAACTAATTCACTGTCACCATAGGCCTTTAGGGCTTTGAGCCCTCTTTTTCTAGCCCACTCTAGTCCATTCACAAGGCTTTCATATTTTGCAGTGTTGCTAGTGTAGGAGAAACTAAATCTGAAAGGAGTATAATACCTTTCTCCTTTTGGGGCCATGAACATAGCACCACCACTAGAACCATGTCTACTTTTAGCACCATCAAAAAGTAGTTCCCAAACTAGATTGTTCTGATCCTCTAAATCAGTGTCTTCTTTGAGAAGGCTTGGCTCTATGGATCCACTCTCTTGTATTAAATAACTTCCCATACCAAAATCCCAAACAAGATTTTCTTGGGCCTCTGAAGCTCTTTCATCTAGAAAAATATCAGGGATATTTCCTATCTTAGTGTCTGCTTCTCCAATGGTTTAGAAGTCACTGTCATCAAATATAGGGTAGTTTACATTGATGGTATTGGATACATATGGTTCTATATGGTGTGTTTCCAATGGCTCTGATTTAATGGTTACCTTGGTACCATACCTTGTGTGAAATAGCATGTGAGACTAGTCAAAAGATAGGTAACCTCCTATTTTAGCTGTAAACTCCCTTGAAAAACATATGGCATATAAAGCAGGGAGGTCTATGATATATATATCAAGGAGGATAGAGAAATTAGGACGAGCATGAAGGATCAGACTGGTATCCTTGGCCACACCTATAGTATTAATTGAGGATCCATCAAGTTGTGTAACCTTCTTTTGGAAGGGCTCATATTTTAGTCCTAATTGGTTAGCTACCTTCTTGGGCATTACAGTGCTAGTAGCTCCACTATCTACCATACAATTATGTACTAAAGATTTCTCAATGATTAAAGATACATAAAAGGGAGGCGGTTTTGAGTTCCTACCTTGCATGGTATTGGCCTTGGAGTTGCTACTTGGAGTCTCCTTTTCTTGATCAATGTTAACCAACACTGGCATTGCAACTTCTTTTTCAGGCTGAGGGGGTGTTACTTCAGTCATGGCCTTCTTCAAAATCTCAGATTGTCCTAGAATAGCCAAAGAGTCCCACATAGACATGGTGACATTCACCTTCTTCATGTTGTCTATGATATTGAAATATGTCACATTGTGTACTCTTTGTTGTGCTTTCACCATGATGGGCTCCACCTCTTTGAAAGTCTGGCATTCTTTGCTTGTAATGGCAGGAGTCTTCTCGAGTGTGGCAGGAGTAGCTTGCTGCATTGGTTCTACAGATGTAGTAGCTCTTGTACCAGAGTTTTCCTGCTCCATATCTTGAGCTCTTGTCTTTGCTCTTGTATTAGCAGCAATAGAAAATTCATCACTGACTCCATTGAAGTTTGGCTTCTCCCAATTGAAAAGAGCAGTCTCATTTTCTTATCATTCTTATTGAGGAACCGATCCACTAGATGAGGCCTCTGATTGAGCTTGTGAGGCATTTTGAACTATTAGTGCTTGGTTCATCCATCCATTTGAACATGTAGCCTAATTGTGAGGCTGATTACAAGGAAAACACCATTCATTATCCATAGCCATATTGTTTTGACTAGGAACCATATCCCTAACTGGGTTTGTAGAATTGAGAGGTGTAGGGTTATATGGTTGGAATGGTCTTTGATTAAAATTATGCCTTTGTCCTTGATAACCTCCTTGGTATGGTGAATAAGGGTGCTCGCCTTAATACCACAAACACATAACAGAAATAGAGAAACAACAACAATATGCAAGAATATAAAGTTGGCTTCTATTATCTCCAGAAATGTGGAATTACAAACTTTTAGAATTAGAATATGCAAAGCCACATGGGCATTCCATTACAATATTCTATAAGACAAAGCCTTAAATTATTACCCAGATCTACTACCCCGAATTTCCTAAGACAACACTATGGGCCTTCTTTATATAGCAATTTCCACCGCCCGAGAAGGTTCCAAAAATTTAGCCCAAGGGGCTGACCAGACTTCGAATTTTTTTATTTTACAATTTATTACATCAAATTTGGCTCAAAATAACTTTTGAAACCCAAACATAAATTTTGAAGGAAAATCATTTTCTGCCATTTTAGGTGACCCAACTTCTGAAGACCATAAGTCATTGCTAGTTGCTCTGATTGACTATTATAACCCCAATTCAGAAATGCCACGAAGCACTCTACAGGCTTGACTCAGGCAAGCACTCGTCGCCAAAATTTTTGACCTCATCCAGGGCCTCTAAAGCCTTCAAAACTGAGTTCAAAGTTTCTGTACCCTCTTGCCAATACCAAAAATCTTCAATATCTCCAAAGCTAGACTTGATCTGTCAATGAAACTTTACTAGCAGGCCAATACAACTGAGACGAACCTCCACATGTGAAATTAGAACATTTCAAGATTGTATGACCAACTTACTAAAAATAGAAAGTTTCCATAAATAGAAGCTCTACATAAGATAGCCCTTATGGAATACAAAAAAAATAAATTTTTTTGGGTGATTCAAGATTTCTCTTACACCCAAGATGCTCCTGCATCATATGGTGGCCTATTTTGTTGATAAGGTTGTCCTTGATTCTAATATTGTTGATTAGGACCTTGGCCTTGTGTCTGAAAGGATGGTCTAAGTCCTTGACCCTGCTTCTTTAGATTTGTCACTTCTTTAGTTAAGCTTTGCAACAAGTTAAACTCATTTCTTGGTTACTGCTTTCTTGACTATTCTTTATTTCTTGCAGCTCTTGAGAGAAACCTACTCCTAACTCTTGACCACTAGTACTAGCCTAAGGTGCTAATATGGCAGGAATAGGGGTAAATGGGGGTACTTGTGCAGGTGCAATGGGTTGAAGGCTAGGAAATATGGGCATAGGTGGCCTTCTACCTATCATGCTTGCTTGGAATAAACAATTTTCAGCCCTGACAGCTATGTCAAAAGCTTGGGGTAAAGAGGTACCACCCATAGAATGGATCATGATAGAGATTTGACCATTCAAACTTTGTAAGTAGTATAGAAAAGTATGGTCAGCTGATGGTCTCACAGAGACTGGAATTCTATTCCATGTCTTGAGGAATCTACTAGTGTAATCTATCATTTGTTCTTGAGGGTCTCTTTGATGGTTGTCAACTATTCAGCTAGAGACAAGTTATCTGATTTATCCTCAAAATGCTTACTTAATGCATCCCCTAATGCATCCCATGAATTAATAAAAAAAATAGCTAGAGTTCTAAACCATTCAAGAGCCTTACCTTTTAGAGAGGCTACTAATAACTTGGTGGCCACATCCTCTTGAGTTATGTTGTGTATACTACAGATGGTGGTCACATCTCTTATGTGTTCAAAAGCTGTAGTTTATCCTTCACCTGTGAAATCAGGTAGACTCTTTGGTGCCACCAAGGGTACATCATGATGTACAACAAAAGTTAATGGACTTCCCTACTTGAAAGGTAACAAGCATACTGTCTAGCCATTGTAGGAGCTATGATTTGAAGATTAACAACTATGTGAGTTGTATTTGATACTAGATTTAAATCTTCTTCTAGATCTCTAGTTAGAGATCCTCCTCTCCTTCTGAGATGAAAGGGAAAAGGTCTCCTTTCTAAAGTATTAGGAGGTGTAGATTGAACTCTCCTTGTAGGGGATGCTCTTTGAGTTGACCTGTCTTTATAGCTTCTTTTTGAGGGCAACTCTAAAAATTTAGTAGGCTTTGAGCTTCTAGTCTCAATCTTTCTCATAAACCTTAAACAAGTTATCCTGGATCTGTGAAATCAGTGGAGTTGCTAGATATACTTGATAGAACAACTTTTAAAAGTCTGTATTATGTAGTCTATATATCAAAGATAACATAACCTTCAAACAATGAACTTCTTTATCTATACCACTAGGTGTGCCAGAATTGTTATACACTAAGTTTTCACCTTTTTTTCAAGCTCTCATAGTCTTGATAACTTAGTATAACATGGGAATCATCTCCAGGTTGTGGGACCTATGCTAACTAAGATGAGACCTCTAGGTTCTAGGCTGGTTCCTCTGAGATAATCACCTTAATTTTCTTCTTGACATGAAAGAAAAAATTTGAGGGGAAAGGGATAGAAGGAATACTTGAAAGGGAAATAACTTGAAAGAAAACTACCTACTAGGTGATACACCGAAATGATGGTATGAATTACAGTATAGATGATGGATTCAATGAATAAACTTAGGTCTAGGGGATCACAACTCTTTGAATAGGCTTGCATAAATATTTCATGGAAGGGTCTGCAAGTAAAAGAGGGTATTCAAGGAAAGAAAGAGATTCTTTCACAAACAATAACACTCTTAGGATTAGACAACAATCTATGACCTACAAAAAAACATTCACCTCTGCAACTAGGTATAGGAATGAGACAAGATTGTTAAGGGGCTATAGTATACCCACAAAAGCATTCACAACAAATCATCCACAAGAATACACATGAATTGCAAAAAGGAAGAAGGATTAGAAACCCTAAGATATCATTGAAAACATGCATATATTAAATTCATTAAGAGATAACTCACACAAGAAGACATAAGGATAGAAAGAATGTCACAAAATACCTTAAAATATCTGAATAATCAATGGGAATTTACAATTGAAGAAGCCAGAGGTAAAAAGAAATGCCTCGGAGGACTCCTAAGAAACATGAATTTTTCTTTTACAATTGTCCAACTCTTCGCTCTAAAGCTCTGAAAAAATAATATATACATCTCCTTTTGCATGCAGGGAGGATCAAAAATATCTAATTAGGGTTACACAAATTTTCATACAATAATCAAACCCTAATTCTGTCAAATCTGAACATACATGCCCATGAAAAATATCTCAGTCAATTCAATTTTTATGTTTGCATGTCCGTCTCATGTTTACACTTGCAAATTTTCCAGCCGCCATGATCCATCTACTTCCCTACAACTCGGTCTTTCCATAACTGCAAAAATCTGATATTCTAAGATATTTGAATTTAAATATATTAATGGTCACAGGTGGCACCATACTTATCTTCATCGATGAGTGACATTCAAACTTTGATCTAACTTTAAAATGCAGCCATTAGATCTTTCCTTTTTACCCAAGCATGGCTTTGACTACAAAATTAACCTCGAGTTTACCTAGGTTCCCTTTTTCCCCTTGGTCATAGAATTTTTTAAAGCTTTAGTTGACTCCAGTTAAGTCTGGTGAACATTAGATAACCCTTCAATTGCTAATTCATGAAGTATTTTCTAACCCTGGGCCCAGAGCTGCCACCTGTCATGCTTTCATTCATCCTTGACTACTCCATCGGCAACACCTCAGTGACCTTCTGACAATGGACCCACTGCAACCTAGATTCCAATCTAATGATGGGTGCATGATCTCATTGCCTTCAAATCTTCCTTCTGATCATGTGCTAGTCATTGATCTTTTCAGAACTGGGACCCCATTGACACATTGGGTCCACCTGTAAGTCTTCATCATCACACGACAACAAATCATAGGCAAGCACATAAGCAATACACAACACTAGAACCACCTGACACATCTTTATATCTCAGCCAATGAAAAATTGGCATGTCACCCTGACCTATCTCAGACCCACCTAACAAAGCTGAGCAATTGGCAAATCCAGCGACGGGCGTATAATTGCAAAGGCTTAAAAGATTCCTTTTGATCATGTGCTAGCCGTAGATCTTCATCTCTGTAGATTCTCTATCACGGTCCTACTGACATATTCTAGTTCATCGCTATGTGGACCATTGAAATTTGAGCACGTCAGACAATGAGGTAGTGGACCCACTTAGTAAAGCACTTAACTCCGGAAGGATTTAATAAATGTGCGACTAAAGGAAATTTTCTAGGTCATTGAATGAAAAACTTAACGTCAGTTAAGTTTGGAGAATACACGAATAAGGCATATTCTGAATCCTCGAGCCAAAGGTTTAACCCGGGGTTTGATCACTAGAATACAAGACTGAAGCCTTAGTCACTAAATCATTGAATAGGAAGAATATGCTGTCAGAGATTAAGAGAACTGGCAATTGAAGGAATTAAAGCGCACATGCTGAAATGAGATTTTAAGTGCCCCGAAAAAGGTAACTACAAAATAGAATATGGCCTAGGGTTTTTAGGGCTTTTTGGGTATAACTACTAGATTTTCAAATTTTAATTTGCAGACCAGGGAGCTAAAAGAATTTGCAAAGACCAAAGAATAGGGCGCAAAGCCATGAAATTTTCAAGGGTGCTCGGTAGGGAAAAAATGCAGACTTTGTGATGAAGCTTAGCCAAATTTGCATGGAGCAAAAAAATTTGGGTAACAATAACAATGATGAACCAATGATTATGAAAGAGTGTCAAAACACCTGATTCTGAACTTTATGATTATGAATAAGTGAGTGACCTAATTCCATACCTGATTGTCAAAGGAATCAATATTGGTATCACATCTGAAACCTTCAATTACGAAGAACCAAGGAAATAACTCTAATGAACTGATGGTTATGAAAAGTTGATACAGTTTACAAAATTTATTAGGATACCAAATTGATATGGATCTCGATGAATTTGATATGCCCCAAGTGATGATAGATTTGCCCCAAGCAATGAGGTCTTTAGATGAATCAGTAACTAGAAGTGGTTGTGTGACTTGATTACTAAAAGAAAAATTTGATTTACAGACTTGAATGATGTGCAATACCATGCCCCCTTCAGGATGAAAATCAAAATCTGACAAGAAAAGTTAGTGTATAGTTTAGAAGCATATTAATTGATTTGAGAAGTGGTTATACACATCTAAGAATGCGTTCTGCATCGTTTAGAGGTCTTGGAGACCAAGTTTGACTAGGTTTGACTATGAGTTGACCATGGGTGACCAAGTAGAAATTTTGATAGTTTGATTTAAGACAATCAGTTAAGTTGAATTCTAGATTTTTATAATGATTGAAGGTCGAATATGCAAGTAGTTGGGCGTCCTCGGTCTAAAAATTTTAAATCATAATTTTGACATAGTAGATGATCTCATATTTTGATTTTGATCCTGAAAATGGGTTCAGAACATTGAAATTAGCTAGGGGTACAATTTTCATGAAAAATGGAGCACTTTTGAAAATTAGGTCAAAAGCTATATAAAGGCCAAAAGGGTCATTTTCAATTCATTATTCACATTTGACTTTTGAAACCTTGTGGAGCCCTCTGAGTGAGAAAATGGCTGAGATGAAGGTACTTGTCTCTTCCCACCAATTTGAGCGTAGCTGGAGGCATTAGCGACCTCCACAGTATGGACATTCAATAAGTGGACCTCTGTGCCTCTTTGAAAATGTCATTTTTGCATGTTTGTAGCATGTTTAGGTAATTTTTCATATGTTTTAATTTTTCAATTCTCGTATGCATGGAAACTCATATGACTATCCTCCGTGACTAGTACAACTTTTCAATTTCCTTCCTTTTTTCATTTGGTAACCCCCTGAAACTCGTATGAGAGGGACCGAAGAGTCGTACGACATTTCATCGGGTCCCTCCTCTATCATACATGAAGACTTAGAAACTCGTATGACCATGATTTGTTGTATGATACCTTGCTGAAACTTGTACAAGTTTTGGTGCCAGTCTGAATTGTCGTATGGGAAACAACAAGCCAAAAACACATTTTTAGGTCAAAATTCTTGATTTTCTAATTTCTTAGACTGATTATTGAGCTTTTAATGCTCCTTTTGAGATAGTCAACCATTAAATTTATGTACTTGTAGCCTATTTTTAACCAAATTATTGATAGGTTTCCCTATTTCTGTGTTGTTTAGGTCATCTATCTGCAGACACCTAAATTCATCCTTTTAACATTAATTAAATTAAATTTAATTAATGATCTCATATAACATTATAGTTAAATTTTCAATTAATTATATTTGTTAAATTCATCTATTTATTTAATTAAATTAAATAAATTCACTAATTCATAGTATTTGAATTAAATTTAAATACTACCTTTCATAATGTATTAAATTAAATTTAATACATGTTCCTCCATAGTCCCATTTTAAATAAATTTTTAATTTATTTAATCCCCTCACATTCTTTATTTCTACTAAACTATGATTAAATTAAATTTTATTTAATTTAATCATAAATCCAACTTAGATTCTATCCTACACACATCACTTTTTGTCTAATAAGCCTACTCACTAATTAACTAAGGTTAATTAGGCTAATTTTTGGATTCCTACATCCATTAGTCCTAATTATTTTCTCACACGTGTGAGAAAATTTCCAAAAATGGCCTTTTCAAAAAATTGCCAAAATTTGCATAAACAAGGCTTCTCACATCATATGACACTTACACATTCTAAAATGGTGAAAATGGACTTTTTCACTTACACATCTCTTACATACACTTACACATGTACTTGAAGTACACTTTGACCTTTCACATCCCAAGTTGCTCACACGTGTGAGAAAGTCTTGAAATTTGCATGACTTATGTGTCTCCTTGGTGGCAACTATGTGGATTCCACATAGATGCCACCTCACCCCAGACCTCCAAAATCCTATAAATAAGACTCTTGTCTCAAGAAAATTGATATTCATTATTACATTAGAGTTATTATGCTAGTATATGTTCAAAATTATTCTTAGAGTTTTCTTTACTAACCATTTGGTAGTTGTTAGATTTTCATTATAGATTTAGTCTTATTCCATGCTTTTAGCTTTATTTGTTTTTCTTGCATGCCATAGAGCTTGAGGATTGCTTTCATTGCTCCTCCTTGAGCTTCTTTGGCCTCTTGCATTTGAATGTTTGAGAGTTGCTTCTATAAGCTTCTTCTTGAGCATCTCAAATCTTCATCATACTTGCATTCTTAGTGGGATCTATACTTGTGTTGGGAGAGCACACCCACAACCTCTCTAAGAGCTTAAATCAAGCAAGTCTTGGGTGCACTTGCTTCATGCTCATTTGAGGTTATGGTGGAAATTAATGTTTTTTACAAGTTTATGAATATGTTAGATTAGATTTATTATGCTTTTTGTTGTCAACATTTTCATGTTCAAACTTGTTCTTAACGGGTACATTTTCATCATATACATTTTGGCACGCCTGGTGGGACCCACAATCCCATTTACTAACTATTTCTGTTGATTTTGTGGAGGTTTCCTGTGAATTTTTTAGACAAGCATCTTCACACGACCAGAGGTGTCTCTACGTAGAAATAGGTGTCTCCGCACACAGGTGTCTCCGCATCCTAACAGACATCTCAGCTAGGAGTTTTTCTCATATTTTAATTTACTTTAATAAGAAAATATCATATTTCATAATCACATTGAGGGTAATGATAAGTATTAAAACACCTAATAGTATCTTCAAATGAAGAAAGAATACATGAAGCTACTGGAATCTTTGTTTTTGTGCAGATAGGTGTCTCTGCATGTAAACAGGTGTCTCTACTAGAAAAGGGAGTTTTCCTTTGTGTTGTTTTTTTTAAGCTGATTAGAATTTTTTTTTAACATATTAAGGTTAAAAATCACTGTATTTTCATCATTAGAAAGCTTTCTATGCATTTAAGACTTAGTGAGAAGATAAAACTTTCAAACATTGGTGTTTAACTTCTACTTTTGTGCAAATAGGCATCTCTTCTTGTACACAAGCATCTCCACCTATCTACAGGCATCTCTAACATACATGTGTCTCTGACTGTAAACAGGCATCTCTGCTAGTAAATAGGTGTCTCTGACAGACAGGTGTCTCTGCCTATCAACAGGCATCTCTGTCTGATTTTTGCATGTTTTCATAATATCTTGCACTTTGAGTTTTCTGATCTGAGTTTTTGGAAGATACTGACATTTTGTGACTTCTAACAATAATTTTGCAGAACATTGACCAAGATTTGACCACTCTAAGACTACTAACTTGTTTTGCAAAATGTTGTTAGAAGACCAAACACACTAAACTACTTATGAGAATTGTTTTGTAGGTTGCCAAGGAGAGTCAATCAAACATTATGTTTTCTTAATGATTTCTTAGGCACCTGACATTAAATAGGAAGTCTTTTTCTATAGATAAATGATTCATTAGCTAGGGGATTATGCTCTTTTCTCCAAGTGAGAAAACTAGAAACCCAAAACCTTTTGGATTGTTGTCTTGAAGAAAAGACTTGGAATTAATCATTTGTTTGGTGTGTTTGGGAGAAAACCTCATTTGATAGGAGATTATGCTCTTTTCCCCTTGAGGGAAAAATAGAAATCTAGACTCCTTCTTGGGGCCAATCCATGCATTTACTTTCAATCCTTTAGATGGGCCTGTCGGAGAGGTAAAAAGCTCTCGGGAATGACCCATGTGAGAACAAGGTGTAAGCCCACCACTCCAACTCACGTTAATGAAATTTTATTTTTGGGGTTAAAGCCTTGGAAGCCAAATGACATTTGATCTTATACATGGCTCTCACCTAACATTTAGTAGGGCCTCACAGTCTGAATGATGTTTATGTGACTACTTGTGCCAAGGTGCTTTGTGGGGCTATATGTCCTAGTCGTGCATGCACAGACACAAAGAGTGTGTTCGAACATAGATCCTTATTAAAAGCCATTAGTTAGAAGCCACTTGGTTCACCTCTGAAAGGTTGATAATCTATGTGTGAGGAGAATAGTAATCTCCCTAAGACACTCACCATATCGATTCCCCTTCAATGTTAATACTTTGATAATACGACATCATGAATCCATTGTGTGCTTGGTGATGGCCATATTCTAAGGAGTTTTTGGGTGTGTTCCTAAGTCAGTGAGAAAAGGTTTTCAATCTTAGTCAACTTCCTTCTAGGGATAAAGAGTGTTCTTTTTACTTTCATTGCAAAAAAGCAAATTCATACACTTGAATCCTACAAGGTTGCTTTGTCCCTTGCAGGACTATTTTCGACAAATGTCCTTGTAACCCAAACATTTGATGTATGTATGAAATTGATTATTACCAAGAACATCCTTTGATCTACCAAGATATTGTCCTCAAGTCATGAAAAATAGTGTTAAACATAAGAAATAAAAACTCCTAGTTACACGATCCCATAGAGAGAAGAAAATCGCCGATCAAAGGATTAAAGCCAACCAATCTTATTGGAAACCCATTCGAGAATTTCTAGAGGCTATCGAGAAAGCAAATAAAATCATTTACAACAATCAAGTTGCTAATTTTTTTTCCAAGAACAAAGTGAACATGGCCTTTGTCACTTGGGAATGCTATGACTAAGTACCTTTGACCTTCATTCCTCACCTTCTTCAAGTCATTCATCCCTTTCTCATCTTTTAACATCCTCTTTTGTCATCCACATCCCAAAACATTAGGAGCATTAATCAAAATCTTGGACTTTAAATCAAAATTAGATCAATCCATCTTTGACACCTTCATCAAGCCATAGGGTGAAATAATCATTCCAATAGTGTCACATAGATGTTAATTCCAAAGCAAACATTAATCCCTTACAACTTTGAGAACTAAGTCTTTCTCTAGTAGTCCTAATCCAGTCCTATTTTGTTTGGGGGATGATTAGTCTATCACCCAAACACAAGAAGACTTCAAATCAAAAACAATCCTATGTTTACATAATCACAAGGTCTTGTTTCACCTAGGTTTGTTCCAAACCTTTAAATCTAGTCAATCCTTGAGGCTTAGTCCCTCTTCAATCCAATCCAATTCAATCAATCCAATCAATCATCAAGACCTAATCATTAATCCAAGTTTCTCCTAGTTCATCAAATCCTTTTTTTTCCATACCTCATCAACTATTCACCCTTCTTCAATTCAACCGTCCTAAGGTCACTCATGCATGGTACTTACTTGATCACAAGCAAAACTAAGACAATAATATCTCATCATGGATAATGATCAAGAAACTGTCTATCAAGAAGACTTTAATGATGAAGAAGAATCCCACATAGAATCTGACATAGTAATACATGAAAGTGTCAGTGCCAATCCATGAGCTAAAGAATTTTTTGAGGATCCTAACAACTTAAGCTTAGTGGAAGACCTAATCCAAGCCAATAGTGCCAATATCTTCATGAATCTTGTCCAAAGGGGTGTTACCCTCCTTGATAATTTTGATGAAACTTTGCTTGAGAACAACTTGATTTGAAACAACAAAAGCAAAGTAACACCATCAACATCTGATAACACAACTCATCCTCCCCCTAATACACTTGAGTTAATCTGACAACTCCTAAACAAGCGTAACTCAAACAATGGGGTGGGTAATGATTTTTCAAATGCGGGTCATGTACCCGAACAAAAACCAGGGTCCTCAGGATGACGCTCTACTTCAATTTTCTCAAAACCTACTGGGGTCATAAAAAATTCCAATCAAAGACATAACACCAATCTTCCCCCTCTAGGGGGACATAAGGCATCATTAGGTAGAGGAACACCTCAAGACCATATGATCACCACTAATCCTCTTGAATTAGTCCAACAAATTGATGAGCTCAAAGGCATGATGTTGTCTATGCAGAAAGGCGGGAAGAAGGAATTTTCTTTTGTAGAAATATGTCCTTATCCTTGGGACAAATCAATCACTCTCCAACCATTCCCCACCAATTTTGAAATGCCAAATTTTGATAAGTACAAGGGAGACTCATGCCCTGCACAACATATCAAGGAATTTTACATAGTGCCACAAGAAGTTTCCCACAATGATCATCTTCTCCTAAGAGTCTTCACTAGGAGTCTTGGAGGACCAGCCTTAGAGTGGTTATTGAACCTCCCTCTAGGTTCCATTTCCACCTTCCATGATCTCACTGAAAAATTTGTTACACAATATTCTTATAACATGGAACATCAAGCATCCCTCAGCGATTTGTGTAACATGAAACAAAGAAATAGAGAAACCTTTGCTAATTTTCTCCAATGATGGCAACATCTCGCCAATCATATGCCTTGGAAAATCCCAGATTCACATCTAGTTGATATCTTTACTAAGAATCTAGTTACAAAAATGTCATTTCAGATGAAGATGGCTGCCCCATATTCCTTTGAGGCACTCATTAAAAAGGGGAAGTCTATTGAAGATGGACTTTTGATGAAAGGAGCTATTAAACACTACACCCCTAATTCATTTAACAATACTAGTGATAAACCCAAGTTCTGGTCTAAGAACAAAGGTGTTGTTAATGATGGAGTGACTGATGCTAAACATGTCCAAAATGTTCAATCATCCAACAATAGTAACCAAGGAAATCACAATAACAATGATCAGAATAATAGAAACAATAATCAAACCAATTTGAGTAACCAAAACAATTAGAATAGTTCAAATAACCAGAATCAAAATCAAGGATCTAGTTATCATGGTTCTCTATTCTCATGATATGATGGCAATAACAATAACAACCACGACGACAACCACGACGACAATTTACATAGCTGACTGATTCCCTTGATGTGATCTTCTGACGTCTAGTCAACCAAGGGATGATGGTTTATCCTAACACCAGGCCTTTTGATGAAAATCAATCTAAACCTCACTGGTATAAGGATGATGAATATTGTGATTATCATCACATAAAAGGGAATGAGATTAAAAAATGCATGAAGTTTTGTCATTTTGTGCAAAATTTGATCGATGATGGTAAAATTGAAGTAGAAGGACAAAATGCCTCTACTTCTAACGCCTAGTTAAAAATGTATTCTAAACCTTTTCTACAACATAATCAAAACAATACATCCACATCCTAGGGCTTCTCTTATGATTATTCAACAAACAAAATCTCAGGAGATGAATGTACTTGTGGAAAATTAGCTGAAAATGATGTCTGTGGTTTTGATTCACTGTGTGGCCATATTGAACAATTTGAAACCCATGTAAACAAATTGACCTTAAAGACCATAGATTGTAATGTCACTACTTTCTATCCTCACATAACTATACAAGCTTTTGCCAATCTGCCTATTGTACATCCACCTACTACACCATCTACCTTGACACGACGTGCGTCACGTTATGACTTGCTTTCCCAACTAAAGAAGACCTCTATGCAGATATCCATACTATAGTTTTTGCAGATCTCCCCCATTCACAAAGAGGTCCTTGAGAATTCCTTGAATGAGTCACACATCCCTAAAAATATCAATGCTATCGAACAATACCTAGTTTTTACCGACAAAGAATTCTAAGGGCCTGATAATGTAGAGCCAACAACCTTGTAGCGTAGTGACCTGTTACAAACTATTACAGCTCTCAAACTTAATCCAAAGGCATAAAAGTGTTACCAATCTCTTTAGAGGGTAAAAAATCACCAATTGACTAAAATAGTGTTCCAACAAATTCTTTTTACTAAGGTGGGTATCTGATCAAAGTTTGGTGCCAATTTGGCTTTAGGGACAGTAGGCCTAAATCCTAGCCCTTTACTAAACTCTTCACCAGTGGAATGATCAATCTAATCTAATGATGGAAATGGTCCTAATATGGAATAAGGATACTAAAACAATAGATGGTTTGACCCCCTCAAGTCTGTACCATAGAGAACTAGACCTGCTGTACTTTTTCCTTGTAGCCCTTTCACAGGAGATTTCTGACTCTAACTTTTGATTGAATGAGCATGTGACTAATAAAAGAACACATTTAGACACCCATTTGGGACTTCATTAAGATCTCCAAGTCTCACTTTCCAACTCCAATCTGACGTTACCTAACCACCACCTGGTACACAGACCTAATTGGCCTAATTAGGCTTGGTCTCCAAGGGAAGTGCAAGATATTGGGTTCTTGGAGCTAGTGTAAGGTCTTAGATAGTCTTCTCCTATCCTAAATGTCTCAAAACCATCTTTACTTCAAACTTTCACTCACCTTTAGATGACTATCTACACCTAATTCTATATTCCTAGACTGAATTCCTTCATCAATTCAAACTAGGGCCTATTGCTTTGATGCCTTTCCCTTCGAACCATCTTGAGATCTTTTGAAATCCATTTATATATGGACCTAACTTGCTTCTCCTAAATTCTTGTGCCAAACCTATGGTTACATTGCAAGTTAGGTCCTCATTTAGGTTCAGGGTTCTTGAAAACCCCTGTTTCAGAACAGTGGTAAGAAAAATTGAAATAACTTTAAACAAAAACTTTGAAACTCCTTCAAATCAATGCTAATGTCTACCAAAACACAATACAGAGATTTCACATGCAGTTCATGCCTTCATGAACCCGTACACATCATACAGAGCTGCAAATTGGGTAAAAAATGGTTCAAATTCCTTAATTTCTGCAACAGTTTTTACAAAAAATCATCTTCTTCCCTTTTTGGCTCGAAGAGATATGCATATATATCCTTCAAAATGAAGGTTTTTAATTTTGAAACCTTCCTAGACTCTTGAGTTTCTAAATTCAAGCCTTGAGCAGAATTTAGAAAGTTGTAACAACAGTTTTTATTGCATTTTTGCAATTTTTGCAAAATATGCTTATTCATGGAATCGGTAAGGATTTTGATGTCTTTATGAGATCAAAACTTGTTAATATGAACTTTTGAAATAAAAAAAAATCTCTTAAGACCTTACAACTATTTCTAACAACTATTTCTACCTAGATGAATCCCATGACCTATGGTATCTTAGGCTTATAATTTGCCAATCAAACCCTTGATCACACATTGGATTCCAAACCAAAATTAGGATGGATTCATCCTATTTATTACATCAATTTAACAAAACATAAATCCATGCAAATGTAGGGTGCCCTACACCATACTCCCTAAGACAAAACTAACTCAATTCCCTTGAGTTTGGATATCTTTGAGGCTGAATCCAAGTTTGTTGATGTCTGCTGGTGTAAGCCATGTTACATCTTCCTTTGGATGATCTTTCCATTTAACTAAATACTCATAGTAACTTGCTCTTCTTTTTTGTTTTGCTAATCTCTTGTCTAGTTTGCAGTCAATCTCAGGTTTCTTTTCTATTAGAAGATCTTGCAGCTCTTGAATCTCTGATGGATGTTCAATGCCTAAATTTGGAGTTCCAACAGTAGGGTGCTTGTATGGATATAGATCAGCTACATTGAAAATTTGGTATAATCCAATATTAGGAGGCAATTCCAATCTATAGGCATTGTTGCCACATTTTTTCAAAATTTTAATTGGCCCTATCCTCTTCATCATTAGTTTGGAGTACTTTTCTTTGGGCAGTCTTTCCTTCTTAAGATGAGCCATTACCATGTCTCCTTCTTTGAATTTAACATCTCTCCTCTTAGAGTCTGTTTCCTCCTTGTATTTGGTGGAGCTTTGTTGTAACTTGTCCTTAACTTTCTGATGTATATTCCTCATTGCCTCTACAAAGTCTTTAGCTTGTGCACTTTTGGGACCAATGTCAGGGACATTTCTCAGTTCTAAAACTCCTCTTGGGTGTGAGCTATAAACTATTTGAAAAGGACTAAGTCCTAAACTTCTATTGATAGAGTCATTGTATGAGAACTCTGCTTGGGGAAGAATTGAATCCCATGCAACTCCATATTCCTTTGTTAAACATCTTAGCAGATTCCCTAGAGATCTATTTGTGACCTCAGTTTGTCCATCTGATTAAGGATGGTATGCTGATGACATGGCCAAATTAGTTCCCAATTTCTTCCATAGGGTACGCCAAAAATGTCCTACAAACTTGGGGTCCCTGTCTGAAATAATGGTTAGTGGTAAACCATGGAGCCTAATAATTTATTTGAAGAAGAGGCCTACAATGTTTGAGGCATCATGTGTTGCCTTGCATGGTATGAAGTGTGCCATTTTGGAGAACCTGTCCACCACTACAAAAACACTATCATAACCAGCTCTTGTCTTTGGTAGTCTCAATACAAAGTCCATGCTAATGGAGTCCCAAGGCTTATTTGGGATTGGTAATGGTGTGTACAACCCTATATTTGAACTGGTTGCCTTTGCCTTCTGACATACTAGGCAACACTCAACAAATTTTCTGATTTTAGTTTGCATCTTGGGCCAAAAGTAGAATCTTCTTACTAGTTCAAGTGTTTTACGCAAGCCAAAGTGGCCTGGTAGACCTCCATAATGCTTTTCCTTTATGATGTTTTCCCTCATAGAGCAATTTGGGATACATAGTTGACTTCCCTTGAACAATAAGCCTTCTTGAATCATGTATTCAGCAAATTCAGTGTGATACCTATCTCCTAGCTCCAATCAAACTTGGTAAATCTCTTTGAAATCTGCATCATTGGGGTACATATCTTTTAGGACAGAGATTCCCACACTTTCCAAGGTTATCTCTTGTATGGTTAAGTTTCTCCTGCTTAAAGTATCAACTACCTTATCGGTGACTCCTTTTTTATGCTTGATGGTGAAATTGAATGCCTACAAATATTCCATCCACTTGAGGTGCCTATGATTCAATTTCTCCTACCTGTTAAGAAAACTCAAAGCATGATTGTCAGTATAAACAATAAATTGTTTTGGCAACAAGTAATGCCTCCACTTTCTCAATGATTGAACCATGACATACATCTCTAGATCATATGTAGAGTATTTTTGCTTAGCTTCATTAAGCTTTTCACTAAAAAATGCCACAGGCCTGCCTTCTTGACTGAGAACACCTCCAATTGCCCTCTTACTAGCATCACATTCAATAGTAAAAACCTTGTGAAAATCAGGGAATGTTAGGATAGGCTGTTTGGCTATTCTTGTTTTCAGATATTCAAATGATTTGTTTGCTGCATCAATCCATGTAAACTTGCATTTTCTTCCTCCTTTGACAGTGTCTATCATGGGAGCACTTACCCCACTAAAATCTTTTATGAATTTCCTATAGAAACTAGTCAATCCATGGAAACTCTTGACTTCACTAATGTATTTTGGAGTAGGCCAGTTCACTATTGCTTCAACCTTAGCTAGATCCATTTTTAGATTGCCCTTGGAGATCACAAAACCAAGAAATATCAACTCTTCCTACATAAACACACATTTTTCCAAATTTATCCTTAACTTTTCTTCATGAAATGTCTTCATGACCATATCAAGATGTGTTAGATGTTCTTCTTTACTTTTGCTAAATATCAAGATTTCATCTGAGTAGACAACCACAAAATGATTTATGAAAGGTTTGAGTACCTCATTCATCAATCTCATGAAGGTACTAGGAGAATTTGAGAGACCAAAAGGCATCACTACCCATTCAAACAAAACCTCATTGGTTTTGAAAGTTGTTTTCCACTCATCCCCCTCTCTTATTCTAATTTGATTGTACCCACTTTTGAGATCAATTTTTGAATAGTATCTTGCCCCTCCTAAACAATCCATAAGGTCTTCAATTCTTGGCATAGGAAACCTATATTTGATGGTTATCCTATTAATGTCTCTTGAGTCTATACATAATCTCCATGTTCCTTCCTTTTTAGGGGCTCAGACTATAGGGACAACACAAGGGCTTATGCTCTTTCTAATGAAACCTTTTTCCATCAATTCTTGTATTTTCCTAGCAACTTCAGCATTTTGGGCAGGGGTTAATTTGTATGCAGCCTTATTTGGTAAGGTGGAGCTAGGTATGAAGTCAATGTAGTGACTAATACTCCTCTTAGGTGGTAAAATATCATTACTTTTGTCTACAATCAGTCCTTTATACTTGCCTAATAACTCTGCTACTTCCTTGGGGCCAACATTGCTCTGAATTTTCTGATTGTTTGGTGTCTTCCCAGGCTTTGTTTTAGGCTTGATGATGATGGAAAAATAGGGTGTATCTTTCTCCTTAAGGACCTTTAGAAACTCCTTTTCTCCTACCAACATAACACTGCTCTTTGAGGGCTTTTCTTTATCACAATCCGGAAAAGGTGTCATAGTATAACTAATTCCATTCTTTGTCAAGGTATACACATTTTTCTTCCCTTCATGTTGGGAATTTACATCATATTGCAAAGGTCTCCCAAGGAGAAGATGGCATGCATCCATGTTAATAACCTCACATAAAACTTTATCTTTATATTCTCCTATTTGGAAGGCTACCCAACATTGCTCATCTACCAAAGTTTGCTGATCTTTATTGAGCCAAGACACTCTATATGGGTTTGGGTGTGGGATTTTCTTCAAACCAAGTTTATCTATCATTGTATTTGACACTAAATTCTCTATAGAACTAGAATCAACAATAACTTTACAAATCATACCAAGTACCTTGCAGTGTGTCCTGAAAAGATTCTTTATTTGTGGTGGCTCCTTGGGGCATAATAGTTGTAGGAGAGTCCTATTAAACATTAGACTCACTCCTTGTTCAGGGTCTACAGGTCTGTAGGTGGTAGTGTGATATGATGTCATGCTTTGACAATCTTCTTCTTGTGTAAGTTGAACTCTTCTATCCCCTCCTGAGGTATTGGCCTTGTTAGGGCACATAAATGATTGGTGTCCAATTTGATTGCATGTGAAACACTTTCCAGTGAAAGTAGAATTTCCTCTTCCTCCTGTCCTTCCTCTATTGTTGCCCCTATTTCCTCTAAAATTGCCTCTATTCTAATTTTCTTTATCAAATTTCAGATGATTAGAATCTCCTTGCTGCCTTGGAGATGGACCTCTTCCTGGGAACCTCCCTCTAACTCTGAAATTATTCCCTCTACCTCTATTATTTTGTTCTCCTCTCCTCTTTTGTTTGTCTTCAATCTTTGTAGCCATCTGATAACATTGGTGTACACTTTGAGGGCAGAATAGGCTCAACTCATCTTGTATGTTGTACTTGAGTCCATTCATGTATCTAGCCAACCTTTGGGTTTCACTTTTAGGAATCCTAGCCTTCATAGAGAGTTTGTGAAACTCATCAGTATAAGACCCTACATCAAGGTCCTTCTATTTCAAATTTTACAACTTCTTATGGAGAGTGACTTCATAGTCCTCTGGAACAAACTGCTTCTTTATTTCTCTTAGCATCTTCTTCCATGTAGTGATGGGCTCTTTCTCTTTTTCAATCCTTTCCCTTTGTAGGAAATTCCACCAACTTAATGTAGGTCCCTTAAGCTTGGACTTAGCAATCTTGGTCTTCTATGAATTAGGAATGTCTTCACATTCAAAGTAATTTTCTAGAGCCTCTATCCAGTCCATGCACTCCTCAGGGTTCATCTTGCCCATAAACATAGGTAGGTCTGGTTTGCTGTCTGTCCTACCCATTCTTTCCAAAGCTTCTAACATCCTTTACTCCTTAGATAGTTTTCCTTTTCCTCCATTTCTATCATCTTGTTCCTCTTCAGAATCAAACTCTGAATCTGAATCCTCATCATGTACCTTGCTGGGTTGAGCATTCTTTAGTTTCTCAATCTCAGCTTCCATCTTCTTATTCCTTGCTGCTTGCTCCTTTACTATCTTTGAAAGCTCTATGTTTGTGAATCTCAGAGGTATTTCTTCATCAAAAGGATCAATTTTCTCTACCATTCTTCTTCCCAAGAACTTGGTGGGCTCTGATACCACCTAATGTAGAGCCAACAACCTTGTAGCGTAGTGACCTTTTAAAAACTATTATAGCTCTCAAACTTAATCCAAAGGCATAAAAGTGTTACCAATCTCTTTAGAGGGTAAAAAATCACCAATTGACTAAAATAGTGTTCCAACAAATTCTTTTTACTAAGGTGGGTATCTGATCAAAGTTTGGTGCCAATTTGGCTTTAGGGACACTAGGCCTAAATCCTAGCCCTTTACTAAACTCTTCACCAGTGGACTGATCAATCTAATTTATTAATGGAAATGGTCCTAATATGGACTAAGGATACTAAAACAATAGTTGGTTTGACCCCCTTAAGTTCGTACCATAGAGAACTAGACCTGCTGTATTTTTTCCTTGTAGCCCTTCCACAGGAGATTTGTAACTCTAAATTTTGATTGAATGAGTATGTGACTGATAATAGAACATATTTAGACACCCATTTGGGCCTTCACTAAGATCTCCAAGTCTCACTTTCCAACTCCAATCTGGCATTACCTAACCACCACCTGGTACACAGACCTAATTAGCCTAATTAGGCTTGGTCTCCAAGGTAAGTGCAAGATATTGGGTTCTTGCAACTAGTTTAAGGTCTTAGATAGTCTTATCCTATCCCAAATGTCTCAAAACCATCTTTACTTCAAACTTTCACTCACCTTTAGATGACTATCTACACCTAATTCTATATTCATAGACTGAATTCCTTCATCAATTCAAACTAGGGCCTGTTGCTTTGATTCCTTGCCCTTCAAACCACCTTGAGATCTTTTTAAATCCATTTATATATGGACCTAAATTTCTTCTCCTAAATTCTTGTGCTAAACCTATGGTTACATTGCAAGTTAGGTCCTCATTTAGGTTCAGGGCTCTTGAAAACCCCTGTTTCAGAATAGTGGTAAGAAAAATTGAAATAACTTTAAACACAAACTTTGAAACTCCTTTAAATCAATGCTAATGTCTACCAATACAAAATAAAAAGATTTCACATGTAGGTCATGCCTTCATGAAGCTGTACATGCCGTATAGAGTTGCAAATTGGGTAAAAAATGGTTCAAATTCCTTAATTTCTGCAACAGTTTTTACAAAAAATCATCTTCTTCCCTTTTTGGCTCGAAGAGATATGCATATATATCCTTCAAAATGAATTTTTGTCATTTTGAAACCTTCCTAGACTCTTGAGTTTCTAAATTCAAGCGTTGAACAGAATTTAGAAAGTTGTAACAACAGTTTTTATTGCATTTTTGCAATTTTTGCAAAATATGCTTATTCATGGAATTGGTAAGGATTTTGATGTCTTTATGAGATAAAAACTTGTTAATATGACCTTTTGAAATAAAAAACAATCTCTTCAGACCTTACAACTATTTCTAACAACTATTTCTACCTAGATGAATCCCATGACCTAAGGTATCTTAGGCTTATAATTTGCCAATCAGACCCTTGATCACACATTGGATTCCAAACCAAAATTAGGATGGATTCATCCTATTTATTACATCAATTTAACAAAACACAAATCTATACAAATGGAGGGTTCCTTGTACCACCTGGCCCCCATCATAATAAACCACTATATATCCAAGTCACCATCCACAACACTCGAATCAAAAGAGTCCTTATAGACAATGGATCTGGTCTAAATCTTTGTACTTTAAGCATGATCCATAATATCAGTCTTTCTGAGGACCTCATTGATGTAAATAAGAGAATAAAAATAAAAGTATACAATGATAGAGAAAGGGTGAGTAAAGGTCTCATTGCACTCCCCTACAATATCCTTTTGGGTAGGCCATGGATCCACGCTATCTCAGGTGTCCCATCCACATTTCACCATTGTTTGAAATTCCCACATCATGGAGCTGAAATAACTATTCCTAAAGATCATGAACCCTTTCAATATTGCAAGAGGTTGGAAGGAAAATAATCAAATTATTTCCCATTGAATGAATGTGTTCATCCACCTTCACTAGGGATTCCCATCCAGAACACTTCTTCTAAAGAACAGTTCTCTAAACAAACCAAGGGAAAAGAAAAGGTTACCCAAGAAAAGAATACTGAGCCCAAAAAGAAAGTTAGATTCACTGATCAAGGCCTAGGGGAATACAAGTTTGAAAATGCCCTATGCATTGGTCAACTCCCCCTCTCTCCCAGGTATTATGGAAAACCTTCACAGCTCTTCCCTAAGGAAAATAAAGAAACTATGAAGTGTAAAAAAGACTACATTTGAACATTGGGGATCTCTCTCAGACTAACATATGGAGCATAATGTTCTTTCTTGGCTTTTTGATGAAGAAGAAGAATGGGATATCATGAAACTAGCCTTGGAGAAAATGAAACAGGAAGAAAAAATCTCATAAAAGAAACTAGATACCCTTGAGGTCCTTGATACCCATGTCCTCCATATCACCCAATATGAGCTTTCCTCACCTAAACTTCCCCTTACCAATCCTAAACTGATTGATTGGGACCAACAAGATTCACTACTTGCCTTAGACATATGTGATTAGGATGAGGCAGTTCTAGCACTTTTTGGACTAAGAAATCTCCAAGACAATGAACATTAGATTCAATACAGCAAGCAAGCCTACTTCAGTCGCCAAGTCAACTCTCTTAGTCACAAAAATGAAGAAAAAGAATATCAAAAAACTGATAAAACATCCTTGGGTGAAAACCTTTTTGAGGCACCTTCGGATGGAGAAAAAGAAAAAATAAAGGATGCATCCTCTAGTGAAAACCTCTCTGAGGTGCTAGAAGAGGGGGAAGTTGACTTGCCCTTCATGTTATTACCATCAGGGAAATCTTCTATCCTCATAGAAGAAACAATTGTAGTTAATTTGGGCATAGAAGAAAATCCTAAGATCACCTACATTGTAGCCTCTTTAGATGAGACATAACAAGAGTCCATGACTGCAATCTGTAAGAAAGCCTACATTAACTTTGCTTGGACATATAAGGATATGCCTGGACTTGACATTGACCTGGTTGTACATCATCTTGCTGTGGATCCTAAAGTCAAACTTGTCAAGAAAAAAATACGCAAGATGCATCCCCAAGTAGCACTCCTAGTTAAAGTTGAATTGCAAAAGATGCTAGATGCAGAATTCATCAGACCAATAGACTATCCTTAATGGGTCTCAAATATTATACCAATAGGTAAACCCTCTAGGGGCATCTGGATTTGTACTAATTTTAGAGATCTTAATCTCACCTTCCCTAAGGATGATTTTCCACTTCTGAACATTGACATCATAGTGGATTTGACTGCTAGGCATAAGATGTTGTCCCGCATGTACATTTTTTCCAGATATAGTCAGATTCGCATAGCAGTGGAAGAACAACATAAAACTACATTCACTACACCATGGGGTACATTTTGTTATCAGGTCATGCCCTTTGGTCTCAAGAATGCAAGCGCCACATATCAGAGATCCATGACGACCATATTTCATGAGCTTCTTCATGTGATCATGGAAGATTACATGGATGATATCTTAGGAAAATCCAAGACACAAGAATCACACATTGCTATTCTCACTACCATCTTTGACAGATTGGAAAAGTATAAGGTTTGATTGAATCCCAAAAAATGTGTCTTTGGTGTGCAATTAGGTAAGCTCTTAGGCTCTATTATGTCTCGCAGAGGAATAGAAGTGGATCCTAAGAAGGTGAAAGCCATTTTGGAGATGCTACCTCCTAAAACTTTGAAATAATTAAGGATCTTGCAAGGAAGACTTCAATCCATTTGAAGATTCATGTCACAACTAGCAGACAAGGTGCATCCTTTCTCTCATCTACTAAGAAAGGATATTAAATTCATTTGGGACTGCTTGTGTCAAAAGGCTTTTGAACAACTCAAGGTATATCTAGCTAATCCACCAGTGTTGGTCCTACCTGTTCTAGGAAGACCCTTGATTCTCTACATCTCCGCAACTACAGTAGCACTGGATGCTCTCCTAGAATAGTTAGATGACAATGGAAAAGAATGTGGCATATATTATCTTAGCAGGACTTTAGTGGGTTATGAGCTCAACTATACATCTATTGAGAGAGCTTGTCTAGTTGTGGTCTTTTTTACACATAAGCTATGCCATTATATGCTTAATCAAAAAGTACAATTGATAGCAAAGATTGACCCACTTAAGTACTTGTTATCTAAAGCCACTCTAACAAGTCACACAACAAAATGGGTCATGATCCTTAGTGAATTTGATATTGTGTACATAGAACACAAAGCCATTAGAGGACAAGAAATAGCAGATCAACTTGCAGAATCTCCCATTCTTGGAGATCATCCTATTGTCACAGATTTTCCTGACGAAATTATTATGACTGTCACTCCTAGCATTCAATGGAAGCTTTATTTTGATGGATCTTTTACCCAAAAAGGATTGGAGGTAGGAATTCTATTTGTGACACCTCAAGGGGATCTTATCCCTAAGTCCTATAAACTTACATTTGCTTGCATGAATAACATAGCAGAATATAAGGCCTTGGTCACAGGGCTTCGCCAAGCTGTCAGATGGAAGATCACAAGTTTTCTTGTTTTTGGTGACTCCAAATTAGTTATCAAACAAGTTAATGATGAATTTCACACCAAGGATGATAATTTTCTCCCTTACTGATGCATGGTTGAAGACCTCAAATGATATTTTGCAAGCATCATTTTCCAGAAAATCCCAATAGCAAACAATAAAGTAGCAAATGGCATGGCTACCATTGCTTCATTAATATCTATGCCAGAAACAAGCACACGATGTGAATTTCTTGTCAAGAATCTTATGGTCCCTGCCTATGACCAGCCAGATTCTGGGATGGTGTGTGAAATTATTGGTCCTGAATCACCTTGGTATCAGGAAATCCTTGCCTATCTTCATGATAAAACCATTCCCCTCATGCTTACACCTAACCAAAAAAAAACCTTCGTTCACTGCACTTCACGTTACACAATCCTTTGAGACACTCTTTTTTCATAAACACTTTGATGGAAATCTTCTTCGATGTTTGAATTCTGAGGAAGCACACACAGCCTTGGAAGAGGTGCATTAAGGAATCTGTGGAGCCCATTCTAGTGGTCTCACTTTAGAAAAGAAGTTACTCCACATTGGATACTATTGGCCGATAATGGAGCAAGATACCTATCATTATGTGAAGAAATGTGTCCCTTGTCAGTAGCATGGCGATTTGATACACACTCCTACTCAATCCCTCCAACCCACCATCACACCTTGGCCTTTCTCCCATTGGGGTTTTGATCTTGTAGGACAAATATTTCCAAACTTTGTTGCTAGTCACAAGTATATCCTAGCCACCACTGAATACTTTACCAAATGGGTTGAAGCAATCCCCCTCACCTATACAACTAGTAAACAAATTTTCAAGTTTATCCTAAATTATATCATTTGCCACTATGGTATCCCTAAAGATCTCCATACTGATAATGGAACACCCTTCAAGAATCAGGATGTCTCTGACCTTTGTAAGAAATTTAGAATTACCCAGCATTGTTCCTCCAAGTACTTCCTACAAGGCAATAGTCAAGCCGAGGCTACAAATAAAACCATCTTAAAAATCCTCAAAAAGACTATCGATGACACTGGCTATGATTGGCACCTACAACTCAATCCCTTGTCTATGGTTCTAAGGTTGTCTTACCCATTGAAATTGAGCTCCCTTCCCTCAAGATTTCTCTCAGGAACCTGATGTTCGAAGAAGAATATAGGGTTGCTTGCTTGTAAGATTTGAAACTCCTCAATGAGAGATGCCTCAATGCCCTTAACCACCTCTTTGTGTATCAAAATTTCTTGTGCTTACACTTCAATAAGAAGATCAAACCCTGTGAGTTTGATGTAGGTGATTTGGTCTTGCAATATAACATGAAGAATCTCCAAAACTGAAAAAAGAAAGGGAAGTTTGAACCCAATTGGTTGGGCCCATTTGTTATTACTGCTAAATTTAGTTCTGGGGCATATCAAATTGCAACACCTGAGGGAGATCTGTTCCCTGATCCTGTAAATATCCTACATTTGAAGTGCTTTTACGTGTAGCTCAGCATTCAGTTCTTGTCCAGTGTTATTGAACAAAAAAATCCTAAAAATTAGAAAAGCGAAAAAAAAAACACCCCCCAGAAATCCCTGTCCTAATCATTTTTCAAAAAATTCAAAATCACTAAGATGGGCTCAGGCACTTACCGGATCACCTCTATCAGCTGCTCGCTGATAGACTCGCACCTACTCCCCCAGCTGCATTTTGTCTCATCATCCAACCATTCTTCCTTCTCCTCTCCTCTCTTCCTTCTACTTAAGGGTAAAAATGAATCACTTTTCCCCTTTTCCCCTTTTATAAAGGGTCCCTTTTTTCAAAAAGAAGAAAAAGGGTCTTTTTGACCTTTCTTTTTTTCTTTTTCCATTCTTTTTAAGTCATGCAAAGTCCTTTTGCCCTTTTTTTGTGAAAATTGATCAAATTTTTTTTACTTTGGTCTATTTTCCCGAGGGGGCACATCCTCCTACTGACTTTTCCTCTATGCACCTTTTACGTCCCTTTTTTTTTCCTCTAGGGCATCTATGTTTTCTTTTCTTTGACGCGATGTCATTTTTGGCACCGCATCAAAGAGGGGCAAAATGTAGACACCTAAATTCATCTTTTTAACATTAATTAAATCAAATTTAATTAATGATCCCATATAACATTATAGTTAATTTTTTAATTAATTATATTTGTTAAATTCATTTATTTATTTAATTAGATTTATTTAATTAAATAAATTCAATAATTCATAACATTTGAATTAAATTTAAATACTACCTTTCATAATGTATTAAATTAAATTTAATACATGTTCCTCCATAGTCCCATTTTAAGTAAATTTTTAATTTATTTAATCCCCTCACATTCTTTATTTCCACTAAACTATGATTAAATTAAATTTTATTTAATTTAATCATAAATCCAACCTAGATTCTATCCTACACACATCACTTTCTATCTAATAAGCCTACTCACTAATTAACTAAGGTTAATTAGGCTAATTTTTGGATTCCTACATCCATTAGACCTAATTATTTGCTCACACATGTGTGAGCAAATTTCCAAAAATGGTCTTTTCAAAAAAATTGCTAAAATTTGCATAAACAAGGCTTCTTACATCTTATGACACTTCTTACACATTCTAAAATGGTGAAAATGGACTTTTTCACTTACACATCTCTTACACACACTTACGCATGTACCTGAAGTACACTTTGACCTTTCACATCCCAAGTTTCTCACACGTGTGAGAAAGTCTTAGACTTTGCATGACTTATGTGTCTCCTTGGTGGCACCTATGTGGTTTCCACATAGATGCCACCTCACCCCAGCCCTCCAAAATCCTATAAATAGGACCCTTGTCTCAAGCAAATTCATATTCATTCTTGCATTAGAGTTATTATACTAGTGTATGCTCAGAATTGTTCTTAGAGTTTGCTTTACTAACCATTTGGTATTTTTTAGATTTTCATTATAGATTTAGTCTCATTCCATGCTTTTAGCTTCATTTGTTTTACTTACATGCCATAGAGCTTGAGGATTTCTTTCATAGCTCCTCCTTGAGCTTCTTTGGCCTCTTTCATTTGAATGTTTGAGAGTTTCTTCTATAAGCTTCTTCTTGAGCATCTCAAATCTTCATCATACTTGTGTTGGGAGACCACACCCACAACCTCTCTAAGAGCTTAAATCAAGAAAGTCTTGGGTGCACTTGCTTCATGCTCATCCGAGGTTATGGTGGAAATTAATATTTTTTACAAGTTTATGAACATGTTAGATTAGATTGATTATATTTTTTGTTGTTAATGTTTGCATGTTCAAACTTGCTCTTAATAGGTGCATTTTCATCATATACACTATCCTAATGTTCATGTTTTCATTTCACACCCTACGACTCAGAGACTCTATGTATCGCTACTTGACTCTATGAGGGTACATATCATTGCTTGTGGTTTTGAGTATCTGATTCGGTTGCCTGAGATTAGGGTGAACCATGGACCTTTGACAACATTGATTGAGCGGTTTCATTCAGAGACCTAGACCTTCCATCTCCCTATAGGAGATATTACTATTACACCAGAGGACATGTACAAGATTTTGTGTATTCCATTCCATGGTCCTCGTCCAGATTATGTGAGTTCAGGGAACTCTAGATTACATGCTTTTTGATAGTTGTTTGGAGATGATACTCATCTCACTGGCTCTATATCTTGGGAGACGTTAGTGCGGCACTATGGGAAGACCCATAGACTAGAGTGTAGTATAGCTAGCATGATAGGAGGTATCATCATGTCCAACCATCAGTAGAATGGTCATTTGATGGGCTGGGCCCCAATGGTTGCATGATTGATGGCAACTCCTGAGTTGGCTTGGGGTCAATGCATGCTAGCTCACATGTTCTCTAAGATGCATGAGATCATGTATTAGGAGAGAAAGTTATTTTCTTTTGGTGCTATAGTTCTTCAAATATGGGTCTGGGAGCACATCCCAGTTTGTAGACCAGTTTGTTAGTCACAACACCAGCCAGAAGAGCCTATTATTTATATATATTTTGGTTATGTCACACAAGTCCAAATGGGCCACATAGAGTACTGGAGACATTGTCTCGATGATATGACTTTTGTAGTATGGCATCCTTATTTGTAGATAGAGGCATGGCTTATAGCTCAGGAGAAGTTTAGTTATTTCTATTAGAGCCGTGTATTAATTGGGCATTCGACCACTATGCTAGAGCACTTTATTATCACCAGAGTGTGGAGAAAGTATGACATTATTCAGGATGTTCCACAAGATTACACCACCTATGCCAGATTAGTCAGAGAGATTGGGCTTGGTTGGATGGCTAGATTATCTAATGCATTATGCACACAGGAGTATAATAGCTATGTTGGTGTCACAGATGGTTTCATTGCATGGCTAGCAGAGTAGCCTATTCATACGTTCTCAGATCTTATAGAGTTGATACCTTCGATGGAGAAGGCTATGGATGTTACAGCTACCCTAGTAGGTCAAGGATAGAGATGAAAGATACCCATGTCCTAGCCTACACCTCTGAGACTGAGAGCAGTGGTGACGCCCCAGAGACCATGAAGGCATATGAGATCATCAGGGCACATGAGACCACCACCATACCCCACTAGGTCTTCTATAGGTAGGCCTGTAATATTATAGAGTAGATCAACTAGAGGAGAGAGTGGTACTCTAGGTAGTGTG
Source organism: Chamaecyparis obtusa (assembly GCA_027943335.1). Lineage (NCBI taxonomy): Eukaryota > Viridiplantae > Streptophyta > Pinopsida > Cupressales > Cupressaceae > Chamaecyparis > Chamaecyparis obtusa. Next base: position 786,575 of record BSBK01000808.1, on the reverse strand, counting down.
GGTGGTGTTGATGATGTACTTAGTGTAAAGTAGGATGTAGGTGTCAGGCCAGATACCAAATGGGTTGATACCAGTTTTGATCTTGGTGCTAAGGTTAGACATCGTAAGGTGCAGAGAGAAGAGATGGATGAGCAACCAGCTATAGACACTAATGTGCCTATAGTAGATCTTGATCCTAGTGTACCATAGAATCCTCAAGAGGTTATCAAATAGCTTAGATTATAGGTCAGGGACCTAAAGGTACAGAGTGCTCACTAGGAGGAGTGATTTATAGAGGCAGACAGAAAACATGTCAAGCTCTAAGAGGAGACTAGGAGATTACAGATAGAGGTGACACATCAAACCTCTTGAGCTTCCTATTACATTTCTACTTACTATTTTGCTATACCTATTGATCAGAGAGTTCCCACATACTTTTAGTATATGATAGCATCAGAGGGAGCCAGGGCACCCAAGTAGAGGTAGTACTAGATGCACCACTGCCACCTTTACTAGATGTAGAGGATCAGGTAGATAGCTGATCTATCTAGATATTATGATATATTTTTGCTCTTTTTGTCCATAGATACATTATTCAGACTCCTAACAGCTTACATGAGCTTATTATTTTGTACACTGTGCCAGCAGTGCACCCTTGACTAGTTCTAAGTTATATGATATATATGAGATCAAGATTTTGGTTATGACTTCATGTGTACTTGTCATGTTTCATTTATGATGATATCATGTGATGTTTTATATGCTGATGAGTAGTGTAGAATGTATGTATTGATTTATGTAAATGTAAATGATTTCTTTCAAATGTATGGATTTATCCAAATGCAAATGATGTATGTAAATGTATGCTTTTGATTATGTTATGCAATGATAGATGCAATGTAATGAAATGATGATTATTATATGGAATGTAAATGCAACGATACACATGATATGTTTTGCAGGTATTGATGAAGACAAGTCCTTAGTCTTATGTCAAAAGGATATTTAACCTAGGATGGTAACTGCTTGCGGTTCTGTGAAGAGACCTTCGTGTGAGATTTCAGCTCTTGTCAGATTTGAAGATGTGATTGAAGCATCGTTTAAGTGTTGAAGTTTATTCAGCCAGTGTGAGACTTTTCAAACATGCAAAATGCAAAGAGACATGCAAAATTAAATGCAACCTAATACCTAGGACCTAGTCACTGATCATGTGTTGGTCATTCTCATCATCAAATTTTTAGGTAACTAGATAAATCAATACAATGTCCACTAGTTATGAAACCATAGACATATGAATATCAATTTGTATGCATGAGAATTAATACAATGCCCACTAGCTTAGACAACCATGGACATATGAATATTGATTTTGTTTTTAAAATGTTAGATTAGATATAAGCACCAAGGCATAAATGCTAGGATGACCTGAATATCATTTCCATTTTGATATAGCAATTTGTATAAGCATCAAAACATGAACATCATGATGAATTGAATACACCTTGGGTAAAAAATACATCAAGGAATCAAGAGATCATTCTAAATCCAATGTGAATTACCCGTAGTGACCCTTTATCAATCACATCCTTTGGTAAGATAGCGTTTCATAGTAGGAATAAGAATTCACTCAAAAAGACAATAGTAAAAGATCAAACTTCCTTGAATTTTTTAGGTATCAAGGGTCAAGGTACTAATGGCCATCCAATTTGAGATGGAGGCTCTTATAGATGGACACCATTTCAATCCAGAATTTTCAAAGTTGTTAGATTTTGACATACAAGAAGAAAAAAAAGAAAAGATTTTTCCCCCAATCATCACTCTCTAAATCTGATAAAGGACATCATCGAAGAGCTCAAGGGAACAAAATATGAAGAAATCTCAATGTGAATTAGTAAGCATACAAGGAGATAAAAGCATGTGAAGAACATATTGTTTTCATTTTGTTTGTTGATGTTTGATTGCATTTTATTGCAAAATCCTTTCTATGGAGGAGACAGATAGACAGACTTGGATGTAGCTTCAAAGGACTCTGACTGGATATGACTCACCTGAGGTACACTAGAGACCATAGGATATGACATTGATTGCCCCCAAGTGTTAAGCATTGATAGGATATAGACATTTTTTCTGATTGGTGTACAAACCAACTTTATTGAAAACAAGAATGCAGAAACAAACTATTAGATATGTACAAACTAAAGTAGGACTAAAAGCTGGGAAAGACCAAGATTGTGCTGAGAGATGCAACATTTTGAACAAGTGGTGCCCATTTTCTGGGTTTTCACCATCTTGGTAGAGATTCTATTTTTGCTACCAAGGTGTCTATTTCCAGGTTTTCACCAAGGCACGTTTTCTTTTTCTCATTTTTTTTGTATTTTTCATTTTTTTCAATTTTTTTGTACTTTTGAATCTTTTGATTTTCTTGTGATACATCAAGGCACCTATTACTAGGTTTTCACTAGGATGCTCATTTTTTCAAGACTTTTTCTATTTTTATAATTTTTTTAGGACATTTTACCATAGACTGAATGCCTTAGGCATAGAATTTCTTCAGATATAGAACGTTGATTGGTTCTCAGAGCTATTCTCCTTCAGTTGTTGAGAGTTGATAGGCTCTAGAGCCAAAAGTAGTAGTGATAACAAAGGGACCTAGTTAGTTGGGTTCAAACTTCCCCTTGCATTTTCTATGTGATTGATTTTTAGGGTTCTCTCTCAAGACTAGATTGCCAACCTGAAATTCTCTATATTTGACTTTCTTGTTGTAGCCTCTATACATTTCTTTGTGATATACTCTGAGATGATCATACGCTGCTTGTTTGCACTCATCTAGTAGTTCAAGTTCTTACAACCTAGACACTTTGTAGTCATCATCAATTACAATACCATGCATTCTGATTCTTAGTGATGGGATTTTAACCTCAATAGGTAGTACTACTTCAGACCCATAAAATAAAGTGAATGGTGGAGCCCTAATGTGCATTTTGATACTCCTTCTATAGGTCCAGAGAGATGGATTGATCATGAGATGCCAGTCTCTTACCATTTTATTAACTGTATGGTGTAAGATTTTTAATGGATTCTTATTAGAAGCCTCTGCTTGTCCATTCCCTTGAGGATAGTAAATAGATGACCAATGTTGTGTAATCTTGAATTTGGCACATAGATCATCTAATTTATTTTTTTTAAATTTTCCACCATTATCTATGACTATAGAATGTGGAATACCATACCGACATGTGATGTAGTTCAAGATGAACATTGAAATTTGCTTGCAAGTTGCTCGAGTCAAAGGGGCTGCTTCTACCCATTTTGTGAAATATTCTATAGCTTTTATGATATGGGTAGGCTTTGAAATGATAGTTGACAAACTTGTACGATAATTGCAAAGCTTGCATGATAGTTAATAGCAGATTTTTTGGCTTTTTGCTTTTGACTAGTGACAAAACTCGTACAACACTATACAAGCTATCATACGACAATCCAGGGGTTATGAAATAAAAATTTCTCAAAACTCATATGAGTTTCTGACCCTGAGGGATGACTTTTTGACTCTTGAAAGGAATTTGGCATCAAATTTTGTAATTTTCTTAATTTTTAAAATTAGTTTGTTTGCAAAGTTTTCTGTCTAGATTTGAAGATTATACCAGGATTCTTTATTTTCAATAACCAAATAGATAAACAGGCACGTAGAATAGCATGAAAGTGCTTTCAAGCACATCTAAAAATAATGAATAGGGGAGAAAGAAACCCTATGCATGAACAATCAAGTGACAGAATGTGCTAATCCCTAGGAGTGCTAATTTTGTATGTTCCAAAAAGTTTTTCAATAATGCACATATTCCTTGAAAATGAAAATTTGGCCTCACTAAGGTTTGTAGTAATGGTCTGACTCTATAACTTTTGAGATCTCAAGAGGGAAAAATCCAATCTAGGTGCTCTAGGATTTTGACACAGTCTAAGAATTTAATACATCAAGAGTTGCTAGGGAGATCTGACAGCCCAACAAGAGATCACACCTATGAATATTTCCTCCACAAGGACATTTATATAGCAGCTGTTGCTACCATGACAAAAATGGCTATTATCACTTGAGGTTCCATCCACATGGTTGACACAATTAAGGGAATGTCCACTACGGTTAACCCCCTCTAAAGGTGACTCACAAAAGATACCATAGGGGGACTATATCAGATGCAAGGATTTGGGTTTCTGGTACTATCCAAAAAGGAAGTAGAGCATAATCCCCTAACCTCTTCACTTTACCAAGAGAAAGTAGACAGATTAATCTAACATGCTAAGACAAAAATTTATCTCACCAAGATCTATGATTTCAACAACTATAGTCTATCGATCTCTCCAGAAAGAGAATGCATCAATCAAAAGTTGAGAATGCAAATCAAGGGAACGTGAGACAATCTCAATATCCTCCCTGCCTATAAGGGGACCCTTCGTCAAGAAGAGCTTCACATGTGTGAACAAGTGAATGAAGCCCACTCTCTCCAGATCATCTGCAAATAGTGTTCATAGGGCCTATTTACTATGTGTAATAGAGATGTAGAAAGTAAATCTATGTTCATTTTTATAGCCCAAAATGAAGTTTGTGATATGAAAGCAGGAAAAGTCACACAAGCTTGACATGTGAGAGTTTATTTTATGCCCAAATCAAAGTGTTATTAGGTTGAGAAGAATACCTAAGTTCCTAGCAATGTGCTTAGTATATCTTACCTAGTTTTAGCAATTTAGTTGCTTTTTACCAAGCAGAATCAACAAATATCATTCAGAAACAATAGAGTGCAATTGTTAGGGTTAGCTGTTAGTCCAAATTTGAAAATCAAACTTGACCAACTGCTTAAAAATCTAAAATGATAATTGAATTCTGGTGTCAAAACTCATACGATAGTGGGTTACCTCCTACACGACAGTCAGGAAGCTCGTACAATAGTGGGTACCTTGTCATATGACAATCAAGCTCCCAAACAATAATGTATAGCTTCTGATATGAGCCTTGATAGTATCAACTATCATACTATAGTAGGGTCTTCCTGGTATGACTTTCTAACAAAATTCGTATGAAAAATATACAGACAAAAAATAAAAGCTCACAGTTTTAATTAGAAAATCACAAGAAATTGATAGAAATGAAATGGAAACCTATTTAAGGCCTCACGGTGGGTGCCAGAAATGTGTGTGTGAAAATTGTACCTAGCTATAGACACAACACTTCAGTAAAATATTAGAGGTTAGCAAATATTGAAATCTTGCAAGTAATTAAAAGTAAGCTAACCAGGTGATTTATTGCCTTCTAGTAGATGTGAGTATGATATTCTCAAATTAGACTGAGATTAGTGACAATGCAACACCTAACTGAAGGATTTGAATGCAGAATATGGATATGAAATGAATGCAAACTTATCTATATTTTTGTGTTTTCTATGCAATAAGATGAAAAATTGGATATGAATCTAGTCTAGATAGATTTGATATGATATGCAATTGATCTAAGAATGATAAACTAAATGATATGAATGCTCAAAACAAATGAAAATCTCACAATAGCCTGGATTCACAAAAGATGGATTCTTCGATCGCAAATTCTTCAGAGTGAGGATGCAATTTTATGGATCCTTTTAGAAAAGCTGAAGCTTTGATTTTATAGAAACCCAGGGCTTGAGGGTGCATGAAGAAAAGTCATAAATCACCCTTGATAAACTCAAGTTGATTTTTGAGTCAACAAGGAATTAGAATTAGATCAACTCACATAATCATGCAAAATCATGCAAGAACAACTTTTTTACTCGAATCAGAAGTTGAGATCAGCTTTCAACTCAAAAGAGAGTTGAGTTTAAATATATAACAACTTGAATTGATTTTTTGATTCAAAGTTTAACTGTTCTTTGAATGTGCACAATTAATGATGAATTAATTAAATAAATATAGTGATTTATCATCAACTTAACTGATTTTGAAGTTAAGAATAATTGATTTATGGGTTAATCAATTATTAAATCAAAATTTTAATTGAAAACTATATCATTAAATTTGACAATTGACATTAATTAATTAAATAGGAATTTAATCAATTAGTCATAAGATTTTTGATTTATTGTCAAAATTAAACAATACAATTCAGGAATAAATAGGATTAAATCTAATTAAATAATTAAGTGGCAGAATTAAATCTAATTAATTAAATATTCAGAATATTCAATTAATCAAACTTGAGGATAAATATGATTTATCACCAAATAATTATAAAATTAATTAGGATAAATTAGGAACATTCAAGGAATATTCCCCGATGTAGAATTAGGAATGAAATCAATTAGGATTTTGATAATTTGATGTGCAGATGTGCCTTAGGTTAGGACTTCAAGGTTGATTTCATTTGATTTGATGATGTAGGAGGTTAATGAACCTATAGCCCATTTTTGGGGTATTACACTTTCTTTTACCACTTTTACTTTATATCATTTAAAATTTTTGAAAGCTTCAGATTTTTCTTTGAAGAAAATGACAGTCATCATTCTAAAGAAGTCATCAACAAGCAAGATAAAATATCTATCTCCATAATAACTATGAGTTCTCATTGGACCACAAAATTCAATATGAACTAACTCCAAAATAGCATTAGATGAGTAATATTTTCTCTTGAAACTAAACTTTGACATTTTTCGCATTTGACATCATTTGCACATTACATGGTTAGGTTTAGATATGTTTGGTAAATCTCTAACTCTCCTTTTCTTACTAATCTTAACCATGTTATGAAAGTTCACATGACATAACCTCTTGTGCCATAACCATAAACCTTCATTTTTAGCCAATAAACAAGAAGTTTGAGTGTTGTCAAGATAGAATAAGTTACCTTTTGATTGTTCACCAGTATCAACCAACTTTCCAGTCTCACCATATATTTTCACCTTTCTATTCTCAAGTGCAACTCGGTGACCTATATTATTCAGTTGTGTCCACTCAAAAGATTTTAATTATGTCCTTTCACCCAATATGCATTCTCACACCTAATCTTATTATTCAACAATATAGATCCTTTTCCTTTTACTTGACAAGGTGTATCATTTCCCATTTTCATAGATCCATCATATAATATTCAAGATATTCAATTTTTTCTTCATCACTAGTTATATGATGTGTGCAACCACTATCAATAATTGAAGTATCATTCTTGCTAACTTTAGAAATAAGTGTTGTTTCAACATAGCTTTCTTGTTCTTTAGAGTCTTCTTTCAAAGCCACAAATACCACTTCTATGTCTTCATTAGTCTCGATGTCAATGTCATCATCTTTATCTTCAACTAGGTAACATGTTTTCTCCTCTTTATCTTTGTAGTCTTAGTTCTCTTTGTTTCCATACTATCATTTGCGTCTGTGATCTTAGTAATCTCTTCTGTCATTATTCCTTTCATTAGATCTTTCACTTTTTTTCTCATCTTCCTTCATGTCAGGACATCTTGCAGCAATATGACCAATCTCTTTGCATTTAAAATATACCAAGGCAGTTTACCTCTATATCTTCCTTTTCCATTTTTAAATCTTCTAGCCATTAATGCTTAAAGTTGATCAAGTTCATCTTCTTCACTTTCACTTTTATTTATTAACTTATGTCTACTACTTGATTTTCTAATTTTTAAGAGATGACATAAATGCAGATTCTACCATAGGTACAATACTGTTATCATATTTATTAAGCTAAAATGCAATCAATCTACTGATTAAACTATCAAGTGAAATATTATTACCATGAGCTTCTCTCATTTCATGAATTGCAAAGACTCTAATAGAATAGGCATGTAACAATGTTTTGATAATTTTACTTACCACAATGTCTTCATCAATAGTTCCACCTACTCCTCAGATAGCATTCACAACTTCCTTGATTCAGTTACTATACTAATTGATGTTTTCACCTTCTTTCATCTTCATGTCATCAAAATTACCTCTTACACTTTCAGCTTTAGCCCTTAGCACATTCACATCTCCTCTATAAACTAGTGTAAGCTTATCCCACATCTTTTTCATAGTTGTACATGTCTTAATATCTTCAAATTAAACATTTGATAAAGAAGAAACAATCTCAATCATCATAGCATTGTGTTCATGTCTTTCTTTTATCTGATCGATAGTCAAAGGACTAGTGGGTAAGATAAACTCATTTTTGCAAGTAGTACATTGTAGAATCTCCAACTACTGATAGTTATAACTTCATCCTACTTTTCCAAGTTGAGAAGTTTTATTTGTTAAGCTTTGACACCTCTCTCTTATACATCTTGTGATCTTTTACTTAAGTCCTTCAAACTTTTACTTCAAGTACTCTTTCTCTAATTCCAATTGTTAGGTAACTAAGAGAGGGGGGGTGAATTAGTTAAGTCCAGTTATCCTATAGTCCCAAATACTCCCAGATGTATAAAACAATTCTTTCAAGTCAATTAATCAACTCAGTAAAACTTTAACTATGCCTTTCTATTCATTAATCAAATACTAGTAAATTATCTCGTACATATACTGATCAAACTAGTAATTATAATGTGTAAAGAAAAACAAAAAATAATCATATCCATACACACATAATAGTTTGATTTTTAATTTGGAAACCTTGTTACACATATAACACTTTGATTTTTAACGTGGAAACCTTGTTAGGGGAAAAAACACTTGGGACTGGTACTCAAAAATATTTTTACTCTTCTCAAGTGAGATCAGTTAAGAGCCAACCCTATTAAACATTACAATAAAACACTATAAGGTGTGACCTGGTTAGAGGATTTATCACTAATAGTTGTCCGTGATCAAACACTCACTATGGGGTCAACATAAAAACAATCAACATTCATTGAATGTCATAATGAAATATAAAGACTGTTAAGTCCCACTCAGTTAAGAGATTTATTTGTAGAAATGGTTAGAATGAAACAATAAATGATGAAATTCAAATACAACTTTCTTTTGCATATTTTTAGATCTATGCTAAGCTCAAAATGCCTCTGGCCAATATACTCAATTCAATTTCTTTGTGTCCTCCAACTTTGTTCTGCTCGGTTAATTCCGTTCTCTGATGCTTGGTGTTGTTTACAAAATTTTTTGGTTCTATCTTCAACCTATTTGACCAACTTCACATGAATTCAATATTCTCACGTGCTTTCAATAATTAATTATGAATCTCTTGTCTCCTTTTATAGACATAATAAACCATTTTCTTTCCAACCATAGATTTTACCTCTTAATCTTCACTGTTTATTTTTTTGCTTTAACCTTCCTTGGAACTTGTGTTTGTAACATGTTTCATTCTCCATCATTTGATCATCATAAGAAACTTTATCTTTAATCTTGGAATCATCCATAATTGTCTAGCTCATCATCTTTAGTCGACAATCATATGTTCCATTTATTTCTTCCACTCGGTCAATACCGTGATGTGTCGGTGACTTCTAACTTGGTTAACAGTGCACTTAGGATACACTACACCTGCTCAGTATACACTATTTCAAATCAGTGTATACTAAGTTCTTCATTTGCTGACCACATAAACTTGTACATTCTTGATCTTCAATTCATAACAGATTTATTTAATATAATGAAATCACTAAAATAATTTCATAGACTCATCAATAAGTTACCCAATGAATACCATATCCATATCTTTCTCATACATCTCATCTTCATGTTAATATCGCATTCCTTCACCATTATACCTTCTTTGTATGTTTGTAACTGTCATGATAAGTACAACCAAAACTAGTTGATATCAATGACAATATAATAATTGATTTAATGTGTCACATATATTTTAGTAGCTCGGTGATCATCAATCATTGTCTTTGAAGTATCCAATTAGTTGTCAAACTCTTGCTTAAGATATTCAATCACTTGTAGCCTATCATATCCATCAATGCATCTTGTGTTTTCATCTCTCTTTTTGGGGGAGGGTTTTTCCCATGATATTTTCCCTATTTCTCCACTTAATAAGAGGTTGCATTTCATGCATTGCATTGCATATTGTAGATGGGTACCTAACATGGCCTAGTAGCCGAGACCCATATTACATTATGATTTTAAATGCATTCCCCTAAGTTTTAGTTGGGGGGGGGGAGGGGGGCGGGGGGGGTTGGGTTGGTGTAATTAAATATTTCTAATTATAATTTACTTAATCTTACTTAGGATAATGTATTGCATCATAGTTTTTCATTAAGACACCTAGGATTTTGCACCTCAATTAGGCACATGGTGTAGGAGAAATTCCACTATAGGTGTGAGATCCACCTTTAGTGCACATATCAGATTATAATCATCATCACGACACATTACTTCATTGCATAATGGAGGATGATCCACATTTGGTGGACATGTGATTACAAATTGCATAGGTGATAGCTTATCAACTTCTTATCATTGTCTCTTATCACCTTTCCTATATAAGGAGGCATATTATGTACATTTTATCCAATCATTGAGTCAATCAATCAAGTACATTATCAATAATATCATTCATGCATCTTAATGAAATTGTCTTGCCAATCTCTTGTGGAAGTTATCTTGGTCTTGCATTTGATCCTAGGGGTGTTGTAGAGTCACCTAAAACTCTAACAATTTTTTAATTATGATAAGAGTAGTGTGTGAGTGAGTGTGAGTGAAAGATGCCAATATTTGTATTACACACTTAATGAATAGTTTGTACTTCATCATAACTATTTTGGCATATGAGATTCTATTTGTCAGTTTGGTTGTAATGAACTATTGTAATTGAAGATAGATCGGTGAATGTGACTGAGGACCAGATCTGAGATTGTATTGTGAGAAGTGAGATCTGGGCAGTGAGCCTACAGATTAGGCTATAATCATATGGTTGCAAGTGCATATTTTGTTCTCTATTTTCTTTTAACTAGGAAATACTTTTAGTAGAGTATATTCATCTTCTGAGTTTAACTCCCACTAGGGTTTTCCCTTGACAATGTTTTATCAAGAAAAAATCTTGGTGTTCTATGTTATATGTTATGGATCTTGTATTATTATTTATCTTTCAGATCTAAGTGGTGAAAGTAGAATTAAAAGTATTAGCTGTACATAATTGATTCAACCCCCTTAGTTTTTCTTTCCTCCTTTTGGGCCTAACAATTGGTATCAAAGAAAAGTCCTTTTGAAGAAGGTTGACCACTTCAAGGAGATTCATCATGGAAAGTATAAGAGAAGAGAGTCCAAAGTTCAATGGAAGAAACTACCTGATTTGGAAGGATCATATGACTTCCTACCTGATATGCATGGGGAGATGAGATGAATACAAAAAAATCACTAAGAAGCATTATGCTATTCCAAATAACCTAACAAATACTACTACAGATGTAAAAAATAAATTCAAGGAGAACATGTTAGCAAGGGAAGCCTTGATCAAAACATTATCTAATTTAGAATATTTGCACATTTATGGATTAAGGATTGCACATGATGTATGGACAAAATTAGAAACTATTTATGAAAGTGAAGATGAAATTGCCTTAGTATATTTGCAATGAGTAAATGATATAGTTTGTGCAATTAGATGTGTTGGTGGTGCTATTGAGCGTCCTTTTTACACAAGACAACAACTAGGAATTTATAGGATAAAATTCCCCTCTTGGAAGAATGATATAAATCAATCTCAAGGTTCCTTCTAGGTTGGGTCTCAACCGCTTAGATAGCTCAATTGAAGATAAATGTGAATCTATTCACGAGGAGGCCTTTGCTAGTTTGATCTTCAAGGGACTGTAAAAAAAATCTTAACAAAAACAATCTTTCTTTCTTTTTAAATTTTTGGATCTTTAGATGAAATAAATGTAAATTAGATCTAATTTGTTGTAACTAATTTTGTTGAACAAGTGAGCAAAGTAACAAGAATAGGGTAATGGGGATTTGAAATGAAATTGCAGAAAGTAAACTAATGGACAAACTAATGTCACATTGCTTTGTGAATTAAGTACCAAGAATATGGAGGAAACCCATAAAATAGAGATCTAAACAAATCACAATCCCAACTTAGTAGATGCAATCATCAAGGAAATAAACGCAAATGTAAGATATGTCAAAATTTATCAAATCACGAAGCCACCATAGATGTACACACATGTGAGACAAATTTATCTTAAAGCACTAGAGAATAATCTTCCCAATAATTTGTCATGACAAAGAAATGTAGAAAAGATAAATACTAGACTAATAGAATCATAGATCAAAATCACAATACAATCAATTGGCTATTTGAAACAAAAGAGTGAGAAAATAAACATTCACCAATTTTGAAAAGATAGAAAAAAAATCACATCATGATTGAAGCACCAATTATACATATTGTATTTTAGTTATGAACTACCATAATTACATTGTTTTCATACAATTTATAGAGCTATGCTTTCAATTTTTCAACTAGGGTTTTGACTGTGATAGGGAGAGGGGATGAACTAATCAATAGTTCATGGTACTAGTCTTCCACTGAGGCCTAGGGTTTCTTCCAAGATCACCTACTAGACCTATAGGATCATCACTCTACTTGTGATCCCCTAATCCAAACTCCACTCTTCTATCTTGTGCTAACTCCAATCTTTACCAACTTCTAGGTCCTCATCCTTGGTGAGGGACACACTAGGCTCCTTATCTTTCTCTAAGGTCTAACTACTCAAATCTCTCCAAGCTTCTTAAAGGGTTATGGAGATTTTGTAAAACCTCCCAATACATTGATTCCAATTCTTAAGACAAGCCAATGCATTTATCTTTCTTACCGATTTCAAGATCTGGCATTAAAATAGGGCTACAAGGAAAGTGCCCCAATTAGCTCTCCTGCTCTGAGAAATCAAGGAATAAATCAAAATCCCTTCATTAACCACTCCAATATTTCCTCAGAGACTCCTATTCATTCATTTAGTTCTCAAATATTTTTGGGTTCTTAGGCCTCCAATCGGTCGTACAGTACCCTAACTCAAAGTGAGAGTTTTTCAAGGGTATTTAGGCCTTTTATAGGTTTGTCTAGCTCTTGGCTTAGTTTGATGCCTTCTAGGATTGGTATGAACTCTCCCTTCACACCAAGTAATCTTAACCCATTCATCTATCAACTCCATGTCTACATTCATCGTCATCTTCACAACCCTATAGTCTTGAAGCTCTGCAACTTCACTCTTCCCTAACTGGGCAACCACTGGCTCACTTAGTGAAAGAGGTTAGAAATAGCTCTGGTGCTATTGAGGGCCCTTCCACCTACATGGGAAAATTAAATGATGTATACTCACTATCCACTAAATTCCATATTGATTCTATGGTGGGATAGTGAGCTACATGGTTCACAATGCCAACTGCCTGAAACAAGATAGAGAACTAGCAAAACAAAGAGTATTTACAAACTTGAAATAAAAAATCACACACGCCTAGTCTAATGAGTTCATTATACTTTAAAAAAGACAAAAGAAAATTCCAAATGATTACAGTAATAGAATTAACACAATGATGCTTTCATTAGCTCTCTATCTAGCTTTACACATAGACTTCTTTCTCCAGCACACTATCCGTACAAAAAATACACACTTATGGAAATTTTAGGGTTTTTAAGGCTTATATAAGATCTCCTAGGTCTATGGGCTTCATCATTAGGTATTCTATCAGACCATAGGTCAAATCCACCATTTTAGGAAGTGGTTACAAAATGTTGTCAAGCAACATTTGCAAAAATGTAAAGTTCTACTTTGCAACTTTTACAACTTTTTCCAAATAGTTTATTTCTTAGCTTCCTAAGACTAATGACTCTTCCTAGGTGACTCCTAGGTATTGAATCCTTGAGTCCAACTCCAAATAACTTTAAAAAGTCCTAAATTGACCTTTGACATCATTGTATGACTTCATTCCAAGGAGTAATCAACTAGCCTTGAGGTGCATCCAAAGGACTCCTAAGACCTCTAAACCCCTAACTAACATTGCCTACCACACAAGGTGGTCCTTAGACCCTTATTGCATTTACAATTCTCACTAAGAGAATGACCCAACAAAATTTCAAATGGTGAGGGCCCTATGCTATTTGAGTTCCCCTACACCATACTCCCGACCACCGAAAAAGCTATTTCCCCTCTGGAGACAAGAGGTGAAGATCCAATCCCTTGATTTTGAACTGGTTCTTAGGGATCCAAGTAACCTCTAACTCTGGGTTATCTTTCCACTTGATTAGGTGTTATTTATAAGTACCATGCCTAGTCTTTGCTTGAACCTGTGACTCTAGTATCTTCTCTGCTTGTAGTTTGGGTTTAGGAGGTAGAGATTCTGCTTGTGCTTCTTCTTTAGCCTCCTCCACATTCTAATCTATCTTAGTAAGGGGTCCCCTGTACTTGAGCAGGTCTACAACATTAAAGATAGGAGAGATAGCTAGGTCATCAGGAAGCTCATCTTTGTAAGCATTCTGCCCATATTTGGCTAGTATAGGGAATGGACCAATTCTCCTCATTTGAAGCTTTGTGGGAACTCCTTTTTCCATTCTTGCCTTATTTAGGTAGACCATGAATAAGTCCCCTATACCAATATGTACCTCTCTTCTCTTGAGATCAACTTTATCCTTCAACTTCTTTGTGTTTTTAGTTAGGACCGCTTTCACTTGATCATGTACTTCTTTCATTGATTGACTGAAATCTTCAGCATAGCCACTGTTAAGAACTTGATTTACCAAATTTTTAAATTCACATACACCCCTAGGATGTATCCCATATACAATTTCAAAGGGACTTTTTCTAGTAGTTCTATTAATGATGTCATTATATGAAAATTGTGCTTGGTGAATGACTAAGTCCCAAGTCAAACCATACTCTTTGGTTAAGCACCTAACAAATTACTAAGTGTCCTATTGACCACCTTAGTTTGGCCATTAGTCTAAGGGTGTTAAGCTAAACTAAATGCTAGATAGGTTCCTAGCCTTTTCCATAAGGACCTCCAAAAGTGTCCCATAAATTTTCTATCCCTGTCAGAAAAAATACTGCTTGGGAAGCCATGAATCCTCACAACCTCTTTGAAAAAAAAAAGCAATATGACTTGCATCATGAGTGAATTTGCATGGGATAAAATGACTCATCTCACTGAATCTATCAACTACCACACATATGTTATCAAATCCACTCTTTGTCCTAGGTAAACCAACCACAAAATCCATACTTACACATTCCCATGGTCTGCTTGGTATTGGAAGAGGCTAATAAAGTCCTACATGGTTGAAGTTCCCTTTTCTCTTTGACATATGATGCATTGTTCTTCATAGGCTGACATCTCTTTGGATTTTAGGTCAATATTAGCACCTTTGAACCAATTCTAAGGTCTTGTTCAAGCCAAAATGGCCACTCAAACTTCCATTATGTTTTTCTTGAATGAGGTTCTCCCTCATGGACCCTCTAGGAACAAACATCTGTCCTCCTTTAAAGATTAATCCATTTTGCAATGTAAACTCTGAAAATCACCATGAAAGTGATTAAGATGATCTTGGCACACCTTGTATGCTTTTGCAATATCTTCATCTATTTGATACAGCTCCTTGAATTTATCCACTCCTATGCTTTGTAGTTGTATTTCTTGAATAGTGAGTAGCCTCCTACTCAAAGCATCTTCTAGTTTATTGAGCTGCCCCTTCTTATGTTTTATGGTGAAAGTATATGACTACAAGTACTCCACCCACATTACATGGCTATGACTCAACTTATCTTGGGAATTGAGGAAACTCAAAGCTTGGTTATCAGTGAACACTACAAATTCCTTGGGCAAAAGATAATGTCTCCACTTCCTAAGGGATTGAACAAGGGCATATAATTCTAAGTCATAGGAAGAGTATTTTTGTTTTGATGCATTTAGCTTCTCACTAAAGAAATCCACTGGTCTATTACTTTGTCTTAAAACCACCCCTATTTCTATATTACTAGCATCACACTCTATGGTAAAGAGTTCATCAAAAGTTGGAAACCTTAGAATAGGATTGGTAGCTACCTCCTTTTTCAATGTTTCAAATCCCTTATCTACTACTGGTGTGCACACAAATTTGGTTTTCAATCCACCTTTGATAGTATCCATCATGGGAGCACATATCCCACTGAAGTTCTTGATGAACTTCCTATAGTAATGGGATAGGCCATGGAAACTCCTCACTTCACTTGCATTCTTGGGAGTTGCCCAACTTAGTATGGCTGCAACCTTAGATTCATCCATCTTGAGATCTATAAAGTCTTTCAATACCTCATTCATGAGCCTCATTAATGTACTTAGAGCATTGGAGAGGCCAAATGGCATAACTAGCCATTCATAGAGTCCTTTAGTGGTTTTGAAAGCTATTTTCCACTTATCTCCTTCCTTTATTCTGATTTGGTGATAGCCACTTTTAAGGTCTATCTTAGTGTAATACGTAGCCCCTCCTAGGTACTCCATTAAGTCTTCAATCCTAGGTATTGGGAACCTATATCGGATTGTGATATTGTTGATGGCTTTGGAGTCTGTACATAATCTCCATGTTCCTCCTTTCTTGGGTACCAAAATAGTAGGCACAACACATGGGCTGATGCTCTTCCTTATCAACCCTTGATCCATTAATTCTTGCACTTGCCTTGCAACTTCTCTATTCTATTCAGGAGTTAGCTTTTAAGGTGCTTTGTTTGGTAATGATGCTGTTAGAATCAGGTCTATTTGGTGACTAATTGATCTCTTGGGTGGTAGGGTTGTTGGTGTACCATCTGATACAATCTCCTTGAACTCCTTCAAGATCTCCTGCACTTCATGAGGTATGTCTACCTTTTTTTTCTCTACTTCCTCCTTGGGTTTTACAAAAATGGCATATTCCCCTCCTTCTTCCTTCTCAAGAGTTCTCATGAACTCCTTCCCTTTCAACATCAGCATATTGGGTCCACTTCCTTGATTGTCTAGTTAAAGAAGTGACTGCATTTTATAACTCACTCCATCCTTTAGAAAGGTGTATGATTTTTGTGCACCATTATGCATGGCCTTCCTATCAAACTACCATGGCCTACCTAGCAATAGGTGACATGCATCCATTGGTAAAACATCACACAAAAGCTTGTCTTTATAGCCTCTTATGGTGAACTCAATCCATGCTTGTTCATTAACCAAGACATGTTGCCCCTTGTTTAACCAAGTGACTTTGTAGGGGGTACTATGAGGTATCTTGGGGATCTTGAGCTTAGTTATGGCTTCTTCTGATATGATGTTATTAGTAGACCCTAAGTCTATGATAACCTTGCAAACTTTCCCCATAATCTTACACCTTACCTTGAAGAGTGACCTCCTTTTCTTGGGCTCCTCCTTGAATGGTTCTCTAATCAGTATCCTCTTCACCATCAAATTCTCACCACTCTCTAAACTCAATTGGATATCATGAGACTTCACACTTGAAGTATCTTCATGCACATATGCCACCTTCTTCTCCCCTTGTGAACTTTATCCTTTCTCAGGACATCTATAGGCTGGATGCCCCAATTGTTGATAGTTATAACACTTCATAGTAGCAAAATAGGATGGTCTGCTTCCTCCTGGTGATCTACCTCTTCCCCAAATCCTCTACCTCTACTTGAACCACCTCTCTGACTGGTTTCTCCACTTTGTTCAGTTAGCTTAGACTCACCTTGGGGTCTACTATCAGTACTTCTTCCTCCATAGCTTCCCTTATGTCCTCTACCATCTCTACCCCTTCCTCTATTCTTTGAGGTATGGTCCTGCTTCCCCTTTCTTTTCTCTTCCACCTTAAGGGCTATTTGGTAGCATTGATGGACTATTTTAGGAGTGACAAGTCTCATGTCTTCTTGAATGGACCACTTAAGACCATTCAAATATCTTGCCAATCTGATACTTTCGTATAGTTTTTGAAATTATTCAGTGTAGGAGTGTACATCTATCTCCTTCTACCTGAAGTTCTGCCTTCTCAAATGTAGTTGTATTTCATAGTCATCAAGGACATAAGCTTGCTTGATTTTAGCCACCATCCCTTTCCAAGTGACTATGGGGCTCCATCCTTCCTTCTCACTTTTAGTTTGGACAAAATTCCACCAAGTTAAGGCTGAGTCCCTTAACCTTGACTTTTCTACCTTCACTTTTTGAGCATCAAAGACACCATCACATTTGAAATGGTTCTCCATACCTTCTATCCAATCCATGATGAGATATGGATCAATTTTTCCACTGAATAGAGGAATGCCTTCCAAAGCATTCCTATTGATTGCCTTAAGTTCCTTCAAGAAAGGTTCCTCTAGTATAATAGGGTCTAGTGTTGGAGCTTCTTCCTCCAACTCAATCTCCTTTTCTTTGGCTTCTTTCTCTTATTTTTGTTCCATCTTGTCCTTGACTTTATCTACTTTGTCTTGGACATCATTCAACATCCTCTCTAGTTGTGCTAATCATTCCCTCAGCAATTTGTTGTCCTCCTCTTTCTCTTCAACTTTCTTGGCCAATTCTACATTGGTTACCATTTTTATTGATCCACTTGATTTAGTTGGTGAAAGCATTCACCTAGCTATTCCCAAACCTTTAATAGGCTCTGATACCACTTGATAGGGAGAGGGGATGAACTAATCACTAGTTCATGCTACTAGTCTTCCACTAAGGCCTAAGGTGTCTTACAAGATCACCTACTAGGCCTATAGGATCTTCACTCTACTTGTGATCCCCTAATCCAAACCCCACTCTTCTATCTTGTGCTAACTCCAATCTTTACCAACTTCTAGGTCCTCATCCTTGGTGAGTGACGCAGTAGGCTCCTTAGCTTTCTCTAAGGTCTAAAAGCTCAAATATCTTCAAGCTTCTAGTAGGGTCATGGAGATGTTGTAAAACCTCCCAATACATTTATTTCAATTCTTAAGAAAAGCCTATGCATTGATCTCCCTTACCAATTTCAAGATTTGGCACCAAAATAGGGCTACAAGGAAAGTGCCCCAATTAGCCCTCCTACTCTGAGAAATCAGGGAATAATTCAAAATCTCTCCATTAACCACTCCAATATTTCCTTAGAGACTCCTATTCATTCATTTATCTCTCAAAGAGTTTTGGGGTCTTAGGCCTCCAAACGGCTGTATAGTACCCTAACTCAAAATGAGTGTTTTTCAAGGGTTTCTAGGCCTTTTCTAGGTCTTTCTAGTTCTTGGCTTAGTTTGATGCCTTCTAGGATTGGTATGAAATCTCCCATCACACCAAGTAATCTTAACTCATTCCTCTATCAAATCCATGTATGCATTCATCCTCATCTTCATAATCCTGCAGTCTTGATGCTTTGCAACTTCACTCTTCCCTAACTGGGCAACGACTGGCTCACTTAGGGAAAGAGGTTAGAAATAGCTATGGTGATATTGAGGGCCCTTCCACCTGCATGGGACAAGTGCATGATGTATAATCACTATCCCCAAAAGGCTGTACTGATTCTATGGTGGGATGGTGAGCTACATGCTTCACAATGCAAACTGCCTAAAACAGGACAAAGAACTGGCAAAACAAAGAGTATTTACAAACTTTAAATAAAAACTCACACACACCTAGTCTAATGAATTCAATCTACTTTACAAAAGACAAAAGAAAATGACAAATTATTATATTAATAGAATTAACACAATGATTCTTTCATTAGCTCTTTGTCTAGCTTTACACACACAAATTTCTTTCTCCAGCACACTGTCCATACAAAAAACACACACTTATGGAAATTTTAGGGTTTTTTAGGCTTATATATGATCTCCTAGGTCTATGGGATTCATCATTAGGTCTGATATTAGACCATAGGTCAAATCCACCATTTTAGGAAGTGGTTGCAAAATGTTGTCGAGCAACATTAGCAAAAATGTAAAGTTGCACTTTGGAACTTTTACAACTTTTACAACTTTTGCCAAATAGGCTATTACTTAGCTCCCTAAGACTAATGACTCTTCCTAGGTGACTCCTAGGTATTTAATGCTTGAATACAACTCTAAATTGTGTGCTAAAATGTTGTCACACTTCTATGAATCCTTACATGCAAGAAAACTAAAGAATGAGCCCTCACAAATCGATCCATAGCTCTTTATGCATGGAGTTGCAAGATTTGTAAAATTGCTCTCAGCTAGAGCTATAAACTCATGACCTTGCTAGTCAACCACACAATGAGAGATTCCAAATGAATGCAATGCTATGCAAACCTATATGAGAATACAAATTAATCTTATGAGAATGAAAATGCAATTAAGCTATGAAAATGGAAATGAAAGAGTTACAAACCCTCTAATTAAACTATGTGAGATTAATCTAAAACATGAAAGGAAATGATACCATGATGATAGAACTATGATGCAAGCTAGGATGTGATGTAGATGCAAGATGAATGCCAATGATGCTCCAAATCTTCAAAACTTGATGCAAGAATGTCTCCAAAAGCTTCAAGATGACTTAGAAAACCTGTAGCATAATAATAGCATAAAAGAGAATAAGAGGCAAAATCAATGGATGATGGAGATTAAGAGGCAAAATATTTAATCAACAATGGAGAAAATAAGAAGCTTGATCCTTGTGCACAAATATCCTCCAATAAGAAAATTAGAAGCATTTACTTTATGTTGAGCATTTAATTTATGTCCATGTGAGGCAAAAGTACTTTTCTTTTATTTTTTTATTTATTTTTCTTTATAAATAAGAATTAAATGATTTATTTGTGCAACATAGGATAAGAAGAAAAGTGGGGATTTTTTATTTAAATAAAAACAGAGGAAATTCTTTTTAATTAAATAAAGGCTTAGGATAAAGTGATTTTATTATTTAAAAAAGAGATTTTTAATTAATTAAAAGAGAGCATGTTCTCTTAATTAAATAAGATTTTTATTTTTATTTCTTTTCTCTTAAATTAAATAAGGCTCAAACCTTAGGAAATTGAATTGATTATGATTTGATCAAGGAAATTGATATAATTGATATTGTTGATTTTTGAAAATATTGATTCAAGGATTTGATAAATTGTAGAAATGGGGGCCCAAAGTCTAGGCGACCATTTTAGGGTGCATATATTTGCCCCTCTTTGACTAATGTGAGATCGATTTGGGATCACATCTGGTCAAAGAATGAAGTTGAAATGTGAGATCGATCTGGGATCACAAAACAACTCAGATGTGAGATCGATTTAGGATCACATCCGAACAAACATAGACAAAGGATTCTGGACATGAGGTCGATTCGGGATCATATCTAAAATAAGAGATAAGAATCTCAAGCTTGAGCAAAAAATCATAGAAAGTTGTCTGAATCAAGAAAATCAAGAAATTGGGAATGAGAATCCCATAAATACTGCCCCCTCGGAGTCGAAATCAAAATCAGATAGAGGAGAACAACGAATTGATAAAAGATTTGATCAAATCATAATGAATCATAATCGAAGGACGGAGCATGATAAGATAACCATCAAATAATGAAGATATGCCCCAAGTTGACTAGGTTTGACTGGGAAAGATATAGGATAAAGATTAAGTCAAACCTCAGAGAGAGGAAGCGAAAGGGGTGAATGAAAGACTAGAAGTTTGAAAGACATGGAAAGGAAGAAATTCTATCAAAAATCAAAGAATTGTGCCTCAAATGGTCAGTCAACACGACTCAGATTTTGGTTTCGAGTCTGAAATGGATAGAAAATGATGTGACATGAAAGACCAGAAATGAAAGATATGATCAAGAAGAATCAGAAAATGAGCACAGTTGACCAACTAGTCCATAGATGATAAAAAGAAGAGCTCTCTCCATATGCAAAATGCAAAAAATAAACTATCATGAACCTAAGAATGCAAGCTACTATGAAAGTGGTTGACTTGCAAGGTCACAACGCTTACAGACATCTAATTATCATCATCGAGATTTATTGGTAGCATCGTAAGATCATACAATGCACACTAGCATAACTATGTGGATATGAATATGATCTTTATCAGATAGATATGTGGAAATCTCACTTAGGCATCAAAGACATGTAGGTCAAGATGAATAATGTAGTGAGATCACCTAAATTTGATATGGTGAGATTATGCATGTATCAAGACACATGAAAGTCAGGATAACTAGAAGCATGCACTCGCATAATAGTCAAGGATAATACCTTGTTAATCCATAGTGTCAAGTAAGACCAGCATAAATGCTCATGATAGTTAGGATCAACAAAATATACCCACAAGCAGATAAAGAAATAAAACATGTTCTCATACCCTTAGTCTTCTAGCTATGCATCATTGAAAACTTCTCAGGGAGAGACCACTCATCAAAGAAATCCTCATAGACAGCACACAAAGAAAAATAAAGTCATCATATCCCAACAAGTTGATTGTTTAAGTGCATGTGTGTTGGTCATAGAGTCAAACTTTGAGTATTGCATCTGCAAGTGAGAAATATCGCATCAAACTTAGACTATTAGGTAAGACATCTGATAAGTGTTAAGAAACAATCGACGCAAGGGTAGTGCTAAAAAACACTGTTTGGGGTGGTGTTGAAAAACACCTGTTGTGAAATGCCCCAAGAGACAAATGCACCTAAAAGACCTATGCTAACAGGTATGCCCCTTAGACAAAGACAAAGACCAATTCTAGACCAAGTCAAATAAGGTCAAGGCGTGATGGAGAAAGGCTAGGTGTCGAGGACGCATGCTAACAAATAGGAGTGCAAAGGCCTCAAGTAGCGCCTATTTCCAGGTTTTCACCACTTGGATTTATTGCAATTTTTTCTTTTTTTTTCTTTTTTCTTTTTTTGTATTTTTGCTACCAAGGCGCTTGTTTCCAGGTTTTCATCAAGCCACTTTTTCTATTTTTTTTGAATTTTTTTGGACGAGACATCAAAGCGCCTATTGCTAGGGTTTCACTAGGATGCTCTTTTTTTCAAGATGTTTTATGATTTTTAGAATTTTTTCAGCATCATATATCAATTTTTTTTTAGTTTTTTTCAGGATCATAAAATATATACAAAGGATGCCTCCAGACAGAAATGGGTATCAAGGATAGAACTTCTTTAAGCAAGATCATATCATGTAGTCCCAATGTCTAGCAATGTGGGGGACAAGATGGATGAGCAAGCCGGTGAAAGAGATGAAAGACTAGGGAATGAAGGAGAGTGAAAGGAAGAAATCCTCAAGGTCAAACTCCTCAATAGTACCCAAGCTAGGGAAAAATTATCATGAAAAACATATTTGGACAAGCAATGAAAGGCCTGCATAGGATATGTCACAAAAGTGCAATGCAAAAGAAGGAAAGGATGCCGTTCAAAGGAGTAGACATGTTAAGAGACTTCATAGCATTGTGTTTTACTCTTTTTTATTAGATCAAGACCAAAGGGGAAAAGGATAGCGAAAGGCTAGAATGAATGGAGGAAAATGAAGATGAAAGCTAAACATGAATGGAATGAAAGCAAGATCATCATTAGATAGCTCACAAGATAGCCACATAATCATGTATAATTCAACATTGTCAAGATCAAAGAGAGAAGACAGAATGGATGAAATATGTAGAAGAAGTATGCATGATGCCTGATTGCCAGGTTTTCATCATGATACTTATCCAAGGTGCCACAAGGGAGTGGTTTTCACCATAGGATGAATTTATTTCTCTTTACTTTTTCTACCAAGGTGCCTGTTTCCAGGTTTTCACCATGGCACATTTTCAATTTTTTCAATTTTTTATTTTCTTTTGAATTTTCAATTTTTTTAAAATTTTTTGACTTTTTTGGAAGAAGGCAAGCTCTTTAGATAATGCTCCTTGAAAGGATAAACCATGATATGCCAAGGATCCAAAATGATATGCTCAAAGATGCTAATAAGGAAAGGAAGATGAAAGAGAAAAATGGAGGATAAGGTTTTATGTAAAGCGAGTGAGGTTGGAAGATATGAGGAATAGGCAAATGAGGAAAAAGGATAGAAGGTAGAAGGATAATAAATGGAAGGATTGTGAAAGGGTAGATGGAAAGGAAGGCAAGATCAACATCAACACACACCTTGAAGGGTGGTGAGAGGGTGGAAGAAATATGAATGAATGAATACATGAAGGAATATGGTGAATGGATAGTAGAGGTTGTGATTTAGGCACATGGAATGGAAGAATGTTTTTGGAAGAAGATGAAGTGGAAGTCTTTGGAAGCTTTAATGTCAACTTCACTTTTTGTTCAATATTAGAGTCTTTTAAGAGAGACTTTGGAATCCATATAGCCTTAGGCTTTTCATTTTTCTTTTGATGATTTAAAGAGAATATCTTTGATGATGGATTTTAGAACCCATACTTTTCTTGTAGTTTTCTTCTTAGATATCTTTTTTGACTTTATGCCCCCATGTTGATTAAAGGAGACATGGTGATCTTCTTTTTTTATGGATTCTTGTATTGCTTCTTTTCTTGTATTGACCATTCAAGTTACTTCCAAAAGACTTGGGACTTGTGGAAGAAGGAGGATATGACTAGTTTAGATGGGTGGGTGGATGAAAAAGATTCAAGGGTATGCATCTATGTTGATCTTGAGGAAAGATAGGATATGGAGGGATGTAAGGACCCAAAATGGATGATGAATTAGGAGAATTCAGAGAGGAAAGTGAAGGGACATAAGGGCCCAATATGGAAGGAAGATGTGAAGGCCTTAGTAGTGGTGGGGGAGGTCCAAGGATGGATGTGGAAGATGCAAAATGATAAGCAATAAGTTCATCAGCATCTATATCACAACCAAGGATATTAGCATCTTTAGAGTGAGCATTAGAGTTTTCAACGGGATCATGAACATCTTGAATAGGAGAAACTTCTTTGATAGAACTATTCAAAGCTTGCAAAGACATAGGAAGAGTAGAAAGAGGAAGTGAACATGGAGTGGTAGAACAAGAAGATGGAAGACTTTGATCTTGAAAAGTTGCTTTGGGTAGCATAAGCACATCATTTTTTTCTTGATTTTTAATAGGCTTAACATTGGAAGTAACAACACCATTTTTGATAACCTTAATGGAAGTATCATCTTTGGAAAGCACAAGTGTAGTAAGGTTATTTTGATTATCAATAAGCTCAATGGTGCAAGTGGTAGTAACTTGATCTTTTTTAGGAGAAGACTTAAGACAAGGTGGAATGAATGAGGAAGGGTGTAAAGGATCAAAAGAACCAGGAAATGGATGAGAGACATCATGAAAAGGATTGGATGACATGGAGGGTTCTTGATCTTGATCTTTTTTTATATTCTTTTCTTTATCATTTTTAGAGTCCTCTTGACATGAAGCCACTTCTAAGGATAAGGAAGCATGTTGGAATTGCATGGAAGACTTTGGAAGAAATGTTAGGACTAGCTGAACTAGGCATTATAGTGGATGAAGGCTTAGGCTCACTAGGTGTAGCATTATTAGAAGTATTTTCAGCCAAGTGAGAGTTAGCTTGAGTTTCTTTAAGAGGTAGCCCTTGAGGATAACTGTAGGGGACCGCATGAAAAGCATTAGGATTTGAATTGGATGAAGTATTTGTGAAAGATTTGGAAGACTTAGCAGCTTTAGGAGATGTGTGGTTATTGGAGGAAGTAGAGGATGGAAGAGAACCATCACAAGACAAAGGTTCAACATTAACATGATCTTTCTTGAGAGTGAGATCTTTATTTTCAGCATGAGAATTTTTAGAGGAGAGATGCTCATAGTATCTACGTTTATAGTCAGCACAGAAAGCTTTCTCTTCCTCAATAGAAGTAGATGTATCATATTGTTCACAAAAAATATCATATTCTCTTTCAAAATCAGAATCATATGGATCCCCATCACAATCTACCCAATAGGATGACCCTTTAGTAAGTCTAAGCACACAATGAGGAGGATTCTTAGGAACATCGGTGTCATAGGTGTCATCACGTTGCTTATTATGATATGTTTTGATATGAGGAGTAAGACTCTTTGAAGAAGTAGAAGAAGAGGAATGTGAAGATCTTTTGGAGGAAGAAGACATGGATAATGAAGAATTCGAATAATGTTTAGAAGAGTCATGATAGGATTTGGAAGATGAAGAATGTGACTAGTGTTTAGAAGAATCATGATAAGACTTAGAAGATGAAGAAGAATGAGAAGACTTAGATGATGAAGAATGTTTGGATAGAATCATGTGAATGATCCTATAAAAGGCATTTGATTTAATCAATTTTTCTTTTATTTTTGCTATAAGCTTATCACCCATGCCATATTTAGAAGAACCATTAGAGGAACAAAATTCTTCAAATTGAGAAATGAGTTCAAGATCATCCATTCTCAAGAGAGGTTCCTTAACAAGATAGTTGAAATTCATGATTGTAGAAGAGGAGAAATCAAGCATGGAAGAAATGAATAGAAGAGATGAATATAAGAATGTAGACTAGATAATAAGAGGAAAAGGATCAAGAAGAAGAAGAAGAATTTCCCATGGGAATAGAAGACTTTAGAAGAATATGGGAAATGGAGAAGGAAGAAGAAGATTAAGAGTCATCTTGTGCAATTGACACTATAACATTCATTGAGATGTTGAGCAACAAGACATCACCTAGGATCGAACAACTAGAGGTTGTTTCCCTTGACTAACTTGGTACCTTGTTGTAACTGACATGAAAGAAAAAAATTCTTAATGATAGGGTGACCTCGCAAAGTGTCAACACCAAACTAGGATAATCAAAGTTCTCTATTGTCCAAAATGAAATGAAAAGATAGAAAAAGGGGCTTTACCAACACTGTCAAAGAGGTGCTTCCAACAAAGGGTGAATACCCTAGCACTTTTGAATCAGGAGGTTGGACTAGGCCAAAATATAATTTAAATTGATTAAATGAAAGTGATTTGGACAATAAGAGCACTAAAATTCTCCAAGAATGTAGCTAACAATTCTAGAGATAAGCTTTCTCACCAAGAATAACCTTCTAACTTGACAACTGTTTCCACAGTGGCCTTGTAAAACAATTGATGCTATTCCTAGAGGGCAAAAACCAGAGATTTAAAGTCAAAACAAGTCTTTAATGATAGGATAGAAAATAAAGCAAGCTGTAAAAAGTTGGTGTTTCAACTCAAGAACTCAGTTTGTTTTAAAAGATCACGTAAGTACATCAATAGATTTTCATCATTGAACAGGCACATAAGACAGCAATCAAAGAGTTCAAGCAAATAGTCTTCAAACAATGAGCAAGGGGCAAAGCAACCTTCTGCATGAACAAGTATAGTGACTTAGTATTTCTACTCCTTAAAGGTTCTACTTGTGTATGTTCTTGACAATGTTTTAGCAGGCACTTAGAACACAACAACACCTTATCAAGCTGTCTATAAGGATATACATGGCTTTCTAAAAGGAGTCCTCAATATACGCAAGGTACATGAGGCCCAAATCTGTAGATGAGAAGAATCCAAAATCACATAGCCGGGGGGAGACGATAACTCAAATCTCCTCCTTCACTTCTCAAAGGTATAAAGTTCTTTGAGGCTTAGCCAAGAGCGATATCAAACTCAATTCCCAAGAGAGGTGTCATTGGATTCACCTCCCGATATTTATACTCCACCGAAACACAGGATTTAAGGTCATCCCTTGTGGTGGTGTGTCCCCAAGTAGGCCTTCTAGAAATAAAAACTAAGTAATTCACTATCAAAAGTATTTAGAGCACTAAAGGTGGAACACTTAACTCTTCAAGTGAATGCGAAGTGAGTCCAAAAGTGGAACATTTAACCCTTTAAGATAATGGGAAGCGAGTCCAAAAGTGGAACATTTAACCCTTTAAGATAATGTGAAGCGAGTCCAAAAGTGGAACATTTAACCCTTCAAGAGAATGTGAAGTGAGTCCAAAAAGTGGAACACTTAACCCTTCACACAAACTCAAAGTGAGTCCAAAAGTGGAACATTTAACTCATCACACCAACTCAAAGTGAGTCCAAAAGTGGAACATTTAACTCTTCACACCAACTAAAAGTGAGTCCAAAAATGGAACATTTAACTCCTCACATCAACTCAAAGTGAGTCCACACCTTAGAAAACAAGTGAGTTCCAAAAAGCACAAAAGGGTTGCCTAGTGGAACACTTAACGCTTCTCTCCTGTAGACCCCTCCCCTTTAATGTGGCGCTGACCTTACAACCACAAGGTGAAAACAAGGGGCTGACGGATTTAGCAAGTCCAATAACCCAAGATAGCAATCTAGATCAATCAAAAGTAATCTAAGGCTGCTAATCAATACTACTCACAAATGAAAAAAGGTTGAACAATGGAATATTTAACTTTCCAAGTAAACATAGAGTGAGTCTACAAAGTGGTGCATTTAACTCCCTATGTAAACAAGGAATGAATCCATGCCCTCAATCATTCAATGAGATATTTTTTATTGGAACCAAGAATTACTTAAGGTTTAAACAAAAGCATTCACTTACACAAACTTGTATGAAACCAAATCTATGTTCATTCATTTCCCATTAAGAGCATCAATTGAAATGTGTTCTATGAAAGCATGTAAACACTCAAGCCAAACACATGAGAGGTTCAATTTTAATCCCAAGATCCAAATTTTTTAGAGATGTAACAAAATACCTCAAGTCCAATGCAACGCGCTTAGTAGATTTCACCTGTTTTTTGTTTGTTTTAAGTATTTTTCATGAAAGCAAGTCATGCACCTTCAAATGAACAAGACAAGAAAACAAGCTAACAAGATATGCAAAGTATATCCAACTTATGCAAACCCTAGGGTTAGATCTAAAAATCAATTGTTAGGAGCAATGATAACCAGCAAATAATCCAAATGATAACTCATATCATGCATTGAACAATGAAAAATAAGTGCATACCCATCACAAAATTTTATTTTTTTTGCATTTGACCTAGTCAACAAGACCTGATTTTTACCACATGAATTCGGACCCTAAACCCAAAATGCAAAAAAGAGACTTTTGTCAAAAAATAGAGAGCTTTCCAAAAATGTAAAATTTTTAGAAAAATCTCTTCATTTGTGGTCTAGAGACCCATTTTACCTAAACGGACTAGTTTTTATAAATTGACCAAATGAGATATGATATGACTTCTAAATTAAAAACACAGTGAATGGACACCCTTATAATTTCAAGACCTTTTCAGAAATGTAAAAATTTCCAAAAAATACGTTGATTTGCACCAAAAATTGATTTTTTATGAAAAATCAAGAAAAAATCATAAAAAATACAAATCACCTCCAAAAATTTTGAAAATCTTTGTGGAGCTTCTCTGATATGTCGCCAACCTACAAAACAAATTTTAAACCAAAACACCAAGCCATTTGGGAGATATGATCAAATCTTTCAAATCTAGGGTTTTTTTATCTGCAAACAAATCTGCACAAGGGTTAGCTCCAAAAATAATCAAAACCAGCAAGTGTTAGCTTCAAAAATAATCAAAACTAGCATGTAAAAAGTGGGTTTCCCCATGGTGGGCACCAAAAAATATGTACTAAAATGTTGTCACACTTCTATGAATCCTTACATGCAAGAAAACTCAAGAATGAGCCCTCACAAATCGATCCATAGCTCTCTATGTATGGAGTTGCAAGATTTGTAAAATTGCTCTCAGCTAGAGCTATAAACTCATGACCTTGCTAGTCAACCACATAATGAGAGATTCCAAATGAATGAAATGCTATGCAAACCTATATGAGAATGCAAATTAATCTTATCAGAATGAAAATGCAATTAAGCTATGAAAATGGAAATGAAAGAGTTACAAACCCTCTAATTAAACTATATGAGATTAATCTAAAACATGAAAGGAAATGATACCATGATGATAGAACTATGATGCAAGCTAGGCTGTGATAGATGCAAGATGAATCCCAATGATGCTCCAAATCTTCAAAACTCGATGCAAGAATGTCTCCAAAAGCTTCAAGATGACTTAGAAAACCTATAGCATAATAATAGCATAAAAGAGAATGGATATTGTGTGTGCAAATGAGGAAGAGAGCTCTTCTTTTATAGGAAATGAAAAATCAATGGATGATGGAGATTAAGAGGCAAAATATTTAATCAACGATGGAGAAAAGAAGAAGCTTGATCATTGTGCACAAATATCCTCCAATGAGAAAATTAGAAGCATTTACTTTATGTTGAGCATTTAATTTATGTCCATGTGAGGCAAAAGTACTTTTCTTTTATTTTTTTATTTTATTTTTCTTTATAAATAAGAATTAAATGCTTTATTTGTGAAACATAGGATAAGAAGAAAAGTGGGGATTTTTTATTTAAATAAAAGGGGAGGGAATTCCTTTTAATTAAATAAAGGCTTAGGATAAAGTGATTTTATTATTTAAAAAAGAGATTTTTAATTAATTAAAAGAGAGCATGTTCTCTTAATTAAATAAGATTTTTATTTTTATTTCTTTTCTCTTAAATTAAATAAGGCTCAAACTTTAGGAAATTGAATTGATTATGATTTGATCAAGGAAATTGATATAATTGATATTGCTGATTTTTGAAAATATTGATTCAGGGATTTGATAAATTGCAGAAATGGGGGCCCAAAGTCTAGGCGACCATTTTAGGGTGCATACACAAATAAATTTAAATATTTCTAAATTGACCTCTAACATCATTGTATGACTTCATTCCAAGGAGTAATCAACTAGCCTTGAGGCCTATCCAAAGGACTCATAAGACCTCTAAACTCCTAACTAACATTGCCTACCACACAATCTAGTCCTCGGACCCTTATTGCATTTACATAGCTCAGTAAGAGCATGAAACAAAAAAATTTCAAATGGTGAGGGGCCTATGCTATTTAGGTGCCCCTGCACCAGACTACACATAAAACTTGAAAATATATCTAAACTAGAGTTTACTATTAACCTACTAGGATTTCCATTGCATAAAAAGATCAACCTGTCAATGCTCGATACAACCACTAGACTTATAGAAGACATAGGAGGTATCTAAGCCATGTCATGAACCTTGTGAGGGATGCTCACCCACTACCAACAATCCCCCTCCCAACATTACTCACTATGGCTTACGTGGATTCAAACCTGTGACCAAGCTCTTATACCACTTGTTAACCTTCTAGGATTTCTATTGCACCAAAAGATTGACTTGTTAATGCTTGATACAACCACTATACTTATAGAAGACACAGGAGGTGGTTAAGCCATGTCACGAACCCCATGAGGGACACTGGCCCATTGCCAACATTTACATGAAAGAAACTATCCCTAAAACAAGTTAAAAATACTTTAACATGAAAATAAACATCCTTCATTACAATTTGGGAGAAAATTATGCATAAAAGAACTCAAAATTAAATATGGAACTCATGCATGTTGTTATTGGAAACTTGTAGTTATCCCCTTTATTTCTTGTTGCATCTCTTCTCCGTGGATCCAACTGGTAGATACCCTCAAATCATGTAGAAACAACCCCAGACATGTGGTCAATCTGAATGAAAAAGAAATTGAAGAAGACTGAAGTCATTGGCAGTGATGGCACAATAATTTTGGACCCTGAACCTTGCTCTAAAAAATGAAGTTCAAAAAATGGCTAAGTATTGAAGAAAGTCTTTACAAATTTTGGACTTTCAGAGGCCAAAAATATTGGAAGGCCGAAAGGCTAAAAATCTTGGAACTCAAGATTGGTTAAGTCCACGAAAATGTATTCCCCTTCATATAAAATTGGCTAAGTCCAAAACTGGACACTTAGTGACTTGGGAGAATTTATGGGTGTGCTTTAAAGAACCTATCCACAATATCTCATATCTCTTCAAAGTCCACCATCTTAATGCCTTTGATGCATCCTTATTTCTTTTCCTAGAAGGTGACTAATTTATTAGAAAAGCCTCTTATTTCCTCTTCCTGAGACAATATTTTATGCATCCCCTCCTTTTGATGGAACATCTCTTGGAGGTCCTCCTTTGTCTTAACTCCATTAAAGATATCAAGCTATTAATTTATAATATCTTTAATTGGATGCATCATCTACTCATCATCCTCATCATAGAGGTCTAGGTCCAATCCTTCAAAAAAATTATGCATCTCTTCAACCCAAAGTAGTACCTCATCCCTCTTCTTATCGACTTTGCATAGGATTTTCTCATAGATATTCAGATCTTCAGTGGTATCTTTGATCCATTCTTCAAAATTGTCGAGCTCTAACCCCTCATGTA
The DNA here is from genome assembly GCA_027943335.1 of Chamaecyparis obtusa. Classification (NCBI taxonomy): domain Eukaryota; kingdom Viridiplantae; phylum Streptophyta; class Pinopsida; order Cupressales; family Cupressaceae; genus Chamaecyparis; species Chamaecyparis obtusa. The sequence goes on along the minus strand of BSBK01000808.1, from coordinate 754,513 downwards.
TTTTCACTAAAACTTGGAAGCGTTGCTTCCTTATTATTACAAGATCATCAAGGGCATTTTTATATTTAAGGATCTTCTCCTCAAGACCATATTCTCCACACATAAGATCCACTAGTTTGGTGATCCCCTTCAGAATACCCCTAAAGGTTCTCAAAATTGTCCTAAGGGAAGTTTTGGCAAACTCCTCAAAATCATTTTTCCAATCTGTACAGGCATGAATGAAAGAATGTGGAATATCCATTGGCAACTCTGAAGAACCCTTCCTTTCCAAAATAGCCTGTAATGAGGCCTCAGGGTTACTTGGGTCAATGAGACTAGTTGTTTTAAGAATAAACTTCTTCATAGCCTCATTATACTATTTTAAGAATAAACTTCTTCATAGCCTAGGACATGCTTCAATCTGATTGTACCTAGCATTTTTCTTCCCTCTCTCATTGGATATCCTAAATATACCTCCTCAAGCACATAATGCTCTAGAGTAACTTCAACCATACTGATATTCATTGTGGGTAAAGCTACCTATACCTTCCATTCGCCTGCTTGATCTTGTGTCACATAAGATAGGGTCCTGTCTTGGGCACTAGATTCTTCTTGATGGAACTCATCATCTCTATATACCCTCTATATACCCTCACCCTTTGTTGTATTTATTTTTTGAACCATGTGGGTTTAGAGAAGGTATTTATTGACTCATATGGCGTGACTGAGCTAGAGGTAATAGCTTCATATTTCAGCTTGGTTTCCACCTATCTTTCATTGTCTTCCCCAGCCATTACTTGTTCTTCTCCTGTACTTTGTTCCTCTCAAATTGTTGTTTGTCCCTCTCCTCTAACTTGTCCTTCTGATCTAGCCTGTTCTTCAGATGGAACCACCTTCATTACCTCTATCTTCTTTTCTAGCTCTTGAGGTTTTTGCACAAATGTCTTAGTTTGAGGATGTAGGGGAGTTGGTGTTGATGGAAAAGAGTTCTATGTAGGGGGTGTGGGAGCAAGAGGAGGAGTAGGTGAAGGCATTGGTATTTTTGGAGAAGGCAGATTAGGCATGGAAATATGAATATGTGGAGGTTGTGGAGGAGGCTAATAGGTTTGGACTTGTGGTGGAAGTCAAGTGGAAGATGGTGGATTGGTTGGAATCTATGGTGGAAGATAAGTGGTGGATGGTGGTGTGACTTGTGCTTGCTGTGGAGATATTGGGACTCTCATATCCTCCTTTGAAGTGACCACTATAGAAGGTCTATTTTTTATTCAGATGTCTCCTTTTGAACTTTATCTACAGCTTCCCTGACAAATTCTTGAGACTCCAGTTGAATCTCCTCCCCTACGTTGTCCAAAGGATTTTTGAATTGTATAAGGAGGGATGTTAATGAGAAGGGTTGATCTAAGAAAATCCCTTCTGCTAGAGTTTGTTGTTTAGTCTCTTAGAAATATCAAAGGCTTTTGAAGTGAGAAATATCAAACTCATCATCCCCCAAAGTATCCATTGGATTTACTTCCTCTCCTTGAGCTCCCTCTCTAGCATCTATCTGACATCTTCTTGCATCTTTCTCTTCTTCAAGAATTATGCTGATTGGGTTCTCTTGTTGAGGGGTACTCGATCCTCCTCATCTTCTTCAACCTCCTCCAAAAGGGTCTCTATGTGAGTGGGTGTCGATGATCTCTTTATATTATACACATGCCCTTTAATTACCTGGGTAGGCCTAGGTCTGATTATCTTTACCCTTGCTGCCTTCTTAGGTGCACCTGGTGGTTCTAGACTACTAGAAGATAGAGCATCTAGTGGTTCTATACTCCCAATCATCCTAGTCTTTGGATGTTTAGACTAAGTATCCAAACCATATGCAGTCGGGCATTCATGTTGATACACCATCTTTGGCCTCAATAGTGCAACCTCTTTGAATTGTGGCATCAAAACTTTATCTCCTTTCTTATTCTTCTCTTTTGAAGGTTGAGCCAGTTGTTGCTTCATAGGGATAGAGTCCATTTGAAATGGATGGGTGATCCATGCCTTTGTCACCTTTATGACATGTTGGTCTTTGAAGTTTATATCATCATTATCATCCCTATCCACTTCTGCGTTGAGGATTTCCCTAGTGTATATCTTGTCTTGGTTATAGATTGGATCCAAGACATCCTCTAAGTTGGCCTCTTAAACCTTTTGTGGTATACATAGTAGCAGAGTAGTCTGTGCCAACTCAAGACTCATCCGGTAGTAGTCACAGATTCTTTCTTCATAGTCATCAGTGTAGTTCATCCAATGGTCCTAGGTATGAGGCTGATGCACATAATGCCTTCCCATTATATGGTTGTAGGTGCCAATGGGATCAAATATGGTCCTGATGAGATTGAAGTTTTGTAATGGGTACTCATCCCATTTGAAGGAAAATGAAATGCAAATATTCACGTCTTATAGACAATGAGGGTCTATCAAGATAGGAAAATCCTAGCATTGTTTCCTCTTATGCTAGATATGTTCATGGGCTTCTGATAGTTGTTTTCCCATTTCTAATAAGACTATCCTATCTGAAGGATATCTTGGTAGCTTCTTTTGAGTGAGGGTGCTCCTTGCCACACTGATATATGGGAAATTTTTGAATTGGATATTAAATTTCCCAAGGGCCTTTACTTTAGCAACTACTTCCTCTAACATCCTTTTGGCATAATCACCCTCAATTGAGTGGATTCTAGCAAAAAAAAAAGTATCATTGATGATGTGGTAGTATGGGTTATCTTGGGTGAACTATTCTTTTTAGACCAGTTGGGGATAAACTATGAATTATCATGCATTTGGATCACCCATGGCACCAACTTTTAGTAACCTTGGATACACTACTCTTGCTACTAGTAGGTATACAATGTAGGAAGTCATGTAGAAATGAGGATCATTGTTTACTATGATCAGTTACTGATCCAAGTTATCACTAAGGATGGTCTCCTAGTCAAACCTTGCCTATCTTTCCTTTATTCTTTTAATAATAAGTATCCTCCATGGCTCCACTTGTATTGATTTCTATACTCCATGCACTTGACTGATCATAGTGATGGCCAAGTGGATTTCCTCCTTCATGTAACCTCTCCTCATGTCTATTTTGTCAAGCTTGCTCTTTGGTAGAGGTTGCATGAGATAATTCCTATTTATAATTTTCTAGGATAACTAGATGTCCTTGTTGTAGAAAGTCATCCCCTTGCCTATTGAGAACCTATAGAATTTGTCTATCTCTTTCGATAGATAGAAGAAATCCTCAATGTTATCCAGTCAGAGGTCCAACACCACTTCTCCCATATTGTTGTTTACCAGCCTTTCATTTGGTATGTAGTGGTTTTCCAATGTAACTATCAGGGCCGAAGAGAGGATGGCCACAGGATGTGCCACTGTATTCACAAGTGAATATTATACTAATGAAGTGGAGTCCTCAAATATTCCTATTGGTTGAGCACATTTCATCAATAGTCATTCCAACTGACACTCCCAATGTTAGTGTTTGTGATCTTAGAATGCAAGTTCCCCACCTTGGAAGGTGTGTGGTAACCCTTGAACTGGTATTTCATAGCAAGGGAGTTCACATTTTCTAACACTCTACAAAAAAAATGGACATGAATCAATAAGAAATACATGATGTTTAGGAAGAAGTTCTAATAAAAAGAATGAAAAAAATCAAGATACCCCATAAAAACCAAGTCTGAATGCTTCATAAGGGTAGTTTCAGTGTTTCAAACCTCATGGGGTTTTGGACCTCCGAAAGGCCAAAACTCTGAAACAGACAAAAATGGGGTATCATTTAGTCCAGGTGGAGGCATTTCAGGCGGCAAAAATTCATGGAAACTTCGGTGTTCGACATGCCAAAAAGGTGAAATTGATGAGTTGGTTTTGGGTGACAAGTCAACTTTCAGCACTTCAAAGTGCTAGATGTTTGGGTGTGTAAAAGTCTAAAATGCCTAAAAGTTCACTTAGTAAAAAAATTAGAGTGCTAGTTTGTTAGGAGCTTTTAGAGTGTGAAAGTCTAAAACATTTAGGGCTAACTAACAAAAATGCAAAAGATGAGGGTTAGAGCTAAAAAATGAGCTCAAATTAAGTTTGACCAAAAGCTTGACCCTAAATGGGTCCAAGGAGACAACCCTATGACCATGAAGTGACACAAAAATACCTAAAACCTAAACCCTACTGCAATAACCCTAAAAACCAGCTAAGACACATAAAACCATGAAAGACAAAAGGGAACACAGAAACCAACCTCAAAACCAATAGAGGGAAAGAAAGATGAAGACATGATCAAGTTGAAGAGTGAGAAGCTAAGTGGTCACCAAGCACACACAAAATAGCTCCAAAAATAACAGCACACCGAAAGACCAAAATGCCAAAAGGGATTCCCAACATGGAAATTGGACCTTTAGTGTTTCAAACCTCCAAAAGTTTGAAAGCCTAGAAATCTAAGAGAAGGATGAATCTCATCAGTTGGAAGACTAAATGACCCTTTCATCCTTTTGGCCTTTCATCCTTTTGGCCCTTCGCAACTAAGGAATTCCAAAAGTGCAAAAGGGTGAAACTAGACAAAAACTCAAGGGACAATCCCAAATAAGGACCTACTTGATAGAGAGAACTTGAAAGAAAGCCAAAAGAAGGGGGGACCCTTGGCCAAGTGGCCTAAAAAGGGGAGCATGGTTGTGGAATCGCAACAAATAGCCCCAACAAAAGAAAGAGAAATAACCCAGGTATCCCCTAATCATCCCACTATGAAAATATCCTATCTTGGGATGAGCTGGACACATAAAACCTTTAGTGATAGTAATTCTCCCATCATCATATCAAGATCAAAACAAATCTTTGTATCCACATCTAGTGTGTACGTGTGTGTGTTCATATTATCCAAAATTCTTCATCAAAGGTTTCTTAGATTCTTAACTAGTCATAATCAAATCTCTACCCACAGGTCTAGATTTGGTCAAAGGTCATTTTAACCTTGCTCTACTACCAGACATGAATTTATAGCCCCAGTAGAGGTTACTAAATTCACCCTTCTCCTCCTCCAAATGAGCTTGTTTGAAGTTTTAAACTTCTTTGGAGGGATCTTAGACTCAACATTTAGCATATGGAAATTGATTTGCTTGAGTTATTATACTCCATCTACTTCACTTCTTCTCTTATTCCAGCTGTAGTGTTCTTGATGAGCTGAGGCAGCATTTAGGTTGTGCCACCTCTTCATTTTCATTTCTGATGACTTTGTTTTTTGAAAACCTAGGCAGCGATTAGACTGTGCTACCCAAGCATTTGAACTTTTCTTTTTTTCTTTTTGACTTGGCCTTTATGCGTTCCTCCTTTTTTTCTTTCTTTCTCTTTTCTTTTATTTTGTATTTCAAGTGGAAAATGCTTTTTACTTCTGACTTCCTTCATGACCGTGGAAATTACTTGGTTCTGACTGGAACCCTATCCAAGAAACCTTCAATTTAGAATCCTTTAAGATGTGAGTTAGTGTTAAGGATGGTTAGCTCTGATGAATCCAATCTAGAACAATGAGAGGAAAATAATTCACTTCCAACTTCTTTATCTGGCTGCTTGCAAGAAAAAATCTAATCAAAGTGTTTGACAAAGAAAGACCTTCATCCTTTTTCCCAAAATACCTAGTGTAGAACACTTAGTCAAAGGAAAAATACCCCCTGACAGACACGAACTAACTATCACAAAGAAAAGGACACAAGACAAGACCCTAAACTAGGAGAATGTATAAGAAAAGATCAGAGTCCTTCAAGACACGAAGTAGTGCTTGAAATACTAGCAATTGATAGGAAATGGGACCAGTTCCCCATCGAGAGAACTAATTCTAAAAGTATTCTCTCCTAAGATCTCTGCTATTTGGAAAGGGCCTATCCACAAACGTTGAAATTTAGTGTGGCTTCCTGACTTTTCTTTTTCTTTATCCCACATTAAAACCAAATCAGAAATCCTAAAAGCCTTTATTATTTCTCTTTTGTCAAACCAACACTTTACAACAGCTTGATGTTTGGCCACATGTTCTAAGGCCATAGTTATTTTTTCTTCTAGATCCAAAAGCTTCATGAGGTGAACCTGCACCCTATCCTTTCCTTTGACGTATTGATCCATGAATCTCAAGATTGGTATTTTTAGGTTCATAGGAAAAATAGGTTTCAAGCCATAAACTAATTAGTAAGGTGAAGTCCCCAAAGAATTTTGGATTCTCACTTGGTCAGTCCACAAGGTGTACTTCAACTATGTGTGCCAAATGTGAGGATTATCATCCAAGAGGCATTTGATTATTGTAAGAATTTGCTAATAGAAAATATTGAACCAAGATCAAGACATTGAATAAAAGGACAAGAGAGAAAATATGAATGCAAGGATGGATTGAATAGATCTAATGAATTGATGATTAATGCTCAATTGATTGTGATTACATAATAGGCCTCCTTATATAGGAAAGGCAATAGGAGACAATGATAAGGAGCTAATAAACTATCACCTATGCTAGGTGTAATCACATGTCCACCAAATGTGGATCATCCTCCAATATGCAATAAAGTATGTGCATTGGATTAGGATGATAATGTGATAGGAGCACAAAAGGTGGATCTCACACACAACAAGGTATGTGATGACAACTATCACACCAAAAGTGGAATTTCTCCTACACCATGTGCTTAATAGATGTGCACACTCCTAGGTGTCTCAATCACAAACTACTATGCAATGCATTATCCTAAGTAAGATTAAGTAAAGTGTAATTAGGAATATTTAATTACACCAACACCCCCCTTCAAGTGCAACTTAGGGGAATGCACTTAAACTCACAATGAAAAATGGGTCCTGACTACTAGGCCATGTTAGGTACCCATGTACAAGATACATGAAATGCATAACTCTCATAAAGTGGAGAAAGAGTGAAAACCTCATGGGAAAAATCCTCCCCCAAAAAGAGAGAAGAAAACAAGATGCATGGATGGATTGAGTGCTCAAGACCCCCAAGAACTACATACATCATGTATATACAAAGAAGTATCCCCCCATAAGAAGGATAGTTGGAGACATGATATCCCCCCCATAATGTAGAAGCTCCCACGTTGATGAAGAGTACCTGCAAACAAAAGATCAACCAATGCTTACAAGAAACATGTCTCCCCTTAGGAAGAAATAGATACATCAAGTGATGAAGAAGCTAATCCATGTGCAAATGGAATGAGGAAGAAGATGTAGGTCTCCATGTATGAATCTCTAAAGACTGAGTAGGAATCTCCAAGCTCAAAGAATCTATCACTTCATGTGACAAATCAAGTGAAGAAGGAGAAGAATCAAGTACACCAATCTCCAAAGAAGGTGAAGAAGTGTCCCTAGCTATGATGAAACTATCATCAAGGGAAAGAGAAACTCCCTCATGTATGTCATCCAAATCTGCATCATGAGAATCAACAAGTGCTGAAGATGCATCCAAGTAGTCATCACATTTTGTAAGATCTGAAACAATATGATCATCATACTGAATAGTAGAGCCCATGTCTGAAGAAATAGGAGGTGGAGTAGTAGGAAGATCAACACTTGTCTCAACAACAAAATGATTCAAGTGCCCAAAATTCTCCTCATAATTAGCCCTTGGAAAAGGGATGGGTACATCATGAATATCATCATCATTATCAATAAAAGTGGAAAAAGAATATAAGTGGGATGTATGATCAACAACTCCCATAGCTATGACTTCTCTAGTCTCCATGTCCGTAATATAGACATAATCAGGAGTGAACTCAACAATTTTACCTTGTGCCTCATGTGTGATTTGGTAAATATGAAAACATATCCATAGAAGGAAAACATATCCATAGAAGATGCCATATGATGTGATGCACCTAAATCAAGAAGCCATTTACCTTGCTTAGGATGTGTGGAAGCCAAGAGTGCTTGTCCTTTGCCTTTATCTTTGGATGATGATGATGTAGAAGTTGCCAAATGTGTAGAAGAAAGAGCAAACACTGATGAGGGAAACTTAATGTTGTGTTTCTGAATAATGTGAGTTAGCTCATCAATCTTCTTTTGAAAACACTTATGCTCATCATGTCCTAACTTTTGACAATATGCACATTTATCTCTCTTTCTTCTAGATGATTCCTCTCTTGAGGAGGACTTGGATTCATTATTTTTTGGTGAAGAAGATTCATTACCTTTGTCATGAGGCTTAGGATCCTTATTTTGTTTCTTTCCTTTTCCATTAGAAGTCTTTGATGTAGACTCACTTGCAATCAATGCTTGATGTGTGGAAGGCTTCAACTGATCCATGTGTGCCAACTTTGCTTGTTCCCTTGTGAGCTGTGCTACAAATTCATCAAGAGAGGGCAATTTGTATGCACTACCAAGAGCATCCATAGTAGCATAGAATGTAGAAACATAGATAGAATATTCAGGACCAAGCTTGGAAAGAATAGAAAAGATCAATTGTTCATCTCCTTTAATAATGCCACATGAAGAAAGCTCCGATCTAATCGTATTGAACTTAGAGAAGAAATCTTGAATATTGTCAAAATCCTGAAGATTAAGACCTATGAGTTCATTCTCTAATCTGAATTTTCTCATCCTATCAGGTTTACCAAAGAGTCCTTCCAATGTGATCCAAGCATCATGAGGATGTGTGCAAGATGCAATATGAAAGTGCAAGTCACGAGAGATGGATGATCTAAGAGCACCAAGTGCTTTATCTCTTCTATCAAACCATTTTCTCCTTTCTACAGCACCTATTTGAGGTTCTTGATCCTACCCAAGAGTCATTTTAAGAAATCCAAGACTCAACAAATGATCACTTAAAGAAATTTTCCATTCATGGTAGTTATATGGAGTGAGAATTTTAACCTTAGAATTATCCATATTTCAATCAAATAATGACTGATAACTACTAATAACTTCTTCAAATGACTGATGCAAATCAAAAAATTGAAATCCAAGGATTAACCAAGTGCAAATGTAACCCTAAAATGACATATTGCTGAAAGTGATATTTCTACCCAAAATCACTCAAATCTAATTGTAGATCTGGAAAGTAGATGAAAAATCATGCACTTTCAAAAAAAAATTCACCTCAAAATGTTAGCGTATGTGCCCAAACGAAGCTCTAGAAGTTGCACAACTCAGGAACAGACAAGAACAGTCACCAAAATCTGCAATTTCTAACAAATATAGCCACCGAAATACAAAATCAACACCACCACTAGAAATTTCAGGAAATTCTACCTAATTTCAAAAAAAAGTGCACTCGATTTGGAGCCCGGATGACCAAGTTATGGCCTCTCAAAGTTGGACTGCAAAATCAAAACTGCAAATGGTGAGGGGTAGAAAATTTGCAAACCCTGATGATGTCAGCAAGTCATGGGATTAAATTTGACAGTCATACGGCCATAAAAAAGACCCAATTCAACTATGCTACAATGGCAAGACGGTTGTCAAATTTAGCATAATAAAAAGATGATGCAAGTAAAAAATTTGCCCCTTTGCTGACGTGGTGATGACTGTATTGTCCGTACTATATAGACTATGCACGTGATAGAATGTGGATGAGGTTGTAGTGCCACATGTCTTTGTCTGATTTCCTATCGTGGGCTGATGTGTCGGTGTGTGATGCCGCATGGGTTGCTGACAGAGCACTTAGGTGGCACTGACTGTGCACGTCATGGCAATCTGCAATGTTCGTGTGGCGTTGGGCTATTGGCTACTGATGTGCAGTGGGCATCTGCATGTCCTTGGTGGCAAAGGGACAGAGCTGGGTGTCATTTTCGATGAAGGTTTGGCAGAGAGTTGGTCTACAGACAGGGCGCGGGGAAGATCTGCGCCAGTGGAGGACGAGCGGGAAGCGGCTGGTGGTGCCGCTGCGAAGGCGCGTGGTGGTGGGAGACCAAATCTCTACACCATTAGAGAAGTGAAGACCGACACAAGTGGAAGAATGTTGATCACTGCATAGTGGAGGGTGGCGGTTGGGGTGACCACCGGGCTTGAAGACCGCTGGATGCGATGAGGGCTTAAGCCCTTTTTTTAAATATATATTATTTTTTTTTTTTATAAATCAGGGGCCGTACCTACCCTTTGAAGAAAATTTTTCAAAATTTTTTTGAAAATTACTGAAATTTTTTTGAGAAAAATCAGAATAAAAAAAAATAAAAATATTTTTTTACAAAATTGTACCGGGTGTGCAGATCGGGCCAATGGTCTGATTTGCAAGAAATTTTTGCCTCAGATTGACTTTCGCCAAATATGGGTGAGTTTATAGTTGATTTTAATCGAAATAGCCTCCCAGATGCAATGGTGAGGTCAGATCTTCTCCAAGATGCCTCTATCACATGCTGGTTGCTAGATCTAAGATTTGGACCTTCAAACTTGCAAGATCTCTCCAAATCGATTGATCAAAAATGCTCCAATGGCTCTAATACCATGTAAGAATTTGCAAATAAAAAATATTGAACCAAGATCAAGAGGTTGAAGAAAAGTACAAGAGAGAAAATATGAATGCATGGATGGATTGAATAGATCTAATGAATTGAGTATTAATGCTCAATTGATTGTGATTACATAATAGGCCTCCTTCTATAGGAAAGGCAATAGGAGACAATGATAAGGAGTTGATAAGCTATCACCTATGCTAGGTGTAATTACATGTCCACCAAATATGGATCATCCTCCAATATGCAATAAAGTATGTGCATTGGATTAGGATGATAATGTGATAGGCGCACAAAAGGTGGATCTCACACACAATGAGGTATGTGATGAACCCTATCACACCAAAAGTGGAATTTCTCCTACACCATGTGCTTAATAGATGTGCACACTCCTAGGTGTCTCAATCACAAACTACTATACAATGCATTATCCTAAGTAAGATTAAGTAAAGTGTAATTAGGAATATTTAATTACACCAACAATTATTGTTGTCAAGTTTTTATTCGTCAATTCAATAACCCCATTCCGTTGCAGATAATAGTTATATGAGAATTTGAGGATTACCTAATTTTCAAAGGCCCATTGGATGAGAGATGCATATGAGAAATAGGGTGCATTGTCACATACCAGAAAGAAAGGCATACCAAACTATGTGATAATGAACTCCTCTAAGAAATTGGTTACTACTTCTTTGGTGAAATTTCTGATGAAGGGTGCTCCCCTTAATACCACAAACACATAATAGAAATAGAGAAACAACAATAATTTGTGAGAACAGAAAATGGGCTTCTTATTATCTCCACAAATGTGGAATTACAAACTTTCAGAATTACAATATGCAAAGCCACATGGGCATTTCCTTACAATATTCTGTAGGACAAAGCCTCGAACTATTACCCAGATCTACTACCTAGAACTACCCTGAACTACCAAAGACAATAATATAGCCTTCCTTATATAGGTAATTTTCTACCGCCTGGGAAGGTTCCAGAATTTTAGCCAATAAGGCCGACCAAACTTAGAATTATTTTATTTTACATTTTACTACATCATAGTCAGCTCAAAACAACTTTTGAAACCCGAACAGAAATTTTGAAGGAAAATCATTTTTTGCCAATTCAGGTGACCCAACTTTCGGAGACCATAAGTCATCACCCGTTGACCCGATTGACTATTATAACCACATTCTGGAAATTCCCCGAAGCGCTCTATAGGCTTGACTAGTGCAAGCATCCATCACTCAAATTTTTTACCTCATCTGAGGCCTCTAAAGCATTCAAAACTGAGTTCAAAATTTCTGTACCCTGTTGCCAATATCAAAAATCTTCAATATCTTCCAATCTACACTTGATCTGGCAATTGAACTTTACTGGTAGACTAATATAACCAAAATGAACCTCCAAGGAAGAAATCAGACCATTCTGAGCATGAACAAAAAAATTACTAAAAATAGTAACTTTCCAGAAATAGCAGCTCTGCACAAGATAGCCCTTATTGAAAAGAAAATAGAAATATATTTATTTTTGGGTGATGCAAGATTGCTCTTCCACCCAGGATGCTCCTGCATCAATTTCTTAGAACTTGTGCCTCTGTCCACCGTGTGCAATATTTTGTTGTAGTCAAGATGTATCTATTTCCTACCGAGGAAGGAGGGTTAATCATTCCTACAAAATCTATCCCCCATTGGGTGAGTGGACATACCTCATAAACTAGGTGTGGGGGAATCGCTAGATGTCTCTCAGGAATGACACTAGTTTGGAAAACATGACATGAATGCACATGTTCATGTGTATCTTTGAACAAGGTATGTCAATAACAACTAGACCTCAATATCTGATGTGCCATGGCTTCAATTGACCCACGTCATGTGCCATACTTGACATGAAACTTTGTGAGAACATGCTCAACTTCTGTCCTATCAAAATAACGTAGGTAGAGACCACCATAATTGTGCTTGCAGAGCTTTCCATTTTTTAGCATATAGGAGCTACTCTTATTCTTTAGAGATCTTTTCTAGGAACCATTCAATCCTTTAAGGAAGTGGTTTTGGAGCAAGTAATAAACTATATCTTGGTACCATATGTCAATTACTATCCCTTCATTGGTGTATACTTGGCACACTAAACCCTATTCTATCTTTGCTATCATTTTTGTGAGGCCTTGGCCTCTCACTGGCTTCATTGGTTGGATTTTGATATCAAATTATTGTAATATTGTCATCCATTTCCCCCTTCATTCTCCCAAATCATTTTTCATTAACAAGGACTTGATGGAAGGATCAAGAACAATAGCAACGACCATGCTCCTGAGGATGTAATGTCTAAACTTCTTGACAACCTTAAACAATGTGAAATACTATTTGTCGAGATTGGGGTACGTGAGCTTGGCATTTTTCAATAGACAACTCATGAAAGTTGTTGGTCTTTCGTCTTCTCCTTCTTTCTTTTGTGTGAAAATTCCCGCACATGAGTGTTCTGATGCGAAAGAGTAGACCTTGAATGGTAAAGTGTAATCTGGGCTGACCAAAACTAGAGTTGCAGCAATGGATGTCTTAATCTCCTCAAATAATTCTTTAGTAGGAGCATTCCATTCTATCTTTGCATCCTTTTTCAACATGTCATTCAAGGGACAAACTATCTTAGCGAACCCACTAATAAACTTTTTGACAAAGTTGATCATTCCAAAGAAGGATTTAAGTTCTTTCCAACTATTTGGGGGAACCAATTTAAGAATAGCCTTGACTCTTTTAGGATCTATTGAAATTCATGTTTCTAAGATGATGTGTCCCAACAACTTGCCTTGGGTTACCCCAAAGACACATTTTTGGGGATTTAGTAAAATTCCATAACTCCTGCATCTTTTCAATACTCTATGCAAATCCTCAATGTGATCTACTTAGTTTCTAGAGAATAATATAAGTTCATCCATATATATGATGATGCACTTATTGACGAGGCCCTTAAATACTTCATCTATAACTCACTGGAAAGTTGCTTTGGTGTTGATCAAACTAAAAGGAATGTGATGGTAGGAAAATGTTCCCCACTTAGTAGTGAATGTCATCTTCGAATGGTCTTCCTCCTTTACCATTACCTGATTGTATCCAGAATAAACATCAAGGAAAGACATTATCTAGGACCCATTTAAAATCGATAGTACTTCATCAAGAGAGGGGAACGTGTAGTTATCCGTTTGAGAAGATTTATTGAGATTCCTAAATTCTACACAGAGTTGGACTTCCCCACTCCTCTTTCTCACAAGAACAAGATTCAAAAGTCAGGTTGAATGTTAGATAGGAAAGATGATTTTTGCATCAAGTAATTTATGTACTTCCTTTTGAATCACTGTCTAGATCACAGGGTTCACGGGCCTTTTCCTTTGACGAAACGGTTTAGCATCCAAGTTCAGAGGTATTTTTTGTACAATGACAACACGGTCATAGATTTTTAGATCCTTATAGCTCCATGCTATAACTGTAATACCCCAAAAATGAGCTATATGTTCATTAATCTCCTATATCAACAAATCGAATGAAATCGACATCAAATTCCTAACCAAAGGCACATCTGCACATCATCGAATCTAATTGATTATCTTAAATTCTGCATCGGGGGATATTCCTAGCAATATTTCTAATTATCTTAATTATCTTTAATTTAATGATTATTTGGCAATAAATCACATTTATCCTAAGCTTGATTAATTGAATATTTTCATATTTAATTAGATTTAATATCTTGCCACTTAATTGTTTAATTAAATTTAATTCTATCTATTATTAATTGTATTATTTAATTTTGACAATAAATCCAATATCCTATGAATAATTGATTAAATTCTTATTTAATTAATTAAAGCAAGTTGTCATATTTAATAATATAGTTTTTAATAAAAGTTTGATAAATGATTGATTAAACCATAAATCAATTATTTATTTTTAAAAATTAGTTAAGTTGAGAATAAATCACTTTAATTATAAAATTAATTCATAATAAATATGCACAATCAGAAAAGTAGGCAACTGTCAATTATCAAAGCTGATCTAAACTCTATTCAGAGTTCAACTGTGCTTTTGCATGTTTTTGTGAGTTAATAATCTTTTATTTAAAAATAACTCAAAAATCAAGCTGAGTTAATCTAAGTGATTTATGGCTTTTCCATGCATCCTCAAAGCCCTGGATTTCTATAAATTAAAGCTCGGCTCTTAGCAAATCATCTAATATATTTGGCACAACTACGTTGTTGAATTGGAGGCTGAGGAATCTTTTGGCGAATTTGAGCTTTGTGAGATCAATTTCAATTTCATAGTTTTCACATCATAGCATAGAATTTCACAGCTTTCATATCATTGTTAGATCAATTTCATATAGATTAAATTCATATCAGTTTATCAATTTTATTGCATTAGAAAATCCAAAAAAATAGCTTAATTGCATTCAATTCATATCTAGAATTTGCATTCAAATCCTTCATTTAGGTGTCGTCTAGGTCACTGATCTCAATTACAATCTGAGAACTCAATCTCGCACCTATTAGAAGGCAGTAAATCACGTGGTTAGATTAGATTTCAATTCTACATGATTTTGATTATAGCTAACCTCTAATATTTTACTGAAGTGTTGTGTCTACAGATCAGGTACAATTTTCACACACACATTTCTAGCGCCCATCGTGGGGCCCTAAAATGGGCTTCCCTTCATTTCTATCAATCTTCTATCATTTCTCTATCAGAACTTCCCTGCTACTGTCTGTTCTGGTGGTATTCTCAGTAGGACGTTATTTTTTGTTTCTTTTTTGCCTGCAAAAAAAAAGTAAATTTTTTTTTTTTGGCACTTTTTCTATCAAAGCTGTCTGTACAACGTGAATTTTAATTTCAGTTCGTATAGTGTCATACGAGTTTTTCAGACTGTCATTTCATCAGACACCCAGTATCGTATGAGTTTTCAAACTGTCATATGAATTTTTTAGACTGTCGTTTCATCAGACACCCAGTGTCGTACGAGTTTTGTAGACTATCATTTCAGTGGACACTTAGTGTCGTCTACAAGCATACCCACTATCGTATGACAATTGATTTTATCAAATATCATTTCGTCACATACGCACTGTCGTTTGGAAGCTGGATTGTCATTTGATCAGACACCTAGTGTTGTATGAGTTTCTGGACTGTCGTCTAGGAGCATACCCACTGTCGTATGAGTTTTGGTACCAGATTTCAATTGTCATTTCATTTTTGTAGGTAGTTTGTCAGATTTGATTTTTGGATTTTGACTGACATCTAACCCTAACAATTGAAATTTGTTGTTTCTAATTGATTTTCTGCTAGTTTTGATTGGGAAAAGTGCAAGAATTACTAAAAATCAGGTAAAATATACTAAGCACATTGCGAGGATCACCAGGTATTCTCCTTCATCTAATAAAATTTTGATTTGAGCTTAAAATAAATCTCTCATGTGTCTAGCTTGTGTGCTTTTTTTCATGCTTTTGTTTTACACATTTGCATAATTGATACTAGGTTGTGACCCCTTAAGAATTTATTAAGTAGTCTTAGATACTTGTGATTGATCTTGATTGCTATCTTGGGTTATTGAACTCACTAATCCACCGACCCCTCGTTCCACCCCATGGTTGCAAGGTCAGCGCCACATTAAAGGGGAGGGGTCAACAAGAAAGAAGCGTTAAGTGCTCCACTTGGCAACCCTTTTGTGCTTTTAGGAACTCACTTGTTTTATAAGTTGGGGAGCCATTTTTAGCGAGTGTGAGGTGTTAAGTGTTCCACCTTGTGGAGTCATCTCATATTTCACTTTAAGCGTTAAGTGTTCCTCTTTTTGCTTTTTGGGAACTTTTCGTAGATTTACTTTTGGAAACATACATCTGTGCTCACATAGTAATTAGGCCCTATGAACACTATTTGTGATTCTTGAGAGATTGGATTCCCAATGAAATCCTTCTTGATGATAGAATCCTTGTAGGTAGGGAGGATACTTAGTGCATTTCACATTCAACTTGCTTAGTGCATCTTCTCTTATTAATCGATACATTCTCTCCTTGGAGAGGTTGATAGATCACATGGGGTTGATATCATGAGCTTTGGTGAATCAAAATTGGTGAGTGCATGTTCTCTTATTGATCGATACATTCTCTCCCTGGAGAGGTTGATAGATCACGTGGAGTTGACATCACAAACCTTGGTGAAGCAAAACTTTGTCTTAGCATGTCAGATTTATCTGCTTTCTTTATTTCAGTTAAAAGTGAAGAGGTGTCAAAAACCTTGGATCTGGAGCCAAGTCCCCTTGTGGTATACAATTTTGAGTCATCTTTAGAGAGGGTTAACCATAGCAGACAATCCCTTCACAGGGAAAACTGTGTTGACGGAACCTCAAGCGGTAATAGTCATTTTCACTGTGGTAGTGACAGCCGCTATATAAATGTCCTTGTGGAAGAAATCTCCACGGGTATGGTTCATTGTTGGGTTGTCAGATCTCCCTAGCAGCTCCTAAAGATTAAGTTCTCAGACTGTGTCAAAATCTTGGTGCGCCGGGATTGGAGTTCACCCCTTTGGATCATAAAAGTTGCAGAGTCAAACCATTACTAAAAACCCTAGAGAGGCCAAATTTTTCATTTTTAGGAATATGTGCGTTATTGCAAAACTTTTTGGAACATACACAATTAGCTCTCTTAGGGATTCGCACAATTCAGTCACTTGATTGTTCATGCGCAAGGTTGCTTTTGCCCCTGTTCATTGTTTTTAGATGTGCTTGACATCACTTGCTTACTGTTCTACGTGCTTGTTTATCTACTTGGCTATTTAAAAATGATCAAATCTGTTATAATCTTCAAATCTGGACAGTACAATTTGCAAACAATTTGAAACTGAAAACTCTAAAATTTGCAAAAATTTGATGTGAAATCCTTTCTAGAGTCAAAAGTCATTTTAGGAGGTCAAAAGTCATATGAGTTTCACCAAGTGTCATTTCAGTACTACCCATCTGTCGTATGACTAGTACCCAGTGTCGTACGAGTTTTCATGCCAGCACATTTAAGAAGTCAAAATCCTATTTGCAACTATCGTATGAGTTTTTCAAATGTCATATGGTTAGCTAGCCACTGTCGTATGAGTTTTCCAACTGTTGTTTCATTGCTACCCAACTGTCGTACGAGTCTATAGAGTGTCGTTTGGGAAAATTTTGAAGAGTTGTCAGAAAATTGTCAAAATTGCCAGATACTTTAGCTTTTACAACCTATTTCCAAAACCTGTCATACAAATCACTGTGTCAGGAAT
This sequence comes from Chamaecyparis obtusa, assembly GCA_027943335.1. Taxonomy (NCBI): domain Eukaryota; kingdom Viridiplantae; phylum Streptophyta; class Pinopsida; order Cupressales; family Cupressaceae; genus Chamaecyparis; species Chamaecyparis obtusa. Next base: position 736,815 of record BSBK01000808.1, on the reverse strand, counting down.
AGAGCAGTATCCATTGAGAATCAGTACACATGAGGAATAAATTCTGATCGCCACTATGATGAAACAGGTGCATGCTATGCAAGCCCAACTTGACAATCTTAAGAAAGAGAAGGAATCTAAAGAGTTCTCCATGGAAGTTCTATGCCCTTTTCCATTTGATAAAGACTTGTACATGTCACCTTGCCCCCCAAAAAAATTTGAGCAATATGATACCTCTTCCATGGAGAGTGACACATCCAGCTTTGGAGACTATGATGACTATGATGACAGACAATGTAATGATACCTATGACACCTCTATTCCTAAGAGTCCTCATCGTGTGTTCCTACTCACTACAAATGGGCCATCACATTGGATAGATCATGATGGTGATCCATATGATTCTTATTTTGAAGGAGACTTTGATGATTTCTGTGGACAATATCTAGATGATACATCTACTTCTATTGAGGAATATAAAATGTACCATGCTAATTTGAAATGTCAATACTATAAGGATCTCTCCTCTAAGAGATCTTAGGCTGAAAATAAAGATTACACTCTCAAGCAAGATCATGTTAATATTGGACCTTTGTCTTGTGATGGTTCCCTTCCATCCCCTACTTCCTCCAATATCCGTACATTTTCTAAAGCTTCTGAGTCTTTCAAATCTTTCATAGAACCTTCATCTGACACAAGCCTTGATACTTTTCATGTAGTTCCCTATAGTTATCCTTTAGGGATACCTCTTAAAGAAACTCAAACTAATCTTCACTTGGCTACAAATACTTTCAATAATGCTAAACCTATAGAGCCTAAGCCTCCATATGCTATAATTTCTACTTCAGCTAGTCCTCCACCATCTCTTCCAAAGTCTTCCATTCAATCCCAACATGCTTCCTTGTCCTTAGAAGTGGCTTCATGTCAAGAGGACTCCAGAAATGATGAAGAAAAGAACATAAAGAAAGATCAAGATCAAGAACCCTTCATGTCATCCACTCCTTTACCTGATGTCTCTTATCCGCTTCAGGGTTCTTTTGATCCTACACACCCTTTTTCATGCATTCTACCATGTCTTAAGTCTCCTCCTAAGCAAGATCAAGCTACTAATTACACTGATGAGCTTATTGACAATCAAAATAACCTTACTACACTTCCAATTTCCAAAGATGATACTTCCATTAAGGTTGGTAAAAATGGTGTTGTTACTTCTGGTGTTAAGCCTGATTAAAATCAAGAAAAAAAGTATGTGCTTGTGCTATCCAAAGATCCTTGTCAAGATCAAAGTCTTCCATCTTTTTATTCTACCACTCCATGTTCATTTCCACTTTCTACTCTTCCTAAGTCTTTGCAAGCTTTGAACAATCCTATCAAAGAAGGTTCTCCTATTCAAGATGTTCACGATCTTATTGAAAATCCTAATGCTCACTCTAAAGATGCTGATATTCGTGGTTTTCATATAAATGTTGATGAACTTATTGATTATCTTTTTGCATCTTCCACATCCATCCTTGGACCTCCTCTACCACTACTAAGGGCTTCACGTCTTCCTTCCATCTTGGGTCCTTATGTCCTTTCACTTTCCCCTACTAACTCTCCTAATTAGCCTTCTATCTTGGGTCCTTACATCCCTCCATCTCCCATCTTTCCTCAAGATCAACATAGATTCACACCCTTGAATCCTTTTTATCCACCCACCCATCTAAACCAGTCATATCCTCCTCATTCTTCCAAAAGTCCCAAGTCTTTTGGACATAACTTGAATGTTCAATACAAGAAAAAGAAGCAATACAAGAATCCATCAAAAAAAGAAGATCACCATGTCTCCTCTAATAGACATGGAGGCATAAATTCAAAAGAGATATCTACGAAAAAAACTACAAGACAAGTATGGGTTCCAAAATCTATCATTGAAGATATTCTCTCCAAATTACCAAAAAGAAATGAAAATCCTATAGCTATATGGATTCCAAAGTCTCTCTTGAAAGAGTCTGGTGTTGAACAAAAAGTGAAGTTGACATTCAAGCTTCTAAAGGCTTCCACTTCATCTTCTTCTAAAAATATTCTTCCATTCCATGTGCCTAAACCACAACCTCTGCTAAACATTCACCATATTCCTTCACATATTCCTTCATTCAAGTTTCCTCCATCCTCTCGCCACTCTCCAAGGTGTGTGTCGATGTTGATCTTTCCCTCCTTTCTATCTACCCTTTCACAATCCTTCCATTCATTATCCTTCTACCTTCTATCCTTTTTCCTCATTTGCCTATTCCTCCTATCTTCCAGCCTCACTCACTTTACATAAAACCTTATCCTCCATTTTTATCTTCCATCTCCCTTTCCCTATCAGCATCTTTGAGTATATCATCTTGAATCCTTGGCATATCATGGTTTATCCTTTAAAGGAGCACTATCTAAAAAGCTTGCCTTCTTCCAAAAAAAAAAAAAAAAAATAAAAAAATTGAAAATGTGCCTTGGTGAAAACTTGGAAATAGGCACCTTGGTAGCAAAAGTAAAGAAAAATAAATTCATCCTATGGTGAAAACCACTCCCTTGTGGTGCCTTGGATAAGTACCATGATGAAAACCTGGCAATCAAGCATCATGCGTAGTTCTTCTACATATTTCATCCATTCCATCTTCTCTCTTTGATCTTGACAATGTTGATCTATACACGGACATTTGGCTATCTTGTGAGCTATCTTATGATGATCTTTCTTTCATTCACTCTAGCCTTTCGCTATCTTTTTCCCCTTTGGTCTTGATCTAATAATTTAAAAAAAAGAATGAAAGAGTACAACACAGTGCTATGAAGCCTCTTGACGTGTCTACTCCTTTGGACTACATCCTATCCTTCTTTGACATTATGCTTTTGTGACTTATCCTATGCTGGCCTTTCATTTCTTGTCCAAAAGTGCTTTTACATGACAATTTTTTTCCTTAGCTTGAGTATTCTTGAGGAGTTTACCCTTGAGGATTTCTTCCCTTCATTATCCTTCATTCTCTTATCTTCCATCTCTTCCACTAGCTTGCCAATCCCACTTGTTCTCCACCTTGCTAGACATTAGGACTTCACGATATGATCTTGCTTGGGAGTTTGCAATGGAAAAAGATGCTATGAAGTATACCAAGTATCAAAACAAGTATCAAAACTAGTATCAGAACAAGTATCAAAACCAGTATCAGAACAAGTATCATAACACCCACAGAGGCTACTCCATTCACTTTAGTTGATGGGTCTGAAGCGGTACTGCCTATTGAGGTTGAAATCCCATCACTAAGGATCAGAATGCATGGTCTAGTAACTGATAATGACTATAGAGTGTCTAGGTTGCAAGAACTTGAACTACTAGATGAGCACAGAAAAGCAGTATTTGATCATCTTAGAGTATATCAGAAGAGAATGTCTAGAGGCTACAACAAGAAAGTTAGACACAGAGAATTTCAGGTTGGCTATCTAGTCTTGAGAGAGAATCCTAAAAATCAATCACATAGAGAGTGCAAAGGGAAGTTTGAACCCAACTAGCTGGGTCCCTTTTTTATCACTGCTACTTTTGGCTTTGGTGCCTATCAACTCTCAACGATTGAAGGAGAACAGCTCCGAGAACTAATCAAAGTTCTCCATCTGAAGAAATTCTATGCCTAAGGCATTCAATGCTTGGTAAAATGTCCTAAAAAAATCTTAAAAATTAGAAAAAGTCCTAAAAAATGAACATCTTGGTGAAAACCTAGCAATAGGCACCTTGATGATTCACAAAAAAATCAAAAAAATATCAAAAATATCAAAAAAATCAAAAAAATGAAAAAATATCAAAAAAAATTGAAAAAATGAAAAATACAAAAAAAGAGAAAAAAATGAAAAAAGTGCCTTGGTGAAAACCTGGAAACAGGTGCCTTGGTAGAAAAAATAGAATCTCTACCAAGATGGTGAAAACCCAGCAAACGGGCGCCACTTGTTCAAAGTGCTCCATCTATCAGCGCAATGTTGGTCTTTCCCAGCTTTTAGTCTTGCTTTAGTTTGTACATATCTCCCAGTTTGTTTTAGCTTTCCAGTTTTCAATAAAGTCGATCTGTACACCAATCGGCTCGAGTGTCTGTATCCTATTAGGGCTTAACACTTGGGGGCAATCAATATCATATCCTATGGTCTCCAATATATCTTAGATGTGTCATATCTAGTTAGAGTCCTTTGAAGCTTCATCTGAGTCAGTCAGTCAGTCTCGTCTCCAAAAAGGATTTTGCATCTAAAACAACAATCAAACATCAACACAAACTGAAAACAATCTGTTCTTTTTACACGCTTTTATCTCCTTGTATGCTTACTGATTCGCATTGAGATTTTTGCATATTGTGTCCCTTCGAGCTCTTCGATGATGTCCTTTATAGGATTTAGAGAGTGATGACTAGGGGCATAATCTTTTCTTTGTCTTCTACTTGTATGTGAAAATCTAACATCTTTGGAAATTCTGGATTGATATGGTGTTTGACTGTAAGAGCCTCTATCTCGAATTGGATGGCCATGCGTACATCGACCATTGATACCCAAAAAACTCAAGGAAGTTTGATCTAACTATTGTCTTTTTGAGTGAGTTCTTTCTCCTACTATGAAACGCGATCTTGCCTAAGGAGGTGAATGATAAAGGGTCACTACGGGTAATTCACAATGGATTTAGAATGATCTCTTGATTGTTTGATGTATATGTTAAAAGCAATACCAAAATGGACATGATACTTAGGTCATCCTGGTGCTTGTATCTAATCCAACATTCTGAAAATAAAACCAATATTCATATGTCCATGGTTGTTTGACTAGTGGGTGTTGTATTGAGTCTTGCACATACAAATCGATATTCATATGTTTATGGTTTTATTGCTAGTGGGCATTGTATTGATTTATCCGATTACCTAAAAGTTTAATGATGATAACAAATCGACACATGATCAGTGAGTAGGTCCTAGGACCTAGGTTGCATTTCATTTTGCATGTCATCTTTGCATTTTGCATATTTGCATGATCTTACAAATGGCTGAATAAACTTCAAAGCTTAAATGATTCTTCAATCACCTTTTCAAATCTAACAAGAGCTGAATCATATACGAAGGTCCATCTAATGAAACAAGTAGAATCTTTTTTCGGGATCAAAATCAAAATCTGAGATCATTCATATTATTAACTACTTGCATAATCGACCTTCAATCATCATAGAAATCCAGCATTCAACTTAATTGATTATGTTACATCAAACTATCAAAATTTCAACTTGGTCAACTATGGTCAACTCATGGTCAAACCTAGTCAAACTTGGTCTCCAAGACCTTCCAAATGATGGAGAATGCATTCTCAAATGTGTATAACCACTTCTCAAATCAATTAACATGCTTCTAAACTTTAACGCTGACTTTTCTTGTCAGATTTTGATTTTAATCCCGAAGGGGGCATGGTATTGCACATCATTCAAAGTCTGTAAATCAAATCAAATTCTATCAATATCTTTCATTAGTGATCAAGACAACAACCATGTCTAGTTGCTGATTCATCAAAAGTCCTCATCACTCAGGGCAAATCTATCATCACTTGGGGCATATTAGATTCATCGATCCATATCAATCTGGTATTCTCTTAATCTTGTAATCTGTATCAGTTTTTCACAACCAGCGATTCATCAGTGTTATTTCCTTGGTTCTTCGGCAACTGAAGGTTTCAGATGTGATACCTCTATCATGGTTCTGCTAAGACAATCGAGTCTAGAATCGGTCACTCACTTCTTGGCAATCCTAAGGTTTGAAATCAGGCATTTTGGGCACTCTTTCACAATCTTTGGTTCATCGTTGCTATAGTGAACATTATCTTTGGTCATTCAGGACCTAATATCTCCATATCTTTCAATTGGTTTCTATCTTGGAATCAGTTTATCTTTCGAATAAGTTTCATATCTTTATCAAACATAGACTATCTTTGAACCACTACGCTTCGCATAGTAATTCAAAGAGGGGTAAAATGTAATACCCCAAAAATGGGCTATATGTTCATTAATCTCCTATATCAACAAATCGAAGGAAATCGACATCAAAGTCCTAACCAAAGGCACATCTGCACATCATCGAATCTAATTGATTATCTTAAATTCTACATCGGGGAATATTCCTAGCAATATTTCTAATTATCTTAATTATCTTTAATTTAATGATTATTTGGCGATAAATCACATTTATCCTAAGTTTGATTAATTGAATATTTTCATATTTAATTAATTAGATTTAATATCTTGCCACTTAATTGTTTAATTAAATTTAATTCTATCTATTATTAATTGTATTATTTAATTTTGACAATAAATCCAATATCCTATGAATAATTGATTAAATTCTTATTTAATTAATTAAAGCAAGTTGTCATATTTAATAATATAGTTTTTAATAAAAGTTTGATAAATGATTGATTAACCCATAAATCAATTATTTATTTTCAAAAATCAGTTAAGTTGAGAATAAATCAATTTAATTATAAAATTAATTCATAATAAATATGCACAGTTAGAAACGCAGGCAACTGTCAATTATCAAAGCTGATCTAAACTCTATTTAAAGTTCAACTCTGCTTTTGCATGTTTTTGTGAGTTAATAATCTTTTATTTAAAAATAACTCAAAAATCAAGTTGAGTTAATCTAAGTGATTTATGGCTTTTCCATGCATCCTCAAAGCCCTGGATTTCTATAAATTAAAGCTCAGCTCTTAGGAAATCATCTGATATATTTGGCACAACTACGCTGTTGAATTGGAAGCTGAGGAATCTTTTGGTGAATTCGAGCTTTGTGAGATCAATTTCAATTTCATAGCTTTCACATCATAGCATAGAATTTCACAGCTTTCATATCATTGTTAGATCAATTTCATATAGATTAAATTCATATCAGTTTATCATTTTTATTGCATCAGAAAATCCAAAAAAATAGCTTAACTGCATTCAATTCATATCTATAATTTGCATTCAAATCCTTCATTTAGGTGTCGTCTAGGTCATTGATCTCAATTACAATCTGAGAACATTAATCTCGCACCTATTAGAAGGCAGTAAATCGCTTGGTTAGATTAGATTTCAATTCTGCACGATTTTGATTATAGCTAACCTCTAATGTTTTATTGAAGTGTTGTTTCTACAGATCAGGTACAATTTTCACACACATAATAACATCTTTATATTCGATGAGAAATTCCACCATGCACCTCTTTTCCTCATATGTATCAATTTTACCAATACGAATCTCCTTGGGTTCAAGTTGCATGCCTAGATTTTAGATTTCTCAATCATCACCACCCACAATTGGTGTCTTCCTCCTTTCACAAGAATAGTCATCTTTGTCAAAGATCCTTTCTAAGGTTACCATTCCTTTTAGGATGGAGTTAGTATTTAGGTTTAGGATTCCCAAATCATTGGGCTCTTAAATTTCATCAGCCTCTTCATCTATTTTTTGTTTCTCCAAGACCCCAACACTCATGATGAATTCAAGTATTTGTTGGTCATCCTAGAATACCTAGAAGTTCATGATGATATCTGGGATAGCTAGCACTACCAATAGCTCAATAAAGAACTTTTTAGCTTTGATTTCTCCAACAGATGTAGGGAACTTGCTAACACTGCTAAGGTATCAGTGAACATGTTTTTTCTTCTTGGGATGCTCTTCATGTTAAACGCTTCAAAGTCTTCAAATAAATCCTATACGTGATTTCAATACGCAACCAGTTGCTTATCAATGCATGAATACTATCTACAAATTTGCATGACCACTAGCTAGGAGTCTCCTTCTACGATTAGGACTTTTACCTTCTTTTCATGTGCCATGAAGAGAGTTTGTACCAATGCCTCATGTTCAATGACATTGTTGCTATAGTAAAGTTGTAGCTTATAAGTAGCATAGTATGAACTACCCCTGGGGTTGATTAGCTTGATCCTAGCCCTTGGTCCTTGCTTACATTTAGAGCCATCAAATCTAAGTTTCCAAATAGAATGGTTCTTGTGAGAATGAGGCTTGGTTTGGGGTTCCAACATAGTCCTAGGTAGATGTAGCTTGATTTGGGGTTTAGTAGAGCTCTTTGGTGGTGATGGGTCTTCATTGGTTGGAATCTCCATAATCTCTACTTCCATATTTTCCCTTACAGAGAGGGGCACCCATTTCATTTCTTGTTTTTCCTTTTTTTCATGGCATACTTCATGACATGGGGACAAGAAACCATCATCTGAGGAACTCCACTCCTCTTTTATAGGGTTTTTATTTGTGAATACCAAAGGTTGTTCATGATGAGAAGGGCCTTCATTGTCTTGGTGTGTAACCATACCCTTTGCAAGCTTGGGAACATGGGACATTTAGTTCATTACTTGACCTAAAATTCCTTAATAATTATAGCATTCAAATTGAGTGACTCACTTGGTGCAAGAAAAAATATCCCGGCAACATTAATATGTTTGGATAAGCATCCTATCCAAGATGTTTCATATTCTTCATCATATTACTTATGAATTCCATGAGGATCTCCTCAGGGACTTGAGCATGTATCAACCCTTGGATGGGGCTATCACTGGCATTCTCTTCCTCTTGATATGGAATCTTAGGATTTAGTCGAACCAATATACTCCCAAATTAGCTTGCAAGAACAAGACTTCATTTGGGGCATTGTATTTGGTTATTATTTGTTTGAATTTTGGTTTAGCATCAATTCTTATTTGGTTATGCAATCCTTTCCAGGGTAACCAAAGTTGGGTGAAATATGTGGAGAACCAGCCTCTTAAGGACCTAGTCCATTCTGTACTAAGTAGCATGCCATATGTCTCCAGGATATCCACAATGTGTATGTCTATGCAATCCTAGATCTTAGGGTCTGTGGTCAACTATATACGAGTGTCTTTCAGGACTCCAATGACCTTGACTTCTATTTTGTCAAGTTGGATCATGACCCTATTAGTTGGTTGGGGGTTCATTCCCAATTTATGGCATATGGATAAGGGCATGATGTTACATGAAGCCCCTGAATCAGTTAGAAAGTTATGTGTATTCTTTCCAAAGATCTTGAGACTAAGAAAAAATGGGTGTACTTCTACCTGATCTTTGAACATGGTTGGCATTGCCTCAACGGTATTGACGTTTGATGAATTCCTAGCACTGTTACTAAACAAAACCCTATTAGAATGGTCCAGGGACTTTAGGAGTGCTTCCCTTTGTGAGGGGAAAATTTTTAGCATGTCATACATTGACATATTAGCTTTGAGTCATTTTAGCTCCTCATGTGCACTATATCTCTCACTGGCCAAAATAGGGCTCTTTAGTATGGTGGGTTGATATTGTATAGCTAGGGAAATGGTGGTACTAGGGCCTTTGGGAGGCAAAGGGTTGTTTCTAGCCCATGGGTCTAGTGGACTATGCTGAATACCAGGGGGAATACCATCATTCAAGGGCTCCCTGCTTCTCCTCAAATTATAATTATTTTAGTTGTTATTTTGAAAAACATGAACCTTAGAATATTTAAGTTTACTCTGGTGATTAAATCGGAAAACAAATTCTTCTTCGATTGTGTTATTAGTATGACCTCCCTCAATAACTGACTCATAGGAATAAAAGACCATAGCATTGAAATGAGTATGGGAGTTGTCAATATTTTGGCCTTGCTGATTGTCAAACTGTCCCTTGTATTTGTTGTCTGATTGATGTGTATTGGAATCTTGTGTGAAGTTAGCCTCAGATGAACTAAAGGTGTTGGCATTATCAATAGGCATACTACTATTGTTAGGACGTGTATTCTATGGCCTATTAGTTTGCTACTGCCCAAACTATTTGTCTTGCTTGGTATTCCTGTAACTTCTATTGATGTTGTTATTTTTGTAATTGACATAATTAAGATTTTGACTTTGGAGATAGGTGTTTGGGGTAGTAGCTGGTCATTAGTAATTCCCTTGGTTTTGAGGTGGATTTAGCTTCATCGTAGTGATCTCACTTGTCAAATGGGACAAAGTTTTCTTCATGGAATCTAGCTCATTCACTAAATAATTATCAAGTTTATTTGGGACAACAACCTTTTGCTCACAAGGCTTCCTTGTGCACATCGTATCCTAGATATGTGATGGTGAGTGGTGGGGCAGACGTGTATGAGGTTGGTACTGGATTGAGGTTTGGGGTGTGATGCACTGAGGGATGATTATGTGCTGCAAATGCACCAAGCATGGTAGAATTTCCTAATGCGGGTGAAACACCATAGTTTCCACCTACTTGTGGATCCATCTAATGTGTGAAAGTGATTGCTTCGTTGCACACCTTTTCCAAAGTATATATGTCACCTAGATGTAACCTTTTAAAGAATATGGATGCTAAAGGATCCAAGGATGGCAGGTATACTTGTATGGCATCGCCAACCGGTACAATGTAAGGAGCCTCTAATATCTAGTACATCTTATGGAAATGGTAGCTGAACATTGCAATTGGTTCATTATGGTATTTCTTCACCAAGATGAATTGTTGATGGAGATTGGACAGATCTATGTATAGCTTGAACTAATTGAGAAATTTTATTTCAAATTCACTCCATCCTAGGATGGATCTTCATGGAAAGTTAAAGTACCAATTGTATGTGAATTCCCTCATTGTGTAAGGGAAAATGTGACACACAAAATCCTGATGTGCAATCTCTTTGCGATTGCATAATTCTTTGAAGGCACAGATGTGTTCTTTTGTTGTCCTAGATTCATCATAGACGAAGCATGGACAAACTTTTTCAGGATTTTTGGGCAGCTCATGGAGTTTTTCTTGTAGAGCCAATGGGGAGCTTTGTGTATTTGCAAAAAAGGCCATTGGAGGTGGTTATGGAACTAGCAGCAAGTGGGGCAACGATATGGGGAAATGGGGGAAGATTATGTGGATCTAGTTGATGTGAAATGTCTTCCCTTTGTTTTTCTTTACTACTACGAGGTATGTGAACTTCTCAAAGTTCTAGGAATTCCCCTTTGTTCTGTGATGATCTGAGGACTTGTCCAAACCTTTTGGGAGATAAGGATCCAATATTCTGGGGTTTCCCTCTTGAGGGGCCTCCTTCTAGCACCACTTTTGTTGAGCATCATTTTTACAGGAGACAACGACTAGGAATTTTTGTGAGAAAATTCCCCTCTTGGAAGAATGATATAAATCAATCTAAAGGTTCCTTTTGGGTTGGGTCTCAACCACTTAGATAGCTCAATTGAAGATAAATGTGAATCTGTTCATGAGGAGGCCTTTGCTGGTTCGATCTTTGAGGGATTGCAAAACAAATCTTAAAACACAAACAATCTTTCTTTATTTTTGTATTTTTTGGATCTTTAAATGAAAGAAATATAAATTAGATCTAATCTATTGTAACTAATTTTGTTGAACAAATGAGAAAAGTAATAGAATAGGGTAACAAGGATTTGCAGAAAGTAAACTAATGGACATAAACTGATGTTACGTTGCTTTGCAAATTAAAGTACCAAGAAGATGGAGGAAACCCATAAAACATAGATCTAAACAAATCACAATCCCAGCTTAGTAGATGCAATCATCAAGGAAGTAAACGCAGATGTAAGATATATCAAAATTTATCAGATCATGAAGTCACTACAGCTGTATGCATATGTGAGAAAAATTTATCTTAAAGCACCAGAGAATAATCTTCCCAATAATTCATCGACAAAGCAATGTAGCAAAGATAAACACCAGACTAATAGAATCACATATCAAAATCACCATACAATCAATTGGCTCTTTGAAACAAAAGAAAGAGAAAACACACATTCATCAATTTCACAAAGATAGAAGAAAAATCGCACCATGATTGAAGCACCAATTTTATGTATTGTATTGCAATAATGAATCACCTTAATTAAATTATTTTTATATAATTTATAGAGTTGTGCTCTCAATTTCGAAGCTAGGGTTTCAACTACACATAAAACTTAAAAATAAATCTAAACTAGAGTTTACATGAAAGAAACTATCCCTAAAATGAGTATAAACTTCTTTAACACAGAATTAAACCTCGTGCATTACAATTTGGGAGAAAAATATGTATAAAAAAACACAAAATTAAATTTGGAACTCATGCATGTTCTTCTTGGAAACTTATAGTTCTCCCCTTTATTCCTTGTTGTAGCTCTTCTCTATCAATCCAACTAGTAGATACCCTCAAATCATGCATAAACGACCCCAACCATGTGGTCAATCTGACCGAAAAAGAAATTGAAGAAGACTAAAGTCATTGGTAGTGATGGCCCATAAATTTTAGACCTCCACCCTTTCTTCAAAAAATGAAGTTCAAAAATGGCTAAGTGTTGAAGAAACTCTTTACAAATTTTAGACTTTCGGAGGCCGAAAATCTTGGAAGGCTGAAAGGCCAAAAATCTTGGAACTCAAAATTGGCTAAGTCCATGAAAATGTTTTTCCCTTCATACAAAATTGGCTAAGTCCAAAATTGAACACTTAGCGACTTGAAATAATTTCTCAGTGTGCCTTACAAAACCTGTCCATAATCTCCTATATCTCTTCGAAGTCTACCATCTTAATGCCTTTGAGGTGTTCTTGTTTCTTTTCCTGGAAGGTGACTAATTCATTAGCAAAGCCTCTTATTTCTTCTTCCTGAGACAACACTTTTTCCATCCCCCCTTATGATGGAACATCTCTTGAAGGTCCTCCTTTGTCTTAACTCTATTAAAGATATCACGGTATCGATTTATCATATCTTTAATGGGATGCATCATTTTCTTATCATCCTCAGCATAGAGGTCTAGGTCCAAGCCTTCAAAAAAATTATCCATCTCTTCAATCCAAAGTAGTGCCTCATCCCTCTTCTTATCAACCTTGCTCAGGGTTTTCTCATAGATATTCAGAGCTTCAATGATATCTCTAATTCATTCTTCAAATTGTTGAGCTCTAACCCCTGATATATTTTCACCAAAACTTTGAAGTGTTGCTTCCTTATTTTTACAAGATCATTAAGGGCATTTTTCCATTTAAGGATCTTCTCCTCAAGACCGTATTATCCACACATAAGATCCACTAGGTTGGTGATCTCCTTTAGAATACCCCTAAATAGTATCAAAATTGTCCTAAGGGAAGTTTTGGCAAACTCCTCAAAATTATTTTTCCAAACTGTACAAGCATGAATGAAAGAATGTGGAATATCTTCCGACAACTCTAAAGCACCCTTCCTTTCCAAAATAGCCTATAATGAGGCCTCAGGGTTACTTGGGTCAATGGGACCCAATTTTTTAAGAATAAACTTCTTCATAGCCTCATTCTATTCCGTCAGGGCTTTTATTTTCTCTTAATCATTATCCATGAATCCTAGGGCACGCTTCAATCCTAGTGTAACCAAAGTTTTTCTTCCCTCTCTCATTGGCTCTCCTAAGTCTACCTCCTCATGTACATAATCCTCTGGAGTAACTTCAACCATACTAATATTAATTATGGGTACAGCTACTTGTGCCTTCAATTTTCCCACTTGATCTTGTGTCACATAAGAAAGGGTTCTTTCTTGGGTACTAGATTCTGCTTGATGGAATGCTCATCTCAGAAATTCATGTCCTCATCATCTGTATATATTGTCACCATGAGGGTTTGGAGAAGGCATTTATTGGATCATATGGCATAACTAAGCTGGAGGCAACAACTTTGTATTCTGGCTTGGTTTCCACCTGTCTTTCCTCCTCTTCTTCTGCCATTACTTGTTCTTATCTTACACTTTGTTCCCCTCTCTTTTTTGTTTGTTCCTCTCTTTTGAATTGTCCTTGTGATCAAGCATGTTCTTTAGATGGAACCTCCTTCATTACCTCTATCTCCTTTTTTGGCTCTTGATGTTTTTGCACAACTATCTTAGTTTGATTAGGTGGGGGAGTTGGTGTTGATGGAAGAGGGTTCTATACAAGGGGCAAGAGAGCTGGAGGAGGAGTAGGTGAAGGCATTGGTATTTGCGGAGGATGTAGAGTAGGCATGGGAATATGAGTAGGTAGAGGTTGTGGTGGAGGCTGACTGGTTTGGACTTGTGGTGTAAGTGAAGTGGTAGATGGTAGATTGGATGGAATCTATGGTATAAGAGAAGTGGTGCATGGTGGTGGGACTAGCGCTTACTATGGAGGTATTGGGACTTTGATATCCTCCTCTGAAGTGACCCCTATACAAGAGTATCTTTTTGATTCAGTGGTCTCCTTTTGAACTTTATCTGCAGCTTCCCCAACTGATTCTTGAGACTCTAGTTGAATCCCCTCCCCTACATTGGCCAAAGGATTTGTGAATTATGTCGGGAGGGATGTGAATGAGAAGGGTTTCTCTGAGAAAGACCCTTCTACCAGAGTCTTTTGTTCAATCTCATTGAATCCTTAAAGGATTTCAAAGTTAGAAATATCAAACTCATCATCACCTAGAGAATCCATTGGATTTACTTTCTCTCCTTGAGCTCCCTCTTCAACATCTATATGTACATCTTCTTCTTACAACTTTCTCTTCTTCAAGAATCCTGCTAATTGGGTTCTCTTGTTGAGGGGTACTTGATCCTCCTTATATTCTTCATCTTCTTCATCCTCCTCTAGAAGGGCTCCATGTGAGTGGGTGTCGAGGATCTCTTTCTCTTATACACATGCCCTTTAATTACACCAGTAGGCCTAGGTCTGGTTATCTTTACCCTTGGTGCCTTCTTAGGTGCACCTGGTGGTTCTAGACTGCTAGAAGATGGAGAATCTAGTGGTTCTATACTCCCAGTCATCCTTGTCTTTAGACATTTAGATCAAGTAGCCAACCCATATGCAGTCAAGCATTCATTTTGATACATCTTCTCCAACCTCAGCGATGTAGCCTCTTTGAATTATGGCATCAACACTTTCTCTCTTTTATTCTTCTTCTCTTTTGAAGGTTGAGATGACTGTTGCTTCATAGGGATGGAATCCATTTGAAATGGATTGGTGATCCATGCCTTTGTCACCTTGATGACATGTTGGGCTTTGAATTTTATGTCATCATTTTCATCCCTGTCCACTTATATGTTGAGGATTTACCTAGTGTATATCTTGTCTTGGTTATAGATTGTATCCAAGATGTCGTGTGAGTCAACCTCTTTAACCTTTTGTTGTATACACAATAACAGAGTAGTATGTGCCAACTCCAGACTCATTTGGTAGTAGTCACAGATTTTAAATTCATAGTCATGAATGTAGTTCATCCGATGGTCCTCTATATGAGGCTCATGCACATAATGCCTTCCCATTATATGTCTGTAGGTACCAATGGGATAAAATCTAGTCATGATGAGATTTAAGGTTTGTAATGGGTACTCATCCCATTTAAAGGACAATGACTTGCAAATCTTCATGTCATGTAGAGAATGAGAGCCTATCGAAATAGGGAAATTCTAGCAGTGTTTCTTCTTATATGTTGGATATGTTCATGGGCATTTGATAGTTGTATGTCCATTTCTAATAAGACTATCATGTTTGAAGAATATCTTGGCAGCTTCTTTGGATTGAGGGTTCTCCCTACCAACCTGATATATGTAAATTTTTTGAATTGGATATAAAATGCCCCAAGGGCCTTCACTTTAGAATCTATTTCCTTTGACATCCTTTTGGCATAATCACCCTCAATTAATTGGATGATAGTGAAAACAAAAGAATCATTGATGATGCAATCCTCTTGGCTATCTTGGGTGAAGTATTCTTTTCTAAACTAGTTCGAGATAAACTATGAATGGCCATGCATTTGGTCACCAATGATGCCAAATTTTACCAACCCTAGGTACACTGCTCTTGTTGCTAGTAGGTATACAATGTAGGAAGTCATGTAGAAATGAGGATCACTATTTACTATGATCAATTTTTGATCCAAGTTATCACTGAGGATGGTCACCCAATAGAACCTTGCCTATCTTTCCTTTATCCTTTCAATAATAAGGATCATCCATGGCTCCAATTGTATTGATTTCTATAGTCCATACACCTTACTGATCATAGTGATAGCCTCCTAGATGTCCTCCTTCATGTAACCTCTCCTCATGTCCATTTTTTCAAGATTTCTCTTTGGTAGAGGTTGCATGAGATAATCCATGTTTATAATTTATTGGGATAACTAGATATCCTTGTCCTAGAAAGTCATTCCCTTGCCTATTGAGAACCCATAGAATATGTTTATCCCTTTTGATAGATGGAAGACATCCTCAATTTTATCCTATTGGAGGTCCAATAACACTTCTCCCATATTTTTCTTTACCATCCATTCGTCTAGTATGTAGTGGTTTGCCAATGTAACTATTAGGTCCGAGGAGAGGATGGACACAAGATGTGTCACTACATTCACTAGTGAATAGTATACTAATGAAGTGTAGTCCTTAGATCTTCCTATTGGTTGAGAACATTTCATTAGGTAGTCAATCTAGCTGACATTCCCAATGTCAGTGTCTACGATATCAGAATGCAAGTTCCCCACCTTGGAAGGTGCATGGTAACCCTTGAACTAGTAATTCATAGTGGGGGAGTTCACCTGTTCTGACATTCTACAAAACCAATGGACATTAATCAGTAACCAATACATGATGTTTAGGAAGAAGGTTTGATGAAAAGAATGAAAAAAATCAAGATACTCCATAAAAACCAAGCCCGAATACTTCAGAATTGTAGTTTTTTCATTTCAAACCTCCTGGGGTTTCGGACCTCTAAAAGGCCAAAACTCTGAAAAAGGGGGTATCATTTAGTCCAGGCTTCGACCTTTTGAGTGGTGAAAAGTCATAGAAACTTGGGTGTCTGACACGTAAAAAAGGCAAAATTGACAAGTTGGTTTTGGGTGACAAGTCAACTTTCAACACTTCAGAGTGCTAGGTTTTTTGGTGTGCGAAAGTCAAAAATGCCTAAAAGTGGACTTAGTAAAAAAAGTGGAGGTCTGGTTTGTTGGGAACTTTTCGAGTGTGAAAGTCTGAAAAATTTAGGGCTGACTAAAAAAACTACAAAAGACAAGGGTTAGAGCTTGAAAAGAAGCTCAAATCAAGTTCGACCATGAGCTTGATGTTAAGGGGTCCAAGGGGACAACCCTACGACCTCAAAGAAACACAAAAAGATTGAAAACCTAAACCCTAAAAACCAACTAAGACACACAAAACCACAAAAAAAAAGGGAACATGAAGAAACCAACTGCAAAACCACTGGAAGGAAAGAAAGATGAAGACACGAGTAGGCCGAAGAGTGAGAAGCTAACTAGTCACCAAGCGTGCACAAAGGAGCTCCAAACATCAACATCACACAAAATGCATAAGTGACAAAAATGATCGGGCTTTTGCTTTATATAGGCCTCCGATGGGGGTGATGTCAACCATCCCCACTTATCATCCTTTCAGACTTTTCGGGGGTCTCAGACCTTCAAAAGACCGAAATATTGAAAGGTTGATTCCCAACATGAGAAATTGGACTTTCGGTGTTTCGGAGCTCCAAAATTTTGAAAGCCTGAAAATGTAAAAAAGGATGAATCTCATCAGTTGGAAGACTAAATGACCCTTTCAACCTTTCATCCCTTCACACGTAAGGAATGCCAAAAGTGCGAAAGGGAAAAACCAAACAAAAACTCAAGGGACAGTCCCAGACAAGGACTTGACTGACAAACATAACTCAAAAACAAGCCAAAAGAAGGGAGGCCCCTTGGCCAAGTGACCTAAAAGGGGAGCATGGTTATGGAACCACAATAGGTACCTTGACAAACAATGAAGACAAGATTATGAGATCTTTTCCCACATGTTATAGTGATAAAGTTTCTTCTATTGAGGAATTGATAACTATAAGAGATATTTCAAAGAGAATATTTGGATGGTAGACTATGTGCCTATGAGATGAATACACTTGGTAAGGAACTTCCTAAGGTTGAGACTGCATTCAAAGGTAGTGTGCCTAAGTATGACCAAGGATAAATCTCTACAAAGATGACATTCAAACACTATGCTAAGGATTGGGGAGAGATCATGGAAGAAGAAAGGAAGATTGAAGAGCTTGAAGCCTTGATTGTGAAGAGACTACTTAAGGGATCCTATAAGTATGAAGGAAATTTACCTTTAAAATTTTGTAATTGTAATAATATTGGTCATATTGAATCTAAATGTCCAAAAAAAAACTCTGAAGATATTAGAGATAAATCTAATAAATATCATCCTAAGGTTCATAAAAAAATTTATACTATTAAAGAAGGCGTGATTATTGATGAGTCTATCGCTGGTGAGGAAGAAATTGCATTTATTGCTATTAATGAAGATAATTCTAATGAAGAAAAAACATTGGTTTCACAATTTGTTAAAAGAGATGAATGGGTCATTGATAGTGGACGCTCACATCATATCTAGTAATAAGGATAAGTTTATGATGGTGGTGTTGTTATATTCAGTAAAAATACTCCCTATTTGATTAAAGGAAAATTATCTAAATTACTCTTGATGGTAAAACAATATTGATGGTGTCTTGTATGTTGAAGGTTTAAATCATAATTTATTGAGTGTTGAATATCTAGAGGATAAAGGTTACAAATTGGAATGCATGGATGGAATCTACAAGATCATTGGAACTGTAAGAAAGATTATTGCATCAGGTACACAAAATACTAGTAATCTATTTCATTTGAAAATTATTGAGAATAAATGTTTGTTTTCTAAGATTGATGACAATTGGTTATGGCATAGAAGATTTTTCCATGTGAACTTTGATAATATGGTGAAAGTTAGCACTACTCATACTATAAGATATTTTCCTAAACTGTTGAAGCCTAACAACATGTGCAAAGAATGTCAATTGGGTAAGCTAACTAGATCTAGTTTTAAGAATAACATATATTCTTCAAATGGAATTTAGGATTTGGTACATAAAGATCTATGTGGTCCTACTAAGACAAGAAGCTATTGTGGTGATAGATATTTTATGCTATTTGTTGATGACTATTCAAGGATGATGTGTGTTACATTTTTGAAAGAGAAATCAAAATATTTTAAAATAAATTAGTTATTAAAGATGATGGTGGAAATAGAATCTGGAAAAAATAATTAAGTGCCTAAAATTGGATAGATGTGGAGAATTTACATATGGTGAGTTTTACGTATTTTATGAAGAACACGGGATAAAATGATAGACTTGTGCTCCATGAGCCCCACAAAAGAATGGTGTTAAAGAGAAAAGGAATAAGGCTATCTTAGATACAACAAGGACTATGATGATTGAAGGAAAAGTTTTGTACATCTACTAGAGAGAAGCAGTGTGCAATATAGTATATACTCTGAACTAAGTACAAATTAGGTGAGGAATTGGTAAGAATCCTTATGAACTATGGCATGGTCACATTCCTACTATAAAATAATTTATAATTTTTGGAAGTAAGTGCTACATTAAGAGAGATGAGGATATTGGAAAGTTTGATCCTAGAAGTGATGAAGGAATATTTTTATGGTATTCTACAAAGAGAAAAGAATATAAATGTTATAACTATAGATCAGAGAAGATTGTTTAAAGTGAAAATGTCAGATTTGATGAGAATGTACAAATATCAAAAGGAACTTGTAGGTATGACATGACTATAACAAGATAATTAGATCATGGAAGTACAAAATACGAATCAAGATGGATCATAAGAGTAGAAAGAACCTATGAAAAATGAAGTGGATATTAACACGGAAGTGTCTGCTACACAACCTAAACCAAAAAATCAGATTAATCATTCTAAAGATGTCATTGTTGGTGATAAGAATAGAGGTGTTCAAACTAGAGGAAGAATTGCTAGAGATGAAACATGTCTTTTATTTGAATTTGAGCCTAAAGATGTTAAAGAAGTATGCAATGATGAGAGTTGGATGAAAGAAATGAGAGAGGAACTCGATCAGATTGAGAAGAACAAGACCTAGATTCTTGTTCCTATACCTATTAACAAAAATGTGATTGGTACTAAATGGGTATTTAGAAACAAGATGAATGAAGATGGTAAAGTGGTTTAAAAAAGGAAGAAGATTGGTATGCAAAGGGTATTCACAGATGGAAGGTATTGGTTTTATAGAGACCTTTTCTCTTGTATCTAGACTTGAAGATGTTAGATTACTTCTTTCTTATGCATCTTACATAAAATTTAAAGTCTATCAGATGGATGTTAAGTTTGCATTCTTATATGATAAACTAGAGGAAGATGTTTATATTGAGAAGCCTGATGTTTTTACTCTAACCAAGGAAGGAGATATGGTTTGTAAATTGTAGAAATCTTTGTGTGGATTAAAGAAAGCTCCTAGATCCTTCTATGCTAGATTGGATAGGTATTTGACAAAGATTGGTTTTAGGAAGGGTACTATAGATAGTAACTTATATTTTAGAATAATTGATGATAATAGCTAGATTGGTGAAGTTTATGTTGATGATATCAGATTTTGTGGTTATGATGGGTTGAGTAAAGGTTTTGTTGATGAAATGAAAAAATAATTTGAGATGTCTATGATAGGTGAGATGAAATTATTTCTTGGATTACAAATTACACAACTGGATAAATTAATTATTATTACATAGTCCAAGTATGTTAGATAATTGTTGAGAAAATTTGGTGTGGAAGATTCAAAATTGGTAGGAACTCCTATGGTTACTAGTTGTAATTTAACTAAGGATGATGATTCCCCTTGTGCTAATTATAAATTATAAAAATCTATGATTGGTGGATTACAATATCTAACTCATTCTAGACCAGAAAATCAAATGTTGTTGGAATTATTGCAAGATTTCAAGTTCAACCGAAGGAATCTCATATGGTTGTTGTCAAGAGAATTTTTAGATACTTAAAGAGTATATTTGACTATGGATTATGGTATGGAAATGATGAAAACTTTACTCTATGTGCATACACTAATGCTAATTGGGCAGGTAATGTGGATGATAGAAAAAGTACTAGTGGAGGTGCAGTCTTTTTGGGTAAGAGACTAGTTTCTTGGACTAGTAAGAAGTGGGATTATATTTCTCAATCTAATGTTGATGCTAAGTATGTTGATGCTGCAATAAACTATAATCAAGTTGTTTGGATGAAGAAAATGCTGAATGATATAAGGATAAACATTGATGAACCTATTGTCATTCACTGTGATAACTCTAGTGGCATAAATATCTCAAAGAATCATGTATTACATTCAAAGATATAGTATATTTCTATTAAGTATCATGTCTTGAAGGATAAAGTTAGTGAAAAGGAAGTGAAAAGTCTACTAACAAATAAATTGCTGATATCTTTACAAAGCCTTTGTCAAAGGATGAATTTGAGTATCTCGAGGAGAAGCTTGGGGTGATAGCCCCTCTTGATCATAACTAATGATGCTAAGGATGGCATCATTCTAGAAAATCTATAAGAATATCATTCAATAGATTGATGAGTTTGGGGATTACTCCTTAGGGGGAGCACTGTTATGGCTATTATGGTTTGGTACTGAGATTTTTATATTTTTGCTTTTTTAGGTGAGTTGAGTTATTTTTTATGTCTTTGGTCCTTTTCCATTGATGTCAAAGGGGGAGAGATTGTGTGAAAACTAGAGGTGATTATGCTTGGGAGAGATTGTATCGAAGTTGAATATTCAAAGTGATCAAGTGGCTATAGTAATGTCTTTTGTGCATTGATCAATTTTTCACGTCACAAGTTGTCATCAATGCCAAAGGGGGAGATTGTTGGAAGATTCTTGAGCATGGTAGAGTTTGATACTTGGATGTGATGACATTAATGTCTTGTCATTGATGCTAATATACTAATTATTGTTTTAGATAATGTGTTCAATATGTTCAATGAAGAGGATTTCATTTGCTCAGATGACATATTGAAGATCTTGAGTTGTGATCGTAAGGTATTATTCAGAGGTGTTTGTAGTTTGTCTATAGAGGTTCATAGAAGTTTGGGTGAGAGTTTGAGTGAAGTATGATCAAGTTTATAGATGTTGATGTTACAGTGATCCTATGCACAGTGGATGAGTATTTGTTTTGGTATGTCTTGGATTTGATGTTTCAAAGGTTCTAAAACTGGTGGTTATGTTGCACCTTATCATTGTGTTTGTAGCTAGTGTTGTTCATGATTCAACGTACATCAAGCTATTTTGGTTACGATAGAGTTTGGTATTTTAGTGTTCTTGTTAATTAGAGATAAAGATGAGCTTGGATTTCATATTGAAGATGATGCAAAGGTTCTAGATGATATTTATATTTCTTTTTGGTGTTCTTGGATTGTGTGATGATTGTTCTACTGGTCTGCATTGATTGAGGTGATCGAATTTATTGTTTTGGCATTGCATGTTGGTGTTTCTTCATTTAGGTCCTAGCCAACTTGATGGTGTAACATGTTGTGATTCTTGATAATTCCTTTGAGACACATAATTATGTCCATGGTTGAAGATTTGGGTCCTATCTAAGTCTTGGCTGAATTGATTTGGATCACTTTGGAGATTGAGCATAATGTTTATTTGCTTTATTGTAATAGGTATTATTTGACCTAGTTGTTGATTATTCTTTGTAATCAGTATAAATGAGAGATCATTTTGTAATTATGATAAGAGTAGTTTGTGAGTGAAAGATGTTGGTATTTGTATTATTGATGCAGGAGCATCCTGGGTGTAAGAGCAATCTTGCATCACCCAAAAAAAATATTTCTATTTTTATATTCAATAAGGGCTATCTTGTGCAGAGCTGCTATTTATGGAAGGTTACTATTTTTGGTAATTTTTGTCTGTGCTTAGAATGATCTGATTTCTTTCTTGGAGGTTCATTTTGGTCATATAAGTCTGCCAGTAAAGTTTCATTGCTAGATCAGGTGTATATTGGAAGATATTGAAGATTTTCGGTATTGGCAGCAGGGTACAGAAACTTTGAACTCAGTTTTGAAGGCTTTAGAGGCCCCGGATGAGGTCAAAAATTTGGGTGACAAGCGCTTGCACGGGTCAAGCTTGTAGAGCGCTTCGTGGCATTTTTGAAATGGGGTTATAATAGCTAATCGGGTCAACTGGTGATGACTTATGGTCTTCGGAAGTTGGGCCACCTAAAAATGGCGAAAAATAATTTTCTTCAAAAATTTTGTTCGGGTTTCAAAGGTTATCTTGAGCCGACTATGATGTAATAAAATGTAAAATAAACTAATTCTAAGTTTGGTCGGTCTTATTGGCTAAAATTCTGGAACCTTCCCAGGTGGTGGAAAATTGCCTATATAAGGAAGGCTGTATTATTGTCTTAGTTAGTTCAGAATAGTTCTGGGTAGTAGATCTGGGTAATAATTCGAGGCTTTATCTTACGAAATATTGTAAGGGAATGCCCATGTGGCTTTGCGTATTGTAATTCTAAAAGTTTGTAATTCCACATTTGTGGAGATAATAAGAAGCCAATTTTCTGTTCTTGCATATTGTTGTTATTTCTCTGTTTCTGTTATGTGTTTTTGGTACTAAGGGGAGCACCCTTCATGAAGTGGTATCAGAGCAGGAGTTCCTGAGTGTGTAAATAGATCACCGACTGTGAGGCAGTTTACACCAGGACTGTGGTTAGGGTTTAAGCGCGCATCGCAAAAATGCCTCCACGAAGGGAACGTGGTGGAAGAGCTGGTGTTGTAACACCTGAGGTTAGAGAGCTGCAGAGACAAGTGTGAGCTTTGCAAGAAGAGATTCATAGAGGAATGAATCTTAATGTCAGAGATGAAAGCGAGGATGAAGCTGAAGAAGAATATCAAGAAGGAGAAGTCAAAATTGTGAACCAGGAGGAAGAAAGACTTTTTCGAGCCATTTCCAAAATTGGGAAAAGACCTAAGATTGAGGTTCCTACATTTTTTGGAAATCTTAACCCAGAAGAATTGATTGACTAGATCAATGAGTGTGAGAAATATTTTGAGTATGACGATGTTGAGGATCCTGATAGGCTCAAATTTGCGAAGGCCAGATTGAAAGGTCATGCGAAGATCTGGTGGCAAGAGATTCAGTAAGAGAGAAATAGAAGAGGAAAGGATAAAATCATAGGATAGGATCAGATGGTGGATAAATTGAAGCGACAGTTCATTCCTATTGATTATGAGCTTGACCTACTAAAGAAAATGCAAAGTTGGAAGTAAGAAGGAAGATCTGTTCAGGAGTATACAGAGGAGTTCTATCGACTCCTCATTAGAACAGGCCATGCAGAAGCTGATAAGGAGAAAGTTGCCCGATACCTTAATGGGTTAAGTCCAAGCATTCAGGAGGAGCTGAATCTAGTTCGAATGAATAGTATTGAAGAGGCATACCAATTTGCCCTAAAAGTAGAGGAAAAGTTGAACAAGAAGTTTGAGAGTAGACAAAATGGAAGAGGTCACGGTGGATGATCTGGTGGATGGTCATATGGTGGCCGAAATGAAGATTCGAAAAAGAAGGATGAGGCCAGTAGTAGTCAGAATTAGCGAGGAAACAATTCTAATCATTTCCAAAATAATAATAGAGATCAGGGAGGAAGAGGAAGAGGACAAGGATTTGGAAGAGGAGGCTTTCGTGGAACATGTTTTCACTGTGGAGAAGAAGGTCATAGGGCATTTGAATGTCCTCAACACCAAGGAAGAATAGATAGGAGAAATGAAGGCCAGGCCAGAGTTGCACATGTAGATGAAGATGCCAGATCATCACATTCTAAAGATGCTAAAAGAGGAGAAAAGCTGATTAACAAAAGAGTCCTGCTGAGTGGTGAGAATGAACCTGAAAAAAGGAGGAGCCTATTTCACACCAGGTGCAAGTGTGACGGTAAGTGTTGTGATGTGATTATTGATAATGGAAGCACTGACAATTTGGTGTCAGAAGAGATGGTGACAAAGCGGAAGCTCAAGAGACAGAAGCACCCCCATCCATATCGGATTGCCTAGGTAAAGGATGACCACAAGGTCATGGTCAATGAACAATGCCTAGTGAAGTTCAAGATTGGCGGGTACCAAGATGAGGTACTGTGTGATATCATATCTATGGATGTATGTCACATGTTGTTGGGTAGACCATGGCAGTTTGATAGATGTGTTGTACATGATGGTCGTGCAAATACCTATTCTCTGACAAAGGATGGAAAGTGACATAAGCTAAATCCATTGAATGACTCAGAAGAAAAGGTATGTGGTAGTGCAAGGATAACTTTTGTTGATGGAAGAAAGTTCCTATATGGTATGAGGCATGAGCATGTGTGTTTTGCTTTAATTCCAAAAGCTAGTAAGGAGGAAGTAGAAGATGTTCCTATAGAAGTTGCAGATTTGTTGAATGAGTTTCAGGATATTGTATCTGATAATGTGCCTGATAGATTACCACCAGTCAGGAAGATCAGTCATCAGATGGACTTGATCCCAGGAGCGAGTTTGCCAAATAAGGCAGCACACAGAATGACACCTACAGAAAGTGAGGAGTTGAACAGACAAGTACATGAGTTGTTGCAAAAAGGATTGATCCATGAGAGTCTGAGTCCTTGTGCTGTACCAGTGGTATTAGCACCAAAGAAGAATGGAGAGTGGAGGATGTGTATAGATTCTAGGGCAATAAACAAGATCACAATCAAGTACAGGTTTTCATTGCCACGAATGGATGATATTATGGATTGTTTGAGTGGAGCCATGTATTTCTCAAAGATAGATCTGAAGAGTGGATATCATCAGATTCGGATCAGAGAAGGAGATGAATGGAAGACTGCCTTCAAGACAAAGGAAGGACTATATGAGTGGTTAGTCATGCCTTTTGGGCTAACCAATGCATGGAGCACTTTCATGCGGCTCATGAACGAGGTTTTGAAAGAATTTCTAGG
The DNA here is from genome assembly GCA_027943335.1 of Chamaecyparis obtusa. Taxonomy (NCBI): domain Eukaryota; kingdom Viridiplantae; phylum Streptophyta; class Pinopsida; order Cupressales; family Cupressaceae; genus Chamaecyparis; species Chamaecyparis obtusa. Next base: position 711,059 of record BSBK01000808.1, on the reverse strand, counting down.
TAAGTTTGTCATTGTTTACCTAGATGATATTTTGATCTTTAGTAAGACATTGGAGGAGCATATGATGCATATTTGTATGGTATTTGAGAAGTTGAGAGAAGAGAAAATGTTGATTAATTTGAAGAAGTGCAGTTTTGTGAAGAAAGAGTTAGTGTATTTGGGATTTATGGTTTCAGCAGAAGGTCTAAAAATGGACCCAGAGAAGGTACAGGCTATCCTTGAATGGCCTACTCCAAGGAGTGCTACTGAGGTAAGATCTTTTCATGGTTTGGCTAGCTTTTATAGAAAGTTTATGAAAAAACTTAGCAGTATTTGTGCACCCTTGACTGAAACAATGAGAGGGGATAGAAAAGAGTTTAAGTGGACTAACGGGGTGGAAAAGAGTTTTCAATTGTTAAAACAAAAAGTTACAGAACAACCTATTCTAGCACTTCCAGATTTTAATAAGGTGTTTCAAGTAGATTGTGATGCTAGTGGTACTGCAATAGGAGCTGTTATGAGCCAAGAAGGTAAACCTATTGCTTATTTCAGTGAGAAGTTAAATGATGCCAAGAGAAAATATTCTGTTTATGATCAGGAATTTTATGCTATAGTTCAAGCAGTGAAGAAATGGAGACACTATCTGCTTCCTAAGGAATTTGTTTTGTATACTGATCATCAAGCTTTGCAATATTTGAATAGTCAAGGAAAGTTGAATCAAAGGCATTTGAAATGGGTTGAGTTTTTGCAGAGTTATACATTTGTTTTGAAACACAGGAGTGGAAAGTCTAACAGGGTTGCAGATGCTCTTAGCAGAAGGCAACTGTTGCTGACAGAGATGCAGATTGAGGTGGTTGGGTTCAATGAACTCAAGAACTTGTATCCAGAGGATCCTGATTTCGGCGAAGCTTGGATAGCTTGTACAGAACCTGTTACTCTAGATAGGATGAAATGGTTAGATTTCATCATCCAGGATGATATGCTATTCAGAGGGAGCCAGTTGTGCATTCCACGAAGTTCTATGAGGGAGAATCTCATCAAGGAGAAGCATAGCGGAGGATTGGCTGGACATTTTGGTCACGATAAAACCCTTGCTTTGGTTAGTGAGAATTATTATTGGCCACAATTGCAGCAAGATGTGAAGAAGTTTGTACAAATTTACAGAGTATGTCAGATGGCAAAAGGAGTGAAGCAGAATACAGGGTTGTATCAGCCATTACCTATACCAGAGAAGCCTTGGGAGGATATTAGTATGGACTTTGTTCTTGGTTTACCGAGGACTCAGTGGGGACATGATTCAATTTTTGTGGTGGTTGACAGATTTTTGAAGATGGCACATTTCATTCCCTGCAAGAAGACTAGTGATGTTGTTCATATAGCAGAATTGTTTTTCAGAGAAGTGGTGAGACTACATGGTTTGCCAAAGACCATAGTTTCAGATCGAGATACTAAGTTTGTTGGATATTTCTGGCGGACATTGTGGAAAAAGTTGAAGATAGATTTGAAGTTCAGTTCATCACATCATCCATAGACTGATGGACAGACAGAGGTGGTGAATCAAAATTTGGGAAATTTGCTGAGATGTTTGGTTGGAGACAAGCCAACGAGATGGGATTTGATTTTACCATAGGCAGAATTTTCATACAATATTTCTGTCAACAGGAGCACTGGTAAATCACCATTCTAAATTATATATGGAAGTAGTCCAAGAAATGCATCTGAATTGAGAAAGATAGATAAAGGAGAAATAAGTAGTGCTGAAGCTGAGGATTTTGCAGAACACTTGAAGAACATCCATGAGGAAGTGAGGAAGCACATTACCAAAATGAATGCACAGTATAAGGCTAAGGCAGATGAGAAAAGGAGGCATAAGGAATTTCATGTTGGAGATGAAGTCATGGTTCATTTGCGGAAGGAAAGATTTCCAGTTGGTACATATAACAAGTTGAAAATGAAGAAGTTTGGGCCATGTAAGATATTGAAGAAGCATGATTCAGGAAATGCATATGAGGTCAAGTTGCCTACTGAGCTGAATATTTCACCAGTATTTAATGTTTCAGATTTGACAGAGTATCACGAAGGGGGTGTTGAAGATGACATCATAGCAGCATAGTGGAGTATTCCAGCAACTAGTTTAGATACCAAGGAGATTGAAGACATATTGGATAGTCGTGTTGGTAGAAGCACAAGAAATAGGACATATGAAGAGTATTTGGTCAAATGGAAAGGAAGACCTGTTGAAGATTCATCATGGATAGCAAAGGAGGAGGTTAACCGTCTTGGTTTTCCTCTGCACACCTAAGTCGTGATAGGGTCACTTTTCAAATTACCCCAGGTGTCTGATGCAGGAGCATCCTGGGTGTAAGAGCAATCTTGCATCACCCAAAAAAATATTTCTATTTTTATATTCAATAAGGGCTATCTTGTGCAGAGCTGCTATTTATGGAAGGTTACTATTTTTGGTAATTTTTGTCTATGCTCAGAATGATTTAATTTCTTTCTTGGAGGTTCATTTTGGTCATATAAGTCTGCCAGTAAAGTTTCATTGCCAGATCAAGTGTATATTGGAAGATATTGAAGATTTTCGGTATTGGCAGCAAGGTACAAAAACTTTGAACTCAGTTTTGAAGGCTTTAGAGGCCCCGGATGAGGTTGAAAATTTGGGTGACGGGCATTTGCATGGGTCAAGCCTATAGAGTGCTTCGTGGCATTTCTGAAATGGGGTTATAATAACCGATCGGGTCAACTGGTGATGACTTATGGTCTTCGGAAGTTGGGCCACTTGAAAATGGCGGAAAATAATTTTCTTCAAAATTTTTGTTCGGGTTTCAAAGGTTATCTTGAGCTGACTATGATGTAATAAAATGTAAAATAAACTAATTCTAAGTTTCGTCGGCCTTATTGGCTAAAATTTTGGAACCTTCCCAGGCAGTGGAAAATTGCCTATGTAAGGAAGGCTGTATTATTGTCTTAGTTCAGAATAGTTCTGGGTAGTAGATCTGGGTAATAATTCAAGGCTTTGTCCTATGGAATATTGTAAGGGAATGCCCATGTGGCTTTGCGTATTGTAATTTTGAAAGTTTGTAATTCCACATTTGTGGAGATAATAAGAAGCCAATTTTCTGTTCTTGCATATTGTTGTTATTTCTCTATTTCTGTTATGTGTTTGTGGTATTAAGGGGAGCACCCTTCATCAATTATGCACTTAAGGTAGAGTTTGTACTTTATTGGAACTATTTTGGCATAGGATATGCTATTTGTCAGTTTGGTTGTAATGGACTATATGTCCATCTTGTTTTAATTGAAGATAAATTGGTGAACCCGACTGAGGGCCAGATCTGAGATTGTATTGTGAGTAGTGAGATCTAGGTAGTGAGCCTATAGATTAGGTTGTAAGCCTATGGTTGTAAGCGCATCCTTTGTTCTCTATTTTCTCTTAGCTAGGTAGTACTTTTAGAAGAATACATTCATCTTGTGGGTTTGACTCTCAATGAGGTTTTCTCTTAACTGGGTTTCCTCGAGAACAAATCTTGGTGTTCTAAATGTTATATGTTGTGGATATTGCATTACTGCCTATATTTCAGATCTAAGTTGCTAAAGTGGAATTAAAAGTATTAGGTGTACACAACTAATTCTCTACCCTCCCTCTCAAATGTGCTTGCCTCCTTTTAGGCCTAACAACCCCAATTTGAGGAGTTGCCTACATTGGCAGATGGAGTGATGCAATATCTTCAATATCTCTAAGTAAGTGATTATCAGTAGGTACAAAAAGTTCCAGAAGGATTAGACTAGTTGAGGAGATTACAAAGAATAGTTGTTACCTAGGTAAATAGTGAATTGAAGTATAGGTTAAAGGAAACTGAGCAAGATTGGACAAAAATGAAAGCTAAAAATCCTGTCAAGATCAGAATTTTTTAGTCACACCAAAATGTAACATCTTCGCTCAATATTTTTATTTTGAAAATGGTCATTTAATTGTTAGATGACCAATTTAGATTTAGAATAAATATTTTGCTAAGTTTATTTTTTAGTGTAGGGGAAAGGAATCAGTAGCTGCACACCCTAACTTTGCACACCTACGAATCATAAACCGTATATCAGATTTTAATTATTTTTTCAGTATATATTCATGTGTGAGTTAACTTTTTAAGCTAAGGTTTCATCTTTTGGGTATTCACGGATCTCTCTTTAGAGACGGTCAAACACAAACTGGTAAAAAATGACCTTTTTGAAGTGTCACCCGATACCCACTATGTTCTTGCACCAATAACCATTTACTCAAAAATTTGAATACTTGTGGCTAAATGTCCCACTAGTCATTACAAAATATCCTGATAGTGGTGCACAAATGGGCTAATTACTAACTAAAAAAGGTAAAAAATGATCGACTATTAGTACATGTGCGATCGACTATTGGTACATGGGTTATCATTTTTAGGGTTCCTTCAGTATTAGTAATTAGCGGGTCAACATGGCAAAAAGGTCATGATTATTTTGGACCCCCTAACAGTTATTGGGTCATTTCCCCTAGTCTACATTTGATTATGGCATATGTAGGGTATTTTTATTTTAAAATAATTATGTCGTATTTTTTTAAAAATTGTTAAGAAAGTTCATTCAATTACAATTAGTTGAAAGAACCTAGTAACTGATAGGAGCTCCAGTTATTGTGACCTTTTTGTCATCTTGACCTCCCAATAACTAATATTAAAGGATCCCTAAAAATGATAACATGTGTACTAATAGCTGATAACACATGTACTAATAGCGGATAATTTTTTTTATCTTTTTTGGTTGGTAATTGGCCCAGTTCTGCACCACTATTGAGACATTTCATAACAACTATTGGGACATTTGGGCACAAGTACTGGCATTTTTTAGTGAACGACTATTAGTGCAAGAACATAGTGGGTATTGGGAAATACTTTGAAATGGCCATTTTTTGACCACTCTATGTTCGACGGTCTTTACAGATACCCAAAAGTTGAAACCTTAGCTTTAAGTAGCTAACTCACATATGGAGGAAAAAAAAATCATTAAAATTTGATATACCATTTATGATCTCCAGGTGTGCAAAGTTAGGGTGTGAGGGAGCTCGATCCTTTCCCATAGTCATTTATATCAATATTTTTTTATTATATTTGATTGATGTTTAAATCTATATGATATTTGTTTAGTCGTACTTTTGCATAGTTTGTCTAACCAATTAATTATATAGTATTTTATTTTTAAAAAACAATTAAAATCATATTTTTATAATAAAGTATTTTAAACAATAATTAAATATGATATTATATTTAAAATCTATTTATTAAATTAATCGTAAAATCTTTATATTAATATATATTCGAGCTCAATGCCTCTTGCTTTAAATAATAAAAGTATATATTTGAATTATTAGATCAAAATATTAGATCACACATCACATATAGAATTTTTTTAAAAATATTTAATTAAAAATAACTATCATCATTTTTTTTTTAAATCAAGAATAGAAATTTAAATCAGTTTACAATAAAGTTATATTAAAATTTATTATTTTAAATAATTAAAATTTTAAACATTCTAATAGAATCTACCGGTGTTTTTATTTTAAAGGATTTTTATTGCTATTAATGGAGATAATTCTAATAAAAAAAAGCATTGGTTTCACAATTTGTTAAAAGAGATGAATGGGTCATTGATAGTGGACGCTCAGATCATATCTAGTAATAAGGATAAGCTTATGAAGTTTGAGGAATATGATGGTGGTGTTGTTATATCTAGTAAAAATACTCCATGTTTGATTAAAGGGAAATTATCTAAATTACTCTTGATGGTAAAACAATACCAATGGTGTCTTGTATGTCAAAGCTTTAAATGATAATTTATTGAGTGTTGGAAATCTATTGGATAAAGGTTACAAATTGGAATTCATGGATGGAATCTACAAGATCATTGGAACTACATGTTAGAAATAGGGAATACTGAGAGGCGGGGGGTGAATCAGTATTCCACAAACTTTTACTTTTGCCCAATTATGGATATAACAGATAATCTTAATGCATACATAACATAGAAAGCTAAACAATGTGCATAGCAATAAAACTAAAGAACTTGTAACACATTATTTGTTCTTGAGGAAACCTTGGCCAAGGGAAAACCTCGGTGGGAATGGTACCCACAAAGATCCACTAATCAAAAGTATCATGTTAAGGATGTTGACCCTGTTAGGAGTTTACTACAAGCATATAGTGTCTCAGTCCTGATTAAGGGACTATAGGCCTTGTTAGAAGCCTCAACCCTATTAGGAGTTGTTAGTACAAAATGTGATTACCAGATGAGCCCACTACCCAAACAAGTAATGTACAATATTCACTGATTACAAAAGAGGTCAAGGTACATAACCTTATACTACTTGCATCAATATCTCTTCATTACTCTTTCACTATTGCAATTACATGTACATCACATTTCACATCATATCACTATATCACTATTGCTATATCTATTTTTTTTTGCTTCTTTACAATTTACAATTACATTTATACAAGTTATTAAGGCTAATAACTTTTCTGTCAGCTGCCATATTACAAAATAAATTTACTCAGGGGTTAACATCTAGGATGTTGTCCCTTTATATTTTTAAGTCATTATTTTGATAAAAAAAATAATCCCTTAACTCTTTATCAATTCTGTCTTCAAAATCTGTCCTGTCGGCTTAACATTGTCTTCAGTAAAACTGTCATAACTCCTTTCGTACATGTCATACTAACTTGTGCTCTGAGATGAGTCTTCAATATTCACCATAGAGTCTATGTTCAAGTGCGCAAGCACTGAACTTACTCCAATCAATGTTTCCAAACAAAACTGTCTACTAGTTCACTGAAAAAAACACACTGTCACATACTTAGACAATTTTACATTGCGCTCTGACATACTAGCTCTCTGACCTATGTGATCTTCATGTAGATCATATGTTGCCATAATGACAAGATCTATGTAACCAACTCAACCAAATTGCCAAGAATCTCCCCCTTTGTCATTGGTGGCAACATATGAGAAAATTGGCTAAGTGTTAAACTCAAAAAACTTCAAAATTGTGGCCATAGTATAATATATATATATATATATATATATATATATATATATATATATATATATATATATATATATATATACTATCCTTATAACTCCAAAAATCTTATTTCTGTATAGTACTCCCCCTAAGAGTATCAATCCTTATCAATTTTTAGCTATATATCTCTCCCCCTTTGACAATAATGACAAAATAAAGGTAAGGAGGGTTACAAAATTGTGTTCAAAAAATAGTTTACCTTGATTCAATATTGCAAAGCTGGTAGGCTTGCAACACAATCTACAAAATCAATCTTTATTGTCTCTAATTCTTTCTCCCATGATTTCTTAATAGAGTCTTCCACACTGAGTAGTGCGCATAGTCCATAAGATGCTATCTCACATGCTTGGAGATTCTCAAAACTAAACTTTTGAAAAGATGTCTTAGCTGAAATAAATTCTTCAAATTGCCCTTCAATAATGCTTAACTTCATAGAAGTGTGCTCTCTTAAAAGAGTGAATCTTTTCATTTTTCTGTCCTTTTCATCTTGCAAAACTCTGATCTCATCATATAACTTATGAATTTTCTTCTCAACATCAAATATCTTCATAGCGGGGCTTGAAAGAAGGTTGGTCTCATTCTGAATTGCTGCTTCCTTCATCTTCATTTCCTAATCTTTTGCTACTACCAAGGTCTCTGATTTTGTACACTGAATGTACAAAGATTTTCCTCTTTCCAAATTCTTCCTCAAGTCCTTTATACAGGTATCAAGATTATTGATATCATTCCTAATATTCTGGCTGATGTTTAAAAGTATTTTGGCCTCATAGGCTGCCTAAGCTTTCACTTTTGTTATATCAGACAAATTTGTGAACTCACTGTCAAAAGTGCTCATTACTTTCTTTTCTTTCTCCAGAGGGTCAGCTTCTACAATTTGTGTAGTTACAACACCTTGTAACTTTTCAGTAAGCTCCTTCAAACATCCTTCGAAACTTTTAACTTTCTTGTTCTTTCCAATGATTTTGTTCAAAGATGTGATCAATTCCATCTGATCATCATCATCTACTTCCTTTCCCAGATCCTCAAACATAGATCCAATCTTCTTCTTCTTTCCAGTCTCAAGTGTAAGACTGATTTCTTCTTTAGAGGGAACATGTGCTTGCATCTCAATCACTTTGGGTTGTTCAATAGTGGTTTGGGTCTGCTCTACTTCTTTAGATCTATCCGGTTCATCAAGAGCCAAATTGTTAACAATGCTTTCTAGATTCTTGAATACATTATCATCAGTATCCAATGTGATCTTTGTTCCTTCAACATTCATAGCTTCTTCCTCAATGTTTATAGTTGGTGGAGAGGAAATGTCCTCTTGTTCTACTTCTTCTACTTGCTCTGCTGCAACTGATGGTTCTCCAACATTCTCTGCCATAACCTTAATGATTTCTTGTTCTATCTTTGCATTAACTTCCTCATATTGTCCTGCCATAATCTGAACAGTTCTCCTTTTTGTCCTCAAATGGGTGCTAAGAGCCTTCATAATCTTCTTAAGATGTTCATCATCTCTCACATCACAAATTTTCTTCACAAGATTTTCTCTGATAGATGTGTCTTCCTTTGATGCTCTCTTCTTCCTATTCACAAGTTTCTTGAATAAATCATCAAGAATCTTACTATGAATTGTGTCAAACTTCTCATTAGATAGAATCATATGCTTTACCACTGCATTCTCCAGATTCAATCTTTTTGCATAGTCATAGAGGTCATAGTATTTATTCATCTTTGTGAAATCTCCATCCTAAATAATCTTCTCATTAACCTTCTCAATTCTAGGTTTCCAGGCATTCTTTTTAATAGTAGTGTCATCATCTTTAATCTCTGCAACTTTCCTAGGAACTGATGGCACCAAAGTTTTCTACCTCTTACTAGGTCCAGTAGAAATCTCTTTTATTCTTTTGCTAGGTGTGGAGGAGGTTGACCTAGTGGGTTTTCTTTCTTCTTGTTCCTTCTTTGTTTCTTCTACTTTTACCTTGACTTGTGTTCCTCCTTGCTGTAATGCAATTGATGATAAAGGTGGTATAGACAAGATTTCTTTCTATCCAATTTCTCTAACTGCTGCTGCTATCTGCTTTGCTACCAATAATTCTTGTTCTATCATCCCTATATCTTTTAGAATTCTCTTAATAATACTCTCAACTCTTTTCTTAGGTTGTTTCTCTTTAAGTATCGCCTTTGCGGAGTTGAAATTCTCCTCAAAAGTTCCAAACCTATTACTGTGAGTATCAATCTTGCACTTAAGTAACCTACTCACATACTCTGCTATCTCAATTTCAGATATTTCATAGCCAAGAGGGTCTATGAACTCTACTCTAGGTTCTACTGCTTCAATATAAGTAAAGTTAGTATCAACCATAAAACATATCTCTTTTTTTGTACTTCTCCACAAGAGACTGTGGGATCCTTGATCTCCTAGTTACCAAGTTCTGAAATGTCTTAATTACCAACATTGCACTCTCAGTCACTTTATCAATAACATGCCTCATATACACTTTATTAATCCTTTCCATTGTAGTTTGTCCATCATTCCAGTCATTTGCAATGGTGTAAGGAAATCTCCTCAATAGATGAAAAAACATGTAAGTGATCAAAGATGAAAATCTAAATTGTGCATACTTTGTCTTCTTAATCTTTTCCAAATTCTCAAATAGTTGAATTCTCAGAATCTCACACATATCAACTTGCACTTTATCAACACACATCAAATAAGCTATATGTACCATTCCAGCTGCCATGTCATCCTCTCTTGAATTTGCACAAAACTTAGTTGTTAGGATCTTGCATAAGTATCTGACATCATCTTGTTGAATCTTACTAATCACAATTCCTCTACCATTATAGGATGAATTTGTGTTGTCAATGATAATTTTTCTCATGTTCTTCTCATTTAAAGGAATGGCTCCAGTTTTAGATAGTCTAGTAACTTCATGAATCAAATTAGTTGTGATATCTATCACTCTATCTTCTAACCAAAACTTTCCATTATGAATTCTACTAAGGATTATCTTAGTGCATTCTTCATTATCAAATTCATACTGCAATGCATACTTAATGATCTCATTGTCTTTCAAATGTTCAAATCCTTCTCTTAATAAAATGTCTTGGTTGTAAATCTTTTGATATTCCTTGGTGAAATCACTATCACTGATAGTCTCTAGTTTGCATCCAAGATAACTTCTAACATTCTCTAAATGTAAAATTTTGTCTAGTACGGATGATAAAGCTAACCTAGGATCATCTTCCAAGGGTTCTACTGGTTCCCTTTTCATCTTAGGTCTATTTTTATCTCTAACATTATGAATCAAAGAAACATCCATGATTACTTCCAATTCCTTTTACTAATTCAAAGATCTGCCAAGTAAAATACCTCGATTTCATGATTTTAGGGCTTGCATAGATTTGACGCACAAATCCTTCACCAAATCCTTGCAAAATGATTCCAATCATTGCTCTTTGATCTCCTTAACACTTTTATTCACTTTGATGATCAAATAATACTACTTATGACCTTTTATTACTTCAATCTCACTTAGATCTGATATCGCATTCAATTCTTTTGCTGCTTCTTTCCAAAAAGTTGTTTTTGTTAACTTGCAAAACTTAAAACTTCTTGCGATCTCGCAAAACATAATATTTTTCTTTGTGCTCTTAACCATAGCATTAGAACATCATATAATACCTTTTATTAATTGCACAAGACTCAATTCATCATACATCTACTTCTACACTAATCTAATTTCCTAATCGACTATAATTTTCATAAATTAAGTGCTTTGAGATAGGTCAAGTAAGGATTCATTCTCACCATTTGGTACTTCACCTTTCTGATTACCTTCAATGTTGAATATGTCTCCTTGGTCTATGCTTTTAAAAAACTTCACTTCATCTAAATTACTATAGCATCCTTTCTGTCAGTTACTTGCATCTTCATTTCTTCTTGCATGATTTCTAGGGTTAGGGTTAGGATGAAAAACTCCATTGTTCATTCTACAAAATCTTGTTGTATGTCCAATCTTGTTGCATATGTGACAAACAATTCCATTGTTCCCATATCTAGGTCCAAGTGGATTGATCTGTGATCTGTAGTTTCTAGCAATGTGTCCAACTTTGTTGCATCTGTAACATATTGCTCCATTTCTTCTGTTCATATCTTCAGTAGGTTTCTTATCTGCATGGTTAGTATTCCTAAACATTCTACTATTATTTTTGTTCTCAATAAATTTAAGTTTTCTACATTCAATAGCTCTATGTCCAAAACCATGACAATTATAACAATAACCTTTAAGGGGTTTGAATTGCTTACCTGTGCAATCTCTCTTCATATGACCAATAGTATTACAAGTAAAACATCTATCTTTGAATTCTCTTTGCATACCTTTAGATGATTCTTCTTACTTAGGTGGTTCTACTTTTTTAGGTGTATCTTCAGATTTGTTGATCTCATCAAACTTCTTCTCATCTATACTTTCAAATATTTTAAGATCCGATTCCTTGCTTTCTTCAATTGTTTTGAATGTATTGAATCCAAGACCAGTTTTATCATAGAATGGTTTCTGATAAGATATTTGTTCATCAATCTTCTCACTAGTTGAATATAGTCTTTCAAGTTGTTGTTTGGATTGAGTCAGTTCACCTTTCACAATTGTATTGTATTTCTCAAGTTTAGCATACTGCAAATTGACTTTCTCAAATTCTGATGTTACTTTGCCAAGTTTAGATTTTTGTCCTTCATTTTCAATCTTCAACTTTTCATTCTTAGATTTCAGATTTTCTTCATTCTTGCCATTTCCATCTTTTAGACTTAGCTTCAGATTTTCTATCTTCAGTTCATGCTTAAGGATCTCATTTTCTTTTTCTAAATTGTCATCACAATCTTCAATAAGAACTTCAGATTCCTTTTCAGATTTTAGATCTTCCAACTTGTTTTTCAATTTCTCAATGAGGTTCTTTGCATCATCATATTTTCCTTTCAGAATGTCTATTTCATTAGTAAGCATGTCAATCTGTTCAAGAGCTTCTTCAAGATTCTTTTTTAGTTGATCCATATCCATAGAGATCTTACTCAATCTACTAGGCTTTCCTTGAATGATTCTTTTCTGAGTAACAAAGCTCTGATACCAATTGTTAGAAATAGGGAATACTAAGAGGGGGGGGGGGGGGTGAATCAGTATTCCACAAACTTTTACTTTTGCCCAATTATGGATATAAAAGATAATCTTAATACATACATAACATAGAAATCTAAACAATGTGCATAGCAATAAAACTAAAGAACTCATAACACATAATTTGTTCTTGAGGAAACCCTGGCCAAGGGAAAACCCCGGTGGGGATGGTACCCACAAAGATCCACTAATCAAAAGTATCATGTTAAGGATGTTGATCCTGTTAGGAGTCTATTACAAGTATATAGTGTCTGGGTCTTGATTAAGGGACTATAGGCCTTGCTAGAAGCCTCAACCCTATTAGGAGTTGTCAGTACAAAATGTGATTACCAGATGAGCCCACTGCCCAAACAAGTAATGTACAATATTCACTGATTACAAAAGAGGTCAAGGTACATAACCTTATAATGCTTGCATCAATATATCTTCGCTGCTCTTTCACTATCACAATTATATGTACATCACATTTCACATCATATCACTATATCACTATTGCTATATCTATTTTTTTTTTGCTTCTTTACAATTTACAATTACATTTATACAAGTTATTAAGGCTAATAACTTTACCCAAGGGTTAACATCTAGGATGTCATCCCTTTATATTGTTAAGTCATTATTTTGATAAACAAAATAATCCCTTAACTCTTTATCAATTCTGTCTTCAAAATCTGTCCTGTCGGCTTAACATTATCTTTAGTAAAACTGTCATAACTCCTTCCCTACGTGCTATACTAACTTGCACTCTGAGATGAGTCTTTAGTAGTCACCATAGAGTCTATGTTCAAGTGTGCAAGCACTAAAATTACTCCAATCAACATCACCAAACAAAATTGTCTGTTGGTTCACTGGCAAAAACACACTGTCACATACTTAGACAATTTTACATTGTGCTCTAACATACTAGCTCTCTAACCTGTGCGATCTTCATGTAGATCATATGTTGCCATAATGACAACATCTATGTAACCAACTTAGCCAAATTGCTAACACTACAGGAAAGATTATTGCATTAGGTACACAAAATACTAGCAATCTATTTCATTTGAAAATTATTGAGAATAAATGTTTGATTGCTAAGATTGATGACAATTGGTTATGGCATAGAATATTTTTCCATGTGAACTTTGATAATATTGTGAAAGTTAGCACTACTCATACTATAAGATATTTTCCTAAATTGTTGAAGCCTAACAACATGTGCAAAGAATGTCAATTGGGTAAGCTAATTAGATCTACTTTTAAGAATAACATATATTCTTCAAATTGATTGTAGGATTTGGTACATACAGATCTATGTGGTCCTACTAAGACAAGAAGCTATTATGGTGATAGATATTTTATGCTATTTGTTGATGACTATTCAAGGATGATGTGTGTTACATTTTTGAAAGAGAAATCAAAATATTTTAAAATAAATTAGTTATTAAAGATGATGGTGGAAATAGAATCTAGAAAAAATAATAAAGTGCCTAAAATTGGACAGATGTGGAGAATTTACATATGGTGAGTTTTATGTATTTTCTGAAGAACATGAGATAAAATGATAGACTTGTGCTCTATGAACCCCACAAAAGAATGGTGTTAAAGAGTGAAGGGATAAGGCTATCCTAGATACAACTAGGACTATGATGATTGAAGGAAAAGTTTTCCACATATACTAGAGAGAAGCAGTGTGCATTATAGTATATACTCTGAATTGAGTACAAATTAGGCAAGGAATTGGTAAGACTTCTTATGAACTATGGCATGGTCACATTCCTACTGTAAAATAATTTATAATTTTTGGAAGTGCTACATTAAGAGAGATGAGGATATTGGAAAGTTTGATCCTAGAAGTGATGAAGGAATATTTTTATGGTATTCTACAAATAGAAAGAAATATAAATGTTATAACTATAGATCGGAGAAGATTGTTTAAAGTGAAAATGTCAGATTTGATGAGAATGTGCAAATATCAAAAGGAACTTGCAGGTATGACATGACTATAACAAGATAATTAGATCATGGAAGTACAAAATACGAATCAAGATGGATTAGAAGAGTAGAAAGAACCTATGAAAAATGAAGTGGATATTAACACTAAAGTGTCTGCTACACAACCTACACCAAAAAAATCCATGATATGTAAGGATTAATCATTCTAAAGATGTCATTGTTGGTGATAAGAATAGAGGTGTTCAAACTAGAGGAATAATTGCTAGAGATGAAACATGTCTTTTATTTGAATTTGAGCCTAAAGATGTTAAAGAAGTATGCAATGATGAGAGTTGGATGAAAGAAATGAGAGAGGAACTCGATCAAATTGAGAAGAATAAGACCTAGATTCTTTTTCCTATACCTATTAACAAAAATGTGATCAATACTAAATGGGTATTTAGAAACAAGCTGAATGAAGATGGTAAAGTGGTTCAAAAAAAGAAGAAGATTGGTATGCAAAGGGTATTCACAAATGGAAGTTATTGGTTTTACAGAGACCTTTTCTCCTGTATCTAGACTTGAAGATGTTAGATTACTTCTTTCTTATGCATCTTGCATAAATTTAAAGTCTATCAGATGGATGTTAAGTCTGCATTCTTATATGATAAACTAGAGGAAGATGTTTATATTGAGAAGCCTGATGGTTTTACTCTAACCAAGGAAGGAGATATGGTTTGTAAATTATAGAAATCTCTGTGTGGATTAAAGAAAGCTCCTAGAGCCTGTTATGCCAGATTGGACAGGTATTTGACAAAGATTGGTTTTAGGAAGGGTACTGTATATAGTAACTTATATTTTAGAATAATTGATGATAATATCTTGATTGGTGAAGTTTTTGTTGATGATATCAGATTTTGTGGTAATGATGAGTTGAGTAAAGGTTTTGTTGATGAAATGAAAAAATAATTTGAGATGCCTATGATAGGTGAGATGAAATTATTTCTTGGATTACAAATTACACAACTAGATAAATTAATTGTTATTACATAGTCCAAGTATGTTAGATAATTGTTGAGAAAATTTGACGTGGAAGATTCAAAACTGGTAGGAACTCCTATGGTTACTAGTTGTAATTTAACTAAGGATGATGATTCCCCTTGTGATAATTATAAATTATAAAAATCTATGATTGGTGGATTACAATATCTAACTCATTCTAGACTAGAAAAATCAAATGTTGGTGGAATTATTCCAAGATTTCAAGTTCAACTGAAGGAATCTCATATGGTTGTTGTCAAGAGAATTTTTAGATACTTAAAGAGTATATTTGACTATGGATTATGGTATGGAAACGATGAGAACTTTACTCTATGTGCATACACTAATGCTAATTGGGCAGGTGATGTGGATGATAGAAAAAGTACTAGTGGAGGTGCAGTCTTTTTGGGTAAGAGACTAGTTTCTTGGACTAGTAAGAAGTGGGATTGTATTTCTCAATCTAATGCCAAGGTTGAATATGTTGATGCTATAATAAACTGTAATCGAGTTGTTTGGGTGAAGAAAATGCTGAATGATATAAGGATAAACATTGATGATCGTATTTTCATTCACTGTGATAACTATAGTGGCATAAATATCTCAAAGAATCATGTATTACATTCAAAGATAAAGTATATTTCTATTAAGTATCATGTCTTGAAGGATAAAGTTAGTGAAAAGGAAGTGAAAAGTCTACTAACGAATAAATTGCTGATATCTTTACAAAGTCTTTGTCAAATGATGAATTTGAGTATCTTGAGGAGAAGCTTGGGGTGATAGCCCCTCTTGATCATAACTAATGATGCTAAGGATGGCATCATTCTAGAAAATCTATAAGAATATCATTCACTAGATTGATGAGTTTGGGGATTACTCCTTAGGGGGAGCATTCTTATGGCTATTATGGATTGGTGCTGAGATTTTCCTATTTTTTCTTTTTGAGGTGAGTTGAGTTATTTTTTATGTCTTTGGTCCTTTTCCATTGATGTCAAAGGGGGAGAGATTGTGTGAAAACTAGAGGTGATTATGCTTGGGAGAGATTGTATTGAAGTTGGATATTCAAAGTGATCAAGTGGCTATAGTAATGTCTTTTGTGCATTGATCAATTTTTTACGTCACAAGTTGTCATTAATGCCAAAGGGGGAGATTGTTGGAAGATTCTTGAGCATGGTAGAGTTTGATACTTGGATGTGATGACATTAATGTCTTGTCATTGATGCTAATATACTAATTATTGTTTTAGATAATGTGTTCAGTATGTTCATTGAAGAGGATTTTAGTTGATCAGATGATATATTGAAGATCTTGAGTTGTGATCGTAAGGTATTATTCAGAGGTGTTTGTAGTTTGTCTATAGAGTTTCATAGAAGTTTGTGTGACAGTTTGAGTGAAGTATGATCAAGTTTCTAGATGTTGATGTTACAGTGATCCTATGTACATTGGATGATTATTTATTTTGGTATGTCTTGGATTTGATGTTTCAGATGTTCTAAAATTGGTGGTTACATGGTGCCTTATCATTGTGTTTGCATCTAGTGTTGTTCATGATTCAACGTACATCGAGCTATCTTTGGTTATGACAGAGTTTGGTATTTTAGTGTTCTTGTTAATTAGAGATAAAGATGAGCTTGGATTTCATATTGAAGATGATGTGAAGGTTCTATATGGTATTTATGTTTCTTTTTAGTGTTCTTGGATTGTGTGATGATTCTTCTACTGGTATGCATTGATTGAGGTGATCGAATTTATTGTTTTGGCACTGCATGTTGGTGTTTCTTCATTTAAGTCCTAGCTGACTTGATGGTGTAACATGTTGTGATTCTTGATAATTCCTTTGAGACACATAATTATGTCCATGGTTGAAGATTTGGGTCCTATCTAAGTCTTGGTTGAATTGATTTGGATCACTTTGGAGACTGAGCATAATGTTTATTTCTTTTATTGTAATAGGTATTATTCAACCTAGTTGTTGATTATTCTTTGTAATCAGTATAAATGTGAGATCATTTTGTAATTATGATAAGAGTAGTTTGTGAGTGAGTGTGAGTGAAAGATGCTGGTATTTGTATTATGCACTTAAGGTAGAGTTTGTACTTTATTGGAACTATTTTGGCATAGGAGATGCTATTTGTCAGTTTTGTTGTAATGGAGTATATGTCCATCTTGTTTTAATTGAAGATAGATCGGTGAACCTGACTGAGGGCCAGAACTAAGATTGTATTGTGAGTAGTGAGATCTAGGTAGTGAGCCTATAGATTAGGTTGTAAGCCTATGGTTGTAAGTGCATCCTATGTTCTCTATTTTCTCTTAGCTAGGTAGTACTTTTAGGAGAATACATTCATCTTGTGGGTTTGACTCTCAACGAGGTTTTCTCTTAATTGGGTTTCCTCAAGAACAAATCTTGGTGTTCTAAATGTTATATATTGTGGATATTACATTACTGCTTATATTTCATATCTAAGTTGCTAAAGTGGAATTAAAAGTATTAAGTGTACACAACTGATTCTTTTCCCTCCCTCTCAATTGTGCTTGCCTCCTTTTAGGCCTAACAACCCCTATTGGAGGAGTTTCTTGCATTGGCAGATGGAGTGATGCAATATCTTCAATATCTCTAAGTGATTGTCAGCAGGTATAGAAAGTTCCAAAAGGATTAGACTAGTTGAGGAGATTACAAAGAATAGTTGTTACCCAGGTAAGTAGAGAATTGAAGTATAGGTTAAAGGAAAGTGAGCAAGATTGGACAAAAATGAAAGCTAAAAATCCCGTCAAGATCATAATTTTTTAGTCACACCAAAATGTAACATCTTCGCTCAATATTTTTATTTTGAAAATGGTCATTTAATTGTTAGATGACCAATTTAGATTTAGAATAAATATTTTGCTAAGTTTATTTTTCAGAGCATGGGAAAGGAATTAGTAGCTGCACACCCTAACTTTGCACACCTACAAATCCTAAACCGTATATCAGATTTTAATTATTTTTTCAGTATATCTTCATGTGTGAGTTAACTTTTTAAATTAAGGTTTCATCTTTTGGGTATTCACAAATCTCTCTTTAGAGATGGTCAAACACAGAGTGGTAAAAAATGACCTTTTCAAAGTGTCACCCGCTACCCACTATGTTCTTGCACCAATAACCATTTACTCAAAAATTCTAATACTTGTTGCCAAATGTCCCACTAGTCATTACAAAATATCCTGATAGTGGTGCACAAATGGGCCAATTACTAACTAAAAAAGGTAAAAAATGATCGACTATTAGTACATGTGTGATCGACTATTGGTACGTGGGTTATCATTTTTAGGGTTCCTTTAGTATTAGTAATTAGGGGGTCAACATGGCAAAAAGGTCACGATTATTTTGGACCCCCTAACAGTTATTGGGTCATTTCCCCTAGTCTACATTTGATTATGGCATATGTAGGGTATTTTTATTTTAAAATACTTCTGTCGTATTTTTTAAAAAATTGTTAAGAAAGTTCATTCAATTACAATTAGTTGAAAGAACCTAGTAACTGATAGGAGCTCCAATTATTGTGACCTTTTTTCCATCTTGACCTCCCAATAACTAATATTAAAGGATCCCTAAAAATGATAACACGTGTACTAATAACAAATAATTTTTTTTATCTTTTTTGGTTGGTAATTGGCCCAGTTCTGCACCACTATTGAGACATTTCATAACAACTATTGGGGCATTTGGGCACAAGTACTGGCATTTTTTAGCGAACGACTATTAGTGCAAGAACATAGTGGGTATTGGGAAATACTTTGAAATGGCCATTTTTTTACCACTCTATGTTCAACGGTCTTTATAGATACCCAGAAGTTGAAACCTTAGCTTTAAGTAGCTAACTCGCATATGGAGGAAAGAAAAATCATTAAAATTTGTTATACCATTTATGATCTCCAGGTGTGTGAAGTTAGGGTGTGAGGGAACTAGATCCTTTCCCGTAGTCATTTATATCAATATTTTTTTTATTATATTTGATTGATGTTTAAATCTATATGATATTTGTTTAGTCGTACTTTTGCATAGTTTGTCTAACCAATTAATTATATAGTATTTTATTTTTAAAAAACAATTAAAATCATATTTTTATAATAAAGTATTTTAAACAATAATTAAATATGATATTATATTTAAAATCTATTTATTAAATTAATCGTAAAATCTTTATATTAATATATATTCGAGCTCAATGCCTCTTGCTTTAAATAATAAAAATATATATTTGAATTATTAGATCAAAATGTTAGATCACACATCACATATAGAATTTTTTAAAAAATATTTAATGAAAAATAACTATCATCATTTTTAAAAAAAATCAAGAATAAAAATTTAAATCAGTTTACAAAAAAGTTATATTAAATATTTATTAGTTTAAATAATTAAAATCTTAAACATTCTAATAGAATCTACCGGTGTTTTTATTTTAAAGGATTTTTCAATTAGAGTTGTACATATTAATAATATTTTTTTAATTATTAAAATAAGTTTGTTAAAATACAATTGATGATTTACATAATAATATTTATTATCTTTGTTTTCTTTATTCTCTATAAAAAAAATAATATTACATATCTTCACTAAACAAGATGGATGATATAAAAATATAGAACAAAGATGTGTTCGAGAATGAACACCAGTGAAAGAGAAAAAGAGAGTATTACAAACAAAATGAAATTCCACCACTGTAGTAGAGACAAACTAAGATGCTGAAAATATAGTATACCATGTACAGAATGAAAATATTCATAGCTAGACCTTTTGGCCTCTTCGCCTTATTAATAAATCAACCAACTATTGATACTTAGATTCACCTTTGTGATTTCTATTCCTGATTAGCGTTTGATCTATTTCAGCCATCCAAAGTCTTTGTGGAGTTTTCCCTAATATACCCAAGGCCTTCCAAATTTCTCTATATTCTGACAAATTTTCAAATTTTTGTTCATCGTGCTTGGTTACAATGAATTTCAGCAATTTAGAAGTTCAATCGATATGAAAAATAACCAGGAAGATGATTGGAGATCTCTAGCTTGTATTTCACTAGCAATCTCTACTTTTTTTCTGTGGTTGGAGATCTCTAGGCTTGTATTTCATTTCCTTTATAAAGAGGTCAAAGGAAAAACAATATGCACGATGGGGAAAATAAATATAGCAATCATAAATGATTTATTGAGAAAGCCTTAGAGACTTTCAATGAAATGCAATTGGCAGGTGGAAAGCCATATTCAATTACCTTTCCTGCCAAATCCATAAAAGCATAATGCAGGTGGATTGCAATTGATTGTAGGCTGTGGAGACAAGATGGTCTTCCTGTGGCGATGAAAGAGTCAGAGAACACAGATTGCAAAACTTGGCATGAAATGCTGATATAAAAAATCTGGTGAAAGAATTCCCAAGGATGATCGATTTGGTGGGCAATCCCCACCGTAAGTAGCTTTACTGGATAATAATTTAGCCCGGATTTCTAAAGGTGACAAGTGCAAATTCAACCATTTGGTCCATTTCTCCCATGTTAGAAAGTTTTTTCAGTGTAAGACATGACACTTTCACAGTGGGTGCTTCGCCTACAATAGCCTATCAGCAAATGAGGTTAGGTAAAAAATCATCCTCAGATTTTTTTAAAAAGTGACTGGTAGCCTTCCAAAAACTATTTTCATGCATTTTTTTTCATGACATTAAGTTACATAGTACATATGTGCAAAAATCAGGCAAAGAACATAAATAGACTTTACCACTCTAGTAGATTGGAAGACTCCTTTTCTTATAAATTGAGAGAGTTGTAAGGGTTTATACTCACATTTAATTAAGTTTAAATTGCAATCCTATTTAGCTCTATTAAGTCTAGATCGTGTAACAAATCAAAGATGGTTGAAGAACTTCTTGTTGATCATAGAAGCTAAAATCATTTTTTAATCACAATTAACTATGGATCATAAGTTTTGTAGATTCCTTCTTGAAAAAATCAAGATTTTTTGGTCAACAAAAATCAACAATTATTTGATGATTTTTTCCCCATCAATCTACTGTAGAAAATCCCTAAACGACACCAATTTTATTTTATTTTTCTACGTATTGGCCATGTGAGCTTGTAATTTGTATCCAAAGGATCTGTGTGAGAAGAGTCTAGATAGCAGTGTGTACTCATTTTTAGGTTTAGAGGAGTTGTGTGAGAAAAGTCCAAACATTTGTTATCCATGTTGACCAAAGGGGATTGTCAGAAAGGATACATTTGATCTGTATTACATTTATGTATGTATTCTATAACCATTAAAGAATAGCTCTATATAAGTTATATTTGCTTTATTGTCAGTAGTTGTGATCAAAATATGGTAATGTATATAATGGTTGAATTCAAGCAGTTGTCAAGGCATCAACCCAATTATATATAAATGCAAAAACTTAAAATGCATGGCTATGGTGATAGTGGTTTGAGGTTCAAGGCTACTTTTTTCGCTAAACACAACTTGCTATATATACCAATACTTACTGATAAGTTGATTACTCTTGTTTGGTTCAACATTTATAGTGTGACAACCAAAAATTGTATATATCTTGAATTATATAGTGCACTTTTCAAAAGTACGGTAGATATACTTAATAATGGTCATAAATTATATGCATGTGCACCTGCGGGAAAATCCAAAAGTATTATTAGTAGGATTGTGACTAGACCAAAAATAGATTGTATAACGAGTCTATAATTTTAATTAATTAGTGTCTATATAAATCTCTCAATTCATTGTCACCTTCTTTACTTAGAAGTAACAATGCTTAGCCTTAAACTTCATAATTTTTGGACCTTCTCTCAATGGAATAATTAAAAACATGATTACAAGAAGCATAAATATGTTGTCATAATGATAGCAAGTTTCAATTATATTTATAAAAATATTACAATATGAGACACACATAAGAAGCATGAAGAATATAGTCTGTTTAGCTTACATATGTGGTTCTAGTTGCCCATTCCCAATCCATTTTTCCCAAAAGCACTAAATCAATATAACATGTAACCCCTACGCCAGTTAGAGGATTTGTATGGTGTATGTTTGAATATTTAACCATATTTTCCTCTCTTCCATTTGATCCATATGTATTTGACTATCTACTTGGAGTAGCCAACAACGATATAGCTAGAACACTTACAAAATTTGTCAATAAAAGTTTGAGTAGGTGAAGATTTACAAATAATAGTACTCTATACATATGCAAAAAATGCATGTATTCTTAATACCCATTAATCTTTTTTCCTAGTTGCCTATGAATAGGTGAAAATTTGATCAAAAAATGTAGCATATAAATTATAATTATATTCCAAATCAAAACATTCTAAAAATTATACATTTTGTTACACTAAAAATAACTAATTTTTTATATAATATTCTAAAAAAATTATGATCAATGGTCCATAAATTTATTATATAATTTCATGATCAATGATCCATATATCACAACACTTCTGAAATCTTGAAAACCTCTCCAACTCTTGATTTTATGTTATTACACGGGTCTAGATAGATATTGAAAATTATGCAATAGAAAGAGATGTTATTAGTCTATAGTTTACATCTTTCACAGTGTGATTTTGTGGTTATGTGATTGTTAACAATTTTCACTGCACACCCAAATGGTTGAGCTGATTCAAATGGTTAATTTGTAAAGTGATTATTGTACTTGGCCTAATTCTTTGATCATATTTTAGTTATAAAGAAAATGTCATGCAAATTGTTGTTTTAAAGGAAATCAGTTTTGTTTTAACATCTAAAAGAGATATGCTTTTCAGACAAAATGAAAGAAGTTTCTCATTACAATGCAGAAATAATTACAAAAGCCTTTAATGTCTTTACATAAAAGAATTGATATATAATTGATCCATGCTTCAAAAGATCTTTCTTTTCAATCTTTCATTCACAAATAGGAAAAGAAGAATGTAAGAGATTAGACCACACAAGTCATGGAGCTCTTAAAATAATTTGAAAGCTATAAATAAAAGTGAATAGAATTCAAGATGAGAAATAAGGGAGATCTGCCATCACCTGATAATGATAGATTGATTGGTTTTGATAAGCTAATGGAGGCCCAGGTCCCACATCCTCAGTGCACCTACAAGAAAAAGTGGAAAGGATGTTAGTCCTTGGACTGAGCAACGGAGAACCTAAGAACTTTCTCCTAATCTTGACTTCTACACACTTAGTAATGTGCAATGATAAAGATAAAAAAAGACAAGAGGGAAATAAAATATGAGGTAGATATTTAATACTAATAATTTTGTAGAAACTAAGAAACACAGTTTCACAGAATGCCAAGAACACCTGCATGCAAGAATACCTGTTGTTGAAAGGAAGCCAGAGAAGACAAAAAAGCAAGAGCTTGGAAATCTCAGCGGTGTGAGAGAAAATTGTATTCCAAGATGAAAAACATAATTACAAGAGTTCAACCTATAAGGTGAACAAAAACCCTAAAAAGGAAAAAAGCTAGGTTGCAAAATATAATTAATATAAAATATTAATTATATGCACCTAAAAGAAAGCTTAAGTGAAAGTAGAGTACGTAGACAACTTAATAATTAAATCAAAATGATTTAATTAATAAGTGAAGATAAATAGATACTCTAACACCCCCCCTTAAGCGAAGCTCAAGAGGTAAGCTAACCTAGCACAGCTATGAAAGCAAGAAAAAAAAGGGTCTCGGCAACAAGGCCTGATCAGGTACCTAGAACAAGGAAATCTCTATGAACCGGAGAAAAAGGAGAAAACCCAGTGGGAAAAACCCCTCTCCAAAAAGAGATAGAAAAAACATGATGAAAAAAACATGAAGGAAGGTAGGCCTCAAGAAGACCCCCCAAGGACAACTTCTGTCACCCCAAGCATAGAACGCAACTGAAGATAGCGTGGAGATGCAAAAGGTTTAGTGAAGATGTCAGCAACCTGCGCATCAGTGGGAATGTACTCCAGAGAGAGAACACCATCGTGAATCTGCTGACGGATGAAATGCATATGAAGCTCAATGTGTTTAGTGCGCTGATGCTCCACCGGGTTGCGAGAAATGTGAATAGCACTCTGATTGTCGCACCAAAGAACTGTGGGATGATTAGGAGGAAACCCAAACTCAGTCATCAACTGTCGAAGCCATAAAATCTCCTGACTAGCATGCACTGCTGCTCTATACTCAGCCTCTATAGATGATAGTGCATGAGCATGCTGCTTCTTGCACGACCATGTGATAGGACCAGAGCCAAGACAAAAAACAAAGCCAGAAGTAGACTTCCGATCATCAACATCACCAGCCCAATCTGAGTCAGTGAAGCCAATAATGTGAGGAACCCCTGATGTGTAATGAATGCCATACATAAGAGTGCCCTGAATGTATCTCAAAATACGTTTGGCAGATTGCCAATGACTCTCATGAGGCTCATGGGAGAATCGAGAGACTAGACCAGCTGCAAAGGAGAGATCAAGATGAGTGTGTGTCAGGTACAACAAATTGCCAACCAACTGTCGATACAATGTAGGATCCACTGAAGGTGAAGTGCAAGAGGTAGACAAGGTAACACCAGACTAAAAAGGTGTGAGAGTTGGCTTGCAATCAAGCATATCAAAGCACCGAAGCATGTCAAGAGCATACTTCTGCTGGTAAACAAAGATCCCAACAGAAGACTGAACAATCTGAAGACCAAGGAAGTAGTGTAACAGACCAAGATCAGTCATCTCAAACTGCTCCATTAATGCTCGCTGAACATCCTGAATCATAGAAGATGAGCTACCAGTGATGAGAAGATCATCAACATAGAGTACAAGGATCACAACCTCATCCTCAAGATGCTGAATGTAGACTGTAGGATCAGAATGGCATTGGGTGAATCCTGTGGAAAGCAAGAAAGAGTCCATTTTCTCATACCAAGCCCAAGGGGCCTGTTTGAGACCATACAAAGAACGTCGAAGTCTGCAAACCAAGGAGGAATCCTGCACAAATCCTAGAGGCTGCTCCATGTAAATCTCCTCAGTGAGATCATCGTGCAAGAATGCACTCTTCACATCCATCTGAAAAATGGGCCATCCCTGAGAAGCTGCGAGGGATAAGACAAGGCGGATAGAATTCATCTTGGCAATAGGGGCAAATGTCTCAGTGTAATCAATACCCTCAACCTATGAAAAACCCTTTGCAACAAGACGTGCCTTATACTTATCAATAGAACCATCAGCAGCAAACTTAGTACGATACAACCACTTGCATCGCACTAGTTTTCTTCCCTTAGGAAGAGAACAAAGATCCCAAGTGTGATTCTTCATCAAAGAAGAATACTCCTCCTCCATAGCAATGTCCCACTCAGTATGTCCTATCGCTGCTACAAATGTCTGAGGATCATCACAAATGGCATGACTCAGAAGACTAGAACCCGCAGTATGAGACTGGGTGCAACGGGAAGTGGAAGGGTCGCCAGCTAGACATCCAGCAACATCAACTATAATACGAGCCCATTTAGGCATATGTGGAGGATCTTGTGGTGGAGGTAAATTGGGATCACCAAGATCATCATCCTCATCATCCTGAAAAGAGACTGGAAGTGATGAGGGAGTAGTGGTAAGTGAAGTAGACTCAGGGAGCTGGGTATCTATTGTAGGAAGGTGCTCATCAAACTAGACATCCCGTCGAAACAGGACCTCTCTGGTGGCAGGATCAAATAACTTGTACGCCTTAACATCCTTGCAATAGCCAACAAAAATGAGATGTCAACTCTTCTGCTCCATAGCTCTCCTCTGAGCATCAGGCACAAAAGCCCATGCTTCACTACCAAAAACTCGAAATGAAGATACATCAGGCTTGACATGAGACCAAGCCTCCTCAGGAGTCATATGTCAAACTGCCTTGTGAGGCATCCGATTCTAAATATAGTTGGCACAATTGACTGCCTCTGCCCAAAAAGATGAATCCATGGACCTGGACTGTATCATATAATTAGCCATCTCCCGAAGTGTTCTGTTCTTTCTTTCAGCCACACCATTCTGCTGAGGGGTGTAGGGCACTAAAAATTGATGCTGAAGACCATGTTCATAGCAAAAATCCCTGAAAGCTTGGTTCACATACTCCCCCCCATTATCTGTGCATAGTCACCGAATAGAAAGACCATATTGCTTCTCCACAAATGTTTTAAAGACTCGGAAAGAATCAAAGACATCAGATTTGTACTTCAAGAAGTACACCCATGTGCATCTGAATGTTGGAAACAATGTGCTGGTGATTGGAAGATGAAGTAATATGATACTATATTTATTTTTAATCATTTCAATGCATTTATATTGTCAATTTATGAAGTTTTGAGGCAGGGAAATGGAGTCATTCTTGACTATCCCTGGACTGTGTTTTTACAATCAGCATTTGTTGATTTTGAAGTTTTTAATGGATGCTTGACTCTCCCACCCCCTGTGGTTAATGTGATTGGTGGGAGGAGTCTAATAAAATATAATATATCCTTGTATAAAGATTTGGTTGCAGGAATATGTAGGGACGTGTAGGAATGTGGAGGAGAGACCACAAAAATGGAGCAAGTTTGCTGATTGAAGGTGCACTGTTTGACACCAGCTATTAATGTGATCAAATACCCTTAAGGATGGGTATATTTTATGATGGATCTGATATATTAGGGTCCATGGGGGTGTGTTAGATCCATTGGGAGGGTATGGAGAAGTTTGGAAGAGCCCAGTTGAGAAAGCCCTAGCCTAGAGGCCCTTGAAGTGAGGGTTTGATACCTAGAAGTATAGGCACTTGTTCGCACTCTAAAAATTTGATAATCTGAAGTGAGGGTTTGATACCTAGAAGTATAGGCACGTGTTGGCACTCTAAAAATTTGATAATCTGATGTTTTTATACATGTTATAAGACTGTTTCATGGTTTGGGATAAAGGGAGAAAGTCCTTGTATAGGTTGCTTTGTAAATGGGTGCATTTTAGGCCTATTTGGTTGCTGCATGGGTAGAAGATATAGTATCTGGTCCAAAGTAACATACCTTAGGTTTGGGATATGTTTTGTAGAAGTGAAAAGGGTATCTAAATTTATAAATAGTTTTCTTAGTGGTTTTGGAAAGTTGTGAGTTAAGGGAAGATTTTTGGTTTGACAAGGCTAAAAGGGAATAAGGCTCTTGGGTGGAGTTGCATAGCAAATCTATTAACCAAACTTGGAGGGCTGGTTGAACATGGTACATTGGCAATGTTATGGTGTTCTTGGATGTTGGAACAAGTGGTGAATCCTTGCTACATGATTTGGCAAGTTGGTGGCTCTAGGTGCATGGGAAATGCCTAGATAATAGATCCTTGTTCGGGATTTGATGTGAGAAGTTGTGTCTCACATATTTTCTGATTGGTTACTCATTTCAATCAGGGTATGGGCTCAGGAATGATATCACACCGCTCTGCATCACTAAATTACTGATAGGCACGCGTACTCCATAAAATTGGCCTTTGAAACAAGTCACTCAACAACGCCATTTACTGGCTTTGTGTTCAATGGTGGCTTGGCGGTGAGGTGTACAAGTTCCCGAGGTCCATATCTATTACTTCTAGTTAATATTTATTTTTTAATTTTCTATTATTTTGACCCTTTTGAAATACCATTGATTTTTTACTGTGCTTGTTGCAGTTGTATAGTACAGTAACACTAAGAGAGGGAGAGATGAAGCATTATGATAACAAAGTAGATGTCTATTGACAACCAGACTTACATGCACCCATTCTTCATAAATTCCTTCAAAGAAGTTGCCCTCTGCGTACTTTTCTCCTTGATTCCAAAACCAATGGATAGTGCAATCAAATTTGCACTTTTTCCACCTGAAATAGTGTTACAATACATTAATCCTAATCAATGCCCACAAAATAAAAGAATAAATTCAATTAAACAGAAAACAAACAAACCACAGCACTTCATAAACTACATAAATTAATAGTTTTAAACTACAAGGTCCTAAAATCTTTTAAAAAAAGAGCAGCAAAGTTCCTGCCATTACTAAAAAAAATGATTTTAGTTTTGTTGATTTGTTTTTAGAGATGTGAAAGACAACAAAACAATTGAAGTACCAATTGGATGGAATGATCCATCATTTTAATTCAATATTAGCCAAGTCGTCATCTAAAAATAACAAAAAAAATATGCTTAAATGTAAATATAAATTTTAAATCCCGTTCAAAATGTATGAAAATATAAACTTCAAATACACATCCATCAATTCCTCGTTATTGGAAAAACTTTAGCCAAATTTATGATAGTTCAAATCATTTCCTATGATTCTCCAATAGATGAACTTGAAGGAAATTAAAAATGCTTCCACAAGTAGAAAATGAGATTTGTATATCTTTTGTCAATCATTAAAATACCATCCATCTTGAGACAACATAGAAAATATCATTCTTACAATACATTGTCTCTAAATAGTTTTGGAGATATAATTGAAACTTAAAACTGTCCAAACGTAATTAGATTAGTAAATTATATTATCTTTCAGGGCCACCATTGGTTGACGTCAGCATAGATAGTAGATTGGTAGATGTTGATAAAAACCAGAACTCAGACACTCACAGATAACAAACAAATTTCACCAAAACTAAGCACTACAATACCAGGCCCAGACACTCTATTTATAGGAAAATATACAATAAATTACATAGAAGACTCTAGACTAAAGTTGGTTGCAATATTAATGAGCTTAGTTGGCATGAGCAGCTGTAGTCAGCTGTGGTCAGCGGTGAATGGCTAGGCTGCATGTGTTTCATATTTCTATCTGTGCCGACCATGTTAGTTGAGCACAATTAATTTATTTCAACATCCCCCCTAAATTAATTACATTGACTAGATCTAAATATCCCCCCATAATCTAGAAATTATGGGTCCCGGCCTAAAGCCTTGTTAGGTACCCATTTACAATCATTATTCATTATTATCTAAATATAATGGTTGGAATTCACTAGAATCCCCCCTGAATGACAATCATGAGACAGTCAAGTGACTGCTCATAAGCCTAAAAGATGTCTAAGAAATACAAACTTCGTTTCACATAATGCCTTGGTGAATATATTAGCAATCTGGTCCTCTGTCTTGCAATATTGAAGATGAATCACCTGTTGCTAGATAAGATGCTTGATATAATGATGATAGACCTCAATATGTTTTGTGCAAGCATGAAACACTGGATTCTTGGACAAGGAGATGGCACTCTGATTGTCACAATGAAGTAAAGCAGGCCGTACACGATGTTGCTTGAGGATTGATAGAATAGCCTGTAGCCAAGTGATTTCTTTAGCTGCTTCATTTGCTGCAATATATTCAGCCTTTGTAGTAGATAGAGCAATAGTAGATTGCTTTTTGTTGCACCATGAAATTGGACCTGAACCAAGATAGACAACATAACCTATAGTTGATTTGCGATCATTTGCACATCCTGCCCAATCTGAATCTGTATAACCAATAAGTGAAAGATCTCCATGAGATGAATAAAAGATACCCATTGTCAAAGTCCCTTGCACATATCTTAATATTCATTTAGCAGCTATCCAATGTGGGACCTTAGGAGAACTCAAAAATCTAGAAACAACACTGACTGCAAAAGAAATATCTGGTCGAGTGTGATTCAAGTACACAAGACTACCAACCAATTTCCTGTATAAGGTAGGATCAACATCTTCACCATCCATATCTTTTCTTAGCTTTAGTCCTCGAGAAACTGGAGTAGAAACACTCTTACAATCTTCCATTCTAAACTTTTTCAATATGTCTAGAGCATACTTGGTTTGAGAGAGATAAATACTATCATTCTTCTGCCATACTTGAATGCCAAGAAAGTAATGTAAAAAACCAAGGTCTGTCATCTCAAAAGTATCTTGCAATTTTAACTTTATGTCACTTATTTGATTCATGATATACCCTGTAATGATAAGATCATCAACATAAAGCACAATCCATCAAAATCTTTCACATACAAATTTGGATCATGAGGACTATTATGGAAGCCTTGAGTTTGGAAATATTCATCAATTTTAGCATACCAAGCCCTTGGAGCTTGTTTCAAACCATATTTTAAGACTTCCTTAATTAGAAAACTAAGTGTTCCTTTCCTAAAATTTCAAATCCTTGAGGCTGAGTCATATAGATTTCTTCATCAATTTCACCATTCAAAAATGCATTTTTAACATCCATTTGGTGAAGAGGCCACTTGAAATGTGCTGCCAATGCTATAATAGTCCTGACAGTACTAATCTTTGCTACTGGGGAAAATGTTTCTGTGTAATCAATTCCCTCTTTTTGTGAATACTCTTTGGCCACTAGTCTTTCCTTGTATTTTTCAATGCTCCCATCTGACTTAAACTTAGTTTTATATACCCACTTATTGTTAACCTCATTCTGACCCTTGTGTAAGTCCACCAACTCCCAAGTTTTATTCTTTATCAAAGAATCATACTCACTTTGCATAGCTTGTTCCCATTCATGTTTTCCTTTAGCCTCATCATATGTTTGAGGATCATTGGTCTTCATTATGGTGGTAATTAAAGCATAATTAATTTGTTGAGTCCTTTGATAAATATCTTGAATACTCTTGGTCTTTAGGGAAGGACTAGATTCCTCAGTGATTTCCTTAGAACTTTCACCAATGTCAAAATGATTTGAATATTCATGATTATCTATGGCCACTTGTGGAATGGGAGAGGATTTTTCCATATCATCAAACCCTTCATTGAACCTGACATCCCTACTTGTAAACACATCTTCCACTTTAGGATCATACAACCTATATCCTTTTCTTTGATCATCATAGCCCACAAAGATGCACTTAGCACTTTTCTTATCAAATTTCCTTTCTCTAATCTCATCTGGTATATGAGCATATGCTTCACATCCAAACACTCTAAAATACTTAACATTTGGTTTCCTTCCACTCCATGCTTCTGCAGGAGTGATATTTTGCAAACAACTTGTGGGAGATCTATTTAAGACATGAGATGCAGTATTAACAGCCTCAGCCCATAGAAACAAAGGAAGATCCTTGGATTGTATCATACAACATGCCATTTCTACTAAAGTCCTATTCTTCCTTTCAGCAACACCATTTTGTTGAGGGGTATATATCTAATAGTCATTTCTCTCTTGATCCCATGAAACTCACAAAATGATTTGAACCTATTGTTTATATATTCTCCACCATTACATGTTCTTAATCGCTTGATCTTATTTCCACTTTCATTTTCCACAAGGGCTTTAAACATTTCAAATTTGTTGAAAACCTCATCCTTTTGCTTTAGGAAGTAAACCCAAACTTTTTTTGAAAAATCATCAATGAATGTCAAAATGTACCTAGCTCCTCCCTTTGATGTGGAATTCATAGGACCACACAAATCACTATGGACAAGCTCAAGGCTTTTACGTGCCCTCCATGTAGACCTTTCAAAAGTGTCTCTATGTTGTTTACCAACCATGCATCCCTCACACACATTTGTCTTTACCTTTATCCACGATATTCCATCAACCATATCCATCTTTGAAAGCATAGCCAAACTTTGATAGTTTAAGTGACCATATCTTTGATGCCATAGCTCACTTAAGGATGACCTTGTAGTAATATAAGCTTTCTTATCAATAGATGCTAGAAATTTGTATATTCCATCATTCTCAACTCCTGTGGCCACAATCTTGTAACCATCATTAATATTCTTGATTAAACACTTATCTAAATAAAACTCCACCTTATAACCATGTTGAGTTATTTGACTCACTGAAAGAAGATTTTTGGCCAACTTAGGTACAAGATTCACATTAGTTATTTCCAATTGTTTACCATTATTTCCTTTCATTGAAATTCTGCCAATTCCTTCAATGTTATGTGAAGTATCATCACCAAGAAATACTTTGGCACCTTTTGTCTCCTCTAAAGAGCTAAATACATTTTTGTTGTAAGTCATATGTTGGCTAGCTCCTGAATCAATATACCATGCATTACTTGAATCACCTTGAGTAGCTAAACAAGCTATCATTATATGATAATCACCCTCTTCTTGGACAAAATTTGATTGCCTTCTTTGATTAAATCTCCTTTGTGATTTCTTAAAACATTGATGATTTTTATGTCCTTCTTGTCCATAGTTATAACATATGATAGCAATATCTACTTTAAAATTATTTTTGTAACTTCTCCATTCATTTTGTGGCCTTTGATAACTTTGTCTATTGTCATTATCTCTTGGTTGATTCCATTGCTTTTGATTATTTCTATATTGATTCCCTTGATTAGTTCTTTGATTTTGATATGATCTACCTTGATTATAATTCTTATATTTTTCTCTAGCTATAAATGCTTGACTCTTGCTAGACTCACTTGTAAACTTTTTAAGTCTTTCTTCTTCATTCAACAAAGCACCACACACTTCCTCTAGTTTGATATTTTCAAATTTTCCTGTTAGTTCCAATGCATGAATGAAATTATTGTACTCATCTGGAAGACTTTCAATTAAAAAATCTATAATTTCAGAGTCTTTATATTCAACTTTCATCATTGCAAGTTGATTTCTTAAGTTTTTCAATTTAGCAATATGATCATTCATGCTATCTCCTCCTTTCATTTTCAAATGAGTTAACTATCTCTTAATGTCCATCACTTTTAACTTCCTAGTTCTTTCATACATTGTTTTCAAAGTTTCCCATATTTCCTTTGTTGTTTTTAAATGTTGAACATGAGGCCTAATCCCTAGACTAATTTTTCATAAAAGTGTAGCACGTGCATTCAAATCCATTTTATCCCATTTTTCATGTTTGCTTTGATCTGTAGGTTTATCTTCTGTTGCTATTTCCCATAAACCTTTCATTTGTAAAATTAACTCCATCTCACATTTCCAACTAGCATAATTAGAGCCATCTAATTTCTCACTAGCCACAATATTAGAGTTCTCAGCGGCAGCCATATTAAAAACACACAATGACACTTCCAAACATACAAACACCAAGCCTCTCACAAATCTCGGGCCTTGATGTTGGCCTTCTTATGAACCAAACAAACAAGGACTTTCAAAAAAAACTGATGGCTTACAAAGATTAAAAGAGATTAATCAAGCTCTTTACTTTAACAAGAAATTACCACTTCCCACTTTTCTTAACGGCCACACAAATCTTTCAAAAATGCACTTTCAAGAATAACTTTCAAATACGTTTGATCACCATATCAGTAAACAACCTTGCTACATAAAACAAGTTGCATCTTCCAAAAAGACTTGCATTTCTCATTACAATCCATAATCATACATAATATCCTTCAAATGTCTCAACTACAAAACCAACACCATTCAATATTCTAACCGAATGATCTTACCATAAAAACATATTTTCCAAGATCACAATATAAGCAATAAACCCAACACATCAACTTGCCCCTTCAAGATAACTCACAAATTTCTTAAACCGATATTCTTCTATTCTTCAAATAAGCCTTTCAAAAATGAAAATAAACTTCTCCTCAGCTTAAGTCAAACTTACCTTCAGCACTATTGCCCTCTTAGATCCACGTAGATGGTATAGCAGCTTGCATGCTCTATAACTGCGGCAGCCTTCTAACAGCAGTCTTCCAGAATACTTAAGTTCCAATGCTGCAAGCAAATAATAATGACACAGCATAACACTGCAGAAATTGCAATCACCATTCTCCATTCATGGCTCTGATACCATGATAAAAACCAGAACTCAGACACTCACAGATAACAAACAAATTTCACCAAAACTGAGCGCTGCAATACCAGGCCCAGACACTCTATTTATAGAAAAATATACAATAAATTACACAGAAGACTCTAGACTAAAGTTGTTTGCAATATTAATGAGCGTAGTTGGCATGAGCGGCTGTAGTCGGCTGTGGTCGGCTGTGAACGGCTAGGCTGCATGTGTTTCATATTTCTGTCTGTGCCGACCATCTTAGTTGAGCACAATTAATTTATTTCAACAGATGTTATGTGTAACCGTATGTGCAACCCTTCATTTATTTGAGGGCTTCTAATTGTTGGATCTGTTTATGGATATAATTTAGGATGTTTTTTTTTAAATTTTCACCATCTGTATATTTTATGGTAGAAAACCATAAAAATATTGTAAAAAAATCGCTATATTTTTACCAATCTGAAATAAAATTGACTTTTTTTTTCTTTGATATATTTTTAGAGAGCTTAATCGCTACCTATAATTTATGGTCTACGCAAACAACAATCACCAGGATCTATAAGATAGACCCTCAGTGTCATTTTAAAAATTAAGGAAATAATTGTGATTCCAGAAAATTAATAAAATGTAAACCAAGATCAGGCCAGCTAGCTAAGTGTCAGAGATAGAAAACAGATTTGTAATTTATCAGCTCAGAACTTAATTTTAATGCAACTAGTTAAGATTGGCTAATGGCCTTTTACATTTTCTTCTTAAAGATTAGAGAAAATAGATCTATACCAGATTAGAATTAAATCATAACACAACCATTAATTTTTCAACAGTGTAGTATAAATTAAAAACAACACATCTCTGACAATGGATGAACTGTTATATTTATTTTTTTCAAAGTGTAACAGATAACAGAAAAGCCTCAAATTTATGCTGCAATTTATACTGGAGGCCATGTGTCATTCGACATAGTCTTCCAACTGCTTATGTGCAGCATCCTACAAAGACAGGGATTCCAAGAACCTCTATTTTGTCTCTAGTATTGGAAATTGGAACACGTGACGTATTCAATAACCTCCAGCAAAGCCTAAAGAAAACTGGCAAAATTAATATTCTTCCCGTATCTCCTCCATCACAAGCCAACGCGCATTAAAAAAGAAATGAATACAAAAATGTTCCAAAGAACAATATTCGATAGTGAAACCGTTTTACGGTGTGTGAGAAATACTTTCTTACAAGTTAAGCAATGCCTCAATAGGAAGAAGATAACCCTTTCTCTCGGAGTAGTGATACTTGTCTTTTCATTCAATTTTTGATATATTAGTATATTTATATTTAAACATATATGTATAGAAGATGTTGAAAAGGTTTTACTATCACAAGTTTTACTTGGTGTCAAAGCAATTGTCTGTTGCTTCTTTGGAGTAGGATACTGATATTTTGGTTCAATTGATGTCTTCTTGTGCTTCTACATTTCATCAAGACGATGACATTACAAAATCTATAATTCTGAAGTATAAAAAGACGCCTATTGAACCACAATGTCAGTGCCTCAAACATCATCATAATCGTGTTATAAAGCAAAGCAAACATGCTTCTACTCGAAGAAAGAAACACCGTGTTCTTGAATTGACAGTGAAGGTTATGAAGGAGCATATAGCTTTTGAGGATGGATTTTAAAAGTCAACGGCGCTGGAAAGAGGATCCTAGAGTTTTCTCATTCCCAGTCATAGGTATCTTGTCAAAGATCATATTTTCTATGGTCCTCATCATTACGTGGTTGGACTGCATGTTATACCAAATATTAACACTGTTGTTGCTCATCGGAAATGCATGAGATTCACTGTTATATTCTTCTTTATATTTTGGCATTAAAATCTATCGAACAAATTCATTACAAAATTAAAGTAAGGCAATTTAATATAATATTCTCTATTGTTTCATTCTTGTTTATTAAATCATGATTAGAGGTTTAGTACGCATCAAAATCGCCTCCCCTACAATAGCTTAGGATTTGTCTAAAAAAGTCATTGGCTTATAATTGTGAGTTAGATGATTAGTTATAATGCTTCAATATATTTTGTGTATTAATACAAATAATTGTGAGTTAAAAGATTTAACTATAATTATAATAATATATTATATATTAGTATATGTTATTATAACAAATATGTGTAGAAGATGTTAAAAAGGTTTTACTACCATACATTTTATCTGGTGTCAAAGCAATTGTTTCCCGATTCTTTCGAGTAGGAAACTGACACTTTGGTTCAATTCACTCCTTAATGTGCTTCTACATTTCATCAAGATGGTGAAATTACAAAATCTATATTTACGAAGCATAAGAAGACGCTTAATGAGCCACAACGTCAGCCACTCAAACATCCTCCTAGTCGCGTTATAAAGCAAAGAAAACATGCTTCTACTTGAAGAAAGAGATATTGCATTCTTGAATTGGAGGCAACGATTGTGGAGGAGTGTATACCTTTTGTGGTTGGATTTTTAAAATCGACAGTACTGACAAGAGGAATCTAGTGTTTTTCCATTCGTGTGGTCATATGTATCTTTTCAAAGCTCATTTTTAATGTGGTCCTCATTGTTACATGTTTGGAATGTGTGTAATACCAAACATCATTAACCCTATTGCTACTCATCAAAAATGCTTGGCATTCTTCTTTATATTTTGCCTTTAAAATCTATCTGGCAAATTCATTGCAAAATTAAAGCATGGCAATTTAATATACCCTTTTCTACTATTTCATTCTTTTTATTGTTTTAAATCATGACTAGAGGTTTAGTACGAATCAAAATTGCCTCCCCTATAACAACTTACAATTTGTCTAAAAAATTTATTGGCTTATAATTGCGAGTTACAAGATTAGTTATAATTCTTCACTTTATATATAATTATGGGTTAAAACATTTAGTTATATAGTTATAATAATATATTATATATTATATATTAGTATATTTATATTTAAACAAATATGTGAAGAATATGTTGAAAAGGCTTTACTACCGTGAGTTTTACCTAGTGTCGAAGTAATTGTGTGTTGCTTCTTTCAAGTAGGACACTAACACTTTGGCTCAATCAGCACCTTCTTATGCTTCTACATTTCATCAAGATGATGCCATTACAAAATCTATATTTCTAAAGCATAAGAAGACGCCTATTAAGCCATGGTGTCAGCACCTCAAATATCCTCCTATTCGTATTATAAAACAAAGAAAAAATTCTTCTACTCGAAGAAAGAAACACCTCCTTCTTGAATTGATGACAAGGATTTTAGATGAGCAAATACCTTTTGAGGGTAGATTTTAAACATCAATGGTGCTAACAAGAGGAACCTAGTGTTTTTCCATTCTTGATCATAGGTTTCTTGTCAAAGATCATTTATTTTCGATGGTCCTCATCATTATGTTGTTGGAATGTGTGTTAAACCAAACACTAACCTTTTTGTTGCTCACCGAAAATACATGACACTCACTATTATATTCTTCTTTATATTTTAGTCTCGAAATCTATCTAGCAAATTCATTACAAAATTAAAGCATGGCAATTTAATGTACCCTTCTCTATCATTTCATTCTTTCTTTTTTTAAATCATGATTAGAGGTTTAGTACACATCAAAATTGCCTCCCCTACAACAACTTACAATATGTCTCAAAAAGTCATCGAAATATAATTCTAAGTTAGAAGATTAGTTCTAATTCTTAAATATGTATAATCTATTAATGTATATAATTGTGAGTTAAGTAGTTTAGTTATATATTATATATTAATCTATTATTATATATTAATGATATTATATATTAGTATCTTTATATTTAAACAAATATGTGTAGAAAATGTTGAAAAGGTTTTACTACCATAAGTTTTACCTGGTGTTGAAGCAATTGCTTGTTGCTTCTTTTGAGTAGGACACTGACACTTTGGCACAATTGGCACCTTCTTGTACTTCTACATTTCAGCAAGATGATGACATTACAAAATCTATATTTCTAAAGCAAAATAGACACCTATTGAGCTAGAGTGTCAATGCCTCAAGCATCCTCCTAGTTGTTTTATAAAGAAAATAAAACATGATTCTACTTGAAAAAAGAAACATGACATTCTTGAATTGATGACAATGATTATGGATGAGTGTATACCTTCTAAGGCTGGATTTTAAAAATCAACAGCGCTAACAAGAGGAACCTAGTGTTTTTCCATTCTAGATCATAGGTATCTTGTCAAAGCTCATTTTTTCTATGGTCCTCATCATTATGTGGTTGGAATGCATGTTATACCAAACATAAACCATGTTGCTACTTACCGAAAATGCATGGCATTGACCATTATATTCTTCTTTATATTTTGGCATTAAAATCTATCTCTCAAATTCATTACAAAATTAAAGCATGACAATTTAAAATACCCTTCTCTACCATTTCATTCTTTTTATTTTTTTAAATGATGATTAGAGTTTTAGTACGCATCAAAATTGCGTCCCCTATAATAGCTTACAATATGTCTAAAAAAGTCATCGGCATATAATTGTGAGTTAGAGGATTAGTTATATATATATATATATATATATATATATATATATATATATATATATATATATATATATATATAATGTATTAATATATATAATTGTGAGTTAAAATATTTAGATATGTTTGTAATAATATATTATATATTAGTATATTTATATTTAAACAAATATGTGTTGAAGATGTTGAGAGATATCATTTATAGTTGTATATTTTCTTTAAAATGAAATCAAAGGCATTATTTAAAATTTTGATACAAGAAGGAAAATAATATATAATTTAATTTAAAAATGTTCAAAATTATTAAATAAAACCTTGTTAAAATGATAAAGAACAAAATATAGAATTGCAGAAAATTATTTATCTCAAGAGCAAGGAGTAAGGAAAAATACCATGAATTAGCACAAGAACTAGGAGCATACACCAAAAAATAAGCAAGAAGGAGACAAGATTTTGAAGGGGAAAAGCATAAAAAAAACCCTGTGAATTAATGAAAGTGGCAACAAATGCCTAAGAACGAGAGAGAGAGTGAGAGCAATGCTCATACAATAATTGAGAAGAGGAAGAAACCTCATAAGAAATGAGAGAGGAGAGCCATCTCTAAATAGAGATGTGAGAAAGGAGTTACATTGTAACTCCCAATTCTGTGTATGCCACATTTCACTAGTGTGTGAGACAAGTGTAGGATTCCTCATAAGGAGGAATATCTATTTTTATTATTAAAAGAATTACAAATATGACATGTCCTCCCACTTGGGCTAGAGGACAAAATACATTAGGATACCTTGGTTTATCCTATTAAATATAAATATACCAAGGAAAGATTAAATTCTAACACCCCCCTTTAATCTTTACTTGGGGTAATTACAAAAATCTGTAACTGGATTATCCTTCTTGTAGTAGAGGAGGAAAGCTTGGTTTTCTTCACTTTGTGTTGATATAAGGTGATGGTGCAATGATAAATGTTGGGATCTTGAAATGGGATTCTTTTGCGTGTCGTAATGCAAGAGTGTAGGTGTTTGTGGATGTAGGCCCAAATCTTTAAGTAAACTTGGAGATTTTTCATTGTTACTTGTCCAAGAAGGATCACCTGAATCTACAAAAAAATAAGAACCATGAGGGGATCTCCCATAATTGAGATTTCCTCCTAAAAATGAATCAGTAAAATCTGAATGTGAATCATCAATTGTTATTTCATCATAAAGAGGTTTTGTAAACCAAATAAATTTATTACTACATGCATAAGCACAATCACCATCAATAATATCAAGAATATTAGAGTTTAGGGAAGGAGGTTGGTCCTCCATAAGAACCATTTGAGTGTCACAAAATTCATGATCTAGTTTGGAGCATATAGGAACATGATCAATACTTGAGCCTGAAAAAAGGCAAAAACCACTAGTAGAGTGCCCATCATTGGGATCACCTAGTGCTGAATTAGTAACACTTTGGAAAAAATCATATTGTGAATCATTGATCATAGAATTATAAAAGCAATCTTCAAGTTCATAAACCAAATTTGTAACATGTTCATGAGTCATAGAATCAGAAATGAAATATGCAGTTTCATAAGGTAAATTTGTAACTAGTGTAAGCATCATAATATGAAGCATCAGTAACCTCCACAAGAATCATAGGATGAGTCCTATCAACATGCATTTCATCTTGAGTAATAGACATATCTTGCAAAGTATCATTAAGAAAAGTAGATATGATTTCCTCTTCTTGGTCATCAGCAACATGAGAGTAAGGAGGAGTAAACAGATTATTACCATTGTTATTATCATCACTACTGGGAGGAACAAAATCATTAGGAGTATCATTACAATCTTCATGTTCAACATTATCCTTTTGAAGAGTATCAGTATTATCCTTAATGTTAGAAGCAGAAACAGAAATATGGTTATCTTTCAAAACAGGAGCATGAAGCACATCATTTGGAACAGAAGCATTACTAGTTCCTTCAACTGGACAACAATAATTATCAGCTAAAGAAATAGAAATATGGTTATCTTTCAAATCAGGAACAACATGGAGTTTACCATTGGGAACAGGGTTTGTGTAAGTTTGAAATGTATTTTCTAAGGCATGCCAAGCCTGATGAGCTGTAGTATAGTCTGAGAGAAGATGATATAAATCGAGATTTAAAGAAAGTCCAATTAGACCAAACGCTTCATCATCTTTCAACTGCCACGAATTTTGGTCAGCCTGAGGAGTGGTGGATGTTGGTTTCAAATTTGGTGAAGACACAATATCAAACAAGTGTCGAGATTTTAGGAAATTAAACATGTGCGGCCTCCAAATAGAATAATTAGAATTAGTGAGTTTAAAGTTTGGCATTGACATGATGAAATGAAAAAAGATGAAAAATTATCAAGTTGATGTATATAGATGAATATTTAAATCAACGCTTAATAAACTATAGGAAAAAAAATTTGATAATGATAATGAATGAGACAGATATAATATAGAAAAGATAAAATGAATTAAATTAAACTTAACAATGAATAAACTAAATTAAAAACAATGGGAAGTAATTACATTACCAAGTAATTACAAAGTTGATTACCAAAATTAAAATTAAAATTGATGTCAATAATTACAATCCAAACTTCACTAAAATTAGATAATCCACAGAAATAATTAAGAGATTCAGGGAATAATTCAGATTCCTCCTGCAAAAAAAGTTAGGATAATGAAAACGATATAGAAATAATATAATAAGAAGAATATAATGAAGAATCTGTTAAAAAAAGCTATCCTCTGCCAAGTGACCAATAACCAGACAGAAAAAAATGTATGGAAGAGCAAGTACAAGTGCTGAAAGAAATGTTTTAACTGAACAATGCTAACTAAAGTAATAATGGTAATGTTGTGCAAGAACGGTTTCAATTACCAAAATTATTATTTTACCTATGAACTTTAAATCCTAAGAACGAATGATGAAATAAGTGAGATTCCTCTTAAATCTTTACAAAGATAGCAGATGTATAAAGAATATGCGGATAGATTTAAACATGCACTGGCAGATAATAATAAAAAAAATGTTTACATACAAGTGGGTTTAAATGCAGACGGAAGGTAAGTCTTAGTTTGACAGCTATTCAAAGGAGGGAGTTAGATAAGGTAAGGAGCATGCGGTAAAGAAATGACAGCCGGTGAAAGAAAGGGTGAATACAAGGCGGCAAAAAAACAAAAAGAACCACAAAAATACAGCACATACAAAGATACACGCTGAATACAGAGATTAGAGGAAACGTGGGTAGAGAGCTTAAAAGAAGCCTCCAAAGTGAAAGATCTGAAGGTGGAAACTATGGGTATTACAGAAAAAGGCAGAGGAGAAATAGATAAACTTCAATCAAAGTGATTAAATACTGCAACAAAATGTTAATATGAAGATGTATAGATATGAATTTGATATGATTTTCATGCAAAATGATTAAATACAGATTTTAAAAATGTTTTTAAATTTCAATGTTGTGAGAAATGTAGAGGAAATGTATGCTGCATATAAATAAATCAAATGGTTTATGTTAAAAAATGTTAGAAGGATAATAAAATGATAATAAAACGCTACCACAGTATATATATATGAATCACAGTATATAACTGCGACCAAGCACATGGACTTATGAGAACTATGAGTACAAGGAGCAAAGAAAATGTTCTTAGAATAAATTTGATAAACCTGCAAATGATTAAAATGTTAGAATAATAATCTGCATGGATATGATGAAAAAAGTGTGAGTAATAAAGCGTGAGTAATAACACAATACCAGTCTATCCCTGCGCAAGGTATGAATACTATATGCAGCGCGATATACAGATGTATATGCTGCCAATATAGAGAAGAATAATGATGCGCAAAGAATAGGCATCAGCGAATGTATAATGAAATTATCCTTAAACAAGGTTACGCAAGGAGTATGAAGCCAAACAAAATAAAACTGAACAATATATATAATGCTGAATGCTCAACAAAAAGAATAGTGTTGAATGCTGAGGAAAACAAAAAACATCAAGAAAGTTATTATGAGTAGCCTGCAGAAACGTTAGTGAAAGCAATCATAAACTGAAGTATGAATTAACTAAGGTACGTTTGTAAATATGCAAAAAAATGTTATTAAAGAACTTAGCATTTCTCTCAAATGTGGGCAAATACAGGAAAACTACTCACGTGAAAGCTAAATTGGAGGGTTCAGCACAAAACCCAGATCATGATTTTTTAAGATTCATTCTTATTTATGCATAATATCAAACGCAAAGAGAGGGGGAGAGCAGAATGGAAATAGACAAAGCTCTCCACAAATAGTATTAAAATCTGCACAAAACAAGTGCAAACCTACAGATGTTAATAAAAAAAACATGCAGAGATATCTGAACAGAGAAGCGATAACCTATAGTGAAATAGTTAGAGTAGAGATATTTAATGAAAATAGTAAACAGATTAAAGCTCAGATTTTGAAAGAAAGAATAGAGCCAAGAACAAAAGTCTCCAAACCTACATAAAACAAGTCAGTACTGTATCCAACCAATAATGTAGCCAAAAGATAAATCGGGTTTGGCAGAAAATCAGCCAAACCCAAAAAAAATTTTAAATTTTTTCTCAACACTCTCTCAAGAGTCTCCGATATTGGAGTGCTCCAAGATATGGTAGCTCTTCACCTGTACACTCAAAACGAGATTAAACCAACCTGCTCTGATACCATGTTAAAATGATAAATAACAAAATATGAAATTGCAGGAAATTATTTATCTCAAGAGCGAGGAGTAAGGAAAAATACCATGAATTAGCACAAGAATTAGGAGCATACACCAAAAAATAAGCAAAGAGGAGACAAGATTTTGAAGGGGAAAAGCATAAAAAAACCCTTGTGAATTAATGAAAGTGGCAACAAATGCCTAAGAATGAGAGAGAGAGAGAGAGTAAGAGCAATGCTCATACAATAATTGAAAAGAGGAAGAAACCTCATAAGAAATGAGAGAGGAGAGACATCTCTAAATAGAGATGTGAGAAAGGAGTTACATTGTAACTCCCAATTCTGTGTATGCCACATTTCACTAATGTGTGAGACAAGTGTAGGATTCCTCATAAGGAGGAATATCTATTTTCCTTATTAAAAGAATTACAAATATGACATGTCCTCCCACTTGGATTAGAGGACAAAATACATTAGGATACATTGGTTTATCCTATTAAATACAAATATACCAAGG
The DNA here is from genome assembly GCA_027943335.1 of Chamaecyparis obtusa. Lineage (NCBI taxonomy): Eukaryota > Viridiplantae > Streptophyta > Pinopsida > Cupressales > Cupressaceae > Chamaecyparis > Chamaecyparis obtusa. Next base: position 667,413 of record BSBK01000808.1, on the reverse strand, counting down.
AAAGATTAAATTCTAACAAACCTTCAAACTAATTTGAAGAAAACTAATAAAATTTAACTATTTTAAATATGATTTCAATATTAGGTTAATTTAATACACTACTTACATTATTTTTAATAAAAGATTATGAATTTGAAACTAAAGAGTAATCCATTATATAATAAGTTTAAAAAGATTATTTATTCTTGAGATTGAATCATTTTGACTTTCTCATAATTGATGAATACAACATTATTGAGCTTTTTCAATTGCACCAAACAAATGGATAAAAAAATAATCATATTATTTGTGACTATCAACTATAATACATGGTATTGAATAACGTATTAAGCTTGTTTGTATGATTAATTTAGATTTTTGTAAATTAGGAATCCCTATCTTCATAAATAAGTATGGTTGAATAGGAATGTGTGAGGATACAATTTATTAGATTATATTCATGAAAGAGATTATTGAAGACCAATGTAATATAATGTAATTATATTATTTTCTTTATATTTGAATAAATATTTCAAATATTTGATTTATATTTAAAACATTTATAATATTGATATAATCTCCAACCTTATTTTAAGTTGAGTGAACACATTTAAGTATTACATGATGTGGCTAGATGTGAATTGAGGAACATTTAGTGAACACATTTATAATATTCTTATATTCTTCAACCTTCTTTTAAGTTGGTATCTAGATGTGAATTTAGGAACATTAGGTGTGGCTCTCGCATTTGTCTTATGTGATTCTTCTTCACTTGTCTCAAGGTCATTGAATAATACATCAATGTTGTCAAACATTTCTTCAAAAACTGTTTCTCTATTGGTAGGTCTAGGTTCTTCTTGAATCATAGTTGAATAATCATGATATCTCTCTTGAATCATAAACTTTTCATCAATCTTTACATGTGCACTTTCAATGATCTTCTTTAATCTTAAGTTAAAACATCTATAAGCTTTGCTTTTAGTAGAGTAACCAATAAAAATACCTTCATCACTTCTTGCATCAAACTTCCCAATCACTTCATCTCTCTTGATGTAGCACTTGCTTCCAAAGATTTTGAAGTATTTTACTGTAGGTACATTCCCAAACCATAGCTCATAAGGTGTCTTGTTTGTGCCTAGCCTTAATTGAATTCTATTGATAGTATAGACTGCATTATTGACTGCATCTCTCTAATAGGTGTGTGCAACTTTTCTTTCAATCATGATAGTGCACTCTATGTCAAGTATGATCCTATTTCTTATTTCTACAATTCTATTCTACTGAGGGGTTCTAGGTGCACTTAGTTGCCTATGTATCCCATGTTCTTCAAAATACTCATAAAATCCGTCAGAGGTGAATTCTCCTCCTCTATATGATCTCAGACATTTTATCTTTAATCCAGACTCATTTTCAACTTTAGCTTTTAATATTTTGAACTTTTCAAATGCTTCATATTTATCTCTTAAGAATGCAACCCACATCATTCTAGAATAATCATCAACAAACAAAATAAAATACCTTTCATGATAGTATGATCTTGTTTGAGTTGGTCCACAAAGGTCTGTATGCACTAGATCCAATTTGTTCTCTATCAAATTGTGCTTTCTTCTGAATGAATTCCTCACATGTTTTCCCATCACACATTCCCTACATATTGTATCAACTGGTTTTGCAATACTAGGGAGGTCTCTTACTACCTTTACTTTGCTTATCTTTACTATATTGTCAAAATTGATGTGACATAGTCTTTTGTGCCATAACCAATTGTCATCTACTTTTGCAACAAAATAACTTCCTTCAGAATTAAGCTGAAAAAAATTATCTTTTGTCTTTGAACCTGATGCAATCATTACTCCTTCTTTGTTATTAATGATGCACTTATTGTTTTTAAATTCCAACTAATATCCTTTGTCAAGCAACTATCCAACACTTAGTAAGTTGTGTTTCAAACTATCAACATATAGAACATCATCAGTGTTATTCTCTCCATCCAAAGTGATAGCTCCCCTACCAATGATAGGTTTAGGAGTGTTGTCTCCAAATCTAACCATGTCACCTGTATCTTTGTCTCCTATCATGTGATGTGAACATCCGTTGTCAATGATCTAGTTTGTCCTAGTGTTTTCTTGTGAAATCAATACTAGCTCTTGTGCTTTCTTTTCATCTTCAATATCCATTTCATCAAACATTTTTTTCATGTCTTTAATTGCAATAAATCCAATTTCATCTTCTCCTGAATCTTCATCTAATACTCCATCTTTAGTATAGTAACATTCTTTTGTATACTTAGGTTTGAAATTAGTTTTGAACTTCTTGACTCTTGTAGGACACTTAGATGCAAAATGACCAATCTTGTTACATGAAAAGTATTTGAATGGTAACTGATCTTCATATTTTCCTATTCCTTTTCTTTCTTTCTTAGCAAACATAGTAATGAATTCATCTAGTTCTTTATCCTCATCTTCATTATCAAAATTACCAGAAGTGCTCAAGGATTTCTTACCATGGACTAAGGCTTTGAATGTTGTTTCACTTTTAAGCTCTATCTTCAATCTTGATATCTAATCAAATGCTGAAATTTTGCTAATTAAGGTATCTCTTTTGAAATACTTTGAAAACTGCATAGGTCTCATCTAAGATGTTTATCTTGCTTTCATATTCTGTTGTAAGAGTAGTCATCAATTTATCCATTATGTCTTCTTCTAAAATTTCTCCACCATTGGTTTTTATTCCTGCAACTGCTTCATTAATTCTTTGATTGTAGGATCTAATGTTCTCTTTAGGTAGCATCTCCAAAGTATTATATCTTTTCTTCCATGTCTTTCTATGCGCATTATTGGCTTGGATATCTCATTCAAACATGTCTTCTGGATACTTCCATATTTTGTAGGCTTTATCTACTTTCTTGATCTCTGAAAACTCATTGTCAGATAAGGCGTTGATAAGGGATTCTTTGGCAATAGCATCTTGAGTGAACATTTTCTTTTTCTTAATAGTTTCATCATCTTTTGCAAGATCCTTTAGAGAGGAAATTTTAATATCTTGAGTAGTGTTGGTGTAATTAAATATTCCTAATTACACTTAACTTAATCTTACTTAGGATAATGCATTGAATAGTAGCTAGTGATTGAGACACCTAGGAGTTTGCACCTCATTAAGCACATGGTGTAGGAGAAATTCCACTTTTGGTGTGAGATCCACCTTTAGTGCTCTTATCACATTATCATCCTAATCCATTGCACATACTTCATTGCATAATGGAGAATGATCCACATTTGATGGGCATGTGATTACACTTAGCATAGGTGATATCTTATCAACTCCTTATCATTCTCTATTATCTCCTTTCCTATATAAGGAGGCCTATTATGTACATTTTAATCATCTCCATGATCAATAATATCATTCTTGCATCTTAATGAAATTGTCTTGCCAATCTCTTGTGGAAGTTATCTTGGTCTTGCATTCGATTCTAGGGGTGTTGTAGAGTCACCTAAAACTCTAACAAGTAGCTACTTCAAAAATCTCAAAACTAATGCACTGCAAATGTGTTGTCATTTTGTTCTTCCAGTCTAGATAATTCTCTCCATCAAAAGTTTAGGACTTTCTTTTCTAAAGAACTCCATTTGATCAAGCTCAAGCTGTTAAACTTTCTCTCCAAGGCACTTGGCTCTAATACAAATTGTTAGGAATAGTCCCAAGAGATAACTGACGGGGGGGGGGGGGGGGGGGTGAATCAGTTATCTTTCAATTATTTATCTAATTAAGTACAGAATAACATTAAGCACATACATAATAAGATAACACTTAACACAACACCATAATTTTGGTTACGGGGAAACCCAAATAGGTAAAAACCCTAGTGGGAATTAGCACCCACCATAAATTGCACTAGAGTACAATGATCCCTATTAGAAGTGTTGGAGATTTGCCAGCAAGCCAGTGTTGACTGTATGTTTATCATTGATGACAACTTATGGTAAGCAATGTGCGTGGATGCCTTATGCAGTGAGCCTTGAGCATATGTTGCATTGATATGTTATTAGCATGATATCATAGACGTAGAGGTTGATTATGAGTACAAACAGTTGTGTAGTAGTTTGTGTCAGCAGTGTTCCTAATAGAGTGATAGACAAAGTTCGGTATGAAATTTGCAGTATAGTTATTATGGAGCCTTGGGCATTTATATTTATGTTGTAGACATATGTGTAAAGCTATGTTCATGGACGCAGAGGCAGATGTGCATTAGAAGTTGAGTTATGATGTTCCTAGTTGCCAGTTACAATTTCCTGAGTTTATCTGATGGAGCCAACATTTTTTACAATTAGATATGTAGTTACGCCTATCATTTTGGTATGTGTGGTTAGTATAGTGTTTGAATCTATGAGTTAAGAGTGTTTGGTTAAGAGCGCATAGAGTAATTCAGATTGTAAGTAAAGTTTCAGCTGTTTTGGTAGAGCCGACAGTGTAAAGAAATGTGTCTACTCATAATGGGTTGTGTGGTCCTATTTTGTGTTGTGTATAGCCATTGGAGATGTTATTGGAGAGTTGTATTATTTCTCTAATATGATTTCAAGAAGGTTCTAATAGACCAACTTGGTTTTATCATTTGGAGAAAGATACTTATAGTCAGTCAGTTGTGATTGATAAGCATGATTGATAAGATTAGCATAGTAGATTTGAATATGCGAATGTGCTAAGTCAGCCATCAGTAGAAGATCTATGTGAAGAAGAAGAGAGTGTATTCTATTCATTGGAACTGATCAAGACAGCAAGTCTACTTTTCAATTCACCAAAAGTCAGATATAGTGTATATATGTTATCCAAAAGGTTGCAACCTTCACCTTGAGCAGTGATCTCTCAGACAATGTGTCCTCACCCCTAACGAGGTTAATTATAAAAGACTCCTAATAGATTCCAACCTCTGACCAAGTCACTGTACTTAAAGCATTGTAAAGATCAACTCCTAACAGGGTTGTAAGATCTTCTAACAAGGATCATTATACTCTAGTGCAGTTTATAGTGGATGCTAATTCCCACCGGGGTTTTTACCTATTTGGGTTTCCCCGTAACCAAAATCTTGGTGTTGTGCTAAGTGTTCTTTCATTGTGTTTATGCTTAATGTTAATCCATACTTAATTGGATAAAGAATTGAATCTTGTAGATAACTGATTCACCCCCCCACTCTCATTTATCTCTTGGTACTATTCCTAACAATTGGTATTAGAGTCAAGTGCCTCAGAGAGAAAGTTTAATAGCTTGAGGTTGATCAGATGGTGTTCTTTAGAAAAGAAAGTCCTAAGTTTGATGGAGAGAACTATCTTTACTAGAAGAACAAAATGATAACACATTTGCAGTGCCTTGCTTATGAGATTTTTGAAGTAGCTACTAGTGAAGTTCGGATTCCCTCTTTATCAAACCTTGCAAAAGAAGATGAAACCATTAAGAAAAAGGAATTGTTTACTTAGAATGCAATTTCTAAAGAAACCCTTATTAGTGCCTTGTCTGACAGTGAGCTTTCAGAGATCAAGAAAGTAGCTAAAGCCTACAAGATATGGAAGTATCTAGAAGACATGTTTGAAGGAGACATCCAAGTAAAGAATGTGCGCAGAAAGACATGGAAGAAAAGATACAATTCATTGGAGATGCTACCTAAAGAGAACATCAGAGCTTACAATCAAAGGATTAATGAAACAGTTGTAGGAATCAGAAACAATGGTGGAGAAATCTCGGAAGAAGACATAATGGACAAGTTGATGACTACCTTGATAGCAGAATATGAAAGCAAGATCAACATCCTTGATGAGACAATGAAATTTTCAAAGAATTCAGAAGAGACACCTTAATCAATAATATTTCAGCATTTGAGATCTATCAAGATTGAAGATGGAGCCTAAAAGTGAGACAACCTTCAAAGCCTCAGTCCATGGTAAGAAATCCTTGAACACTCCTGGTAATTTTGATGATGAAGATAAAGATAAAGAAATAGATGATATCATTGCTATGATTGCTAAGAAAGAAAGAAAAGGGAAAGGAAAATATGAAGGTTAGTTACCATTTAAATTCTTTTCATGTAATAAGATTGGTCATTTTGCATCCTACAAGAGTTAAGAAGTTCAAAACTAACTAAAAACCTAAGTATACAAAAGAATATTACTATGTTGGATGATAGGGAGACTCCTGGAATCACCTTGAGTTGTCTTGAACTCTTTTAAGGTCACACTTAAGACCTCTTAGGGCTTCCTCAATCCACCCTCAAACACTTGGAAAGAATCAATCCTTTCCCACTATCAAGAGTCTTCCTATCTTCTTTGGTTTCTACTCTTTGTCTTCAAAGAGAACTCTACTAATCCATAGTTCACAAGCCCTAACCAATGGTTAGAATTGTAGGAGGCTAAGGGCTTATTTCAACTACAATTTTGACTCCTAAATTGAGTCTCTTCTTTCCAAGTCCATCCATTTCACCATTGCTCTCTAGATTCCTATGATTTAGGCCTTGTAGCCTTTTTGCCCCAATTAGGCCTCCTAAAATCAAGGATTCACCTTCACTACTAAATCTCCTTAAAGAACCCCCAAATGTTTGTTGTCAGTTCACACATATTTCCTAAGGCCTCCAAAATTTTATTGGTCTGGGGTCCCAACACTATCCGTACACCATGTTTCAGAATTAGGGCCTTCTACTAGGTTTTAGACCAGTCTTTGGTCTTTGTCTTCAAAACTTGGCAAGATGATTCCTTGGGAACTCCTCCTATTCATTGAGTACCTAAAAATCACCAAAAAACACATTCACATGGCCTTCTTGTCTCATGACACTACTCCTCCTGCAATATTCCTACTCAAACTCTTGGTCTTCCTAGTTGGGCTTTACTCATAGATCGCCTAGGGCAAGACCTTAAAAACCCAAGCATGCATTTTCAGATCCCAATCTTGTGGCATCTTCAAGCATACTAACCCTAGTCTCCATTCCCAAATGGTCATACAAAAACTACAATGGGAAATGGATCTAGGTCCCCATTTATACAACACTGTCAAAACTGGACAGTAAACTATACAAACAAAAGAAATTTAAGAAATGTAGTAAAACCTAAACTATTAAACTAACTAAGAGTTGAAAACACTCTAATACATGCTAAGTAATGGATTCCAACAATTACAGTGCTTAATATAATTCATACAAGATTAATACAACCACTGGTAAACACAAACTATCTCACTATTCTTAGAAAATCACTTGTGCTTAGTATCTCAGGTCCGTACAAATGACCACCAACCCTCCAAATTAGGGTTTTTTTTACATAAATAGGCTTATCTCACATGCTTAGGCCTTTTTGGTAATCCTTAGCCTTCTCAAAGCTGAAAACTTAAGCTTAGCACCTCTTGTCAGCAATTTTTGAAAAATTACAAATGTTGCTCAAGCAACATTTTACATCTTTTTACCACTTTTCACGTTTTAGGTGATTTAACCCCAACTAACCTATCTAACTTTAGTTAGATCTCCTAGGGCACCAAAAGACCCTAAAAACATCAAAGACAACATTCTAACACTTGATGACATCATCAAGTATAGTGCTTTCATTAAGCTAACTTGGAGTTCTTTAACCTAGTAATGAACACTAAAACTAAACTCTCTCACACCACTCTTGGTCCACATGACCTTATCTAATTATAATGCCCTTCCAAAGGGCCTTCTCACATCAAAATAGGACAACCAACTAGTCTCCTAAGGGTTCTCTTGCACCATGCTACCAAAGCCAAGAAATTAAGTCACCTCTGGTGACAGGAGTTTAGGATCAACTCCATGTTTCTTAAAGGCATTCTCTGCTACCCAAGTAGTGTCAACTTCTGATTTGCCCTACCATTGAATCAGATGTTCCTTGTAACTACATTTCCTAGTCTTTTTACTCTCTCTAGAGTCTAATATCTTCACTGCTACTGGCTTAGGTGTTGGGGAAATCTGAACATCCTTGATGATGCCTCCACTATCTCAGTGTAACTTTGCATTTGCTAGTGTAGGTCCCCTGTACTATATCAGATCATGCACGTTGAGCACAAGAGACATTTTAAAGTCTAATGGCAAGTCTATTTTATAAGAATTATGCCCATACTTTGCAAGGATCTTACAAGGACCTATCCTTCTCATCTGAAGTTTAGTGGGGATGCCCTTCTACAATCTAGATTTGTTAAGATGGACCATTACAAGATCTCCCATAGAAAACTGAAGGTCTTTCCTTCCTTCATCAACTTTGGCTTTCAAATTTTGTGTAGCCTCTTGGAGCTGCTTCTTCACTTGATCATGAACCTCCTTCATTGATTGAGTGAAGTATTATACATATGCACTCCTTCCTTCCTCATTTTCTAAGTGTCTTAGCTCGCACACACCTCTAGGATGTATCCCATAAACAATTTCAAAAGGGTTTTTCCCTATTGTTCTATTCACACTGTCATTGTAGGCATACTCTGCCTGTGGTAATAATTGATCCCACATCACTCCATACTCCTTTGTCAAGCATCGAAGGAGATTACCTAGCACTTTGTTAATAACCTCAGTCTGACCATTAGTTTGGGGATGGTACGCTAATCCAAATGATAGGTTAGTACCTAGCCTCTTCCACAGGGTCTTCCAAAAATGGCCCATAAATTTGACATCTTTGTCAAAGACTATGCTTAGTGGCAAGCCATGAATGCGTACCACCTCTTTAAAGAAAAAATGTGCAATATGGCTGGCATCATGAGTGGTTTTGCAAGCAATGAAGTGGCTCATCTTGCTTAACCTATCTACAACCACAAAAATACTATCTAAACCAGTCTTGGTTCTAGGCAATCCAACAATGAAATACATACTAATGCATTCCCAAGGCCTGCTAGGAATGGGCAAAGGTTGATACAAAATTGCATTAGATGAGGTACCTTTAGCTTTTTGGCAAACCAAGCATTGCTCTACATACCTTCTGATGTCCTTCTGCATCTTAGGCCAATAATAGAACCTTTGCACTAGTTCTAGTATTTTGATTAGGCCAAAGTGCACACTCAAGCTCCCATTGTGCTTCTCTTATATCACATTCTCCCTCATAGATCCCTTAGGAATACATAACTTTGTCCCCCTCTAAATAAGAGATCATTTTGAATAGTATAATCTGGAAATTGGCTATGGAAGTGATTCTTGAATTCCTTACATACCTTGTATGCTTCTGCAAAGTCCTCATCTCCTTCATAAAGCTCTTTAAAGCTCTCTATACCTATGCTTTGTAGTTGCACATCTTGGACTGTCAAAAGTCTCCTACTCAAGGCATCAGCCATCTTGTTCAATTGTCCTTTCTTATGCTTTATAGTGAATGTATAGGCCTGCAACTATTCCATCCATTTGAGATGTCTATTGCTCAACTTCTCCTGTGAATTAATAAAACTCAAAGCCTTTTTATCAGTATACACCACAAATTCTTTAGGCAGAAAATAGTGCTTCCATTTCCTCAAGGATTACACCAATGCATATAACTCTAGGTTATAAGAAGAATACCTCTTCTTAGCCTCATTTAACTTCGCACTATAGAATCGTACTAGTCTATTCTCTTCATTCAACACTACCCCAACTGCTATGCCACTTGCATCACACTCTAAGGTGAACAACTTATCAAAGTTTGGCAAAACCAATATAGGTTGTGTAGCCACTCTCTTCTTCAACAACTCAAAACCTTTTCCAACCTCTGGAGTCCACTTGAACTTAGTTTTTACTCCACCTTTAATAGTATCTAAGACTGGTGCACATATCTCACTAAAACCTTTAATGAACTTCCTATAAAATTGGGCAAGTCCATGAAAACTCCTTACCTCAGTGCTGCTTGTAGGTGTAGGACAATTGAGTATTGCTTCCGCCTTGCTAGGATCCATCTTCAAGGTTCCTTGGGACACCACAAAACCAAGATAGATCAACTCTTGCTTCATAAATTCACACTTTTCCAAGTTAATGGACAACTCCTCCTCATGGAGTCTCTTCATCACAATCTGCAAATGTTGGAGGTGTTCTTCTTGAGTCTTGCTAAAAATTAGGATGTCATCTAGGTACACTACTACAAATCTACCTATGTAGTCTTTCAACACCTCATTCATCAACCTCATGAAGGTTCTTGGAGCATTACTAAGCCCAAAGGGCATGACTAACCATTCATAGAGCCCTTCTATGGTCTTGAATGTAGTCTTCCATTCATCTCCTTCCTTAATCCTAATTTGATGGTACCCACTCTTCAAATCCAACTTGGTGTAGTACCTTGCTCCTCCCAAACAATACATAAGATCTTCAATCCTAGGAATGGAAAATTTGTACCTAATAGTGATCCTATTAATTTCTCTTGAGTCTATACAAAGTCTCCACTTACCTCCATTCTTTGATGCTAGGACTACTAGTACTACACATGGGCTAATGCTCTTCCTGATTAGTCCTTGGTCAAAAAGCTCTTGCACTTGTCTAGCTATCTCCTTGTTTTAATCAGGAATTATCTTTTATGCTGCTTTGTTTGGTAGAGATGCTCCTGGTATGAAGTCAATTTGATGACTTATGGCTCAAGGAGTTGGCAACATTGTAGGTGACCCATCACTAACTATGTCCTTAAACTCCTTCAACAACTCCTGCACTTCCTTTGGAAATGATGCTTGTTCCACCTTCTTCTCTTCACTAGGCTTAACCATGATAGCAAAGTGTGTCCCTTCTCCATCCTTTATGTCTTGGATGTATTTCTTACCCCCTTGTAACAAGATATTAGGTCATGCTGATGTAGACCCTTCATCATCCATGAGTGACTGAATCCTATAGGTGACCCCATCTTTCTTGAAAGAATAGGAGTTCCATGTGTGTGTTTTCCATAAATTATAGATAGGCCCGTGTACTCCTTAAAATTGGCCTGTGAAACAAGTCACTCAACAGCACCATTTACTGGCTTTAATTTGGGGTTTGCATTCAACGGTGGCTTGGTGGTGAGGCATACAAGTTCTTGAGGTCCATATTTGTTACTTTTAGTTGCCTTTTGATATTCATTTTTCCATTTTCTATTACTTTGACCCTTTTGAAATACCATTAATATTTTACTGTGCTTGTTGTAGTTGTATAGTACATGGATAACACTAAGAAAGGGAAAGACAAAGCATTATGATAACAAAGTAGATGTCTATTGACAACCAGACTTACATGCACCCATTCTTCATTAATTCCTTCAAAGAAGTTTCCCTCTGTGTACTTTTCTCCTTGATTCCAAAACCAATGGGTAGTGCAGTGAAAATCGCACTTTTTCCACCTGAAATAGTGTTACAATACATTAATCCTAATCAATACCCACAAAATAAAAGAATAAAATCAATTATACACAAAACAAACAAACCAAAGCAATTCATAAACTACATAAATTAATAATTTTAAACTACAAGGTCCTAAAATCTTAAAAAACAAGAGCGGCGAAGTTCCTACCATTACTGAAAAATGACTAGTTTTGTTGATTTGTTTTTAGAGTTGTGAAAGGCCCCCCCCAAAAAAAAAAACAATTGAAGTACCAGTTGGATGGAATGATCCATCATTTTATTTCAATATTAGCCAAGTCGTCATTTGAAAGTAACAGAAATAATATGCTTTAATGTAAATATAAAGTTTAAATCCTATTCAATATGCACGAAAATATAAACTTCAAATACACATCCATCAATTCCTCGTTATTGGAAAAACTTTAGCCAAATTTATGATAGTTCAAATCATTCCTATGATTCTCCAATAGATGAACTTGAAGGAAATTAAAAATGCTTCCACAAGTAAAAAATGAGATTCGTATATCTTTTGTCAATCATTAAAATACCATCCAGCTTGAGACAACATAGCAAATATCATTCTTACTATACATTGTCTCTAAATAGTTTTGGAGATATAATTGAAACTTAAAGCTATCCAAACGTAATTAGATTAGTAAATTTCATTATCTTTCAGGGCCACCATTGGTTGAGGTCAGCATAGATGGTAGATTGGTAGATGTTATGTGTAATAGTATGTGCACTGTTTCATTTATTTTAGGGCTTCTAATTGTCAGATCTATTTATGGATATAATTTAGGACATTGTTAAGCTCTCTACAAAATGTACTATTGATCAAATTTCAAAAAATGGAAAACACAATAAATTTTAGCAAATTTTCATCATCTGTATATTTTATGGTCGAAAACTACAAAAATATTATAAAACAATCATTATATTTTCACCAATCTAAAAAAAAATTGACATTTTTTTTTGTAGAGAGCTTAACCATTGTCTATAACTTACGCTCTACTCAAACAACAATCACAAGAATCTATAAACAATCACAAGAATCTATAAGATAGACCCTAAGTGTCATTTTAAAAATTAAGGAAATGATTGTGATTCCAGAAAATTAATAAAATGTAAACCAAGATCAGGCCAGCTAGCTAAGTGGCGGAGATAGATTTAAATCACAATGATGGTCCAGGCTATAAGTAAAATATTAAATTACCATTATTTAATTTACATTTTCTATAATCTCAAGACCTAGAACTATCATGATCTTCACATATATATATCATAATGCGTAAATCAAATAATCATGAAAACATTATTACCTGGATCCATTAGTGCAGAAATCTGGAAATGATGAGTGTAGTAAACTTTAATCACTGCCAGATACATGGATGAGATGAAAAATAGAATTACTTCTAGAAGCTTGAATGAGATGAAAATTGGTTTCTCTCTCTTACCCCTTTACAGATAAATTCTTTTTAGACTTAATGTGATGGTATTCTGAAAGATCATTTATGGGTGGAGAGAGGACCAGTTTTCCCAAAATGGTTATACTCCACTTGTCCATCAAAGCAAGGGTCTTGAAAACTAGTCTTATAATTGATCAATAAAATATACGAAAGATATGAGATACCTTTTATAGAACTATAACTGCCTATCACGTGTGCCTCTTCATGTGGGCCATTAAAATTAATTAAAAACAAAATTAATCTTACATTCTCCCACTTGGCACATATGATAACTTAACGTTAGAGTTTGATAAGGTAATCATTAGGCGCGCTATAAATCATATCCATCTTAACTTTTAGTTGATCATCATAATACTATAATTAAACAACCCACTAATGTGAGTCATGGTGGTTCCATGTTAATAAAGCAACATAGTCCCTTCCATGTACCACAATGCTAGTACCTATTTAATTTAGTCTATAAATAAGAAGTGTATTCATAAGGTCCAACAACAATGTCCCTTATAGTCAGAGAAGAGACTATTCCTGTCATCATACACTCATTCTGATACATGTACATACACATTTAAAACAAGAATTATCAGTCAGAAACACCTTTATAAAGATCTCAAAGTGGCAATAACATAATGCAATCCCATTACATAAAATTAACAACTATTATGTGCTATGTTCAATACCCATTCTGTTGGCATGTTCCTTAAATGCTTTTGGTGGTAATCCTTTTGTCAATGGATCTGCAACCATAAGAAGTGTGCTTATATGTTCAATTGACACTCGTTGTTTCTGAACTTCATCCTTAATAGCAAAGTATTTCAATTCCATGTGTTTAGCACCATTAGAATACCTATCATTCTTAGAGAAAAATAAAACTATAGAGTTATCACGATAAATTCTCTACAGCTTGGCAATAGAGTCAACAACCCCAAGTCCTAAGATAAAATTCCACAACCACAATCCATGAATCGTGGCTTCAAAGAATGCCACAAATTCAGTTTCCATAGTGGATGAAGCAGTGATAGTTTTCTTCGCACTTTTCCATGATATTGCTCCTCCAACTAATAGGAACAAATAACCAAAAGTGGACTTTTTTCTATCAACACATCCAGCAAAATCTGAGTCTGAGTAGCCAATCATCTCTAGATTATCAGTCCTCCTAAATGTGAGCATATAATCCTTTTTTCCTTGCAAGTACCTCATCACTTTCTTTGTAGCCTTACAGTGATCCAATCCTGGGTTAATTTGATATCTTCCCAACATACCAACTGTAAAATTGATGTCTAGCCTGGTGCAAGTTTGTGCATACATTAGACTTCCTACAGTAGAAGCATAAGGAATCCCTTCCATCTATTTTTGTTCCCATTCATTCTGTGGACATTTTATAAGGTTGAATTTATCCCCTTTCTGAATAGGAGCAATACCAACTAAACATTTCTCCATTCTGAATCTCTCTAGAACTCTTTCGATATAGGCCTTCTAAGACAATCCTAACAATCCATGTGATCAATCCTGGAATATTTCAATTCCTATCACATAAGATGCCTCACCCATATCTTTCATTTCAAAATTCATAGAGAGAAACTTCTTGGTTTCGTGCAATAAACCAAAATCACTGGTGGCAAGCAGTATATCATCAACATACAAAATCAGAAATATAAACTTACTCCCACTAACCTTCAGATATATATACACTAGTCAATAGTGTTTTCCTAAAATCGAAAGGAAGTAATGGTATTATGGAACTTAAGATACCATTTCCGAGAAGCTTGTTTAAGTCCATATATTGATTTCTTAAGTTTGCAAGCCAAGTGTTCTTTTCCCTTAATGGAAAAACCTTCAGGTTGATCCATATAGACTTCTTCCTCTAAACTCCCATTCAAAAAAGCAGTTTTCACATCCATTTGGTGCAACTCCAAATCATAATGAGCCACCAATGCCATGATGATTCTAAGTGAGTCTTTCTTGGATATATGAGAGAAAGTCTCTTTATAATATATGCCTCCTTTCTGAGTGAAACCTTTGGCCACAAGTCTGGCTTTATGTCATTCAATATTGCCCTTAGAGTCATGTTTGGTCTTAAAGACCCATTTGCAACCAACTTTCTTATATCCTTTAGGCAATTCAACAAGATCCCAAATTTCATTCTAGTCCATTGAATTCAATTCATCATTCATGGCAGCAATCCATTTAGTAGAATCACTACTATCTATGGCTTGTGAAAATGAAACCAGATCCTTACATGTCCCAGATTCTTGTAGATAGACCACATAGTCATTAGAAATAGCAAACCTCCTTTCCCTTTGAGATATTCTTAATGCTACCTCTGGTGGTTCTTCTACCATTGGTGGTTTGTGGATGGCAATCTCATTATAAAGTGGTGGTTCAATAATCTGTTGTTCAATGTTGTCAGGTTGTTCAACAACAGCAAGAACAACAATTTCCTTTGAAGCCATAGGTACCGGGGCTTGTACCCTAACTTCTTGGATAACCACACTTTTTGATTTATCACTCCCACTAACTTCACCACTTTCAATGAATCTGGCATTATCGGTCTCTACAATTCTCATACTGTGATCAGGACAGTAAAACCTATACCCTTTGGATTTTTTAGGATAACCAATAAAGTAACCACTAACCGTTCTAAAATCCAATTTCTTTTCATGCAGATTATACACTCTAACCTCTGTTGGACAACCCCAAACATGTAGGTGTCTTAAACTCAGTTTCCTTCCTATCCACAGTTCAAAAGGGGTCTTTGGAACTGACTTACTAGGAACCCGATTTAATAAGTACACAACAGTCTTAAGAGCATGCATCCACAATGACATGGTTAATTTAGAATTACTTAACATACTCCTAACCATATCCATTAAAGCATGATTATGCATTTTAGCTACACCATTTTTCTATGGCATTCCAGGCATAGTATACTGTGCACATATGCCATGCTTTTCAAGGAGTTTAGCAAATGGGCCAGGGCACTGCCCTAATTCATCATACTTTCCATAATATTCACCACCTCTATCAAATCTAATGATTTTCACCTTTCTATCTAATTGCCTTTCAACCTCAGTAATGTACACCTCAAGGGCATCCACCGATTGAGATTTTTCATGCAGCAAATAGACATAACTATAACATGAGAAATCATCTATAAAGGTGATAAAATACTTTTCTCCACCAAAAGATGGATTATCAAAAGGCCCACAAATGTCTGTATGAATAATCTCAAGAAGCTTTGTAATTCTTGTGGCACCCTTCTTAGTGTGTTTGGTCTGTTTTCCTTTAATACAATCCACACATACCCCAAAATCAGAAAAATCTAGGTTCAAGAGAATCCCATCTTTTACTAATCTTAGTAACCGTTCTCTGGAAATATGTCCCAACCTTTTATGCCACAAGTATGAGGAATTTTCATTCATGAGACTGCGTCTAGTACCAATATTATGATGCAGGATAAGAATAGTTTTAGCAAATTGATTATCAAGTTTTAATTTGTACAAACCATCACAAAGAATACCTGAACCAACAAAAGAGGTACTCTTAAACAAACTGAAATTTTTATTCCCAAATTTAAAAGAGTAACCATCAACATCAAGTTTAGATAGGGAAATTAAATTCCTGGAAATAGAAGGAACATAAAGAGTCTGAAACAGATCGAAATGATAACCAGAATCTAGAAATAAACATTAAGTCCCAATAGCTTCAACTGGAGCTTTAACCCAATTTCCCATGAACAAAAAATTTTCATTTGGATTTATGGTCTAGGTTGTAAGGAATCCCTGCATCATAGTTGAAACATGAGTAGTAGCCCCAAAGTCAATCCACCAAGTATTAGAAGGAACTTCAGTTAGGTTTGATTCAAAACAAACAAAAATGAAATTCATACCTTTCTTTTCGAACCATTCCTTACATTTTTTACAGTGTTTCTGATAGTGTCCCGAATTTTTACAAAAGTGACACTTATCACTGTTCTTTTCCTTCTTATAAGCCTTAGAACCACGATTAGGCTCATATGCCATAGGTGGTACTTTCTTCATGCCCTTTCTAGGCTTTTTCCCCTTCCTTTCAACTCCTTGAGTTGTGAGATGAATTGAATGTTGTCCATGTTGCTTAAGTCTTGCCTCTTCTTGACTGAGCATACTAGCCAACTCATTCACATTCCACTTATCCTTAATAGTGTTATAGTGAATCTGAAATGGCCCATACTGAGGAGGCAAGGAGTTCAAAATAATTTGCATGAGAAAGAACTCATCCACCTTCATCTCAAGAGTCTTTAATTGAGCAGCCAAATTTATCATTTCAAGGACATGCTCATGCATTCCACGCGTACCATCAAACTTCATGGTGGTAAGCGTAGCCATCAACATTCCACATAAACTTAAGGCTCAATTTGTTTGATCTTTCCCATGCTTGGAATATAATTTTTTCTTTCGTGCTACTTTTATCAGTAATAGCAGTCAGTTTCTCAGTTTCAAGAGTTGTATCAAGATCCAGAACACCAAGGTGAAACTGAATCCATTCTTTTCAATCAAAGAAATTCATTCCATTCAAGATCGGAACAGAAGAGGCATGTGAATGTAGTGAAACAGGAACTGACACTGCAACCATAAATTCATGTTCACAACATTAATATTAAGAGTTATAAGTAAATAATCAATATAAAAACACAGGGTTCAATAATAAATAGTATTACCATGATCTACCCAACAATTAGGGTGATTCCCTTTCACCTAATAGGACAAACTGATAAAATATTCACAACTAAGTAAGTCTATTACCTTTGGGTATCCGTACTAACCTTTAATCATGAATATCCACCAATCATCCTATTCCAATTAATTAATCTCTAAAAATAGTGCACCTTTGGGCCAACCTAAGATTGTAATGATTAAATAATTGTGATTTGCAAAGTCATTATTTTTTTGTAACACTGGGAAATAAGTATTAAACTTCAATAATTTGACTCGATATCTACATATCATTCTGGTTAGACCACTTTGGTGGCTACCAAGCCGTATCATAATATAGACCTCAAATCAATATAATGACCTAGCATATACATTAAATCAACAAATAAATTTAATCAATACATTAATCAGTATAACAAATTTATTATGCCACAACCATGTATTATACCAGATCATGGTTTTGTGTTTATAGCACACAAAATAAATTTGATCCAATAAAATGGATAAAACATTATTAAACATAATAATGTGGAAATCAAATAATCATGAAAACATTATTACCTAGATTCATTAGTGCAGAAATCTGGAAATGATGAGTGCAGTAAACTTTAATCACTGCCAGATATTTGGATAAAATGAAAAATAGAATTACTTCCAAAAGCTTGAATGAGATGAAAATCTATTTCTCTCTCTTACCCTTTTACGGATAAATTCTTTTCAGACTTAATGTGATGGTATTCTGAAAGATCATTTATGGGTGGAGAGAGGATCGATTTTCCCAAAACGGTTATACTCCACTTGTCCATCAAAGCAAGAGTCTTGAAAACTACTCTTCTAATTGATCAATAAAATATACGAAAGATATGAGATACCTTTTATAAAACCGTAACTGCCTATCACATGTGCCTCTTCATGTGGGCCACTAAAATTAATTAAAAACAAAATTAATCTTACACAGGCACCCAAGAATATTTGAAATCATAATTGAGCCCCCGTCCATGAAAATATACATGCCAAAGGAGGACATTTAGTTGACCTGTTAACAAGATGGAGAAAAAGTTTGACAAAATTGAAACTATTTAAGAAAGAAATACAGAAAAGAAGCTGCCAAGATAGTTGGCTAAATAGATGTATAGGAAAGGCTCGATCATGTATATAGCACAACTGACATAAAAAAAGAAAACAGATTTGCAATTTATCAGTTCAGAACTTAATTTTAATGCAACTAGTTAAGATTGGCTAATGGCCTTTTACATTTTCTTCTTAAAGATTAAATAAAATAGATTTATACCAGTTTAGAATTAAATCTTAATCCAACTAGTAATTTTTCAACAGTGTAGTATAAATTAAAAACAACTAAATTAAAAACAACACATCTCTGATAATGGATGAAATGTTTTATTTCTTTTTTCAAAGTGTAACGGATAACAGAAAAGCCTCAAATTTATACTGCAATTTATATTGGAGGCTATGTGTCATTCCACATAGTCTTCCAATGTCAATGTCTATGCAGGAGCCAAAATACACCTAATTAGACAAATTGTTTGCATTTATTAATTAGATTAATAATATCAGTACAATTTTTTTGAATTTTAATTTATTTAACAAATACAAATAAATACATTTTAGCCCCTGTATAGCGAAGCACTCTTCCAACTGCTTATGTGCAGCATCCAACAAAGACATGAATTCCAAGAACCTCTATTTTGTCTCTAGCATTGGAAATTGGAACACGTGACGTATTCAATAACCTCCAAAAAAGCCTAAAGAAAACTGCCAAAATTAATGTTCTTCCCGTATCTCCTCCATCACAGGCCAACGCGCATTAAAAAATAAATGAATACAAAAAATGCTCCAAAGAACAATATTAGATAGTGAAACCATTTTACAGTGTACATAGTGTGTGAGAAAGACTTTCTTACAAGTTAACCAATGCCTCATAGGAAGAAGATAACCCTTTCTCTGGGAGCAGTGATACTTGTCTTTTCATTCAATTTTTGATATATTAGTATATTTATATTTAAGCATATATGTGTAGAATATGTTGAAAAGATTTTACTATCATAAGTTTTACTTGGTGTTAAAGCAATTGTCTGTTGCTTTTTTAGAGTAGAACACTAACACTTTAGTTCAATTGGTGTCTTCTTGTGCTTCTACATTTCATCAAGACGATGACATTACAAAATCTATAATTCTGAAGTATAAAAAGATGCTTATTGAACTACAATGTCAGTGCCTCAAACATCCTCATAATCGTGTTATAAAGAAAATCAAATGTGCTTCTACTCGAAGAAAGAAACATTGGGTTCTTGAATTGACGGCAAAGGTTATGAAGGAGCATATACCTTTTCAGACTAGATTTTAAAAATCAACAGCGCTGATAAGAGGATCCTAGAGTTTTCCCATTCTCAGTCATAGGTATCTTGTCAAAGATCATATTTTCTATGGTCCTCATCATTACGTGGTTGGAATGAGTGTTATACCAAATATTAACACTATTGTTGCTTATTGGAAATGCACGAGATTCACTGTTATATTCTTCTTTATATTTTAGCATTAAAATCTACCTAGCAAATTCATTACAAAATTAAAGTAAGGCAATTTATTATACCATTCTCTATTGTTTCATTCTTTTTATTTATTAAATCATGATTAGAGGTTTGGTATGCATCAAAATCGCCTCCCCTACAATAGCTTAGGATTTGTCTAAAAAATTCATTGGCTTATAATTGTGAGTTAGAAGATTAGTTATAATGCTTCGATATATTTTATGTATTAATATATAATTCTGAGTTAAAAGATTTAGCTATAATTATAATAATACATTATATATTAGTATATTTATATTAGAACAAATATGTGTAGAAGATGTTAACAAGGCTTTACTACCATATATTTTATCTAGTGTCAAAGCAATTTTTCCTGATTCTTTCGAGTAGGAAATTGACACTTTGGCTCAATTCACTCCTTGTGCTTCTACATTTTATCAAGATGATGAAATTACAAAATCTATATTTACGAAGCATAAGAAGATGCTAATGAGCCACAACATCAGCCGCTCAAACATCCTCCTAGTCGTGTTATAAAGCAAAGAAAACATGCTTCTACTTGAAGAAAGAAATATTGCATTCTTGAATTGGAGGAAATGATTTTGGAGGAGTGTATACCTTTTGCAGCTAGATTTCAAAAATCGACAGTACTGACAAGAGGAATCTAGTTTTTTTCCATTCGTGCGTTCATAGGTATCTTTTCAAAGCTCATTTTTAATGTGGTCCTCATCGTTACATGTTTGGAATGTGTGTGATACCAAACATCATTAACACTATTGCTACTCATCGGAAATGCTTGACATTCTTCTTTATATTTTGGCGTTAAAATCTATCTGGCAAATTCATTGCAAAATTAAAGCATGGCAATTTAATATACCCTTCTCTACCATTTCATTCTTTTTACTTTTTTAAATCATGACTAGAGGTTTAGTACACATCAAAATTGCCTCCCTTATAGCAACTTACAATATGTCTAAAAAAGTTATTGGCTTATAATTGCGAGTTAGAAGATTAGTTATAATTCTTCACTTTATATATAATTATGAGTTAAAACATTTAGTTATAGTTATAATAATATATTATAATAGTATATTTATATTTAAACAAATATGTGTAGAAGATTTTGAAAAGGCTTTACTACTGTGAGTTTTACCTAGTGTCAAAGCAGTTGTTTCTTGCTTCTTTCGAGCAAGACACTGACACTTTGGCTCAATTGGCACCTTCTTGTGCTTCTACATTTCATCAAGATGATGCCATTACAAAATCTATATTTCTAAAGCATAAAAAGACGCCTATTAATCCATTGTGTCAGCACCTCAAATATCCTCCTATTCATATTATAAAACAAAGCAAACTTTCTTCTACTCAAAGAAAGAAACACCTCCTTGCATTGACGACAAGGATTTTAGATGAGAAAATACCTTTTGAGGATATATTTTTAAAATCAATGGCACTAACAAGAGGAACCTAGTGTTTTTCCATTCTTGATAATAGATTTATTGTCAAAGATCATTTTTTGCTATGGTCCTCATCATTATGTTGTTGGAATGCATGTTAAACCAAACATAACCTTTTTGTTGCTCACCGGAAATGCATGACATTCACTGTTATATTCTTCTTTATATTTTAGCATCAAAATATATCTAGAAAATTCATTACAAACTTAAAGCATGGCAATTTAATATACCCTTCTCTATCATTTCATTCTTTTTTTTTATTAAATCATGACTAGAGGTTTAGTACACATCAAAATTGCCTCCCCTACAACAACTTACAATATGTCTCAAAAAGTCATCAACATCTAAGTTAGAAAATTAGTTATAATTCTTAAATATGTATAATCTTTTAATGTATATAATTGTGAGTTAAGTGGTTTAGTAATAATTGTAATAATGATATTATTTATTAGTATATTTATATTTAAACAAATATGTGTAGAACATGTTGATCTGTAGCTTGTTGCAATCATTTTTCTATAAAAGGAATCCCAAGATCATTTAGAAGGGTTGGAACTTGGATAGTTTTTTCTTACAAGTTTTGAGTCAAGGATATAGAAGACTCTATTATGTTGTAATATTATAGAAAATAGCA
Organism: Chamaecyparis obtusa; assembly: GCA_027943335.1. Classification (NCBI taxonomy): domain Eukaryota; kingdom Viridiplantae; phylum Streptophyta; class Pinopsida; order Cupressales; family Cupressaceae; genus Chamaecyparis; species Chamaecyparis obtusa. Next base: position 645,357 of record BSBK01000808.1, on the reverse strand, counting down.
AGTTTCTTGGTTTTTGGCTATTATTGAAGTGGTATATATTTTTTGAATCATAGTGTATACATGAAACATGATTTAGTATATATGAATACAAAAAATTCAGGGTTTACATCTATCATTTGTGTCTATTTATTTGAGTCATGAATTTTCTAATTCATTGCATGAAGTTCATCTATGTATGTGTTTCTATTCCTCTTCTTTGATCTAGGATCAAATTAAACAGCTTTGGATAGACCATAGATTTATTTTGGTTTACATAAGGATTTCTATAAGTAGTGTGAATCTAGAGATAAAATGATCAATATTGTCTTAAGGTGGTAATATTTGAGGGATCTTGAGTCATTGACATTAGTTGGTTTCTGTATTCTTACTTTGTAGTAAAATATTGCCCAATGGATAAGGCACTGGCCTGGAATGAGTTTATTTTACAATAATATGTGCTCAGTAGGGTTTGGCTATATTCATAATATTGATATAAATTTGTCAAGATCTTTAAGGTATTGTGACCTACAAGTTGTATCCCATTAATGGTAATGGAGAATCAATAAATGATTGGTTGTCATTTAGTATTTTCTTATCATTTATCTATTATTTAAAGGCAAAAATTATTGTAAAGTGTTGTATGTTGATTTGAATTAGGAGCACCCTCCTTGGTTTTGTAGAGCCAGAAGTGCAGAGGGCAGTCTTGTCCCTATAGTTGGTCCAATCATCCTAGATATTCATACTTGAAACTGACCATTCTTGACAATCTATCTGTGGATGTATTGGTTTCTTTCATAAGTATAAAGTCCATTTTGAAGAACTAACACATGGATCCTTGCGTTCAAGCCTCCATAGATTTTTCTTCTCTTTTTCTGTGATAGATGTTTGCATGCAAATGTGCTTTGGTTGTGGATTATTTTCTCATCAACTCCAATACTAAAACAAAACAAAAAAACTCAACATGCAACTCCTAATGAGAAAAATAACTCAACACACTAACCATGTTTTTATCAAATTATATTGCATGATTAATTATAATTTTAATAATAAAATATACACTTTTCAATTATCAACTCTTAACTCAACTTTAAGTTTAAATTCCTAATTCAATTTTATTAAACTTAATGTGCAACTTAAATTGCATTTTAGTTATTTATTAACAATTATTATTTTCTAACATATTAATCATTATGAAATTGATGATTAAATATCAATTCATTAATTATGCTATTAATTTCAACTTTAGATTTAATAATTAATTTAATCTTTTATCTCTATAATTAGACTTTTTAAATTAAGAATTTTTAATTAAATAATGTATTTAATTAATTCTCATTAATTAAATACCCTCATATTAATATTTCTATATTTAATTAGATTTAATTATTTATTCACATAATCAAACCCTTAAATCACTTAACCATAATAACATAAAATCACATTAAACTACTCAACAAGACAACATGAGAAATAGCTGACTAAACCAAAACACCAAATTCATACTGAGGGAAAGGGTTCACAAATTCACGTCATCTTGACGAATTTAGATAGGAAATGCAATCAAAAACTTGTCGCTTAATTTAGGACAATAAATGGCTTGGGTTGGGATTGGACTTGTATGTTATCTCCCCTCTCTTACCATTTCAGATATTGCAATGGGGCACGCTCATCCTAACAATTCAAGGAAGTTAATGCCTAGTACCTGAAATCGTACATAAAAGATAAGTATGTACATACAAGTATAAATATATAACAGGCAATGGCGGGGATCGGTCGATCGTGTGGATCTCACAAGCAAGTAAGTATGACTTTGTCCCTCAACCACATCAGGCACATCAAATAGAAATATAAAACATACACGTCAACCATACACATGCAAGTATGGGGTTAGTAAAACCATAATGTAAATAACATCCTAACATATAGATTACCATCATGAAATAGCCAGAGCATATACATCATCATAAACATTTAAATTTACATGAGAATAACCATATTCATCTAATTGTAAACACGTGATATAAAATATTATCAAAAGGCTTGAATAATAAATCAAATTAATAATCCAAATATCACTAAAATAATAAACGCACACATAAAAGTTTCCTAAAAGAGTTTGGAAAAATAACTGAAAAGAAAACTATGGGTGGGCACTACAGGTCCAATGATTGTATTTGTGTGTGATGGATTGACTTATCTATGATTTGTGTTAGGAGGTTTCATATATCTACAAGGTACAATCTAGGTAAGTGCACCAAGATGGTAAACAAAAAGGGGTATAAGTGGCCACTTTTTTTTCCTGAAATCAGGTAAACTTGAACTTCAAAAAGAAATTTGAGACTTGTGCATTCAACATTAGAAGATTTGTAAAGAACAGGAAATTTAGTCTAGTTTCTAAAATACTATTTTTTTTAAATGGATGAGATTAAGAGGGTCAAATATATTGTGCATGAAAGAATTACTCTTGACTTTTCCATTAAAACATAACATAGTGCCTGGTGTGCACCTCAAAAAAGATATATTTAGATTTATTATTTTGAAAAACCCTTTTGTAGAATGATAAGTAAGATTGAGAGCTAAAAGTTGTGTATTTTTCTATAATTTTCTATTGAGTATTTTTTTTAATGATTTCTTGAAGTGGGTGCATTTTGAAAATGATGTTTGTGTTCGTGTGTTGGACATAACTTGCATCAAAATAATAAAAATATAAATTTTTTGTTTGAAAGTGTATATAATCAAGTCTAGAATGATTAATATGTAATTTCTTTCAAATTTTGTCAAGTAGGTCAAAAGTTATTAATAAAATGGTAGACATATGTCTTTGAGAAGTATGGAGACACTGGTAAAGAGAATTAAACTTTAAACTGGGTATATGCACAAAGATGGAGGACCAAAAAGATGTTGTGCTTTTCTTTTTGGTCCCCCATCAGGCATAGTGCGTACACACTAAAGGGCATGCACCCTATAGGGTGCACACCCTATGGCTTGGGTTGCCCAAGCGTTAGGCTTGGGCAATCCAAAACAAAGCGTGTGTGCCCTATAGCATGCACATGCTTTGAAAAAAATCTATATATAAGCTTGTTGTGAGTTGGAAAGCTTATTTTGCTTTCCTCAAACCAGCGTTTGCAGCTAAGAAAGGCTTCCCCAGTGCGCACACGGTCTTGCCTAGGCTTGGAATCTATTTTTTTCATTGATTTGTCCATCAAATGGCTCCACGGTATCATTAAGTTCGATCCGGAAGAAGAGGTAAGTCTTTTTACAGCCCATGCCTCTTATTTGTTTTAAATTTTCAGTTTTGTAGCAATTTGTTTTGTTTAAATTTTTTTTGTTAAATTTGTGTGAAATGAAGATTTTAAAATCTAGTATTTTTAATTGCCAAGAAGAAATAATCTCCCTCCACCAAACCCTCCATCTCCTCATGAAGAAACAAATGAAGAAAATGAACCTCAATTACCTCCACCAATCAAGAAACCTCCTCTTGGAACACAACAAAATTTGATGAACCAAATTGAAAGAGGGCAAAAAGAATTAGAATCTTTAATTACTAGGTTAAAAGATTCTAGTGGTACAAATCCTGGAAGGGAAAGACTTGCAAAATCATTGGAAGCAATCTTGACCCACATAAGCTCGATTAGTGGGAAAATTAATTATGATGGGATAAAAAAGAAGAATAAAAATAATATTATACAAATAAATTATCTTATGCGGACATAAAAAAAGAAAAAAATCACAAAAGATGACATTTGCAAGCTATTTAAAAAATCAGGGGACACAAATACTCTTAGAACTACAACAAGGACGTTCACAATTCATTGGTGCTTAAATGAAGACATTAAAAACAATTTTTGGGAGATATGGTGGATGGTTTTTGATTCGCCTCCTTGTAACAATCATGAGGTTCCTATATATTTCTTGAGGAAACTCTATTGCGAGTTTGTACTCAAGGAGGTGCCAAATTATTTTGAAATTCTAGATTCTCAAGGTAGAGGAGGGGGGTCATCATTTGATCGAGCAGGGGCACATCGTGACCCTAACGCACCTAGGGTTCCTATTGGCAAGCCACGGGTGGATCATGTTACTATTCCTTCCATTGTGAAGGAACGTGTAGTGGCAGACACACTAGGCATGATTAGTGCTTTGACACAGACTCTCATTTAGTGTGCCACTCCTTTAGTTGAGGGTGACCATGGTCAATCCTTGAGGGGGCATATTTTTTGATCATGTGGATACTTGTGCACATTTGGTACTGGCAAGAGAGAGGAAGAGGATCCTAGAATGATCACTAATAGCTTTCTAAATATGACATTTGGCATTGACACACAGGTAAATATTTCCAAGTTCATTAAATTGCTTTGGTCATATTTCATTCATAAAAGAATAACTAATTAATTTAGTATCTATTGATTATGATGAAAATTCAGGGCAAGAGTGTCAGTGGCGGTGGCAGTGGAACTGGCAATGATCCTCATGTCCCCTTCTACACATCATTGTCAATTCCACAAGTATGTATCGAATAAAATATTTTAATTAATGTAGACACCTAAAAATCCTTTAGAAAATAAAGTATTTTTATTTTCTGAAAATCCCTGATGACATCATCATTTATTAATTAATTATTTATTTAATTAATTAATTTATTTTTATGTCATTAAATCCCTTTATCTTAATTAAAAATATTTAATTAAAGAATCCCTCCCAAAAATGTTTAAATCTTATTTAAACATTATCTCCTTATTTATTAATTATTTAATTAATAAATTGACCAAAAATCCCAAAATAAATAATTAATTTTATTTTTTGCCCAAAACTTGGCCAATTTCCTTAAAACCACTAACCTCTTCTAGAATCTTCTAATCCCTTCTTAATTTCAATTAAAAGGCTAATCTCATCTTTTCTAACCCTAATCCCAAGGCTAAATATTTAATTAAGATTAAATATTTAAATTTCATATTTATTTCAATAAATATTCCCAAAACTTAAGCTTTTGGAATGAATAAACTTTTATTCCATGAAACCAAGGAGAATTCTAGACTCTTCTAGAATCTTCTCAAATCCAACCTCTTCACCCATCCTAATCCTAAGATTATCCTAATCCTAATCCCAATTCCTCCCTTAACCTTGTCACATTCCCTAAACAAGGTTAGCCAACTCTTAAGCTTACCCCAAAGTCAACAAAGAGGGCTTCCCTTTTTGAAATGCATTGAAGGCATTTAAGGCCTCCTTATCCCTCTTACATGCACTTGTGGTGCATTTAAGAAGCCCCTCACCCCTTTCTTACACCCTTTGACCTTAGGCACATTTCCCAAATTGTGCACATTCCTCCCATCTTTCAATCCAATGCCCTTGTGACACTTGTCACAAGGAGGTGATCCCTAAACTAGCACAATCCATGTGCTCCCCTTTGAATGAATTTTGGCCTCTCTTAAGGATTTCAATCCTGGCCACTCATTCTTCCTTCCCAAATCCTATAAATACCCCTCCTTTCAAGAGCAAAAAAATTAGCTTACTTTCATTCTCATGCATTGTTATAATGCCATTTTCATGTTAGATCTTAGCAAATCATTCTAATTTAGTTTACTTTCAAGCATTTTAGCTCATCATAGCTTAGTAATAATGGATTAACATAGTTTTTCTTATTGTTTTGCATAGCATAGCATCATATCACATCTCTATTTGGTCTAAAATCAATCATAGATTACTCATCATGTAGCTTAATCTCCAGTAAAGCATTTTTGGATCCTTGAGGCCTTAGGGGCAAATCAGGTGTTCTATACGTATTTTTGTGCCATTTTGAGGTTTTCATGGATTTCAATCCATCTTAGAATGCATTATAGTATGCTCCAAGTGCTTAGAGAGCACACCCACATCCCTCTTATCAGAGTAAATCAAACAATGCTTGGGTGCACCTGTTTTTGGCTCAATCTGAGGTGGCTAGCTTAGAGTTTATTTGTTTTGTTTTGATTGTATGCTAGATTAAACTCTTAATGTTTGATTGATTTGAGCCTTTAAAAATAGATAACAGGTACCCTCAAAAGCCTTGCTCACAATTAACATATTTTATTATTATGTAATTATATGAATAATTGTATCATAACTTATTGTGCATGTGCATTAGACGTTCACTAGTGGACCATCGATGTTCACAACAGACAGTGAAGGGCATCGTGCCACTTTCTTTGAGGTATCTTTAGTTGCAAGTTAATTTGATTTACTTTATTATATTTAATTAATAAATGAATGAATAACTAAATTACTACACAAATTATGATCAAAATCCAGAGGCACCATGATCACATTCTTTCACCTGGCTTTGTGACGTCACCATTGAGTCCACAGGTATATATGTAATAATGCATTATAATTAACATGTCAATAGTGCGTTCTTATACGAATGGTTATCTTATAATTTTCCATGTACATGTTCACTAGTTGAATGTTGGAGCTTCGACTTCAACACCGCACACCGAAGGATGTAGTGGAACCTTCACGGAGGTATCATTTAATTGTTATTTTAATAGTTTGTATTGAATTTTATAATGATATTCATGTATGTATTTTAATTATTATTTTGATCATTTTTGTAGGGACTTATTACTCCAGATCACCAGCATGCACCTTCAATGGATGAACATAGTGACTATTTGCGAGTGGTACGCAAATATTCAATTTTATGTCATTGTATAATTCAATTTTGATCTATATTAGTTATTGATGCCTAAATATTTTTTTATCAACTTGAGCTACAGAAGAGTCTAGATAGGAGGACGAGTGAGTACACTCAGAAGACTACAACATCCACTGCATCTCCATCAACACGACGATCGAAGATAGGTTAGGATTTGTTTTCTTCCCCTGGTGGAAAGGACTAGATTAGGGATATGGATTGTATGCCTATATGGCATTAGTGGACATATTTTTTGTATATTGTATAAGTGATACATTGTACATCCATTTGGCTTTGAAGAAGCTAGTTTAACTGTATTGAATATAGTCAATGTATGACATTATTGGACATATATATTTGGCTTCATGCCCTACAAATATATATTTTTTATGTTTTAGGTATGCAATTCATGTGTTTGGTGTATTGATGTATACTAATTTATGTTTATGTGGATGTCTTATGCTTTATAAATTTTCCATGCCTTATAGTTATGCTTGTATGTTTATCGATGTATGTTTAACTTGCTGACTGTGCTACAAATGCCACTCACTGTCCTCAATAATAGTCAATTACCAGACTGTAATAATAAGAAAAGTAATGAAATGAATGTAGAAATGTATAAATATAATATAAGGCAATATTTCTATGTCACAACCTATCCAAGATCATGTGGAATCAAATATTTATAAATTCATTGGTGTGTTCCCTATTCCACGGGACAGTCACAATATAAAGACATGACCTCAAATAGGTGAGGCAGCATATGGCAAGGTTGTCATCTATTGACCCCAATACTAGGCCTATTTTGATCTGTGGGTACCCTAATGTTGGCAAGAGTTCTTTTATTAATAAGATTACTATAGCAAATGTGGATGTGCAACCTTATGCTTTTACAAACTAACTTCTAATTGTCCCCTAATTGACTAATTGTTAACGACAAACACTAGAATACATATTTGCACTCATCCTACTGCTCACCTCGGAGTCATCGGCGGTGTTCGAACGACTGTGTGTGCCAAAAAAGGTTGTCAGTAGCATTTATCCGACCATTCAAAGTTGTTGGAACAAATGGTTCGATGCTACGACTGACGGTTTGAAAGATATGCAATGTTGGTCATTTGAACTGAGGAACACTATGAGTTCTAACATCGAATGAGAATGTGTTTCCAAATATAGATTTACTTGAATCTCTAAAAAACTGAGATAGGCTAGTGTAGGCCTCAGCAGCACGGTCTCGTAGCACTTGACAGATCGATGCTACCTCACACGAGCTCTGAGATATGACCCCACAAAGATAGTTGATTTCATGATTAAGGGACCTTGAGGGACACTTTAGCCTGGAGTCATCGACGGGGTTTAAATGACTGTGTTTTCCAAATGAGGTTTCCCCTAGCATTTACCTAACCATTCAAAGCTATTGGAACAGACGATTCCATGCTACGACTGATGGTTGGAAAGATATGCAATGTTGACTGTTTGAACTGAGGAACACTGTGAATTCTGACATTGATCAAGAATGTGTTTTCAAATATAAATGAACTTCAATCTTTGAAAACTGAGATAGACTATCATAGACCTCAGTAACACAGTCTCGTAGCACCTGATGGATTGATGCTACCTCGCATGAGCTCTAAGATATGACCCCACAAAGATCATTGATTTCATGCTTAAGGGACCTTGAGGGACACTTCGGCTCGGAGTCATCGACGGGGTTCAAATGACTGTGTGTGCCGAATGAGGTTTCCCCTAGCATTTAACCAACCATTCAGAGTTGTTGGAACAGACGGTTCCATGTTACAACTGATGGTTGGAAAGATACACAATGTTGGCCGTTTGAACTGAGGAACACTATACGTTCTGACATCGACCGAGAATGTGTTTCTGATTTTAAATGAACTTGAATCTCTAAAAACTGAGACAGAATTTTGTAGGCCTCAGCAACACGGTCCCGTAGCACCTGACGGATCGATGTTACATCGCATGAGCTCAGAGATATGACCCAGCAAAGATCATTGATTTCATGCTTAAGTGACCTTGAGGGACACTTCGCCACAGAGTCATCGGCAGGGATCGAATGACTGTGTGTGGTGAACGAGGTTGCCACTAGCATTTACCTGACCATTTGGAGCTATTGGAATAGACGGTTCCATGCTACGACCGACGGTTGGAAAGATACACAACGTTGGTCATTTGAACTGAGGAACACTATGAGTTCTAACATCGACCGAGAATGTGTTGCCAAATATAAACAAACTTGAATCTCTAAAAACTAAGATAGGCTTTTATAGGCCTCCGTAACATGGTCCCATATCACCTAATGGATCGATGCTACCTCTCATGAGCTCCAAGATATGACCCCTCAAAGATCATTGATTTCATGTTTAAATGACCTTGAGGGACACTTTGGCCTGGAGTCCTCGGCGGGGATTAAATGACTATGTGTGGTGAATGAGGTTGCCACTAGCATTTACTTAGCCATTCAGAGCTGTTGGAATAGACAGTTCATTACTGTGACTGACGGTAGGAAGGATATGCAATGTTGGCCATTTGAATTGAGGAACACTATAAGTTCTGACATCAATCGAGAATGTGTTTCCAAATTTAAAGGAACTTGAATCTTTGAAAATAAAGACAGGCTTTTGTAGGCCCCAGTAACATGGTCCCGTAGCACCTGATGAATTGATGCTACCTCACATGAGCTCTGAGATATGACCCCACAAAGATTGTTGATTTCATGCTTAAGCAATCTTAAGGGACACTTCGGCCCAGAGTCATCGGCGAGGATCGAACGGTTGTTCATGGCAAATGAGGTTGCCACTAGCATTTACCCGGCCATTCAGAGCTGTTGGAATAGATGGTTCATTTCTACGACCGACGGTTAGAAGGATACACAACATTGGCCGTTTGAGCTAAGGAACACTGTGTATTCTAACATTAACCAAGAATGTGTTGCCGATTTTAAAAGAACTTGAATCTCTGAAAACTGAGACAGGCTTTTGTAGGCCCCAGCAACACGGTCCTATAGAAACTAATGGATTGATACTGCCTTGTACTAGCTCTAAGATATGACCCCGCAAAGATTGTTGATTTCATGCTTAAGCGACCTTGAGGGACACTTTGGCCCAGAGTTGTCGGCGGGGATTGAATGGCTGTGCGTGGTGAACAAGGTTGCCACTAGCGTTTACCTAGCCATTCAAAGCTATTGGAACAAACGGTTCATTACTACAACCGATGGTTGGAAGGATATGCAACGTTGGCCATTTGAACTGAGGAACACTTTACGTTCTGACATCAACCGAGAATGTGTTGCCAAATTTAAATGAACTTGAATCTTTGAAAATTGAGATGGGCTTTTGTAGGCCCCAGCAATACGGTCTCGTAGAAACTAATGGATCGATGCTACCTCGTACAAGCTCGAAGATATGATCCCATAAAGATTGCTGATTTCATGCTTAAGAGACCTTGAGGGACACTTTGGCCCAGAGTCATCGACGGGGATCGAACAGCTGTGCATGGCAAGTGAGGTTGCCACTAGCATTTACTCGGCCATTCAAAGCTATTGGAAAAGATGGTTTGATGCTACAACTGACGGTTGGAAGGATACACAATGTTGGCCATTTGAGCTGAGGAACACTGTGCGTTCTGACATCGACCGAGAATGTGTTGCCAAATTTAAATGAAGTTGAATCTCTAAAACTTGAGATAGGATTTTGTAGGCCCTGATAACACGGTCCCGTAGCAACTAATGGATCGTTGCTACCTTGCACGAGCTCTAAGATATGACCCTACAAAGATCATTAATTTCATGCTTAAGCGACATTGAGGGACACTTCGGCCCAGAATCATCGGCAGGGATCGAACGGCTGTGCATGGCGAATGAGGTTTCCACTAGTGTTTACCCAGCCATTCAGAGCTTTTGGAACAGATGGTTCATTTCTATGACCGACGATTGGAAGGATATGCAACGTTGGTCATTTGAATTGAGGAACACTGTGCATTCTGACATCGATCGAGAATGTGTTGCCAATTTTAATTGAACTTGAATCTTTGAAAACTGAGATAGGCTTTTTTAGGCCCTAGCAACATGATCCTATAGCAACTGATGGATCGATGCTACCTCATACGAGTTCTGAGATATGACCCTGCAAATATTGATGCTTTCATGCTTAAGTGACCTTGAGGGACACTTTGGCCCGGAGTCATCAGCGAGGATCGAATGACTGTTCATAGCGAACGAGGTTGCCACTAGCATTTACCCAGCCATTCAGAGCTTTTGGAACAGATGGTTCCATGCTTTGGGGATGTATTTCAGAGTTCGGATATATGGGAAGAATGGCTGTGAAAAAAGATATTTCTATTTTTGATTTTGTTGAGTTGAAAATAAAATCAACAAAAGACGTTGAAAATGAAGTGAAAATTATCTCTATTATATTACAGTCTCCTATACTCTGCAAGTCTGTTTGACAGGGGTTCAAGAAGTCGATCTACTATTGTCTAAAGCATATTTTGGGGTTCTGTGTTTTGTTACATGTTTTTTAATAAAAGTGTTTAGATAGTTCTTAAGGTAATGTTGCTTATTTTATGTGAAAATTTGTTCTGCAGACAACACCGAACACATTTGTAGATAAACTCAAATTACTAAGAGAAAGAACAATGGTGACTCTTGTGGATCCTAACAAAAGGGAATGGCATGTACGATTTCTCAGAAATCTCCCTGAAGCTTCCTTGATTCATAGATGGAGATATTTTTCAACTGCCAATAATCTTGAGGATGGAGATGCTTGCATTTTTGAGTAGGTAGATGATATTGCATATTTTCCCCATTGTCAAAGAATGTAGTCCTTACAAGTATTTTAAAGGAGGACAAGTTCATAATAGCCTTCCATCATGTATGAATAAGAAAATACATGTCTTACGCAATGATTTTGTCACCAATTTTCCAACAAAGGCATCTGGACCTGAAAAGGGAAATTGTGTGAAACAAGGAATAGAATAGCTACAAGGGAAGAAGGTAAAACCTAGTAATTGGGAGCCCACAATCTCTTCAAAAGATATTGGGAGCCGATGAAAAATCCTTGTACGTGTGCTCTTAATTACCCACAAACAATGCTTTAAATCAAGCCTTGTATTAAAGCAGATGGTATGAAATGAGAGAATGAAGTAAAGACTTCTCCAAAGCAGAGAAAAGCAAAGAAAGTGATGTTCAAGCCCACAAAGGATTCAGCAGTCAAAGCCATGAAATTTTGTAGGGTTTTAACTTCTATTTGTTTTGACTGTCTTGTACAAGCACAGTTTGTGCATTGATTAAAGATGTAAATTAATTGATCCATCCCCTTTATGTATTTATTGTAACTTGGGGATGGATCCAAACCTTGTAACTTAGTATTCTAACATTGGAAATGTAGGAAAGAAGAAGAGTTTGCAAGTTGAGAGTGATTGAAGGAGTTTGATGAGTTTGAAGGGTGCATAAGGGTCATGAAATTGGTGCAAGGGTTCAGCAGTAGATGTTCTAGCCTTTGGAGGGGGGTATTTTATGCATGAATCCATCATAGGATAGTCAAATGATGGTGAATCAACTTTGGCTTGGTTTATATGGTGTTGGGAGATGAGACATTGGGCGAGCCCTAGTTTCTAGGGGTTTTTGGGACAAATTTGGGGCTTTTACATCTAGAAGTGTCAAATATTCAAATTGATGGTAGAATCCTCTAATTAGAGTCATTTTAAGACACTGTTGAAAGTGGAAAGGTCTGGGAGTGAGTCCTTAATAGGGTTGTTTTGTTAATTGATCCTATTAGGCCTAGTTGGGAAACATGAATCAGCAATTTTAAGGTGTGATGTTCCAAAACACATAGTCTTTGTTGTGACATATGTTATGAAACTTGAAAAAGGGTATTCAAATACTTTGATCATCATTTGAAGAGGTGATCAAGAATTTGGTTGATGGAACCAATTGGCAAGCTTAAACAAGCATGAACCAAGAACTCGTTTGATATGGTGGATATGGATTTTCTGAAGGAAACCTAAGGTGTGAAGTCTTAAAGTAGATGGTATGAAAGGAGAGAATGAAGTAAAGGATTCTCCAAAGCTGAGAAAAGAAAAGAAAGTGATGTTCAAGCCCACAAAGGATTTAGCAGTCAAAGAAGAAGAAGAGGAAGAGAAGTGTAGGAAGTTTTAAAAGGTTTATATACAAGGTGTTGAAACAAGTGCATCCCTCCAAGGGAATATCCAGTGCTACCATGGATATCATGGATATCATGCTACTTCTAAAGCAAGTAAGGTGGTTACCAAGTTTCCTACTGCTCTGGATTAGGTTTTGTTGGAAGATTTTAGGTTTTGTGTACGTGGTGTTTATGGCAGACTTGTTTCAAAGTTGGTTTTGGCTTGGGTTTATATTAAAATGGGCCTATCTAGATAAACCAAAATGTAAACCTTCCATTTCAGAGAGGGAGAAGTTGGAAAGGAAATGAGATAGTGCATCCTTGAATTGAGTTGGTTCCTTAAGGCTCTTCCATGGCCTTCCAAGTATTATGAGCCTGCAAGTCATTGGCATAACAACATAAAGTTTTTTTTATTAATAATGAGAAATATTTTTACAACTCAGCTCAATAGGAGCACCAGAGGAAAGAACTGAGTAGAGAAAAATTTCTGGTATTGCCCCAAAAAATAGAAGATAAAGGTTGTGATTAAATCTTACAAACTTCCCGTTATACATATGGGGTAATGCATGAGCAATTTACAGTCTACCCAATTTATAGTGCTATATAAATTTGATATGTTACAATATTTTGTATCTCCATTTAGTCCAATGAACCAATTGGATATTCCCTACCCTTGATTGTCTCAAGTATTGCCTCGTGGTCTAACTCACGAACCTTCCAAAAAGTTTTATTATGCGGTCTTCCCCCATATCTGATCAAGTGGACATTTGATGCAACGACGAGGTTTGAATAATGAAGAATCTTTCTGTGTGTCTCCCAATCCTTGAACAACCACAACCTAGGGTTCTTCATAGTGTATCGTCTAAGCCATGTACCAGTTACAACCACTGCTCCTATAGGGTATTCTAATTCTTCACCATCGATAACCGAGTGATCCAATTTCTTTTTTGCCTCAACAGAACGACACAAATAATAATATGTCCCTTCTTCATTGTCTTCAAGTGCAATAATAGCAAAAACATGGCCTGTAATGATATAAACATAATGAGGACATTAGTTTACTGAATATTTATGATAAAGTACTAAATTTGAGATTATTTATATGTGGAAAATTTTACCTGGTTGTACTAGATCAGATAAGTGATCAAAGTCAATGGATGATTCCATTTTTGTCAATTGTAGTGATTCATGGGGATGATAGGAGGCAAGTGGACTATAAATACGTGTATACCATTCATCAACCCATTCCTTTGACTCACACCCATCCCAATCTTCATCTACACATGATGAACAAAAGCACGCCATATATCGTGTGTGGATACTCCATGAACCTGCATTACAACTTCTAAAAGAGTGTAGCTCACTCAATCCTGTCAATGTACAATAATCCTCATATGGTGCAATGTTAGTTTCATCTGGAATCAACCAAAAAAATCTATGAACCATAGACTCACCTTCATTACCTGGACCCATTGTAGCGTTACACCACTAGATAATACATCCCGCATTTGACAATGTTGCTTTCTCTTTGTACTATAATTTTTCACGTGCTAAGGCTCTTTTAAAACATGCACTTGCGCCATCATGCTCTCCCTTTCCATGACTAGCCTCTATGAAATTCTACATATATTGAATTCCAGTAATCTTATGCATCCTGCACAACCAATAAAATATCCAAGAATTCTTGAATTGTGATGCACAATTATCTGACCATATGATATGTCGATGATATTGTATGCCCCTGTTTGCCAAATGACCATAAAATAGTTGAAAGAAACCGTGTACAAACTCTGTAAATTGTGAGCAATCATCGCTGATATAAAAATGATACTCCCTCAATATCTTCATGTTCTCCTATGTACTGTCTGGTGCATGCATGAATGGTATATGAACAAATATAGCAACCTATTGAGAGCTATAATACTTTGCTTGCACCTCATTCTGTGGTTGTAGTATGTAGTTCTCTGCAAAGTCCACATCTGAAACAATGGTATCAAGTGGGAATGTGTCCTTGCACAACTTGAATTATATATCCAACCATCGCAGTCTATGTGTATGCCTTGCATACTCATAAATAATTTTTTTACAAAAAATGTCCATGAACTGATACACTAGAATTTTTTCAATTAGTAAATCACATATTTTAGCCTCTTTTCCATCTTTTAGATCGTATGTCACAGTCTTATATTTTCCAAATTCCACTATTTCATTACCGATTGCATGTGTACTCTCCATATGTTGACAAATTAGCAAATGTCACAAACCTCTGCAATCTATGCATGTACCATTCAAGCATTAGAGCTTGTAAAATTGTTGACCATCCACTCTTTCACATAAAATGGTAGATATTAATTCTCTTGGGGCCCATTTGGCACTTGGAATTAACCTGGAATAAGCATTATTGAATGCAAGAATAAACTAATTCACCGTTTGTGGCCATTTTTTGAATTCTCGAATTAGAAAACTTATTCCCATTTTGGGCCTTATGCTTGCATTAGTTAATTCCGAAAAAAAGCTGGAATTAAACTTATTCCAGGAATAAGCTTTTCTTGGATTCAAAATTACATCAAAATTTATAAGTTTTTCGAGTTCGTGCATGAATGGCTAGGGAAATTATAATCATATTTTTTTTTAATCTTATTTTTTTACTATTTTTTTTTATAATTTAAATTTTTTATAATTTTTTTTAATAATTTTTTTTTTAATAATTTTTTTTAATAATTTTTTTTTTATAATTTTTTTTAATAATTTTTTTTACAATTTTTTTTTATAATCTTATTTTTTTAAGTTAATAATACATATTTTAATTTAAAAATAAAAAAGTTAAAAATACATATATTTTTTAATTAAAAATCCAGCAACAAAAATGATAAGTTCAAAAATTAAAAATTAAAAATTAAAAAATAATTCTTATTCCAATTTCACATTATGGGATCCAAACGCAGAATAGATTATTTCAACTTTCATTTTGAGCATTAATTAATCCAAGAATAGGTCCTTATTCTAGAATAAGCCTATTCTGGATAAGTTAATTCCATGCGCCAAATGGGCCCTTGAAGATCTAGGTGGGACATTTATGTTACAATCCTGAAAAACATTGTTACAGTGCAAATCTACACATATTCCTATAAACTTCAAAATGGTTAGAAAATTCAATATGTACCCTACAACAAGTTGTGCGTGTGTGATTTATCTTCACATAAAAAGGTTTACACATTTCAAAATATATCTGATTAATTTTAATTTGAGGATATATATGCATAGATTTTGCAAAGAATTGTGTCTGAGTTGAATCCAAAAAATGTTTTGGATGTGGAATACGAATTTGACTACCAATCCTCCTTACAACATCTCTTTGATTAGGAGATACCCATGTATTATTCTTCCAAAATTCTTCAATCAAGGATTTCAAAGCTTCAACAATTGCTTTATCTTTTCATGGTAATCTATCAGAAAATTCCCATAACTCATTTCTATTTGAATCTTCCACTCTTTGACGCCTTTCCAAGGCTCTCATTAGAGACTTTCTACTTATTTTCAATGTTTTTCTTTGTTTGATACAATTGTCTGAAGGACATTGTTGGATTAGCTATGTGTTGTCTTTGATGTCACACAAATGTCATATCAATTATCGCTCCCAATATCTACCGAGTTCAGTCGGTCAGCTAAGCGGTTCTTAGTATCTACCGAGTTCAGTCGGTCAGCTAAGCAGTTCTCAGTATCTACCGAGCTCAGTCAGTCAGCTAGGTAGTTTTTAGTGTCTACCGAGTTCTCTCGGGTGTCTAAAGGAAACATGACAGGGTAACAGTGTTAACCGAGCCTCCTCAGTTATC
The DNA here is from genome assembly GCA_027943335.1 of Chamaecyparis obtusa. Lineage (NCBI taxonomy): Eukaryota > Viridiplantae > Streptophyta > Pinopsida > Cupressales > Cupressaceae > Chamaecyparis > Chamaecyparis obtusa. The sequence continues at coordinate 628,723 of BSBK01000808.1, read as the reverse complement.
GAAGGAAAATTAGTGGTTACTGAGTTCTCTCGGTCTCCAAAGGATGTTGCAGAATTCGCTGTGGTTACCGAGTTCTCTCGGTCACTGAATGAAATCTTTTCAAGATCAATGTTTACTGAGCAGGTCGGCCCTTTCAAAGAATTTTGTTATTACAGTTTGTCTATCCCAGCCGACTGTTATAATAATTTTTAGTGCCGACTTGACAATCTAAATGATTATGAAATGATATATATATATAGAAGGTCAAATGGTGAATAAAATATATAGCATGCAGAAATCATTTTGAAGAAAGGTGTGTGCAAATTTTGAAGGATGATCAGATATCCTTGAGGAGTAGCAAAGATTTAATTGATCAGTAAGGATCTAGTGAAACAAAATAGAGATCTATATTCAGCAATTCAATTGCAGGTCATTTCATTGTTACTCTCTAGCAATTGTAGCAGTGATATCAAAATCTCTTAACCGAGTTGGTTTAACAACCATTTAGTAAATCCTCTAACAAGGTAACAGTTCTATTGAATTGTTTCAAGACCTCTTACAAGGCCACTCCTAGCAGGGTGATTAAATCCTCTAACAAGGTCACACCTAACAGTGTGTTTTGTAACCTTTTACTGGGTTGGCTTCTAACCGGGCATCACTTCAGAAGAGTGAAAAACAATAACTAGTTACATTGGTGGTTTTTCCCATATTGGGTTTCCATGGTAAATCTAGTGTCTCTTGTGTTCATGTTATTTTCTTTATTTAATCAGTGATGAATGCTTAAGAACAGTTTAATTATTACACATTTCAAGGATCAAGTTTTCAGCATTTCTCTGTATATTTACCGAGTGGCACAGTAAATAATTTGTTAAAATATTTAAAGATCAGTGGTAATATTTTTGTGGTTAACTAATTCACCCCCCCTCTCAGTTACTGCATCTATATTTCCAACAATTGGTATTAGAGCTTTTGGTGCTTGCAGGAAGGGTTTCAAGGACCTAAGCTAAAGATCAGGATGTCTTACAAAAGAGAAATTCCAAGGCTTAACAGAAATAACTTTTCAGCATGGCAAGGTCTCATGAGATAATATCTGGCTTCCATTGGTGATTTAGGATGCAAATATATTGATCAAGAATATACAATTCCTACTGGCACATTAACTATTGAAGACATTGCAGAGAAGAAGAACCATAACACTATGATCATAGACATTGCATCAGCTCTTAGCTATGAAGATTTGATGAAATCAAAGACTGCACAATTGCTCATGAAATGTGGAACAAGCTGAAGAAAATCTATGGCGGTGATGACAATGTGAAGAGAGCCAAAGCAGAGGGCCTAAGAGGACAGTTTGATCAAATGAAAATGAGAGAAGAAGAAAACATTGAAAAATATGTTGAAAGGATCAAGACAAGTGTTAGTGCAATCAGAGCTTCTGGAGGAAAAATTGATGATGAAACGGTTATAAGTAAGGTTATTAGAACATTACTCCCTATTTATGCAATAAGAGTTTCTGCTATTCAAGAAAGAAGATGTGAAGAAAATCACAATATAACTTTGGATGCCTTAGTTGGAAGATTGACAGCCTTTGAACTAGATAACTATGACAACTATGTTCCAACTTCTAAAAATATTGAATCAGCTTTTGAGGCCAAACTTTCACTCAAGAAAGGGAAGAAAATTCAATCAGAAAGTGAAGAAGAATCAGAGGAAAGTTCTGATAGCGATCTTGAAGTTATTGAAGCATTACTTGCAAAGAAGTATTCAAGAGGCAGAGGAAAATACAAAGGTAAAACTCCCTTAATCTATTTTTCATGTGATGAAATTGGTCATATTGCAGCTAGGTGTCCAAACAAGCAAAGGAAAGATGAGAAGAAAAATTACAAGTACAATGGCAAGAAAAATTTCAAATCATTCAAGGATAAAGGTAAGAAAACATGTTTCTTAGCTAAAGATTCAGATGATAGTGAAGAAGAAATTGTTTTCATTGCTGTAAAAGATGAATCTGATAATGATGAAGATGAGATGGCACTTATCTCTCATATAAGAAAGAATGATACATGGATTATAGACAGTGGATGTTCACATCATATGACTGGTGACAAGACCAAGTTTGAACACTTTGAAAACTTTGATGGTGGTAATATAAGGTTTGGAAACAATGAACCCTATTGTATAAAAGGAAAGGGATGAATTTCATTAACCAAAGAACTTATATGTGATAATGCATATTGGGTCGAAGGACTAAAGCATAATCTTCTAAGTGTAGCACAGCTAATCAACATTGGATTCAAGGTTGAATTCATGAATGGAAAAGCAAGACTACTGGATGACAAAGGAAAATTGATAGGATCAGGCAAACAAACCAAAGGTAACCTATTTTATCTTGATCTTGGTGATTACTCATGTTTTATTACTCAAATTGAAGAAATTTGGTTATGGCACAAAATGTTATGTCATGTAAATTTTGATAACATGATGAAAATAAGCAAATTCAAGAAAGTAAGAGGTATTCCTACTTTGAAGAAACCTGATGTTGGTCTATGCAAGAATTGTCAAATTGGTAAAATGGGAAAGTCTAGTTTCAAAAGTAAAAACTATCAGTCTGAAGATATTTTGGAAATTGTGCATACTGATTTATGTGTACCTATTGGAATTGAGAGCTATACTGGAGAAAAATTCTTTATTCTCTTTGTTGATGATTATTCTAGAATGATGACTGTTATGTATTTAAGAGAAAAGTCTAAAGCATTTGAGAAGTTCAAATGGTATTTAGCAAGAGTAGAAAAGGAAACAGGAAAAAGAATAAAATGCTTGAGATCAGACAGAGGTGGTGAATTCCTCTCCCATGAATTCAATAATTTCTGCATTGAAAGAGGAATCAAAAGATAGGTATCAGCCCCGAGAACTCCTGAGCAGAATGGAATAGCTAAAAGAAGGAATAGATCTATTATGGACTGTGCAAGGACTCTAATGATTGAAAAGAACATTGCTATGAAATACTAGAAGGAAGCTATCAGCACTGCAGTTCATACCTTGAACCGAGTACAGCTGAGAAAAGACACATTCAAGACTCCATATGAGCTATGGTATGGCTACAAACCAAATGTAAGTTACCTAAAAGTATTTGGTAGTAAATGTTACATCTTAAAAGAATCTAGAAAAGGAAAATTTGATGTAAAAAGTGATGAAGGAATATTTTTGGGATATTCTTGCAAAAGTAAGGCATATAGATGTCTAAATTTGTCTACTCACAAAATCATAGAAAGTGCACATGTGAGAATTGATGAGTTTGCAGAAAAGATTGAAGAAGAAAGCAAAAAGGAACCAGAGGACTACAAAAAATTGTTTACATCGAACCTGATACATTGCCAAACACATGTAAGGAGACTACATCTATCGAGCCCAGTACAGTAACCGAGTCACAAGAAGAAGTTCAGACCGAGTCACAAAGTACTGAGTCTCAGTCTGAAGCTACCGAGAAAGTATGTACCGAGCCCGAGCAATCTAAACCTGAAGATGAAGAAGATGAAAATGTAACTCATTCAGGAATCAAGGAACCTATATTAGCCAAGTACGTCAGAAAGCATCATAAACCAAATCAGATTATTGGAAACAAATCAAATGGTACTATGACAAGAAGTAAACTAAAAGGTACATGTTTATTTGCTGATTTTGAACCTAAAAATGTCAAAGATGCATTAGAAAATGAAAGTTGGATTGAGGCTATGAATGAAGAAATAGAGAAAATAGAGAAAAATAAGACATGGACTCTTGTACCTAGGCCTAAAGATAAAAATGTAATTGGGACAAAATGGGTATTCAGAAATAAGTTGAATGAAGATGGTCAAGTATCAAGAAACAAAGCAAGATTGGTATGTAAAGGATATTCTCAAGAAGAAGGAATAGATTATAGAGAGACTTTTGCTCCTGTTGCAAGATTAGAAGGTGTGAGGACTTTACTTGCATATGCAGCACATAAAGGATTTAAAGTATATCAAATGGATATCAAATCTGCTTTTCTCAATGGTATTCTTGAGGAAGAAGTCTACATTGAGCAACCTGAAGGTTTTATTGATCCAGACAAAAGGGATATGGTCTGCAAATTACACAAAGCATTGTATGGTCTGAAATAAGCTCCTAGAGCATGGTATGAAAGATTACATAACTATCTTACTCAGATTAATTTCAAAAGGGCTAATGACAACAGCAATTTATACATCAAAGAAGGATCAGATAACAAAATTGTTTTGGCAGAAATATTTGTGGATGATACTGTGTTTACAGGAAATGATGACTAGTGCAAAGAATTTTATGAACAAAGAATTTGAAATGTCTATGTTTGGTCAGATAAAATTCTTTGTTGGACTTCAGATTCAGCAGAACAAAAATGGTATCTACATTACTCAGTCTAAATATATCAGGGAAATACTTAAGAAATTTGGTATGGAAGATTCAAAACTAGTTGGTACACCCATGTGTATTGGACCGAAGCTTACCAAAGATGATGATTCAAAAGAAGTAGATCAGACCTTATACAGATTAATGATTAGAAAATTACAGTATGTAGTACACACAAGGCCTAATATTTCCTTAGCAGTTGGAATAGTGGCAAGATTCTCGGCTAAACCTAGAGAAAATCACATAATGGCAATCAAAAGAATCTTGAGGTATTTAAGGGGAACTGAAGATTATGGCTTGTGGTATAAATTTGGAGGCAATCTGGATTTAAAAGTGTTTACTGATGCTGATTGGGCAGGAAACATTGATGACAGAAAGAGTACAAGTGGTGGTGCATTCTTTCTTGGCAAGAGGTTAGTATCTTGGACTAGTAAAAAGCAAAACTGCACATCCCAATCCACAGCAGAAGCAGAATATGTTGCTGCAACAGTAAACTGCTCTAATATTATATGGTTTAAATAGCTTTTGGAAGGCATGAAGGTTGAGATCAAAGAACCAATTGTTATGTTTTGTGATAATACAAGTGCAATAAATATTTCAAAGAATCCAGTAATGCATTCCAAAACTAAGCACATTGCAATTAAATATCACTTTGTCAGAGAATTGGTGCAGGACAAGGAAATCAAATTAGAATATATTCATACAAAAGAACAAATTGCAGATATCTTCACCAAACCACTACCTAAGGATGCATTCTTGTATCTAAGAGGCAAGTTAGGGGTCACTCCCCTGTCCGAGGTTCACTAAATAAAGTTTTAGTGATGCATCAACCAGAACATGTTGAAGATCAATCAGTTAATGCAGCATAGTTAGGGAATCATTGCATATGAATCAGTACATAAGGTACATTGATATTTACCAAAACTATTTAAATTGTCTTTGGCATGTGTTGTCAAAGAGGCAGAGTTTGTTGTCATTTCAAGAAATTTCTAAGAAGAATAATTTGAGAAGTTAAGAGGGAGAGTTCTCAGTTAGAGAAAGAAGTTTGAAGATGATGGGAATCAGAATGAAGCTAAGGATATGTTTCTTAGCTAAGGATATGTTTCTTACTCTTGGTTTATCTGTGAAATTTCATTGTGCTATGACATGTTGTGTTGCCATCAATGCCAAAGAGGGAGATTGTTGGATACAATTGTCTGAAGGACATTGTTGGATTAGCTATGTGTTGTCTTTGATGTCACACAAATGTCATATCAATTATCACTCCCAGTATCTACCGAGTTTAGTCGGTCAGCTAAGCGGTTCTCAATATCTACCAAGTTCAGTCGGTCAGCTAAGCGGTTCTCAGTATCTACCAAGTTCAGTCGGTCAGCTAAGTGGTTCTCAGTATCTATCGAGCTCAGTCGGTCAGCTAGGCAGTTTTTAGTGTCTACCGAGTTCTCTCGGGTGTCTAAAGGAAACATGACAGGGTAACAGTGTTAACCGAGCCTCCTCGGTTATTGAAGGAAAATTAGTGGTTACCGAGTTCTCTTGGTCTCCAAAAGATGTTGCAGAATTCACTATGGTTACCGAGTTCTCTCGGTCACCAAAGGAAATCTTTTCAGGATCAATGTTTACCGAGCAGGTCGGCCCTTTCAAAGAATTTTGTTATTACAGTTTGTCTATCCCAGCCGACTGTTATAATAATTTTTAGTGCCGACTTGACAATCTAAATGATTATGAAATGATATATGTATATAGAAGGTCAAATGGTGAATAAAATATACAGCATGCAGAAATCATTTTGAAGAAAGGTGTGTGCGAATTTTGAAGGATGATCAGATATCCTTGAGGAGCAGCAAAGATTTAATTGATCAGTAAGGATCTAGTGAAACAAAATAGATATCTATATTCAGCAATTTAGTTGTAGGTCATTTCATTGTTACTCTCTAGCAATTGTAGCAGTGATATCAAAATCTCTTAACCGAGTTGGTTTAACAACCATTTTGTAAATCCTCTAACAAGGTAACAGTTCTATTGAATTGTTTCAATACCTCTTACAAGGCCACTCCTAGCAGGGTGATTAAATCCTCTAACAAGGTCACACCTAACAGTGTGTTTTGTAACCTTTTACCGGGTTGGCTTCTAACCGGGCATCACTTCAGAAGAGTGAAAAATAGTAACTAGTTACATTGGTGGTTTTTCCCATATTAGATTTCCATGGTAAATCTGGTGTCTCTTGTGTTCATGTTATTTTCTTTATTTAATCAGTGATGAATGCTTAAGAACAGTTTAATTATTACACATTTCAAGGATCAAGTTTTCAGCATTTCTCTGTATATTTACCGAGTGGCACAGTAAATAATTTGTTAAGATATTTAAAGATCAGTGGTAATATTTTTGTGGTTAACTAATTCACCCCCCCTCTCAGTTACTGCATCTATATTTCCAACATGCTTGTTTTTCTAATGAGTCTAGATTTCTTCATTTGAGTGCTTACTATCATTGATGTAAGTACACATCGTGTGACATTACTATCTTTCGTGCAAGATGTAGAACCCACACTCTCATATGCAGTCATTAGATTCTTTACAATATCTTTTTCACTTGACTCATCCATCATTTTTAGCCCAAGAATCTTCATGATGGGCCTAAATTTCAGATTTCTCATCATTTCAACAAATAGTTGACATCTTCCTGTCATGTTTAAATTCTCAAAAAATGATCTCCAAATACGATTAGCATTTCTTTGACAAATACGCTTGGGGATCTTGTCAGGCATTGCTTGCAAAATGTTAGTATCAATATCAATCAAATATTTTAGCTTTCTATAAATAATTCTAGGAGCATCAAAAATATTATGTGTGAATTGTGTACCATCTTGAGTGCCTTCAACATGAGACGATGGTGTGCCTACACCTTGGGATGTAGATAATGGTGTGCCTTCAACATGAGATGATGTTGTGCCTGCACCTTGGGGTGTAGATAATGGTGTGCCTTCAACATGATACAATTGTGTACCTCCACTTTGTGATGTCAACAATGGTGTGCCTTCAACATGATACAAGGGTGTGCCCATGCCTTTGAAAGTAGACAATGGTGTGCCTTCAACATGACACATTGGTGTGCCTCCACCTTCGAAAGTAGACAATGGTGTGCCTTGAACATGATACATTGGTGTGCCTCCAACATTGGATGATGATGTCTCTTAAACTTGGAAACTCATAGATGATGTCCCCACATCTTCATAATTATATTGTCTTGTTGCACGCAAGTTTCTCATTCGTTGTCTTTTTGTTTCCAATTCTAATTCTCTCAGATTGCTTTGTATTGATGTTTCATGTTCCTCATCCAAAGAAAAATTTTCTTCTATGGTATCTAATTTTTTTTGTTCACAAAGTTGTCTCATTCTTTCCCTTTTCTTCTCTTTGTCTCTTTCATGCTCTTCCAGTGTTAAATTCTTTTCTCATTTCCTTGGCATGATGATGATTTCTACATATGAATTGATTACAATTTTAAAAATATAATATAAATGTAAAATAATAAGTTAAATTATAATATAAACCTCTTACAATATGACAAATTATAATATAAATTTATTACAATCATATCAAATTATGTATTGAACAAGTCTATATCATACCAATTATAAACCAAAACACTCTTTATTCACATTTCACATGTAAAAAACTAAAAAACTTACTCAATCGATAAATTTCAGTAATAATGATTGACTTTCACAATTTGATGTTGATTTTTAAACAAAAAGATGGTGCAAAATGATAGAATATGCTTCTTTTTCACTATCAACACCATGAAAAGCGAATACTTGTCAGATAACATGCAGAACTCAAATAGCAACAGAAAAAGTGGGCCTCTTTCACGAGATCCTTGGCAAAGAAGACCGTTTATTTTAGTTTTGCATAGTGCGAGCATGCTATGCATGTGCGCCCTATGCAAAACTAAAAAAGTGTTATGAATACTCTTGAATAGGGCGTGTGCCCTATGTAAAACAAGAAAAAGGGAAAATATAGAGGGGAAAATATAGAGGGTATGGGAGAGAGAGAGAGAGAGAGAGGGGGGGGAATATAGAGGGTAGGAAGGTGGGAGAGAGCATATGTGTGTGCGTGAGAGAGAGAGGGGGGTGAAAGAGGGTAATAAGGGAAAATATAGAGGGTAGGAAGATGGAGAGAGAGAGAGAGAGAGGGTGATGAGAGAGAGAGAGAGAGTGCTCTCTCTCTCTCTCTCTCTCTCTCTCTCTCTCTCTCTCTCTCTCTGTGGCTATTTGTCATCACTATTTAAATCTGACTTAAATAGGGCGCACGCCCTATTGAAATCTATGACTTTCATAGGGTGCACACCCTATGTAAGTCATGGATTTCAGTAGTGCGCTCGCCCTATAGGGCGCATGTGCTTTGTAAGGCATTGAAATTTACTAATCCTAAGGCTTGGATTTGCCTTGGAGATCCAACCCAAAGGCTTGGCTGATTGAAATAGGCCTGAGACGTGTTTTCCAGCAGACATACAAAAAAATGACATATTTTTGTGTGCTCCTCGTTAGGTTTACTCGTGGGCTCAACAACGTAAAAATCAGACAACGTGATATTGCAAATCTCTGTGTTAGCTAGCTAAGCATATAATTTATTTTGAATTCTGCTTATGTTAAGTTTTTCAACTCTAATGTCTTTTGTGTGTATGTTCATTTTTTGTAAAAAACCAACATGTAGTATTTTGGGCATAGATTTTGGCTCGTTCATCAAATTTTGCAACAAGTTACATTTTTAGAAACTAGACTCCATTCTACACACTTTTTTTAAAAAAAAAAAATTGATTTTCAATGCACTTCATAAATTCATCAAAAATTACCAAAAAATTTTGGGATAAACTACGTGGTGTTAGCTAACTTCTCACTGGAGTGATTAAAAAAATTCAAAAAAAAAGTTAACATTTTAGGGGGAGCACACCAGATGCTATGTTATGTTTTTTCACAAAAAATAGGACCACTTTTTGTGCTCCCCCTTTTTGAGGGCCTTAATATGCACCATTTTCAAAATAAGTTAGTAGTTTAGGAACTAGATTCAGAGTATTACAACTCTTATTTTTGTCGCATCTTAAAATTTTGAGTCTAACTATCTTCAATTTCTTGTTGAAGTTTAGAGTTTGCTGATTTTAGGAAAAAAGTGGCATCTTATACCCCCTTTTTGGTCCCCCATCTTTGTGCACTTACCCAACTATGCTAATGTTGTCTAAAAATAGAACAATTTACATTGTTAGAAAGATTAGAAAAAATGTGAAATTATGGTGGTGATTTTACAAATACCCACTTGATGATGTGTAAATATGACAATGATGAAGTTGAGAAACCTATTTTGAAGAACAAAAGGCATGAAAAAAGGAGGCAAATGGAAGCAAATGAAGCTCCCAATCCTCAACCTTGTTGTCCAAGCCTATTAACTATCTTATACTTGGCTTAGTAATTTACCAAACCTAATCACAATCGTGTTATTTGAATTTAAAGTAAGTTGGTCACATTAGGGGTATTTTGTCATTTTGGGGGGTGGGTGGCCACTTTTTTGCACACCATCTTGGTGCACTTATCCATCTCCTCCCCCCTAAGTTGGTTTCCCTTAAACCAAACACACTAAGAAACATATTAATCCTAGAGAATGTCAATCAACTTTTAGTGTTTAGCACTCTTAACCTAGGATTCAATTCTTAGTGTGTGTGATTTAAACCAACTATTCTGAGCTCCCTTTTTCATCACCAAATCTGGATTGAAGTGGTTTTTCCAAAGAAAGATGCATATCTTGGTTTCCCCTGGCTATGGACCAACTATAATTCACATGTTTATAGTGCTATTTTTTAATTCTATTATATTTAAACACTCTATGGTGGTGCATCCTAGTTACACTATAGGCAACTCTCTCTTGGTTAGCCTATGCCTTACTTGTGATGGAAGCATTTTTGGAGATGTTTTTCAAGGATGATGTTTGATTGAAGTGGTGTGAAGATCTTCCACCAGCCTCTGCCACCTCTTCGTTGCTTCATTTGCACTTTCACATTGTCATTTCAAGGCAAGTCTATTTTTTCTTCCCTTTTTGTCACTGGGGCATGGGCATTTTTTTGAGAGCTTGAGTTGAGGTCACATGGTGACCACACCTTAGCCTCATGTGTTGAAGAGGGGATAGTCATTTTTTTCATAGGTTTGAGCCTTTAATCAATATTTTATTTTCAAATGACCATACCTTGGGCATCCATCGTATGTTTTTATCAAATGAAGTATTTGTGAAAATGTGATTTCATGCACTTTCTATTGGTGAAATTACTTTCTTCATTTTTTCCTTATAATTCATTTGAACATTTTTTATAAGCACTTTCTCTTTAAGATGCATTGAGATCTAGTTTCGCATCTTGCCATGCATTTTAGAGATTTTACATAAAATATTGTATCATATTATTACTCACATTATATTATTAAGTGCTATGAGGGGTTTTGTAGTGTCTTTATTATTTACCAATCATATCTTTTTCGAGTGAGTGTCTATCTATGAAAATAATAAGATCTTTTGAATTTTTCCTCATGAGTCTGAATCTTATTACTACACACACCTTACCTAATTGTAGGTATTCTATCCTACTCACATTAGATGTTGTACTATCTCCTTTAGGAATTACTTGTTGCCACATAGTTTTAATGGATCTATCAGGACTCTCCCTAGTCAACATTACAAGGGGTATTATACTTTTCATGACAACACTCCTTGATTTTGTTTGTCCAGTGATTGGAAACACTCTTGAAATCCTATTTTTTAAGGTTGCCAACATGTATCCCCAATTGATCATGGTTCCTCAGACTATTGCACTTGTAATCTCAACTTCATTAGTTGAGTAGTGATGATACTAGATCACTCATGTAAATTCATGTGTTATCTATATTGTTGATTGGAAAATGTTATTTCATGTATTGGCATCTAATCCTTGTTTGATTAGTGTCATTTAGGCCACTCATGCATATTATTTTATTCTTGATCTTGAGGAGCTTCTTCATTTTTTGTACCATATCAATTATCGATTGATTTTTCTCTACAATGTATTTTTGCTTTAGTGATGTTCTTCATGTTCATTCTTTTAGGACATCATTTTAAGGCTTCTTAGTCCTTCATGGTCTCTTTTTTTTAGAGCAGTTTCATCTCACAAGGTTTATCTCCTTTTCTCTAGTTGATATTTTTCCTTACATTACCTTGCATTGTAGTTGTAGATGGGTACCTAACATGACAATATTGAAAGAACCCATAATGCATCTCATATTGCATATTTTTACTCCCTAAGTTGCACTTAAGAGAAAGGGATGGAGAGGGGCATGTTGGATTGAGGGGTTTGCTAGAGTAAATAGTTGTTTTTGATTAATTAAAATAGATTTTACAGGGATCCTAAAACCCACAACAGTGTAAGATAATAAAGATAAGCATGAAAAAAAAATAGAGTATAACATATCAAAGTACCAAGGAATAGGCCACTACAAGGCCGAACAAGAAAAAACAAAGAAACAGTCAAAACAAGGAAAAAAAGAAAGGAACCAAAACAAGTTATGCCAAGCTCCTGAGCATGACAGTCACATTGCTTTCGAGGGCCTCCATCAGTTGAACAACGTCTTTCATGTTCTAAACTTGGGATCCTTGGGGATTGATTTTCTCCCTGTTTTTCCTAATTCTTGCCCTGGTTCTTTTTCCTGGTCCTTCAGTGGGCTCCTTCTCATCCTCCCTAGTCCTCTAATTAGTCGTGGTTTCCAATTTCTCTTCTATTTTTTTGATTAACAACCTCAAGTTCTCATTGGACGTTTTGAGGATATTAAAATTTTGCTTGGCTATTCCCTTTAGTGTTTTTTCAAGGCTTATCATTTTGGATTCCAAGTGTTTGACCCTGGTTTCCAGGCTTAGCTTTCTCTCTGTGGTGTGTTCCTTGTTGTTCAAGCTTTGAATTTTTTCTTTGAGGTCCTCAATCTCGTGGTAGAGCCATTTGAAAGATCTAAACTAATCCAACATGTTGTTCTTGGTGTTGTTGAGGAAATCCATATCCATTTCCCTAGCTTTATCACTTAGAACAACCAATTCTAGGTCAATCAACTCTTCCTTGTGGACTTTTCCTTCATTGTCCTCCAGAATTTATGAGTAAACAGTCTCCCTAATTATTCCCATTCGCACTATGTTGATGTTGAAATTTCTCCAGACCTTTTTTCCTTTCCCGGTATCCTGACTGTTATACTCCCCCCCAGAGGCATCTTCAGTTTCATCAATCCTTATAGATGACTGGTTAGCACCCTACTCATCATTATGGTCTTCGGTAACAGGGTTGTGATTCTTAATATTGGTGCCAATAGGGGACTAAGGAGGAGGGGTTTTTTCCTCACTTATAGTAAGATCAACTAACAGGCGGCCCAAGAAGTCCTGCATTGATTTGGGGATTTCCTCTTTGACATCTTCCTGCATGTCTACAGCTTCCATTTTGGGATTACCCTCATCATCTTCTGTATCCATTTCTTCCTCCTTTTCATTGTACTCTTCCTCTAAGTGAACCTCCTTCCTATCTTACTTTTTTTAGGGTTTTTTTATTTTGACGGCTTTTAGGGGTCGCTTCTTGGAAGGGGATCCCTTGTTCCGTTTCTTATTTTTGACTTTCTCACTATCATCCAAAAGTTTGCCCATAGAAGTGCTCAAAGGAACATAATCTGACCCAGAGTCCTCGCTATTAGCTTTGCTATCCTCAATTTCCTTGCCTGGGATTTGGGCTTTAAAGAATTCATAGATCAACAGAAGCAATCCTTTATGCAAGGCGGGGTTAGCAATTTTCTTATCTCTAAAACCATTGATATTCTTGTTTATAGAAGAGAAGAGATAAAAAGGAATGGAAATCTTAATACCATGCCTAAAATGATTCAGCAAGATGAAATGATAGGTGCAGATTCTGTCAAACCTAGTGTCCAGGGTGACATATAAGATAAGGGCCTTCAGAACATACTGCCAAAGCATCTTCAAGCTCCCAGGAAGGTAGTAGGTGCCCAACTTAACTATGGCTTTTGTCTCCTTGTCATCCCTCACAAACTTTTTGACAGCAATGTCTGATAATTTTTGGTCTCTATAGAATTTTTTTTTGAGAATGGGAATGTCGGTGACCATTGATATAACCTCCTTTGTGATAGTAAATGAATTTCCCTCAATTTCCACCGTCCCTTCATTCTAGGTTTTGACAAATATTTTAGTGATATCCTTCCTGCAACCATGGAGTCTTTCAATAAAAGTTGTGATATCCCCTTTCTATAAGGCATTCTAGACTTTTGTACGCTTCTTCCATTTCTCACTGTCGCACTCCGGCTCCCTTCTTAGCCTTTCCCCAACCACGGCTTTCATGTAGGCTCTAGTTTTCCTCTGGTTTTGCCAAAAAATGTTGCTTGCCTTCTTTCTAACTTCCTTATCTGAGGGCTTTCTAAAAGTCGGCTTTTTGAAATGATTACAAGATTTGGGGAAGGGGGCCCTAAAACCGTATGTAGGCGATGCATTATTATTACTCATGCAATTCCTCCCCAGCTCGACATGAGTGAAATAACTCCTCCGAACAAGCCCTTTGCAATAATAATTATCTTTAATTATTGCATCAGCACTTTGAGATCATCTCCATCCAGAGAATCCAACTCTTCTTGATGGAAAGTATCGGCATGGGTCCAAATGATGTAAGCTTCCTTGTTGGTGGCCAAAAAGGCAATCCAGTCAGCAGCCCAGTTGGCGACAGTGGTGAACACGTGATGAGTAAAGTCAACCTTAGAAAGATTGGTCCGCGTAACAATAAAAGTGATGACTAAGTGGAGACCATAGCCACGTTTACGACCCTGGCCTTGGGAGAACCAGTCATTGTTGCCCCATTGAATTTCATACATGGCTATCACATCATTTTTTATTGCTACAAAGAAGATTTGTGAGATGTTCCTCATCTGGGTTCCTACTAGCTTAACCTTCTGAGTTAAAGTGCCCCAATGAGTAGGGTTGAGAGGTCTTCGAAAAACAATCTGCTTGTGTAAGCTAATGAGCTCACTGGGGTCCTTTGGAGTTACTAAAATTTCTTACTGGGGGTGCAGGTAACCTAGATGGTTTTCCGGGTTCCATCCGCAATATTCCTACTGGCTTCCTCTTGCCTTATCTGACTTGCTTTCTTTTTGCCTAGGGATTTGATTTTAGCCCTGACATTTTCTCTATTTCTGCTCCTAGTAGCTGTAGGAGAAACCGGAGAGGGGTCTCTACTTTTGGTTCTCTTTTTAATTTGAACCTTTGACCAGCCCTCTTTTTCATCTTTGTATTTGAAAAAGATCTCCTCCATCTTGGTAAGTTGCCTTGGAGAGATAGTTCCCAGAAGAAAGTCCATTTGTTGGACTTTGTTTGAATCCTATGTCTCTGGGAAAAGGCGAGAATTTGGGGGGCCACCAGGTATGACCCTAGTTGGGCTTGAGAAACATTCTTCCAATGGGGATTCAAGAGAGTACAGGATGAAGGAGACAAAGATAGAACCTGGGCATGAGTCACCTCCTTCCCCCAGACCATTGACTCTAGTTTCAATCATGGAGTCATGCTAAATGTTGACTACCAAGTCTATGCCTTCTGACTGGGGAGACACCTCTCTGAGTGCAGTGCTTTCTTGGCTTCACTTGGTAATTTCCTTTTGTTCCCCTTCATGAGGATTTTGCTTATCTTTTGGTGGGTCAAGAATTTGTAGAGTGTCCTCTAGTTTGTCCTTTTTTTTCCACACTCTATGAGTCTTGACATCTGAGTCAAATTGTGGAATGGATGTCTCCCTTGGGAGGCTATCCTTTTTAGTGGGTTTACTTGACTTGATCTTTTTAATAGCTATAGCTTTCCTTTCTTTTTCCAAATTCATGTGCACTGGACACAGTTTGGCTTTATATCCTGCTTTCTTACAGTGGAAGCAAGCAAAAGGGACACTTTCATAGTCCAACTTTTGCAAATGTTTGTCCAGTTTGGATTGGAGCATGATAATTTTTGGCATGTCTTGGCCCTCTTCCACCCCTATGCAGATCCTGGCATAGGTCAGGCAGATTTTGGCAATAGTCACTGGATCTATCGAGAGTTGGGTACCAAAGGATCTGGCTATACCTTCGAAGATATCTTCAACCCAGAATTCCAAAGGGAGTTCTGGGAGCCTTACCCACATCAGGGCTTGGATGAAGAAAGAATCATTGAGATCAAGCTTCGGAGTCAATTTTTGCAACACCAAAGTAGCCTTGCCTATTGACTAGGTGCCCGCACAAAGGATTTTGTCTAAGTCTTCTTTACAAGAAAACTCAAAGGACAGAAAGCCCTTTTCCATAGCCATGACAAGAACTTGCCCCTTTAGCTCCCATTTCTTTTTAGCAAAGACTCACAATATCTATATTAGGTCTAGACCCCACAAATTTGCCTACAAGAGTATGGTCCACTGAGGCGATATTGTGATCCACCAACTCATTAGGAATCTCAATGATAAAATTACCTTTCTCTTTATTAGAAAGATCCTTTATAGAATGGAAAGAAGACTTGCCTATAGGTTGAATTCTGAAAAGAGTTGACCACCGATGATAAATGGCTTTATTGATCTGATCCCTTGTTTGTGCCTTCGAGGCTGAGGAAGAAGAGGGAAGGTTCCCTTCTCCTACCCCAGCCTCCTTACCTGGATATTTCTACTTAACCCTTGGATCCCCCTCCTTATTCTCTGAGTTTCCCTCTCCTTGATATGCAAAGATGCCATTACCAACAGCACCCTCTTCTTGCAGCCCTGGATTCTCACCCTCTTTCAAATTCAAATTCAAACAACCTCCCGCTCGACCGTTGTCTCCCATGCTCGAATGACTAACGCTCTTCAATGTTACATTGAGTAAATAGTTATTTTTGATTAGGTAAAATAGGTTTTGAATGGGCCCTGAAACCATATACAATTAGTTTTTGGAGGGAACCATAACCCTATACAAAAGATAAGAAATATTAGCACCGACCAAAGAGAGATAGCTGGGGAACAAAGAGATTGGCTTTACAAAACCCCCCAGCACAGATTGCCAGCAGAACTACTTGCAATCCCAAACCAGCAAAACTACAGCAGTAACAAAAAGAAAAGACAAAGAAAATCTAGCTGCTCTAGACCTAAAGCCTTAGCTTTACATCAAACTAGGGTTTTCTAGTTCCTTAAACCAATAGTATGGGTTTTATCATGGCTCCCATAACCAGAATATCCTACCAGGTCCATGCCCATAGCCATAGGGTCGTATCTGAGATCCATATCCCTTAGGTCCTTTGAGAGAGAATGACCTTTGCTCAACCAGATCCTACAAGTAGTCAAGTAGTTATAAGGGAGAGAAGGCCTTTTGCTCCCACAAGGGCACTTCATCCAGCTGACACAAACCACCTCCATAGGATGTGTGACATCCACCTCTAAAGGATTTGAGGGTGAAGGGAGTAGGAGCAGCCATAGAATCCACCACCAAATAACCACCTGAATAGACCCCACCTCAATAGGGGTATACTCCACCTCAATAGGAGTGTTGCACAAAAGAATCCAACCTAGAAAAATATCCCCCAAAAAAGGCAAGATCAGGCCTTTCTCCCAGAAAGAATGAACTTTCAGAACCAGGGGAGAAACATACAGGAGGGTCACATACCCAACAAGAGAGGAGTTGGTGCTACCAACCCAAGCAAAAAGAAACCCAACAGTGACATCCTCAAAAGAAGGATCCTTAGAGCACATATGTCCTTCAAGCATCATAAAATAATTTGTAGGATTGCCGCTAAATGAAAGCCCATCTCTCACAAAGTTGTGCCCTACTCTAGAAGGCAGGCTTGGCAACAAATCCTTCTCCTAGAAAAAAATAGCTTCTAGAAATAGGGGAGAAGACAAGACTAGGGTCTCAGACTCATTAAAAAAGAAAGGATCTAAGTCATACCTAGCTGAATCCAACCCATCAAATTTTTCCTTAGCACGCCATTGAAACTCAAGTAGTCACGGGTTCTTTGCAGCACTACCAAGAAGGGAGTGATTTTCCTTCACAAATCTGCATCTAGCCCTAAAGGCCAGTCCGTACAAGAGAAGAGCCTCAGCAAAAGCTAAGGGAGCTTGGCTGCAAGTCCTTGAAACCCTAACCAGCTCCCTCATCATCTCTGTAGAGGCATACACAAAAGATAGGGGACTCCTAGTACAGCCCCAACCAAAGGCAATGCAAGCCCATGCTTTAGTAATGCAGGCATACTCCTCTGCAACACCATCACCTAGTGAAACCCTAGCTCCAGTGCATGCACCCGCACTACCATCCAAAGATATGTGAGCAAGTAGAAGCAGGAGAAGATCCCCAACAAAGGCTGAGAGAACTAGACAAGGGGCCCAGCAAAAAGGAAGGGGAGCCTCAGAAGCCCTAAGCAGCTCCCCTGCAACCTCTGCAGAAGTGTGCACCAACAACAAGGGCTTCCTAACATAGCCACAGCAGACAAGGCAGGCCTGCACAACTGCAACAGCATCTTCCACCTCTGCCCTCGCATTTGTGTCGTCGTCATCCTCCTCTACCTCGCCATCAATCTACGAAGCCCTAGCTCCCCCTCTCACTGTTACATTGCGCTCCATTACTAAGTTTAGACTTGAGTAAATAGTTGTTATTATATACATTTACTTGATTTTAACTTAGTAATTATCATTTAATTAGGTAGTTAGGATTTGTTGGATTCTACCTACTCTTCTTTGAGGTTGAGACACTTGTCAAGATCTTGTGCTATCTTCTCCTTTGTTCTTTCCTTTATAATCAAGGCCCTTTGTACATTTTTACTCACCTCAAATTCATCTTTTCTTTGGTGGAATAGAATTTGGAAGGTTACTTCTCTCATGTTTGAAGGATGTCCTATAGATTGGCTCCTGGGTTGAGTACTAACCCTAACATTTGTATATATTTATAATAAGTATGTTATATCTACATAAAGTAGGGGACCATCAAAATTGTTGCATTTTCAATAAACTTATCTTTAAAAAATATTTAAGAAAAATAAAAGTATTTTTCCTTCCATGTACTAAATATTGAAGTTAGGTAAATGGAAAACACAATTGAAGGGAAATTTTCAAGTCTGTGATCGTAAAAATGGAGGCATATAGACCGTATTTTAAAAAATAGAAATTAAATTATTGTTTAAATTTAATTAAAAATTAAATCTAAATTGTTTTTTAAATAAAAAATTACAAACATAAGATATAATAAAAAATTTACATTTTGTTTTTCTATATACCATTTTAAAATTTAATTATAAATTATAAATTTAATTATAAATTATCTTGAGTTGGAACAACTTGATGTGAAGACCGATGTTCCTACACAGTGATGTAGAAGAAGAGCTATATATTGAGCAGCCTCAAGGATTCGTCAAGAAGGGACAATAACACCTTTATTGCAAGTTAAATCGGAGTTTGTATGGTCTCAAACAAGCTCCAAGACAGTGGTACATAAAATTTTATCGCTTCATGGCTGAAAATAATTTCACAAGATGTGAATCAAACCCATGTGTCTATTTCAAGAGACTTCCTAATGGTGAATTCATCATTCTCCTTCTTTATGTTGATGATATGTTAGTGTCTGGTACAAACAAAAGAATAGTCAATAAGTTAAAGGAGAAGTTGGCAAAAAAGTTTGACATGAAGGACTTAGGGGCAACCAAGAAGATTCTTGGCATGACGATCACAAGAAACAAGAAGAAGAAGGAAATTACATTATCTCAACAACAATACATTGATAAAGTTGTTGAGAGGTTTGGCATGGCTGATGCTAAAATTGCTCCTCTTCCTCTTGCTGGTCACTTCTGCTTAAGTTTTGAATTGTGTCTTAAAACACAAGAAGAAAAGGACTTCATGGAGAAAATTTCATATAAATTTGCAGTTGGAAGCATCATGTACACAATGGTTTCTACTCGCCCCGACATTGCTCATGCAGTGGGAGTTGTGAGCAGATTCATGAGCAATCCCGGGAAAGCTCATTAGGAAGCTATTAAGTGGATACTAAGGTATCTAAAATGAACTTCAGATTATGCATTATGCTTTGGAGGAAATCAGGTTCAGCTACAAGGTTACACCGATTCTGATCATGCCAGAGACTTGGACAAATGAAGGTCTACCACTGGATACATCTTCATGTTTGTTGGAGCTGCCATCAGTTGGGCTTCAAGGTTGCAGCATTGCATTGCTCTTTCTTCAGCTGAGGCTGAATACTTAGCTCTTTTCGAAGGTGCAAGGGAAATGATTTGGCTTCAGCGATTGTTTGGTGATTTGAAAGTACATCAAAATGAGTATAAACTGTTTTGTGATAGCCGCAGCGCTATCTTCATGGCTCATAATCACTCTTCACAACGTCGCTCTAAGCACGTTGACGCACTTCAGCAGGGTATTGGGTGATTAGTTGCAGCATGGCTGTCTTTCAGGTGGGAGTTTGTTGAGTATTGAAGGCCAACAGTCAGTTTGGTTTTCTTATCTATTTTATTATGACTCTTCATTCTGAAGACTCTTCGTATGTAATTATCTGGAGCTTATATATTTGCTTCTCTTGCTCATTTGTAAATAACTTTTGAGGATTAATACAATACTCTGCAGTCTAGACATAGCCATAATTTGTGGTGAACAAGGATAAATCTCATGTTTACGATTTGTTAATTAGTTTTATAATCTGCTGTTTATTTCTCGTATTTTCAATTCCTTTCACTTCCATCCTCTTCAATTGCGATTCATCAGATACATGAAATGCTATTTCCTGAAGCTCTTTCAACTTGCCAATGTCCTCTATTCTTAACACACTGTCATCTTCTTTCACGGACAGGTACAAGTTAGGTGTTCGCAGTGTTCGCAGAGACTCCAGCTTCGATACGTCATTTGGCAGTCGCTCAAATGAACCTTCCAAATGCTGAAGACACCTCAACTCACCTATCCATTCGGGTACCTCAACTCCATATGCTGAAGACAAATTAAGATATGAGAGACTCTTAAGATGTCTCACACACTCTGGTATCTCCTTCATACCTGATATTCCGCATAAATTCAAAACTTTCAGAAGTTTCGTCCTTCCAACCGAAGCAGGCAATGTGGAGATTTCTGTCCAACTCAAATCCAGAACCCGCAGAACTCTCATACCGCTAAACAACATGTCCGGAATGTTTGGGAGATTTGTATTGCGGGAGAGTGACAGTGTGCGGACAAGTGTGGGAGAAACAGGGCGTCTCTGAGAGATGGCATCCTCATCAACATCTTTCTTCCCCAAAAACTGGCGACACCACTGACCACCACCGAATCCATCCTCAACACTGAATGCACATTTATTTTCTCTGGATATCAGAATGGCCAGATCAAGTAATAAATCATGAATTTTACAATATTTTGTCAAAAATTGATCTTCCCATACTTCCACCAGAGAGAGATTGGCAAGCTGCTCCAGATAATCCCAGGGGTTCTGTCCCGCCGGAATGAATCCTTCTCCTTTCCATAAATATGTGAGATATTCACACTCTATCATCTCATCCTCGGGGAAGAAGGAAACGTAAGCAAAACAAGCCTTTAAATATGCAGGCAGAGAGTCATAACTCAACTTAAGAACATCCATGATATGGTCATTGGAAATCCCTACCTTCCGCAACTTACTGAGCTTGGACAGTCCCCTGGTAGTGTAGTGCTCATCAGAGATGCTCCTGTGATTTTGATTGCAAGTGGCAAATTCCCACATTTCTTCACGATATCACGAACCACTTTCTCCAGGTACAGTGGCGCTCTATTTGCCACAAACTTGGGAAATGCATGAGCACAAAACAGCCTCCAACTCTCTTCATCTGTCAAGCACTCCATCTCGTAAATCTCAGCATTGAGATTTACAGCGACCTCTCTGCTTCTTGTGCTCACCGAAATTTTACATTGACTATTACCTCCAATTGGTATGCCAAGTTTTGTTAGCAAATCCCCTTCTCTGGTAGCCCTCCACACATCGTCTAAAACAATAAGACACCTCTTCTCTAACATAAAGCGATAAATCAACTCTGCTGCTAGCACGTCAATTATTCCACTCTCCTTAATTTCCTTACTTAATCTTTATCTAATTGAAAGGCCAAGTCACTGAGCAACTTGGAAACAGAATAGAACTGTGAAACTGAAAGCCATGCAGATTTCTCATACCTGTCTTTTCTACCATCGTAGACATGCTGAAGAAGATATGTTTTGCCGAACCCCCATTCCAACTACTGCAATGATTGGAATTTGGGAGATTTCCAGCAAACTCGCCACGCTTTCAATCTTGGATTCTATACCCACTGCTTTTGAAAGGTTGGACGGCACACTCCATCTCCTAAACTGTTGTCCCTCGGATCTACTCGATGATTCTGCTTATTCTTTGTTGTGGGGCACAGCAGCACGAACTATATTAAGTTGGTTTCCCTCGACAACAACGGAGCTCAACCGGGCTTTCACCTTTTGAATTCTTCTGCCCATTTTATGGCGAAGAATCAATTGACTACAACTCAAAAAGCAAAACTGAGTATTAGAGGCATACATAGAATCAACAGCACATTCTTCAAGTATGTCCTCTGCCTCCCATGCAATGTCCCGAACTCTGTGAAGCCAGTTTTTAACAGGCTCCTTTTGTCTAGTGCTCTCTTCATCGGCTTCAGTTAGAACAGAATTGATTTCAATAAATCTGTTCTTCAACCCCTCAAAGTCTTCCTTGAAGTTGCAGAGTATGTTTACCTCATTAGCCACTTGTTGGATGGCCATCTCACAAACTTTTCCAACAACAGCCTCTGCAAGCACGGACTCCATCTTCAACTCTTTTTTGGATTAAAAGTGAGAAGTGTAAATAGAACAACTACTCCTGAAAGGCTTAGAGAAAATCGAATAGAATTGAAAAGAATGGCTGAATGGAAATCCAAAGACCTTGGCTGCTGTGTGTATGAAACTGTCTGCAACAATTGCATTCATATCATCTAAGCTATTCTTTACTTGCAAATTCCGAAAAGAATAGGAATACTGTTGACCACTTGGAAGAACGAATAGTCTGAGAACCAAGGAAAAGAAAATCGAATGGATCAAGAATAATGTGATTGCAACAATTTTAAGCCATCCTGCTAAACTTTACTTGCAAAGCCCGAAAAGAATAATCATATTGTCGACCACTTGGATATAACTTTTACAAACTAAATTTTGTTATCTGTTGTATAATCTCTTCCCAAAATCATTATTACCTGCGATTAATGTATTTGTACAACTATACTTGTTTGGAGATGAACAACAAAGGAGTAAAGCAAAAGCCAAAGAAAATATATACTCCCCGTCAAAGTAGAGATATTCCAAATTGTTTCACTTTGCTATAAACTGTAAAAGCATAAAATCAAATTATTGTACTTTGCTCTCTCCTCTCGAGAGATATTCCACGGCCGATAACTGCTGCTCTTGCTCTTTACCTTTTATTCTGTTCGAAGTTTCAATTCAATGACAAAGCATAAGTTGAAAAATTCTACATTACCAGTCCATAATGTTCGTAATAGTGGACAGAGATTTTGATCTTTTTAATAAAAGAATGATGGATTATAGAGTGTGATCTGAAATATTGATTCAGTCAAAATCAGAAATTTTGAAAATAATTCTAATAGATTGTGGAAAATTAATATTCTTGACAAAGAAAAATTAATAGACTTACCACAAGGAAAAGCATCTAGAATAATATGATTGTAGCAATTTTAAAGTTGATTAGTTCAATAGGGTAAAGTAGTAAGCAACCAAAACCTTGACCCAAGTAAAAAATAAGAATATTGTGAACCACTTGGAAAAGCAAGACATGAGAGAATAAATTGAGAAACAAGGAAAAGCATCCAGAATAATATGACTAGAGCAATTTTAAAGCTTCTTTGGAATGACATATCCATCTTCTTAATTAATTTAACATAATAAAGGAATAAAGCAACCAAAACCTTACCCAATGTAAAAATGATAGATTCTTTAATTTTAAAAACTATGAAAGCATAGAATAAAATTATTATAGTTTTCTTTCTTTTAAAGAATGATATTCCATGGCTACAATCTATTCTATTTTAATTTTTACTTTGATGTAATTAAAATAAAATATATAAAAATAACCTCTACTCCACACACACACACACAGATATATATATATATATATATATATATATATATATATATATATATATATATATATATATATATATATATATATATATATATATTCCATGGTCACAATCTATTCTATTTTAATTTTAACTATATATTTAACTAAAAAACATATAGATAGATAAACTTTTTTAGTTTTTTTTTTAAAAAAAATTAAAAGAAGGGTAAAAATTTATTGAAAACAAATAAATACAAAACAACCAAGAGCTTATCAACAATAACAATACTCCAATCTTCTACAAAAATAGGAAAAGATTCTAAATTTTCAGTTTCTCACAATTTTTATTTTGCATTAGCACACTCTGAAAATTGATTTAAGCTAGGGACATGATATTATTCTTTTATTTATTTTCTCACTTCCTTATTCTTTGATTTTTTTAGATTCTTTTTAGATTTTGTATTTTCTTTCTTTTTTAATTTTTTTGTTTTGATATTTTTCTTTAATGTATAAAATATTATTATATAAATATATAATTAAGGATAATTATTTTCTTCTAAGACTAAATAATCAATAATGTTTTTCTTATGTCTTAGTTATTTAATTAATAATATTTATATTCATCTTTCATAGGAATATATATATTCTTATATAATAGTAATATAAGTAATTTTCATATTTTTATATGTATCATAATTTTATAAATATATAATATAAATTTATTTTTTTTATAAAGTTGAATAAATTATAATATAAACTTGTTATACAATTCATTTTTTCCTTCATTTCTCTAGTTAACTTTATTTTTTTATTATAAGACTAGCATATTTTTATTATTTTAAGTTTATAGTAGGATTATTTTATAGTCCTCAATTTATATTTTATATTATAATATTTATTCATTAATTTGTGTAAAAGTATATATTATAGTTTATCTTTTGATTAATTTAAATTATGTTGTTCTTGTCCCTTTTATTTCTTGTGTTCTTTTTTTTATTAGTTATGTTATTATGTTTCACTTCCTTCATTTTATTTGGAGTTGACTTCTTTGGTCTCTTTTGTTTTTATTTTTATCTTTTTTATAGTTTTTATCTTAGATCTTTTTATCCCTGGTTCAATGTGTTCATCGCTTTCATTTCTCTTATTTTTATTGAACACTTGAATTGTAACTTATTATATTCCTTTCCTTAAAGAATTCATCGTGTTGATGGATCATAAACCATGATATGAAATGTTCATCTAAAAAATTCCCACATAATCAAGTCTAGAAGCTACAAACAATATTTAAATATATAATTTTAAATGGTGAATACTTATTGTGTAAGGAATTGTGATCTAAGGAATGAGTATGTATTTTTATGGTTAATAGGAAGGTTGTGATCTAAAACGTGTATCTGATTTTAAAATAAACAAGTGCCACGTAGTGGCCAAGTACTTGTCTTAATATTAATAATAATAATAATAATAATAATTAAATTCTTCCAAATTGTATTAGGGCTATTTCATACAAATATAATTAGATTGATTAATTGATTAGGAGTTTGATATTAAGTTAATAATGATAAGTTAAAGATAAACAAATATCCATTGTTGTAGTTACTAAGTACAAGTATAATTGGTATTAATCACAATGTAATTAATATTATAGCTATCTGATATAATAGGTGAAGTCTTATATTAATTTAGAATTATAAATATATAATAATTATAAATATTTTACTCTTTTATTTTACAATTTTAAGATATTTAATCATCATAGTTTAAATCAAATTAATAAAAATAAAAGAAAATTAATCCTTATAAATGTAAGTGAATATATCTATGAAGTACATAAATTATCTTTAACTTTTAAAAAGATTTCAAGTAATATCTTTTATATTATTTTTTAATTTTTTAATTTTATATATTATCAATATTTCAAAAATATATAATTAAAAATATCAATAAAATTATTTTTCTTAAATATAATTATTAATTTTTGAAATAAAATAATTTATACATAAATAATCAATATAATATATTATAAGATATTTTAAAAATATAACTATAAATCAAAATTTAAATACTTCACATAAATTATTAATGTAATATAATATAATTTCCTATTTTTTAAAAAAAAATTGTTAAAATCAAAATAAATTACATCATTTTACTAACTAGGAATAATTTTAATATTATTTTATATAGTTCATATAACTTATGTCAAATCATATTATTTAGTATTTTAAAATATAGCTTATAATTATTTATTATAAATAATAGATATTATTATCACTAATTCATAAGTTAATTAATATAAAATATATAATGAAAAAGTTAAGTTTATTAATATTTAGATTATAATTATAATTTATGTTATATAATCTAAATATATAACATCTAATTATAATACATATAACAAATTTTATTATTCAATTTAATATACATTAGTTAATAAATAATCTATATCCAAAACTATGCATTTATATTATAACATATTTTTAAAAATAAATATGAATTATTTTAAGGGCATGGTAAAGTATTTGCCCCTATAATATTGCCTCAAAAATTGTAATAATAGAGGTAGTGCTTCCACAAAATCCATTTATAAGAGCCTAAATTTTCCAAAAATGGATGCAAGTACTAATAATAATTTCATTAGTTCATCTATACTAAATATATTTATTTTAAAATATTAATTATATAATAATTAGTAATGTCTTAAATTTTTATAAATAGTTAACATTTATATTTTAATATCTTAGAATATTGTTTCTTCTTTCAATTTAAGATTATAGGTGCAACTTTACATCAATTCAAGGTTATAAGTGTGGACTTGATTCACTTTCAAATGTAAAAATTAATCATCTTAGGTCAACTAAAAGGTTTCTATAAGTTGTTTATATTTATAAAATTTTATAATAGTTTTATTATTTATTTTTTGAGTGTGGGTCCAGCTAACCCTTCATTTGTTCTTATGTCTTTCAGTTGGCCTAGTGGTAGAGAACATGTACTCTTGAAAGAAAGGTCTGAAGTTCAAATCTTACAATGGAATAGGATATGTACACCTCATTTGTAGCATAGCTTTGTGCCTCCTATAAGGAATACAAGGTAGTCCCATATTACAAGTCATAATTGTAAGGTGGAAAGACACAACATTCTTTAAGACTTGTGCTTTTGATTGTTAGAAATTGTAAATGAAAAGGGAAAAAATA
Source organism: Chamaecyparis obtusa (assembly GCA_027943335.1). NCBI lineage: Eukaryota > Viridiplantae > Streptophyta > Pinopsida > Cupressales > Cupressaceae > Chamaecyparis > Chamaecyparis obtusa. The sequence goes on along the minus strand of BSBK01000808.1, from coordinate 602,020 downwards.
AGAGATTTTGAAACTAATTTTTTTATCTATATAGTTCAATATTTATGATTTAAATAATATGTATTTTAGAAACATTATGCATCTATATTAAAAAAAATTGTCCCACCTCTTTAAACCGAGAGCGGATTCAAACTCAAGAGACTATGGAGAACTACCCACAACCCAAGCCAACTCTGCTTCCTGTTAAAGCTAAATTAAAATAATTATTATAAAGAATACAATGAATAAATATACATATTTATTGATAAGTAGCACAACTAAAATTAAAATAGAAAATATATTAAAAATAAGTCTACTTTAATTAATGTTGATAAGATGAACTAATACTTTGTTTTTATAGATTAAATCTCTCTCCTAAATTAATTCAATAATGATTATTGATTTAGATATATAAAATATTTCTTAATATTGTAATCTTATATATATCTATATATAAAGAAATGTCAATGTCATTTACTTTTTATAAGAAGCTAATGTAAAATTGTATCATAAATCTTGGTAAGAAATTCTTAATATTTCTTGTACTTTTTCACTTTGGGATTGAACTATTTTAGTTGAAAATTTGTCTTCCTTGCCACAAATGCAATATTACAAATCACAAATACTTTCAAATACAATGTAAATGTGATAGTTTTGATAAGATCTAAAGATTTAAATAATTTATTACAACTTTATTCAAAGATATCTAATAAAATACTCATAAAGTTCATTAATATTTCTATAAATAGTTTAGACTTGATTATTCATTATTGCTATTTTATAATGTGCATGCTTAACATTCTCAAATTTTATTTTGAAGTATTTTATAAAGAATAAAAAAGAAATAAGAATATGATATTCATTAAAAATACATAGTGATATTTATTAATATTTTAATAAAAAAAATTAAAAGAAAATAAAAAATGAATGGAAACTATATATATATCCTAGAAGATTAGGGGTCGTGAATGTCCTGACAGGAAATTTGTGATTAAGCATTTTCTCAATAGTATTAAGTCTACTAATGTTCTGATGTTGCAAGAAATTAAAACTACTGGATTCACTCTTGAATCCAACCTTAATTTTTTATGGATGAATGCTACTAAATTTGTCACTAATCACCCACATGGTAGAGGGGGTGTTGCCAACCTAAGCAACCCTAAATGGGATGCCAATATCACTGGCAGTAGTATCTCCCCCTGTAATAGAGCTATCTGGATTACGATAAACTACAATAATTTGACTTTTGGCATATGTTATGCATATACCTCCAATGATTACAAGGAAAGATCTGATCTCTTGACTTGGTTGGCCTCTCTCCCTAATATTCCTTGGCTTTTGGGGGGGGACTTCAATATGGTTGAATCTCAGGAAGATAAAATTGGCAGCCTCCCTTTCTCCTAGAAAGATCTTGAAAAACTCCAGTGGAATAAGTTGAAGCAATGTAAACTCCTCTTTGACCCGCTGACTAGTAACAAGGACACTAACCCACGTATATGGGACACTTGGTGCAACTTTCAACAAGGTCCCTCAAGGATCTACTCTAGACTGGATTGGTTTTATCTCAATAAGAACTTCTTCTCAAGTGCTCCTGATGATCAAGATAATTTAGTCTTAGTCACCCTCACTACCCTTTCTGACCATCACCCTATCTCTATCTCTGTCAAATTTAGCAGCACCCCTACCCTTAGTAGGGTCATCAATCCTAGATTTATCCTTAACACCAGCCTTCTGGTTGATGATGATATCCTTGTTTCCATCAACATTATCAAACTCATTAATAGAAGCCACTATCCCTCCATCTCCCATGCTGATAGGTGGAACATGAATATTCTTGCCTGGCAAAATTTATTAAGGGTTGTTGGTCAAAAGAAAGCTAAGGACTTTAGGTTCACTGAGAAAAAACTTATCTCAAACCTTAATGAAGCTGAGACTTATATTCAAGCCAACCCGGCTGATCCTCTGCTTGTCCCTCAAATTGCTAGCGTGAAGGATGCTCTTAGGCAATACCAGCAGCTCAAAATCAAAGGGGCTAAAATTCGGTCATGTGCTCATTCACTGCAATATGGTGATAGGGGTAATAATTTATTTTTCAACCTCATCAAGAAAAAGCATATCAATGAAACCATTGATAAAATTGTTGTTGATAATCAGGAAATTACTGACTTAGAAAGCATAAAAAAGGCTTTTGCTGACTTTTATAAAAATATCTTTACTTCGGAAGAGTCATTGGAAGCTAGCACCTTGGACTTGACAGTTTGCCTGTGGAATTTTACAAAGCTAATATCAATTGGATTTGCAAAGATCTTCTTGAGATATATAATGAAGCTCTTAGCTCCAAATCCTTGGGTTTCTCCATCAATAGAGGTACTATCAAATTAATTCCTAAGGATGGGGATAAGACTTTACTTAAGAATTGGAGACCTATCACTCTTTTAAATGTTTCCTATAAAATCTTTGCTAAAATTTTGGCCCTCAAACTTGAAACCATTCTTCCCAAATTTGTGTGCTCTACTCAAACTAGCTTCATTAAAGGTAGATACATTCTTGAAAACTTGATTACCAGTTGGGAAGCCCTGAATTGGGATAAGCACTCTCAATAGAATTCTTCTATGTTTTAGCTGGATTTTGAAAAGGCTTACGACAGGGTTGAATGGAGCTTTATTGCTATGATGCTGGAAGCCTTTGGTTTTCCTCCTATTTTTTGTAATTATGTTAGTATCCCTCTCTGAACCTTTCCCTTTGGGCAACTCCATCAGACAAGGTTGTCCTTTGGCCCCTACCCTCTTTGTCATTGCATCTGATGCTCTTTTTTACATCCTTAGAGACAACTCTCTCTCCCCTACGGTGAAAGGTATTACCCTTCCTAATGAGATCGAGCTTATCAATTGTCAATTTTTTGATGACACTGCTATCTTCCATGAAGCCACAGAAGATAACTTTGCTGCTCTGAATAAGAAACTCAACATTTTTTTGTCCAAATCCATTTGTCTTGGATGGAAAGACCAGCCGCCTGAATGGTTTAAAAACTATAATTATCAGTGGGGAGGTCCTAACAAGATTGTCAGGTATCTTGGTATCCCTTTCTCTATGGAACCCTCTCTTAAAGATATGTGGCTTTGGGTTAAGGAAAAAATCATCAAGAAGTTAAATAAATGGCACAACAGATCTTTATCCCTGGCTGGTAGAGTTCAAGTCTACCAAAAAATCCTCTCTTCCTACAATATTTATTATGCTTCTGCCTTGATGTTTAACAATTACCAGGTTCTTGAAATTCAAAAGGCCATTAGGAACTACCTCTGGTCGAATGGAAAAGGTAACAAAAAACTTCATGCGGTTAAATGGGAGTGGTGTCATATTGACAAGCTTCTTGGGGTTTTAGGGCTTAAGGACCTTAAAACAAGTGGCTTAGCCCTCACCTCCAAATGGATCTTTTGCTCTTTGGATGGGGATGATCCTTGGAAATTTCTTATTAGAAGCAATATTGAAAGGGGGTTCCCCAAGAATGCCAAATTCTAGAAAAACTTACCTTTTTGTGATCTGATTTGTGGCAACTTCCCTATTGTGGTCCAAGGCTCTGTTGTGTTTAAATCCATTTGGAAAGCTTGGAACCATGTCAGACCCTACATTATGAATAAGAACTTTCATGATAACAAGAAGCTCTATGGCGAAAGATCCATTTGGTGGAACCTACAATTAGGTGGTAAACATCTAGCCCTCTCCCAAGGATGCTCTGCCAAGCACTGGTCTACCATTGGGATTACTCAATTTGCTGATATCTTTGAAAATGACAGGCTCATTTTGTGGGATGAGCTAAAGAACAAGTTTAACATTCCCTCATCTCAAACAAAGACTTATAATATGGTCATCAGAGCTTGCAAAGACATTCCTTCTCTCCGCCACATTGATTCCAGTAGATTCTTGAACATTAAGTGGCTAGATGGAGCCATTATAACCAGGATTAAAGCCAAAAATATATACACTGTTATTGATTATAATGATTCCATCATCAGCCATGTTAACAAGGTTTGGTACACTAATCTTGATGTCTCCTCTTGGAAGAAGTACTTTGATAAACTTTGGAAAAGCACTATTGATCCTAAGATTAAATGTTTTAAATGGCTCTTAATTCTAGATAGACTCCCCATTAGAAAGGACTTTTCTAAAATACATTATTGTAATATCTGTAGGACCCCAAAAATGGGGAGACATATTTTCTTTGATTGTAGCTTTGCTAAAGAGGTCTGGCTCATGTTTGGTATCTCTATCTCTACCAACTTTAATATCTTTGAAATTATTACTGGTCATATTGATGGAATTAAAAAGGATACTAATATTTTTTGGAACATTCTTTCTTCTAACATTTTATGGCAGATCTGGAAATGCAGGAACAAGGAAAGGTTTCAAAACATTCCTAGGGTTCTTACTGAGTCTTTTTGAAGTCTCACACATTTTAAATTTTTCTCATAGGTTCATATTACTATGAAAGTTGATAAAGACAAATTCAAAAGGCTTCTCAAAACTGGATACACCACCTTCTTCACCATTGAGCTCAAGGATGGGCACGTGTGGAGGTGGCATATGGAAAACCTCCAACTCTTTGGACAAACTATCAAGAAGCTTAATAAGGAAATTAAGAGGAATACCAAAGACACTACTGGCAACATGATCCTCTTGCTCAATCAAATTCAGAATCAGAAGAAAATTGTTTGGATGGAGGGCAGTATGGGGTGGACTGCATGGGTGGATACTCATGAGGACCTGCTTCATTAGTCCTTGGTTCCTGTCTTATTTTTTGGCTCCTATGTTGCGTTATTATTCTCTTTGATACTCTCATGTTGAGGCTTTACCTCTTGTAATTTTTGAAACTCGTCGATGATACTTTGTATTTTAAACTCCTTATATTTAATACAAAAAAAAATGTCAATTCATATCACACATAAGAACATAGCCCAAAATTAAATACAATCATTATGATTTTCCTTTAGTCTGCGACTTATGGGATCAAAGCTTCATGTCAAAAGAAGGCGTGGACATAATGGAATTTTTACCTTTAACCCTAATTCATCCTTCTTCAACCTTGACAGCCTTATCCTCATAGCCAACTAAGAGCAACCAAAACTAGCAATAGAAGACATAGTGGAAACCGTCCAGCAAAGTAGCTAAAGGATAACTAACTAAATAAATGTATAAAAATAAACAATAATTGATTTAAGTTTATATAAATTATAATTAAAATTTAATAATTTATAATTTAAATAAATATTTTTTAATTTTAATGAGAGATGAGTTACTTAGTATTGGGAGAATGTTGGAGAATAATTTAATATTGCATAGAATTCATTAGTGTTGTTCTAGAAAATATAATGTTCTCAAATTACTCATTGTTTGAAAGTTTTCTATATATATCATGTAAAATAGATAATCATTCTAACTATTTGTAAGAAGTAAAAATGATAACATTATAATTTTAGTGATAATATTTTGTGTATGGATTGTAGATTTTTATTTTTAAAATATTTATTTGTTCATAGTGACTAATCTTATTAAACTTTTCCATTTTAAATTAGTTAGAGCATGACTAAATTCTTTCTTTTATTTTCTAATAAAAATATGTGTTTTTTTTTTTTTTCATTATTTATTTTTGTCTATATTATACAATATAAAACTATTGTTACTAATATTATAGCACTTAAGTATATTTATTTGACTTATCTAAAGTTATATTATGTAAATTTTCTAAATATCTAAAAGATTTATTTTTTCAATTTTATTTGATATATGTTTGAATTGTGTGAGATGGTAAATATGTCTAATACTTATGAATATTAAATATAACATGTTATTAGCAATCATATTAAATCTTGATTCAATTACTCTTAAGAATCAATCTATGTGAGTTATTATTCTGATTGTTATCTTCTTGTAGAGTCACAAATTGCATACTCCCTTTGCAATTTTCCATACACTTTTATAGTCACTTTAGTGTCAATTTCGCTAGTATTTGTGTAGGTTCGTTTCAGATCTAAACATTGGAACACTTGCCCCATGAACCATTGGTACGACGATGACTGTAAAGCTTTCCACCATAGATTACATTCAGTCTTTGAGCCCCTCCAAATTTTGTTGATCTTCGTTACTCCTACCACCGATTTCTTCACGTGAAGAAACATTCTTTCATTTCTTCACAGTGCAAAGCCTTGTGTAACACACTTATCTAGGATCCTAAGCTCTTTTGGTGTACTTTATTCCTTCGGAACCCCCCTCTGCCCTCCACCATCGACCTTGCCTCCCTCATCTCCCACACCTCCACTCTCTATGACATCCTGGGTCAACCTTCTCTCCACCTCATCCCACCCCCTCACTGCCATATCTTCACCGCATCCAGTATTCACAAGGTTATCAGATCTATGAGATGCAGTAGAGCAGTCGATGAGGATGGTTTTCAGGTAGAGCTCCTTAAGCTCAGTATCATAGTGCTAGGCTCTTATCTTTCCACACTTTTTAATAGAATGGTTTGCACTGGCTTCCCTGAGGCTTGGTCGAGACATGTGATTGATCTGATCCACAAGACTGGATCAATCTTGGACCCTAGCAACTACAGAACCATCATGATTGGGCATTACTTTGCCAATCTCTATGCCACGGCATTGAACACTATTCTTCCTTCACATCTTGACAGGTTGGACTGTAGGGCTAGAGGTCAAGCTGGTTTTCATGCAGATTACCAAACCATGGACCATATTTTGACACTACGGGCGATCATTGAGGAGGCTCGCTATCGCTCTACGAAATTCTATTGTTGCTTCATTGACTTTCATAAGGCATTTGATTCCATCCCCTAGGTGGCCCTTTTTTAGAGACTTAGAGACATTGGGATATCTGAGATTCTTTTGACTACCATTATGAGACTTTACGAGTGTGTTGAGGGCATATTCAGGACTCTAGAGGGCTTCTCAGACCCTATTCAGAGCACTATTGGGGTGAAACAGGGATGCCCACTTTCCCCCACCTTATTTGGCATCTACATTGACAAGCTCGAGGGCTTCATCAGAGACTCATCTCTCCCAAGTGATGGCTACTATTTACACCAGGTCTTAGTTTCCATTCTTCTTTTTGTTGATGATGTGATTCTCTTAGCCTCCTCACCTTAGAGTCTCTAGATAATTCTTGATATCTTGGCCCCTTTTTGTGATTTGAGACAGCTTGTGCTTAATTTGGGGAAGACACGAGTCATGGTCTTCAACTGCTTGAAGACCTCTCATTTACACTTCTACTTCCAAGGATAGGAGATCGAGATTGTCTCTACATACACATACCTCGAGGTTAAGTTTTATGGTCCTCACTTCAGTTTGAGACCTACTATTCAACCCAGAATCAATAAAGGGATGGCTTCCCTCACCCTAATCAAGAGACAGTGCTTTAGACACCACTTTCAGGACACCTCGTCCAAGTTATCCCTCCTGGATTCTCTGGTTAGACCTACTGTACTTTATGGCTCTATTGTTTGGGGACCATCTCTTCTTGATTCTGACTGGGCCTCTATTGAGCGTATACAGACTCTCCTCCTTCAGCGTATCATCAGATTTCATCGTACCACCTCCCACAGCATCATCCTAGCTGAGTTTGGGGCTCATCCCTTTGGGTTGCGATCCATCTTCGACCTGGTTTGGTTTCTTCACCACCTACGTTGCTTCAGAAACTCTTCAAATGACCAGAGTAGATACTCTTACCTCACCTATTGCTCTTCTATTGAGTTGGCTAGATCTAACACCTCCCCTAGAGCTTGTTGTTGGTATGCTCAAGCCACTTCCCTTTTGGATTCCATCAGGATTGATATTGATCACCTACCCCCTTTCAATTTTCTTTGGACGCTCTAGCTCATCTTCTCCCCTCCAGATAGGAGTTGAATGAGCATGTCAGACTTGACATATATAGGCAGTACATCATCTCAACCTAGACCAACCCTTGTGGGGGCTTACATCCAAGGATGGATTTTTATGTTGAGCACTTCTTACACATTCAGGATGGGATTATCGTTCAACCCAAATATTTATCACAGCATTGGTGCCATGCTCTTTGGATTGCGTTGGGATCTTTCAGAGTTGGCTCTCACCACCTGCGAGCACAGTCTGATCATCACATTGATAGAGAGGATTGCATTTGTTGTTTATGCACATTATCTAAGATTGAGACTGAGACACATTTCATTTTGCGCTGCCCTATATACTATGAGATCAGAGGGAGATTCTATTGCTTATTCAGAGATTGCAGCTCCTTGACTTCCTTCTTTTGTTACTCTGACCAAAGATGTCTGACACTCTATTTACGGGAGATGGTACAGCTCCGTGACCAGACCCTGCAGCTTCTATTTCCCCAAAATTAAGTCACCGAGAAACTCATTACGGATTTTTTATCACCCGCACCCTCACCCCCAGATCGGGGTGTGAAGTGGCCCTCATGTGCCTCTGCCATTGATCACTCCAAATCTATGAGACCTCACAGTGCTTCTACCCATCAGTGGCAGACCACCAGTAGATCACGACGATAGGTCCATACCCATATTCTTTCGGGTCACTATCCTTCTGTGTTGGATTTCTTTCTACTCGGGAAGGACCCCTAGTCCCTTCCCTGGTGGTTCTTGGTTCTTTGTTCTCTGCTTCTTCTTGTTTGGTTCCTTGTTCTTTTAGCATGTTCCCCCGACCACTATTTGGTGGTCCGCTAGTTTCTTACTATTTTGGTTATATGATTCCTATCCCATAGACCCTTGTTGGTCTTCCATTGGACATTAATAAATTTATCTTATCTTATCTTATCTTATCTTATCTTATCTTATCTTATCAGCCCTTACATCAGCCTTTTCCCTCTCAAGATGCTCCAAATCATTTTCAGAAACCATATTCCAACGTCACCTTTGCATGAGTTGCATGTTTCCTTTGCCACTTGTCAATTATGAGAGTGATTTTCTTGGACACTAGCATGTTGTCTAGACATTCGCACACCACACATTCATCTCACAACATTTTAACATTCAAATGTCAATGTTGAGCATATTTCCACTTGTCACCTATCATGGTCAATGGAAATGGCTCCAAATCTTCTAGAATGACCTAAAAGCCTCTCTTCCCCACCTATTCTCCCTTTTGATCTCATTCAATCTCTTTTGGAAAGAGCTCTTGGTCTCTTTTTTTTTTCTTTGAGCTCTTACAATATTTGCATTCTCTTGCTCTCTCAATTTGCTACAACAATCTCAATTTTTCTATCTCTCTCTTGATTGATTATGTACCTAGTTGATCTACCCTCGATAATTTTATCATCAAAAGATCGCTAATGGTCTTGGCCAACCACTTAGGTCAAAGAGTAGAAGCAACATCCACTATAGGATGAACAACATCACCTGGGATCTCTGGATGTGGATCTTGAATGTCCTAAGGAAATGTGAGTGGCACAATGTCATATGAATCCCTCCCATCAGGTGAACTAAATGGAAGTCAAACATCCAAATTTGTAGCATTTAGATGTTGATCCTCAAGGCTCAAAATAGGAGAAGGTTGAAATAAACCTCTTTCTTCATCAAACACCACATATTGATTAAATATATAATGATCAGTATTGTTAGCATACAATTTTTTCCTTTCTTTAAATTAATTCCAAACTCCCATAAAGCATGAAAAGAAAAGAAAATCTCAACACTAACAATTGAGTTCCTTTGAAAGAAAACTCTCTACAAATTGTAAGGTGAAGCTACCTTCTAAAAATATTTCCAATATGATCTTATTGAAAATAGAAAAGTAAAATCATGTGTGCTTTTCACTAGAAAACACTTAAGGTAAACATCCAGTTCATCAACATGAAAAGAATGTGCAAATTTTATAAGAACCAGATCTATTTCTATCACTATCTCAAACTTTGAAATCTTTAAATCTAAAACTTCAGTAAAGATTCTCTCTATTTCTCTAAGCACAAAATCCACCCATATCACAATTGAGCTTTGTTTAATATAACTTATCTCCACAAGAAAATAAATTATATAAGATAAACAATAGTATTTATCGATTCAAAAGCTTAAACACATATGCAATACCATAGGATATTTCATATACTCTATCATATCAGTCTTCAAAAAGCTTAAAGTTTAGTTTCTAGAAAATAGTTTCTCAAAACTTAGAGAGTCAAACCCTTAATAAGTTAAAAGTCTTGAAATATATAGCCACGCAGGGCTTATGCAACTATCTAGATAAAACTATCTTTTTACTAGAGGTAAATACTTCTAAACTAAATAACTAACCTAAGCATTAAGCAAGCAACATGAAACTGGGTGCAAAGCACCTCCAAGATAGAGCCAGGTGTCTCAAATGACTATGGTGTTGAGGCTGTCGTGAGCTGTGCTTCCTTCCAGTCTTGAAATACGGTTGTGAATGCGGATATCATCGATTGGTGTGGCAAACCAAGATAATTGATTCGGTGTTTCCACACTTCCTTTTCCCTCTTGACTTGAGCTATCTTTTCCTTGTGCATAACCAAGTGATCCCACTAAATTATAAGCATCGATTCTATCCATGCAACCTTTGTGAATTCTTGGACTATTGGTGCCTTCATTCCTTCAATCGATACACTCCTTTATAACATCAAGGGTTTTGTCATCTAGCCTTGGTACTGACCTCTCTGCAAGGAATTTTTGTAGGCCGTATTCTTGGGCCTCTTCCATCCAATGGAGTTCTTTTGTCCATGTGGTCTTTTCTATCTCCCATTCTTCAATACTTGCCTCAACTTTCTTTACCAAGTGACTTCCTTCAATGCAAGCTTCATCTAAGTGAGTTATTTGCTTGGCATCTTCTAATTTTACATGTTCGACCCATTCTTCAAATGCTTTGCTAATCACCTTATTCCTTTGTACTTGGTCAAGAAACCTTTAATTGTCTGGTGATTTAATATCAATGGAAGCTGGCATTTCGCTCAAAGGAAAGGGCTCCGAATGTTGGATGGCATTTATGTATTGGGCCATGTTTTTCATAGCCTCCTTCATCTCTTGTTTGTCTTTAGTGTCCTTCCAAACTCTATTGGCAATCTTCTTATTTGAGACCTCAAAAAACTTCATGTTAGCGGCTCTGCTATCTCTCCCCAAATCAACTCTGGATATCTAGAAATCTTGGTCTGAAACCTCTCCTTCAACTTTGTCACTTACCGGCTTTGCGATTTCTGCCATCTAGCGGCCATTGTTTTCATCAAAATCAATTATGGATTCCATCTTTGTCTTCTTAGTCTTCGGAGTCTTTCATAAACACCTGCTCACAACATCCTCAATAGGCATAGACAGAGGGACTATGCATCTTCTTTTGGCAGCAAAATTCTCTAGCCATTGTGGAGCCATAGAGGGCTTCTTCTGAGTAACATAAGTACTAAGAAGAGCCAGTGAATCCTTTGGAGTATTCCTTGTTTCATCCTGTAACTACTAGTTATCTGACATATCAGGCACACTGGAGTCTGCAACTGGATTTTCCTATAAATTGGCTTCTAATGGGTCTAAATTCACAATGACATTGGGAATCACTTCCTGCCACTTAGCCTTGTTCTTTTCCCTAGAGCTGATGCAGGGGCATCCTGGCTTCTTGCTCAGTTGCTTATGATTCTCTAGTACTCGGTCAAGGATATGGATGAGCTCGATAAAGCTACAGTTTTACTCAGTTATTTGGATGTTAGTTCTCATTCGAAGCTTGCTTTGCTTCACTGATGGAGCTTGGTGGTCTTCGTGGTGATTCTCAGATGGAAGTTCTGGTGGATCTCGGTGGAGGCTAGTCACTCAGTGACTAGGTGTTTTGTTTCTTGGTGCTCGGTTACTGATGGGGTCTCGGTGTTCATGCCAGTTGCTCAGTCGCTGAAGTGGCTCGATCGCTGGAGGACTTAGTCGCTGAAGGGAGCTCGGTCATTGAAGGAGGCTCGGCACTTTTGTTGCTCGGCGATGCCTATGATGCTCGGTCAATATTGGTGCTCAGTAATGCTTGTGGTGCTCAGTTGATATGGTGGCTCGGTATATTTACTAGCGCTCAGTAGTTTGACTTACTGATGGATGTTCTTGGAGATTCGGCTTGGCCGACTAGTGCATTTAATCTGGGTCGCATTCCTCAAGTTATGGATTGACCGTTGGACATGTGAGGACCTAGATCTGGTGAGTTTTATTCTCCTATGTGGATCTGGAGGCTGACATAGAGAATTTAATATTTGTGAAGTTATTTGTGAGCTGACAAATGTTTGGCATTTAATATTTGTATATTTGGAAGCTGACTGGCTTTGGGGATTTAATTGTTTGTAAAGCCAACTTATGGTTGGGGTTTAGTATTTAAGGGGATGTTTGGGTAGTTGTTTAGGCATCAATCTAGAGGGGTAGATGTGTGGATTTGTGAAAGTAGAGTTAGTAGCTTGCGGGCTTAGGTAATAGAAGATTGCTTAGTGACCTGTGGGTACAAGTTTAGATTCTTCTTGGAGTACCTACCAGTGTCCTGTGTGTTGCAGACCTGGGCTAGCTAAGAGTGAGGAGAAGTGTGTTGGATCCTTTGTGATGTTGAAGAACTATTTCTTGCATTGTAATTGGTTGTAACCAAGAAGGCCTTACAGCCCGGCACATTGCATGTAATCAGTTAATCAATGAATAAAGACATTTGTTTTCTTTCAGATCTGGTTTCTTGTTGTGTATTTCCATTGTGTTGATGTTGGCTGGAAGGTTTGGATAGTCCTTCATTGGATCCTCCATCCTTGACTATGTCAAGTGGTATCAGAGTGAGAGTTTAATCTTTTTGGAGCAGAGGGTTGACCTAGCAAGGCTGATCTTATGAAGTTAATCTTGTGGCGAAGAGATTGTGTGCAATCTGGGTTGCAGATCTGTGACATTGAACTTGTGAAATTGTGCCGTAGTTGTCCATGTAAGGTGGCAGGTTGCGATCTGACTTGTATACAACTTGGAGGTTGTCACAAGGTGGTTAGTGTTAGGGTTTGTTGCAGAAGGTTTTCGAAGATCTTTGAAGGATGTCTTCAAGAGGATTGGACCTTAGTGTGCATGCAGATGAATTTAGAGCTTTGAAGAAACAAGTGCAAGACCTACAAGAGGAATTAAGAAGGCAGAATACAAAGAAGAAGGTTGTGAAGAGATGACGATAGCTTGTGGAAGTCCCTAATGACTTGGCTAGAGTTGATGAAATATCTATTGGTTCGCATGAGTAGATAGATGGATCTAGCATGGAACATGCGAAGCAACTTGTTGTTGTGTGCAATGAGATTGCTAGTGGTGAAGAAATTGGTTTTGATGCTTAGTTGGTGGAGTCTGACATGAAACCTGCAAAGCAACTTATGCCTGTTGTTGAGTTACCTATGGTTACCGATGATGTTGTTGACCTTGTTGAGGATAGTGAGAAGATTGGTTTTCATGTTTAGTCAATAGTGCCTGACATGGAAATTGCGGAGCATCTAGTTTTGCTTGATCAGGTTGCTATTAGTATGAAGTTGCCTATTGTTGAACACCTCGGTGATGTTGGTGTCACCGAATTGCTTTTGTTTGGTGTTGAGGTTCAGAGATTGTTTGTTGGCTATGGACTTGAGTTGCTGGTTGACAGTGACAAGTCTGGTGATGAGATTCTGAGATGGGATTCTTCCTTGATCCTTGATGATGGATTGATGGCTTGATTTGTTTAGGATGTTGGACATACTGATCGGTTGAGTTGCAGATTGGTTCTCTTTCCTGTGATGGAGTGGAAACCTTTAGTGAAGATGAAGTGGAGCTGTTGGTTTTTAGATGTTCCCTTTGGTGAGAAAGTGTGGGACACACTTTTCTTTGTACCCCGGGAGTATGATGCAAGGGCATCCTAGCTTCTTGCTCAGTTGCTTATGATTCTCTGGTACTCGGTCAAGGAGATGGATGAGCTTGGTAAAGCTGTGGTTTTACTCAGTTATTTGGATGTTAGTTCTCAATCGAGGCTTGCTTTGCTTCACCAATGGAGCTTGGTGGTCTTGGTGGTGATTCTCAGATGGAAGTTCTGGTGGATCTCGGTGGAGGCTGGTCACTCGGTGACTAGGTGTTTTGTTGCTCGGTGCTCGGTTACCAATGGGGTCTCGGTGTTCATGCTGGTTGCTCAGTCGCTAGAGGACTTGGTCGCTGAAGGGAGCTCAGTCATTGAAGGATGCTTGGCACTTTTGTTGCTCGGCAATGCCTGCGACGCTTGGTCGATATTGGTGCTCAGTAATGCTTGTGGTGCTCGATCAATATGGTGGCTTGGTATATTTACTGGCACTTAGTAGTTTGACTTACCAACGGATGTTCTTGGAGATTCAACTTGGCCGACTGGTGCATTTAATCTGGGTCATGTTCCTCGAGTTATGGATTGACCATTGGACGTGTGAGGACCTAGATCTAGCGAGTTGCATTCTCCTATGTGGATCTAGAGGCTGACATAAAGAATTTAATTATTGTGAAGTTATTTGTGAGCTGACAAATGTTTGGCATTTAATATTTGTATATTTGGAAGCTGACTGGCTTTGGAGATTTATGTTGGAAATAGGAGAGATAGATACACTTTTCTATTGCTTTCTAACAACTGTAATAGAGTTATCAAAATCTCCTAACCGAGTGGATTTGACAGTCCTATTGTAAATCTCTTAACCAAGTGCACACTTAACTGTGTTGCTAAATCCTATAACTAAGTAGATCTAGCTAATCTTTTGTTACTCCTAACAGGGTAAGATCACTAGAAGTGATCACAATTGTAGCCTTAGTAGGAAAACTCTTTCTATCTGCAGATTAGTGAAGAATTTGTGGGTGTCATCTCCACCACAATTTTTACCTTCTTACAGGGTTTCTGCATTACCAAAATACTTGTGTTATGTGATTGCATTGATGGTTTCATGAATGTTTACTTTCATAGTTATCTATGTTACTATTTTATGCAATTAGATGCAAGTCATATTGGTCGGTAATTACAGTATGTATAATCAGTATTGAAGAGATCTAAGTAAAAGTTTTAGAGGATACTGATTCACCCCTCCCCTCTTAGTATCTATCTCTCCTATTTCCAACAATTGTTATCAAAGCGCAGTTCTCTTATTGAAATAGTTTAACCACTAAAGGGTAAAGATCTAAGTCATGGAGAGATAAAAACTTGACAAATCTATTGAGAATCAGAAACTACAACTGCAGATGTTAGTTGAACAGTACAAGCAAGCCAAGGCTGAATTGAAGAAATTACTAGTACAAAGAAAGAATATTGCAATTGCCCAAAATGAAATCGGTTATCATGAAGAACCTTTTGAAGATGCATTTGATCATATTGGATCTAGCTTGGGAAGCATCTCTGATGGATCTGAGAGTACAATCAATGATTATCTAAAAGAAAGCTGCATCTATCTGATCAGGTGAAAGCACTTCAAATTGGACAAGAATCACAAATGGTAAGAATGGTGGAGATAATGAACAATGCAAGACAAGCTGAACAAGACCGAAATCTAGCCATTAAAGATAGAAGACTAATGACTGAACAACTACAAGCTAAAGAAAGTGAAATCCAAAGGATTACCGATCATCCCTTTCAAGTGTCAAATCAGGTACTGATTGCAAATCAAGAAGTAAATCAAATCAATGGTGAATTATCAAGGAATCTAGAAGATGTTGCAAGATTGAGAGAAGAAAATGAAAAATTGAGAAATGACCTGAAAAATCAATAACAACACAATGAGATGAAAAGATTGGCTGAAGAAAGTTCCAAGAAGATTGATGATTTCCTGGACAATCAAAGAAGATTTGGAAGCAGAGCTGGTATAGGGTATACTGGTGAAGGTGAATCATCAAAACAAGATGAGAAGGCCAACACTAATCAAGATTAGAAATCCAAAATGCTAACATGCTACCACTGTGGAAAACCTAGACACACTTCAAATGTATGCAGAAGCAAAGCTAAAGGTAATCCTCCTGTTATTACTACAAGATTTGATGGTTACTATTATTACTGTGGAAAGCATGGACATCAGACACATGAATGCAGATCTAGACAAAAGGACTACATTGAAAAGACTACTGCTGGTAAGATATGTTACACTTGTAACAAACTTGGACATACTGCAAGTGAATGCAAAGCAAAGATGAAACAAGTTTGGACTCCCAAGCAGCAAACACAAAAGAAGCCATATCAACCGAAGAGACAAGGTAACTCTTATGTATGGGATTATAATACATGGACTAGTTGTATTGCATGTAGTCGGTATGGACATATAGCTGCTAACTGTTACAGGGCACATCGGATAAGAAATTCTAGCTATTGGGCAAGTACCCCAATGGCCTGTATGCACTGTCACAAAGTCGGTCATGTAAGCAAAGACTATAGAGACCGAGCACTAGATGAAGATCATGTATTCAAGAGTGGATACACCATTGTAGATATCATGAAGATGAGAAATACTATGTGGAAGAAGTCAACAAAGGAAACTATTGAATCAAGTAACACTGTCGGTGAAACCTCATCCACTGGATTGGGTGACATCGGTAACTCCACTTAAGGTGACAAAGGTATGTACAGGACTGATATTTTAAAAGATCATATTTTTCATACAGTTCCTCATATATGATGTATTAATACCAAATCAGCATGAATGAAGATGCATTATGGTTTATACTGTATAAGCTAACAATGTTATATAGTCGGTAAAAGAAAGACCGAGAATGGATTACTAGTCGATAATCACAATGCAAGGTTAACGAGGAAACAATGCAAACTGATGATATCGGGTGTTAACCGAGTTGACAGTTGTTTTTCACTTTGAAGTTAGGTTGAGCATTTATTATGAATGTTTGAGCAGGAATTTGCAGAAGTCTATAAATACTCGAGAAATCAAGTTCATTTTTACATTGCGAGCATCGGAGAACGGATTTTCAAAGCAACCAGAGTTCAAGCTAAAGATTTTCAGAGAGATTCAAAACACTTCCGCATCGAACCGATGACATTTCTTCGATGACTCAAGTAGGTTTTCAGATATCTAAATACATGTGCACTTATTGATTGTCGAAACCCTAGTTTATTTTGATGGAATCTACCTGTACTGAAAATAAATCTCAACAAGTTGAAGAGGAAGTAGATTTGATCGTAAGAACACACTGTTCTAAGGGTAAATTTAAGCCGCATCCTAGGGTTGCATCTAAAATGGATTCAATGGGAACATTTTCAAGCATACCAGATAGGGTTTTGTTGATAGAGGATGTTAGGGCTTACATTCATTGCAAAATCGGTGAAGTTGGGCACTTTGAGACAGTTGTCGCATTTCAAAATGTTTGTGATCTTAATGGAAAAGTGAAACCAAAATTTTAGAAACTTGAAGATATTGGACTATTGAACATTCAAAATTTTTTGCACTCATTTAAAATTGAATGGATAAGGATAGTATTGAGCAAATTCCACGATGGGAAGTTTTGGCTAGACAAACTGACCAAGATCACAAAGAAAATGATAAGTAGGGTTACTGGTTATCCTACTTTTGACAAGGCAAAAGCATTTCATAGCTCATCGAGACCAGATGTTGAAAAGAACACCGGAGCTGAATGGGATGGTAGAGCACTAAAGATTGGAAAGATTAAGGATCCTGCGGTCAAGTTCGCCACACATGTGATGGGTTACAAAATATTTCAATCTAGTCGGTTGAACAGTGTACCGACGAATGCTGTGGACATGGCATATAAAATTGTGAAGAAAGATCACCAAGTTGATCTAGCTGATATATTGCTTCATTAGCTTATGGATAACATGAAGGTTATAAGGACCAAGAAATCGAACACTTGTAAGTTTGGGTCATTACTTGTTTGCTTATTCTTTTACATACAAAAATTTATCCCTGGTTTTGATAAAGTAGTATGGAAGCAAGACAAACCGATCACCGAGCAAATAAGTGAGTTTATAAAGAATCTTGGAGACAACATGGATAAAGAGTTTGAAGCCTACTTCAAATAATTTCAAGAACATATGCATAAACGGAGTAGAATACTAAGTGAATTGGTGACAAAATTTGAGAATGATATTTGTTTTGTCGTGAGTACAGATCATTGCATGACAAAGCCTGTAGAGCCCAGAACAAAGTGGCTAGCACCAATGGGATATGAAATAAGTCATGATTTCATAGTGAAATCTATAAATGCATTGCTAGCACTCCTGATTGACATCACTGCCAGTAGGTTCGGCACCTGCGAAGAGGCTAAATCAAGAATTGATACTGACATAGTTATCGGTAAGATGTCAAGGTGAGGGAAGAAAATGAGAAAAGATTTAGAAGAAAAATTTGGTAAAGTACCCGATTCTGATGTATCACCGGTTGACACGGCAACCAAAGGTCTGTTGGAGTTAGCAGACAAGCCATATGAAAGTGAAGAAACTGAATCTGATGACACACCGGTTCCTCCTATCGATGATAAACAAATAGGAGAGGTATCTGTAAGAAAGGGAATGAAGACAAGATCTTCTGCAACTGTTGCATCACCACCAGAGAAAACAAGAGAGAAACACAGGGCAGCCACACCAACAAGGAAGTATGAGAAAAGAAAGACAAGGGTAGCAGTTGATGCACCGAAGAAGAAGGTAAAACGAGCCCCTGCTACCGACGGCACTGAAGAGACCGAAGATGATCAGAATCAATTCAAGATTGTAAAGCACAAGGTTAGTACTCTTGATGAATTGATAGAAGAAATAATAGAGAATGGGAATCTCAATGATCCAACATTATGTAAGTATGACAAAATGTCAACAGAAGATAAATTGAAGATAGAATGTGCTATCATTCAGATGATGATCAAATTCAAACAAGTACCAATGGAATTTTCTTGTCAATTACCGAAAGAACTAGATGACAGAATCAATGTGCAATGGGCTACTGCACTAGAAATAGAAACAAGGAAATGAGAAAGGTCATTAGTTTGTATTGCTACAACTATGAGCTTTGGTGAAGCAAATGAATATTTGACAAAGTACCAACAAAGATTCTTAGTCAAGAATCGTGCATTACAAATATTGGATGAAAATGTAGGTGACATGGATGTCAAATGTGATTCATTGTGATCATCTATTCTGAAAGCAGAAGAGAAAGTTGAACAGGAAACTTTCTGAAACTGTCTAGGAAGAGACAAAATTCAAAAGATAAAGGCATTTACATGGATACTGGTAAGGGAAAGCAGGTACTAGACTCTAGTATATCGGTTGCCAAGGTAATCGATATCACCAATGAGAAGGAAGAAGTTAAAGTGTCACAGGATGCACTGGATCCAGTAGAGATCCACTTAAAGAAGAAAACTGATGATGATGTACTCATTGTGGACATCACTAACGGTGATCCTGATGATCAAGATGACAAGGATGTAACAGTTGTTCCATTGAAAGATGATGAGATAGCATCACTACCGAGAAATCTACTGACTCTAGCTGAGGCTATAGAACTTATTTCCAAGATTGCGTCCGAGGAGAAGAAAGAAGAAGAAAATAAGGATGTTGAAGATACACAAGACACTCAGCAAACTATAGATACAAATCAGCCTACTATAGAGGCACAATCCATAGAACCCAAGGATAGAGATGAAAACAAGGATACCGATGATAACACAGAGGTGAACCCTCCAAACACAACAACCGATGCTCAACCTATGAGCACCAAAGAGAAAAAGAAGGATGAAACTATGTCTACAGGGAAGGAGACTCCTAAGGATGGAGATACTACAATAGTAGTAAGGAGCTCACCTCTCGGAGGAAAGAAAAAGAAGAAAGGTAAAGGGATAGTTACTATTGATGAAGTTATTGAAATCCCTCAATGTGATCCAAGAACGCTTAGCCCTGAAGAACTGAGGAAATATGGGAAATTATGTCAAAGGAAAGAAGCTCAGGAGAAGCTGAAACAAACTAAAATGAACAATGAACTACTCACTGATGTTCAAGACATTCTACAACAGATCATTCCTAATGCAGATGTTGATGAGAACAAACCTATTATGGATCAACTGGCTACACTTACCGAACAAATCTAGAAGCCAAATATTGATTTGGAGAAATGGATGGAAGCAAGAGTTGAGAGAAAAGTACAAGATAAACTTGTTGAGAAGCTATGCCAGGAGGTGGCATTAAACAAGGTACAGCTATCAAAGGTAATATCTGACTCTTAGATAATTACAAGTTACATTTATCAGACCTTGTTAAAACTGTGCAATGCAGAATCATTCACTTCTGAGATCAGTGAACAAATAGAAACTTTAGAGATGGAAATCCTTGCATGCACACAATCTGCATCAACCAAGCATAAAAATATAGCAAAGCATATCTTAAGGATACATGAAATCAGGCGATTGATCACAGATCTTAGACACAAAGGAGAGCATATAATAGACTAGGTTACCGAGTTGCAGAAAGAACTCATTTTACACCTGAAGATTTTTTATCAGCATATCGACAAGGCACAAACATTGGTATCCACACCAGAACTCTCTGTGTTGGATAATGTTATGGATATGCATGCTCAAGTCAGTTATGAGCAACTTGCTCTTACTAACTTGAAGGAGGAATGGGAAAACCTCTTAGATTCACTGAAGAAAACCCATCAGAACATTTTTGATAAGCTATAAGTATACATTATCTTTTTGGCATTAATCTCAAAAAGGGGGAAAGCAAATGTATATGCCAATAGATATTCATTTTGATATATAGCTCTGTATACTTTACACACCACCGAGATTATTGTAAGGGGGAGTACTTACTATACTTAGCAAATTTTTGTAATGAATATATCGGGAGATATAAGGATTTGTGTATATACATTTTTGTTTTGATACTAATGCCAAAGGGGGAGATTGTTATCTCTATTGAGCATTTGTTGTCACTTAGTATCAAAATCATTAGTCGGTTATCTATACTGCACATGTCAGTAAAGGAGATAGGATAGTCAGTAAATACAAGGAGACAGGGAAGTCTGTAATGCTTCACAGAACAGTCGGTTAACAGTAATCACCGGAGCATCAAATAGTCTACCGAGCATAATACACACCGACACCGCCGGTCAGTAGACACCGAGCCTTCCAGACAACACCAAGCAATCCAGACAAGCATTTATCGAGGGAAACAAAAACGGTCTAGGAATTAGTAAAGGCACAATTTTCAAGATAGACGGTTACAACAGATTGACACATGTGTAAGCAAGATCAAGGAAGCATATAATGTACAGATACTCATTAAATGTGATGAGAATCTCAATGTAAAGATTTGATCTTAACTATTTTGTACACCATAGATGTTAGGGTTATCAATTTTGCTTAACCTAATTTTTGCTTAAGCGACAAAACTAGAACACTATAAAGTCAGTATGTTCGTATCATTTTAGGTTGTTGAATATTGTTGAAAGCACTTGAAGCTATTGCCTACTTCAAGTCTAAAGGTTATTAGATAGAACCGAGCAGATAGAACTGAGAAGAACAGACAGAATTGAGTAGAGTTGTATTCAGAGAAAGTATTCAGAATTGATAAGGCAACCGAGCATCATAGAGTAGAAAATCTACACATGCAAGGTGATATCTAAATAGTATTTAGATGATTCGTATCAGACAAATTTAGTTGTCAATCAGAGTAGATACACTTTTCTATTGCTTTCTAACAACTGTAATAGAGTTATCAAAATCTCCTAACCAAGTGGATTTGACAGTCCTATTGTAAATCTCTTAACCGAGTGCACACTTAACTGTGTTGCTAAATCCTATAACTAGGTAGATCTAGCTAATCTTTTGTTACTCCTAATAGGGTAAGATCACTAGAAGTGATCACAATTTTAGCCTTAGCAGGCAAACTCTTTCTATCTGCAAATTAGTGAAGAATTTGTGGGTGTCATCCCCACCGCAGTTTTTACCTTCTTACAAGGGTTTCTGCATTACCAAAATACTTGTGTTATGTGATTGCATTGATGGTTTCATGAATGTTTACTTTCATAGCTATCTATGTTACTATTTTATGCAATTAGATGCAAGTCATATTGGTCAATAATTACAGTATGTATAATCAGTATTGAAGGGATCTAAGTAAAAATTTTAGAGGATACTGATTCACCCCTCCCCTCTTAGTATCTATCTCTCCTACTTCCAACAATTTAATTGTTTGTAAAGCTGACTTGTGGATGGGGTTTAGTATTTAAGGGGATGTTTGGGTAGTTTTTTAGGCATCAATCTGGAGGGATAGATGTGTGGATCTATGAAAGCAAAGTTAGTAGCTTGCGGGCTTAGGTAATAGAAGATTGCTTGGTGACCTGCAGGTACAAGTTTAGATTCTTCTTGGAGTACCTACCAGTGTCCTATGTGTTGCAGACCTAGGCTAGCTGAGAGTGAGGAGAAGTGTGTTGGATCCTTTGTGATCTTGTAGAACTGTTTCTTGCATTGTAATTGGTCGTAACCGAGAAGGCCTTACAGCCTGACACATTGCATGTAATTAGTTAATCGATGAATAAAGACATTTGTTTTCTTTCAAATCTGGTTTCTTGTTGTGTATTTCTACTGTGTTGATGTTGGCTACAAGGTTTGGATAGTCCTTCATTGGATCCTCCTTCCTTGACTGCATTAGGAGCTTGATCGGGTGACTCAAGCTATGGGTTCATCTTGGAGTTTAACTTGAACTTGAACTTGTGAAGAAGTTGGTTCAACTTCAGGTTCAACTTTTCCTACACAAGACTGATCAATATTTACATTAGTTAAAATAGAAATTTTCTTCAATGAACTCCTCTTCTTTGTTTTCACTTGTTTCTTGGTAGGCTACGAAGGAATTATAGAAACCTTTTTCTCCAACAACCATGCCTTTGTTCTTTTCAATCACCCTGGCCATTCTTATTTGCAGATCATCTTCCTCTGGCTTCGTCCAATCTAACTCTAGGATAGGGAGGGTCTCTACTTTATCCAAGAACTATGAGTCGAGCACATTAACTTCACTATCCTCCTCTACTCCATCTATTTTCATATCCAGTTTGAAAGTGATAATCTGCTTTATGGTCAATCTAGACCATAGCCTTTTTCTGACTTTGAATTCATCACAACAATTAGCCCAAAAATCCTCCAACTTAGGAATATGCATGAATGTGTCAGGGACATTGAGATTTGACCTAACGAAACCCCTATAGTCAAAGTTGATTCTATGTATGTAAGTTTGTAAATGGAATGCAGACAATTCTTCTTCCATAGCTAAGGCATCTTGGAAACTCTTGCATCTGTAATAACCCAACTCAATAGGGAAAAGGACACTTGAAGACTTCCTTGAGCTACCAGATTTCTATTCGACGATAACAAGCTGCCTACAAAGTTCCATTAAGACCACATTATCTAGACAAAACCTAGGAAGCTGTAATGGTTCCTCATCAAATGCTCCAACCCTAAGGTAGGTAAATCTAGGAAATTGTATGAAATGGAAACCATATGTATTTACCACCTATTTGGCTTCCTCAGAGAGTCTGCAACTTTCTCTTCCTCGCAACTCAAAAACTAACTTTCCTGAGAATCTGTCATTAACCATTCTGAATGCACTAGGGAACTTTTCACTCTGTAGGCATGTGAAATATTCATACATTTTCATGGCATTTATCCACAACTCTTGGGGTAACCCCTCCCAAGTTCGGCAATAGGCTAAAACATAGACAAGGTAGGAAGACATGTAAAAAGTAGTTAGGTTGGTCACATTTAAGAGCTCTCTATGAAGGCTTTCTGCTATCAAATCAGCCCAATTAATAAATTTATCCCCTTCTAGATTTTTTTGGATAAAGCAGTACATCTGATTCTCCCAATGAAATGCATTTGGATTCCCTTTCACCCTATTTAGAAGGAATACAATATTGGAAATTTCCTTATGGAAATATTTGATAGTTAGATTTTTAGGCAGTCTGGACCCTCCTTTCTCTGGTTTCACAAGCCATGTCTGAGCTATTAAGGAGCTGTACTTTTTCTTTTCTTTTTCACACATGTGGTCTACCTCAGCATAGGTCCAAGGTTCATACGGTTCCTTATCTGGAATCCATAGAGCTGCCATTAATGTCTCACAACTTATCTTGACCAAAACTTCTCTTGAAGCA
The DNA here is from genome assembly GCA_027943335.1 of Chamaecyparis obtusa. Classification (NCBI taxonomy): domain Eukaryota; kingdom Viridiplantae; phylum Streptophyta; class Pinopsida; order Cupressales; family Cupressaceae; genus Chamaecyparis; species Chamaecyparis obtusa. The sequence goes on along the minus strand of BSBK01000808.1, from coordinate 577,954 downwards.
TCTTTGATACATCTTCTCTTAGCGTCATACTTATTGGCACATTCTAACACCAGTTCGGGACAAATTAGAGTTGGGGGAAAAATAGTAGCTTCCATAAGTCTGGTCCCTACTAGCCTCCTTGAAAAGGAACCTTCAGAGGCATTTTTGACCCTATCACACAGTTCCCCTAAACTTATATTCACCAAAAAGGTATCGCCAATGTCTAGAAGGGAGACTAACAGGTGGGTTCTAACTTCCTCTTCTGGGAATTTGGGGTGAAACAATGGCATCTTACCAACAAGAAGTGAAAAGCCTTTCAATGCAGAATGACCTTCTGAACAAACTAAAAACTGCAAGGAAAAAGAGGACTCACCAATTTTTTGCGTACCAAATCTCTGTAACCTTCTCACCACCAATTTCGCTGCTCCTTCTTTCTCAAGCCAAAATAACTAGTAGAAATGTTTTACCATTCTTCATTTATTAACAATGGCCAATAAGATTTTTGGTAAATCCTTCACAGCACAGCTATAATAAATGTCTTAACGAAGGAATGATTGATATGACATCTGGAGTTACTCCTCATTAATCTTCAAGTTAAATCAAGACGGAAATCTCAATTTCCCAGGACATTCCCTAATTACCATATCTTTGCAATAATGACACTTCATACATCACGCCATCATCTGTAACCTCCACTATTTCACATGCACGAGCCATTGTGTCGAGTTTAACAACCCTGTACGGCAACTTCCCAAAATTGATTTAACACCTGGAGTGCTTGAAATCAGCAACCTTCCAAGGAATGAAAGAACAATCCCACCGAATATTCCATGTGCTATTCATTGTAAAACATGAACTTGAACTTGAATAAAATTTAAAGTTCAGGACTAGGTTCAAGTTCAAGTTCGACTTCAAAGACCGACAGACAATTGGAAGAGAGACAATCATTGACACTACATAACTCAAAATGGGTAATGAACTTGAACTTGAACTTGAAAAAGTTCAACTTCAACTTCAACTTAGGATTTTAACTGACCTAGACTAAAATCAAGAGTTCAGAAAAATCGAGGGTAAGAAGTATCAACATCAATTAACCGATAAGCCTTATGAGTATCAGTGTACCCTATGAACATCAATTTTTGAGTCTTGGAGTCTAGTTTGGTGTGATTTGCATCTCGAATCCAAACAAAAGTTGTAGAGCCAAAAACCTTCATATGACTGATTTTGGGTTTTTGTCCAAACCAATCTGCCTATGGGATCATCTTCTTAACATCTTGTGTGGGAGATTGATTTAGAACATAAACTGTAATATAGACTGCTTTCATCCAAAACATCTTTGGAACATTTCTATGCTCCAACATAGATCAAGTCATCTTGATGACTCTATGATTCTTGCACTAAACAAGATTATTCTATTAAGGGGTGTAAGGTGTGGTAAGTTGATGCTTAATGCATTGTGATGCACAAAAGTTGGAGAAATTAGAAGAACCAAAATCCCTGTCATTGTCAAATTGAAGAGTGACTATTAGACAACTTTACTCTTTTTCCACTAAGGCCTTAAAATTTATGAAACATGCCAAACACATTTGATTTATGCTGGAGAAAATACACCCACATTTTCCTATATAAATCATCAGCAAATAGTAGAAAACATCTGCATCAAGTGATTGATGGAGTATTCATGGATCCACAAGTATCTGCATGAACTAATTGCAAGACCATGGATGCCCTCCATGCGTCACCATCTAAAAATGGAGTTCAATATTTCTTCCCAAACTCACAAGCTTCTCAAACTCCATGATTTTGTGTCTAAATCTTAGGTAATCTAACAACAAAACTCTCTTGAGACTATTGAGAGAGAGAGAGAGAGTATTCAAGTGCCCATACTATTGATGCCAAAGATTGTTGATGGAAGTACTTTTCTCTATCATGGCCAACTCCTAAGAATCACCTATATCAGTGAGACTATAAAGACCATAATCCTCAAGACCAACTACAACCATATTGTGAGACTCCCTATCAACAATGTTGCACCTGTGAGAACTGAAAGCAATGTCCAATTGGGGAGAATGAAGCATAAACTGACTAACTAATAGCAGATTAAGCTTTATACCTCAGACAAAGTATACATTGATAAAGATCAAATCTCTCCCACCAAGTGAAATTTGAGCATTATCCTTTCCGAAAATAGTATACTCCTCACTTCCTCCAAAGATCATGTTATCTGTGAAATGTGTGAACTCTTTGAACTGATCCTAATGATGTGAAATGTCTAGAGGCACCATATTCAATGTACCAAGAAGATGATGTCTCATAATCCAATGGGCATGTGGCCATGATCATAGAGGAGGCAAGCTCCTTCTGATTAGAATGTGAAGTAGCTTGGTCCTTCTAATAGAAATAAGGTAGCACACACAACTGAGAGGGGGGTTGAATGAATTGTGTCCCAAAACTCAAAACCATAATCAAATTTTATCCTTAAATATCTTATTTGAATGATGAACATTAAAGAAATACCACAACACATCAATCAACACAACACATATTTTTGATGTGAAAACCCTATTAAGTGAAAAAACCACTGTGGGGATCAAACCCACAAGATGATGTACTCTATTAAAAGCACTACACCTTGTTAGGAGTATTACTAGGGGAATGTACATGCATTTAGGCACACTGCATAGAGCTCAATGCTCAAATAGAATAACGGATACAACCCAAATGAAGGCTCACTACCTTACATCAAGTAGATAGACAACAATCCATTGTGGACTAAAATCCACATATCATGAACTAGCTGATAGAATCCTCAACATGCCAATACAATTTCAATGAAGCACATAATGCATCAGACCTTTTTCCTCAATTGTAGATTCCACTCATACCTCTTTGCACAATCTCTCATAAATATGAACGATTTAATCCATAAAAGGATATTACATCATTACATTTATACAATCCCTCAACTTATTTCTTCAAGGTCGGCCAAGGACCTAAATTATAAATTTTTAATCAAATACAACACAATCAACAATGTGATTCAAAACATGTCAGCTAAGATAGAAAGGATCCAAATATTCATCCATGAACATGCACCAACTCCATAAATCACACCACCATCCATTGCAACATGCTACACCATCAGGTCAGCCAAGACCAATAAGAACACCAACACCCCCAAGAAAATCACCAAATTCGATCACATAACTCAATGTGATCCAACAACACGAATAGGACACGATCTAGAAACATTAGCAAGCAATGTGAAATATCATAGTAACCAAAATAACTCTATCTCAGAATTCACCATTAACCCTGCATTGTTCATTAGGAACATCAATTAGTAACCTATGTCACTAATCAAGAAGAGTAGCTTTCTAGCATCCAAATCATGAACCACTCGAGTTGATGACACACATCCATGTCATAAATTCACCACCAGGTTAACAACCAAAAATATTGTCTAACATAACCACACTAATCTAAACATTGAAACACTATCGCTTCTTGAACATATAAAATACTAGTCTCTGATCAATCACCCATAGCTCACTCAAATCACCATGTGAACCTCTATAAACTAACATAAGTCAACTATAGACATCCCTGAAATTATGTGTACATTTATAGCATTTGATCTTCAACAATGTAGCCATACCAAACAAATCTTCTCACTGATCATATGAGGAACACTGTCACAAATAGTATGAATATATTGACATCAATAACAAAATGTCAATGTCAGCACATATATGCATGATATTCCAGCAATGTCCCCAATATTTCAATAATCTCCCTATTTGGCATTGATGGAAACATATGATGTGAAAAACAATCAATGCACAAAGAAATCCAAACATTAGTACCAACAGTATCCACAATATTATCTTTCAGAGTCTTTCTAACAAATCTTCTCCCCTGAGAACAATCTCACCTCATAAGTTGAATCGTACTAAATCATACTATTTTTCACATGACTATCTCTCCCCCTTTGACATCAATGACAAAGGCACATATATGCACTAAGTCATAGAAGCCAAAAACATCATAACAACTAAATGTTTCTCCCAAAAACTGAATGGCATACCTCATAAGACTAACTACTCCCCCTGGATAGCACCCACCAAAACATCAATCCAAATCAATGATAATCTTTGTAAGAACATTGGATTAATGAAAATCAATGCATCTCTGCATCTAATCAGGAGGGGCAATCACCCCAAGCTTACCTCAGAGATGCTCAAAAGTATCCTTTGGCAACATGGCTTCATGAAAATAGCTACAATCTGCTCTTTACTAAATCCATATTCCAATCTAACTTCTTTTTCACTAACCTTATCTCTCAAGAAATGATACTTGATAGATATATTCTTTGTCTTTGAATGTAATATTGAATTCTTTGAAATATTAATTGCACTTGAGTTATCACAATAGATAGCAATAGGCTCATCAATACTTACTCTAATATCTTTCAACATTTACTTCATCCATAGCACTTGTGTACAATTAACGATAGTAACAGCATATTCAACCTCAGCAGTAGATTGTGATATACAATTTTTCTTTTTGCTTGACCAAGAAACTAACATCTTACCCAAAAAGAATACACCTCCACTTGTACTATTTTTGTAATCCACATTAGTTTCCCAATCCACATAAGTGAAAGAACCTAATGAAAAATCATCATCTTTAGCATACCACAAACCATAATCAATTGTCCCTTTCAAGTATCTAAATATTCTTTTAACATGTGATTCTTTCAGCTCTACTTGAAATCTAGCAACAATGCAAACTGCATTCATAATATCAGGTATGCTTTGTGTCAAGTACAATAATCCACCGATCATTGATATGTATCTTGTCTGATTTGTCTTAGGGGAATCATCATCATTTGTTAGTTTGCAACTTGTAACCATAGGAGTACAAACTAGTTTTGAATCTTCCATAACAAACTTCTTCAACAATTCTTTCACATACTTAGACTGAGATTTGAAAATCCCTTTTTCTGATTGTGTAATTTACAAACCAAGAAAGAATTTCATCTCACCTATCATAGACATCTCAAGCTCTTTTTGTATCTCATTAGCAAACTCTTTACTCAACTCATCATTACCACCAAAAATGATATCATCAACAAAGACTTCAATAATCAAAATATTATCATGATCAATCTTGAAGTATAAGTTTTTTATTCTGGTTTAAAATAGGTTTTGAAGGGACCTAAAACCCTTTACAAGATCTCAAAAGATAAGCAAAGAAAGCCCACTAAATGGAACGGGTCAAGACCAATACGGGGGTTTTAGCAATAGGTTCGCACAACCTAGAACAATCAATGCGTGAACCAAACTCCATGCAACCCAAACAAAAGAAAAATCTAAGACTTAGGATTTCCCTTTAGCACCCTTCTGATGGGACCGAAGGGTCATATCAAAATAAAGTGAAGACCTCTTGGAATGTTTACCTTTAATCTTGATCCAGCCTTCTTCAATCTTAGTAGCCTCAGCCTGCCAATCCAACGAATCCAAAATAGTAGAAACTAACCCCCAGAGGGGGTAACACACTGCTTGGAGACAGCTATCTAAGAACCCGAGCCAGACAAAGGGACAACTCCAGCAAAAAAACTAGCCAGAGTGATCCCAACAACTATCCTAGCACCACCTGAAAGTCGTGCTTCCATAGAGGAATCAGAAGGAACCCTCACACAAACAGACAAGGAAGGAGGATCAGCAGAACCCACCGCAACTCCAACAACAGGTGTAGAACCAATAAGAGGAGAGGACACAGGGCAAACCTGCTCAACCACCTTCAAAAAACTTCAATGGGAAGACACCTTCTCCACTGTATAGTGCTAAGAAGAGGCTCCCTACCACCACGAGGCAGCCTTTTGAGTCTTTGAAGTTCACATTGATCAGCAACATAACTAGTTTTAAAGCATCTTTTGCATCTTGAAGTATAAGTTACTGTTAGCAATACCTTCATTAAAACCAAGCTTCAAAAAATACTTTTATAATCTTGCATATCAGGCTCTATGGGCTTGTTTCAATCCATATAGAACTTTCTTCAATCAACAAACCATGTCATTTTGATCAGTCAAAGGAAATCCATCAGGCTGCTCAACATAAACTTCCTCTTTTAATTTTCCATTAAGAATTGCAAACTTAACATCCATCTGATACACCTTGAAGTCTTTGTAAGTAGCCTATGCAAGAAACATTCTAACATCCTCAATTCTAGCAACAGGAGAAAAGGTCTCTTCATAATCAATAAATTACATCTGTGAGTTACCTCTTACAAACAAGTCTATCTTTATTCCTTACCACTTCACCATCTTCAATCAATTTGTTTCTAAACACCCATTTAGTACTGATCACATTCTTGTGCTTAAGTCTAGGAACTAGGATCCATATTTTTTTCTTTTCAATTTGTTTCAATTCTTCTTACATGGTTTTAACCCAGCTTTCATCTTTACATGTTTCATCAACATCCTTAGGTTCAATATTAGAAATCAAACAAATTTCATCTCTATTTCTAGCAAGTCTTCCTCTGGTTTGAACACCTTGATTTCTATCGCCAATGATCTGATTTTCAAAAGATTTATCCTAACATACCTTGGTTTCTTAGGATTTCCATTTGTAGATGACTCTTGTGTTTCTACTTCTTCCTCATTTACAACTTCTTCATCTTGATCTATCGAACCATTCTAATTCTAATTCTGATTTTGTGCTTTTATCTTCCTCACCATTTGAATCATATCTGAAAGATCTAGCTTATCCTTGATAGCATTCATCCACTTTGACATTAGCACTTTCAATTATCTTTATCAACCTATTATTGTAACATTTGTATGCTTTTCTCTTTGTAGAATAACCAAGAAAGATACCTTCATCACATCTAGGATGATTTAGGGAAATTTGATCCTAGTGTCTTGCTTGATTTGAACTCAGTTCAATGTATAGACTATAGTGCTAACCGCTTCTCTCTAATAGACTTGTAGTACATTTCCCTCAATCATCATTGTCCTTGCTGTGTCTAGGATAGTTTTTCTAATTCTCTCGACAATAGCATTCCATTGTGGGTTCCACGGTGCATACATTTTTCTATTTATCCCATGCTCTTCACAAAATGCATTAAATTTACTAGATTTAAATTCATCACCTCTATTAGATCTTAGATATTTCAGCTTCATAATCATTTATATCTCAACCATAGCCTTGAAAATCTTGAATTTTTCAAAAGCTTCATATTTCCCCTTTAAAAATGTAACCCACATATCCTTGACTAATCATCAATGAATAATATAAAATACCTATCTCCATAATAACTTCTAGTTCTAGTAGGGCCACGCAAATTAGTATGCACAAGATCTAACAATCCACTTGAAAAATAAGTTTTTCTTTTGAAAGTAAACTTAGTTAGCTTACCCAACTGACATTCCTTACAAATTGCATTAGCAAGCTTCAACAATTTATATAAATCTCTTCCTACTTTAGTGGTACTTATCTTCACAATGTTATCAAATTTCACATGACAAAATCTTTTGTGTCATAACCAATTATCATCAATCTGAGCAATCAAACATCTATTATCTGCACTATTCAAATGAAAAACATTACCTTTTCTCTTTGTACCTAATGCAATTTCAACTCTTGAGCTTCCAATGATTTTGCATTCTCCATTATTGAATTATAAATTATAACCTTTGTCAACTTGTTGTCTAACACTCAAAAGATTGTTTTAAACCTTCAACATATAAGAGATCATCAGTATTATTCTTACCATCAAGTGTAATGGAACCTCTCTCTTTGATCATACAAGGAGTATTATCACCAAATCAGACAACACCACCATCATACCTTTCTAACTTCACAAATTTTCTTTTATCTCCAGTCATGTGATGAGAACAACCATTGTCTATCACCCATTCATCATTTTCTTCAACATGTGCAACTATGACTCTTTCCTCATTTTTGAATCTAGGGTTTTCTTCTTTAATAGAAATAAACACAATCTCATCTTCACTCTTTTCATATTCATCATCAGTCACACCCTTATTAGCTGAAAAATAACACTTCTTATATTTAGGTTGAAATTTCTTAGTCTTATGCTTTGAAACTCTCTCAGGACATCTAGAAGTAAAATGACCAATCTTATTACATGAAAAGTATTTCAAAGGTAACTTTCCTTCATACTTACTATCTCCCTTAGGCAATCTCTTGGCAATTAGGGATTCAAGTTCTTCAAGCATTCTCTCCTCTTACTCAATTTCTTCCATATCTAGATTCATACTTTGATGAACTTTCTCTAGGGTCATATTTTCTTATACTTAGAAACCGTAGCTTTAGATGCAAATTCAACTTTAGGAAGATTATCACCAAATTATCTCATTTCAAATGCAGATAATTTACCAACCAATGTGTCTCTTGTTACTGTGGCCATGGTCCTGATCTCTTCAATAGTAGCAACCTTGTGATTGTAAGCAAGAGGCAAGGATCTAAGTACCTTACAAACAATTTCATCTTCCTCCAATGTTCCACCAACGCATCTGATTCCACAAATAAGCTCATTCACCTTTTGTATGTAAGAACTAATGTTCTCATCCTCGCTCATCTTCAATGCTTCATATTTCCCTTTCAAACTCTATAGCTTGGCTTGCTTAGCACAAGCATCTCCTTCATGCAAAGTCTCTGATTTTTTCCATACCTCATGCAATTTCTAATTCTATGACATTTGTAAATTCGGTATCAAACAGGGTGGTCATCAATGCTTCTTTAGCTCTTATATTGTATTCAAATTTCTTCTTCTCATCAACAATAGCAGTAGAAAGAACTACATGAGGATTCTAAGTCTTCTTAGTGATCTCCTAGTTGTCTTCTCCAATGCATCTTAGGTGTGTAATCATCTGACCTTTCTATATGGAATAGTTAGTGCCTTCAAATCTCAGACTCTCCTTCTTAAAGGTTGTCATCCTAGATCTCCTCAAGCAATAAAACTTCTCAGAGAGGACTTGGCTCTGATACCAATTGATAGAAACAAGGAAACACACACAACTAAGAGGGATGGGGGTGAATCGATTGTGTCCCAAAACTCAAAACCTTAATCAACTCTTATCCTTAAATCTTTGATCTGAATAATGAACATTAAAGCAAGATCACAACACATTAATCAACACATAACACCAATAATTTTGATGTGGAAACTCTGTTAAGGGAAGAAACCATGGTGGGGATCAAACCCACAAGATGATGTACTTTGTTAAAATCATTATACCCTATTAGGAATATTACAAGGGAAATGCACATGAATTCTAGGACACTACGTAGAGCTCACTTCTCAAATACAATAAGGGCTACAACCCAAAGTAAGGCTCACTGCCTTACAACAAGTAGATTGACAACAATCCACTATGGACTATAATAAACTATGGACTACAACACAATCATTAATGTGATCCAAAACATGTCACCTAAGACATAGCAAGGATCCAAATATTCATCCTTGAACACACTCCATCTCCATAAATCATGTTATGATCCATCGCAACACGCTACACCATCAAGTCAGCTAAGACCAATAAGAACACCAACATGCCACAAGAAAATCACCAAATCTGATCACATAACTCAATGTGATCCAACAACACGAATAGGACATGATCTAGAAACATCAGCAAGCAATGAGAAATGCCATAGTAACAACCAAAACAATTTTGTCTCAGAATTCACCATTAACTCTACACTATTCATCAAGAACATCGATTAGCAACCTTTGTTACTTAAGAAAAATAGCTTGCCAGCATCCAAATCACGAACCAATCGAGTTGAGGACACACATCCATGTCCAAAAATGTTGACACACATTCTGGAAATCTCCCCAATCTTCCAACACCTTCTACTAAGACCCTCCTTGTGTAGATTGTGTAATTGTCAACTATTTCATGTCATCTCTTCATGTGACCAAAATTGTGACAATAATTGCACTGAACACTTCTTTGAAGATGTCAGAGGTTTACTTGGTTCTTTTTGCTAGGACTAAGGTTTACCTTTGTTCTTGTCTAAGGCTTTGACTATGAAGGCCACTTGTTCTATTGAAGATGAACTGACACTACTTCCAAACTATTACTTCCATCTATCTTGCTGCAAAACCTTGTTGCAGAGATCAAGAAACTTTAGATTAAGACTAGTAGAGATGATATTGAGTGTCTAAATGAAACACTCATAAGATCGAGGCAAGTTTTTCAGCATGATCACTACCATGTCTTCTTCCTCCATCATATAGCCAATAGCCTCAAGCTAGTCACTAATGTCCATGATCTTTGTAAGATGTGCCTAAAGAGACATCTTCTCGTCCATCATGATAGAAAACAACATACTCTTCAAAAAGAAAGGTCAAGTCTTGTCGACATCTCGTGAAGATAAATCAAGAGTTCTTGTATCTCTTTAGTTGTTTTGCCAAAAGACACCTGAGGAAGTTGATCGTCTACAATAGAAAGTTTGATAAGCATTATGGCTTCCAAGTTACACTCATCAAATTTGTCATGATCTAATCCAACTTGTGCAGGATGTGTTTCAGTATCTAGAATAATCTTATCAAGACATCAATATCCAAATATTGTCATAAAGTGCTACTTCCAGGTGTTGTAGTTACAACCATTGAACCTCGGATTTCCCTCCAACATAATGTTGGTCAAAGGCACCATCACGAATACTAAAGTTGTTGATCAACCTTGGGAACGCATGGAAACCCAAGGCAAAGGTTGTTGATCAAATAGTACAATTTCCAAGATAGAACACACTATAAGAAAGGGAGAATGATGATGAACCTCTAAATAATCTTTTTTAGAAATTAAAAAACCTTTAAAAAATAGTCCAAATCCTAGGATACAAAAGCATGAAGATGCCCAAAAAATATTGGCCCAGCAAATACAAACCTGCGATCTCTCACTTAGAAACCCTAGTCGTCTATGAAAAAAATGTCCAAAAAATTAAAATCCACAACTCAGTAAAACATGGGTTTTCTAATACAAAATGTAGCCAAAAAGCCACCAGCACATGATGAAAATCACAGCCAAACATGGGTGTTTTCAAAGTTGTGGTCACATGCAGATTCAAGGACAATATTCAGTTTAGATAGAGGGATTTTAGACATGTTGTGAAGAATGCACAATAAGTCTTAGCGTGAACCTCACATAGGATAAAATGCGGGGCAAAAAAATATAGACACAGACATCAAAAAGAACACAAATGCAAATGCATAAAGAAGAAAAAAGCAAGGTTGAAAATGGCTCAGAACAACGATTTCCTTGGTTGCATGAGCGTTGCTTCAGACACTGGCACTGAGGAAAACAACGAGGGTTTAGAAAGAAGACTATTTAAGCTGTGATTTTGCAAAATAATGGCTTCTCTTTCATATGCATACAAAACCCTTGACTTTTTTAAAGAAGGCTCATGATTTTTAGCAAAAAGACCTTTGAATCTGCTTTCCAAAAAAGGCCCATGAATTTGTAAACACAAATTTTAGAAAAATCTTCACTAAAATTTTTCAAAGAGAAAATTTTTAGAACTATAAGATTTTTCAAAAAAAATTATCCCCCTCTAATACCATGAAATTCAAAATTGCTTGATTGAATTAATGAAATCAACAAGTAAATATAGCAATTTACAAGAGCTTCAAAGCAAAGCTAAAGTCTTGCAAAAATAGAAGACTAAAATAAAATAATAAATAAAACACCTAAAATGACTATTAATAAAAGATTCTACAGAGCTAGCTAAAAATAGCATAAGATACTTAAATATTTAAAAAATCTAAATTATTCTAATAATGATTGTTGGTTATGGTAAAGTTAGAATCATATTTTCTTACAATAGAATAATAAAGATTAATGGTTTACTACATCTCCCTACTCTAAGATGAAATTTGTTATCTATCTAAGAGAAAACTAATAGATTCAAGTATATAAGTAATCTTTTCTAATACAGGATACAAAATGGTGAGAGGTGCTATGGTGATTGCTAGAGGTGTCAAATTTGGCACATTGTATAAACTAGATGCTTACACTACTGAGTGTAATGGTACTTTTTGTGAAGACTAAATATGTGGATACGTCAATGAAAAGGTGAGGGTTTCACCTTCACCAAATGGTCATGGATTTTAGATACCTAAGGGTGTTTTATCTTTTGAATCAAAGTTACCTACAAATAAGACTATTTTATGGCACCATAGACTTGGCCACATTGAACCTCTCTAGAAACAATAAAAATTTTAATTTTAATACTACTAGGTGTAGACACCAAAAACTGGGCAAGTGTCTTAAAATCAATCAAATTGCAAAATCTTAACAAAATGCTCTAATTCTCATAAAAAATGATCAAATCAATTTTTAAATGGACATTTATTAATCAAAATTGGACAAAATCATTAAATCAAAGAAAAAATCAAATAATGACATTAAATAATTAAATACAAGCTTAAAGGGATAAAAAACACTATATAATTGATTTTAATCAATTAATTATATAGTTTTAAATTAAAAACCAAATTGAACCTATTCCCTTACATGGATAATTTAATTTATTAATGGAATTTAATTAATCCTAATATCTTTCAACAACAATTTGAGCAACCAATGAGAATTGAGAACAAAAGCACATGGATCACTCCAAAATAATTGAATCTCAATCACACATTTCAATTTTGAATCTCAACCACTCAATTTTGTCTATTTGTCCAAACCTTTGAGACAAACATTTAAATTGTCCCCCCATTTAAAAACATTTCAAAGTTTTTGACTCAACCAAGGCTAAATCATGATTAAATAACTCTACCCCCTACCCTTGGGATTTTACTATAAATAAGAGTCATTTTGAGAGCATAAGATATCTTAGAAATTCATTTGCAAAGCATCACCATTATAGGCAATTTCATAGCAATTAAAGCAATTAAGAGCAATTGAGAGCATTTGAATTATCTTTGTATCAATTTGAGAGTTTGAGAGTTTGAGAGCTAGATTAAACATTGTACTATCATATTTCTCATTCTAGGATTGTCACTAGTGGAGAATAGGCTAAGGGCTTCACTTACCAAACTTAGATAGAGAACTATGGGATGTCATGGATGTTAATTTCAATTCTTAGCTTAAATTTGCATTGTATTTTTCTAGAATTGTAGTCGATTATCCTAATTTCATGAAGGTGTTAAACATACACACACAAATGGTGCCCACCGCGGGGCCTTGAGCCTCATTTCTATCATTTTTATCAAGTTTTGTGTGTTTTTGGCTTCACTTTTATGTAAATTTTGCATAAAACAGGAGAAGTGACGCTTACACAGGATCTGATGATGTCTGTGAGCACTTTGACGATGCCTAGAAGGAATTAACTAACACCTGCGAGATTCTTTCTCTTCTGTCTTTTATTCTTCTAACGCCTGTGAGATAAAGTGTTATGCCTGAGAGCGTAATGCGTCGCATAAGACCTGAGAAATGACACCTATTAGCTGTCCTTTGCCACCAATGATGTTTTATCTTACACAATTTACAATTATTTGTATCGCTTAGCAGCTAAACTTTTACACTTTGTATATTTTAAAAGCTGCTTGAATCACTGGAAAGTGATGCCTATGAATTTTGAAATGACGCCTACTAGATTTTAAATGACACCTACTAGATTTTAAATGATGCCTACTAGGTTTTAAATGGTGCCTACTAGTTTTTAAATGATGCCTAATAGCTTTTAAATGACGCTTGCTAATTTTTAACTGATGCTTATTAGCTGATAAATGTCGCCTAGCATTTTCTGTTTAATTTTTTTGTCAGATTGTTAAATTCTATTTTCTTATTCTCTATCTATGTTTTTTTCCACAGATGAGCAAACACAAAAAAGTATGGAAACCAGAGAGCAGAGTCACACAAGAGAGCAAAGAGGTAAGAACTCAAATCAAACGTCAAAAAGAGATTCATACTGTTGCAGTTTTGGATAGTTTGGAATTGGAAGAAAAGCTTTACAAGCATTACATTAAGGTGTTAGATTCATACTTTGAATTAAATTGTTGCATTAAAGTGTTAGAATTTTCTTTGCAAAATCTTGTCAAAAACACTTAATTGCACTTCTATTATTCCTTTTGGTTTCCTTCATTTTGTATGGCTGTGTTGAATAATTTGTTGGAGGAGCCAGAGCAAGAACGATAGCCACTAGGTGAGTAAGCAAACAAAAATCAAAAACCTCATAAAAGCGCCTAGCCTTTGCTAGCTACAAAAGAGGTATTTTTCACATCAAGCTTGCTTTTCTTAAATGGTGGTTTTTCATTGGATCTAGCTTAATAGGAAAACCTTGCTATTGTCCAAATTGAACAAACATTAGGCATATGCTCTCCATTTTTCGAAGTGGATCAAAAAGCCAAAAGTGTGAGTTTAATTTGGTAGAAAGAAAGGAATGAGGAATTAACCACACATTTCATTTTATAAGAATCTCCTTGTCAAGAGATTGAAAAAGAACAAAATTTTCTTGAAGTGTTTGGAACAAGGGACAACAATAGAGATATGCTCTTCACTTTCTAAGTGAACCAAATTCCCAAACTTGTTGAACTAAGTTTGATTTCTTGTCTTTCTATACATGCTAGATAATTTAGAGCATTAGAGGGCCTGCCTCCTGAGAATTTCCTTACGAGGATGGTGAGAGGGAACGACCCAAGTGGGAGACAATTGCTTTAGCCGCGATACTATCCGATCCACTATAAACAAATACATTCTTCCTTAATAGGAGAGTGACTAGGTTGTGTGCAAGTGTTCTTCACTACCTCTAGTAGTCCTTTTGGATTGTGCCAAATCATGCTTTTGTGTGTGTGGGAAGCCCACAAGTGGGTAAAAGAACTTGACATAATCTAGAACGGAGGTGTTCATTAAAATCCTACTAAGTAGTAATCTGCCTTTTAGAGAAAAATATGTTTAAAAGCCAAATCTAACTCTAGGTAGATTGCTTGGAAGATATTCTTGTTTATGCTTGTGAAAAACAACCGAGAACATACACTTTTAGTGTGGTTTTAGGGATATGGTACAAATTTGATGTGTGTGTTGCATTTGTACTTCATTTTCAAGAAAGAATATTTTGCAAACCTGATCTTACAACTTTTAAAATTTGAAATTTACAACCTGGTCTGAAAAGTGCCACCTAAACAGAGAGAAAAATTGCTTATAACACAGTAAAGTCACACCTATGACTATTTAGGAAACGCATGTCAATAAGGAAGTCATGCCTGTGACATTTCAAGAAATGCCTATCAATAGGAAAAAGCCATCTACTAACTTGCAGAGTGCCGCCTAGGAATATTTCAGTAACCGCATACTAATTGTTAAGTCATGCCTACACACTAGCAAGTGACGCCTAGAAACAAAGAAGGGAAAACAGTGGACATTTCCTGAAGGTTTGGAAAGATTTTGACATCATTTTTGGATACCCTTTTCGGAGATATTCCTTATCAGTGCAACAAATAGATCATATTCTTGAAAAACATTTATAATGATGAATCTATTTGAGAAACAAGTCAATTCTATTATGGAGCATAATTATCAAAATCAAGATCAAAATATCCATTGGAATCAAAATGATGAAGTGTCTGAAGATGAAGTTTTAGAAGCAATCCAAGATCCCATATTTATGGAAACAATGGGATTAATTTTGAAGAGGGATAAAGAAGCATACTTCATAAAGTTAGCTCAATCAAGAGCTAAGCTTCCTCATAATTTTGACACATCAACCTTGAGGGAGAATAAGGGAAAAAAAAAGATACATCATCTAAAAATCCATCATTAAGATCAATTTGGCATTTTCTTTATGATGATGGGCCATCTGTATCTTCATCTTCCTCACAAAAAGAAGCATTGAAGAGCAACAAACTTATCTTGGATCAAAGGAAATTTCATGATGATCCTATTTGTGATCAAGATAATAAAGAGTATGAAGAGAAAGGTACCACTCTCAAGCATTCTCCCATAGCTTGTACTCCTTTCATCCTTCATCCATCTCACAAAGCTTCACAACTATCCAAAATTCTTCCATCAAAGAGTGAGCCTAATGATGACACTTTTCATATTGACTATGTCTGCCCTCAAGGGCTACCTCTAAAAGAAACCCAAGCTAGTTTACATCTTGCTGTAGATTATTTCAGTGCTTCAAAGATCTTGGACCCCAAAGCTTCACGTGCTTCAATGCTTATTATACCCATTCAAAAGGATCCTACATCATTCTTCCAAACATCCCCCACACATATCCAAACATCTACCTTGTCCTTAGAAGTGGCTCCATGTCAAGAGGATAATCCAAAGAGAAAAGAAACAAATATCGGTAAAGATCAAGATCAAGATTATATACAATCCCCTCCCATAGTTGTGTTACCCAAATTTCCTATTCCATACAATTTTGCCCAACAAGCTGGGCTCTATCCAGAAATCTTCATTTCTTAAGCTCTGTTGAGAACCTTGAGAATTTTTATGGTCCTATGCCTCTTCCCCTGGTCTCTGCAAATTGTTATATCTCTGGTCTGATAGCCATTAAATTTGAAAAAATGACCGTTGGAGGTAAAAACCCTAAGACTGGTTCTATTTTGCCATTACCTTTTTTGGTCACTTAAGTCGCTATATTCTCATGTGCGCTTTTTCGTGATTGGTTGGTCGCGAAATCTCTAAAGTTCAACTTAATATTCTTTTCTATTTCCTGATCCTACGACTCCCTTTATTTCTTTATCTCCCGATCGGATAGAATATTCCCTTTTCATTCAACGACCCAACGTTTTCTTCAGTCGCGTGTTCATGCAACCCTGACGGTTCATGCCTTAGCCTTCAGCGATCCGGCGAGCGGTTATGTTTCTTATGGCGGTTAGGTCACTCGGCAGGTTAAAGTTCATTTGAGATCAATGATTGTCGTGATACCGCAAGGAAAAGGTGCTCGAGGGTTAATCTTCTCGACATTATGAAAATGGTTTGATCTTCCAAATGAAGGAAGCTAGTTGTGTAGTGGGTCCGTTGTCAGATATTACTGAGGTGTCTACTTCTGATTGGTTGAGCTTAGCGGTGATGTAGCTTTTCTCAGTGGGGCCAAGGTTTTCATCATCCAGACAAGTTAAAGTTTGATCAGGATTGACAATTGTCATATTGCCGCCAAGGAAAAATGCTCGAGAGATATTCATCACGGCATTGCGACAACCATCCGATGAAAAGTTAAGTAAAGTCATGGGTCCAAGGTGTCGGTCATACTGAGGTGTTCATTTCTCATTGGTTTCTAATTGATGATATGGCCGATGACTTTTTAGGGGGCCTTGTAACTATTGTGGAGAATGATCTGGGCCATTCGATTTGCCGGTAAAGAATGATATCGACAGCCATGTTTTAAATTGAAACCTGCTAGCCGTTGTTTCGAATTTAAATATATTTTGTAGGGTTTCTTGCTGGTTTGTTGCTATTGATCAAATGCGATGTTGTAGATAGCTCGGAGTTGATGTTTTCAGAATGGTTGCAGGTAGAAAAATGATGAAGAAGATCTGGGTGGTCGTCACGTGTTAATTTTTGTTTCCTAAGGTACCATGTCGGTGGTTTTACGCTGAAGAAGCATTGAAGGGTTAGCGGCACCTATGATCGTTTATACTTTTAAATTCAAAATATCTGTGAAGATCATATTTGAACATTCATGATGAACCCAACTTACAAAGACAAAGTCATGGTGGTGGCGTAAGGTTTTCAACTTGCAGCGAGGTAGATGGATCAAGGCGGCTCATCTACAGACAGTTATGGCAATGGGAAAGACATGGAAACATATATCTGATCGGCCAAGATATTTCAAGGATACATTTATGATCAGATATGATAGATTTAGGGTTTCCATTATTGTATGAAGATCTATGTAACCCTAATCAGATTTTTGACTCCTACTTGTGTGCTGGGGAGATGTATATATCAGTTTTTAGAGCTCTTAGAGCTTAGATTTTTACGGTTGTTAAAAAGAGAGTTCTTCTTTCTTAGGAGCTATCTGTGGCATTTGTTCTACCCTCTGGCTTTTACAGTTTGTAATCTTTCACTGATTTATTAGATTCAATAGAGGCTTTCTGAGGCATCTTCTCTGCCCTCAAGTCTTTTCCTTGTCTATATTTCTCTTAATGAGTATAATATATTGGCTTTGTTAGAGAAATCTTGGAGTTCCAGGGCCCTTCTTTCTTTCATCTTATTTGTGTGCTATTGTGTATGATTTGATTTGAATGATCTTGTGGGTATACCTCAACCCCCTATCACTCTGTCTCATTCTTGTGCCCCCTTTTTGCTGAAGAGAACGTTTGTTTGTAGGTCACAGTCTAAGTCTTTTGTTCAGACCCCTCTGTGAAACACTTATGCAAGCATGTTTAGGAAGATTGTATTCTATTAGATCTGAGAGCCTTCATGCTAATTTGGTCAATATATTATGTTCATGTGTTTTTGGTGTATCACCTAGTAGGTAGTTTGCTTTCAGTTATTTCCCTTCAGCATTCCTTCTATCCCTTTCCCTTCAAGAATTTACTTTCCTGTCAAAAAGCAAATTAAGGTGATTATCCAAGAGGAACCAACCTAGAACCTAGAGGTTTCATCTCAATTAGCAAAGGTCCCACAACCTGGAGATGATCCCAAAGTTATACTAGGTTATCAAGACCAAGAGAGCTTGAACCAAGGGTGCAAACTTAGTGTATAACATTTATGGCATGCCCGGTGGGAGTAGAAAGAAGTTCATCTTTAAAGATTATGCTATCTCTGATATACTAATTGCATAATACAAACCTTAGAGAGGTTAATATTCAAGTATATCTGGTGACTCCATTGGTGTTAAGAACAAGCAGACGCAATTTCTGATAGAGCTTATGGGAAAAATAGATCCCTATTATGGCAAGACAATTTGCATTTACACCCTTTAATCAGGGTAGTCCATTAAACTTTTCCCAACACCATGATGTGCCCTTGGCAGCACTAAAAAGTATACCTCCTTTCACAGGTGAAGGCCAAACAACAGCTTTTGAACACATAAGAGATGTGGCTACCATCTGTAGTATACACAATATAACTCAGGAAGATGTAGCCACTAAATTGTTAGCAGCCTCTTTCAAAGGTAAGGCTCTTGAATGGTTTAGAAATCTAGCAATTGGCTCCATTAATTCATGGGACAGACTTGGTTAGCTCCTTAAGAAATACTTTGAGGATGATTTAGACTCTTTGTCTCTAGTAGAGCAACTCCAAATTATAAAGAGAGATCCTCAAGAACAGATGACAGATTTTAATGGCAGATTCCTTAAGACATGGAATAGGATTCCAATTAATATAAGGCCTTCAGCAGATTATGCTTTCCTTTATTTTTTGAGAAGCCTAACTAGTGATATATCTGTCATGATTCAGTCCTTGGGAGGTACTTCATTACCCCAGGCTTTTGATATAGTTGTTAAGGCAGAAAATTGCCTAATTTAGGCTAGTATAATAACCCCAAGACCACCCATACCTATTCTTCCCAACATCTAGCCAAGTATGCCTCTGTAGATTCTTCCATGTACCCCTATACCAACTATAGTGGCACCACAAGCCAGTTCTAGCTACGAGGAATCCAAAGGAGACCCTTCTCAAGAACTACTCAAATTGGAAAATAGTCAACAAGAGATGAGAAATGATCAGCAAGCAACAACCCAAGAAATGATAAGCCTACTGCAGACTCTAACCAAGGAGTTGATCGCTAAAACAGGGCGGAATCAGGAAGTTGCACTACCTTATCAAAATCAGGGTCAAAGTCCTAACCAGCAATACCAAACTCAGGGACAATCCTATCAGCAAAGTAGACCATAGTATCAAGAAAAGCATCAAAGTAAAAGAAAAAAATTGGTAAAGAGGCCTTTCCATCCCTATAATCTCGTCAAGAAGACATTCCCAACACAGAGCATCCAAGCAGCTGGCACTTGCTTAAACCCATTTTTGGGGAAGGAAGCTCCAAATTTTCCACTTGTTCTCATGAACTATGAGCTTCCTGTTGAAAAGAATTCAGGAGTGCTACAACAAGAGACAGTGGCCTCTAAAGCATATCTCCTTGAGATTGGGATGCAACAAGCCATTGGAGAGGATCATCAAAGAGGACTGGTTACAAAGGAGCAGCAGTTGAAGGACAAGGTCTTAAAATTTCCAAATTTTAAAAAAGGTATGCCTTCTATGTCTACATCTAAATCTTCTAATTTTAGTGTCCCAAGTTTTAAGGCAAAAGCTTTTTTCTAAGGGCCTATACTTGAGGAATTTCAGTCCACCACTCTGCAAGGGCAGTTCTTCCAAGAATTTTGTTTATCCCAAGAGACCCCTCTGGTCTCTCAAGATGATGAGCTGCCATGGCAACTTCAATGGACTCCACCTCCTGGCTATCAGATGCCAAGTCTTTTCAAAGATACTAGTCAAGTATCAGAGAAAGGACTTGTGGTAAATGAGATTTTATGCGATGAGGAGGAGAGGAAATCTGAGGTATCAGTGCTAAGTGGTGACTGTGATAGAAAAAAAAAATGGAGATTGATGCTTGACCTGGGGTCTTGGTTGAATTGTTTGATGAGCTACCCCTCTTTGTTGATGATGAAGAAGAGACCATAGGTCAGTTGGAACAACAGATGCATCATCAACGGATGATTGATACAAGGGATGCCATGTCCTTAATGAAGGAGCTACCTTGTTTTGTTGAAGAGGACAATACTTCTAATATGTCACTTATCTCAGTAGTTAAAGGACAAAGAAAGGAATGTTTTCCTGAGAAGAAGCATGCTACTAAGAATGTTGACAAGCAAAATGATGTGGAAGAGGAAGCTCATCTACATGAATTGGTAGTTAAAAAGCCTGACAATAGAAAAAAGAGCCCCAAGTTCATTCCTTCCAAGGGTTTCCCTTTAAGGTACTTAGCAAGAATGGAGGCTAGCCACGAAAGACCAGTCATGTTTGTGTCCAAACATGAATGTTCAAATGAAGTTGAAGCTAAAGGTGAACTTGCAATTCAGCAAGGACAAGCTCAACTCACTTATCTACCCCTGGACAATGGAAAGAAGAATCTGTTGGTGGAGGTGAGTCAATTTGTTTATGTCTTTCAGGAGGTGGTACATCGGTTCTTCACACAATTGTGTGTACTTCATTCCTTATTAGCTATCCTCATGCATGTAAAGTATTGTATCCTAAGGAGGAAGGGTAGCTATTTTAACTATCTAGTGAATGGTTTTGTTTAACCGTTTGTTGCACTGGTTAGTTTAGGGTAGGGTAGTTTTTCCTGCTTTCTTCCAATTTTTCTAGATTGGTTTTCCTACTTTTCAAGAAGTGCTCGTGCACATTTTGTCCCTCCTGGTTTCGAGTGTATCTCTCTATCAAGAAGGTCCTTGTGTTCTTGAGATGACTCCTATGCCCAATGAATTGTTTTAAGGTCACTGATCTAATGTCTAGTAGGTTGACATCTAGCAGAAATCACCAAAATGTTACCCAAATTTCTTGTTCAATAAAATTTTGGCCAACAGGCTGGGCTCTATCCAGAAATCTTCATTTCTTAAGCCCTGTTGAGAACCTTGAGAATTTTTATGGTCTTGTGCCTCTTCCCTTGGTCTCTGCAAATTGTTATATCTCTAGTCTAATAGCCATTAAATTTTTAAAAATGACCGTTGGAGGTAAAAACCCTAAAAACCCTACGACCGGTTCTATTTCCCCATTACCTTTTTCAGTCACTTAAGTCGCTATATTCTCATGTACACTTTTTCGTGATTGGCTGGTCGCGAAATCTCTAAAGCTCAACCAAATATTCTTTTCTGTTTCCCGATCCCGCGACTCCCTTTATTTCTTTATCTCTCGATCAAATAGAATATTCCCTTTTCATTCAGCAACCCAGCGTTTTCTTCAATCGCGTGTTCGTGCAACCTTGACGGTTCATGCCTTAGCCTTCAGTGATTCGGTGAGCGATTATGTTTCTTATGGCGGTTAGGTTACTCGACAGGTTAAAGTTCATTTGAGATCAATGATTATCGTGATACTGCAAGGAAAAGGTGCTCGAGGGTTAATCTTCTCGGCATTATGACAACCGTCCGATCTTCCAAATGAAGGAAGCTAGTTGTGCAATGGGTCCACTATCAGATATTACTGAGGTGTCTACTTCTGATTAGTTGAGCTCAGTGGTGATGTGGCTTTTCTCAGTGGGGCCAGGGTTTTCATTGTTCGGACAAGTTAAAGTTTGATCAGGATCGACGATTGTCATATTACCGCCAAGGAAAAATGCTCGAGAGATATTCATCATGACATTGCGACAACCATCCGATGAAAAGTTAAGTAAAGTCGTGGGTTCGAGGTTTCAGTCATGCTGAGGTGTTCATTTCTCATTGGTTTTCGACTGATGATGTGGTCAATAACTTTTCAGGGGGCCTTGTAACTATTGTGGAGAATGATCTGGGCCGTTCGATTTGTCGGTAAAGAATGATATCGACGGCCATGTTTTAAACTGAAACCTGCTAGCTGTTGTTTCGAATTTAAATATATTTTTGCAGGGTTTCTTGCTGGTTTGTTGCTGTTGGTCGAATGCGATGTTGCAGGTAGCTCAGAGTTGATGTTTTCAGAATGGTTGCAGGTAGAAAAATGATGAAGAAGATCTGGGTGGCCATCGCATGTTGATTTTTGTTTCATGAGGTACCATGTTGGTGGTTTTGCGCCGAAGAAGCATTGAAGGGTTAGTGCCACCTGTGACCATTTATACTTTTAAATTCAAAATATATGTGCAAATCATATTTGAACATTCATGATGAACCCAACTTACAAAGACAAAGTCATGGCGGTGGTGTAAGGTTTTCAACTTGCAGCAAGGTAGATGGATCAAGGCAGCTCGTCTACAAATAGTTATGGCGATGGGAAAGACATGGAAACATATATTTGATCGGCAAAGATATTTCAAGGATGCATTTATGATCAGATATGACAGATTTAGGGTTTCCATTATTGTATGAAGATCTGTGTAATCCTAATCAGATTTTTGACTCCTGCCTGTGTGCTGGGGAGATGTATATATTAGTTTTTAGAGCTCTTAGAGCTTAGAGTTTTACGGTTGTAAAAAAGAGATTTCTTCTTTCTTAGGAGCTATCCATGGCATTTGTTCTGCCCTCTGTCTTTTACAATTTGTAATCTTTCATTGATTTATTAGATTCAATAGAGGCTTTCTCAGGCATCTTCTTTGCCCTCAAGTCTTTTCTTTGTTTGTATTTCTCTTAATGAGTATAATATATTGGCTTTGTTAGAGATCTTGGAGCTCCAAGGCCCTTCTTTCTTTCAGCTTATTTGTGTGCTATTGTGTATGATTTGATTTGAATGATCTTGTGGGTATACCTCAACCCCCTGTCACTCTATCTCATTCTTGTGCCCCCTTTTTGCTTAAGAGAACCTTTGCTTGTAGGTCACAGTCTGAGTCTTTTGTTCAGACCCCTCTATGAAACACTTATGCAAGCATGTTCAGGAAGATTGTGTTCTATTAGATCTGAGAGCCTTCATGCTAATTTGGTCAATATATTATGTTCATGTATTTTCGGTGTATCACCTAGTAGGTAGTTTGCTTTTAGTTTTTTCCCTTCAGCATTCCTTCTATCCCTTTCCCTTCAAAAATTTACTTTCCTGTCAAAAAACAAATTAAGGTGATTATCCAAGAGGAACCAGCCTAGAACCTGGAGGTTTCATCTCAATTAGCAAAGGTCCCACAACCTAGAGATGATCCCAAAGTTATACTAGGTTATCAAGACCAAGAGAGCTTGAACCAAGGGTGCAAACTTAGTGTATAACAAGTTGATGAAGGTCCCATATCCATAGAACCCTTTGATGATCCCCTTGCATCCTTTCATGTCTTCCAAGATGATGTCCTTCCATTCCAAGAACAAAGTACCCTTCCAAGTTCCATATTCTCTCCACTTCCCAAGCAAGATCAAGATATCCCTTCCATAATTTCCAATGAGCATATTGAAAATCAAGAGTAAAATACCCTCTCTACACCATTCGAAGATCCTTGTCAAGATCAAAGTATCCCATCATTTCCTTGTCATATTCTTCCATGTTCACTTCAAGAAACCATCATTCTTCCAAATCCCTTGCATGATAATAAATCCCTTCAAGCTTCAGTTGATCCTATCAAATGTGTTCCTATCAAAGCTACTCATGAGCCTATTGGTATAAAGATAAATCTTAAAGATGCGAACTTTGGCAATGCAGCTCCCTCCAAAGATATTGATATCCCTTTCACACCTTATATCCCTCCATTCAAACACAACCATATGCCTTCACTATCCTCCAAATCCATTTTGGGTTCCTATGTCCCAAAACAAAAGTCTTCATCCCTTCCATCCATATTAGGTCCATATATTCCTCCATCCTCCATTCCTATCATCCCTAGCTCTCCATTCACTTACCCTACCATGTATCAAGATCAATGAATGCACACATACTTGAAGAATGTCCAAACACCAATCCATATGAACCCTCCATATTATTCCTATTCATCCACAATTCCTAAGTCTTTTGGAAGCAATTTTGATGTGCAACATAAAAATCATAAATCCAAGAATCCATG
This sequence comes from Chamaecyparis obtusa, assembly GCA_027943335.1. NCBI lineage: Eukaryota > Viridiplantae > Streptophyta > Pinopsida > Cupressales > Cupressaceae > Chamaecyparis > Chamaecyparis obtusa. The sequence goes on along the minus strand of BSBK01000808.1, from coordinate 553,388 downwards.
TGTGTATAAAAATCACAATGTCTCATTTAATCGACATGTGAATGAAAAGAAAAATGAAATATCCAAAAGACCGCAAAGGTCCACAAAGAAAAATGAAATATCCAAAAGGCCACAAAGGTCCACCAAGCAAAAAGAAAAATCAAATAAAATGTGGGTTCATAAATCCCTCATTGAAGAAATGCATTCAAAAGCATCACAAAAGAAAGAAAAATCAAAGACTATGTGGATTCCCAAGTCACTTTTGAAAGACTTGCACACAAAAGAAAAATCAAAATTGACATTCAAGCTTCCAAAGGCTTCCATTCCATCTCCTTCCAAACATCTTCCACTTTCCAAGTCTAATTTGGGTTCCTATATCCCAAAATCCACTACCTCAAAAAGGTCCTTACCTCCTTCATCTATTGTTCCTCCATCATTCCACCAGTCTTCAAAGTGTGTGTCAAAGCTAATCTTGCCAACATTTCCATCTACAGCATACCTTCTTCTTATCCTCACATTCATTTTCCAACACCTACTTCCCATATTTCCATCCCTCTTATCCAATCTATGGCATAAAACCTTTACCACCACCTACCTTTATCCTCCATATCTATCCTTTGTTGTCACCTTATCAATATCTTTGAGCATCCTAGTCATACTCATGGTTTATTATAGAATATCTTTCAGAAGAGCATTGTCCAAAGATCTTGATGTTGGGAAAATATTGAAAAATACAAAAAACATAAAAAAAAGTGCCTTGGTGAAAACCTAGCAATAGGCACCTGGGTAGCAAAAGTAAAGAGAAACAAATACCATGATGAAAATCTGGTAAACAAGCGTCATGTGTAATTCCTCCTTCTTGCACTCTACACTTGGGGGCAAGTTTCATCCATGCTATCCTCCATCTTCCTATCATTTATCTCACTTACATCCATATTCCCTCTCTCACCTTTTATCTTGACAAGGTTGAACACATCCATGAGCTTTAAGTATCTTGACATCCGTTATCCTTTCCATCAGCTTGTTTACTTGTTGCATCTATGTTACCCTATCATGATCTTGCTTATACCAAATTCACCTTCATTATTCTTTGACAGACTTTTCATAATCCCAAAACATCCCTTCATAGCCTCCATCACCCCTTTATCCTGATTGTGTTATCTTATTCACATCTTATCCAAATTGACCCCTTGGTCTTGATCAAAATGAAGAATTTAAAGTACAAAATTTGTTATCAAAAACTTCTTGACATGTCCACTCTTTTGGATCCCTCATTTTCATGACAGTAGATTGTTGTCCTATAGGCTATCTAGCACTGCATCATTGGCTTCCATGGCTTATCCAAAAACATGCTTCACATTGCTATATCATTTTTTCGTTAGCTTGAGTGATATTGAGGAGATGGTCCTACAGGTCACATTTGCATGCTTCATCCATAATGGTCTTTCCATCTCTAATCCATCATCTTGCAAATCCATCATTCATGTCCTATATCTTGCTAGACATTGGGGGCAAACCAATGTGATCTTGTTTGAGAGCTGGTAAAAATCTAAAATATAAAAAAATATAAAAAGTAAAAACCCAAAAAAATGTTTACATAAAGTGCTTTGAGCTGCATCTTACATAAACCGAGCTTTTGTAATATTTTGGAAGTTTGCTCAAGTCCAACATTTTTCCTATCCAACTAGGGGCATTGGATCTTAATCAGGGGATTTCAACAAACGACATCAATTCACATGAAGCAATGCATTAAACTCAAGCGGATTCAATAGTGCTACATTCGGTCACATCAGGGAAGGACTTATCAGAGCTTCAGAAGAGAGAGATTTTATTGAACCTTTGATGGATATCATTGTTCACAATCAAGTATTTTGATCCTACAACTTGATCCTTGAGCCTTCATTGACTTTATTATTCAGGATTTAAAAAAAATTTGACAACACTTAAAAGATCAGAATGTTTGGAAATTCTTTTTGAAAATCTTGATACATTGCAAAACACTTGAAGCTTTTGATGATCTTTATTGAATTGACTTTTATCACATCTTTTTAGCTAATCGATGATGTTTCAACGAGATTGGCGATGATGGAGACATGATATTTTTCTTGCCTTTGAGTGACTGTCTTGAGGGAGATCCAACAACTTATGTGAATTCATCTAATGACATGGTCATCAAAGAATCATCGAGGACTTGCATATAGGGTTAGATATTAAGGGACTATGAGGGAGGAATCCCAAAGTCCAATCACTCCAAAGCTAAGGCAATAACACTTGATTAAAGAATGGTATCTATAAAAAAAAAAATTGTTGTGTGTGTTTTGCCCTAATTTTGGGCACGATGGTGGAGGGTTGACCTTTGTTTGCAACATCGAATCCGTTGAAACCGGTATTCATACTCCCATAGTTGGTCATTCAACTAGTGAGGGATGTACTAGTTTCCTAAATGGGGTTACCAAAAAGTGATATAAAGCGGTATTCATATCATCATGATGTGGTCAATGATGGTTGTACTTGTTTTCCGGTCCCACAATGCTCAATGATGAAAATATTTCTCTATGGCATTTCTTTGCTAAAAGCTAGTGACAACTAGTTGCATTGCATTGCATTTTCATGATAGATTACTTGCATGTTTATGGGATTTTCCTTAATCAAGGGGGTGGAAGTAAAAATGAGTACATCATCAATGTCCTAATCAATGTCTTCAAATATCTGACTCATCAAATTGATCAATGCTACATCCAAGATTATCATTACTATGCATCTGCTCACCTAGGGGGAACCTCATCATCTAATCAATTAAGGGCAACCTAATTCTCTTCATTACCTATATCTACATCTGCACCTGATTCATATCAAATGACCCTATCTATTAGCCTCCCATCATTAACCTCCCTATCAAATCCAATCCAATTGAATATTAATCAGTCAAATTATCCAATTGATCATCTAAGGTCAATCAAGTTATCCTATCATTTGTTTGCTCAACTTGAGTGTATCAAATCTCCTAACTCTAGATCATGAGGAAGGGAAATCAATCCATTTGTTCGTGTCTCTATGTCTTGAGAGCGAATTATCAATATCAATCCTATCTGTGTTCTACTATCAGCATACCTATCCTATTCGATTGACATCAATACAACATCAACCAAGTGATTCTGACTGACATCAAGTGATATCCAAACATCATCAACTTATCTCAAACATCAACAACATTTTCTCAATCATAGTTTTTCTCATCAGCATATCAATCAAACCAGGGCATTTGTTGTGACTTGAATATCATCAATATTTTTAAGAAATGAAAACATATTGGATCAACTAATCAATCAATTTCATCATATTTTTCTATCAAGTGATCAATCTGTTTTCATTTCTGGGGGGGCATCATAAGAGTATCAAAATTGGCATCAAAATGTCATTGAATCTGGGGCATCAAATTTCAAACTATTATCAGTAAGGCACATTAGTGGGGAATGTGGCATCATTTTTCAAATCAGTTTTTCAAAATCAATTGTATCAAATCAAAGAATCGAATCAATAATCAGGACATAAAATTCTTTGAATCAATGTGCTACACACATTAATCCAAAGAGAGGCATTTATAGACACCAAAAACTGGGCAAGTGTCTTAAAATCAATCAAATTGCAAAAGCTTAACAAAATGCTCTAATTCTCATAAAAAAGGATCAAATCGATTTTTAAATGGACATTTATTAATCAAAATTGGACAAAATTATTAAATCAAAGGAAAAATCAAATAATGGCATTAAATAATTAAATACAAGCTTAAAGGGATCACAAACACTATATAATTGATTTTAATCAATTAATTGTATAGTTTTAAATCAAAAATCAAATTGAACCTATTCCCTTACATGGCTAATTTAATTAATCAATGAAATTTAATTAATCCTAATATCTTTCAACAACAATTTGAGCAACCAATGAGAATTGAGAACAAAAGCACATGGATCACTCCAAAATAATTGAATCTCAATCACACATTTCAACTTTGAATCTCAACCACTCAATTTTGTCTATTTGTCCAAACCTTTGAGACAAACATTTAAATTGTCCCCCCATTTAAAAACATTTCAAAGTTTTTGACTCAACCAAGGCTAAATCATAATTAAATAACTCTAACCCCTACCCTTGGGATTTTACTATAAATAAGAGTCATTTTGAGAGCATAAGATATCATAGAAATTCATTTGCAAAGCATCACCATTATAGGCAATTTCATAGCAATTAAAGCAATTGAGAGCAATTGAGAGCATTTGAATTATCTTTGTATCAATTTTAGAGTTTGAGAGCTAGATTAAGCATTGTACTATCATATTTCTCATTCTAGGATTGTCACTAGTGGAGAATAGGCTGAGAGCTTCACTTACCAAACTTAGATAGAGAACCATGGAATGTCATGGATGTTAATTTCAATTCTTAGCTTAAATTTGCATTGTATTTTTCTAAAATTGTAGTCGATTATCCTAATTTCATAAAGGTGTTAAACATACACACACACACTAGGATCATCACTAAGGAGTTTTCTTGTTTGCAAAACTTTGCCTTAGAGGGATTTTTCCTTTACATTTATGTAGCCAAGTCATTCTTTTGTCAAATGAACATAAGAAAATTGTGCATTGAGCAATAGAAGCACACCACCAATCAATGCACAATACCCCTTCATCTAGTTTTAGAAAAGAGTTCCAAATCCTCTCAACGGCTGCTAAACAATATAGGTTCTTTAAATTAGAGACATTTAATTGGAAAGGAAGGGAGTCATCAATGTTTGAAGTATGAAACAAACTTATATTGCAAATTATTCGATAATGATTAGAAAGATTGGCAGAAAAATCCACACGAACACTCTATCTCACCAAACAATTTTCCCTCCTCACTCGTTATGTAATTAAGCCAAATAAACCAATTTTTAGAATGACTAGAAAATAATCGTGAATAGGATCTACCACTCTTAAGGCATTTCAGCAAAAAACCATCAAATGCTTCACCGTTGAAATTAAACTATTTGGACCAATTGCGGTTATGCGGATGTTCAACCATAGTAAAGTCTCTCCCTATCATCCAATCTACAAGATTAAAGTTATTAGACATCCAATTCCATAACTCAAATCAATCTTTGGTGAGATGGGGAGCATATATCAAACAGAAACCAATGTGTTAAATATTGATAAGGGTGAGAACCCAAACACAATTGTGAGAAAGATCCTTACCTTTGTTGATGATATATTTAGCAACCCATGGAGCAAATCCAGTAATAGCCCCCATGTACCATCATTATGGAGGGTAGGGCTCTACCCTCATTATGAGAAGTGTGCAAAAGTGTGGCATCTTTCCACACATTGCATGATGAAGCCTCAAGCTTCATGTTGTTGATTTTAACTTCTTGGAGGAATAGCACATTTGGCTTCCACTTTGTAACCATCTCTTTCACTATATACTTGTGAGGAGGGAGAGCATTTGTATGTTCCAAGCCAGGATCTATAATTCATAACGAGAGTGAGAAGAGTCATCATCATGTGCCAGTGCAATGAAACTATTATCAAGATTCAATTTTGAAACCTTGGCTCTATGATCTTTAGCAATGGAAGGAGATATAGATTGATGGCAAGGGCAAGAGGAAGGAGGGGAGGAGCTGCAAGAATGTGGTGGAGAAAAGTGGCAAGGGGAAGTAGAATAATGACCTTTATGAGAGGAAGGGAAAGGGAAAAAGGAATAAACCTAGGATGAAAATTTGGGGTATACAAAAGGGGGAGAGACGACAGGTTCCTTCCTCTTCCCGACTATTCTCCAACCATCCAACATGACAGAATCCTTAAAAGAAGGGGCAAAATCCTTGTGACCATCTAAAGAACTATAGGGGGCAGAAGAGGGAAAAGTTTTGTTTTCAATGACAATTGAAGGGGAAGAATAGGGTTGAGCATTAGGAGAATAAGCGAGACTAGAAGAAGACAAATGGTCGTTGCACAAGATAGAATTAAGAAGTGGTTGAGATGACCTATTCCTCCTAGTAGGACATTCACAATTCAATTTTGACAGTAAAAATGGGCATTTGGCTTGTTCAAGTAGATTAATGGTTGATCCAATTCAAAACTTAAGCCAATAAGTTTAATGTTCTCTAGCAATGATTTATTTAGGTCTATTTGCACAAACACTCGTCGTGAACTCTTAAGCTTGAAATTGCAACGAAACTCTGCCTATTTGGACTACAATGTCCTTTAAAAATGGTCTGAAACCCAAATTCAAGAATAGAAGTTCAACCCACATGGGGTAATGCAAGCAAGACGGCCCTTCAAGTTGAAAATTGAAGATTCGGGCTTGTAGATAGCATCTTTGCCCATATACGACCCAAGTGCCATATTGCAAAACAACTTGGGTGTGGTCTATTGACTTAAACACATGTGACACAAACTTTTCCAAGGCCTCTCATGGTTTCAATCTCCCATCTTCAGTTTTGTCAATTCAACCAAGCCTATTTATAAAATTCAACTTCAGACAGAACTCCTCTTGAGAAAAATAAGAATAATTATACCTCAACAACATCAACAAGAAGTTGTAATTCTTGGGTTTTACCTAGTTCGTCGTCTAACATTGGTATGTCCACTTCAACATTCATGGTAGATGCCTCTTTCTCCATAGCTATGCCTACACAACCATCCAAGTCCAACAAGTCATTTTCTTCACTTTTTGACTTGATTTCCCCCTTTTCCCCTAGTTCAGAAGCTAAAAAACTCTCCATCAAAACCCGATCATCGTTTTAAACCCAATAGTGAAAAATGTTCAAAAATAGTTGTCAAAATGTTAGAATATTGTAATCTCCTCAAAAGCCGTGTCAAATTTTGATCATTTTTTCTCCTCAAAAATTGATTTTGGATTTTTTTAATTTTATCCTAAAAATTATTTTTTTAATTTTATTTTTCCATAAAAATTTACCATAAGGTTTTATAATTTTTTCCTCAAAATTACTAAAAAAACTAGGTAGTTTTTTTGTGGGCGATGTCAACATCACATCGAGGATTTTGTCAATTTTCTCCACAAAAATCATGGTTTCTTGCAATCAATTTTTGTGTTGTAGTGCTAATCTACAAGATCGTTGTTTTTCAGAACCAGTGGAGAGTTTCAAAAACTAAACTTGTTGTCTCTGACTGCAGGGAGGGATAGTTTTTGTTTCTGAAAATCAAGTTGGAAAGATTTTGGTTATCTTGGCAATTCCCACAAGTTCTGCAGAATCAAGGAGGGTCTCAATGGCAGACTCATTTTGCAGAAGCGTTTTAAAATAAGGGAGCAGCCTTCTCTGTGCATTCGTGGCCAAAAGGGGGCAGTCTTTTATGCATTTGTGACCAAAATACCTGCTATAAGATTGTTAGAACAATGACCATTAAAGGACCGTGTTAAAATATTGTAATGTTTCTTTAATGATCTTACTTAGTTTAGGTACTTTCTATTTTCGTCTTATGTTTACATTTGTTTCTTTTAGAAACATCGTAATATAATTGCCTATATAATGTTCCTTTGTCTTCATTATTGAATATACAATTACCATTACAAAAAAACTCTTCTGAACACATTGTTACAGAAACTGCTGTACAGCATTTTTTTCCCTTCTTTTCCGGTAATAAATCCTTCCTTTTGGAAATCTTACACTTTTTCCTAAAACATTTTTGCTGCTATCGTTTGTACAAACAAAATCTTGAAAATAGAAAAATTTGCGATGCCTTTCAATGCAAAATACTAGAACATGATAAGAAGACTTCTTTTGAGTGGTCAATCTAGAGATACTTCAATATGTGCTCTTCAAGCCAGGCAGGCTACAATCATTTTTTCTTGGGAGGCAGCGGCAGGTAAAAGGCAGCAACAGGGTACTGCACCTATTTTTACACTGAAGTAACAAGACAGGCAATAACTGAACAACATAGATGCATGGAAAGGCTAGACCAATGAAAGCTCCAGTGCTTAACATTTCAGTCCTTGCTCCAAGAAAGATTTTGGTGTAGAACTTTACAACAAGAACTCATTAATCAATTCAAGTATCTTCTTTCACAGAAGAGGATTACAAAATTCACAGTTATATTAAACAGCAAATATTGAATATTATCAAGAATTTTGAAGGCAAAAAGGGGCTATTCTTAAATATCACCCAATTCACTGGTTGAAGATGAACATTGGCCCATATAAGTCGGACAATTATTTAACAATTTTTTTATAAGATGTATAAATTTCGAATTGACTATTTGACTACTAAAAATTATAATATTTATAAAGAGTGATTTGAAAACTAACCGTAAGAACCAGGTGAGGCATCCCATTGATGGGACAAGAAAACATGTTTCCATGTCATGTCACTATCAACTTGCATGAGAAGGCCTCTCTGAATACAACCTGATCTAACCTTAGATAGTGAAAGGTAAAATATCCAGCAAATTTTAACTAAACAGTTTACTCAGGAAAACATCCACGACAGGAGAAAGAAGATCATAACCCTTCTACAATTGGCAAAGATCCACCATCCTAGCAACAATTACCTGTGGTTAAGATTTTTTATTTGTGTACAACAAAAAGTAAAGAATTACATTTGTTTCTTTTTAATGAATAAAATATAGACTACACAAAACTATAAAAAGTACAGCATGTACATTTGGGTTGATCGCAGGAAGAATATTTGTAGCTAGCTATTGTGGCTTACACTCCATGAGAGTAACACGCAGTGCCCTGATTTGGAGATCAACCACTAGACCATTGAAAGTTGAGAGCTGGAGTGCACAAGCATCGTATAAGAGCTAAAAGACAGAAACCTTCTTGAATGCTCTCTTGAATCTAACAGGATCAAAGGGCTTTAAATCTACACTTTTTGCTTGTCCATCGATGATAAGTTCAGCCAAAGATTCTCCAGTAGCAGGTGCATTCAGAATGCCCCAGCAGCTATGGCCTGTCGCTACGTAAACACCAACCATATCAGGAATCTTACCAATAACTGGTTTGCCATCCTCAGAATATGGCAAAAAACAAGCCTGCTCTGCTTGTAATTCTGCATTTCTTAAATGACTCGAGACTGTTTGAGCTACTCTCTGTAGCATTCTTATAGACTCCTTCCGAGGTAGAATTTGCTGAGGATCATCAGGGACTTCTACTTCCTCTGACATGCCACAGATGTATACCTCACCTGTTAAATGAAGTTTCAACACAATCAGTATTTTTATAAACAATTTTAAATTCACATAAACTAGGCAATTAAGCTCCCCGTTCATTATATCTCAACCCTCATTCTCAATCCTAGATTCCAGATCTGGTTTCAGTAAGTTTGAATTTATTGCAATGACAACAATCTATGGCTATTTACTATGTTTAGTCATAGTAAATGCTTTAGATAGCATTATTATTCTTGCCAATGGAATTATTGCCCTGAGACAGTTTCTAATAACGCAATCAATTCCTGTTGTATCAACTAATGATTATTCCGTTTTGGCTTTGATTGAATTTTAGGCAATGTTTGAGATGCTAACTTGCACACTTTTTGTTTCAAATATTAGCAGAACTGTTTATTTCACTCTGCTATTGGACTGGAATTCAGTCCAGAGGTATGCTTGAGACTCCCAATATTTGACATGATAGACCAGGGTCTCTGTTTCATTTGTTCAGTTTTGGGATAGGCAGTCAACAAAGAATGTATGTGTACAAATGTTACTGCAGCGGATCTTATTAACAACTGTCCCTCAACAGAAGTGAGATCTAGTTATGCATTTTGTAGATAGTTGTTATTGGAACCAAAAGTTTGACACGTATGTAAAACTGGGACTTGCAAGAATTGATGTTAATCATTGTGTTTTATTAAAAGCAAGCAAATGGTTGCATTCAAATAATTATTTTACATGGTGATGATATGTTAATTATTAGAGACAATAACGCAACAATTTAGAAAGTTAAAACTCAATTGTCTAGTAAATTTGACATGAAAGATTTAGGTGTTGCTAAATGCATGCTTGATTGAGAAATATACAAGAATATCAATAAAATGAACAATAAATTATGGCTAAACAAAAGGGATTATTTCAATATTGTTTTGCAAAGGTTTGGAATGCAGAAGAGTAAACCGATAAGTACACCTCCAGCAATTAGCACAAAACTGGTTTGGAACAATGTCCTCAATCTACAACGCATTTGGAAGAAATGAGAAATGTTCCATGCGTTACTATTGTAGGAAGTCCCATGTATGTGTTGGTCGAGACAAGACCAAATATTGCCCAAGCAATGGCAGTTCTAAGTAGATTCATGACAAATCCAAGTAAAGAACACTAGAAAATTTGTGAAAATATTTAGGTACTTGAAAAGAACTCTAGATTATTGCTTAATTTTGTCATGGTTCAAATGATGTGGATAGAGTGTTGAGTGTATAGAGATTTGTAGATTCTAATTGGCTTAGAGATCTTAATAACCAAAGGTCAACAAATGGTTATGCTTTTGTATGGATTCATAGATTCTAATTGGCTTAGAGATCGTAATAACCAAAGGTCAACAAATGGTTATGCTTTTGTTCTATTTGATAGAGCATTGAGTTGGATGAGCAAGAGGTAGCTGACAATTGCCCTATCAACTACTGAAGCAAAATACATGGTTTCAACACATGCTTGTAAACAAGTAGTGTGGTTGAAGAGATTAAATAACAATATTTGTTTTAGGAGTAATATAGTGGTGAAATGTAATTCACAAAGTGCAATGTCTAGCTAGGAATCTTGTTTATCATTCTATATCCAAAATTATTAATATTGAATACCATTTTGTGAGGGACATGGTTGAAAGCAATTAAGTTCAAAAGGAAAAAATTCATAGTCAAATAAATATTGTTGGTACTTTGACAAAACTGGTAAGTACTACAAACTTCATGTGGTGTAGGGATGAGTTGGGCTTGACTCATTCCTAAGCATGAGATTAATCTCTTAGGGTTGAATACCGCTATCTCATACAGTAAAATCAAATGGGAGAATGTTGGGACTTGGGTGATATTCACCCGCAAAGAGTCCTTATAGAAGTGTTGGTAAACAGATTTGTCATTACAATCATTTCTCCAAAACTTGCCCTGTTTGCTCGAAGAGCAGTGACATCCGTTCCAACAATTGGAGAGATTGTTATAGAAGCACAATCTTCCTCTGCGTTTGAGAGAGGACGACTACCTCGTATGCTGGGGATATTTGTAGTTTCTATATACTTTTAACTTGAAAGTACAAAATGGAGAAAAGAAAAAACTAAAGAAAACTGAATAATAGAAACTCTGTTAGCAGATGTACGAATACCAAATAAGATTCCATGACTGATAACGATTGCAAAGGGGTTTTCACAATTAAGTATCTTTTCACATGCAATGACAAAGAAAGAAGGGTGACAGATCTCAACATACGAAAGATGGGTAACTCCAACACATTCAAACCAAGATACCAAAGTCTGATTGTACTTCATTACATCAGTTGCAAGTGTTATAATCATTTAGTAGGTGACAAATGATTTCCACACAGACAAAGATATTATCAATTTGACATTAGAAAAATCAATAATAATAACATGGAGGCACATCTAGAACATACGAGCCAGATGCATTCTTTGTTATCTCCATAAAATTATACAATCTCAAGAGACCTTTTGTACAAAGTGCAAACACAAAAAAGTCAAAATGTCTATCTGGGAATTTATCAAAAGTTTTGCACACTGTAAGAGTCTCCCATTACATTTAAATAGGCCTTGTATTCATAGGCTCCCCTTGATAACTGACCCTTAACTACTTAGGATAACCACTTAGCATAACTACAACACTTCTAGTAACTACCTTAGTGATTACTTCTAATAACTACTTTTTTTGAAACAAGTTAGGTTTTACCTAACTTTTATAGAAACAAAGCCCGAAATCCAACTTTAAGTTACAATAAGTGACATAAGTCACTTTTTTAAAGATGACTAGAAATCTATAATTTTCAAGTTGTGAGTTTGATTGAAGTAGGAACTGTTCCTTCTTTTAATCAACGAATCACCTGTTCGAAATTGAAGTCTATCAATCAGTAACTTGACCTTTAAGGATGTTCATCTAAACCAGCTATTGAACTTTCATCGCCTTTTTAATTTTTTATCACAAAATTTGAGATCTTAAATATTGCCCTAGAACTTATTTTTTATTATAGCCATGGAATATCAGTTTCCCTGTCAATCCAAGGTTGCATTCTATGAGACCAATGTCATTGAGGAATTTCATCAAATTCCTTTATATTTGCATAAATGTGTCAAGAGGTGGAGAAAACTAAAACCAATCTCCATACATCTATTTCTTTATTACAACACACTTTACTCGATATGTCTAAGCGCTACCTTGTCAATCAAATCTGTGGGGATTGAGAGAAAATGAGAAAAGATTATGGCATTTGGCTTCACCATCACTTCTTGAGCAATTGTAACTGCCTATTTCTTGTTTCAAAATATATGTCTTATCCATTCATGAAATAATGTCGGAAACTTGTATTGGCAACTTGTACATTGGATGTTAATTGAACTTGTGAACCGATATTAAAGTGTCAATGGCCCGTTCTCGTAAGTAAGTTTTGTCATGTCCCCCATCTAGGTCTGCTGAAGCACAGTGAATAATTCTCTAAGTGTAGTTTTCCTCCAACACTTGGACAATTTTAGTGAATAAAGAGGAATTTGTTTTCAATAAGGTGGCGGCTCCATGTTCACTTAAGTGTGAGTCCCTATTTTTCAGTCGTTGGGTTGGGTCCATTTACACTCAGATTTATTATCCTTTTAAGTGATATTTTCTCCTTATTGCTGGACGCTGATGATATAATTTATTTCTTAGCTTTCCGCCTGATTTATAGGCCTTTAGATGGAGCGTAAGCTTTAGGGTTGTTGGGTGATATTTATTGGGAATTTGGAGTTTGTGAAAGGATGTTATGAAACTATTATTTTCTTATGTTTGTATGTGCTACTGCAAGTGGCATGCTAATAGTGGTGGCTATACAAAAAGAATGAGTTTGTTGGAAGGATATAACCGTTGATTCTGAGCGTGCAATAGTGGTTACATGTGTAGGATGATTTCATCCACAGGGAAACAGCATACTTTGTGACGTGTAGCATGTTGACATCATAATATGGTCAAATTATAGTTGTATGTCTCTTGGTATTCCATGTGTTGGTTGGACAATCAGATGGTTTGATTCTCATATGCACATCTATATGTATCATCTTGTATGAAAGCACCAGAATTGGAAGGTTAGACAATTGTACATGCATTATATTGAACATTGTTGGTGTGAACCATTAGAGTGATTGTTGCAAGAGTATGATGCAGAGTAGGTCTCTAATAAAGACCTTGTTGTATTGAACCTTTGTTGATTCTAAATAATATAACTAAATAAGTCATCGGGTGGTGGATTTTCTCCTAAAAGGGTTTCCAATGTAAATTTTTGAGATGTGTAATCTTGTGTATGCATATTGTCCCATTTACTTTTAAACATGTTCTTAGACAGATGTTGGAAGTGCTGTTAATGTTTTCTGCATACTTTAAGTGTCCTTATCCCAGCCTATAAATCGTATGTAACAAAAGGCCAAAATTCCCAACACGAGAAAAAAGTTGTTGGAAGGGTTAGAATATGTAAACTATCGCTCCTAGGGAAGAAAAGCAACTCAGAAAAGAGGAAATGTGAAAGGACTAATTAGGGCATACTACAATAACATGGGAAAAGCGCTAGTGATTTCACCATTCCTACCACTCGTAGTGGAGCAATTCATCATGTGCATTATCAAAAAGAATGAAATACAAAAATTCACTTTGCTTCCCTTCTAGCGAGTGCTAATCTAGCTCAACAAGCTATGGGAGGAGCTACAAGTGAGGCTAGTTGGGTGGAAGACGTGGTGTAAGTAGCAAACGAAGGGAATTTTGAGAGGAAGCCTTTAGGCACAGTAATGTTGGTTGAATACAATTGTTGTCTAGGTGTTCTATGTTTTGGGGTTTGTGATTTTTTTGATGGTTGTCAATTTTCCTAAACAACAGGTTAAGAGGCCAATTTTTTGGATTAGGTTTTTGTAATTTTTATATAATACATATGTACATTGACCTTAAAGTCAAATTTCAATTAAATATTGACATTTGTTGATTTGTTAGTTGATTCTCATATGAAATCTCAATTAAGCCCTGATTATGTAATATTGTTCTATAATGTACATGGTGAATGCCTTGTAATTATCATATTTGAAATTTTCTGTATTTTCAAATTTTCCTTTTTGTCTAATCAGCCTAACAAATGACCTCCAAAAACACATTGAGAAAATAGTAAATACCCCTTAATATTCTGCCTCAGAAACTTGGTGTAACATAAATATTTATATAGGACAAGAATGAAGGAAACTCAAAACTAAGAAACAGGAACTTTTTTATCATAGAACGTAGATTCTTTTTTAACCTACTAAATCAAAAGAAGAAGGCAATTTTTTAACCTGACCTGTAGGACGTGGGTACACTTCTGGATCCAGGGACACGCCCTCCGCAGTTTTATAACTCAGAAACAAAGCCTGTGGTCCTATGGCTTCAGGCACTTGAGGCCTAACCACAATGCTATGCGCCTTTACCCCCGAAATCCTACAAAGCCCCGATATGACCGGGCTCTTCGCAGACCAGGGCCCCATAGTCAAAACCACACATTCCCCCAACAAAACCTGTCCATCATCCATCACAACCCCACTCGCAACATTACCCTCACTTAATCTCACCTCCTTAACGTCGCCCTTAACCACACTTACTCCATACTTCTCCACAGCAGTATCTAGAATCGTCCGGGTGAAAAGCCCTGGATGCAGCTGAGCTGTCGTCTGAGGTGTCCCAATGGGAGACGCACGCGTGGCAGGGCCGTCCACCCATTCTGGCAGCTTCACACCTCGCTTGGGAGGCGCTGATTCTTGAATTGTTAGGGCTAGGGTTTCGAGTCTACGGAAGGCGTAAGCGGTGGGTCCGCTGAGGAGCTCGGCCAGGTGACCGTGAAGGTGGAAACTGCGGCGTGCGAGGGCTGAGAGAGGGCCATTGTCGCACCAGTCGAGGGCTAAGAAGCCACCGGCCTTGCCAGAGGCGGCGCAGGCGGGGGCCGATTTTTCCACCACGGTTACATGGGCGCCCTTCTGTGCTAGGAAGTAGGCAGTGCATGCGCCTATTACGCCGGCGCCGCAAACTATCGCCTTTTTAGGGGTTGCTGTTGGATCTGAGGAAGATGATGATGCTGATTGCATATTGACGGGATGAATTTTATGGTGTGGAGAATTTGTTTTCCTCCCCGGCAGACATTGAACTGGAGTTGGTGTGTATTTGCAGATTAGTGGTGAGGTAATGCTACTGTGGGGAAGTATCATGATGTTTTGAGTTTCGTTTCTTCTTTTTATAGTTTGTGAGATGATGAGTTGGAGAGGAGGACGTGGTGTTTGTACCAGTGAGAAGTTAGGAGTGTGCCAATTGACGTCAACATGGCCTTCAATGGTTGGGACTTGGGTGCCTTATGTTGATGGGTCTGTTAAATTTATTTGGATTATGTTTAATTTGTATTATATATTTAATTGAATAGATTTTTAGGGGTTACTTTTGTTTTGTCTATAATATGTTTTTTATAAATTAATTTGTAAGTAAATTTTTTAGAGTTGTTTTTTTTTCTTAAATTAATAGACTATATGATTGTATTTGATGTAATGTAATGTTAAAAAATTCTTAAAGATAAGAGCTAAATATACATAAGAATGCATTCTAATGTACAAAATAATCAAAGGTCATTATGAAGAAATCTAACACATCACAATCTAAAATGATCACAAGTCTTATATCAAAGAAGGCATAAGATAGCCACTCGAAATCATGGCAATGTTCTATCTCAACATATTTTTCGGATGTCGCAATCACAATCACAATCCAAACCAAGTAGAACATCACACCACAACCAACTCATAAACATAATCAAAAGTACAATCATTGAGCCTTCACAACTAGGCACACAAAAGCAAGCATGCAATGTGGAAGAGCAAATGGGAGAGGGATTAGATTGCATATATTTTTTTATCATCTCCTTATGTTCTCTATCATCCTTGCAATGTATCACAAAGTGTAATCGACATGTTGATGCAAAAAAATATGTTCTTTCTTGTATACCTATAATGGTGCTTTGATCAAAATTTCCAACTCTCAAACGGATGATAACTATGAGGGACTAAACATTTTTCTAATTAAAGAGGAGATAATTCAAAAATTCAAAATGTTGCTCTCTAAGGCACATTCTAAGGGTTTCTTCGACTTCAAATCCTATCAATTGGACCATCTTCATTAATGTATTCCAATTTTGACTCATAGGAGGCAATTTATTATGACATTTTAGCAAGTTGCAAGTAATTGGGAAGCCCTTATTAAAAGTCCAAAATCATAAATGTAGGAATTTAAAAGATTTGTGTGACATTTGGAGCTTGGTTATTATACTATGAAATGGCATGTGACTCAAAAATCTATGTGGTGTCAAGGCTTGAATTTAGCCCTACTATTAAAGGCTTTGCCATTGACACTACCCTATATTGCAATAAAGAGCGCACTCAAGACGCTACCTCCAACCCTCATGAGGGGCACTTCCCCTCAATCTTGCTTGAGACTACCACCCATAGATCCTTACTCTAGAAAGCAAAAATAAAAAGCCTTTTGAGCCATACCAAATAGAAATGCAGCGTCTTTTGTATATACATGGATGACCACATCCATTGGGCATTTTGTTCTAAATGTTATATAATATATAAGTACATTAACCTTAAAATCAATGAAATATTGACATTTGTTAATTTGTGTGTGGATTCTCAAATGAAATCTCAATTAAGCCCTAAAGTTATGTAATAAGGTTCTATAATGTATATGTTGAATGCCTTTTAGTTGTCAATGTTATCATATTTGACATTTCCTACATGTTTTAATTTTCGTGTTTTTAATAGTTAGCCTAATAGATGCCCTCTGAAAAATCATTGAAAAAATACAGCCCCTTACAATTATTGTCTCAAAATCTTAGTGTGACATAAATATTTACATAGGACAAGAAAAGGAAACTTGCTCGTTTATGGGTTGCCAAGGGCTAATCCAAATCAAGTGGTAGAAACTAGAGAGAGGATGGATAAAAATTAACTTTGATGGTGTGTCTAAAGGGAACCCTAGTCCCTCATGAGCTAGATGTGTAGCTTGTGACATGGAAGGAAATGTCTTAGCAATGACAATAGGTAAACTAAAAGAAGAAGCAAATAATGATGCGGAGGTGGAGGCAGTTCTTTTGGTGGTAGAGCTAGCATAGAAAATTGAGGTTGAGCAGCTACATTTGGAAGGCAATTCTCAAATCATTGGCAATGCCATTGCAGAGGGCAAGGTACATGTTGGAAGACCGACAAGATAGTGAACATTATTTAGCATAAACTTTGCCAGTTCAAAAATTTCAAAATCACACATATCTTTGGGGAGGAAATCACATGGAAGACACTCTTTCTAAATGGGCAGTATCTTTTCGGAAGGTTGGAGGGACGTTTGAAGACTTAATGGGGCTTAATCTTTTGGATTAATTTCGACCTTACCCTACTCATTTTAAATTCTAAATTCAAAAAATGTTTAAATCACCATCTTACTGAGAGGCTCGTGTGAAACGTGCAAGGTGGATTTATATCCATCGATGAGGTGCATTTTTGGATTATCTCTCTCTACTTTTTTCTAGTGCGAGAAGTTGGTTGTGGAAGGTCATGTGGTATTTGCGATTGTGGAGGCGAATTCCACCCTCCTTACTATAAAGCAACAACAGTGCTTTTTGTAGAAGATATTGAGAAGTGTTTTCACTATGGATAAGTTGGAATTCTAGCAAATCATCGACCTACTACTTGGGGAGGAGCTCATGAAGTTGGAACATAGATACAGGGCCAATGTAGACATTGTGTCCATAGTATTGGGGTGGGCCCTTGAGCTTGGACCCAAGGAGGACTCTTTGTGGGTGATGAAATCATGCATTTGCCCAGAGTGGTGTTGTAGTTTGGTCCCTTTGATGGCCATGGCCGAACCTAGTGTGGGGTTTAGGGTGCATTAGAGTGGTTAGCAAAAGATTAGTGATCAGCAACCACCATTTCCACCATTCCCAATTCAGAGTGCAACAACAAACAAAGATGAGAGCTGTGAGGAGGCAACCATTGGTTTGGATTCTTGAAAGGACTACCTATAGGCAAAGGAGATGGAGTGAAAGAAATTGAAAAAGGAGACCAAGATTGATAAAGCAGGCAAAGAGAAAGTCCTCTTTGGACCTAAAGACTATTGGTTCAACAAACCAATGGGGAAGTCGAAGAAGAGGTAGGTTGGGTTTCTCCATAATCTATCAACTTTTTTTTATGAATTTTCATTAAATGGTGTAGTTTGGTTTTTCATTAAGCATAGCCCATTTTGATGTATATATAGGGGCTTTAGGCAGAAAGGTTTACACTTAGTTGGGCATTTTGTATTGGTTATATATTTAGCTACGTGTGCTTTATTGCCTCTCTATTGTAAATGATGTATGAAGTTCTCAGTCAAATAGACTGATGAAATTTCATGACAAAGACCTCTTTTATATTTTTGTTTAATTAAATATTAATAAAATAATCATATTTTACTGATTAAAAAAAAAGAATGAAGAAAACTTAAAACTAAAAATCAAGATCATGAAACTCACATATACTTTATAAACTTATTTTATTAAACATAGTTTTGAGTTCCAAAATTATGTTTGGACCTTTATTGTTATTAGTTCATATGGATGCATAATATTAATCTATTCACTAAGTTTATCTACATGTGAAAGAATAGACCAATAGGCCTAAAACATTTAAAACACGTTAAATTTTTTTTAATTATTTAAATTTTATAAATTACTTTAACGTGAATTCTATTAAACAATAGTAGTGTAGAGTATTATTATTATTAGAATGATGTTAACTTTGTATTATTTTGTCATTTTTCTTTGCATTTTTATTATAGTACTATTGAAATAATAGTTATATTTTGAATCCAAATCCAGAAACTGACACTTACAGTTATATTTTGATGGTTAAAAAATGCTACACAATTGAATCCAAAAACTGACACTTACAGTTATATTTTGAATAAACAAATAAGAAATAAAAAATTATTAAAGAAAAACTCGTAAGAAAACCTGACCTGTAGGACGTGGGAACACCTCATTATCCATGGACAAGCCCTCTGCAGTCTTATAACTCAGAGACAAAGCCTGCGGTCCTATGACTTCGGGCACTTGTGGCCTAACCACAATGCTATGCACCTTGAGCCCCGATATTCTACAAAGCTCCGATATGACCGTGCTCTTTCCTGACCAGGGGCCCATAGCCAAAACCACACATTCCCCAATCAAAACATCTCCATCATCCACCACAACTCCACTCGCAACATTACCCTCACTTAATCTCACTTCCTTAACCTCGCCCTTAACCACAGTTACTCCATACTTCTCCACAGCCGTATCTAGAATCGTCCGGGTAAAAAGATAGGGATGCAGCTGAGCTGTCGTCTGAGGTGTCCCAATGGAAGACGCACGCGTGGCAGGGCCGTCCACCCATTCTGGCAGCTTTACACCTCGCTTGGGAGGCGCTGATTCCTGAATTGTTAGGGCTAGGGTTTCGAGCCTGCGGAAGGCGTAAGCGGTCGGTCCGCTGAGAAGCTCGGCCAGGTGACCGTGAAGATGGAAACTGCGGCGTGCGAGGGCTGAGAGCGGGCCACTGTCGCACCAGTCCAGGGCTAAGAAGCCTCCGGCCTTTCCAGAGGCAGCACAGGCAGGGGCTGATTTTTCCACCACGGTCACATGGGCGCCCTTCTGGGCTAGAAAGTAGGCAGTGCAGGCGCCTATTACGCCGGCGCCGCAAACTATAACCTTTTTAGGGTTTGCGGTTGGATCTGACGAAGATGATGATGATGATTGCATTTTGATGGGATGAATTTTATGGTGTGGAGAATTTTTCTTTCTCCGCAGCAGAGATGGGACTGGTAGTCGGGTGCATATGTAGATTAGTGGGGAAGAACTGCCACTCTGGTATAGTATCATGATGGTTTGTTTTGGTTTTTTCTTTTATTGGAGAGGAGGGGGGATTTGTTCACGGAAGTTTGGAGGGTGCCAATTTAATGGTGGTTTTATTTATTTGGTTTATGTTTCATTTGTATAGATTTTTATTTTTTAATTTTGTATATAATATATTTTTAATAAATTATTTTGTGAGTAAATTTTTGAAGTTGCTTGTCTTTTTAAATTAATAGTATATGTAATTCTAGTTGTTGTTTATGGATTGGATTATATATTATTTTTTGTATCAATGTGTCATATTATACTTTTGTGAGTAATTCTAGCTGTTGTTTATGGATTGGATTATATATTATTTCTTGTATCAATGTGTCGTATTATACTTTTGTGATCTATTATTGGGATGATAGAGAGCAATTACACCATTTTCATTATTATTGTTATGCTCTCTATCATTCTGATGATGCATCATGGAGTGTGATTCCACATGTCGATGCAAACACAATCTAATTGAGAAGTAACAACAACAATTAAATCTCGTGAATTGGGGAAAGCTACTAACATTAATAGTATATGTATTGCTCTCATTATTTGAAAGTAGTACAATAATTTGATAGTAGAAGCAAGGGTTAAGGTAGTTTGACAATCATCAAATGAAGGTTGGATAAAATTGAACTTTAATGTGCTTACCGAGGAGGAGTTTAGGTTTTTTAGGCACTATATGTATATAATCATGGTGATTTTGTGTGGTAGGTGTTGCACTTAAAAAATTATCAGTTGCTACTAATAAGGAATCAAGGTTTTATTTTTTATTTTTTTTGGGGGGGGTGTTAAAAATTGGGAGTGAAAAAATTAATAATTGAAGGAGACTCTTTATTAAGAATCAACACCTTGTGTGTCTGAGTTTTGTGGTGCGTTTTTATTTCTCTGTCAAACCGACATGGGTGTTTTTGCTTGAGCAAGAAGCTCAATTGAATGTATATGATGATATGGTAGTGGACTTTACTAGGGCTAGAAAGCCAAAAATTGGGTAGGGCAATGGAAATTTTGTATGGAAATGTTTTTGTATAGACAGTGTAAGCATATGCAACGGGGGTGGTATACCATATAGTATAGAACAGGGAAGGGGTGATGGGTAGTCAAATTGCAGAGTCCATGGGCTAGAATATTCCCTGAAAATTAAATTTGTAAAATCATATTTATAAATATTAGTAAAATATAAACTTAACTGATTAAAAAAAAAGAATTAACACCTTGCATAAAGGTTGTTGTCCAAATTGAAAACTAAACAACATTCTCCAGCATTGTCGTGGGTTATTGTTAAAATTTCAATCCTTCCAAATTGCACACGTGTATAGGGGAGCAACGGTTGTGCTTAATAAACTTGTCAAATTTTTAGTTGATGAGGACATTGTGTTGTAGGTTGGCATGGAGGAGAACATGTAGAAAGATATCATAATAATTATGAAGCATTTAGAAAACATTATTGGAGATTGAAAATGTCATGCACTCTTGTTTGTGGGAGTTGTATGTGGATGTGCTTTATTGATATGAAAAGTAGTGATGAGTTTATACATTGAAACAGTGAAAAAAAAAAAAAAAAAGATGATTGCATTTATCATTGCAATTGGAGTTAAGGACTCAAAAGTGTGTCTCTTCACAAAGGTGTGACAATTGCATTTAGAGGTGAGATAGTGGAGCTACATTTGAAGAAAGTCTTTAAAATAAAATCCAATGTGATTTTACATGTAGTGAAAATGATATCAGTGAACATATTCATAGTTATAACCCATAAACACATGGTTAAGTACTCAAAAGTGTGTCTCATCATAAAGGTGTGACAATTGCATTTAGAGGCGAGATAGTGGAGCTACATTTGAAGAAAGTCTTTAAAATAAAATCCAATGTGATTTTACATGTAGTGAAAATGATATTAGGGAACATATTCATAGGTATAACCCATAAACACATGGTTAACTCATATATTGCTTCAATGTTTATTATAGTGATGTTGGATCTTGGTGAAGTGAAGAAGTGTATTAGGTAGCTTGTAAAAACATTAATTAGGCAAAGGTGGTGTGGTGACCAAAAAAAACTATGGACAATGATGTGTTGGGCTTAGGGTTCCATCCTAATTTAGGCCCTTATCCAACTATTCTTACGAATTACAACGAGCTTATTATTAAAGTGGTATGAAAAAAGTATGATGTCCATAAGCATAATGCAAAATAGGGTTGGAATTTCTAAAAGTTATTGCAAGAGTGTCTTTTTTGGGGACATGGACTAGTCTTTTGCAATGGAATTGAAGGATGAGCTTATTGAGAAGAGGATAATGAAGTTGTTGCTCAAGAAAATGGCAAGTGGATATCTATGGTATTACTATATAGTTAGATAATAAGCTTTCTTAACATAATATGTATAAAGATAATATGTTTTAGAGAATTTTTGGGTGATCTTACATAGTCATCATTTTGATCGCTAAACCTTTTAATTTTACTAGTTAATAAATGGGATATGGATCCCTAATGAAGATTTCATCGATTAAAAAATAGTACATGTATATTTGTAAGGTAAAAAGGGACTAATTAATCATCTAAATTATTGGTTCTTATAAATATTATTATTTTTCAACTTTATTTTCTTGTTCTTAGATGTTTTGCGGTGTGAATTATCAAACAAATAATACAAGGTTTGTGAAAATTATAAATTTTATAATGTTAATAAATTTGGTTTTGAATTGATGACATCTCCAATTGTTTTTTCCTCACACAAGCTAGGGTTTACCCTATAAGTTGTGATTTCTTCTTTGTTCTTAGTTGTAATTGGGGTCTAAGATTGGGGTGATTGGTTTGGTTTGTGCTTGGGTGAGGGAGGTGGTTGTTTTCTAATGAAGAGTGTGTCTTTTGGCATATTTTCCGCAAGGTGTGGTAGGTTTTTCTATTGCATAAGGACTAGTTATTGTAGTTGGAAGATGTTGTGTATGGTTCGACTTGCATAATGCTTGGTTTTGGGGTTAGATGGGATCTATATCTCCATACTTTTCTTATAATTTCCTAGGGTCTCAGGTGGCTTTTTATCGGGCTTTCTACATAGACTCTTTAATTTTTTCCTTTTTCTCCCATAGGGATTTACATGGCACTTCCTATAGGCTCTTCTTTGGTGCAGAGTTTTTCTTTCAAACATGCTCTTATTGGGGGAAGATTGTCACCAACCGTGCATGAAAATCCTATTTTTAGGTTGAATAAAACTATAATTGGGGAAAGTTATCAAAATGGAGGTTTTTTGCCTTTGAAGGTGAGTGGGTGGCTTGCAAGGAGTGAACACATGCATGTGCTTGTGGTTTCAAACTAATATTATAGAGGATGATGTCAAGTATTTGACCAATCACACCTTGATCTATAACTTCATAGGGATTCAAGTTTCACTATCCATTTTCGGAATCATGGGCTTATCACACATGAAATTTGGAGGGCAAAATGGAGGTGATGTACTTGGATACCAAAAGATAAGGTTTTTGAAGAGGGGCCTTACTTTTATAATCAAGTTGGTCTTTTTTTTAAGTCATGGCATGTTGGGTTCAACCCTATGAAGGAGCTTCTATCTATGGTTTTGGTTTAGGTGTGAATTTCATGGTTCCTATTGGAATTTTGGAGATGTGACATTTTTCACTTGATCATGTTTCTACTTGGAAAAGCAATGGGCTCGTCATAATAAACTATGGACAAAAAAGTAATCACTTATGTTAGTGTTTATATTGAAATTGATTTGAATAATTTATTACAAGATTATAAGGAAATTTAACTAGGATCTACCTCTTGGATCCAACATATTAACTAAGAAACTCTTCTATTTTGTTGTTAGATTTCATTTGCAATAAATGTGCCCTAAATCTAATCATGTAGGGATTTCTAGTAATGGGGTGTCTCACCCATTACCTAAATGGGATAAGCGAAAAATATCTAAGGTGGATAAAATAAAGGGATTCATATAAATTAAGGCCCAAAATAAAGGAAGATGGCATAAGAGAACTCTGAAGGATGGGCACACTATTGATGTTTTTAACATATTTGATGCACTAGAAGATTTGGATTTGTTGGAATAGGTCTGTCAAATAATGTCCATTGGTCAAGAACCTACGAGGATGGAACAAATAGCTATATATTAGAGTGGCATTCTCCCTATTGGTTTATGGGTTGGAGGCCTAAATACTCAAATGGATGCAGATTTTCCCTTGTTGACTTATGGTACGTTGGTGACAAGTGGGTAGAAAGAAGTGAAAGATTTCTCAAGTTTGGCTAGTGTAGTAGTTAGTTTAGAAAAGGATGTCCAAGATGTTGGTAAAAGTAAGGGAACCTCACCTACTTTGGTGTTACAGCAAAAGTTCTCAAAAGAGTTCTCCTGAGAAGCCTCCCAAGGTGGGTAGGAAGTAAGATCAAAAGGAAGTGAAATTAATTGGTGAGACAAGTGTTGATTTTGGTTCAATGGAAGCCGCTAATTCCCATTTTACTTTATCTACAAAATGATAGTTCTTTCATGGAATGCAATGGGTTTGAAAAGAATCTCTACACAAAAGGCTATTTGAAATTTTATCCACTTTCATTCTCTAGATGTAGTCTTCATCTAGGAGACTAAGATGTCTATGGAAGTGTCAATCTACAAAATGGGAAATAGAGTAGAGAACATAAGAGCGAACACAAACTCTAATTATAGTCTAAAAAACTACTCAACTAATAGAGAAACAAATTCGAGATGCAATAATATGAAATACAAATCAAACCAAGAAGACATAACATTCACATGATCTTCACTGTCTTTCTTACTCTTCTCAAAATTCTCTCATATTTAAGTATGCATAATCTGATGAACTACAACTGATTTGAATACATTGAAGACCTGTGATTTGAGATCACTGAGTTGCTGATTAGATATGTAAGATGATTAAATCAGTAATATGTTGTCATTGATGTCAACTAGTTTTGACAGTACTTATCTTGTAAGTTACTATACCTAAACATCTGTAGAAAGGAAGAAAAGAGATGAAGATCAAATATATCTACATGGAGGAAGATGGACATGTCATATGAGGATAAGAAATACACTAAGTAACTTATGAATGAGTCTATGACCTTATGTTATTGACTTGATTATGTTGAATTCATCTATGATGAAGGAAAGAGCAAAATGCACAAAGCAGTGTGGTTGGTTAAAGAAGCATTTCAATATACACCGACGCAGTATAGTGTATACCAACACAGTATAAACCAAGCTTGTGTTCACCGACGCATTTCTTTGTTAACTGAGAAGAAGAAAAGAACTAAATGATTAGTTTAGCCGACAAGGATTGATGAGCTATAAAGTGTTATGAATTCGAGGTAATGGATAATGTTTGTTATGAAGATCCATGACTAGCATAATTCAAGGAAGATCTAAAGGACAAAACTAAAACGTATTATTGACACATCAGTCGAGGAAGGTTAAAGCGGCAAAAATCAACAAAGGAGATTAAGCGACAAAATCTGATGGATGGAATTAAAATGGTTTACATGTCTATTTAAGAGACTAGAGTTTCACAATGAAACTAATGCCAGAAGAAGGAGACTGCAGAGATATTGCGTGAATAAGTTTCATGCAAGCTTGATCAAACTGGTTAAGGAGAAATGAACTGCAGAAATTACTGAGCATCAGGAAGCTATAACCGAGCGACAATAGGTTACTGAAAATTGATTGAAACAAGAATAGATACATTGATCAGAGGATTTCAATGAGCTTAAGAATGGATCTGATAATTTGCAATTGAAGTTGTGTTGTATTCAAATCAAATTTTTGTTACAGTTTAACCATTGTAAATAGATAAATCTCTTAACAGAGTGGACTTGGAAAGTCTTGTAATGTCATTCATAGAGTGTACATTTGTTATCCTGTCAACCCCATAGTGAATGTTGGTTGGACGATAACGGTTGGTCTAAAATCCTCTAACAAGGTCACACCTAACAGTGTGTTTGTAACCTTTAACAGGGTTGGGTCTTCACTGACCTCACTTTAGAAGAGTGAATAATTTTTGGGTTGCCAGTCCTAGGCGGTTTTTCCCTTAATAGGGTTTCCACGTTAAATCTCTTGTGTTATGTGTTGATTGTGATGATTGTTTGTTGTCATACTTTACATGTTGCATACTTGATTTGATCAGTAATCAGTATATGTTTTAACTATCAATCGGTAAATATGGGTAAAAGTACAAAGCTATGTCACACTTTTATAAAGGAAAAGGTCAACAACACACAAAATTTTTAACTTTAACGACATAAAAATGACATTTATGTTTAAAATTTGGAGATGATGTAAACTAATGAAATGTGTAAAAGTGGATGAAGTTTATGCCTATAATTTTTTTAATTTTTTTTTAACAAGAATTCACTTAGTTTTTAAATTTTTTAAGTCCATTTTTCACTTGCTAAAAAATGCTAAAAAATGAGGATCTTGTCCGCACCAAAAAAGTATATGCAAATAATCTTTTTTTCCTTTGATTTCAAAATATGTCATAGATAAAATGTACAGCTAGTGCAGAAAAGAAGAAAAATTAGTTTTCAATTTATATTTTCTGTTATAACTACTCAAAGTCGAACATACCTAAAATCGATAGTTTTCATCTCGGTCAAATTTCCCCTATCAAATCTACACCATTCAGAAAATAAATTACACACTCTTAAAGATAACTCTCTCCTCTAGTGTTAAATACAAATTTTCAATTTTTTTGATAAGCTTTACTATTTTTTTCTATTTTTGAAGCATCTTGTTCTCGAATGTTAAAATACCTACTTGCAATATTTTGAAATTATAATATATTAGATCTACTTAAAATAATATAAAAATTAAATATATTGATAATCTTGACTCTGTGCTCTAAAAAAGGGTATTTTTATATTTGTAAAAAAATATCATTAAAAATAGTAAGAGTTATTGAAACATCATTTTTCTGAAATAATTTTATTTCTTTAGTAATTGTTATAAAACATGCTTTCAATAGATATTTCCAATTGGAAATGGTGAAGAACTTATCTAACTTAGCTAGAATGAATCTAGCTAGACCATATGTTTGATAAAAAATAATTTTAGTTATAAATACTCAAATTCAGCTATGCTGATAAGTTGTCCTGAAACGTGACACAGCTTTGTGCTTTCACCCATACACAAACAGAATACTATCTTATGTTACTAAGCTGCAGAAGTTTTTTGCAATTTTTTTTGGATATACATTTTATGATTGGGACTATGGATAACTGATTCACCCCCCTCTTAGTTATTCTAACAATTGGTATCAGAGCGTTGGTTGCTTGGAACAAAGTTTTAAGGACTTCAGCACAAAGATTTCAAAATGTATAAGAGGGAAGTGCTAAAGCTTAACAAGGATAACTTCACAATATGGCAAAGCCGAATGAAGCTGCACATATTAGGAATTGGGAATTCTGCCCTAGATCTTATGGAGAATGGCTACCTTGCACCGCCCAATGGTCCTTTGACCCTTGATCAACTAAGAGACAGGCATGAACATAATGTTAGTATGATGGAGATTGATGCTGCTTGTACATATGTTGAATTTGAAGACATCAAGGACTATACTACTGCTAAGTAGATGTGGGATAAATTTGCTCAATTTTATAATGGTGATGTGAATGTGAAGAGAGCCAGAGTTGAAAGCTTGAGGGGAAGATTCGTTCATGAAGATGAAGGAAGGTGAAAACATTATGCAATACACAAATAGAATAAAAGAGGTAGTTCATGCTATAAGAGGATCTGATGGTGTTATTGACGAAGAGACAGTGGTAAGAAAAGTTTTAAGAACCTTATTGTCAGTTTATGTAATAAGAATATCTGCAATGCATGAGACAAGGTCTACAACTGGTAATACACTTACTCTTGATAATCTGATCGGTAAGCTTACAAACTTTGAACTAAATAAATTTGATAACAGTGTTGTACCATCTGTTGAGTTTGCTTTCATGACTTCTCTGAAGATTGGTAAATCTAGTAGTGGAAATAAGAATGATAATAGTGATAGCAATACAGATGATGAGCTTGATGAACTTGAAGCTCTTATGGCTAGAAGGTTACCTAAAGGAAAAGGAAGATATAGAGGTAAATTACCTTTAGCATGTTTTAACTGTAAAGAGGCTGGTCATATTGCTGCTAGATGTCCACACAGGAAAGATGATGATAGAAACAAAGATCAATCTGGTGAAGGAAGCTTTGGGAGAAGAGGCAACAGAAGTTACCGACACTACAACAAAGATAACCAAGATAAAAATGATAAAGGCAAAAACGTGTGGTACATTGTTGAGGAAGAAGATATCATCGATACTGACACTGATAAAGATGTGGAGGTAGTATTCATTGAAATGAAGGATGATTCAGAAGAAGATGAAAGGTATGTAGAGACAACACTTATCTCTAAGGTTAATACAAATGATACATGGATCATAGATAGTGGTTGTACACATCACATGACTGGTGATGAAGAAAAATTTGATTATCTTGAAGAATACAATGGAGGATCTGTAAGGATGGGTAATGATGCACCCTGTATGGTTAGAGGTGTATGCACCCTAAAATGGTCACCTAGACTTTGAGCCCCATTTATTTGATTTATCAATCCTGAATCAGTTTTATCAATAATCAATATTTTCAACAATATCGATCTCTTGATCAAGTCTTAATTTCGATCATGTATTGGATTTTTATCCTATGGGCTAATCATTTATCCTAAGTCTTTATTTGATTAAAAAGAATTTTTCCTCCCCTTTGGATTAAATAAAAAGCCCCACCTTTCCTCTTGTCCTAAGTTGCACAAATAAAGCATTATCCCTATTTTACAAAAAGGAAAAAAGCACTTTTGTCTCACATGGACACAAAGTCAATTCCTATTGGAGGATACTTGTGCACACGGATCGCTCCTCTTTCAAGCTCCACCGCCGATTAATACTTTTGCCTCTTAATCTCAATGGTCCATTCCTTTGCATTTCTTATAAAAGGAAAGCTCTCTCCTTCATTTGCATATCATGTTTTATGCTAACTTTATGCTGCAGGAATCCTTGAAGACTTTGAAGCTTTTTAGAGATCATTGTGGCATCCTACTTTAGATTTCTTCATTTGCTTCATAGTTTAGTTTACATTCTTACATAGTAGTTTCATTTTCATGACTTTCATAGCTTAGATTTCCTTTCATGCAATAGTATAACTTCACATAGCTTAATAGGAGGGATTTGTAACACTTGTTCTTTCCATTTCATAGCTTAGTTGCATTGCATTTTCATTTCTCTAGACTAGTTTGCATTTGCATTTCCATTTGATTCTTTGGGGATATTGGCACTCTTGCCCTTGTCCTCATTTGAATCTGTCATTGTATGGTTGACTAGCAAGGTCACAAGCTCAATAGCTCTAGCTAAGAGAAAATCCATAATCTTGCAACTCCATGCATAAAGAGCTATGGATCGATTTGTGAGGGCTCATTCTTGAGTTTCCTTGCATGTAAGGATTCATAGAAGTACACCATTTTAGTGTGTACATTTCTGGCGCCCACCGTGGGGCAAAGTAGAAAGGCTTTGTCTTTTAGTTTCTTGTATTTTTGTCTTTTTTGTCTCAGAATATCGCGTGATACTTCTTAGGTATATCGCACGATATACCTTACTATACCAGTATGACACTTCGCCTCAGAGAAGAATCACCTGTCAGTATTAAGGTATATCGCCTGGTGTCGTGTGAAATATCACCCGCGTATAGAGAAGTATATCACCCGAACTGAGGTATATCACGCGAATATAGGAAATTATATCGCACGATACTGGTGACGTTTGAGGTATATCGCCTGATCTGACAGAGAACTGTGGTTCAAGTTTTATCATCCGAATTTGATCATATTTAGTTTGCTGGTTTACTTTGTTGTATTTAGATAGGTCTAACCTGCATCTTTTAGCTTAGGTAAATCTGTTTCTTGCAAATATTTTCATTTAGATTTTGGATTTTGCTAACCTTGTGGGCCTAACTAGTTGTGGTTGTAGGTGCCTTTTCTTAAGAAGTTTGCCAAAATCGCATGTCAAAGAGGGCTACTAACGGTTTTTGCAGGGCTGCCCAAGCATAAAAACAAAAAAAAATCTTGCTTGTTTATTTGCTTTCCTTTTAAGTGTGGCAAAAACTAGTTGTTTCATTTATTAGGCACTTAAGATCTCGTTGTAGGAATTCTTGGGTGGTAGGAGAAGTATGCTCTTCACCATTTTGGTGAACCAGAAAATCTTGACCCATCTTTGAATTTTGAAAACAAGAGGGTAAATGAATTTTGCTTGGGGTGTTTGGGAGAAGTTTTTGAGATAGGGGAGTATGCTCTTCACCCTCATGGTGAACCAAAAACCTTGAACCTCAAAAATCATCCATTCTTTGTTTAGTTTAGGATCCTTTAGCGGGCCTGCTCTTGA
The DNA here is from genome assembly GCA_027943335.1 of Chamaecyparis obtusa. Lineage (NCBI taxonomy): Eukaryota > Viridiplantae > Streptophyta > Pinopsida > Cupressales > Cupressaceae > Chamaecyparis > Chamaecyparis obtusa. The sequence goes on along the minus strand of BSBK01000808.1, from coordinate 522,865 downwards.
GCAATCAAGAGGAATGACCCAAGTGGGGACAACCTTGTCATCATTTTCCTTGGTGGCAAGTGATTCCAACTCACTATAATCTCAAGGCTATCGAGGACACAAAACCTTGGTAGACATAACACTTGTCTTCGCTTGATGTGAGTAGCTCGTGGGATTGCAACCATGGGGAAAACATTGAGCAAGAATGCTTAAGATACTCTTGCGGCCGCAAGGTCCTAGTCTTTTATGAGGAGCAAGAGGGGTGTTGTGAATGGAAGCCCTTATTAAGAACCATTAGATAGAAGCCACCTTGTTTAGCCGCTTATCTTCTTAGTGCAAGGATTGATCCAAGTGGTTTACCCGGATCACCTTAAGATACTCACCATATGTGTCCCTTTGGTTGTGTCATTTGACACTTCCACGACAAAGCCAATATCTCTCATGGGTAACCACTTGGTGTGAGGCAAGGGGGCATCAAGTTGTGGGCTAAGTTGGTAAGTATTGAGCCTTGACCTTTTTAGGATAGATTTGCTTGAATTGTCTTTAGTTGTGTGATGCCAGTGTAAACATTCTTACATACAAACAATCGGTAGCATTCATAGGGTGCTCTTTCAATTCTTATATCACAAGTGTTTGTCTTGGCAAGGTTGCTTTTGCCCTTGTTTCAAGTGTTTGAGACATGTTTGACCCCTCGCTATTTGCAAACCTGCCAAAATTCTGCTGATATTGTGATTGAAATCGAAAACATAAACCCTCAGACCGAAAATTTTGACCAAACAGACCCAAAAAATGTAAATTTTACACAGTTATGGTCAAGAGTTAAGCAATTTTGCAACAGTATCGCGTCCTTTAGAGTGAAATATCACGCGATACTTCGCGGGTCCAAAAAGTATCGCCTGCTTTGAGAGGAAATATCGCGCTATAGTTCACCCCGGATAGACTATCACCCAACCTGTTTGGTGTTTATCGCTCAGCTATTGTAAGGTCTATCACCTGGTATAAGGTGAAGTATCGCCCGGTTGTAGGTGTATCACCCTGGTAGCTTGAAGTATATCGCCTGGTTAATTTATGTCGTGCTTGCAATTTGATCGGTTTCAATTACTGTTAGTCAGGTTAGGTCTTGGAGTAGGCTTCTTGCTTTGTCGTTTGAGACCTGTCTTGACTCTAAATTTTTGGTTTTAGTCCTCCGGGATAGCATCATCTGATTTACGAAATCACTTTGGGAATAATTGTCAAATTAGAAGGCCATTCTTGGTGCCAAGGTTCATCTCTAGGATTATTAGCGACATTCTTGGAAAATTTTAGTGCTCTTATTGTCCAAATCGCTTTCATTTAAATCTTGATTTCAATTATATTTTGGCCTAGTCCAACCTCCTAGTTCAAAAGTGCAAGGGTAGTCACCCTTTAATTTGAAGCACCTCTTTGACAGTGTTGGTAAAGCCCCTTTTTTATCTTTTCATTTCTCTTTGGACAATAGAGGACTTTGATTATCCTAGTTTGGTGCTGACACTTTAAGAGGTCATCTTATCATTGAGAGTATCTTTCTTTCATTTCAGTTACAACAAGGTACCAAGTCAATCAAGGGAAGCAACCCCCTGTTGCCTTTAACCAGTTACCACCAGTTAAGACTCGTCGACAGCACAAGGGAAAAGGACCCCTTTTTGATCAATCGCCTAAGAGTGAATATGAGGTTTGTTTTAATCCAAAAGCTAATCCTAGTGAAGTGAGCACCTCTTTTGTACCACTTTCATCAAGCATGGACATGAGTTACACTTTCACTTGACAACAAAGAGAAGCCATGAATCAAACTCTTGAGGATATCTTCCAACGGCATAGGAGAGAGTACGGTGGTTCTTCTCATGCTAGTCCACCCGGGTCACCTCCCAACAATGTGAGATATTTTGATGCCCACCAATGAGCCGAGAGACATTATAAGCAAACTCACCCAGATTCAAGGTCACAACACGAGGACCAGAACAACGAATCTAGTGACCACCACATCAACGTAGCCAACGCCATAAGGCATTCAAGACAATCTTCTCCACTTAAAGATACCTCTTGATATGCGAATACGAGATTGAAAAGTATTGAGAGGGAGAAGCAAGCCTATTTGGATGAACAAACTGCTAAAAAGGAGAAATTTAGACAACTAGAAGAAGAGGAACGTGCATTATTGGACATAAGGAAAAGAGTCGCCCAAGAAGAAGAAGATAGACTCTATGCACAACAACTCCAAAGTTGATTCAATGGGAGGAGAACCAATAGTGGGACCAACTCACCCCCATCTACCCCTTCGCCAAGTCTTAGAAGAAGATCAAAGACACCCTCACGATCCCCGAGCCCTAGAGGAAGAAGGGCTTCAAGATATGATCATCATAGGAGACGATCACCTCATAGACATTCAAAGCAACCCTCCCAACGAGCACATCATGGCTCACAACATGGAGGAAGTTATGCCAAATTTGATCATATGGATTTTATGACTATGCAACAAGAACCATCCTTTCAAGCATATGTAGAACAATATGTGGAACAAAACAAGGATCAATTCCTAGAAAGCCTTATCAACAAAGGTGCTAAAGTTTCATATGATTTTGATGTCCACCAAAAGATTAAGAAACAGAATCCTTCAACCAATGAGGTGATCATGCAAATGCAGAAGGATATAGAAAGGATGAGGGCTCCTAAGAGCACATTTAATTTGGACTCCATATGTCCCAACTCGATTGACAAGAGTGTGGTGTTGGTTGAGTTCCCTAAGAAAGTTGGGTTTCCAACCTATGACAAATATGATGGTGTTGGTGACCCTCATGACCATGTTCGACAGTTCTACATAATGATCTTTTCTTTTCATCATGAAGACTCCTACTTGATGAGATTATTTTCGAGGAGTCTCAAAGGTCAAGCCATGGAGTGGTTCACCAACCTTACTCCTCCAGTAAATTCATTTAAAGAACTCGTCCAAAGATTTGTTCAACATTTTGCTTATAATCTATCAAGGTCGGTCACAATGCTTGATTTGTGCAAGCTCAAACAAAATCAAGGAGAACCTTTTGTCACTTTCCTACAAAGATGCAGACGTTTGTGCTCAAAATATCCAAGGACAATTCCTAAGGAGGAAAGAATAGACATCATTGTGAGTAACTTAGTGTCGGAATTAAGATATGAGGTAAGAAAGATACCATTTAATTCTTTTGATACCATGGTAGAAGTGGCATCTCGCATAGAGGATGTCCTAAAAGAACAAGGAATTTTGGCTAAATCAACTAATAACAACAATGGCCAAAACAACAACAATAATGGCTATAAGGACAAAAAGAACTCCTATTGGAACAAGAACAAATAGGTGGTCAATGACGGAGTTGTTGACTCACCACAACCTAAGAATGAAGGAGTTCTTAATCTCTCCAATGCGGTACAGGCCATGAAGCTGCAAGCGTCCTCAGGACAACAAGAGAACAAACCCAAGTATCAAGGGAAACCTAAGAAGGAAAAGAGACAATTCACCAAACTTGGGGACTCCTATGCAGATATTTTCAAGACACTAATTGCTCATAATTCGGCACAACCTCAGGATCCTGCCAAGCACCGCATACCCGATCCTAAACCTCATTGGTGGGATGAGAAAGCCTTTTATGTCTTCCATGGAATTGGACATGATATAGAAAATTGTTTTAGGCTTAAACATCTTGTCCAAGACCTCATTGAAAGTGGGCGATTACAAGTTGATGGTTTAGCTACTAATGCGGATCATAAGGCTTTTAAAGAACCCTTGCCCAAATATGAGAAAGGGGAGAATTCTAATAGCAAGCATGGCAAGGCTGCTATCAACTATACCTACACAAATGCTGAAAATGTTATTAACATGCTTGAAGTGGCTGATGACAATACCAACATGATGAGAGTGAAAGATCCTTATGGATATGATGTGGATTCAACTCCAATGTCTGATGAAGGACCCGTTGTAGTGCTAAGAGGTCCTCACTCATGAAGGATGCCCCAATCCCTCAATGCTGTCACTAGGGGTCAGTCTCAAGCTCCCATTATTATCAAAGGTCCTAGCTCTAGCAAGTCTAAGCAGCCCATGCCCAGGAGTGTTCTTCCTAAATCTGTTGTTGGTCCTGATTCAAGTTATAACCTTATTGACCAATTACAACGTACACCAGCGCAGATATCTATTTTTGAACTTTTAGAATTGTCCCCCAAGCATAAGCGTGTCCTTGAGGATGCTTTGCGAGCAGCCAATGTCCCTAACAACTTAGATATTGATCAATTCCAGAATATGGTCAACCATTTGGCTAGCCCTCATTACCTCACTTTCTCAGAAGAAGATGACAAATCCATCAGTCACCCACATAACTTGGCCTTACACATCGAAGTCGTGATTCATAAAACCCATGTCAGGCGTGTGTTGATAGATGGGGGTGCGGGGCTCAATATTTGTACCATGAGTTTGTTGAAGGCTCTAGGATATTCTGAAGAAGTCATTGACACAAGGAAAAAGATCACAATCAAATCATATGATGAAGCGGAAAGAAGTTCTAAGGGATTGGCCGTTTTGCCTATCCACATTGGTCCAGTAGAAAAGGACATCTTATTTCAAATTCTTGATGTTGGTCCTTTAGCCTACAACATTTTGCTAGGTAGGCCATGGATCCACGAAATGCAAGCAGTCCCATCAACGTATCACCAGTGTGTTAAGTTTTACCATAATGGTGTAGAAATTTGCATACTTGGAGATAGTGCTTTGTCAGTTAATAACATTTCTGCTGGATCACATGTACCTTTGAATAGGGAAGCTGACAGTCCTAGTATTTCACTTGAACAATGCAAGCAGAAGTTTAAGACCATAGACCTTGGGATGGGAGATTATAAAATGGATTGTTTTACAAAAATGCCAATCTCTCCTAGGTCCTATGGGAAACCATCACCAAATATGAAACCTTCATCATCAGTAATGACATTATTTGGAAAATTTATTGAGTCTTTGGTTCCCATTCAGGAAGAGAAAGAGGAGGTTGCCATAAGGGACCGGATCTATCATGAGGAAAAATACCAACACAATGAGAGCTTTGCTCCTTCACCTAAAGCTTATGGGAGAGGGTATACGTTGGTTAAAAATATGGGTTATCTAGGATATGGTCCCCTTAGCCATAGGTTGGATGCTAAAGCTGAGCCTCTTAACCATGCCCTTTTTGGATGAAAGAATAAGTCAACAGTTGGCTTAGATTTTGAAAATAAGAAGAAGAAAGGTGTCCCTGTCCCAGCTACGACGGATAGTGACAGTGATTCAGACTACGCACCTGATCTTTCTAATCAACAAGACATGTCTGATGATTGGGTGCCTTCAACAAATCTTCTTTGGGGAGATTCAAATGTTTTGATAATTGATGGTCCTACTATCCCAGCTGCGATGGATAGTGACTATATGAATGCTAGATTGACAATGGAAAGTGTTGCTATCCTAGCTGCGACGGATAGTAACAATGCTAGCATTAGATAAGGGGAAACCTTTCCCAACCTTGAGGCTTCTACATCACAAGGCCCAAATGATGATTCAGACACAGACTCACATGAGTACGAATGGGACTCACTTTCAGATGCAACAGTTGATTTGGATGTGGATGTTGTCCATACTTATAGTACCCAACCTGATGTGACCAACGAGCTTAGTGTAGGACTAGAGGATTGTACTCCTCGAATTGCCTTAGTGGCTGACGCTTCGTTTGGTAGGACAAATCCTGACTTGGGTATCCTCGGAGGGGACTTGATGAATCCCGATTATATGGTCATCAGAGATAACACCTTTCACATAAATAACATTGAACCAGTCATTGACCTACCCCTTGTTCACTATGACCTAATTGATTGGTCTCAGTGCCATCAAGAGCCTAGATTCCTCACTTTTCAGAATGACTATGAAGTTGCCTTCTATCTAAATGCTCTTGAACCCATGGCTTCTTCCACCAGTGAACCGACAACAAGTATGAAGAAGCCTAATATTAAGTACCTCAGTTTAAAAATAAAAGAAAAAGAAAGAAAGAAAAATAGGTCTGATGGCGAAAAACACTTTGTGGCGGTATCAGAACCAAAAATAGTAAAAAGAGATGATGTATCTGAGGGTGAAAACCTCTTTGAGGTGCCTAAGGATGGGGTACTTAATAACTTGCTGAGTTATTTTCAGGACAGGTCGTCAGTATTGATTGAGCCAACAAAACCAGTTAATTTGAACACAGAAGAAGCTCCTCAAATAATTCATCTTGCTCAGTCTTTATCAGAAGAAGAAACCAAGCATATATACAATTCTTACAAAAGAAGAAAATTAATTTTGCATGGACCTATTCAGACATGCGAGGGCTTGACACGAATCTTATAATGCATCACTTATCCATAGCTCCAGGAGTCAAACCAGTGAAATAGAGACTCATAAAAATGCATCCACATGTAGCTCTCCTTGTCAAAGTAGAATTAGAAAAACTTTTGAGACCTGGGTTCATCAGAGCCATCGATTATGCAGAATGGATCTCAAACATAGTACCAGTTTCCAAACATGATGGATCCATTCGTGTATGCATAGATTATAGAGATTTAAACAAAGCATACCCAAAGGATGATTTTCCACTTCCAAACATTGACATGATAGTGGACATGACAGCAGGCTATGAAATATACTCTCTAATGGATGGCTTCTCAGGATATAATCAAATTAAAATAGCTCCCGAAGACCAAGAGAAAACAACATTCACATGTGCATGGGGAACTTATTGCTGGAATGTCATGCCATTTGGGTTAAAAAATGCAGGAGCAACATACCAACGAGCTATGACCATAATTTTTCATGATATGATGCATAAGAACATGGAAGATTATGTGGATGATACCCTGGCTAAATCAAGAAAAAGGGATGCACACCTTACCGATTTGGAAGTAATTCTAGATCGCATGGAACAGTTTCAACTTAGATTGAATCCAAAGAAGTGCACATTTGTTGTCACCTCAGGCAAACTTTTAGGATTTATAATCTCAGCAAAAGGTATAGAGGTTGATCCCAAAAAAGTCCAAGCAATTGTAGATATGCCACCTCCAAGAAACATTTGTCAGATGAGAAGTTTTCAGGGATGACTCCAGTCAATTAGGAGGTTTATCTCACAGCTCGCAGATAGAGCACAACCCTTTAATAAGACACTGCATAAGGGTGCACCTTGTGTATGGAATGAGGAATGCCAAAAGAGCCTAGATCAAATTAAACAATACTTGGCTAATCCTCCAATTTTGATGCCACCTATTCCTGGGAGACCATTGATTTTATACATTTCAGCAATCAAATCTTCCTTGGGGGCATTGTTGGCTCAATTAGATGATACTGGGAAAGAAAGGGCCATATACTATATCAGCCGTACTCTAGTCTCCTATGAGATCAATTATAATAACATTGAGAAGTCTTGTCTTGTAGTAGTGTTTGCTTCTCAAAAGATGCAACACTATATGCTTGCTCATACCATACATTTGGTTGCAAAAATTGATCCTCTTAAGTACCTGCTTAGTAAGGCTTCCCTCATAGGTAGGCTTGCTAAATGGATGATGGTCTTAACTGAATTTGACATCGAGTACATTCAAAGGAACGCCATAAAAGGGCAAGCTATTGCTGATCAATTAGCTAATTTCCCAATTAAGGATAGTATGCCTATTCAAGTGGAATTCCCAGATGAACACATCCTATATATGACTACTCACACTTGGAAAATGTTCTTTGATGGTTCCCACATGCAAAATGGATCAGGTACTAGAGTATTATTTGTCTCTCCACATGGGTACAATATTCCAAAGTCTTACAAACTTTTATTCCCATGTACGAATAATATTGTAGAATATGAAGCTTTAACCAATGGGTTGAGAATGGCTATAGAATGGAACATAACAGAGCTACATGTCTTTGGGGACTCCTAGTTAATCATCAACCAAGTCAATGAGGAGTATCACACCAAGGATGATAAATTGATACCCTACAAAAAGATGGTTGACTCATTGAGACGTTACTTTACATTTATGTCATTTCAACATATCCCTAGGACAGAGAACAAAGCTGCAGATGCTATGGCCAAGTTAGCTTCACTCCTTTAGTTGGAACAACATGAATCAAGATTCGAATTCCTTGTGGAAGAGCTACATCATCCCATATTTGACTCATCTGAAAGCCATGTCATTTGTACCCTTGTCACACATGAGTCTTCTCGATATGGTGCTATCTATTCATATCTTCGTGATGGCATCATCCCTGACACATTCAACCGTTCTGAATGTTGAAACCTCATCCATAATGCCTCTCGCCACACCCTTATCTTTGGTGATTTATATAGGAGGAGTTTAGATGGGACGCTCCTTAGGTGCTTGGAAAAGGAGGAATCTGACCAAGCGTTAGTTGACATCCACGAGGGCATTTGTGGTGGACATTATAATGGTCTTGCCATGGCCCAAAGGTTTCTTAGGGTGGGGTATTATTGGCCCACGATGCAGATAGATGTAGTAGCCTTTGCTAAGTCTTGCGAAAAATGTCAGAAACATGGCAACCTGATTCATGCTCCAGGTAGGGAGCTGATTCCTTCTATTTCTCATTGGCCATTTCAGTGCTGGGCCTTTGATCTAGTTGGGCAGATTCATCCCAACTCATCAGGTGGACATAAGTTCATTATTACCGCCACTGACTACTTCACAAAATGGGTGGAAGTTGTGCCACTTTCTATTGCTTCAGGGAAGACTATCTCTTTGTTCATCTTGAATCATATTATTTTCCGATTTGGAGTGCCTTCTGAGATTATCACTGATAACGGAGGTCAATTCAAGAATAAGGACCTAAAGCATTTATGCAAAAAGTTTAAAATCAAGCAACATTGGTACTCCATCTACTTTCCACAGGGAAATTGACAGGCAGAAGCCTCTAATAAAACCATTCTTAAGATTCTTCATAGGACAGTACACAAGAATGGTAGGGATTGGCACTTGCAAATCAATCTCGCACTATGGGCTTACAGAACTAGCATTTGTACACCTATAGGAGCTACTCCTTTTTCTCTTACCTATGGCACTGAAGCGGTCTTGCCTTTAGAAGTCAAGATACCATCACTCAGAGTCTCACTCAAAGGATTGATAACAAATGAGGATTACCGCACCATGAGGTTACAGGAACTTGAACTTCTCGATGAGAAGTGTAAGGCTTCATTTGATCATATGAGAGTGTATCAGAAGCATATGTCCAAAGTATTCAACAAGAAGGTTCACCCTAGAGAGTTTCAAATAGGTGATCTTGTTTTGCAAGAGAATCCTAAGAACCAACAACACAGAGAACAAAAGGGCAAGTTCGAACCTAATTGGCTTGGACCATACATTATCACAACTGCTTTTGGTACAAGTGCATATATACTATCAGATCCAGATGGAGAACAACTCCCTGATCCCATCAACATTTTGCACCTCAAGAAGTTCTATCCTTGATGCCCATTTCTATTTGGGGGCATCCTTTGTACATATTTATGGATCCTGAAAAATACCAAAAAAAAATAAATTTTGATATATGATGCTGAAAAAATCCTAAAAAGCATATACAGTCTTGAAAAAAATACAAAAAATTAAAAAAAATTAAAAATTCAAAAAAAATAGAAAAAGTGCCTTGGTGAAAACTTGGAAACAAGCGCCTTGGTAGCAAAAATACAAAAAAAATGAAAAAAGAAAAATTGCAATAAAATCCAAGTGGTGAAAACCTAGAAATAGGCGCTACTTGAGACCTTTGCACTCCTATTTATTAGCATGCATTCTCGACACTTAGCCACTTTCCATCATGCCTTGACCTTATTTGACTTGGTCTGGAATTGGTCTTTGTCTTTGTCTAGGGGGCATAACTACTAGCATTGGTCCTTTAGGTGTGTTTGTCTCTTGGGGCATTTCACAAATAGGTGTTTTTCAACACCACCCCAAACAGTGTTTTTCAACACTACCCTTGCGTCAAGTGTTTCTTAACACTTATCAGATATCTTACCCAATAGTCTATGTTTGATGTGATATTTCTCATTAGCGGATGTGATAACCAAAGTCTGACTCTATGACCAACACACACACACTTAAATAATCACCTCGCTTGAGATATGTTGACTTTACTTTTCTTTGTGTGCTATCTATGAGGATTTCTTTGATGAGTGGTCTCTCCCTGAGAAGTTTTCAATGATGCATAGCTAGAAGACTGAGGGTATGAGAACATGTTTTATTTCTTTATCTGCTTTTGGGTATATTTTGTTGGTCCTAATTGTCATGAGCATTTATGCTGGTCTTACTTGACACTATGGATTAACAAGGTATTATCCTTGACTGTTTTTGCGAGTGCATGCTTCTAGTTATCTTGACTTTCATGTGTCTTGATACAAGCATAATCCCGCCATATCAAACTTAGGTAATCTCACTGCATTAGTCATCTTGACCTCCATGTCTTTGATGCCTAGGTGAGCTTCCCACATTTCTATTTGATAAAGATCATATTCATATCCACATAGTCATACTAGTGTGCATTGTATGATCTTACGACGCTACCAATAATGTTTGATGATGATAATTAGATGTCTATAGGCGTTATGACCTTGCAAGTCAACCACTCTCATAGTAGCTTGCATTTTTAGGTTCTTGATAGTTTAGTTTTGCATCTTGCATATGGAGAGAGCTCTCCTTTTCATCTTACATGGACCTATCAGTCAACTGCACTTCTTCTCGATCATGTCTTTCACTCCTTGTCTTTTTCATCTCAAACCTATTCCTGCTTATCACAAGGGGTTAATCATATCATCATATCTATATCACAACTGTCATTTTCAGAAACATGAGCCTATCTTATACACATGTGAATCAAACATACATCTATGAGAGAGAACATACATAAGCATGTACATAAACATTTTGAGAAAAATGACAAGACAATATACATGAACTGATACATCCATCACAAGTGAGACATAAACACATGATATATCAAACATCCAGTAATCTCATATATACCCCAATGTCATGATACAATCTACAATATGGGATCCCAAAATCTAGATCAATGTCTCAAGATATGTCTAAATATCTAACAAACATCTAACCCTAAACCTAAGACTGACTACCAACCTCATGTCCTAGTGCTGTCAGAGGTGGTGCTGGATTAGGAACTACATCTGATCTACCCACTACTGTAGAATAGGATGGTGCTCTTCGATCCTCTGGGACTACCTGAATGTAGAGGCCATAATAATATGCAGCTCGCACTACCTCTCTCTGTCTCTCTACCAGGGCAATCTGTAAGGCTCTCTCTCACCGCTCTGTCTCTGTCCGCTGATCAGTGAGCTATTGCTCTCTCATTGCTATAGTAATCCTGAGCTACAATATCTCAGCCTCGAGAGCCTGTATCCTCGCTCTTAGATCATCCCCACCCATAGGCTAATCTTGCTATGCCTCTGCCCACCGACGAGCTGGTCTCACCTCATCCTCAGGCATCACCGATCTCTATCCCCGTGACCAATTCTAGCCACCTAATCTGGATCACTCCCCTCTCTCCATCCTCCTCCCTCTCCCCCTCCCGCCATCTCCTCCATCCCCTCCATCTCCTCCATCTCCTCCGTCCCCCCCATCATCACCTTTGTCTCCCCCCTGTGCTGGTACCTGTACATCTGGTATAGTGAACCGAGGGAACGGTGCCCTCCGCCGCTCTGCCTTATATGCTGCATCGGCCCCTGCATCTGCCACATCTAGGTGATACTCCCAAGGCTCACTCCTAATACCATCCATCTCTGCAATCGCCTGCTGGTAGTCTAACATGGGTAGCCACCCATGTCCCTCCTCATCCCTGGCTCTGGCATATGTCGTAGTCTCTGTCGAGACCCACTGCTGCCTCCCAAACTGCCACCATACCTGAGTGATGCAAAACCTCTCCACTATCTCTGAGTGTCATCCTACCAGTGGCTGGGTACACAGCATGTAGCTCAGCTCATCCTCTGCATCACCCCATGCCTCAACATCCCTGTATGGCCTCCATTTGAAAGCAGCCATCTCATCCAGAATCCTCTTGTAGTATGTCACATCCCCCGTATGAGCATGTGATATGAAACCCATATATCTATATATATATGGGTATCTCCTCTCCCTCGGTTGAACCCTCAAGCGCATCACAATAATGTGCTCCCAAGCCCACACCTATGCCAGGATGGCACCGCAAGCCCACGACTAGCTATCCCTGTACATGATCTCGTGTAGCTCGTGATACATCTCTGCAAGAATGGCTGGTCCCCATGCCATCTAACGAGGTCTATCTACCAAGTCAATCAGTAACCTGGCCCATCTGAGCGGGAATCCCTTTTGACTGCGATCAGTCATCAGGATCTGTGAAATGATAGATGCCACAATGCATGGCACTGAAAAATCTCTACCGAAGTCCTCTAACAGCCGCTCCCAGCTGACATGCAGATCAAGGATAGTTACATCCTGGAACATCTCCTGGATCATCCGTCACCCCTCAGTCACATCCTGATCATAGTATACCTGTGCCATCACATGAATCATGTCCATTTTCATCCTTTGGAAACATTACATTTTACACGATTATATCTAAAAACATGATTATACTTACTGGCTCTCCATGACATGGCACTCGGAGGATCCTATAGACATCCTCCAGCGTGATGGATACCTCACCTGTGGGAAGATGGAAGGTGTTGTGCTCGCTATGCCATCTCTCGGCAAGCACAGTCAACAACCCATGGTCAGCTCTGATGTCTGGAAATCTCAATAAATACCTAAACCCCATGGTCCTAATATCAGCATTGCCCGAATCATCTAGATCTTGGACACACCTCAGCCCAGTCACCTTCGTCGCTCTGATGATCAGCGTCAGAAAACCCTCCTGCACGCCGTTCAAACCAAGCCAGTTGTTAGAACATATCATGATGGATGCCTCACAATCAGTCTAACACATCTTTGAACACCTAAAATTGTCTGGACCCATGTCATTTTGCTTACAAAGACCTAAACTTTCAAATTTTACACTTGGGCGATACTGCTTTTTTTGAGAAGTATCATGTGATACTTCTCCCTATAGTGGTGCAATATACTTTGGGTCATGTGATACTTCACTCGGTATCGCGCGATATTTCACCCAGTATCGTGCGATACTGGTGCCTATACTCGCGTGATACTTTGGGGGACCCGCGAAGTATCACGCGATATTTCTCCCCAAAAGGTGCGATACTTCTAAAGTATCACGCGATATGTCACCTAACCTAAAAATTTGAAAATTTGAAAATTTACAAACGTGCTAAAAAAATGTATTAAATGACTCAAAACAGTGCATTTTTTGAAAACATGCCGGGGCAGGATAGTGTGGTGGCCGGTTGTGCAACCGGGCTCGCTCAAATCGATGCCTATGGATGGGAACTCCAGCTTGCTAGGCCATATTCTCTCTCTCAAGCTCTGAAAATTCTCAAATCACTAAAAGACAAATGATTTTTGAAAATGACATTTTCACCCCTTTTATAGCCTTTTGACTTTTTGACCAATTTTCAGAACACCTCAGAATTGTGCAAAAATTGCACCCTTGGCTAATTTCGACGTCCTGGACCCATTTTTGGACTCAAAATTGAAATTTGAGATCATCTTCATTGTCAAAATTATGTTTCAAAATTTTCTTTCTTCTACGCAGATGATTGACCTTTTGAGGCATAATTCTTCGATCTTTGGTGAAATTTCTTCCTTCCATGTCTCTCAAATTTTCTAGTTATCATTCACTCTATTTCTAGTCTTCTATTTCTATTCTTCTACTTCCTCACTGGGGCATGTTTCATCACCTAATGGTTAATCTATTGACCTTTACCTTTGATTATGATTTCATTATGATTTGATCATCTTTATCAATTTTCTGCTTCTCCTCTACCTGATTTCGATTTCGATTCTGAGGGGGTAGTACCTATGGGATTCTCATCCCTGATTCTCTTGATTCAGACATCTTTTGTGAGCTTTTACTCAAAATTTGAGATTCTTATCTCTTACTTTGAATGTGATCCCGAATCGACCTCATGTTCGAAGGCCTTTGTCTATGTTTGTCCGGGTATGATCCCGAATCGACCTCACATCTGAGTTGTTTTGTGATCCCAGATCGATCTCACATTTCAACTTCATTCTTTGACCACATGTGATCCCAAATTGATCTCACATTAGTCAAAGAGGGGCAAATGTATGCACCCTAAAATGGTCGCCTAGACTTTGGGCCCCATTTATTTGATTTATCAATCTTGAATCAGTTTTATCAATAATCAATATTTTCAACATTATCAATCTCTTGATCAAGTCTTAATTTCAATCATGTATTAGATTTTTATCCTATGGGCTAATCATTTATCCTAAATCTTTATTTGATTAAAAGGAATTTTTCCTCCCCTTTGGATTAAATAAAAAGCCCCACCTTTCCTCTTGTCCTAAGTTGCTCAAATAAAGCATTATCCCTATTTTACAAAAAGGAAAAAAGCACTTTTGTCTCACATGGACACAAAGTCAATTCCTATTGGAGGATACTTGTGCACACGGATGGCTCCTCTTTCAAGCTCCACCGCCGATTAAGACTTTTGCCTCTTAATCTCAATGGTCCATTCCTTTGCATTTCTTATAAAAGGAAAGCTCTCTCCTTCATTTGCATATCATGTTTTATGCTAACTTTATGCTGCAGGAATCCTTGAAGACTTTGAAGCTTTTTAGAGATCATTGTGGCATCCTACTTTAGATTTCTTCATTTGCTTCATAGTTTAGTTTACATTCTTACATAGTAGTTTCATTTTCATGACTTTCATAGCTTAGATTTCCTTTCATGCAATAGTATAACTTCACATAGCTTAATAGGAGGGATTTGTAACACTTGTTCTTTCCATTTCATAGCTTAGTTGCATTGCATTTTCATTTCTCTAGACTAGTTTGCATTTGCATTTCCATTTGATTCTTTGGGGATATTGGCACTCTTGCCCTTGTCCTCATTTGAATCTCTCATTGTATGGTTGACTAGCAAGGTCACAAGCTCAATAGCTCTAGCTGAGAGCAAATCCATAATCTTGCAACTCCATGCATAGAGAGCTATGGATCAATTTGTGAGGGCTCATTCTTGAGTTTCCTTGCATGTAAGGATTCATAGAAGTACACCATTTTAGTGTGTACAAGAGGATTGAACTATAATTTTCTAAGTGTGGCACAACTAAACAATTCAGGCCATCGAGTTTCTTTTGAGAGCAAGAAAGTGAAGATATTTGATGATGGAGGAAGACTTGTTGGAATTGGTACACAATCTAGAGGTAATCTGTTTTATCTTAATAATGATCAGTCTTCTTGTTTGATAATGAAAGATGAAGATGCATGGTTGTGGCATAAAAGGTTATGTCATGTGAATTTTGATAACATGATTAAGATCAGTAAAAAGAAAAAGGTTAGAGGTATGCCTAACTTATCTAAGCCTGATCATGTTATGTGTCATGAATGTTAGAAAGGTAAAATGACTAAATCTAGTTTCAAAATCAAATATTATTCAAAAAAAAAAATACTTGAGTTAGTGCATACCGACCTATGTGGTCCTATGAGAACTCAAAGTTATTATGGAGATAGATACTTTATTCTTTTTGTTGATGACTATACCAGATTGATGACAGTCATGTTCTTGAAGGAAAAGTCAGAGGCATTTAAGATGTTCAAGTGGTATAAAGCAAAAGTTGAGAAAGAAACTGGTAAAGAATGGAAATGTTTGAGATCTGATAGAGGTGGTGAATTTATCTCTGATGAATTTACTAACTTTTGTAATGAGAATGGTATTAAAAGACAGGTCTCAACACCAAGGACACCTCAACAAAATGGAATAGCTAAAAGGAGAAATAGGTCAATTGTTGATTGTGCAAGAACACTGATGATACAAAAGAATGTTGCTCAAACATATTGGAGAGAAGCTATTAGCACTGTTGTTTATGTGCTAAACTGAGTACAACTGAAGAATGACACTAATAAGACACCCTATGAGTTATGGTTTGGTCACAAACCTACTGTAAGTTATTTCAGAGTTTTTGGAAGTAAATGCTTTATTCTGAAAGATGAAAGAAATGGGAAGTTTGACTCAAAAGGTGATGAAGGGATATTTTTGGGATATTCCACTAAAAGTAAAGCATACAAGTGTCTTAAAAAAGTTACTAATAAAATGATTGAGAGTACTAATGTTTGAGTTTATGATTTTGATGATAAGAATGCAGAGTAAAGCACAAAGGAACTGGAAGACTATGTGGATTCACTTACATTGAACAACCAGAGTACCTACTGACATAGCTGGTAGTGACAACTAGTCAACAGGAAAATAATACTGACAGACAGGAAGGAAACACCGACGAGCAGGAAGGACCTACCAAGCAAGAAAATGAACCTACACAGGATGACCAAGAAAGAAGAGATTGGATATTGGCAAGATTTTTCAGAAGACATCATCTTGAGACACAAATCATTGGAGACAAACAAGCTGGCATGCAAACAAGGAGTAAAATAAGACAAGGTACATGTCTAGTTTTTGAATATCAACCGAAGAATGTGAAAGTTGCATTAGAAAATGATGAATGGGTTAATGCAATGAAATAGGAAATAGAACAAATAGAGAAGAACAAAACCTGGAGTTTAGTAGCTAGACCTAAGGACAAGAATGTTATCGATACTAAGTGGATATTCAGAAACAAGCTAAATGAGAATGGAGAGGTAACAAGGAACAAAGCTAGATTAGTATGCAAGGGATATGCATAGGAGGAAGGAATAGATTATGGTGAAACCTTTGCACCTGTTGCTAGATTAGGAGTCAGAATGTTACTTGCATATGCTACTCACAAGAAGTTCAGAGTTTACCAAATGGATGTTAAATTTTCTTTTCTGAATGGAATACTTGAAGAAGAAGTCTACATAGAACAACCTGAAGGGTTCATTGATCAAGATAACAAAGATATGTTATGTAGATTGCATAAAGCTTTATATGGTTTGAAGCAAGCACCGAGAGCATGGTATGAGAGACTGCATAACTATTTTTTGAGCATTGGATTTGTTAGAACTAGTGAGAATAGCAATCTATACATGAAAGGAAATTTTGATGATACTATCTTGATTGCTGAGATATTTGCGGATGACATAATATTTGGAGGACAAGATCAAATCTGTAAGTCATTTGTTGATGAAATAAGAAGTGAATTTGAAATGTCTATGTTTGGAGAGATTAAGTTCTTTCTAGGCTTACAAGTGATTCAGCAGAATGATGGTATATTCATCACACAATCTAAATACATAAAGGAAGTATTGAAGACATTTGGCATGGAAGATGCAAAACCTATGGGAACACCAATGACTACTAGATGTAAATTGACTAAAGATGATGGAACTACTGAGGTAAACCAGACACTCTACTGATCCATGATTGGTAAGTTAATGTATGTAGTTCACAGTAGGCCAGATACATCACATGTTGTTGGAATAGTTGCTAAATTTTCTACAAACCCTAGAGAATCACACATGGTTGCTACAAAAAGAATCTTAAGATACCTGAAGAAAACTGAAGATTATAGACTATGGTATCCTAAGGAAGGAAAGTTTGAACTTAAGGTATACACTGATGCTGATTGGGCTAGAAATGTGTGTTAGGAATGGGAACACTAGAGGGGGGGGGGGTGAATCAGTGTTCACTGTATTTTAACTTTTCACTTTAATCTTTATACTAAACTTTAAATGCTTAAGTATTGAATTAAACATTCACATAAACATGAAATATGAAATCAACACATGACACCAATATGATTACGGGGAAACCCAAATAGGTAAAAACCCCGGTGGGAATTGACACCCACTAATATTTTGCACTAGTGTTTTGTGATCCTCGTTAGAAGATCCTTTACCCTGTTAGGAGTAGCTTTACAATGCTTTTAGTATAGTAGACCTTATCAAGGGTTAGACCCTGTTAGGATTCTTTTACAATGATCCATGTTAGGGGAGTGGACTCACTGTCCTAGAGCTCACTGCTCAAATGATGAAGGCTACAACCTTCTGATATCAGATATGCATTATATCTGTCGGGTGAACTGTTACTGTGACACTGCTTGTCAGATCAATTCCTTTGATGTGCTGATGCTTTGACCTCTAGTTAAGCTCTAATACATCTTATGTTATCTTCACTTACTTCTTCTCTACTTCTCATAACTTTCATTCAACATCCATGCCAAATACAATAGGTGCACCTTATATTTATACGCTTATACAAAGTGAACAACTAGGTCGGCCTTATAACTGATTACAAACAATGCTTCCAAATGAATTGGTTTAAGCGCTCTTACAATTAAACATATAAACATGTTGGCAACCTAAATACAATGGGCACATAGCCTTTACAACTTTACATTATGACCACAAACCAAAATACTGATTGTCGGCTGCTTGCTCTATTCTTCACTGGCACACACTAGTTGTGCAACTTCAACTGACTGTAACTTTCACATCCTTGCATATCTTCTTATGCACTCTTAGACTAAGCATGAGTATAGTCTAAATAACTTAACTTCTAGGGTGCATACCATAATTCATCATTACGCACGTGTGTTGATGCTCTGATCTGCAGGAACTCTATACATTGTCTAGTCTTCAACACTTAGCTAATTTATGATCTTTACTTCAAGTGCGCTGACTCCAAACTGCTATATGACTTTTTTTCCATAATGACAACACTATATCTAGTCATATAAATTAGTGTAGTCAACTTGCCAACAATGTGGATGATAGGAAGAGTACCATCGGAGGAGCATTTTTCTTTGGTGAAAGACTTGTTACATGGACAAGTAAGAAATAGTCTTTTATTTCTCAATCTACAACCGAAGCATAATATGTTGTTGTTGCTACTAACTATTCAAATATTGCTTATATCAAGCAAGTTTTGGAAGGAATGCATGAGGTAATCACAAAGCTGGTGATTATATACTGTGACAACATTAGTACAATTAATATTTCAAAGAATCCAATGATGCATTAAAAAACAAAGCATATATCTATAAAGTATCACTATTTAAGGGAACAAGTACAAGAGAAGTAAGTGAAGCTCTAGAATTTGTTACATCAAAAGAACAACTTGCTGACATATTTACAAAGCCTCTACTGAAGGATACATATGAATACTTGAGGACTAGACTAGGGGTTCATCCCCTATCTATCGGTCACTAA
This sequence comes from Chamaecyparis obtusa, assembly GCA_027943335.1. Lineage (NCBI taxonomy): Eukaryota > Viridiplantae > Streptophyta > Pinopsida > Cupressales > Cupressaceae > Chamaecyparis > Chamaecyparis obtusa. The sequence continues at coordinate 503,623 of BSBK01000808.1, read as the reverse complement.
GGTGATCTGGAGGTTGCATTAGCCTAATCTTATCAGAAGATCATACATGTTGATGCAAGCAGAGTTTACACTTTGTATTTCTATCTAGATTTGTGAAATATTGAAGAACTGGAACAGAGTTGCACATCAGTATATAGAGATACAAAGAATGAACCAGATAATAGAGTTACATGGCTACTACATAGCTGTATGTTTTTATTGTTCTTTGGCATTGTTGTCAAAGGGAGAGAAATTTCAATATGAAACACACATATGAAGATACAGTCAAAAGGAGAGAACTAGAGACAAAAGGATGAAACACACAAGGAGAGTATTGAAGATCAGTTACTAAAGAACATAAGAGAATCTAAGAGCACTAAAAAGGTCATATCTGCAGAAGATAGTCTGCACTTACAAATGTTTCTTGAAGTAATGTAGTGATCAAACATATTAAGCTAAGGGAGAGCTTGTACTGAGTTTCAACATTTGTTGACAGAGTTGTAGAATACATGTTTGGTATGTGTATGGCATATTTCATATTGATTGTGTTGCCATCAATGCCAAAGGGAGAGATTGATGAACTACAATTGATTTGAATACATTGAAGATCTGTGATTTGAGATCACTGAGTTGCTGATTAGATATGTAAGATGATTAAATCAGTAATATGTTGTCATTGATGTCAACTAGCTTTGACAGTACTTATCTTGTAAGTTACTATACCTAAACATCTGTAGAAAGGAAGAAAAGAGATGAAGAATAGATATATCTACATGGAGGAAGATGGACATGTCAGATGAGGATAAGAAATACACTAAGTAACTTATGAATGAGTCTATGACCTTATGTTATTGACTTGATTAAGTTGCATTCATCTATGATGAAGGAAAGAGAAAAATGCACAAAGCAGTGTGGTTGGTTAAAGAAGCATTTCAGCATACACCGACGTAGTATAGTGTATACTGACATAGTATAAACTAAGCTTGTGTTCACTGATGCATTTCTTTGTTAACCGAGAAGAAGAAAAGAACTAAATGATTAGTTTAGCTGACAAGGATTGATGAGCTGTAAAGTGTTATGAATTCGAGGTAATGGATAATGTTTGTTATGAAGATCCACAGCTAGCATAATTCAAGGAAGATCTAAAGGACAAAACTAAAATGTATTATTGACACATCAGCCAAGGAAGGTTAAAGCGGCAAAAATCAATAAAGGAGATTAAGCAGCAAAATCTGATGGATGGAATTAAAATGGTTTACATGTCTATTTAAGAGACTAAAATTTCACAATGAAACTAATGCTAGAAGAAGGAGACTGTAGAGATATCACGTGATTAAGTTTCATGCAATCCTAATCAAACTAGTTAAGGAGAACTAAACTACAGAAATTATCGAGCATCAGGAAGTTATAACTGAGCGACAATAGGTTACTAAAAATTGATTAAAACAAGAATAGATACATTGATCTGTAGACACCTAAATTTGATTACATAAATTAGTAATTTCATTTAGGCTTATTCTAGGACATTTTATTAATTAAATATTATTATTTAATTAATTTATGTCATCCCCTATTTAATTAATTTAATTAATTAAATATAGTTTAATTAATTATCTAAATGACAAACCTATAGTCTGATAATTAATTAAATCCCCCTTCTTCTATTAGTTTAAATAAATGCACAGATTTATTTAAATTAATTCATAAATCCCCTTTTTTCCTCCCACTTGGAATTAAATTAAATATTTGATTCTAAAAGTCCTAATTCTCCCCCATTAGCTAATAACCCATGCTTAGCTAATCTAATCCTCCACTCATTCTCTCTCCTCCATCTCATCTCCCTAATCCTCCACTTACCAAGCCTAATCACTCCTTAAGCATGTGCACAATCATAACCCAAGATTAAGAAATGCTAATCCCACCCAAAGTCAACCCCTTATGACATCACCTCCACATCCTCCAATGAGAAATCAAAAGCCTTTTACACCTCTTACACACTTGTCCCCTCTCATCCCTCAACCATTTGACCTCTCCTTCCATCCTCCCTCATTGTGACACTTGTCACAATGCTATGCATTTGAGAAAGCACAATCCATGTGCTCTCCCTTGGATGCATCTCCACCATTGCTCACTCCTCTTTTGCCTCTTAATCTTGACCATCCATTTCATCCATCTTTCTATAAAAGAGAAGCTCTCCTCCTTCATTTGGATCCACCATTGAAGCAAAATTATTATGCCCATTTCTCTCTTGAAGCTTGAGCATAGCATTTGAGCACACATTCCATCCTTGGACAAATCTTCTACATCTTGGAGGTTTTGCTTGAGGGTTTGCATTTGCTTTTGAGTATTGTTTGCTTTCATTTTGTAGGTCTAATCTTAAGTGTTATCTAGTTTGTATTGTTGAATGTTTATCTTGCTCTTCATTCCTTAACACTACATTTTTAGGTATTACATGATCAAAAGATTTTAATGAGCTTAAGAATGGATCTGATAATTTGCAATTGAAGTTGTGTTGTATTCAGATCAAATTGTTGTTACAGTTTAAGCATTGTAAATAGATAAATCTCTTAACAGATTGGACTTGGAAAGTCTTGTAATGTCATTCATAGAGTGTACATTTGTTATCCTATCAACCCCATAGTCAATGCTGGTTGGACGATAACGATTGGTCTAAAATCCTCTAACAAGGTCACACCTAACAGTGTGTTTGTAACCTTTAACAAGGTTGGGTCTTCACCGACCTCACTTCAGAAGAGTGAATAATTTTTGGGTTGCCAGTCCCAGGTGGTTTTTCCCTTAACAGGGTTTCCACGTTAAATCTCTTATGTTATGTGTTGACTGTGATGATTGTTTGTTGTCATACTTTACATGTTGCATACTTGATTTGAATGGTAATCAATATATGTTTTAACTAACAATCGGTAAATACACAGACATAATACTATCTTATGTTACCAAGCTACAGAAGTTTTTTGCAATTTGTTTTGGATAAACATTTTGTGATTGGGACTGTGGATAACTGATTCACCCCCCTCTCAGTTATTCTAACATAATCACATATTCAAAAGCATGATATGATATGACAAAGGATATTGAAGATCGTGGTTAGATTAAAAAAAATGAGGATTTGATTTGAAATTCATAAATATCAAGGATTTAAATTTTGAAATGTCTAAGATTGATTTATACTTTGGAAAATAGATGGACATGAGATTGAATGACACTCAAAGTTGTCATTAGGAAGTGGAGGAAAGATGATTTGAGTGATGATAAGGGAGGATGTAGTAGGTAGGATATCATGGATGAAATTTTTCCCCAAATGTAGAATGCAAGAGGATGATCATTTACACATGATATGGGTGTTTGCCAAGTTTTTATCTTGGCACTTCCTCAAGGTACCATAAGAAGTGGTTTTCACCAATGGATTGACTATTTCTCTTTACTATTTTTTCTTCATTTTTTCTCATTCTTTATTAGTTGATTTTTTTTAAAAAGATAATTGATCTATGATACGAGATGGAGGAATTATTCAAGTATCTTGCTATGGAGATAGTACCCTTGAAAGATGTGTTATAATGGACTATGGCTATTGGAGGCATTCTGAAAGACATTGGCAAGATGATGGATGGGGAGATGAGATGGATATGAAGATGAAATGAGGCAATGATTTGTGCAAAGGATTGGATATTGGTGAGATCAATATTGGCACATACCTTGAGCAGTGGTGGGGAGATGGAGGAACATTGGATTTGGACTTTGAGATTTTAATGGAGGAATGTACATGAAGGAGATGAAGGAGGATCTAAAATAGTGGATTTTGGGACATAGAGACCCAAATAGATTTCCCCAAATTCCATTTTGGTGAACCTAACGCTTCTTACATACTTATGACTTTTAGATCCAATTTGGGTGCATTAAATATTTATGATGAAATTCACTAAATCAGATTGGTTTTCTATTTTACATGTAATGACACCGCTTCTTAGTTACATTGATCAAAATCATGTATTAGATAATGGATTATTTCACTTTATTTTTCTTACAATCATTCATTTCACTCTTAGATATGGCATCTCTAGACTTTCAAAGATATTTCCTACTTGCAAATCATTTCTCAAAGTATTTATCTGTGTTGTGTGTTGTTATATCATATTGTTCTTAAGGAAATTCACGGAATGTGTAGATCTCATAAGAGCTTTTGTAGAAAATGGCAATCCTAGAGATGACATTGAAATGAACAAAATTTGTACCTCTCCTATACTATCTTTTGGTAATGAGGATAGAGTTAATTTTCTTACGTTCTTTAAGCAAAAAAGTACATGCAACCTTAGCCAAAGAGGCATAACTCTAGTGAGGCAAGAAATAGATAGTTGTAAAAAGATATCTTGAGCCTAGTGGGTCATCTTCCTTCTGATTATGCAATAATAAAGAATTGGTTAGGTGTTTCATTAGGGAGCCACTCTATAACCCATTTTGTTTGCCTAACCACCCATTTCTTATTATACATTTTGGTGAGCCCAAGTTATAAAATTTACATTCTAGTTTTGGTGTTAGATTTTCATTTTTTATTTGATGGGTAAATGTGTTATTCATTAGGTTTCATGTGCAATTATATGTCTTAATAACATTTATATTGCATAAATTTAATGAGTGTTTGCATATTTATCTCAAATTTACTACTCGCATCTATTAAGCATATCTCTCTTTCTTTTCCTTGTCCATGAGTGTCATAACATTGAGTCCTACCTATAACATTTTGGCTAGGAGAATTCATAGACTTATGGGTTCTTTTGATCCAAGTCATCTATGTTTCCTAGAAATGTTGATGAAACAAATATGCCTACTAATAACATTCACACTATTGTTGAGAATCCTTCATCCCACTCTTCTCATGATGAAGATGAAACCTTAAAAGTGTGTCCTTCCCAAATGCAAAAACCTTTCCATGATTTTAAAAAGTTGATAAATGGTTAAGTCAATAATATTTTAATATAGAAGCCATCTCTTTAGTAGAAATAATAAGGAAGACAATTCACAATGATGAGAATGGTGTTGATTTATTGCATGTTATTTCCCATCGTATTCATAACAATGTTAAGAATGTTGAAGATTGTGCTCAAGGTTTTGGTTTAACTCAACCTAACACTAGTGTTAAGCCTTCTATTCTTATTCATATTCCTACTTCATTACCTAGTGTTTCTACACATGATCCACCTCATGAATACATCTATGTCAAACACTAATCATACACATGTTAGTCTTGGAAGTATTCCTAATTCTATAATTCCTCCTTTAAGTGTTTCATATGTTTCCCAACCATTATCCATGCCTACTACAACATTGTTCCATTTTCATATTCAAGTGTTCCTTCCATTTTCCCAAATGTTCCACCTCTTTCACACATGTCTTATACCTACCTCTCCACTGAATCCACTATCAATAGTCTTGCTCAAATTGTTTCATCCTTACAACATAAAATTGCCTTCATGAATCAATCTAATTTCAATATTCCCACTTGTGACATTGCTAGCCCTTTGTCCTAGAATATCATTCATGTTGTTATCCCTCAATACATGGAAATACCTCATTTAGAGACTTATACTAGAAAAGGTGATCCCTTGACTCATGTGAAAATATTTCAAGCATTGTGTAGTGACTTCTCTCATGATCATAAACTCGTGGCTAAATTGTTTACTAGAACATTTAGAGATAAGGCCTAGAAATGGTATTGTTCTTTACCTAATTATTCTATTGATTATTTTAAAAAACTTGCTAATAATTTCATTCAACAATTTCAAAACAATATTGGTCGTAAGATTTCTTTGATTGATTGCATGTATTATAAACAAGGTGTTAAGGGAAAAAATGACTAATTTCATTGGTAGATTTAAACATTTGCATACTTAGATTTTGTATCCTATGTTTGATATTAACATTCAACATATTTTCATTGCTAATTTGCAAAAGACATTAGAAATAAGATACAAAATCCTGATGATGGATCATGTAGTATGATCCGAAACGTTGATGGTTAAAAACTCTACACAATCAAACCTAGAAAACTGATCAACATATTAGAAATAAGATTATTCTTTTTGAATTCTTTTCTTTTACTCAATTGTGTGCAGTGCTTCATAATTTTCAGCCTCAAGTGAGTAAATTTGAGAGAACCCCTCGAATGGTTTCGGTTGATAAGAGTGATGTTACATCCTAACACTTTCAAAAGTTTCAAAAACCTAAAGGCTTCATCAATATCAACAATTCATCAAACAAGGTTGATGCACAAGTGGCAACACCATCCAAAGGTGTGGTGTAATACCCCTTCCATAGTTTTCTTTTCAGTTTAATTGGCAAACTCTTTTAGACCACTTTTCATGTGTATTAAATCCTTAGATAGATTTGATGTTATTTATGTTTATGGTTTTACAACCCCATACTTGCATGTATATGGTTGGTGTGTATGTTTTATATTTCTATTTGATGTGCTTGATATGGTTGAGGGACATAGTCGTAGTTACTTGCTTGTGAAATCCACGCAATCGGTCGATCCCCGCCATTGTCTGTTATATATTTATACATGTATGTACATGTTTGTCTTTTATGCAAGATTTTAGGTACCGGGCATCAACTTTCTTGAATTACCAAGATGAGTGTGCCCAATCCCAACCTAAGCCATCAATTATCCTGAAATAGTGGACAAGTATATGATTTTCTACCTATCTGGATTCATCAAGGTGACATAAATTCATGAGCCCTTCCTTTATGCTTGATTGTTGCATTTTGGTTTAGTCAATTTTGTTTTGAATGGTTGCATGTCATGTAGTTTGATGTAGTTTTAATGTTAAAATGGATTAAGGAATTAATTAAGATTAATTAAATGTGATTAAGTAACTATATCTTATGATACATTAAAATATTAAATATAAGGTTAATTAATTAATGAGAATTAATTAATTACCTATATTTAATAAATAATTTAATTACAAAGTCAAAATTAATTAATTGAGAAATTTAATAATTATTAAATAAAAATTAAATTTAAATGTGCAATTTGAGTTAAGTGGTTATTGGTTGAGTTGCATGTTTTAAATTAATTAAAATTAAATAATGCAGCTTAAAAAGCACTTTATTAAAAAGGTAGAACTTAACCTTGTAAAATCAAGTTGAGTTAAAGTGACTTAAGGTTGAGGAAATTAAATAAACTATCACTTGCACCGATAAGAGGTGCAAGGGTGTAGCCAATAGATAGAAGGAAGATATAAACTAATTTTAAGATTCTGTAATCAATTATATGAAAATATAGGTCTTTACACATGTATCATTGTATACTATAATTTAGTATATTATTTCTTTGTTTGTTTGTTTTTCATTGTTTTCATCCACTTTTGATCAACCAAGGTTGCTACAATGTTGAGAATTGAATAGGTGCCTATGAACCAGATTAATTGCTTGTATTGCATCTATCATGTAAAATTGGGTTCACTTTTGTCTTGCAAAAACCATAGCTTTGTAATGCTATCTTCTCTCATAAACTACACTATAATTGAGAAGCTTGTTTATACCTTGCAACAAGCTTGTAGTGTCAATCCTAGGAAATATGGGCAAGTTGACCGAATTGCAAGTGGTGTCTATGATAGTGAATCAAGTGAATTATCTGGCATCATAAAATCTAGAGGAGATTTAGTATCACATCATGTAATCAATTAGTGTAATGATACCACGAGAATTAGGGATGGTGATTCATCTACAAGTAGTTGAGCTAGGTATATAAAAGTTTCCTAGAAAAAATTAAATACTATTAAAGATAAATGATATAACATGTTTGAAAATTAATTGTGCATTTACTATCATTAGATAAACAAAAAATAGTCACTAAATTAAGTCTTTGGAATTATATATTTTTTGCTTATACTTATAAGAGATATACAATCCATTAATAAGTTCTAGTATAGAAATTTCAAAACAAATAGAAACTAATAATATATATTTAAAAATAGTAGTATTAGAGAAATTGGTGAAAGAAAGAAAATAGTAGTCATAATTATGTCTATGCCCACTATGACTCAACACTTGCAAGGTGCCTGATCTTTATAGGTCTTTTTTTTTGTGGGTGATAATGATAGTGGATTGAATGGATGAGAGATTTTATAAACATCCATGAGGCCAAATTAGCCTATAGTACTCAAGAATAGTAGGCGACCTTAAATAATTTGTTATTTAATTTAATATATTGAATTTCGATAAAGAAAACAAATTTAACAAATAAAAAATAGTAATAAGATTAAAATAAAAATTAAATTATTATTTGAATCTTTAGAAATAAAAGTTATTTTATTATTAGTAATTTAATAATATACTAAAATAATACCTATTTTTTACAGTTACTTGAATCTTTAGAAATAAAAAACTATTTTTATTATTAGTGATTTAATAATATATTACAATTTAATACTTAATTCTTATGGACTCAACACTTTATACCCTAACACAAACATTTAAAACTAATAAAAATTTGAAAATAACAATAAGATTTTCATTTTAAAAGTGACAATTTTATGAATTTGAAACTTTCCATCACCAATGTTTTATTCATTACTAGTCTCCATTAACTTAGAAAGAAAAGTACAAAATTCTTTACATCAATCGGGAGGAAATATTGAAACAGTTGAAAATAGCAAAACTGAATGGATACATTCTTACTCCAAATTATTCTCAACGTTCTGATCATTTTTCTACCATTTTCCAACCATTTTTGTATGAAAATAACATCCACTCAAAAATGATAATTAAGGCAGATAACATATGTACTAATTAAAGATCAAATTTAAAAATCATTGTATTAAAACTAAAACTACTTACTAAATTTTAAAATGAATAAGTACTTACAAATTTGGGATTGACATTGGTTTGTAAGAGCTGATCGTTTCTTACCAAGCTATGTGTTTATTAATAAATCTTTTTCATTTCCATTGTAAGCATCTATAATTTCTCTTACAGTTGTTTTTCTTCGCTTGAGAAAATTTGGAAAAAAATTGGAAGAAAAATGAGTGCACCACAAACATTGGATTCATCATTTTGAAACCAACTTTTCTGTCCAAACTCAATAACCATGATTGGGCATCTCAAGCAATAGTTTGTAAGAAGTTATTTGTTCAATTTCTTACCCACTCAGGAACAATGTACCCAATTTTTGTATCATGAGGAGGGATTTCATTGAAATGAATTTGATACCCATTACTAAAAATGTACGGCTGTCTGGTCACTAAGAATATGCTCTTAAATCATATTCATGTGGATAAGAAGCTGTATTTTAGTAGAATAAACTTTCACAATCTGTAATGATTACAATAAATAGTTCATTTCAATAGCACATATTTTACAATCTATAATCATCCTTGCTTATTTCTTCATTGTGTTGAGTTTTTTAATCGTCATTTCAAATCACATTCTGAGATCTTTCGTATAGTAATAAAAAGGTAAGAGGAATTAAGTCTTTTACATCATGAAATTAAAAAATGCTAGCAAACAACTGACATTTACATATTATTCATTAAGCCTATTTAGATCCAACATTTATTCTGCTGAACAATCTAATTTCATTTAAACTCAGTTTTAAATGGAGTTGAATGCCTTTTTCTCCTATATAATCTCCACCTTGCCTTTTACCTTTTTTTGTGGAGCATCCAACACTACAAACGAAGTCAATGTTCTTGGCAGTTAAGCCTTTCTCGTTGTTAGAGATGAGAAGAGTAGTAGGAGAAGCCACCCTCGTGATGTCTCTATTTGTAATTACAAACTCTGTCGACGGTTCCACATCAGTTGCATAATCATTGTCCTCAACATTCTCCCACATAGCACACATGCTAATCAGATATTCAAAGAATGCATTAAATTGATAAAAAATGATTAAAGTTCCTGGCATATAAACAATTATTTGATTACCAGGTTAAACATTAGAAAAAATAAAGAACTATAAAACATCTGACCTGAATAAGCTCCATAAGAAAGTGGGCATCCTTTGTATAAAGCTCTGCAGGTAGATGTTTAACAACGTGATGGAGGTCCTCAACTAGTGGATTTTCTTCTCAACCGAATGAGAATTTCTCCCTCCTAATTTGTTCAATATGCTCTCTTGGTGTTTCCATTTGATTTGCACAACTGGATTATCAACTAAATCAAACATATGGAGAAGTCAAACATAACAATGTAGAAACAAAGTACATACTAAAATGCAAGCAAGTTAACAAAACTCATACCTTTTATCCAAGCCACAATTTTTTTGTATGATCTAGCTTCTTGAAGTGTTTTTCTCTCAAGAAAGGATTCACAACCAACGTCTGAGTACCGTTGAAGAACTTAATGGGTAATGGATGCCACTTGTTGTCTTTACAACTACATTAACTAAAGATTAGTTTGAATAAGATCGTGATATCATCACAAACAATAACTGGAATGCAGCGAGTTAATGGAACTTAATGAATTTACTCAAGACGGCTATCTAACCTACTTAACACAATCAAATGTGAAATTTGTTTTTCCCCATGAATATGATTTTCTTAAGCTTACATATAGTTACACAGAGCCGATTTGACCCAAGAATTAAAGCCTAACAACTATATTACACTCAACAGATCCAATGAAAACACAAAAATGAATAAAATGTCAGAAGAATGGGTGACCTTTGCCAGGTTGCGTTAAGTCAGAAGTAGTACAGTGCATCTAATGCATTGTCAGGACAAAGGTAAACATAGAAAGTGGAGAAGATTGGATAACATGCCTTGCGCGGACTCATAGTGATAATTTCAAAATAGAAACGACAACGAAAACCTAAACTATGTTCGTAAACCACTTTCCTGATATCTTTGGTATTTTTACGTGTGAGATTGGTTTTAGGAGCGTGAGACAAGTTTTCAATGCCTACAGATGCAAGCAACCTTATAGGGAAAGTCTATTGGCTAATAATTTTTTTAATAAATTAAATTGGATAAAAGCGAGGTCGTAGTTGAGCTCTTATTTCTATGATTTGGATTTAACAACTTTATTGTTTTTAACAATTGAGTTCTATTTTATTATTTTGGAGAACTGGATTCTTTCAACTTGAGGTTCTGAATTTCTATATTAGAGAATTTGGAGGCCATTTGAGAATTATTCAATTAGGTTTTGAAGAATTATCTTTTGGTAAATTTTTGGAGGATTAAAATTTTGGTGTTTTCAAAAGCTTTGGGTTTTTAAGATTTGAAATTGATTTTTTATTCAGCTTTGTGTATTAAGGTAGGGTTTTAAAATCCTTACAAGTTGTCCATTGAAATCATTGTCTTTTCGTGTTTGATTATATATTGGGTGTAAACGACGAGTGTTTGTTAAAAAGATGTGTTTCTTTGATAATCAAGAATGTTAGAGAATATTCTGGAAGGAAAAATCAATTAGGGTTTTCTTTAAAAGTTTTTCTTTGATTTGTTTTCAATTATAGTCTTTTATGTTTTTGAGGGTTTTAAAAGAATTCATTTTTAAAGAAAATGCATGCTTTTGAAATAGAAATATAGATATGTGCATGTAAATAATATAGAGTTGCATGTTATTTAAGAAAGATATATTTAGTTGCATGTTATTTAGGAAAGATATATTCAATTGCATGTTATTTAGGGAATATATATTCAGTTGCATGTTATTTAAGGAAGATATATTCAGTTGCATGTTATTTAAGGAAGATATATTCAGTTGCATGTTATTTAGGGAAGATATATTAAGTTGCATGTTATTTAAAAAAGATATATTTAGTTGTATGCTATTTAGGAAAGATATATTTAGTTGCATGTTATTTAAAGAATATACATTCAGTTGCATGTCATTTAGGAAATATATATTCGGTTGCATGTTATTTAAGGAAGATATATTCAGTTGCATGTTATTTAAGGAAGAAATATTCAGTTGCATGTTACTTAGGTCATAATATATTCAGGTGCATGTTATTTACGAAAGATATATTAAGTTGCATGTTATTTAAGGAAGATATGTTTAGTTGCATGTTATTTAGGAAAGATATATTTAGTTGCATATTTTTTATTAAGGTAAAAAAAAGTTTTGAAGGTGCCCCAAAACCCTGAACAAAGTGGTCACAAAAGATATTCAAAAAAGCCCACAAGAACAAAATGGGTCATGACCAAGGTGAGGGTTTTACTACAGGCACCCACAACCTGGATGAAACAATGTCTGAAACAACCTTCATGCAAATCCAAGCTAAAGAAAAAAACCAAAACTAGGATTTTCCTTTAGCACCCTACTAATGAGAATTTAAAAACTAAGATTTACCTTTCCCTCCCTTCTTTTGGGAGTGGAGAGTCATATCAAATTGTAGAGAGGTTTTTTTATGATGTTTACTAGTAACTAGGGTCCACCCCTCTTCCACCAAAGAAGCCTTCTCCAGCCAGTCTTGAGAGGAAGATCTCAAAAGAGAAGCAGAAGAAGACTGGACAACACCAACAAGGGGTCCTACCTCCAAATGCAAGGGAGAATCACCAAGTCCATATTTATCCACAACAATAGAGAGACCAGCTGAAATGGAACTAGCTGGAAGGAAATCGACATACCCAACAGGAACAAAACTAGCAAAACTACCAGCAGACTAGCCAATGCCCAAGCTACCATCAGAAATGATAGTAGATCCAACAAGACAAATACCACTAAGAGGAGCACCATCAGCTAGGCAATCACTAGGAGCTAAAAAACCAGCAACATCAATACCAGCAGAAGCACCAGCAAACTGTTCAGTAGACCCAACAAGACTCGAAACAAGTGGAAGAACCCCAACATTAGCAAAATTTGTAGTAGAGAAACCATTAGAAACAACTGAAACTATGCTAGCAGAAGATACACCAATAGACTGACCAACCTCAGAACTACCAGCAGTGCTGACATCTATAGGCCCAACATTCTCAGCAAGATCAATAATTTTCTTTACTACTATGTAATGGTTGGATGAAGCACCCTTCCACCAAGAAGCAGACCTTTTGGTCTTAGTCTTCTGTAATCCACATTGGGCTGCCAAGTGACCCATTTTGAAGTATTTCCTACATCTGAAGGAAAGCCCTTCATAATCCAAAGTTTGAATCCAGGAAGTATTAGAGTACTCTAACTTAATCTTTTCTAGTAACCCCTTAGAGATATCCATCTCTACCAATAGACGTGCATAAGTCGAGTGCATAATATCAGATGATTCTTCATCCACCATTAGAAAGTCTCCAATAGCCTCTCCCACCGATTCAAAAAGGGAATCGACCCAAAAATGAAGGGGAAGATAAGGGATCCTTACCCAAATCGAAATCTTGTTAAAGATTGTGAAAAAAGGGGAAAAGTTAGGAAACTAGGGTTTCATTACCAACATATAACGATTATCCCAAGAGAAAGAGTTATTGCACATAATCAACTTTCTATCTTCAACATTATCAAATTTAGCAGTAAAAAAACTCTTTTCCATATTCACTTGCATGTTATTTAAGAAAGATATATTTATTCACATGTATTGGTATTCTATTTTTAGAAGAAAAAATACACGGGAATTCTTTTAGAAAAAAAATAATAACAATACTAATATATAATTAAATATTATTTGATGAGAAATTAATATTGATGGGTTTATTATCAGAGTTTTTGGTTGTTGTGTTTGATAGTCGGCATGGGTAGCATTAAGTCAGCTTTTAGGAGTTTCTATTAGAGGCTTGGGGTTTTACCTTTTTACTGTGGCATAGATATTTACAATGTTTGTAATGTGATAATGGTTTTGATTGTTTTACCCAACCTTTATTCATTTTTAATCTCATTAGTTTGTAAACTCTTTGAGAGAGTATGTTTTTATGATGTTATGGTTTGAGGACCAGTATGGATGTTGTGTTGTTTGGCTTCAGGACCAGTGTGTGTTTCTATTGGCATCTATGGAACTGATATTTGATCATTGCACTTCTATGAGATTTATGAGATTTATTTGAGACTTATGAGCCTAGGGTAGGTTATCTAGGTGTTAGAGGGAAAGTGGCTTTCTTTGGAGGCGTTGGAGCCCAAAAGTGGCTACTTGGATATCTTTATAAGTTATTTAATAAGTGATAAAATAATAAATTAAATGAAGTTTTAAAATAAATTAATAAGATAATGTGTTCCTCACTCATATCTTGAGTGCTAGTATAGGCTAAGGGTGGGAGTGGGAGAAGATGCTTGCCTGTCTAGTAGTGACATTGAGGTTTGGCATGTTTGGTTATCCTTGTCTATATGAGAGGATTTCTAGTTTTGCATATGTTCACACTTGGGAGATGAATTCCAATGAGATCATCCTAAGGGTTTGACATATGTGATAAAACTTCCTTGATTTCAACTTAGGTCTCCTACATGTGTTGGTTGCCTATGGGATTAGTATGTTTACCTTTTCATTTTGAGTTGTACCTCTTGAGATAGAGAGCTTCTAGGATCCCTTTCTTAGTTTTACCTTATGATAATTTTGGTTTATGATATCCAAGTGGGGTATGTTGTTATCTCCTTAGCACGGTGGGAATAGATCTTTGGTTCCATTAGGTCAGGTAGTAGTGATTCTTTTACCATTTCAGATTATGATGTCTTTGTGCCAGTGTTTGATGGTCTTTGTAGTAGTTGTATCTTCTTCTTTCATTTTGGAGATGTGCTCTTATCTTTTATTTATTATACGTACTTTATTTTTAGTTGTTATTACATACCCTATGACTTGTACAATGCATGTGGGGTTATTGTATACCTTATGGTATCAATTGTATTTATGTTAACATTTATTTGATCATGTATTTATAGTTATTTTCTTATGTGAGATTTAGTACTTGTAGTTATTCTTAGTAATTAATTAACACTTATGTAATTCTACATCATGGAACACTTGAGATTTGTAATCCCTCAATGTGTTACATTTATGAGTATGTATTGGCTTATGTTATATTGCTTTTGCTTTGTTATTCATTATTGTTTGTAAAATTTTAATTAAAAAATTATTCTATAAACTTAATAATATGTTTTAGGTTAATTTCTCATATGTTCCCTGGTGGGGCATTACATGTGGCTCCTTTGTCATCGATTATTAAACCTTCTCGTAATTTTACATCTCTTTATGAATCATTGCATAAAGTGATGTTAAAGTTGATTAATGATAATATCTAAACACTTGTTCCCATTAAACCAATTGATCCTTCAAAACAATCCTCCAAATCCTTTGATCCCAAATCTTTTTGTCAATACCATCTTTAACCTGTTCATGATACTAAGAAATATTTTCATTTGAAATCTATCATCCAAGCCCTTATTGATTTTATTTCTATATATATTGAGGGTGTTAATGATCATGGAAACAAATTTGTTGCCCCTCCCAACCAAAACTTGCAAATCAATAGCTATCCCTTACCTTACAATTCTACCAATACCATTGAGTCTATACATTCCTTGCCTTCTTCCACCAATGTTGTTGACTCTCCTACTATTGTGAAAAATGATGGTGAGTATATCGAGGCCAATAATTTTGTCAACCTTACTGATCAATCTAAACCCAAACTCAAATGAAAACCTACAATTCTTATTATATTTGATCCCAAGGATACTATTGAGGCACCCGATGGTCCTCTTTACATTGTTACGAAGATTAATGGTCTTCCCTCTCGTGGAGTCCTTATATATTCTCTATCCACAGTGAAGTTTATAACCATAGAACATCTTTACACAAAACACCTCCAACAAGACTTCCATGACAAATTAGATGTGATGATTAATACTTTTAACAATTTCACTTGTCCCAACATAGTTCCATTTCTTTTCTTTTTAAAGTTGGTAAGAAATCCCTATATGTCATCTTTGTTGTCATCCAAGATTTCAATCAGTTTCAAGTTCAACTTGGCCTTCCTTGGCTCACTTCGATGAAATATATTGTCTCTCCTATCCATTAGTGTTTGAAATTTCCCCATAATGGAGAAATCATCATGATGAACCATAGTCTCTATCAACATTTAACTGATCAAGGGAAATTATAAATTGACTTCTTTTGGCCTAGCACACCTCAACCAATTCAACCTCATCAAGATCATTTTTTCTTATCATATCAAAATTTCAAAGCCCAAAAGATTTGAAAACTTAGAAATTCTATAGTTCCATCTCCTTTCTCTAGACTTGGACTTCTTCCTACACCTTTCGTACCTACTCTTTATGCTTCAGTTATACCTCCCATATCATATAAATGTTCAACAACTTCCACCTCTCAACCTAATGTGGTTCCTTTTGTTCTTCCTCCTAAAGAATAAAAGGGTATGATGTTGATTAATCCTAAACCATCTCCAATTTTAAACAAAGCCAAACATAACCGATGTGCCTATCATCACCGCCAAATACATCATGCTATGGATCATGAGATTTATCCCCAAAATATTTCCTCCCCTAATACACCTTCTAATGCCTTGATCACTTTGACCAACCTCTGCATAGCCCAAGGGAGGAAGTTAATCTAAATAAAATGAAATTGTATAAAAATGATGGTTCTATTCGTATTGGAGATTTTCTTATAACTAATTTAGATGAAGAAAATACTCTTGATGATGATGACTTCAATATTTATAATTAAAATGATGTTAATGCTAATGATTATGATGATATGTATTATCTTATTGATGTTAATCATGATTTACTACTAGATTTTCAAAACAATCATCTCTTGCTCATAGTCGCAAATAAAGTGACTAATCATTAGAGAATGGTCCTTGTTTGGAATTTGTGATAGCTCCATTCACCATGCTCAATCTTTCACTTCTTATGTGTTTTCCACCTTCTCTAAATGATAACAACTAAGAGGGGGTGGGGAGGACAAGATGATATGCTTGATTATCTCCTCTTGTACAATGGATTATTTTGTGTGTTTGCCTATTGTGCTCTGCTTACTCTATGATGTGTTTCTTTCTAAATGTTTTGTTTAGATTTCTTTAAATGACCTTTGTTTCCTTTAAATGACCTTTGTTTCTATATTGGCATAAGGTGATAAAGGAATTGACCTATTGTAGCATTTCTCTATTTATATCTCATTTCTTTTATATGTTGTGTACACGTTATGTCATATATGAGCTATTATTTATAAATGTGCATTTGTGTTGTATGATAGGGGATGATGCAAAGGGGTAGTAATCATTTTTTTTATCTCCACAATGTTGACCCCAAAAGACTCTTTTTTGTATCTCTTATATGATATTCTTCCATTGTGCTCATAGTTTTTCTACCTTTGGGGGATGATGTGAATTCAATTTGATATAATTTTGGATATACATGAGTTATCATATGATCATACTGACCCCAGAGTTAGTAGTTCCCTTTTGTGCTCTTTTTGTCATGTATTTCTTTTCCCTTGGCTTGTCCTTTCTTAGGAGCATCTTGTAGTAGAAATGTCTCTTGTGGGTGCATGTATCCTTCCTTAAATCTATTGCTATCATTAATGCATTTATAATCACTTTAATGTGGGGGTATAAAATTCATTCTATGTTTTACATTTTGTGTACACATGCAATTATTCAATGTAATCTCTTATGTGGATGGAGAAGGAGACAATTTCCTTGGGTTCATCCTTACATTATATTATCATGCCCTGTGCATTGTCCAATATATCCCTATGGAGATAATTCTTTCCTTAAGGACTGATCCTCTTTTGGAATATTTCCTAAGTGTACTAAGATTTTCTTGGTTGTCCTTTTTTGATGGGTCAACTATAATAACACAGCTTGCTAGATCTTCAATTCTATTATTTGTAGTAATATTTTCTCTTCATGGCCCATACTAAGTCAATAAATCACTACTCTCTCTCTCTCTCTCTCTCTCCAACTGTTGCTTCTTTTTATCTCAATTTTGGATTTGATGAGTACCTAAGTCACTTGGGGATATTGATGTCTCCTTGTCTCCTTGACCTTGATAAAAAAAATTATGATGATATGATCTACTTTATCTTAAGAATGAGGTAGTATCATACTCCCACTTGTTGGTAGTAGGCCAACATCCCTCACGGGGTTCGCGACATGGCTTAACCACCTCTTGTGTCTTTTATAAATCTAGTGGTTGCATCGGGCATTAACAAGTTGATCTTTTGGTCCAACGACACCACTACTTGTGACAAGTGGTATAAGAGCTTGGTCACAGGTTTGAATCCATGCAGGCCATGGCGAGTGATGCTGGGAGTGGGATTGTTGGTAGTGGGCCAGCATCCCTCATGGGGTTCACGACATGGCTTAACTGCCTCTTATATCTTCTATAAGTCAGTGGTTGTATTGGGCATTAAAAGTTCTATCATTTGGTGCAATGACAACCACTACTTGTTACACCACTAAGGTGGAGGCTAAATGCACCATCCTAAATGCAAGCACTTATAATTATATACTCAATTAGGTCCATTTTTGTGCTCTCAAGATTTTATGTATGTTATGCTTGATCCAACTATCCATTGCCTGTATTTTTTACTTTCTTTCCTTTCTCATGACTTCCAATTTCATTTTCAACCTCTTTTGGCAAGAAGAGAATGCCATGTGCATCCTATCCCCTAATGTTTTTCTTGAAATTTGAATTAGGGGCCCGTCTTGTGGATTTAGCAAGATTTCTAAATTTGTGTCAGCCTCCTTTGAACTTTGAGATTTGAAAAATTGTGAGAGGTATAAAAGCAACCTATCTATCCTTATTTGGAAATCCACAAAATACACAATAAAGATTTTGAAGTGCTCTCCTACAATTTCGCATCCAAGTATTCAAGATCAGGTTTTCAAGCATTTGTCAAGCATCTAAAGCATCTTAGAAGGCAATATTTTCCACTACAGAAATTTTTTTTCCCATGATGGCAAATTAGAGGAGATCTCAATCAAGAAAGAAGATCTTTTATCCATCCACATGCATTCATCCATCCATTCTTCAAGGAAAGAGTCCATCAAGCGTAAAAAATTGAAGATCTTTGAGGACTATTCACAGATCTATGCATTTGTGAAAGGAATCCTTAATTTTTCTTTAAATTCAAATTCAACATAAAATTACATTCAAGAAACATACAAGCATCTTCATAGAAATCATGATCTCAATATTGGTTTATGGAGGTATATACATTTACAAGGTAGATCTAATACTTACCTTACATTTACATACTTTCCTTTTATGTAATTTAATTTATATTTCAAGGTTGATCCCCCAACTAGGGTTTGACCACGGAAAACCTCTTTCAACCCAATATTTTTCTTATTTTTCTTTGTGCTGGAATAGGTGGTGAATGTATCAATTTGGATCTGGAAAGTATAGGATTTGCTGGATAATTTATATTTGAGTTCAGGGTATGTGCAAGATCATGAGGGGCCAAACTATGCCCTTAAGTGGCAATGAAAAATCAGCAAATCAGGGTTACTCAACTTGACGTGAAAATTTCAACTAGCTATCAACCTAATATCAAAAAGTTGTAAGAATAGAATCTGTAGAAAATTGAATTTAGATTCTAAACTACTAGGCCTTTTTTGAAAAAAGTTAGTATGATTAGTGAAAAGTATAGAGTTTAATGCAGCAGTACAAAATTTTTTGGAAAAAAATAAGAAGTAGGTGTATGTCTGACCACCTTAATCATAATCAAATGATAATATTTTATTATAAAATTTTATCTATAAGTAGAAGACTCATGTCCGGATGTGACGCATATTTTTTTGTAATTTTATTCCAAAAAAAAAATTAATTATGAATTTTCTTCTACAATGTTTTTAGAATAAAAAAACTTCCGTGTCTGACCACCTTAACTCATTCAAAACTTTACAAAATTCCAAAAAAATAAAAAATTCCTTATAGTAGGCGAAACATAGAATGTGACGCATTTTTTGGATTTCAAAAATGTTATACCATCTGAAAGTTATAGTCATTTTTCAATTAGTATATAAATCAGCACTTTAGAGGTAACTCAATTAGAAAATAACTAATAATTATTTATCGAATTCAAAATTTGACAGCAATTATATCGATAGAAAGCTGATAATCTCCTTAAGATACCCTTTTTGTTTCATCAGATTCAGGTGAAAAAAAAAGTCGTCAGCTACATGGTCAAAGTATGGAAGTCAGAGAAACAGGGGAAAAACATGTTTTTGAGACATTTCAATAGTTGACTGTGTAGGTTTGGTGCACAAAGCAATATCGAGCCTAATCAGGTACCCGATATTTTCGTGTACCCGAAAATGTTGACAGAATTTTGATTTTTCACTTTTCCCTTACCTTTCTCCCTCCCATTTCTCCATCCTTCATATGATATATTGTATATCAAAAAATATATATTAGATTATATATTATATATATTAAATATTATATAATATTAATTATATATTAAATGTTATATAATATCAGTTATATATTAAATGTTATATAATATACATTTTACATTAAATATTATTTAATATATATTAATATTAAATGTTACATTATATATCATATATTATATATTATTTTATATGTATAATATATTAATATGTATTTTACAACTATGTACGAAAGGTTGGAAGATTGCAGAAAAATCATGGATGGCCATTGAAAGAAGCGAAGGAAATCAATCAGCCATTTAAAAAATTCATGGGCGGCCATTGAGGAAGAGAGAGAGTGAGAAGGTGAGAAGGATAGAGAGAGAGAGAGAGGGTGATGAGAGAGAGGAGATAACAGGGAATGAGAGAGAGAGAGAGAGGGAAGGGGAGAGAGTAGGTGAGAGAGAGAGAGAGAGAGAAGGGGAAGGATAACCAATTCATTACAATATTAATCAGTAAGGAGCAAGGCAAACTTAAATAATATCACAACAGGCATTAAAAATCCAAATTCTAATTAGGAGTTTTAAGCAAAGTGAGTAAGGTCCTGGATAGGGACATTACAGATCCACACATTGTTCAGTAGATACCTCCAAGAACCCACATACACAGGAATAGGTTTGAAGTAAGACTAAGATTGTTTATCAGTTCAAAAATATTATTGTGTTGTACTTTTGATTAACATCCAATGATTGGATGTGAAATTCACAAATTTGATTATATTACCACTAGTTCTATTTCAAATTCTGGAAAAAATGGATATTTGACATATGTTCATAAATTTCAGTCAACACCATTTTAAAATAACACATCAGTTTATTTTTATGTCATTGAGAATATCATCAATAGGAATTGAACTGAAATTGACATAGGTCATAGGAAATAAATGCCCCAGCTATTTGTTGTCTTCTCCATTTTGAGTTTCTTATTACAATCAGGAGAAGAATATTACTCTCCAAATGGTTTTGGAGAGTAACATTTGTACTTCCTCTTCACAAATATTTCTTCCCTCATCTTGTTGCCTATTGACACAGACAAAGTGAATCTAGGCATTTCTGCCATGTAATGGGAGAAAAATGGTTTCCTAATTGATATGTGTCTAATAATACATGCAAGAACCTTTTCTTTGATATTGCTCACTAACCCTTTACAATAGAAAATGTTTACAAAAACTGGCATGTACTTGCATGAGGACATTATATATTACAGAAATCCCACACAAAAGTAGCTGGCAAGTGGCTCAAAAAGTAGTAATTGATAGCAAGTGGGATAATGTAGATGCTTTAATAAACAACTATCTTCTTTACTCAAGCAACATCTGGTTCATTGACTCAACTGGGGCATGTTTGGGAACATACAGTCTCCATTTAAACTCAAGTCTCTGGAAGTAGTTATATTTGTCAATGGAGGAGATACACCCATTAGATCTGCAATAACTTTATGCTCACTGGAATTTCCATTTCTCTTCAATTGGGATACTCTTTCCAAAATTGCATCTACCCTTTTACCAATTTGGGAAATCAATGGGTCTATTTGTGGACCTCCAAGGTGTTGGTCACCTAAATGAGAACCTTGAGATGAATCATAAACTTCTCTATGAAAGAGATCAGTACCTTGAGAAGCTCTCCACTTGTTAGCTGAATTAAAACCTTGGACCATAGATGGCTGCCCCTTGTTGTAAAATGAGGAGTGAGACTGCCTTGCCAAAGGTGGCAATGAACTTACATTTGAGGTATAATGCCCAACATGAGTAACCTGGTTTCCCAAGTCCCGTAAATGCAAGGCCATTGAATAATAGGCATTTCTAATAGAAATATTTGTGGTGCTAGAATGAAGTGCATGACCAAATTCTTTGCCTGCTAATGAACTAATTTAAGGATTCATTTCAAATTGCTCTGTGGATAATTCCACAGCACTTGTTACTTCTCTATCTAAATTTTTTGCGTCAGTGTACATGTGTAGTGAAGAGCTTCTGTCACTACTTGAGCTACTAGCAGATGGTGAGTACTTCTTTCCTTTGTCACTTTCCCCTTCCTAGCTCTTCCTCCTTATCTGTAACTTCTATCATGGGTCCAAGAAGCTCTTCCCACTCTTTCCCATTAATATGCAAATATTTTTGTCTGTAATAGTATTTTTTGCATATATTATGATATTGATCCAATTTAATGCACCTTCGCTATTTGATCCATACTTCCCTTTCATTTCACTTTCTTTACTCATTTTGCACATCATAGGCCAAGATTTGACAGTGGGTATGACCTTGGTACTGCCAGCATTAATGATAAATTTTACGTTTTAACTATTTATTTTTTTTCATTTTTCCTATATGATGCTTTTGTATACGAATTGTGGATATTCTCTGGGAAACTTTTCATTTTCCCCTATAGGATGCCTTTGTATGAATTTTTTGGAGAATCTCTATTAAAGAGTAGGTAAGTATGGCTAAGCTAAGTGCAGCGAGGAGGGAGAGGACTAAATTTAGAGAGCAGAGGTGGAGAGCGATAACGAAAAAAATATTTAAGGTCTTGCAGAAATATGGAAATTATAATCTTCCTCCTAGAGAAGACATTAATGAAGTTCTTCATGCCTTAGTAGAGGAAGCTAACTTGATTGTTGAAGAGGACGGTACTACATACAGAAATGCAGTATGTATTTTTGGATTAAATTTTATTTTTAATTTCTTTTAGGTCTTTAAAGGCGGCCGACTAAATCTTTGTATTAAATGTCAGGGAATGCATGAAAATAATATGATTCTAAGCATGATCATGAGTCCCTACAAGGGCATAGTTGAGTCCCTTCAAACACACTTGAGCGTTCGAATGTGTCAAAAGAGGTCATGAGGACTTCCTAGGGGTCCTATTATGCCTTATCATGTGTTAGGATCCTTAGGAAGTCTCCATGACCCCTATCAACACATTGGAATGCTCAAGTGTGTCTTAAGGGGTCCTACGACCCCTCCAGACACACTTGAGCATTCAAATGTGTCAAAAGGGGTCATGGGGACTTCCTAGGGGTCCTATTACACCTTATCATGCATTAGGACCCCTAGGAATTCCCCATGACCCCTATGGACACATTGGAATGCTCAAGTGTGTCTTAAGGGGTCCTACGACCCCTTCGGACACACTTGAGCATTCAAATGTGTCAAAAGGGGTGATAGGGACTTCCTAGGGGTCCTATTACGCCTTATCATGCGTTAGGACCCCTAGGAAGTCCCCATGACCCCTATGGACACATTGGAATAAACAAGTGTGTCTTAAGGGGTCCTACGATCCCTTTAGAAACACTTGAACATTCAAATGTATCAAAAGGGGTCATGGGGACTTCCTGGGGGTCCTAGTATGCTTTATCATGCGTTAGGGCCCCTAGGAAGACCCCATGACCCCTATGGACACATTGGAATGCTAAAGTGTGTCTTAAGGGGTCCTACAACCCCCTCGGACACACTTGAGTGTTCAAATGTGTCAAAATGGGTCATGGGGACTTCCTAGGGGTCCTAGTACACCTTATCATGCGTTAGGACCCCTAGGAAGTCCCCATGACCCCCATGGACACATTGGGATGCTCAAGTGTGTCTTAAGGGATACTACGACCCCCTCAAACATACTTGAGCATTCAAATGTGTCAAAAGGGGTCATGGGGACTACACACCTAGGAAGTCCCCATGACCCCTATGGACACATTGGAATGCTCAAGTGTGTCTTAAGGGGTCCTACGATCCCCTCAAACACACTTGACCATTCAAATGTGTCAAAAAGGGTCATGGGGACTACCTATGGGTCCTAGTATGCCTTATCACATGTTAAGACCCCTAGGAAGTCCCCATGACCCCTTTGGACACATTGGAATGCTCAAGTGTGTCTTAATGGGTCCGACAACCCCCTCGGACACACTTGAGCATTCAAATGTGTTAAAAGGGGTCATGGGGACTTCCTAGGGGTCCTAGTACACCTTATCATGCATTAGGACCCCTAGGAAGTCCCCATGACCCCTATGGACACATTGGAATGGTCAAGTGTGTCTTAAGGGGTCCTATAACCCTCTCAAACACACTTCAGAGTTCAAATGTGTCAAAAGGGGTAATGGGGACTTTCTAGGGGTCCTAGTGCACCTTATCACATGTTAGGGTCCTAGTGCACCTTATCACATGTTAGGACCCCTAGGAAGTCCCCATGACCCCTTTGGACACATTAGAATGCTCAAGTTTGTCATAAGGGGTCCTACGACCCCCTCAGACACACTTGAGCATTCAAATGTATCAAAAGGGGTTATGGGGACTTCCTCGGGGTCCTAGTATGCCTTATCATGTGTTAGGACCCCTAGGAAGTCCCGATGACCCCTGTGGACACATTGGAATGCTCAAGTGTATCTTAAGGGGTCCTACGACCCCTTCGAACACACTTAAGAATTCAAATGTGTCAAAAGGGGTCACAAGGACTTCCTAGGGGTCCTAGTATGCCTTATCACATGTTAGGACCCCTAGGAAGTCCCCATGACCCCTATGGACACATTGAAATGCTCAAGTGTGCCTTAAGGGGTCCTAAAACCCCTTCTAACATACTTGAGCATTCAAATGTGTCAAAAGGGCTCATGGGGACTTCATAGTGGTCCTAGTATGCCTTATCAGATGTTAGTACCCCTAAGAAATCCCCATGATCCCTATGGACACATTGAAATGCTCAAGTGTGCCTTAAGGGGTCCTATGACCCCTTCGGACACACTTGAGCATTAAAATGTGTTAAAAGGGGTCATGGGGACTTCCTAGGGGTCCTAATAGGCCTTATCACACATTAGGACCGCTAGGAAGTCCCCAAGACCCCTATGGACACATTGGAATGCTCAAGTGTGTCTTAACAGGTCCTACGACCCCCTCGGATGCACTTGAGTGTTCAAATGTGTCAAAATGGGTCATGGGGACTTTCTAGGTGTCCTAGTACACCTTATCACGTGTTAGGACCCCTAGGAAGTCCCCATTACCCCTATGGACACATTGGAATGCTCAAGTGTTTTCTAAGGGGTCCTACGACCCCCTCAAACACACTTGAGCATTCAAATGTGTCAAAAGGGGTCATGGGGACTTCCTAGGGATCCTAGTTTGCCTTATCATGCGTTAGGACCCCTAGGAAGTCAAATTGACCCCTATGGACACATTGGAATGGTTAAGTGTGTCTAAGCGGTCCTATGACCCCCTCAGACACACTTGAGCATTCAAATGTGTCAAAAGGGGTCATGGGGACTTCCTAGAAGTCCTAGTACACATTATCACATGTTAGGACCCCTAGGAAGTCCCCATAACCCCTATGGACACAATGGAGTGCTCAAGTGTCTCTTAAGGGGTCTTGCGACCCCCTCGAACACACTTGAGCATTCAAATGTGTTAAAAAGGGTCATGGGGACTTCCTAGGGATCCTAGTACGCCTTATCACGTGTTAGGAACCCTAGGAAGTCGTGGTGACCCCTATGGACACATTGGAATGCTAAAGTGTGTCTTAAAGGGCCTACGACCCCCTAAGACACACTTGAGCATTCAAATGTGTCAAAAGGGGTCATGGGGACTTCCTAGGGGTCCTAGTATGCCTTATCACATGTTAGGACCCCTAGGAATTCCCCATGACCCTTATGGACACATTGGAATGCTCAAGTGTATCTTAAGGGGTCCTACGACCCCTTTGGACACACTTAAGCATTCAAATGAGTCAAAGGGGGTCAGAGGGACTTCCTAGGGGTTCTAGTATGCCTTATCACATGTTAGGACCCTTAGGAAGTCCCCATGACTTGTATGGACACATTAGAATGTTCACGTGTGTCTTAAGGGGTCCTACGACCCCCTCGAACACACTTGAGCATTCAAATGTGTCAAAAGGAGTCATGGGGACTTCCTCAGGGTTCTAGTATGCCTTATCATGTGTTAGGACCCCTAGGAAGTCCCCATGACCCCTATGGAAACATTGGAATGCACAAGTGTGTCTTAAGGGGTCTTACAACCCCTTCAAACACACTTGAGCATTCAAATATGTCGAAATGGGTCATGGGGACTTCCAAGGGGTCCTAGTACACCTTATCACATGTTAGGACCCCCAGGAAGTCCCCATGACCCCTATGGAAACATTGGAATGCACAAGTGTGTCTTAAGGGGTCCTACGACCCCTTCAGACACACTTGAGCATTCAAATGTGTCAAAAGGCATCATCGGAACTTCCTAGGGGTCCTAGTACACCATATCATGCATTAGGACCCATAGGAAGTCCCCATGATGCTTATGGACACATTGGAATGCTCAAGTGTGTCTTAAGGGGTCCTACGACCCCCTTAAACACACTTGAGCATTCAAATGTGTCAAAAGGGGTCATGGGGACTTCCTAGGGGTCCTAGTATGCCATATCATGCGTTAGGACCCCTAGGAAGTCCCTTTGACCCCTATGGACACATTGGAATGCTCAAGTGTGTCTTAACGGGTCATACAACCCCTTTGAACACACTTGAGCATTTAAATATGTCAAAAGGGGTCATGGGGACTTCCTAGGGGTCCTATTATTCCTTATCACACGTTAGGACCCCTAGGAAGTCTCCATGACCCCTATGGACACATTGAAATGCTAAAGTGTTTCTTAAGGGGTCCTACAACCCCCTTAGACACACTTGAGTATTTAAATGTGTCAAAATGGGTCACAAGGACTTCCTAGGGATCCTAGTATGCCTTTTCACGTGTTAGGACCCCTAGGAAGTCCCCATGACCTCTATGGACACATTGGAATACTCAATTGTGTCTTAAGGAGTCCTATGACCCCCTCAAACATACTTGAGCATTCAAATGTGTCAAAAGGGGTCATGGGGACTTCCTAGGGGTCCTAGTATGCCTTATCACACATTAGGACCTCTAGGAAGTCCCCATCACCCCTATGGACACATTGGAATGCTCAAGTGTATCTTAAGGGGTCCTACAACCCCCTCGGACACACTTGAGCACTCAAATGTATCAAAAGGGGTCATGGGGACTTCCTAGGGGTCCTAGTATGTCTTATCACATGTTAGGACCCCTAGGAAGTCCTCATGACCCTTATGGACACATTGGAATTCTCAAGTGTGTCTTAAGGGGTCCTACAACCCCTTCAGACACACTTGACAGTTTAAATGTGTGAAATAGGGTCATGGGGACTTCCTAGGGGTCCTATTATGCCTTATCACATGTTAGGACTCCTAGGAAGTCCCCATGACCCCTATGGACACATTGTAATGCTCAAGTGTGTCTTAAGGGGTCCTACGACCCCTCCGGACACACTTGAGGATTCAAATGTGTCAAAAGGGGTCATGGGGACTTCCTAGGGGTCCTATTACACCTTATCATGCATTAGGACCCCTAGGAATTCCCCATGACCCCTATGGACACATTGGAATGCTCAAGTGTGTCTTAAGGGGTCCTACGACCCCTTCGGACACACTTGAGCATTCAAATGTATTAAAAGGGGTGATAGGGACTTCCTAGGGTTCCTAGTATGCCTTATCATGTGTTAGGACCCTAGGAAGTCCCCATGACCCCTATGGACACATTGGAATGCTCAAATGTGTCGTACAGGATCCTACGACCCCCTCGGACACACTTGAGCATTCAAATGTGTCAAAATGAGTCATGGGGACTTCCTAGGGGTCCTAGTATGCCGTATTACGCATTAGGACCCCTAGGAAGTCCACATGACTCCTATAGACACATTGGAATGCTCAAGTGTTTCTTAAGGGGTCCTACGGCCACCTCGAACACACTTGAGCATTTAGATGTGTCAAAAGGGGTCATGGGGACTTCCTAGAGGTCCTAGTATGCCTTATCACATGTTAGGACCCCTAAGAAGTCCCCGTGACCCCTATGGAAACATTAGAATGCTCAAGTATGTCTTAAGGGGTCCTATAACCCCCTCGAACACACTTGAGCATTCAAATATGTCAAAAGGGGTAATGGGGACTTCCTAGGGGTCCTAGCATGCCTTATCATGCGTTATGACCCCTAGGAAGTCCCCATGACCTATATTGACACATTGGAATGCTCAAGTGTGTCTTAAGGGGTCCTTCAACCCCTTCGAACACATTTGAGAATTCAAATGTGTCAAAAGGGGTCATGAGGACTTTCCTAAGGGTCCTAGTATGCCTTATCACACGTTAGGACCCCTAGGATGTCCCTATGACCCCTATGGACACATTGGAATGCTCAAGTGTGTCTTAAGGGGTTCTACGACCCCCTCGGACACACTTGATTGTTCAAATGTGTCAAAAGGAGTCATGGGGACTTCCTAGGGTCTTAGTACACCTTATCACGCGTTAGGACCCCTAGGATGTCCCCATGACCCCTATGGACACATTGGAATGGTCAATTGTGTTTTAAGGGGTCCTACAACCCCTTTGAACACACTTGAGCAATCAAATGTGTCAAAAGGGGTCATGGGGACTTCCTAGGGGTCCTAGTATGCCTTATCATGTGT
The DNA here is from genome assembly GCA_027943335.1 of Chamaecyparis obtusa. NCBI lineage: Eukaryota > Viridiplantae > Streptophyta > Pinopsida > Cupressales > Cupressaceae > Chamaecyparis > Chamaecyparis obtusa. The sequence continues at coordinate 474,849 of BSBK01000808.1, read as the reverse complement.
TAAGACCCCTAGGAAGTCCCTATGACCCCTATGGACACATTGGAATTCTCAAGTGTGTGTTAAGGGGTCCTACGACCCCCTCGGACACACTTGAGCATTCAAATGTGTCAAAAGGGGTCATGGGGACTTCCTAGGGGTCTTAGTACACCTTATCACATGTTAGGACCCCTAGGAAGTCCCCATGACCCCTATGGACACATTGGAATGCTCAAGTGTGTCTTAAGGGGTCCTACGACCCCTTAGACACACTTTAGTGTTCAAATGTGTCAAAAGGGGTCATGGGGACTTCCTAGGGGTCCTATTACAATTTGTCACGTGTTAGGGCCCCTAGGAAGTCCCCATGACCCTCATGGACACATTGGAATGCTCAAGTGTGTCTTAAGGGGTCCTATGACCCCCTTGGACACACTTGAGTGTTCTAATGTGTCAAAAGGGGTCATGGAGACTTCCTAGGGGTCCTAGTATGCCTTATCACGCTTTAGGACCCCTAGGAATTCCCCATGACCCTTATGGACACATTGGAATGCTCAAGTGTGTCTTAAGGGGTCCTACGACCCCCTCAAACACACTTGAGCATTCAAATGTGTTAAAAGGGGTCATGGGGACTTCCTAGGGATCCTAGTATGCCTTATCATGCATTAAGAACCCTAGGAAGTCCCCATGACCCTTATAGACATATTGGAATGCTCAAGTGTGTCTTAAGGGGTCTTACGACCCCCTCAGACACACTTGAGTGTTCAAATGTGTCAAAAGGGGTCATGGGGACTTCCTAGGGGTCCTATTACGCCTTATCACGCGTTAAGACCCCTAGGAAGTCCCCATGACCCCTATGGACACATTGGAATGCTCAAGTGTGTCTTAAGTGGTCCTACGACCCCCTCGAACACACCTAAGCATTCAAATGTGTCAAAAGGGGTCATGGGGACTTCCTAGGGGTCCTAGTACACCTTATCACGCGTTAGGACCCCTAGAAAGTCCCCAAGAGCCCTATGGACACATTGGAATTCTCAAGTGTGTCTTAAGGTGTCATACGACCCCTTTGAACACACTTGAGCATTCAAATGTGTCAAAAGGGGTCATGGGGACTTCCTAGGGGTCTTAGTATGCCTTATTTCGCGTTAGGACCCTTAGGAAGTCCCATGACCCCTATGGACACATTGAAATGCTAAAGTGTGTCTTAAGGGGTCTTACGACCCCTTTGGACACACTTGAGCATTCAAATGTGTTAAAAGGGGTCATGGGGAAGTCCATTGACATCTACTTATTCAGTATAGTCATAACACCGACATTACAAGGAGTCTGTAGAAAAATCATATGCTGGATACTTTCAAGAGGACTTTGGCTAAAACTGTCTGTCATCAAATCAACTTTGCAGGTATTTTTTTGAATACATTATATATATATATATTATATACATTAGTATAAAATACTTTAGTACATATAATAAATTAGTATATATATAATATTATATATATATATATAAATTATACCTCTTTTTATATATAAAAGTTCAATTTTTTCATTTACTCCCGCCCTTCTTTCATTTACCTTGAAATATCGGGTACCCGATTATTGACTGGTCATATTTGACCAAAATATTCCTTGTCCCCACAAACCAGAGAAGTATGAGATTTTAGACTTTTTTCATGGGTTTTTGGATTTTGAAAGATCATGAAATTTTTTGTATGGAAAAGAGCGGAATAATTTTATGTCAACATTTTTTTTGGCTATTTAGAAATGGGAACTTGAAACTAGAATATTTACCTATCCATTTAGAAGATTTACCTTTCTTAACGACCTCCTTAAAAGATTTTGAATGAAACTAGACCTTTTTCATCATCTTCTATCCCACAATCTTCGTTCGTTCAACACAAAACTCTCTTGACAAATGGAAACTACCGAACAAAACCTTCTTCACACTTCCGGTGACATTAGCTTTAGGGTTTCATAGCAGAGCGCAAACATTAGAACCCTCATTTTAGGGTTATGTTTAAAGCACAACCAATTTGCAAGCGTGTAAAGCACTTACCGGATCAACTGTGGAGTTGAAAATATCATGTATATGATATTTAGATTTATGCCACGGGTTTCAGGTACTTGATTTTTTTAGGTACCCGAAAAGGCTTGTGCTTTGGTGTCAAGTTTGCCCAAGTGTACTAACACCCAGGCCTACTAAAAAGTCAACATACATTTTCATGCACTTTTGGACGACTGAAAAGTGGATTTTTTTACATCGCCACTTTTTGGCCCTTCATGATCTTGCACATACCCTTCAGTTGAAAGTATTGGGAACAAGATTCCCTGCTCATTCTCTTCCCAAGAACAATATATCATGGGTAACCTATTCCCTACAAAACAAATTCAAAATGAAATCATAGGTCAGTGGTATTCTTCAGTTTCTATTTTTGGTACTTGTGCATGGTTGTCTATTTTCTATCAATTTGTATATTTTGCAACTTATCACTTTTGCCTATTTTATCTTCTATCTTACATTAGCCAATCACATTTCCCTAATCAATTCTCATATTTACAAAAAAAAAAGGATCATTACACTCGCCTAGCACTCAAGTCCTACTTGGGCCTAGTAGGTCATCTTCCTTCTGATTGTATAATAATAAAGAATTAGCTAGGTGTTGCACTAGGAAACCATTCTATAACCCCTTGTTGTTTTCCTAACCACCCATTTCTTATTTTACAAACAAAAAGATCCTGAATAGGGTAAGCTATTGAGGATAAATAGTGTGTCCAACAATATAATAGGTGAAGGAGTGCTAATGCACAATATTTTTAGCATAATGAAGAAAAGGCATAATGTATGAAGAAGAACCATAACTATAATAAAAATCACAATGAACATCATTATCATTTCATTTTTGTTTCTTTGATTTGTAATTTTTTGAAGAATATTGATAAGAGAGTTTAATTTTTTTGTCATATTTAAGCATCCTATTGATTCTATTAGCTAAGGCCAAGTCAATGTTGATTTCTTGTGGTAAAAGAGTTGGTAATGAAAGTGGAGGGTCAGAATTCAAAGTAGGATCATTACTTGTGTTAGATCTCTGCCTATTTGTCTAGGATTGCATGTACATTTTTGTGTGTATTCTTGTTCTTATTTTCCTTAAGATGATACAAGAGCTCTATGTTGTCTTTGTTGGAAGATTGTTGAGCATATCAGAGTTTGGTACTTGGGGTGTGTTGACATTAATGTATTGTCATTGATGTCAACATACTAATTGATGTTTCAGATAGTGTGTTCAATATGTATAGTGAAGATGATTCCAATTTATCAGATGATATATTGAAGATCTTGAGTTGCGATCATGAGGTATTATTGAGAGGTGTCTGTAGATAGTCTATAGAGATTTGTATAAGTTTTGATGACAGTTTGAGTGAGGTATTATCAATTTGTTGGTTGATGATGTTGTACTGTTCCTATGTATAATGGATGAGTATTTGGTTTGTTATGTCTTGGATTTGGTATTTTAAAGGTTGTGAAGTTGGTGGTTACATGGTGCCTTATCATTGTGCCTGTAGCTAGTGTTGTTCATGATTTAGAGTACAACAAGCTATCTTTTGTTATGACAAAGTTCAGGATTTTAGTGTTCTTGATGATCAGAGATAAAGATAAGTTTGGATTTCATATTGAAGATGATGCAAAGTTTATGGATGGTATTCATGCTTCTTTTTGGTCTCCTTGTACTGTGTGATGATTGTGTTGTTGGTCTACATTGATTGAGGTTATTATTTTTGCGTCTTTGATAGCATGTTGACATTTCTTCATTTAGGTCCTAGGTGACTTGATGGACTAACGTGTTTCAATTCTTGATGTTGTCTTGGCGACATGAAATTATGTTCATGGTTGAAGATTTGGTTCCTATCCAAGTCTTGGCCAAATTGATTTGGATCGCTTTAGAGATTGAGCATAACGTTTATATCTTTTATTGTAATAGGTCCTAGCTGACCTAGTGGTTGATTATTCTTTGTAATCAGTATAATGAGAAACCATTTTGTAATTCTGAGAAGTAGAGTGAGGAGAGTATGTGTATTTATATTATGAACTTATGGTAGATTTTTTACTTCAATGGATATATTTTGGCATGAGAGATGCTATTTGTCAATTCGGTTGTAATGGACTATATGTCCACCCTTTTGTAATTGAAGATAGATCGGTGAACCCGACTAAGGACCAGATCTAAGATTGTATTGTGAGAAATGTGCTCTAGGAAGTGAGCATGTAGATTGGGTTGTAAGCCTCTAGTTGCAAGTGCATCCTTTGTTCTCTATTTTCTCTTAACCAGGTAGTACTTTTAGCAAAGTACATTCATATAGTGGGTTTGACTCCCACCAAGGTTTTTGTTAGCTTGTGGTGACTGATCAGGAAAGTACTGTACACTTATCGTCCTAACCTCGCTATGGTCCGACATGTTGTAATTCATTCTAACCCCAAAGCAGCAAAATATTGTATAATATGGCTTAGGGTTAGGGATTACATTATGTATGATTTTAGTACTTGTAGCAGAATTGAGCTATAAGAGATTACAGATAGTAATCAGGTTGTAATTGTACACACTAAATCATGCACTTCTCTAAGCCATTGATTCCAAGGGAATCCATGAATGGGAAACCTTGAAAATTGACCTGGAGCTCCCTAGGTATGGAGTGCAAGGGTCTTAAGAATGCTCTCAGCTAGAAATATTAAGCCTATGACCTTGCTAGTAAACCATGCAATGAGAGATTCAATGAAGACAAGGGCAAGAATGCCAATATCCTCAAGAATCAAGATGAAAATGAAATGCAACTTATGCTAGAAATGAGAATGCAAGCTAAACTATGAAAGGAAAGATGCAAGTGTTACAAATCCAAACTAATTAATGTATGTGAGCTAATCTAGAGCATGAAAATGAAATCTAAACTAGGAAAGCATAAATATGAAACTAAGCTAAGAATGCAAGAATATGAAGCTATGATGCAAGAAATGAAGGCTAGATGCAAGAAAGTCTTCAAAAGCTCCAAAGTCTCCAAGCAATCCTGCAGCATAAAGTTAGTATTCAAAAGATTCATGCTAAAATGAGAAGAGAGCTCTCCTTTTATAAGAAATGAGAAAGAATGGACCATGGAGATTAAGAGGCAAAATATTTAATCAACAGTGGAGCTTGAAACAGGAGCAATCCAAGTGCACAAATATCCTCCAATGAGAAAATAAGAGTTGACTTTTGTGTCCATATGAGACAAAAAAATGTTTTTTCCCTTTTTATAAAATAAGAATAATATTTTATTTGTGCAACTTAGGATAAGAGGAAAAGTGGGGACTTTTTATTTAATAAAAGAGGAGGAAAATTCCTTTTTAATTAAATAAAGACTTAGAATAAGATGGTTAGCCCATAGAAAATAATCGAATAAATGATAGAATTAGGATTTGATCAAGAATAAGCAATTGATGATTTTAGCAAATAATGCTAGCAAGGGGCTAATAGTCTAGATGACCATTTTTGGATGATTACATTTGCCCCTCTTTGACTAATGTGTGATCAATTTGGGAACACATTACGTTAAAGAATAGATCAGCCAAGAAGGCAATAGAGATCTGACTCCAAAGTATGAAGTGCAGAGAGATAGAAAATCTTGCGTGGTCAGCCTGGTAGCGATAGTATTGAACACTTAGGAAAGAGATGGACAATATCAGGACTCGAGATGAGAACTAACATGTCAAGCGCAAAGATAGATCGATCAGATCAAATGGAATGGTCAAGAATATGCTCTGGAGAATAGCCAATAGGATATGATGTGTCTGCCCCCTCGGGATCGAAAGCAAAATCAGGTAGAGGGAAGGCAGAAGCAAGAGCAACATGATCAAATCACTAGAAATCATAATCAAAGATGAAAGATAAGAGAATAACCATCAAGTAGTGAAGATATGCCCCAGTTAAGACCTTAGAGAGAGATGAATGAAATGAATGAAAGACTAGAAGGGTGAGAGAGATGGGGATGAAGAAGGAAAGGATTCCCTAGCGAAGATTGAAGGATCAGGCCTCAAAAGGTCAGTCAACTACGTGAAAGAAGGAGAAATGCAATTTTGACGATCAACGTGAACTTGGATTTCAGTTTCGATCCTGAAATGAAGAGAAAATGATGTGATATGAAAGACAAGAAGTGAAAGACGTGATCGAGAAGAAGTGAAAGGTGAGCACAGCTGACCGACAGGTCCACAAAAGATGAAAGGAGAGCTCTCTCCATATGCAAGATGCAAAACTAACTAACATGAATCTGAAAATGCAAGCTATTATGAAAAGTGGTTTACTTGCAAGGTCACAAAGCTATTAGACTCTAATATTCATCATCGAGCATTATTGGTAGCGTCACAAGATCATACAATACACACTAGTATAACTATGTGAATTTGAATATGATCTATATCAGATAGGAATGTGGAAATCCCACCTAGGCACCAAAGACATATAAGTCAAGATGACTAGTGCAGCGAGGTTCCCTAAGTTTGATATAGCAAGATTATGCTCACATCGAGACACAAGAAATTCAAGATAACTATAAGCACGCACTTGTAGAAAAAAAAGTCAAGGATAATACCTTGTGGATCCTAGAGTCAAGTGGAACAAGCATAAATGCTCATGACAACCAAGATCAACAAAATATACCCACAGGCAGAAAGCAAATAAAACATGTCCTCATGCCCCAGTCTTCTAGCTCGGCATCATTGAAAACTATTAGGGATAGAACACTCATCAAAGAAATCATCATAGATAGCACACAAAGAAATAAAGCAAATTTCAGCAAGTCAAGTGTTTAAGTGCATGTGTGTAGGTCATAGAGTCAAACTTTGAGTATCACATCTGCTAGTGAGAAATATTGCATCATTCGAGACTATGGATAGGATATCTAATAAGTGTTGAGAAACACTCGATGCTAGGAAAGTGTTGAAAAACACAATTGGGGTGGTGTTGAAAAATACCATTGGAACCAAGGGGCCCAAGAAACCCGAATGCACAAAGAGACCCAAGATAAGCTAGAACAACATATGCCCCCTAGACTAAGACAAGAGTCAATTTTAGGCTAGGAGAGGAAAAGCGAGAAGTGGAGTGAATGAGCACCATGCAAGACTGATAGACATAGGTGCAAGGGTCTCAAGTAGTGCCTATTTCCAAGTTTTCACCACTTGATAGATTTTTTCAGGACTTTTTTCAATTTTTTTGTATTTTTGCTACCAAGATGCCTGTTTCTAGGTTTTCACCAAGGTACTTTTTCTATTTTTTAAAATTATTTTTTGAATTTTTTGATTTTTTTTTTGTGAGACATCAAAGTGCCTATTGCTAGGTTTTCATTAGGATGCTCTTTTTTTAGTACTTTTTATGTTTTTTAGGATTTTTTGTACATCATATATGAATTTTTGTGAATTTTTTCAGGATCAATAAATATGTACAAAGAGCTTAAGAACCTTAGGCATAGAACTTTTTCAGATGTAGAACATTAATAGGCTCGGTAAGCTCTTCTCCCTCAGGGGTAGATAGCTGATAAGCTCTAGACCCAAATGCTGCTGTGATGATATAAGGCCCTAACCAATTGGGCTTAAACTTGCCTTTCTGCTCTCGATTCTACTAGTTTTTGGGATTTTCTCTTAGAACTAGTTCACCCACTTGGAACTCTCTAGGATGAACTTTCTTATTGTAAGCAGTAGACATTCTCTTTTGATAGGTATGCATGTGATCAAAAGCAGCCTTGTGGTGCTCTTCCAAAGTAGTGAGCTCATGCACTCTCATGGCCCTATGGTCTTCATCAGTAATCAAACCATGTAGAGAGACTCTTAGTGAAGGTATTTCAACCTCTAATGGTAAGATAGCCTCAGAACCATAGACCAAGGAAAAAGGTGTTGCACCTATAGGAGTGCGGATAGAAGTTCTGTAAGCCCATAGTGCAGGATTGATCTACAGATGCCAATCCTTGCCTGATTTGTGTACCGTTCTATGGAGAATTTTTAGCAATGTTTTGTTTGAGGCCTCAACTTGGCCATTCCCTTGAGGGTAGTAAACAAAAGACCAATGTTGTTTGATTTTGAATTTTTTGCACAAGTGCTTCAGGTCTTTGTTTTTAAACTGGACGCCATTATCTGTGACTATGGAAGAAGGAATACCATAGCAGAAAATGATGTGATTCAAAATAAACAAGGCAACATGTTTGCCTATAGCTACTGATAGTGGGACAACCTCAACCCATTTGGTAAAATACTCAGTAGCTATAATAATGAACTCATGCCCACTCGAAGAACTAGGATGGATCTTGCCTACCAAGTCAAAGGCCCATTGCTGAAATGGCCAGTAGGTGATAGAGGGAATGAGCTCGCATCCAGGAGCATGAATGAGATTCCCATGTAGTTGACATTTTGTGCAAGACTTGGCATATCGAACAACGTCAGCTTGCATAGTAGGCCAATAGTAGCCAGCCCTAAGCAATTTTCAAGCTAGCGCAAGATCATTAGAGTGCGAACCACATATGCCATCGTGGAATTCAGCTAGCACCTTTTCGCACTCCTCTATTTCTAGACACCTAAGGAGAGTTCCATCTAGACTCTTCCTATACAAGTCACCAGAGACGAGGGTAAAGTGTGTGGCATTGCGGATGAGCTGGCGCTTCTCATTGTGTGTTAGATTTTTAGGGATAACTTGATCTCGGAGATAGGAAAAGATGGTGGTGTAGCAGGAGGAATCATGACCGACCATAGTGTAAATGACATGATCATCAAGGGAATTGTAGGCAGGATAGCGCAATTCTTCCACTAGGAACTCAAAGTGTGATTCATGCTCTTCTAGTTGCAAAATGGATGCCAAAGTAGCCATGTCATTAATAGCCTTGTTTTCAGCTCTAGGAATTTGTTGGAATATGACAAATGTGAAATAGTTCCTGAGTGAGTCTATCATCTTCTTGTAAGGGATCAACTTGTCATCCTTTGTTTGGTAATCATTGTTTACTTGATTTATGACAAGTTGAGAATCTCCAAAAATGTGCAACTTAGTGATCCTCCATTCAAGGGCAAGCTTAACACCATTCAGAAGGGCTTCATATTCAACTATGTTATTAGTGCATGGAAAGATAATTTTATAGGATTTAGGAATGGTGTATCCATGAGGGGTAACAAATAAGATTCCAGCACCAGCTCCATTCTATGTATGAGAACCATCAAAAAACATTTTCCATGTATGCCCTGTGATATGCATGATTGAAGCATCTGGAAAGTCTATCTGAAGAGGAGCATTATCAGTCATGGGAAACTCAGCCAATTGATTTGCAATTTCTTTCCATTTAATAGCTTTCCTCTCAACATACTGAATGTCAAATTCTAAAAGAATCAACATCCACTTGGCAAGTCATCCAGTGAGCACAACTTTACTTAAGAGATATTTTAAAGGATCAATTTTGGCAAATAGCTACATAGTATGTGCAAGCATGTAATGTCTGAGTTTTTGAGATGCAAACACCACTGCTAAACAAGCCTTTTTGATGCTGGTGTAGTTGAGTTCATAAGCAACCAGAGTGTGACTGATATAGTAAATAGCTCACTCTTTGCCCATATCATCGTGTTGTGCAAGGAGAACCCCTAAGGAATTTGTTGTAGCAAAAATGTATAATATCAAAGGTTTCCCTTGGATAGGTGGCATAAGAATAGGAGGTCATGCTAGGTAATCCTTGATCTGGTCTAGGTTCTTTTGACACTCCTCATTCCATATACAAGTAGCTCCTTTATGCAAATTCTTATTGAATGGTTGAGCTCTGTCAGCTAACTAAGAAATGAACTGCCTGATAGATTGGAGACGACCCTGGAGACCCTTTAATTGTTTGATGTTGTGAGGAGGTGGCATCTCCATGATAGCTTGCACCTTTTCTGGGTCTACTTCTATCCCTTTTGTTGAGATAATGTACCCTAGCATTTTCCCAAAACTGACACCAAAAGCACATTTTTTTGGATTTAATCTAAGTTGGAATCATTCCATGCGGTCCAATATCAAACTCAAATTAGATAGATGTTTGCTCCTTTGTTGAGATTTAGCAAGTGTATCATCAACGTAGTCCTCCATGTTCTTATGCATCATATCATGGAATATGGTGGTCATGGCTCTTTGGTAGGTTGCACCAGCATTTTTAAGCCCAAATGGCATGACATTCCAGCAAAAAGTACCCCATGTGCATGTGAAGGCTGTCTTCTCTAGGTCTTTAGGGGTGAACTTGATCTGGTTATATCCGGAGAAGCCATCCATAAGGGAATACATCTCATAGCCCACCGTCATGTCCACTATCATGTCAATGCTTGGAAGTGGAAAATCATCCTTAGGGCATGCTTTATTCAAGTCTCTAAAATTAGTGTATACACGAATGGACTTGTCATGTTTGGAAACAGGGACAATGTTAGAAATCCACTCGGCTTAGTCGATAGCTCTGATGAAGTTGGCTTTTAGAAGCTTCTCAAGTTCAATTTTAACCAATAATGCCACATGGGGATGCATCTTTCTTAGTTTTTGTTTGACAGGTTTTACCTCTGGAGCAATAGAGAGATGATGCATAATAAGCTCAGTGTCCAAACTAGGCATGTCTGAGTATGTCCATGCAAAATTGATCTTTTTCTCTTGAAAGAATGTGACAAATTGTTCTTTTTCCTCTGCTGAAAGGGACTGAACCACATGTATGATTTTAGGAGAGTTGTTTGTCCCTAAGTTGATGGGCTACGTAGGCTCTATTAGAACTGGAGACCTTTCTTGAAAATAGCTCGGTAAACTACCAAGTACCTCATCCTCGGGTGCCTCAGAGAGGTTTTCACCCTTAGATACATCTTTATTTTTACTATTTTGAGGTTCAGATATTGCCATGATGTGGTTTTTGCCATCCAACCATTGCTTTTTTCTTTTGATTTTATGACTGAGGTACTTGATATCTGATTCAATCATGTTTGTTGCTGGTTCGTTGGTGGAAGAAGTAACAAGTTCAATGGCATTGAGGTAGCAGGTGATCTCATAGTCATTTTGAAAGGAAGGCAATAGAGGTCATTGATCTTGTGCAAACCAATCTATGAGATCTAAGTGCATGAGGGAGAGCGAAACGACCGGTTCAAGGTTATTGATGCAGGGGGTATCATCTCTGGTGGCAAGAGAAGTCAAGCCCACAAGGTAGGCTCCAAAAGTATCGAGATCTAAATTTGTCATAGAAGGACCAATGTGGTCCATTAAAGAAATTCGTGGATTGAACTTGTCAGACCCTACGCAAGACTCATCAACTATGTTGGGTCGGTCACTATAGGTATGAATCACATCAACTTCCATATCCACTGTGGAAGAGCCATCTGAGAGAGTGTCCCATTCATACTCATTCGAATTAGTCATGGAACTTCTACTGGGATGTTTTCACCAAGAAGGCTTAGGATGCCTAGAAGTAGAGGCACCCATGTCATTACTTGTGACATCTCCTCTTTCTAGTAGCCATGCAATATTTCTATGTTGTCTATCATAGCTCAATGATTCATTAGGCACAAATTTTCTAGATGTAAAGGCTTTAGCTGTGTCATCAATAGGTATGTATTCTTCTCCCCAAAGAAGTGAAGTAGAAGGAAGACGGTCTCCCATTTGAGTCATAGTGCATAGTGGCGATTCATCCATATTTGTATCTGAGTCACTAAGCACAGGAGTAGTTCTAGAATATTTAGGGATATCGTCTTCAACACCATATCCTAGACCTGTAGTATCGTTAGAGTGTCGACCATCAGTGTGACTCAAGGGTTCAACTAGAGCATGTCCATTGTTATTTAAAGGTCCTTGACCTTGATAGCCCATTTGCTGCAAGAATTTATAGCCTTTACCATAGTGCTTAGGAGAAATAGGAGTAGCAACTGTCATATTGTCTTCTTCCTCTCTATAGATCCACTCTCTAACAACTTGTTCTTCTTTTTCGGCCTCTAAGGGTACAAACGATTAAACAAAGGTACCAAAAACTATCATGGTAGAAGCGGAAGGCTTCATCTTGTTTGAAGGTCTACCATAGGACTTAGGAGAAGTAGGCATAGCAGCAATAGAGTCCAATATATATTCTCCTATACCAATACTCATCATTTTTAATTTTTGTTCACCAGCAATAAGGGATGCATTATGATCATGAGAAGGTTTGTTGTGAGGAATAAACATCTCAGTAGTAGTTAGAGTATTGATAGCTATAGCATTGTCCCCAGGAATCACAATCTCAGCTCCATTGTGTGGAAACTTGACACGCTGATGGTAGGTGGAGGGGACAACTTGCATGTCATGGATCCAAGGGTGACCCAGGAGAATGTTATATGTGAGCGGGATGTCCAATACTTGGAACAAAACATCTTTCATGACAGGGCCCACTCAAACAGGCAGCACAACAAGATCTTTGGAAGATCTTTCCACTTCATCATATGCTTTTATAGTAATCTTTCATCTAGGGTCTACGGCCAATTCAAATAATCCCAACTGTTGAACAACATGGAAGGAAACAATATTTAACCCTGCACCATTGTCTATCAGGACTTGATGGACTCGGGTATGGTAGACTAGAACTTCAATGTGTAAAGCCAGATTATGAGGGTGACTAAGAGATGTGTCATCTTTTGCAGAAAAGTATAGGTAGTGGGGAGATGAGATGTGGTTGACCATAGCTTGGAACTGATCTGGATCAATATCATTAGGAACATTTTCTGTACGCAAAGCTTTTTCAAGGATCTCCTTGTGCAAAGGAGATAGCTCAAGTAACTCAAAAATTGATATCTGAGCAGGTGTTCATTGTAATTGGTGCACAAGGTCATAGTTAGACAAGGCTAAAGGAGCCATTTGTTTGGAAGAAGATACTTGCTTGGGATCATGCGTGGTTTTAAGGACAATTTTGGCTTGCCCCCTAGTAATAGCATTTATTGTCTCACTCCGGGAAGATGAATCATCTAGTGTTCGCAAGACCAACTTTGGCATACCATAATTGGCATTGTTATCATCTTGAGACCTCATCATAAGAACACTCTCAACAGGCTCTATCATGTTGATCACAGGAGAATCGGGAGTATATGTATAGTTGATCTTTGCATCATGATTCTTCTTATGCACTTGAGAGAATTCTGCTTTCTCATACTTAGGTAGAGGAGTCTTAAAAGCCTTGTGATCAGAATTTTTAACTAAGCCATCTGTGAGAACTATGCCTCCATCAATAAGATCTTGAATAGCATCTTTATGCTTTGTCTGTCTTGTGTCCCTTATTCCTGTGATAGTGGCAAAAATGATCATCTCTCCACCAATCAAGCTTAACCGGTGGATCATAGGGATGAGAATTGTTAGGAAGTGTAAGATACTTGTTGGCAACCAAAGTCTTAAGAATCACATCGTATGGTTTAGCCAACTTGGTGTAGACCCGATGGTGGTATTGCTTCTTTGGCTTATCTACATACTAAGGCTTAGGAGCACTATGAGCGTTGGTAGCCTCTTGTTGTTTTGCTGCGTAGATAGCATTAGAAAGGTTGAAAGCAGGCTCTTTAGCTTTTGGGACATCCACAACCCGATCATTAACAACATACTTGTTTCTATTCCAAGGTTTGTTCTTGTCTTTGCCATTGCCTCAAGTATCTTTATTAATAACAATATCCCCCTTTCTTATGGCCACATCCTCAATCTGATATGCACTTTCAACCATGTCATTAAAAGAGGAGAACAATTGTTTCCGTATATCATAATACAGGTCTGGCACAAGAGTGTTGACAAAAATGTCAATCTTTTCTCTCTCGGGTAGCTAACGAGGATATCGAGAATACAATGACCTCCAACATTGTAAGTAAGTGGCAAATGGCTCACCTTGATTTTGCTTTAGAGCATTGAGATCTATCATGGAGATAGGTTGTTGGATGTTGTTCTTGAGATACTCCCCTTGAACCCATGTGCCTAGCAGCATCCATTTTGTCTAAACACGCTTGGTTGTCCTTTTTCTCAAAATGTTCTTGCAAACGATGGAACTTTTCTTGTTCAGTCAGAGTGAGTGAGACACTATCTGTGCTTTTGGAGGTCTTGAATGTGAAAAAAAGGAAGCCTCCTTTGTACCACGGGGTGACCTTAGAATCTTCAGATTGGTTAGGACTAGAACTGTCATTACTAACTGGTGCTCATGAGCATCTTGTAGGAGAGGGTAACTATGTATAATTGAATGGAGGATGACTCTCCTGCTCAAATTGAGACCGAGTTGTAACCGACATGAAAAGAATTGTTGGTTGACTAATAGAATGAGAAAGTTTTTTAGATATTGAGATAAGCAAAGATAATGAAGATCACTTGTCAAAGTAGAATAATAGAGATGATTGGTCAAAAGTGCTCAATAACTTACAACAATCAATTGACTCAAGCTGAGAGTTGAGTAAGAAGCTTGATTAGCAAGTAGCTATAGAGGTAACCGTGGTGTGACAAGTGATCAAGAGTAGCATTTGTTAGACTCAAACCCAATAGTTTTAGCTCATTTTTTTCAGTCTAGAACAAACCTAAGCATGCATATAACAAACCAGCTTCAGGTTAGAATACGAAAAGATACTCCATGATAGGTTAAAATTCAATTTTAACAGCTCCGAATTGCAACAGTAGCAGGATAGCAGAATAACTCAGGACTCTTGGTTGAGGGTATGCGATGATATTTCAGTATCGTATGACTCTTGACTAGTGAATGTGAAAAGCTCAATTTTGAAAGCAATTTGGTCAATGTTGTAGGTTGCAAGTACAATTTTTTGGTTTCAAGCATAGTAATATCAGGAAATAGACAAGTTTGCAAATAGTAGGTGATCAAACATGTCATCAAACACTTGTGCAAGAGCAAAAGCAACCTTGCCAAGACAAGAAATTGTGATATCAAAATGAAAAATCTATGAGTACTACTGGGATGTTTTTATGTTCGAGAATGTTTGCATGGGTATATCACAGTGAGAACAATTCAAGCACTTACTATCTATGGTTCTTAGTAAGCGCTTCCATTCGTAATACTCCCCTTGCTCCCCGAAGGGACTCCTTACCTTGCGGCAAGTAACGGACCTCGCGGCCACAAGAGTACCTTAAGCATTCTTTCTCAACATTTTCCTCATGGTCACAATCCCACGAGTACTCACATTAAGCGAAGACAAGTACTACATCTACCAAGGTTTTGTGTCCTTGATAGCCTTGAGTTTATAGTGGGTTGGAATAGCTCGGTATTAGCTTGTCCCCACTTGGGTCGTTCCTCTTGATTGCTCAAGAGCAGGCCAGCTAAAGGATTCTAGAACTAAACAAAGAATGGATTAATCATTGAGGTTCAAGATTTCTAGTTCACCTCAAGGGTGAAGAGCATACTCTCCTAGCTCAAAAATTTCTCCCAAACACACCAAGCAAAGGTTCAATTACCCTCTTGCTTTCAAAATCTAAAAGTGGGTCAAGATTTCTAGTTCACCCCAAGGGTGAAGAGCATACTCTCCTACCACCAAAAGATTCCTATAACAAGATATTAAGTGCCTATGAGAAGAAACAACTAGTATATTCCACACTTAAAAATGAAAGCAATAAACAACCACTTGGTTGTTTTTATGCATTGGGCAGCCCTGCAAAAAATGATTACTAGCCCTTATGCATTTGGAGCTTTGACATGCGTTCTTTTTGGAAAATATTCAAGCAATGAGAGCACCTACAAGCACAACTTGTTAGCCCCACAAGGATTAGTGCATCAAAAACCAAGTACAATTTGAAAATTTATCAAAAAAAAATTATATATAAAATTTAGGTCCATTTGGAAAAGGCATAACTTTCTTGTGCTAGGTCTGAATTACGAACTGTTTGATGCGTTGGAAAGGTATTCAAATAATTTTGAACCAAATTTTGAAAATAGGGATGTCATATCCCTAGTTTTTAGCACCCTTTTTGCCCAGAAATGCACTGAAGACCCTCAAAATTACAATTTACTAAAACATATGAAATTTTGGAAAAATTAGATTTCAGTATTTTCCCAATTTAATCCTGATCAATGAATCTTTGTCCTAACACAGCAAGTCAAAAATAGAAAGCTAAAAATTTGAATCTTGCATGCCAAAAGAACCAAAACAGTCCCCTACAGGTCTGAGTGACAATTCTGTCAGCAGAAGAATCATGTGATACTTCATAGTATACTGGTGCGATATTTCTTCTTTGTGCAACAGTTTGTGCTACCTGCAGGCGGCATAAAATAATAAGACAGTGTGACAGAAACCTGTATGGCCAAATGATACTTTTACTAGAAACAGAGAGCTGAAACAACAAGCTAAAATGATGATGAAAAATTGATGGAAATGCATAAAAAGGACAAAACAAGAGTGTTCTGCCCCACGGTGGGCGCCAAAAATGTACACACTAAATCGTGCACTTCTCTAAGCCATTGATTCCAAGGGAATCCATGAATGGGACACCTTGAAAATTGACCTAGAGCTCCCTAGGCATGTGCAAGGGTCTTAAAAATGCTCTCAGCTAGAGCTATTAAGCCTATGGCCTTGCTAGTAAACCATGCAATGGGAGATTCAATGAAAACAAGGGAAAGAATGCCAATATCCTCAAGAATCAAGATGAAAATGAAATGCAACTTATGCTAGAAATGAGAATGGAAGCTAAACTATGAAAGGAAAGATGCAAGTGTTACAAATCCAAACTAATTAATGTATGTGAGCTAATCTAGAGCATGAAAATGAAATCTAAACTAGGAAAGCATAAATATGAAACTAAGCTAAGAATGCAAGAATATGAAGCTATGATGCAAGAAATGAAGGCTAGATGCAAGAAAGTCTTCAAAAGCTCCAAAGTCTCCAAGCAATCCTACAGCGTAAAGTTAATATTCAAAAGATTCATGCTAAAATGAGAAGAGAGCTCTCCTTTTATAAGAAATGAGAAAGAATGGACCATGGAGATTAAGAGGCAAAAGATTTAATCAACAGTGGAGCTTGAAAAAGGAACAATCCAAGTGCACAAATATCCTCCAATGAGAAAATAAGAGTTGACTTTTATGTCCATATGAGACAAAAAGTGCTTTTTCCCTTTTTATAAAATAAGAATAATATTTTATTTGTGCAACTTAGGATAAGAGAAAAAGTGGGGGCTTTTTATTTAATAAAAGAAGAAAATTCCTTTTTAATTAAATAAAGACTTAGAATAAGATGGTTAGCCCATAGAAAATAATCGAATAAATGATAGAATTAGGATTTGATCAAGAATAAGCAATTCATGATTTTAGCAAATAATGCTAGCAAGGGGCTAATAGTCTAGATGACCATTTTTGGATGATTACAGTAATCACTGGATAATAATAATATTGGACTCGCTCTTGGTGGACATAGCCCAGGGATTGCATGAACCACATTAAATCTTTATGTCTTGTGTTCTCTTCTGTGTGGTTTATTAATTTTTGATATTGGTTATAATTGCATGTAATTGTTATTTCTGTCTTGTTAATCCTAACAAGTGGTATCAGAGCGAGGTTGTTTTTCAGTTATCCTCTATAGGAAGATCTCATGGTTTAGTGGGAGTCTCACAGTTGAGTGGGAGCAATGGCAGATGAGGGTAGGCTGAAGGTTGACAAGTTTAATGGGCAGAACTTTCGGTTATGGAAAATGCAAATGGAGGACTATCTCTATTAGAAGGATCTATGGCGGCCGTTGGAAGGAAAAGCCAAGAAACCGACAAGCATTTTTGATGAGGACTGGGTTATTCTTGATAGAAAGTCCCTTAGTAGTATTCGATTATGCCTGGCACAATCAGTGGCATTCAATATTACACAAGAAATGACGACTGAAGATTTGTTGAAAACCCTAGCAAAGTTGTATGAAAAGCCCTCTGCTTCAAATAAAATATTTCTCATGAAGCATTTATTTAATATGAAAATGGTGGAAGGTGAGTCATTTGCTGATCATTTAAATAAGTTTAATATAGTTACCAATCAATTAACTTCTATCAATATTATTTTTGATGAAGAAGTTAGGGCTCTCTTGATTTTGTGTTCTTTGCCTGAAAGTTGGAATGGCTTGGTAATGGCTGTTAGTAATTATGTTTCTGGTTCTAATACCCTAAAATATGATGATGTTATTGGTGTTATTCTGAGTGAGGAAATTTATAGGAAAAGCTCAAGTGGATCCACATCAGGTAGTGTCTTAAACACACAAAGCATGGGTAGAACCAACGAGAGAGGAAACAACTCTGGAAATCATGGGAAATCAAGAGGAAAATCAAAGGGAAAGAGGTCTGAATCCAAAGGGCCAAATGATTGCTGGTACTATGGAAAACCATGTCATAAGAAGAAAGATTGATGGTCTTAGAAGAATAAAGAAGGAGACAAACAAGAAGGTAACAAGGAGGTAACAAGGAGGTAAATGTGGTAAGTAATAAATCTAAAGAGGATGCTTTGATTCTTTCTTTAGAAAGTATTGATGATTCATGGGTTTTAGATTTTGGGGCTTCATTGCATGCTACACCCCATAGAGGTTATGTCCAAGGGGATTTTGGGCTAGTTTATTTGGGAGATAATGAACCTTGTCAAATAGTTGGAAAGGGAAAAATTAAGATTAAGTTGCAGATTGGGAATCATTGGCTACTATAAGAGGTAAGACATGTTCCAAGGTTGAGTAGGAATTTAATTTCAACAGGGCAATTGGGTGATGAGGGTTGCATAGTTACTTTTAATGATAGAAATTGGAAGGTTTCAAAAGGTTCCTTAGTAGTAGAAAAAGGTGTGAAAGTAGGCATCTTATATCTTTGTACTGGTCATACTGTTCCTTCTACTTTAATTTTTTCAGAAGATAATGAATGTTCAGGAACAGTGGCTGCAGTTGAGTAGAAAGAACATCAAACCATTGCTGTAGATTCTGAAACAACACTGTGGCACAACAGACTCAGGCACATGAGTGAAAAAGGTATGAAATTACTTCATTCAAAGAAAGGTTTACCTGGTCTGAAATGTGTCAATATGGATTTCTGTGAAAGTTGTGTTTATGGAAAACAAAAGAGAGTTAGTTTTGTGAAGAGTGGGAAGGAAAAGAAAAATGAGAAATTAGAGCTTGTGCATACAGATGTATGGGGACCAGCTCAGGTATCTTCCCTAGGTGGATCTCTATATTATGTTATATTTATAGATGATGCAACAAGAAAAGTATGGATTTATTTTCTTAGACAGAAATCTGATGTATTTCAAACTTTTACGAAATGGAAATGCTTGGTTGAGAATGAGACTAGTAAAAGGTTAAAATGTCTCAGATCTAATAATGGTGGTGAGTATTAAAGCACAAAATTTGAAGATTATTGTTCCTCTAATGGTATTTATAGGCATAAAATTGTACCAAGGACTCCACAAGAAAATGGAGTGGCTGAACGCATGAATAGGACAATAATGGAGCATGCAAGGAGTATGAGGTTGCATGCTAGGCTGCCCAAAAATATGTGGGCAGAGGCTGTGAACACTACTATTTATTTAATCAATAGAGGCCCCTCTACTCCTTTGGACTATGGTATTCCAGAGGAAGCATGGAGTGGTAAGAAGGTGAGTTATTCTTTTCTCAAAACCTTTGGTTGTGAAGCTTTTGCACTTATAGATTCTGAAAATAGAACCAAGCTGGAAGCTAAGTCAAAGAAATGTGTATTTGTTGGATATGGCATTGATGAATTTGGTTATAGGCTTTGGGATTTTGAAAATCATAAAATTGTAAGAAGCAAGGATGTCATATTCAATGAGAAAGTATTGTATAAAGATCTGTTGCAACAACATGAGGAGAAAGAAAATGACTATGTAGTACTAGATGATACTCCAAAAAATGATGTTCCGGTAGTTCCTTATGCTCCGTAACAACAGCAACAAAAAATACCACACACTCCAGTAAATGTTAGTCTGTCAACAAGGCTAAGTAGACCTCCAGAAAGATTTTCTCCATCTTTGTATTCTATTTTGTTAACAAATGCTGGTGAACCTGAATGTTATAATGAAGCTATGTAGGTGGATAGAAAGATTCAGTGGGAGTCTTCCATGACAGAGGAAATGGACTCCTTGCTGAAAAATCACACTTGGGATTTATGCAAGTTACCTGCAGGTAAAAGGGCTTTATAGAATAAATGGGTTTACAGTATAAAAGAAGAGGATGGAGGTAGGAAAAGATTTAAAGCTAGGTTATTTGTAAAAGGATTTGCACAGAAAAAGGGTATTGATTTTGATGAGATATTTTTTCCAATTGTTAAAATGACTTCTATCCGCACTGTTTTAAGTATTGTGGCTACTGAAGTTTTGCATTTAGAGTAGCTTGATGTTAAAATAGCTTTTCTTCGTGGTGATTTAGATGAAGAAATATATATGGTCCAGCCACAAGGATTTGAGGTCAAGGGTAAGGAGAATTTGGTGTACAAATTGCAGAAAAGTTTATATGGCTTGAAGCAAGCACCTCGGCAATGGTATATTAAATTTGACACTTTTATGAATGAGCATGGATATAGTCAATGTCATTTTGACCATTGTGTTTATTTTAAGAGGTTGGATAATGACAGCTACATTATTTTATGTTTGTATGTTGTTGATATGCTTGTAGCTAGGTCTAACATGGATCACATTAAGGGGTTGAAACAATAGTTAACACATTCATTTACTATGAAGGATTTGGGGGCAGCAAAACAAATTCTTGGTATGAAAATTTGTAGAGATAGGAAACATAAGAAGTTGGCTTTATCTCAGGCTGATTATATTGAGAAGGTGTTGCAACGTTTCTCTATGGAGAATGCCAAAGTTGTCTGCACACCTTTGCCTAGTCATTTGAAATTGACTAAGGATATGTGTCCAAAGACACTAGAAGAAGAGACTAAAATGTCTAAGGTACCTTATGCTTCAGCTGTAGGGAGCTTAATGTATGCTATGGTATGTACTAGGCCAGATATTGCACACGCAGTGGGAGTCATTAGCCAATATATGAGTAACCCTGGTATTGAGCATTGGAATGCAGTCAAATAGATTCTCAAATATTTGAGAGGTACATATAGTAAGTGTTTACACTTTGGGGGTTCTATTACTAGTGTACAAGGTTATGTTGACTCAGATTTGGCAGGAGATATAGATAGTAGGCGGAGTACTACAAGTTATGTATTTACAGTTGGTGGGACAGCAGTGAGTTGGATTTCTCGACTACAAAAGGTGGTTTCTTTATCCACTACAGAGGTAGAGTATGTTTCTACTACAGAGGTAGCCAAGTAGATGATATGACTTCAATTCTTCATGGAAGAATTGGGACATCCACAGATGGATAATTTTTTGCATACAGATAGCCAAAGTGCCATTCATCTTGTGAAGAATTATGCTTTGCACTCAAAGACAAAACACATATAGTTGTAGTACCATTTTAGTCGGTCACTTTTGGATGATGGGAAGTTAAAGCTGGAAAAGATTCATACAAATGATAATCCAACATATATGTTTACAAAGGTAGTAACAAGGGAGAAGTTGAACTCATGTTCAGCTTCAGTTGGTCTTCTAGACTGAACATAATAAAGGCACAGTTGAGTTTAGGTGGTTCAATCCAGTGGGAGCCTCATATGGTAGCGGTATTGCTACAGGACCAATCTCCAAGTCGAAGGTTTTTTTAGTGTGGATACTGATCAGTCACCAAGTGGGAGATTGTTAGCTTGTGGTGATTGATCAGGAAAGTACTATCTAGGAAAGTACTATACACTTTTCCTCCTGACCTCGCTATGGGCCGACATGTTGTAATTCATTCCAACCCTAAAGCAGAAAAAT
The DNA here is from genome assembly GCA_027943335.1 of Chamaecyparis obtusa. Taxonomy (NCBI): domain Eukaryota; kingdom Viridiplantae; phylum Streptophyta; class Pinopsida; order Cupressales; family Cupressaceae; genus Chamaecyparis; species Chamaecyparis obtusa. The sequence continues at coordinate 453,075 of BSBK01000808.1, read as the reverse complement.
ATTGTATAATGTGGCTTAGGGTTAGGGATTTCATTATGTATGATTTTAGTACTTGCGATGAAATTAAGTTGTAAGGGATTACAGATTGTAATAAGGTTGTAATCACTAGATAATAATAATATTGGACTCATTGTTGGTGGACGTAGCCTAGGGATTGGGTGAACCATGTTAAATCTTTGTGTCTTGTGTTCTCTTCTATGTGTTTTATTAATTGATGATATTGGTTATATTTGCATGTAATTATTATTTTTGTCTTGTTAATCCTAACAATTTTCCCTTAATTGGGTTTCCTTGATAACAAATCTTGGTGTTCTGTGTTATATGTTATGGATATTGCATTATTGTTTATCTTTTAGATCTAAGTGGATAAAGTGAAATTAAAATTATTAGGTGTACACAACTCAGTCACCCTCCCTCTTAGTTGTGTTTGTCTCCTTTTGGGCCTAACAATTGGTATAAGAGCCTAGTACTTTTGAAGAATATTGACCACTTGAAGGAGATCCATCATGGCACGTATTAGAAAATAGAGTCCAAAGTTTGATGGAAGCAACTACATAATTTGGAAGGATCGGATGACCACCTACCTGATATGCATTGGGACAGGAGATGAATATCAATAGATCACTGAGAAGCCTTATACTATTTTGAATGACATAAAAAATGTTACTATAGATGAAAAGAAGAAATTCAAGGAGAACATGTTAGAAAGGGAAGCCTTAATCAAAACCTTATCTAATTTATAATATTCACACATTTATTGATTGAGGATTTCACATGAGGTATGGATAAAATTATAAACTATTTATGAAGGTGACACATATGTTAAGAAAGGTAAGTTGCAAGGACTAAAAGAAAAATATGAATATATGAAGACAAGTGAAGGTGAAACTACCTCTGTCTATTTGTAGAGAGTAAATAATTTGGTTTGTGAAACCAGATGTGTTGGTGGTACCTTGACATCCAATGAAGTTGTAGACAAGATTCTAAGATCTTTGCCCACATGTTACAGTGAGAAAGTTGTAGCTATTGAGGAATTGAGAACTATAAGACCTATTTTAAGAGAAGCTTTGGCAGGAAGACTCTATGCCTATGAGATGACTACACTTGGTAAGGAACTTCTAAAGGTTGAGACTACATTCAAAGCTAGTGTGACTAAGTATGACCAAGGAGAAAGCTCTAAAAAGATGAAATTCAAACACTATGCTAAGGATTAGGAATAAATCATGGAAGAAGAAAGGAAGATTGATGAACTTGAAGCCTTGATTGTGAAAAGACTACCTAAGGGCTCTGGTAAGTATGAAAGAAAGTTACCTTTGAAATGCTTCAATTATAATAATATTTGTCATATTGCATCTAGGCGTCCGAAAAAAACTATAAGGATATTAGAGATAAATATACGAAATATCATCCTAAGGGTCATAAAAGTTTTTATGCTATTGAAGAAGGTGTGACTGATGATGAGTCTATTTCTAGTGAGGAACAAATTGTGTTTATTGTTATTAAAGAAGATAATCCCAATGAACAAAAGGTATTGGTTTCACGAGTTGTTAAAAGAAATGAATGGGTGATTGATAGTGGATGATCACATCATATGATTGGTGATAAGGATAAGTTTGTGAAGCTTGAGGACTATGATGGTGGTATTGCTAGATTTGATAACAATGCTCTCTATTTGATTAAAGGAAAAGGATCTATTACTCTTGATGGTAAAAATAGTACTGATGATGCCTTGTATGTTGAAGGTTTAAGTCATAATTTGTTGATCGTTGGACAACTATTGGATAAAGGTTACAAATTGGAATTCATGGATGGAATCTGCAAGATCATTGGGAGTACATGAAAGCTTATTGCAATAGGTACACAAACATTTGGTATTTTATTTCATTTAAAAACTATTGAGAATAACTATTTGATTACTAATATTGATGATAGTTGGTTATGGCACAAAAGATTTTGTCATGTGAACTTTGATAATACGGTGAATGTTAGAACTACTCATGCTATAAGATATTTTCCTAAACTAATGAAGCGTAATAACATGTGAAAATAATATCAATTGGGTAAGCTAACTAGATCTACTTTTAAGAATAAGACATATTCTTCAAATGGATTGTTGGATTTGGTACATACAAATCTATGTGTTCCTAATAATATAACAAGCTATTATGGCGATAGGTATTTTATGCTATTTGTTGATGACTATTGAAGGATGATGTGGGTTACATTTTTGAAAGAGAAATTATAATCTTTTTTAAAATCTTATATATTCAAAATAATGGTGTAAACAAAATTTGAAAGAAGATTAAAGTGCCTAAGATCAAACAAAGGTGGAAAATTTACATCTGGTAAGTTTTATGCATTTTATGAAGAACATGGGATAAAGAGTCAGACTTATTCTCCATGAACCCCACAACAAAATGGTGTTGTTGAGAGAAGGAATAAGACTATCCTAGACACAATAGGACTATGATATTGATTGAAGGAAAAGTTATGCAGATCTACTAGAGAGAAGCAGTGTGCACAATAGTATATACTCTAAACTGAGTATAGATTAGGTAGGGAACTGGTAAGACTCCTTATGAACTATGGTATGGTCAAATCCCTATAGTGAAATATTTTAGAATTTTTGGAAGTAAATGCTACATTAAGAGAGATGAGGATTTTAGAAAGTTTGATCCTAGAAGTGATGAAGGAATATTTCTTGGGTATGCTACAAAGAGAAAAGCATATAAATGTTATAACTATAGATTGGATAGATTGTTGAAAGTGCAAATGTCAAAGTTGATAAGAATATGCAAAGATCAGAAAGAACTTGTAGGCATGATATGACTAAAGAAGACAATCATATTATAGAAGCAAAAAATCAGAATCAGGATGGACCAAAAGAGAAAGAAGAACCTATGAAAAATGAAGTGGATATTAACATTGAAGGGTTTTCTACACAACCTACACCAAAAACTCCACAGTATGTAAGGATTAATCATTTTGAAGATGTCATTATTGGTAATAAGAATAGAGGTGCTCAAACTAGAGGAAGAGTTTCTAGAGATGAAACATGTCTGCTACCTGAATTCGAGCCTAAAGATGTTGAAGAAGCATGTAATAATAATATCTAGATGAAAGTAATGAGCAAGGAACTTGATCAGATTAAAAAGAAAAAGAATTGGATTCGTGTTCCCAAACCTATTGATAAAATGTGATCAGTGCTAAATGGGTATTCAAAAACAAACTGAATGAAGATGGTAAAGTGGTTCAGAACAAAGCAAGACTGGTATGTGCAAATGATATTCATAGATGGAAGGTATTGATTTTATAAAGACCTTTACTCTTGTAGCTAGAATTAAAGCTATTAGATTACATCTTGCATATGCATCTTACAAAAACTTTAAAGTCTATCAAATGGATGTTAAGTCTGCATTCTTAAATGGTGAACAAGAGGAAGATGTTTATTTTGAGCAGTCTGATGGTTTTACTCTAATCGAGGAAGGAAATATGGTTTGTAAATTGCATAAATCTCTATATGGATTAAAATAAGCTCCTAGAGCCTGGTATGCTAGATTGGATAGGTATTTGACAAAGATTGGTTTCAACAAGGGTACTACATATAGTAACTTATATCTCAGAATAATTAATGATAATATCTTGATTGCTGAAATGTTTGTTGTTGATATCATATTTGGTGGTAATGATGGATTGAGTAGAGGTTTTTCTGATGAAATGTACAAATAATTTTAGATGTCTATGATAGGTGAAATGAAATTCTTTCTTGGATTGCAAATTACACAACTGGATAAAGGAATCTATATTACACAGTCTAAGTATGTCAGAGAATTGTTGAAGAATTTTGGTATGGAAGGTTCAAAACTGGTAGGAACTCCTATGCTCACTGGTCGCAAGTTAACTAAGGATGATGTTTCGCCTTGTGCTAATTAGACATTATACATATCTATGATAGGTGGATTGTAATATCTAACTCATTCTAGACCAAACATATCAAACATTGTTAGAATTTCTACAAGATATTAAGCTAAATCAAAGGAATCTCATAGGGTTGTTGTCAAGAGAACTTTTAGATACTTGAAGGATACAGTTGACTATAGATTACGGTATGGAAAAGATGATGACTTTACTCTATGTGCATACACTAATGCTGATTGGGTAGGTAATGTGGATGATAGAAAAAGTACTAGTGGAGGTGCATACTTTTTGGGTAAGATACTAGTTTCTTGGACTAGCAAGAAGCAGGATTACATTTCTCAATCTACTGCTAAGGATGAGTATGTTGTTGCTATAATAAACTATAATCAAGTTATTTGGATGAAGCAAATGATAAAGGATATAAGGATAAACATTGATGAACCTATTGTTATTCATTCTGATAACTCTAGTGCTATAAATATCTCAAAGAATAATGTATTACATTCAAAGATAAAACATATTTATATTAAGTATCACGTCTTGAGGGATAAAGTCAGTGAAAAGGAAGTGACACTAGAATTTATGTCTACTAAGGAATAAATTGTTGATATCTTTACAAAGCCTTTATTGAAGGATACATTTGAGTATATCAAGGAGAAGCTTGGGGTGATAGCCCCTCCTAATCAAAACTAATGATGTTGAGGATATAATCAATCTAGAAAATCTATCAAAATATCATTAACTGGATTGATGAGTTTGGGGACTACTCCTTAGGGGGACTAGTCTTATGGCTATTATGGTTTGGCACTGATATTTTTCTATTTGTTCCTTTTGAGGCGAGTTTAGTTCTTTTAATGTCTTTGGTCCTTTTCCATTGATGTCAAGGGGAGATATTGTGTGAAAAACATAGGTAATTATACTTGGGAGAGATCATGTTGAAGCTATATATTTAGAGTGATTAGGTGAATATAGTAATATCTTTGTGTATTGATCAATTTTTCACTACACATTTTGTCATCAATGCCAAAGGGGGAGATTATTGGAATATTGTTGAGCATGTCAAATTTTGGTACTTGGGTGTGCTGACATTAATGTATTGTCATCAATGTCAACATACTAATTGATGTTTTAGATAATGTGTTTAATATGTGAAGTGAAGTGGATTTCATTTGATCAAATGATATATAGAAGATCTTGAGTTGCGATCATGAGGTATTGTTCAAAGGTGTCTGTAGATCGTCTATAGAGGTTCAAAAATGTTTTGATGATAGTTTGAGTGAGGTATGATCGAGTTGTTGGTTGCTAATGCTACATTGTTCTTGTGTACAATGTATGAGTATTTAGTTTGGTATGTCTTGGATTTCATATTTCAGAGGTTTTGAAGTTGGTGGTTACATGGTGCCTTATGATTGTACTCGTAGCTAGTGTTGTTCATGATTTAGAGTACAACAAGCTATCTTTTGTTATGACAGAGTTCAGTATTTTAGTGTTCTTGATGATTAGAGATAAAGATAAGTTGTGATTTTGTATTGAATATGATGCAAAGGTTATGGATGGTATTCATGCTCCTTTTTGGTGTTATTGGATTGTGTGATGATCATGTTGTTGGTCCACACTGATTAAGGTGATCGGATTTACTTCTTTGGTAGCATGTTGGCATTTTTTCATTTAGGTCCTAGCTGAATTGATGGAGTAACATGTTGCGATTCTTGATGTTGTCTTGGTGACACACAATTGTGTTTGTGGTTGAAGATTTGGTTCTTATCTAAGTCTTGGCTGACTTGATTTGGATCGCATTAGAGATTAAGCATAACTTTTATATATTTTATTGTAATTGGTCTTAGTCAACCTAATGGTTGTTTATTCTTTGTAATTGGTATAAATGAGAAATCATTTTGTAATTGTGAGAAGTAGAGTGAGGAGAGTGTGTGTATTTGTATTCTGCACTTAAGGCAGAGTTTGTACTTCATTGGAACTATTTTTCAACATAGGAGATGCTATTTGTTAGTTCGGTTGTAATGGACTATATGTCCACCTTGTTGTAATTAAAGATAGATCAGTGAGCCCAACTGAGGGCCATATATGAGATTGTATTATGAGAAGTGTTCTCTAGACAATGAGCCTATAAATTGAGTTGTAAGTCTCTAGTTGAAAGTGCATCCTTTGTTCTCTATTTTCTCTTAACCAAGAAATACTTTTACCAGAGTACATTAATCTAGTGGGTTTGAATCCCACTGGGGTTTTCCCTAAACCAGGTTTCTTCGAGAATAAATCTTGGTGTTCTGTGTTATATGTTCTTGAATTACTGTTTATCTTTCAGATCTAAGTGGCTAAAATGATATTAAAATTATTAGGTGTACACAACTTATCCACCCCGCCTCTTATTTGTGCTTGCCTCCTTTTGGACCTAACAATATTCTTAAGGAAGAGGGCATATGTGTGGCCTCCTTGTGTCAAATATAGTGGATTTCCTTGGATACAAATCTTTCCTTGGTTATCCTTTGCACCATTTTTTTGTTGATTTCCTTAGATACAATGCTTTCCTTGGTTATCCTTTGCATCATTTTTAGTGGATTTCCTTAGATACAATGCTTTCTTTGGTTATCCTTTGCACCATTTTTAGAAAATTTCCTTGGATACAATACTTTTCTTGGTTATCCTTTTGCACTAGTTTTAGTAGATTTCCTAGCATACAATGATTTTTTTGGTTATCTTTTATATAGGTTGACTAGCATAACACATATTGATAGACTATCAACTCTTTATTTGCACCAAACTCTCTCTTGGGCTGAGTATAATTAGCATAACACAACTTGCTAGGCTATTTTTTACTCTTCCTCCTCTTTTGTCTCACATATCACATAACAACACAACTTGTTATCCAATAGAATCTCTCTCTCTCTCTCTCTCTCTCATCCCATAGCATAACACATCTTGCTAGTTAGTTGGATCATGATGTCTTTTCTCATATTTGATGTATGCTCTTTCCCTCTCCATGTGACCAATTGTGGTCTTTTAGTAACATTTCGAGTGTGATATTTGTGCTTGAGACATTTTTATTATCAAGGTCTCTTCAACTAGTTGACTTGGAGCCTTTGTTTTTTGTACTAACCCTTTTTTGTGCCCTTGCATGTGGATGTACGAAATAGAATCCTATGGTTTGGGAGCTTGTTCCCTAAAACATAGTGATGTCTTACCCCACACACACACTCTCTCTCTCTATTGTGAGTATGCATATTATAGGATCATACTCATACTAAAGTGGGGGCTAAATTTAGTGTGATAAATTGTATCTGTATGCAATTTTTTTCTCACTTAGGCCCTATTTTAGCATGCATGACATCTAGTACTCTATCCTAATATTCCAACTTGATTTTGTATTAAATTTTGGCATCTCCTTGGCATTATGGACCCGAAGACCAAATTTGGGCCTACCTTGGGGGGAGTTGGTCCTCTTGAGTGCCCTACTCCCTAGATCCTAGCCCCAAATTCAAATCACTCAATAGTTAGCTTGCAGAAGTAGGATATTTAGGCCCGTGTTGACTTGCTTTGAAATTAACACCCCATAATATTAGGGATACATATAAAAATAAGCTCCCACTTGTTTATACACACACACACACACACACACGATTCAATCAAGCACTCAAGCCCAACCATTCAAGGCATTTCAACCAATCATATTATTCAAATCTAGCATTGTGGAAAGATTCAATATCCTTCATGCAAACATTCCTTCATGATTTTAATTTTAGGTCTTTTATATTCATGTTATTACATCAACACTTGTGATCATATTCAAAGAGCATTGCATCGGTAAGGTATACCACATCATAATTCTTAGATCTATCCTGTACTACATGTTAGCACTCTTTAAATTACATTTCAGTTATATCTCAACTTCATGGTTAATTCCAAAACCAGGGTTTGGCCTAAGTAAACCAATTGTACCAAAAAAATTCCCTTTTTTGTGTGTAGGAACCAATGATAGATGCATAGAGAAAGGTAGAAATTGAGAATTTGGAGATCTACCAAACACCTATCATTGAATTAGAAATTGTTGAGATTAAGTTTCCCCACAACACACTTTTAAGGGCAAATCACCCCATGACACACTCCTGGGAGCATTTTTCCCAAGCGTGACTAAGTCACCTTGATTTTGCACAAAATTTGGATCACAAAGTAGTCATAATTTGTAGATCCCAGATCTTCTGCCATAATATATCTATTAGTTTTCTATTTTTTTGTACAATCTAAAAGTCATCATTTCATCATATTTTTCCCAATATCTTTCATTCATCTTCCATAATTGCATAGTACCTTTCAACTCCCACACAAAGGAACATTGATGTCATCTTGTGCCCAAGGATCCTTGAGCCAAGGGGATCATTCTCCTTCCAAAGGTAATTAAAGAAAAAATAAGCCTAATCTTCCTAATTTATCCATATAAGTTGGTGAACCCTATTTCCCCACATTGCACAATCATCCAATAATGTTGATGAAGTAGTATCCAAACCATGTGATGTGATATCATGGAGTACCAATTTGACCAACCAACCAACCACTAAAAAAATGCCAAATAGAAAATTTCATTAATGATAATGCACCATTCTAATGTTGGCTTGTCAAATATTAGGTGTGAACCAGGCACCTGATAAGTGCCAACAAAACAAAAGGCCATGCCAGATGAAAATAAATTTACATAGTCAAATGCATCAAACCCTGGTAAAATAATTAATGTGCGCAAGCATCCAAAATAAGGTTGGATAAAAACTAAGTTGACTAGGCACTAGAACAATGCAAGTTGTGGACAAGTAAATGTGCTTGATATAGGTTGGCCACAGGCTTCGGTATTGCACTAAAGTCACAAGCCAAAAAAACTATCCAAGTAACTTGTCGACTTAAACAAAATATTATCCACTATAATATAACAAGTGCACAATATTAAGAGGATGCACCATTTTTTCCATTAGAAACTAGACCTTTTTCTTATTCTTTATGACATGCAAAAAATACCATGTCGAAGGTGAGGTGATCATCAACAAAAAATGTACCATCATGAATGCATTTAACCCCTATGCAAATGAATCATTTCTAGTGAATGTAATGAACACCCAAAGAAATTGAACATACACAATAAATATGCTATATTTGAGGTCAAATACATAGCTAGGTAGGAATTTTTCCTCTTACTTTTTTCCATACTATATGGTATGAACAAGTTTAGATCTATATGACCATCATTATTGTTGGCATATTTAAGTGTTGCACCTAGTAAGTTCTTCTCCTATGTTATAAATACACATGTTACTTTAGTTTACATAGGGACCACATAGGAAGATTCCCACTTTTGGTGTTGTTGCCACATTATGACTTTTTCACCTAAAGTGGGATTTCTACCTTGGTGGACTTATCACTTTATCACTTTTCTACCTTAGGGTGATCGACCTTTAGTGGACATGTTGCATGATCACCTTTCCACCTAGGAGGGTGATCCAATTGTAGTGGACATTTGATACTTTCACTTTCCCACCTTTGGAGGGTGATCCACCTTTAGTTAATGTGCCACATATCACTTTTCCACCTTAGGTAGGTGATAAGTTATCACTTTATGTATCATTCCATAAGATTAAGATGCTTGGCATAATATTGTTCCTTCGAGTATCTCACCTTGGCCTATTTATCCAAGGGCTCTCTTATTTACTATTCAATTCAGTTAATTCAATCTACTCTATTACATTCTTGATGAGGATACAATTTATTCTTGTCATATTGACTCTCTCTTGTTGTTGTGATTTTCAATAGGCCTCTAGATTTTGGGTGGCTATCTCCATAGTTGCACCTAAATTTGAAGCACCCTCAAATCAAAGTCTTACATTTTGATGATTTAATAGTTATTTTAAGGATTTTTGGGCCTCTTGAGCACAATGGTGGGGTCATATGTGACCAAAAGTACCCAATAATTTAAGCTATCTCTTGAGTTCAAAACTCAAACCCTTGTCTTTAAAACCTTGTAAATCTTACAAATGATAACAAAATTTGATGAAACAAAATCCAGTCCTAACTTTTCTCCGATGTCCTAGATCTAATCCCAAGGTCATTGGAACCCCAAAATGCACCCAACAAGATATTCAAGCCACACAATCACTCTCCAATTTTGGAAAATATTTACAACCTCATAGCTTTGATACCAAGTGTGAGTAAATAAGTGATTCCTCAATACCCATATAATTTATACAAGAGTAGAAAAACTCCCACAAGAGAGAATAATAATATAACTTGCATAAAAATACATAGAATGATAATGGTTGAAATATAAATGTACATAAGCTTTTCTTATATAGGAAAGGTGATGAGGTAGGAGTACAAAAGATGTGGACATGTGTCTTAATGCTAAGTGATGAGACAACTACCCTTGATAAAAATAATAAATATATATGCAAATATTAAATGACCTAGATGCTAAAAGTAAATGACGAGTCATGGCACTATTATAAGAAAACTTCTAGAATGGTACATATGATAACTACTTAGGATGACGAGTCTAACTTAATATGCAAGCTAGGCTCTAAGTAAATTTAACATGTGAATACATTCCCACAAATAACTAGATAGGAAATAACCTCATTCAAACCAACAATTGAGTTTGATTAGTGTTACAACATTAATATCATTGCATCCATGATTCATGTCATTCTACATATGCATTTAAAATAGATGAATCCCCTAGAGGGGCAATAGTTGGTAATGTTTCAAGAGAGTACGCATTTCTAAATGTGTTCTATGTGATGAAATGATCTTTCTTAGTCCCAGGTTATTGGATCATACTATTTGCATGAAGTATTTTTATTGTTAATGAAATTGATGAAATAAATTTCTTTGGTGGGAAATTGATTATCCTTATTGGTGATTTGGGCTAGCTATGACTTGTATACATTGACTATTTATATGGGATGATTTTCTAGCAATTACTTCGAATGTCCTTTGGTAACATGATGAAAAATAATCTCATCTTCAAATTTAAAACCTTTTTTACCAACATAATAAACGTGTAGCCAAAATGTTTTGACTTGGAGCTGCTCATGTCACATATTGACGTTTTCCTTGAAAAAGAAGAGCAAGTTACATTATAGTCATCTAAACATTTGTTTCCAAAAAATGAGCTGGTTGCTCAAAATAACAAATATATATTAAAATACTCTTGGGGTTTTTATTGTATGATGCAATGTAAAATAAAAGAGAGATGTTTTGTAAACATTGAGGATGAACAATAGTCCTGCATAATTCTCCTATTAATTAGGAAATGAATTATGCTCACTTCAAATTTATGGGGTGTTGTAGGCCTAATCAATGGAGTATTGAGAAAATATGTAGGTATTATCTAAAAAAAATGGATGTAGGCTTCTAAATCTATCAACTTCTTTTTATTGTGAAGTACAATCATGCTATGTTTACCACTTATGGGATTTGGACGACCTACTTCTTATTCTAATCAGTTTGGTTCCTCTTGATTCTCACTATACACTACCCTTGAAGAGAACATGGGCTTTAACAATCTATAAATGACAAGCCTCAAACTTGATAGACTATTGATAATCATTAGGATGATTGATTACTAGGGTCTATTGTTCACTATATCTCACATGTTTGTTTCTCGATGACCCTACATGTATCACCAATGTCCAAATTTACATAATATGTGAAGATGTTGGACAATACATATGTGGCCTCGAGGAGAAGGGATGAAGATCTCTTGATTTATTTAACATCTTCCTTTAGGAAGGGATTCAAATTTCCAGCTACAAGACCTAACACCTCACACTTTATAGTTTGTGTTGCCAATTTCAATCAATAAAATAGCATATATTTTGCATTTGTTTCATACCCCCACTTTGTTGCTTTGGAGGTGGTTTATACAAGTTCCTGTCAATATTCCCATCACATGGCGAATGTGATCAAGCTAATACTACGATGTGGTGTAATTTAAGCCTTACACATATTACAAGTAGTGGTTGTCGTTGCACCAAAAGATTGACATGTTAATGTCCGATACAACCACTAGACTTATAGAAGACACAGGAGGCAGTTAAGCCATGTCACGAATCCCGAGGGGAGTGTTGACTATTTTTCCAACAATCTCCCCCTCAACGTTACTCAAGGGGATTTGAACCTGTGACCAAGCTCTGATACCACTTGTTAGAATTAGTGGTTGCTATTGCACCAAAAGATCGACCTGTTAATGTTTGATACAACCACTAGACTTATAGAAGACACGGGAGGCGGTTAAGCCATGTCACGAATACTGAGGGGAGCGCTGACTATTTTTCCAACAACACAATGAAGAGTCACCATAAAGAAATCCACTTAATTCCTTTATATGGCACAAATAACCGCTTGGAATGTTAGATTTGACATGAAAATTACTTTGAAAGAGAATAATAAAGGTAGTTACAAATAATCATGCAATATGGTTGGTGACAAGAGATGAATTGTATGTAAGTTGGAAATAAATTCTTTACTTGAACACATCACTTAGGTCCATAAATATGTTTCCCTTTGCTTAAAAATTGATTGCTCACCTCGACAGGAGAGAGGAGATTTTGTGTAGCAAAATATTGTCAAAATGCTAATGAAACTCCTTCAAATTTTGGGTATAGTATATTGGAGGTGCTAGTAAACTCTCATTATATGCGTGTCCAATTTTTGTTTTTGTTTATTCATTCCTTAACTTCTATTAGACTATTTGCTATTTCTATTTATTTAACTCTATATTGTTCCATTAATTATAAATTTTCTCTTTATTCTTCAACATTTGGTATTGGAGCTTTGAGTTAACTTGGACTTTGAAATAGTAACTTCTCTTTATTTGGAGAATTTTATTTTTAATGAGAGTTGTGTAGGTAGATTTGTTTTTCAGGTATAAACTAAATAGAAATCAATTCTAGTTGATGAATAATTATAATTTAATCTTAAGCATTTTGAGTTGTAGAAGCTTAAACTATAAGATCTCATTGTAAAAAGTGAGCTTTCAGTTTTTTTGCTTTTAAAAAAAATCATTTGGTATGTTGGTAAAAAACTAGGCAAAAGCTGAAAGGAGTGTGAAACTTTTAATTTGGTCATGCCTTGTAGACTTCACACTTCTAAATGTATCAAGTGATGATACCACTAATAGAATTCAAACGAACTTAGGGACTATGTATTACGTGGTCCCTTACAAGCAATTTTTTGAAAAGTTGAATTCCATGAGGATAATAGATGATCATTTTGTTTTCAAACATTTGAATGCTTTCAACATTGTTACTAGTCAACTCACATGAGTGGATATTAATATTATTGACTATGATCAATGCATTACTTTAAATTATGTTCATGGTAAGCTTCATGAGATAATTTTATCACGATGAGAGATTTGATTACTTCTAAGTTGAAGTATGAAGAAATGGTTGGTGTCTTGTTATGTGAAGAAATAAGACAAAAAAATTCAAAATTGATTAAAGATCACATTGAATGTTAGAGGTTGGTTTAAAGAAAAAAAATAAAACATAAATGGACACAAGAAGATCTAAGTCCAAGGGAAGAATAAAGTCTTTGATAAATTTAAGGTGAAATGTTGGAACTCTAGAAAGACTATCATATCAAGAAGAATCATAAAACACAAAATTTGAATAAACATTTCCCTAGTTATATTTTCATTTTTTCTTAGCAACCTATTAGTTACCTTATTCTATAGTGGAGAGGACTCAATAGTTTCATACATCCCAATAGTTGTTATAACACTTGTTGACTTACACTATTTTTAACAACATTGCACCAATCCTCGTGACTTTAAAGTTGTTAAGAATGTTGATGACTACCCATAATTGAATGAAATTTATTCTTTAATTATAACAAATCATGTGATGTTGTATTAGTACGCCAATAAAACATGATTTAATGAGAAAATACTAGCCCCACTTTATGTTTGGGCCTTTTTGGACACCTTGACAAAAAGCATGTTGTTGTGGCATCATATTTGAGGATGTGGCCCTCAAACCTTAGTTATTAGTAAAGAACTCGCTAAGTTAGCTACTGTAAATAATTGGGATCGATTTGATATGGGTCACAATATCTATCAACTAGCAAAGAGAATACCCTGAGTTCTACATTCCCCAATAGTAAAATATTCTCATTTTCTATTGAGAATTATTACAATATTAAACAATTTTGTCATGTATATAAAACCCCTAGATCTTCCTGCAAAATTTTCACGCATTTCTCAACTAATGAATCCTCTTTCCTATATCTTTCTTTCTTTGTTTCAATTTAAAAAATCATAAGAAAATATAATTTTCTTTTTCGTGATAATTCTAAGTTCAAACTTTTTCTTGCTATTCATTTATGTGGTAGTACATGACTTGTTAATTTTTAAATTCTGTTTAATTGTGAGACAATGGCTAAATCGTAAACTAAACCGTAATACCTAATGCCTAAGCCCTTATGTCTATGCTTATACATCACATATCCCCCATCACCTGATAGTGATTTGATGCTAATTCATTGCATTGTGAATGGTACAATTAAAAAGAATATGCCCAATCACCTGACAAACGATTTGACTTAAATTTATTGCATCTTCAATGCCAAATTTGGAGGGAATATAAAAATTGTGGGTAGCGGCAAAGCCTATTTACTGTCATTAATTTGTTAGGCTGCCACCAAAAACCATTAGCATAAATTAAAATTACATTGCATTTCCCTCATATTTTTGGGAGACATTTTAAGGCAAGAGAAATAATCTGTGACTTTTTGCAGGTCCAACTTTCTTCTTCTGTGCAGGCATTTTATAACTGTATTTTTTTCTTTCTTTCGTTTTATTTAAGAGCATATATTTTTCTAAAACTTTACAAGATTCACTATTGGTTCAGGATATATAGAAGAAAGCTTGAGAAACATGGGAGAAGAAAAATTTCACAAAGATTTGAGAAGAGATTATTCGGTGTTGGGAGAAGAAAAATTTTACAAAAAATTGAGAAACCTAATAGGTATTTATATTTTGTAAAATAGATTTTATTTTTATAGATTTGAGAGTTTTTCAATTTAATGTTATTATTTTAAAATTTCATCATTTCCTTTGCCTTTGTATTAAAGGGTTCTGATTCTTCTTGCAACTTCATTGGTGGGTGTTGCTGTGGTATTTTCCTTATTCATACACAGATAGTGCAATCACCAAATTTTATTCTTATCTTTAAATGTTTATCACCACATCTATTAGTTTATTTTGCCATAAATTTACATTTGATGTTATTTTCAATTTACAAATTTCAATTTACATTATGTTTTGATAATATTAATAAGAATTTTCAAAAAATAATTTCTACCAATTTTTTTATAGAATTTCTACCAAATTTGTAAACTTTAAGAAATTAATTAAAAAACAACTCCTAAACCAGTCTCCCTATTAAAATGGGTGTCAATAAAATAAAATAAAATATATTAAAATGGTAATATAATGTGAGGAAGGGAAGATTTCTATAATAGATTTTCTCCATGTTTACACTTTTCTTGTTATTTTATTTTTCTTGTATTAAAAATAACATTTTATTAGTAAATAGTAAAGTTTAAAAAGTTTGTACAAATCAATCAAATAAATTGACGTTTCATATTTTTTTTATTTTTACTAAAATAGGCACAAATTAAATTAAGTCAAAAAATAAAATTGTATGAATTTTTTTTTAATTAATTATATAGATCAATACACACATTTTTTATATTTCATTCTTAAAAAATATTTTTGATCATTAATTATTTTTTATTCTTATTGATTCTACTTTTTTTCCTTATTTTTTATAATCATATTTTACTTTTTACTTATTTTTACTTTGCATTCATTTCTTTACTACTTAGCCATTTTTTCCTTCTCTTGGCTTATTCTTTTTAATCAATATATAAAAAATACTACAATTTTAATTTCTAATTAATTAATAAATATGGAGGAGTCAAATGTGTATTAAAATATAATTATTTTAAATCTTATCCTATATTTAAATCTATTTAATACAATATATATTAATAAATCTGACTTTAAAAATATAAATCAAGTGTAAGAAACCTACAATATAATAAAAAATTGTTAAAAGTTGAATTCTTTAAATAGTTTTTATTTTATTATTTATGGATAGTTTAAGTAAAAAATCATTCGTGAAACTATTATTTACATACCAAGTGATAATTGAAATGAAAAATATATGAAATAAAAAAAATTGTTTCTTTATTTTTTGATATTAGAATTTTAATAAAGAGTCAATATTATTTATAAATATTTTTTAGAAATTTTTTGAATCATAAGGGTTGTGTTTTTTTCCTTCAATTTTTAAGGGAATAGAATGATTACAAGTAAAAAGTAGTATGTTAAAAAAAAAATTCGTTATCTTTTGTACTTCAATAATAAATGTAGGAAAGATCTATAATTTTAAAAAATGAATTATAAATATAGAGTTAAAATTTGCAAGCATATGAATGACCTAAACCACTACATTTTGCTTTCACTTTGTCTTGCATTTGAAACTACAACTATAATGGATGAAAAATGTAAAACAAACAATAGACATCTAGAAACTATTTATATTTTTAAAATCAAACAATACATAAAAAAATATTTATATTTTCCAAAAAGTCAAGAGAGTTCCCCCTGTAATCGAGTTGTTTGGGTCACTTTGAACATTAACTCCTTCTCCTTTGGCATTTGCTTCGTCTATGTCTCCAACAATTACAAAGAGAGAGAGGACTTTTGGTCCTGGCTCACTTCCCTCCCCAGTATTCCCTGGCTTTTGGAGGGTGATTTCAATATGATAGAGTCTCACTTGAAGACAAAATTGGGGGCCTCCCCTTTTCTTGGAAATACTAGAAAAGGTGCAATGGAATAGATTGAAGCATAGAAAACACCCGTTTGACCCGCTAACTGGTAACTTCGATGGCTACAATTGTCTGTGGCATACCTGGTGTAATTTTCAACAAGGCCCTTCCAAAATCTATGCTAGACTGGATAGATTTTATGCTAATAGGAATCTCTTCTCCTTCCTCCCTGATGATCTTGGGAACTTGGTTACGGTGATGCCCACCTCACTCTCGGATCATCACCCAATCTCTGTTTGTATTAGAATTAATGATTCCCCTATTTCTAAGAAGACTAGTAACCCTAGGTTCATTCTTAATAATTCCCTCCTTTTGGATAAAGATGTTCTTTCAGCTATCTACCTTATTAGGATCATCAACCAGAACAGTCTCCCCTCCCTCTCCTCTATTGATGTTTGGAGCCAAAACATCTTTGCCTAGTGTAACCTGTTAAAAACCATTGGCCAAAAGAAGGCCAAAGACTACATACACTCGGAGAAAATGTTGTTTGCTAAACTTCGCTCTGCTGAGTTAAACATTCCAGCTGATCCCTCTAACAACACTCTTTGCACTCAAGTTGCTAAGGCTAGGAAAGATCATAGGCAACATCAACAGGTTAAAATTAGAGGTGCCAAGATCAGGTCTTGTGCTCACTGGCTCCAAAATGGTGACTGTCTAAATTTTTCTTCAATCTTCTTAAACAAAAGCAGGCTAATGAATCTATAGACATAATTTTTGTTAATAACAAAGAGATTGTTGATAGTGATGGGATTAAAGATGCCTTTGTTGACTTCTATAGTAACTTATTCACCTCTGAAGATTCTGAGGAGGCTAAATCCCTTAGACAAGCGTATAAATATCTTATCCCCAATAGAATTTCTAGTCAGGATGCTGATCTGCTCAATAAAGAAATTACTTAAGATGAAATTGAAAAAGTTATTAAGTCTCTGAAGAATGAAAAGGCTCCTGGCCCTGATGGTTTACCATTTGAATTCTATAAGGCCAATATGGAATGTGTCTGCAAAGACCTCTATGATATTTATTCTGAAGCTTATATTAAAGATACTCTGGGGAGCTTCATCAACAGAGAGATCATTAAGCTGATTCCTAAAGATGGGGACAAAGCCCTTCTTAAGAATTGGAGGCCTATAACTCTCCTTAATGTTTCCTATAAAATCCTTGCTAAAATTTTGGCTCTGAGACTTGAAACAATCCTTCCCAAATTTGTTAGTTCTACTCAAACTAGTTTCATTAAAGGTAGATATATTCTTGAAAACTTGATCACTAGCTGGGAAGCTATGAGTTGGTCCAAATATTCTGACCATAACTTTGCTATGTTTCTTCTAGACTTTGAGAAAGCCTGCGACTGAATTGAATGAGATTTTATCATTATGATGTTAGAGGCTTTTGGTTTTCCTAGTACTTACTGCACCTTTGTTAAAATTCTTTTAAAAGATGCTTCTACTCAGGTAGAAGTTAATGGCTCCCTCTTTGCCCCCTTCCCCCTTGGTAGATCCATTAGGCAAGGCTGCCCCCTGGCCCCTGCCCTTTTTGTTATAACCTTTGATGCCCTCTCCTACATTCTTAGAGACAACTCCATATCTCCTATTGTTAAAGGCATTACCCTTCCCAATGACTCTAATCTTATTAACTGCCATTTTTCTGATGATACCTCAATATTCTTTGAAGCTACTAAAACCAACTTTGAAGCTCTTCATTCCAAACTTAGTGCCTTATGTTCTATTTCAGGCTCCCGCATTTCCCAAGCTAAATCTATTTGCCTTGGTTGGTCCGATTAACACCCTGATTAGATCAATAAATATAACTTTCAATGGGGAGGCCCTCAAAAGATCATTCATTACCTCGGTATTCCCTTCTCCATAGAACCCTCCCTCAAGGATATGTGGCTTTGGGTTAAAGATAAGATTCTTATTAAACTTAATAAGTGGCATAACAGATCCCTCTCCCTAGCTGGCAGAGTGCAGGTTTGCCAAAAAATTCTCTCCTCTTATAATGTTTACTACTCCTTAGCCTGGATGTTTAATAATTATCAAATTCTTGAAATTCAGAAAGCCATTAGGAACTTCTTATGATCTGATGGTAAATGTAAAAAGAAGTTTCACGTTGTGAAATGGGATTGGTGCCACATTGATAAGCTTCTTAGGGGTTTGGGCTTAAAAGATCTTAAGACTCAAGGGACTACCCTTGCCGCTAAATGGATCTTCCACTTGTTGGAAGGAGATGAACCTTGGAAGGTCCTTGTTAGAAGCAATATTGAAAGAGGAATTCCTCGAAAGGCTAAGTCTTGGAAGAACATCCATTTTTGTGATATCATTAAGGGTAGTTTTCCCATTCTTTTTCAAGGTTCTTTGGTCTTTAAGACTATTTGGAAAGCCTGAGGGTATGTTAAATAGTACATTCCTAACATAACCTTCCTTGATCATAAACTTCTATATGGTGAAAGATCCATTTGGTGGAATCTGTACCTTGCTGGAAAACCTTCTGCCCTCTCCCAAGGGTGCTCTGCTAAGTACTGGAATAATTTGGGCATTTTGCAACTCATTTGTCTCTTTGAAGAAGAGAGGCTTATGAACTGGGATGATGTCAACTCCAAATACCATATTCCTCCTTCCCCAAAAAAGACTTATAACATGATTGTCAAAGCTTGTAAGGACTTGCCTACGGTCTTCCATGTTGATTCTCATAGATTTCTTAAAATCAAATGGCCTCATGGTATTATAATTGAAAAAATCAAAGCTAAAAATATTTAAAAAATCATTGATGCTAATACGAACATCATTAGTCATGTTAACAAACTTTGGTACACTAATCTGGATGCTAATATGTGGAAGAATCACTTTGACAGACTCTGGAAGTCTCCTATTGATCCTAAGATAAAATGCTTCAAATGGCTTATGCTTCTTGATAGACTCCATTTGAGAAAAGATCTTACTGATAATGAGCTTTGCAAGTTTTTTGGTTTTCCTGATACCAACAAACATATTCTATTTGATTGCTCTTTTGCCAAAATTATTTGGCATATGTTTGGTATCAATTATCCTAGTTTTGTGAATATTTTTGAAATTATCACTGGCTATATAGAAGGTTTAAAAAAGGATACTAATGTTTTTTGGAGCATGTTATCTTCTAACATTCTGTGGAAAATTTGGAAATGTAGAAACGAAGAAAGGTATCAAGATGCTCCCAGGTCCCTTACTGAATTTTTTTCGAAAACTCACTTATTTTAAAATTTCCTCTCAAGTGAACGTGAACATGACGATTGATAGAAAGAAGCTCAGACAATTCCTCCAAGATGGTCATTCCACCATGTTCGTCTATGAGATGAAGGATGGCTATCACTGGAGAAGCCATATTGACAACTTTGCCAACTTTGAAGAAACCCTGAAGAAGCTCACCCAAGAAGTTAACAAGACCAAGAACAAGAACGCGACTGATCACCAAATTAGCATGATGGCTCAAATTTAGGAGAAAAATAACATTATCTGGATGGAGGGCCTGGGGGGTTGGACTGGCTGGGTTGAGGATCAAAATGATAGTTTGAATTAGACTCTTGTCTCTAGTTTCTATGATATGTAATTAATTTTGTTGCTTCCTTAACTCTTGCGGGCTGAGGCTTGGCTTCTCCTGGTACTAGTCGTCGTTATATTTTGCTATTGATACCCTTATAGTTAATATATAAAAAAAGTCAAGAGAAAATATTCATTCAAATATTATAATTATAAATTTTGATTAGACATACTTTCTTTTCTATGAGTTTTTCATCACAAGAAGAGCATGAGAGAAGAAGTTCTTATGAGTAGTACCTATCCAATATCTAAAAGGAGAATAAGCAAAGCTTGCTAAAACAAGACCTAAATAAAAATTTAAAATGTAGGGTGAGGGATTATGACTATATACTAAATGTAGTATTTTTTCAACCAAGTAAACATGGCTTTTGAACTCCAACAAAGTGGATACATTGTTAAAACTTGTGAAATATTGTTTAACTATATGGACAACATGATATGCTCTATTACATGATCCATTTGAATATGGAGATGATTCTATATAGTACCATAAAATACATCAATATAATTGATTTAGATCTTATGTCAAGATTAATTATATTGGCCAAATGGTGTGGGAAAGAAAATATGTGGTTATTTAGGTCAAATATAATAAATTGTAAACTAAAACAATACTATCTGGAAACACATGCCATAAAATAATTGGATTGTTGTAATGAAAGGTATTTTTTACTTATTACATAAAAATGTGTTATTTTATTTATTTTTTACTATTAAAGTGGTGTAATTATTTAAATTTAAATATAAGTTATAATAAATAGTTAGAACATGTGAATGTTTTTATTAACTAGACTTATACTTATTTGTTTTTATAGTTTTTTTCCTAATAAATTAATATTTGATACTATATTTCAAATTTTGTAATTTTTAAAAAAAAATACATCTCTATATTTTTAATAGTATATTACAAATATTTATTTTAAAAAAATACATTTATATTTTTTATCTTTAAATATTTTTTAGATTAGTATATCTTGTTATGATGTTTATTTTTATATTTAAAATTAAAATAGTCAGAACATTTTTAATATTTTTAATTAGTTCATATTATTTACATTTTTCTCAAAGATAAATTAAACATTATATAATGTAATATAACTTGTTTTGACATTAAAAAAATGATTAAAAATAAATTTAATACCCTATTTTGTATATTTGTTAGACCTAGTCATAGGGTTCATATTTAATAGAAAAAGATATGGATATGTGACTTAAACCGCTACATTTTGCTTCCATTTTGACTTGCATTTGAAACTAGAACTATAATGCATGAAAAAAGTAAAATCAAACAATAGATTAATTATTAGGTTTAATTTGGTCTAGTAGGGTTGCATTTTGTTTTATGTTCAATTAAGTTTATGGTTATAATTTAGTATTGTTTAGTGTTAGATTTAGGGTTCAAGTTTGTTTATGCTTAGGGATTAATGTGATTTAGTGTGATTTTTAGGGTATAATTTGGCTTAGGTTTAGGGTTCATTCTAGTTAAATATAGGTTTAGGGTTTTCTTTCAATTCTAATTAGGGTTAGGATTTAACTTGGTTTAATGTTAGTTTTAGAGTTTAATTTTTATAGGTTAGGGTTAAATTTTATTTAAGTGTTACTTTTAAAGTATAATTTTTTTAGATATAGGGTTCAATTTGGTTTAATGTTAAATTTGGTTTAGGGTTATGGTTTATTGGTCAATTTGATTTAGTGTCATGATTAGTATTAGTAAATATAAAAACATTGACCATGATTTAATAAATATTAGGGTTTGAGGTTTTGGTATGGGGAGTCCATGTTGGGGTGGTATTTTGGAAAGATGAATTTCAATGTAATATTTTACTTTGTAAACATTAATAAAATAAATATTTAACCAATCAAAAAACTATTAGGGTTGAATTTTGTTTCCTAGCTAATTAGGTTTAGGGTTAGTTTATGTTTTGTAAGAAATGTTAAAAATATAATATGGTACACACCTCATAATGATATGTTTATTGAAAAATATTTTTAAATTAAATTATAATAATTTAACAAAATAACAAATATATAATATTAAATAATTTAATAGTATTATAAAATGAAATAAGTAATAGAATTAATATATTATAATATAATTTAAAAGATTGCTAAAACAAAATATTCTACTAAACCTCCCAACCATGCATATAGAAACAAACATAAAAATCCATAAATTTATGGGTGCCTCCATCTTTCATATTCTAGATAAAAAATATTTGGTATTAGAGTTTAGCTTGGTTTACTATTAAGCTTTGGCTTGGTTTATTATTAGGGTAAGGGATGTATTTGGTTTAGGTTAAGTATTAGGATCAATGTCCAATTTGGTTTAATTAGGTTTAGGGTTAGGTTTCTTTTTAGTTTAGTGTTATGGTTAGGGCCCAATCTCATTTAGGGTTGCAATTAGAGCTCAATATAGTTTAGTATTCAATCAGGTTAAGGATTAGGGTTTCATAAGGGTTAGGATTCAATTTCTATTAGGATTTTATAAGGTTTATGGTTCAATTTATTTTAGTGTTCAATTAGGTGTTGTATTATGATTTAATTTAATTTGATTAATTTAATAGTACACTATAATGAAGGAATAATAAGATGAAACCTAGAGCAATTGAGTTTATATGATATCTTACTAATTTTGAAATTAAAAATAGAACGTGTAAGATCTAATTACTGATTGAATAAATTGTTGATTCAGAATTAGGATTACATGAAAGTGATAATATAATATTATGTTGGTTAGTCCATATTTTTGTCTTCTTTAGCATATCTTTATTTTTTTAATTTTTTATTACATTTGCAGTGTAATTATGTTGGTTTTTATGTCATGGTAGACCATAAAGTGTAAAATTATACGCAAAGAAATTAGTTAAAAAAATACTTATTCAATCTAATAAAATTATTAGGTATATAATCTCTTATAGATAACCTATTTAACATGTAACAATTAATGTAAATAAATCTCTTTCCTTATATTGCACTCCAGAAATTAGGTATTGAACTTATTTGCAATGTTTCTTTTTCAATATTTTGCTTCTACAAATCTCCTAGATTTACACCACCATCATATTATCTAGTCACATAAAATCTTCAGTGACATCCATTATCCATTAACTTGTACTTGTCCCTCAGCTCCAAGATAGGTTTTACTTTCCTATAGGATCATTGCCTAAATTTATCACCTCTTCAAAGAATTTTTTATTATTATTAAGGATATAATGGTATTAATGTAGTTTTTCATGCATGTTTTAACAAGATAGAGGGTCACTAACCATCTTAATATTGTTAAAAAAGAGTAGATGATGGAAATGGGAATCACTCATTCGATTAGATGTCCAAGACATTCCCAAAAAAGGAAATTATTTTTCAATGAATGATCTTGAATTGACACCTATTGGAAATGAATATGTTCAAGAGCTTGACTTATGTGCTACTATCCCTCTTGGGAGACTAGCTCACTTTATCAAAGGATAAGGTTTATTGCAGGATGACATATAGACATAATTTTTATGTAAAGTGCATAGAGAGCCCAAATTGGAAAACCCCACTGACCATAGTACCATTATGTATTGAAGGTATGCCTATATTATTATAATAATTAAGCATGCCATATTTTATATTTAATATTTATCATATCAATTAATATATATATTTTTACATGTATATAAACAAATATCATTGTGCTTTTGGGCATGAGGATAATAGAAAACAACCTGAAAACATGAAAAAAAATGAAAAGGATAAGACGATTTGTATAAAAAAGGGGTTGTCAAACCCACTTTCATGTTAGAGTTACGCATGATAGACCAAATGTTGCCATTATTACATATAATGAATTTACCAATCAAGATGTTAATGGTGGATTTTATCATGGAAAGAATGACCCTATTGGATATCCAAGGAGCAGTCTTACACCAAGACTATCAAATGAATGTAAATCATACATTGAATCCTTATTAATGATGGGTGTAGTAATTGACACAATATGTGAGCAGCATTACTTAGACCATGGCCTGACAGAGTTGATGAATAGGAGGGACACATGTTTACTAAGGAAAGATGTATTGAATGCATGGAAAAGAGTATGCTCCTTTCGATCACAAAAAAATGAAGATGATGCAAAAAGTGTTAGTTTGTGGCATGTAGAGGAGAAAGCTAAGTTCTTCTACAAAATACCAAACACCATGGGAGATGTTCCATTCATTGTAGGCATGCAAACACTTTGGATGAGAGAAATGATGGTGAAACATTCACATAACTCTATTATTGCAATGGACTCAACATTTTCAACAAATAAATATGGTGTAAGTATAGCAATCTTAACTATACTTATAGATTTTAATTTACTCATTGATTTATTTTATTTGAACATATTAATTTCTCAATGGTAAATTCATGTGCAATATCAATTATATACATTGCTTATTTTTTATGAACAAGAGGCTGGTGTACCTATTACATGGGTGATATCCTCCAGAAACACAGTTGAGGATATAAATGAATGGATAACAAAGGTTTATAGACAAGGGAAACAATTGAAAGCAAATTGGAATGCCAATGCATTCACGACAGATGATGCTAGTGTAGAAATTGAAGCTTTCAGGTTTTTATTGGCCTTAATTTCTACATTAAAACTAAAATTAACTTAATTCAATGTCATGATTTATGAAATAAACTAGTTTGAATTTTGCATTCATTTTTTAGAATGTTATTGGTTAAATTTAACAATGCACAACTTGCAGATTATCTTAATTGCCAAATACTTTTATGTATTTTGCATGTGTGCAAGGCATGGCTAAAAAATGTGTATAGGTAAGTGAATATTTAATCAAAATATGTCAATCATCACTTGTTTGAACATGTAAATTGATATTATCTTTTCCAATATAGGTTTGCAAGCAATAGGGATGTTGGAACAAACATGTTTGACAAATTGGGTGACATCACGCATGCAATGGATGATAACGAAAATATCACCATTCACTTAATAAAAAGATTCATGGAGGAATTCAAAGAAGAGAAAAAATTCATTGATTATTTTCAAAAAACTTGGTGCCATGATGAGACCTATTTTGGTAAGTTTGTCAAACCTTTCATTTTTGTATCTTTGTATTTACATGATTTAAATTATTATTTGTAGTTAATAATTTATATTTTATGATTGTTTGTATAGCAATGCGGGCAAATTTTTTTTTGAAATTTCCCTCATGCCAATCAAGAAACTAATGCATAGATATAGAGTCATATCAAGAGTCATTATTTAAGTGATTGTGCCAAGAAATGTACAAGGAGAATGGATTGGCTTATCCATACGCTTCTTCATATGATAGAACCATTTTATAGAAACAAAAGATATTTACAGTTATCAGGGTTTCTCACTAACTTTAAAAAAGAAAGATAATATCAAATTGCACTAGAGAGGTAAAAAATAATACCAGATTTAGACTGTTATCTTGATGATCTCCCCAATACATACAAAATAAGAAGCCAATTTGTTCCTATGAAGTGGTACATTGTTAGAAAATTTGGATCAGATTTGCATGTGTGTGATTGTCAATGGGCACAAAGAGAGGAAAGACATGCAAGCATGTGTTGAAGATTTTAGATATTCTAAAGAGAAACCAAACAAATGAGCAAGATCAAGTTGTCGGTAAGTTTCTTCTAACATTTAAGTATTATATCTATATTTTCAAAGATTATTTTTTTTCTCTAAACTAATAAAAAGTCATTGAATTACAGATGGAGTTACTCCATTGGTTGATGGTGACAAAGATGTTGGAGGGAGTTCTAGTCATGAGAATAATATCATAGGTAATAATTTTTTTTATTGATTTGTATGGTTCTTAAACTTAATAAATTATTATTCAAATTGCAGATGTTTGTAATCAATTAGAAGATTAAGATTTGATTGGGATTGGAAGTGGTTAAGACTAGAGAACTAGTAAATTTAAATGCCATAAATTTTCAACAAAAATATTGATTTTTCCATATTGTTTGACTTAATTGTTATTTGTTTTAGTTTAGGATTTAGACCTCTAATTGTGAGAGGGTGAAGCTCATACTTTCAAATAAGAGAGAGAAAAGCCTCTTTAGAATCTGGGCACGTACTCTTGATGTTTACAACAAAGAGCTTGCATAAAAGTGAGGAAATTCAGTCTAGGATGGTAGTATGGTACTCTTGAAACCTTGCTTATTTTTTTCAGGTAATGTTTATTTATCTTTCATAATCATTTTCATTTTTTATTTTTATGGTTCTTAAACTTAATAAATTATTATTCAAATTGCAGATGTTTGTAATCTATTAGAAGATCAAGATTTGATTGGGGTTGGAAGTGGTTAAGACTAGAAAATTGGTAAATTTAAATGCCATAAATTTTCAACAAAAATATTGATTTTTCCATAATTTTTTTAATTGATTTTTATGATTCTTAAACTTAATAAATTATTATTCAAATTGCAGATGTTTGTAATCTATTAGAAGATCAAGATTTGATTGGGGTTGGAAGTGGTTAAGACTAGAGAACTGGTAAATTTAAATGCCATAAATTTTCAACAAAAATATTGATTTTTTCATTTGTTTGACTTAATTGTTATTTGTTTCAGTTTAGGATTTAGACCTCTAATTGTGAGAGGGTGAAGCTCATACTTTCAAATAACAGAGAGAAAAGCCTCTTTAGAATTTGGGCACGTACTGTTGATGTTTACAACAAAGAGCTTGCATAAAAGTGAGGAAATTCAGTCTAGGATGGTAGTATGGTACTCTTGAAACCTTGCTTATTTTTTTCTTTTAAGGGGCCTGTGTGGGTGCTGGAATTAGACTAGATATTCTGGAATTAGATTTCCGAATAATGTCAATTCCCTGTTTGTGTCCATCCAAAAAATTGGAATTGGAATTTCGAAATTCCAATTTTGCCTCCAAAATGGGCATTTCATCTTCCACTCAAATAGGTGGAATTGAAATTTCGAATTCCAATTCCAATTTTTATAAAACCAAATTTAATATTTCGTGGGATCCGTGACTATAAAGATGTATATTATATTGCTATATGTGTGTATATACATGTGTATATATATACACACACACGTGTATTTGTGTATATATATACACTTATGTGTATATGTATATACATGTGTGTATATAGACACATGCATGTGTATATATATATGTGTATGTGTGTATATATACACACGTGTGTGTGTATGTGTGTGCATATACACACATGTACACACGTGTGTATATAAACACACTGTGTGTATGTGTGTACACACACGTGTACACACATGTGTGTGTATACACACACATGTACAAACATGTATGTATGTGTGTATATATACACGTGTGCATATGCATATACATGCGTATATATACACACATGTGTATGTGTATACATGTATGTGTGTATATATACAAAAATATACACACCATATTTAAAGAAATTAAAATAAAGAATTAAAATTCCTTGTGCATCTTCTTAGTCATCTTCGGAGTGAACCAAACAGGTCAGCCTATATTCGGAAAATCATTTTGGCCCCGTTTGTTTGTGGAATTGGAATTTGGCCCAAAACCTGATTATCTCATAATAAGGTTTTGATATTCTGATTTTGTATATTCGGAATATGTTTTGGACCGTTTGGTTGACCCGGAAGATGGATGAGACAATCCATCTTCTGCGTTTGGTTGCCATTTTCAAAATTGGAATTGGAAGATAGAAATTCCTCTTTATGTGTTTGGTTTGCAATTTCAAATTGGAATTGGAAGATAGAAATTCATCTTTTCTGTTTGGTTCTACATTTTAAATTGGAATTAGAATTTAATTTTTAATTTGATATTTTATTATTTTAGTCCATTTTTTATGTATAGTTTTTTTATATTAATTTATATTTTTATGTACTAAATCATAAATAAAATTTAATATATTTTTTCCAATTCTATGAATAGAAAACTTAAATAATTTTATACATTTATTATTTTGGTCCATTCTTTATGTATAGTTTTTTTATATTAATTTATATTTTTATGTAGTAAATCATAAACAAAATTTAATATTTTTTTTTCAATATCATAACAACAAAAATAAACAATATTATACATTAACAAAAACAATAAACTTAACTTTAACAAAATTTAATATATTTTTTTCAATACATTAACAAAAAAAATAAATAATATTATACATTAACAAAAACAATATTGAACAGTAAACTTAGCTTTTTTTAATAATTTTATACATTATCATAAACAATATTATAACAAAAAAAAAATTATAACATTGCTCATATCACATCAAAATATAAATAAGTCATCTAGTCCACATATATATCTATCTCCAAAAAATGATCAAACTAAGTAGTACGATGATCAAACTAAATAGTATGATTGTTGCACAAAGAAGATTCCGTAAAAACAAGATTTCGGCTTTAGATGTAGCCTCCGCTTTTGCCATAGTTTTCTCGAGTCTTTTGCAATTCTTGCACTCGTCATCTACAACAGGTCTGTGTGTAGAACGTACTGATGATGTAGACAATGATGGGGTGTCATTGACCCATCGGAAGTAACCGCATCCACCTCCATCCTACAATACAAATCTAAGTTAGTCTCGCTATAATGACTAATATTTATTATTTGTAAATATTTAAATATTGTGCAATTAACAACCTTATAGAAGTTTTTACAACCCCAAAATTTACGGCCTGGATTGTCCTCTGTCTATGACTTCTTCAACACACAACGCAATCCATCACCGTAGTCACACATAGGAGCATTCCTCGTAGCCATCAGCACTATATCAAGCAAAAATTTGTTCATTCATACTAATTTTGTTCGCTATAACAACATGACTATATTTTATGAGTACAAATTGAAAAAGTTATACAAAAAATATAATGACACAACTATAGCATTAGATATAACAATATCCATGAACTGGTTGGTGGTGTGAAAACACACCGTTAAATAAGAAAACGCAAGTAGATCCACGGTCTATGCCCTTATGCCCCACATTCGATGATCAATCCTGCATCTACAAAGTAAACATGATACAAAAACTAAAACTTGTTCATTTTTAAATGGAATACACCAAGGAGTACCATCAGAAATTTTGACCGTTTACAAACATGAACAGTAAACAATCATCAGATAGCTCATTTTTTTATCAGCATATGTGGATATTTTTTGCATCGATGTTTGAAATACCTTCTTGATTCGATTGTGTAGATAGTTTTGGATCACACTCTGTGATTCATCATCGGGATTGCAATAGATAGTTTGAGACCAAAATGATTGCAATAGACCAAAATGATGGAATTTTTTTTCAGTCATTTTTATCTCTTCCATCCCGATGAAGGATCATAGAGTGTGACCATAAAATATCTACAAAATCAAATCCAGAAGCTATTTCAAACATATTTAATGTCAGCATATGTGTAGTCTCACTTTATCATACGTGTAGTCTCAAAACTATCCATTTCTATTTCCGTACCTATCACGTGTTTTTTTAAAATGAATGAAAAATGAAAAGAAATTGAAGATGAAATAGAGCATTAAACAAAGTAGAATTATTAAACTTAATTTCATAACGCAACAATAATAACAAGATGGTTAATACATACAAAATCATGAACAATACAGTCGTCTACCAAAACACATTTATAAAATCATGTCTGAAGAACTAGAAATGGATAGTTAAGAGACTACACCTTAACAATACATTAAATGAAGCATTCATCATGTGGTACTCCTTCGTGTATTCCACTTAAAAAAAGCAACAACACTAACAAATGCAAGCTAATATGTCTGAAAGCACTCTAAATTCAAAAGACGAGAGAAACAAGGCTTCTTAAAACTGGAGAGAAAAACAAAAAAATGGAGAGAAAGACAAACACTATATAAAATGAAGTATAAAATGACAAGCACACTCTGTGAAAGCCAACATAATCACTAGCAACACAAAATAATGGAGAGGAAGATGAGCACTATATAAAATGAAGTATAAAATGACAAGCACACTCTGTGAAAGCCAACATAATCACTAGCAACACAAAATAATGGAGAGGAAGACGAGCACTATATAAAATGAAGTATAAAATGACAAGCACACTCTGTGAAAGCCAACATAATCACTAGCAACACAAAATAATCTTGGCATGGATCCAAGAAATTAACACAATAAAAATACCGGCGGGTACTTACCAGTGGCTCCAACATAAATATCCAATGCCTCCATTTCTCATAAAACTATATTTTGTAATGGAGATGAACAACAATATCATATTCAGTATCATATTTAGCTTATGATACTGAATATGATACTGCTTATGATACTGAATATGATACTGAATATTTAGTATCATATTCAGCAATCATATTCATGAACAACAGTATCATATTCAGTATCATAATCAGCTTATGATACTGAATAGTCAGTATCATATTCAGCAATCATATTCATGAACAACAGTATCATATTCAGTATCATATTTAGCTTATGATACTGAATATGATACTGCTTATGATACCGAATATGATACTGAATATTCAGTATCATATTCAGCAATCATATTCATGAACAACAGTATCACATTCAGTATCATAAGCAGTATCATATTCAGTATCATAAGCAGTATCATATTCAGTATCATACCATCATATTCCATGCTTATCCATTTGCATTTCACAATTACGCTCAATTTTTAATTTTCAATATGACATGGAATCTGAATTTATGTGTATGCCAACTTTAATTCAATTTTTGCTGAACATGATAGTGAATATGATAGTGTTGTCCATGATCATGATTGTTGAATATGATACTGAATATGATACTGTTGTTCATGAATATGATTGCTGAATATGATACTGAATATTCAGTATCACATTCAGTATCATAAGCAGTATCATATTTAGTATTAGGACATACCATCATATTCCATGCTTATCCATTTGCATTTCATAATTACGCTTAATTTTCAATTTTCAATATGACATGAAATCTGAATATATGTATCATATTCAGCAATCATATTCATGAACAATAGTATCATATTTAGTATCATATTCATGAGCAACAGTATCATATTCAGCAATCATGATCATGGACAGCACTATCATATTCACTATCATGTTCAGCAAAAATTGAATTAAAGTTGGCATACACATATATTCAGATTTCATGTCATATTCAAAATTGAAAATTGAGCATAATTATGAAATGCAAATGGATAAGCATGGAATATGATGGTATGTCCTGATACTGAATATGATACTGCTTATGATACTGAATATGATACTGAATATTCAGTATCATAAGCAGAATCATATTCAGTATCAGGACAAATGCAAATGGATAAGCATGGAATATGATGGTATGTCCTGATATTGAATATGATACTGCTTATGATACTGAATATGATATTGAATATTCAGTATCATAAGCAGTATCATATTCAGTATTCAGTATCATAAGCAGTATCATATTCAATATGTCCTGATACTGAATATGATACTGCTTATGATACTGAATATTCAGTATCATATTCAGTATCATAAGCAGTATCATATTCAGTATCAAGACATACCATCATATTCCATGCTTATCCATTTGCATTTCATAATTACGCTCAATTTTCAATTTTCAATATGACATGAAATCTAAATATATGTATCATATTCAGCAATCATATTCATGAACAACAGTATCATATTCAGCAATCATGATCATGGACAACACTATCATATTCACTATCATGTTCAACAAAAATTGAATTAAAGTTGGCATACACATATATTCAAATTTCATGTCATATTGAAAATTGAAAATTGAGCGTAATTATGAAATGCAAATGGATAAGCATGGAATATGATGGTATGTCCTGATACTGAATATGATACTGCTTATGATACTGAATATTCAGTATCATATTCGACAATCATATTCATGAACAACAGTATCATATTCAACAATCATATTCATGAACAACAGTATCATATTCAACAATCATATTCATGAACAACAGTATCATATTCATCAATTGCATTTAAATTAAAATATTCAAATAATCATTTTGTGACAATATGAGCATATAATAGTAAAAAATCTAAATATATATCTATCCACATGATAAAGTACAAATCCACTAAAAATCAGTAACATGATAAAAAAATCAATGTTCTTGAACACAAAATACACTAGATATCATCATAAAGTATCATGCCACATCACAACAAGATCATCATGTATATATGATCAAAATGGTAATCACAAGTATGATCAAAATGGTAATCACAAGCATTGTAAATGTAGTTATGGAATGATTGAAAATGTAATTATGAAATGCAAATGGATAAGCATGGAATATGATGGTATGTCATGATACTAAATATGATACTGAATATGATACTGCTTATGATACTGAATATTCAGTATCATATTCAGCAATCATATTCATGAACAATAGTATCATATTAAGCAATCATATTCATGAACAACAGTATTATATTCAGCTTATGATACTGAATATTCAGTATCATATTCAGCAATCATATTCATGAACAGTAGTATCATATTCAGCAATCATATTCATGAACAACACTATCATATTCAGTATCATATTCAGCAATCATGATCATGGACAGCACTATCATATTCACTATCATGTTTAGCAAAAATTGAATTAAAGTTGGCATACACATATATTCAGATTTCATGTCATATTCAAAATGAACAGCAGTATCATGTCAGTTTTTTAGCCTTTTATAGGCTTCCAACTCATTTAAAATCACAAAACAATGTCCTTTAAATTAACTATAAACCACCATATGTGGCTACAATCTAGTCGCTTCTCTCCTCCTCCGTCATCAATAAGAACCATTTGGCTCTTTCATGTTGACCCAAGAAGGTTTCGTATACCTTGAGGAATACACCTCTACTCAATCCGGGCATGGATTTGAGAGCGTTATAGGCATTCGTCAAAGCATTCTCATGACTAGATTCATCAATTTTAACAAGGTGAATATTGTTCATGCCCTCTTTTATTTTTTTCATTGTTTCAGACATGGAATCCAACGAAGCAGCCAGACTTTCCTTCTTCCTCTTTCCCACCTTTCTGCCTGATGAACTAGGAGTCCCTCTAGTACTTGTTGTTGCAGTGGACTGAGTGGAATTATAAGGCTCGTCATCCCAATCAACACCACTATCAAGATGTACAGCGTCCTCTTCATCATTCACATCGAATGGCTCTTCCAAAGGGTTCCCTTCTTCAAACTCAAGGGCCGTGGTAGCTGCATTTCCTTCAGCCATGTCATTACCGACAATTACACCCAATTCAGTGAAGTACTGAAAGGGCTGCTTTTTATACATTCTTGCATTTTTTAACTCTCTTCGCTGCATGTTGGCATAAATAAATGGATTCGGTTCTTTGTCTTTCATTATTAACTTAAAAAGAAGACAATATTATTTCCATCAAAATAGTAGAGAGATTACCCTACCTTAAGAAGCTCATCCCACACGCTGTCCTCAGCATCCATGGACTGAGTAGCCTCGTTCCAAGCTAAACCGCTTGTAGTCTGAAGCTCCTTCATGACTCTATATGCAAGCTTCCAAGTTTTCAACTTGTTTTTGAAGTTGTCCTTGGATAGACTGAGGTTCAAATCAGCATTGAACCGCCTCTCAATTGCGGTCCAGGCTTCTTTTTTGAAGCCTCCATCACATTTTCTTCCTAGTTGTACTTGCTCAAGGAGCAAGTCTATAAGCTTTCATTCCATGTCCTTTGACCACATAATCTTCTTTGACAAAGAAGATATTTGGCTCGTGTTAGCAATCTCATTCATGTTCATTAATGATTCTGTGTAAGCCATGCTGTGTATACAAATTGTTGTTAATCAAAGTAGCTTCATACATCAGTTTACTCAAATAAAACACATTGACCATTACAAGTCCAATACGTGCAAATAAAAATACAAGAAAAAGGAAACCATCATGTATATCAAAGTAGCTTCATACATCAGTTTACTCAAATAAAACACATTGACCATTACAAGTCCAACACTTGCAAATAAAAATACAAGAAAAAAGAAACCATCATGTATATCAAAGTAGCTTCATACATCAGTTTACTCAAATAAAACACATTGACCATTACAAGTCCAATACTTGCAGATAAAAAGACAAGAAAAAGGAAACCAATACAACTATTGTCGGGATCTATACTCTTCCCACATTCTACTTGCTATATCATTTCGGAACTGTGCCCACCGGTCTCTATCATTCTGAGACAACCCATATGTCTCTAGCACTGGTACATCTACCCCATCATGATCATCTTCCTCTTCAATGTCAATTTCTGGTGGAATGCCGTCCTCTACCATAATGTAGTTGTGTAGTATGCAACATGCTAATACAATATGGGCTTGTGTCATGATAGGATAAGACGTGGCATGCCTCAAGATTGGAAAACGCTGCTTGAGAATACCAAATGTACGCTCTATTGAGTTTCTAAGAGAGGAGTGTCGATGGTTGAACAACTCTTCTTTTGAGTTTATTGGATTTTCTCTTGAAAACTCTTTTAGGTGGTAGCGTGTACACCGATAAGGAGCAAGAAATCCAGGTGCATTGGGATATCCAGCATCCACTAGAAAATATTTTCCTACATAAATAAAGTATATTATTAATATGTGAAACGTGAAAATATTTTCCTACATAAATAAAGTATATTATTAATATGTGAAACGTGAAAATATTTTCCTACATAAATAAAGCATATTATTAAACTATGATTTGGCTTACCGGGGGGAACAACAAGAGGATCTTCTCTTGACAGAGCTGAAGCTAGAACACGACTATCTGCGGCAGACCCTTCCCAACCAGCAAGGCAGTACTGAAACTTATGATCGAAGGAACACACACCCATAACATTTTGTGACAGGTTACCTTTTCTATCACGATATTTACCCTACATGTCGACATCGACGGTGATTGGTATATGGGTTCCATCAATAGCTCCAACACAATCCTATATGATATGATACAATCATCAATTGCAATGTCAACCACTCGTCAATGATAAAAATCTGTACAAGAAAAATGTAACAACACAACAATTACCTTGAAGAATGGATCAAAGCGTTCGTTCCCACTAATTTCAGGAGGAGTGTTTGGACTAGGTGGTAGAAAGAAATCCTTGTGGAGTCCTAAGATAGCCCTCAACACATTGTGGAAGTATTGGCTGATTGTCTCTTCTGAGTGGCCAAAGTTGTGGGCAATCTTGCGGTTCCTCAAATTGTGGCCAACGGTGTGGAGGAACATCACAAGTTGTTCTTCTAATGTCAAGTGTATCGTATCTTTCAAGGATCCATTCAGCCTTAGTATAGTAGCTAGACGAAAGAAGGCTCCCCTACTCATGCGAATCTGATCACGACAATCCACGTCATTGGAATGAATAACCATTCTATAGAAATTATTTCCTTTCCTTTTTCGTTGACCCCTATTTGCATTAGATTCTAGGGCCACCACTGCTGTGGCTACGGCAACACAAGCAATCAGAGCTGTGAGAAGCTGAGAATATGTGGTCCCCACAACTACCCGTTCTAGAATGTCAATATTCTTAATAGGATCCATCAATGGCCTAAAAACATAGGTACATATATAAACAATTAGATAGATAAATAGTTACATAGATACATAGATACATACCTACATACATAGATATATAGGGTTAGATAGTTCATACATATAAACAATTAGATAGATAAATACATACATAGATACATAGAAACATACCCACATACATAGAAAAGCCTCATTATTTTCTTAAGATATCATAGCAAGATCAAGAGATATACCAAAACTTGAATCAAAATGACATTATTGACCCTGACAACCAACTAATATGATAAGGAATATGATATTGCTGTTCATGAATATGATACTGAATATGATAATGCTATTCATGAATATGATATTGAATATGATACTGTTGTTCATGAATATGATACTGAATATGAACATGCTTATGATACTGAATATGATATTGAATATGATACTATTGTATGATACTGCTGTTCATGAATATGATACTGTTGTTCATAGAACCTAACTAGACATTATAGAACCTAACAACCAACTAATATGATAATGAATATGATACTGTAGTTCGTGAATATGATACTGCTTATGATACTAAATATGATACTGTTGTATGATACTGAATATGATACTATTGTATGATACTAGATATGATACTGCTGTTCATGAATATGATTGTTGAATATTATCATCTCAAAACCCGAATATGGGCCGAAAATGAGAATATCGATCTTCCAGCCGAAGAGGTGGAATATGTTTTCATAACCTGATTTTGGCCGATTATAAGCCCAATTTGATTCTTGGTCGGGGCCGCAATCTTCCCAGCGCGCGGATTGTGGATACAATTTTCGGTGGATGCGTGGATACGAAAATGAAATGTGGATACGATAAAATGAAATGCGGATATGATAGTTGTTAGGTTTTCTGCAGGGTGCAAAAACCTCGACAACTGTGTAGTTTTTTGAGTCAAACTCATTGACCCATGATTCATGAGTACTGGTTCAACATGAACCCATCTCCCATGAGAATGAATGAATCTAGGTGATGCTCACAAAGGTGAAGCACCGGGACCTACTGGGAAGTCCCGGTGCTTCACCTCTGTGAGCATCACCACTACTCATGAATCATGGGTCAATGAGTTTGACTCAAAAGACTACACAGTTGAGTGGGTGTTCAAACTTAGAGAGAGTGGGTTCACTGGAATCACTGTTTTCGAATTCGAGGATGCAGAGACATTCCAAGGACGGTGTACAGAATGAAAGAAGAGTTTTTAAGGGACACCATAACTTTGACAGATTTGGGCCTGCACTAAAATACAAGTGCATGAATTTAATCCAAAGTTTAATCATTGATCCTCATGCTTGGCCTTTCAGAGAAGCTTTGGATCTTAATGAATGGGATGCTCCAAGATATAAACATATCATCAAAGACCCAATGGATCTCTCTACCATAAGATCATGGCTACAAAATAATCTTTACTCACATCCCATGGAATTTGCTCATGCTATAGATCTGACTTTTGACAATGCAATGAGGTACAATCCTGCAACTAGTGTTTATCATGAGATGGCAAAGAACCTGCTTCAAAATTTCTATTCTCAGTGGAAACCCATTGGAATAGAAATTGCTAAAACAATAAATTAGACCACACTTTTTGGGCATAAGGGTTTCAGCAATGTGATGAAGCCAAAAGCCTTGAAATTTGTATGTGAAAAACCCAATTCAGACATGAATCATAAAGCAAATTATAAGCTTAAAAAACCCAATTTGGACATTAATGAGAAGACAGAGTATAAGCTCAGAAAGCCCAATTCAAACTTGAATGAGAAAACAGAGTATAAGCAAAGAAAGCCCAATTCAGACATGAATAAGAAAACAGACGATGGGCAGAAATGGCATAGTTCAGAGCAGTCAGAAGATCAAGAACTTGCCTTCTTCCTCTTTCCCACAGTTCTAGTGGAAAGTTGTCTGGTAAAAGGAAAATTGCAGAGCAAGTCAAACATCCAAAATGGGAGAACTGTGAGCATTCTTCTTCATCTTGAGCAGAGGTATTTCCTGCTGTAAATGTGGTTGATACATTCATTGACCATTGGGATAGCTCAGAGACAGATTTTCAAGGTATTCAATTTTTGTTTAATATTTTTTTAAATATATTTGGATAATTCAAATGGGGTAGTGAGGTAAGCAATCTTGTAAAATTCTATGATTGAATGTATTTGAGTTGGAGTAGTAATAGGATGGGGGACCTTAAAAAAGGTCTAATGCTCACCTCATGAAGATGCAGTGATGTTAAATGTACACGAGAGATGAGTTCTTAGAAATCTTTACCCATGAAATATTACCAATAAATTTGACTCAAGAATTACACTGTTGAATCTTAATAACAATATCATAATTTGACTTCTTGAAATTTTTTTTTTTCCTACTTATCAATTTCAATCATTTTGAAAATTCAAATAATCAAGATAAAAAATTAAAAACTTTCATTTTCATGATAGTGAGTGGAAATTAGTGTTAAAATAATGAGCAAGGCTAATACAAGTGTTTATTGATGTTTGGTTTATTGAGTGAGTGGGTGTCATTCCACCTGAAAACTAATTGCAAGTGAACCTGAAGAACTGTGAGTTTGCATGTCAATTGTTCATGAGTTTAAGATTTGTAGTTGGATTTAAAGAGTTGAAGATAGCCCTATAAGTATTCATGCCATTTAGACCTAGCCAACACCTAATTTGGCCAAGATGCATAGTTTTGTATGAGCAGCTTAGTTCACTGCTAATTTGTCAAGAATTAGCGCACCGTTAAATATGTTTTCTAAAGGAAAAAATCAGTTAAAGAGATTTGACACCCATGAGATTTGCCTGGGATTGTGTGCGGGGAAGAACACTGGTGCGTATTCCGTGATGTTTCCTTCTTTTGTTTAGGTAATGGTAGTTTGCATGTCATAGTTGTAGATACCAAGAAGACCTTAATTATGGAAGACTGTAAGGGGATCGATTTTCATTTGTCTTACATATTGTATATACTTATTCGGCACATATTGGCTACATCCATCTGGGATCTTCCCATCTCAGTATCCAGAATTTTTGTTGTATGAATAAATTCTTTCTTTTAATTAAGTGTAACAGGATGTTCCAAAGGAGGCTGAGAGAGATGAGGAACTTAATAACATCTGTAAAATGTCTCATTCTCTAATGACTTGCAGTTTTCAACAGGACCAACATTTTATGAGCGTCCTCTATTAGCATTGCACTACTACCTCTTGAAGTGGTTTCTTTTTTATACTCATCTTAGGATCCAGTTCTTTTTTTCCCTAAATTACACCATTAAAACATTCAACAGAATTTACTACTGTTTTCTTAAAAAAAATGGTTATCAAAAGATTGCCTTCTTGCCCCATTCAATCTTTTTAAACATATTAATTGCTATATTAGCTTCAGGCTGGCCTTTTGGCATCAAGTTGGCTTCGTGATAAGTCCACCTGGCAGTGGTCAGTGCTAAATCTAAAGTTTGGGCACTTGCTTTGTGATGGGCTAGTGCTATGGAATGGTGGACAAGTAAGGAATAAACAGCGATAATAAATCACAAAAATATGTTAGAACCACCCCTTAGTTACGACTAATGTTTTTTTATTAACCACCAACTTAATCAACCAAGCATCTTCTAACAAATTTAGAAGTGTTGACTTCAAAACATTCCCAAGTATGGCCGTGAGGATAGCCACTAGCCACAGTAATGTTTGGAGATCCCATGTTCTAACAATATTACAAATTTATAGGCCATTGCTCTTTAGTAATTTTAGCTTCAACAATTTTTATGTGGTGTTTGCAGTTATAATAGAACATACTAGTGAAGATAACCTGTTTATCTTATACAGGTTATCTTCACTAGTACGTTCTATTATAACTGCAAACACCAGAGTTTATCTTCACAGAGTTTCAGACAGAGTTTCACAGAATGAAAGACTCACCAAAAAATTGAAGATGCTGGTGAAAAAGCCCAAACTGCGGCCAATATTCTACCCTATAGGCGCAGGAAGAGGTTTTAAATGGGTCGACACTGAAAACCTTGGAATTTGTACTATATTAACAGAGTTACCCTATAATAGCTAAAAGGGCGTTTTTATAGCTAAACCCAAAAACATTTTATTTGTAACACGGACAATGTACTTCCTATTTCAATCATTTTTATGATTTCCTCAACGATGATGAAACAATGGCGACCAATCCTAAAACCCACAAAAACTATACAGCATACTACATAAAAACTCACAAAAACTAGACAGCATACAACATACTGAATATGATACTGCATAAAAACCCGCAATAAGGAAAACCCACAAAAACAGAGTTTCAGACAAACCTGGAAACCCTTCAGCTCGTCAAACCTTGAATCCGCAGCCTTTTGTTTTCAACAGTCACAATGCAGGGGAGAATAAGAACATTCAGCCGAATGATATCACAACAATATCGTTTCCACTTGCAGAAAACCCTTCAACATCGTTTGCACCCTGCAGAAAACCCGACAACTATCGTATCCGCGTTTCATTTTATCGTATCCGTGTTTCATTTTATCGTATCCACATTTCATTTTCGTATCCACGCATCCGTATCCACAATCCGCGCGTTGGGAAGTGGCGGACTCGACCAATAATTAAATTGGGCTTATAATCCACCAAAATCGGGTTATGAAAACATATTCCACCTTTTCAGCTGGAAGATCGATATTCTGATTTTTGACCTATATTCGGATTTTGAGATGATAACCCGATTATGACATTACAGGTTCCAAACAGTGGATATGGGTCATAATCGGGTTATCATCCTCATATTCCTATCATCTTCCGACAAACAAACGGGGCCTTTCAGAATTTGTATCTTCCAAAATTGCAGCATCTTCCAGAATTGACTGGAATTAGCATTTGGTATTCCAGCACCCAAACGGACCCTTACAAAATATATACATTTCAATGAACTTACAGTTTCTGGCTTTAAACGAGCATGATGGCCTGTGAACATAATCCAAACAAATAAAACAAACTCATCAACAGAACATACCAAATCAGTGATGTCAATTGGCACACAGTACGTTCTGACAAGCTATATTTTAATGAAAAAACCAATACAAACACCATGATCCAATACAGCAATCATCAGATGCACACCATTTCCGTTCCCATGTCTGCTGAGGAACCAAATTCTTTCACAGACAATAAAACACTCGTCTCATCACAATGCAATCATCATCTTCATCATCCTCCTCCTCTTCAGCCCCCACTGCAATCCCTAAAAAGGTAATAGTCTGCGGCGCGGGCGTAATAGGCGTCTGCACAGCCTACTTCCTGGCGCAGAAGGGCGCCCATGTGACCGTGGTAGAAAAATCAGCCCCCGCCTGCGCGGCCTCTGGAAAGGCCGGCGGCTTCCTAGCCCTCGACTGGTGCGACAATGGCCCCCTTTCCGGCCTTGCCCGCCGCAGTTTTCAGCTCCACGGTCACCTGGCCGATCTCTTCAGCGGACCGACCGCTTACGGCTTCCGCCGGCTCGAAGCCCTATCCCTAACAATCCGAGAATCAGATTCGCCCAAGCGAGGTGTGAAGCTTCCAGAATGGATCGACGGGCCTGCCACGCGTGCGTCTTCCATTGGGACACCTCAGACGACAGCTCAGCTGCATCCCTATCTTTTCACCAGGAAGATTCTAGATACGGCTGTGGAGAAGTATGGAGTGACTGTGGTTAAGGGCGAGGTTAAGGAGGTGAGGTTAAGTGAGGGTAATGTTGCGAGTGGGGTTGTGGTGGATGATGGAGAGGTTTTGCTGGGGGATTGTGTGGTTTTGGCTATGGGGCCCTGGTCAGGTAAGAGTCCGGTCATATCGGAGCTTTGTAGAATATGGGGGGTTAAGGTGCATAGCATTGTTTTGAGGCCTCAGGTGCCGGAAGCCATAGGACCGCAGGCTCTGTTTCTGAATTATGAGACAGCTGAGGGCGTGTCCACGGATCCTGAGGTCTACCCGCGCCCTACAGGTCAGGTTTTCTTTTGCCGGTTTTCTCCTCTTTTTTAATCCTAAACATTGCATATTTAGCGTTTGAAGTGTTGTTGTAGACGCATAATGGTTGCTGCTTATAGTTTTTTTTCTCATTTAAATGCTTATAAAAAATGGTTGCTTGAAGTTAAAGATATATTTTATTATTATTATTTTAATTTGATTGTTCCATATGATTTTCAATGAACACAGAAAATTCTGCAACATAAGGTGCTCAGTTATTGAAATGTCTCTGCTCAATTGTATAAACAGAGATTTTGCATTTGTAACACCCTGTTTTAAAACAGTTTTATATTGCTCAGGAACTTTTTACCCACATTCTACTTGTTAAACTTCAGGTTTGATTGAGCTGTTCTTTTTCGTTTCTTTTATTATTATTATTATATTTATACACTCTGTTGTATTTTAAGTGTTTGCTGATTAATTATTGATGAATATGTTTCTTTGTTCAGTTGTTTTCTATTTTCTATGAATCATAAATTTCAACAAAATTTCTTCTTATAAATATCTGAAACAATATTTTTTCTTCTCAAATCAAATATATTAAAAAATTCTTTATTCAGTTTGTTTAAAAAAGATAAATAAATTTTAAAAAATCTTTCTATGAACATTTAAACTTAAAAGTCATATATTTTCTTCAAATAAAAATAGACATCTTAAATTTAAATATTTATTCATAATATTTATTTTTAATTCTCATTTTACATAAATTATATATTTATTAAATCATATAACATTAAAAATATGTCAGGATGTTTCTATATTGTTAAAAGTTTAAAATTTGTTAATATTTTATAAGAAATCTTTACAACTCATGCTAACTATATACATTGAATCTTAAGATTCTATTTTCTAGTTTTGGGCGAAGGGTTTTTTTTTTGGTATGTTTCAAATTCCAGTAAACTACCCTCTTTCGGTGATGTTTAATCTCATCTACTTTATCTAAGTTATGTTTAGTCGGGAGCTTTCCCCTTTCAAGTCTCCTGGTTTTTTCAGTATAGATATGATGCTTTTATTCTTAGTGAATGTTCTGCAAGAAGAGACTTTTTCTTGTTGATTGAGTCTGATTATCTGCAGTGCACCTTAATTTCTTAATTATCGATTGAATGATTTTCCTCATGAAAAATGTCAAGTAAACATCACTCTTCAATTTAAGGTCCATAGGCCTTTATTTTCTATGCAGAGAAAAATAAATCTATTTGAGTTGGATTTTGGTGACAACGTAAAACTACAATATAGAATATTGAAATTATATACTCGTATACATTTATATACATACTTTAAATCAATCAGCAATCCTTTCAGTTTGAATTCCAGGTTTGAAAAGAGGTCTAGAAGTTAGAATTGGTTTTGCTTCCATTCTTGAGAAAAGGTCAACAAATTAGATCTGGTTTTGTTTTTGTAAAACCATAATTTCGATAAAAGAAAAATTAATTGTTT
This sequence comes from Chamaecyparis obtusa, assembly GCA_027943335.1. Taxonomy (NCBI): domain Eukaryota; kingdom Viridiplantae; phylum Streptophyta; class Pinopsida; order Cupressales; family Cupressaceae; genus Chamaecyparis; species Chamaecyparis obtusa. The sequence goes on along the minus strand of BSBK01000808.1, from coordinate 409,651 downwards.
ATTTTGTTTACAATTTTCATATGTTACTCTGAGTTTCTGAGACAGGGTGATGGGAAGGAGAAATGGATTTCCCAAACATTTTTTAATCTAGAGTAAGGAACGGCTATATATATATAGATATAGATATATATATAAATCTAAAATTTCAAATGTATTCATGTATCATATAACATTAACATTCATCATAACAACATAATAACATTTATTAATCTAAAATCATAAAATCATTGATTATTCATTGAATCATCATAGAATATAACATTAAATGAATCAAATAAGAATTCAAATTTCAATTGCATACATTCATAGAAATAATTTATTGAAACACTCAACGACTTCCAAACAGAAGCAACAATTAAGTCTCAATCTGTTCACAACTTCACATTCTATTTTCTAACAGCATACCCCGGCATATCTCTGATTAAAACTTTAAAAAGTTCATTTTTATGGTACTAAACAATTGCTCTGCAGTATTCAGCGTGGATACCAGGAAATCTACTAAGTCTTCTATCTCTAAAAATTTGATTAATGAAAAGAGTGCTTGCTGTGCTAGAAATGACTTTTCAGATCAATCATTAATAAATACTGATCACTCGAGACAAACAATGAAACTCTGCAATCCCTGCAAATATAATATACTCGGACTAGTATATACGCAATTCATTCCTATAGAATGATCTTCCTCATGACCAATGCCAAGTAAACATCACTCTTCAATTTAAGGTCCATAGGCCTTTATTTTCTATGCAGAGAAAAATAAATCTATGAGTTGGATTTTGGTGACAATGTAAGACTACAATATAGAATTTTGAAATTATATACTCATATACACGTATATACATAATACTTTAAAGCAATCAGCAATTTTTTAGTTTGAATTCCAGGTTTGAAGAGAGGTCTAGAAGTTAGACCTGGTTTTACTTTTCTAAAAATATAATTTCAATAAAAGAAAAATTAATTGTTTATGTATTTACAATTTCCTAGTTTCCAAATCTCTTGCTTTTCTATCATTTTCTGATTTGTGATGTGGAAAAGGACCACCGTCCTTTATATAAGTATCAAAAAGATCTTTGTTTTATGGTATGCGTCCTCCCTCCCTCAAAAAAAATCCCGCATTTATGTAAGGAGACGTTTCTGAGACTTGGGAATTTTGGAAACATGTTTCTACAGAACCACCACCTCTGCTACCACTGCTAGGGATGTCGTTAAGTTGCTTGCTATATGACACATGTCATTACATACTAATTGTAACCTTTAATTTCAGAAAATTAGTTTAGTTTTCATAGAGCACTCACATTTGCCTTAGAAATATACTAATTTAGACTCTTAATCTCCCATCCTGAAATCCATCCCACCTTCCCACATCTCCCATCAGAAAACTCCGTGAAACTATACTGACAAAATACAATTTCAAATGTGAAAATTTATCTCAACCTGTGAAAGACTGGAAAAAACTTAAACCACCATTGAATTGAGGGCCACTTTACATGAGTGAACTCCACAAGCAAGCAGCCTATTACCACTACTAACCTCCAGCCCGTTTGGTTAAAGTCATTTGTGTTTTCAGTGCATGTGTTTGGGAAAGCTCTTGTGATTTCTTTATACTTTTCGAGTCTTTGGCTACTGATTTTGTTGTGTGCAATTGCTGACACTTCTATTCTGATGCTGTCTCCAAAAGTTTCATCCAAAATTCTATATTAAGCTGCCTGTTCTGTACCTCATAAGGATCTCGTTTCTATTGAAGTTGCAGGCTTGTTTGTATTTTGTCTGTTTCTTTGCCAAGTTGTGTTTGTTCGCAAATACTTCCTCCTGAACTACATTGGTGAACTTGCTTCCAACTCCTCTGTCCAAATACATTTGAGCCTTTGTAACACACTTTCTTGGAAGCCGCTGAATGTGAAGCAAATGTTTTAACACAAGACTGTACAACCGATTATGTCTTAGTGTGGAATGAATTCAAAACAAGGTTCCCACTTGAGCGATTTTCCTTAGATCATTCCTGTTGCTATCAAGCACGTTTATGGACAGACAATTTTGGTCTGTCCGTAAACGATTAAATAGATTAACGATTAAATAGTTGAATCTTGAGACCATTTCTCACTGGCATAAAGTGATGAAAGGTACTTTTCTTATTAACACAAACACACAACAAAATTGAGAATAACAATGAATTGTAAGGATAAAAAATAGGCTTTTTATTATCTTCAATGAAATGGAATTATAATATTCAGAAATATAACATGCAGTCACATGGAACATTCTGAACTCGAACAAAAAAATTATTAAAAATAATAAATTTCCAAAAATAATAGCTGATTGTCCTTACACCCAGGATGCTACTGCATCAATAATGTACTTGATTATAAGTGATATATTAATTTGTATAGAATTTAAATCAAATATTTTAAAAATAATAATTCATATTTATAAAATGTTATAAAAGAAATTATATAGATTTTCAATAACAATTATAATATTTTTGTATTTTTCAGTGATCTTTATAAAGAACATTTTTAACCTTACAACCATTTTTCTTTAAAAAATCAGTTATTAACTTTTCAACACAAAAGCATATATATTTATATTATAAAGAATATACTATTTACAATATAGACATAAAGCATAGTTCTGAAAATACAGCATCTGAGTCTACCCTAGGAATCCTGAAAATCCAAGAGTTTATTAGATGGATTACAAATGCTGAAAAGTTCAACAAGGGAGCAGAGTTTGACCGAAACAAGACCAAAAAGCATCGTTTCTACAACATAGATATTATATAAGGGAGATGCTATAAATTATTAAACTAAAACAATATTTTAAATAATTTTGAATCATAATTATCTTTTATTTGATAAGGAGATATTTTCCATAACAAGTCAAATTAAACAAATTGCAATATTGCTATCAAAATTCAAATTGTCATGTTTCTATATTTGTTAAAATATTTTCCAAATTATTTCTGGCCTTATAGAAAGCTTTAATTCACTTTTTGAAGTACTGTCATTTCTACTAATTCCATATCTTTATGGAAAATATAGATCTCATAATGAGTTTTGAAATCTAATTCCATATCTTTATGGAAAATATAGATCTCATAATGAGTTTTGAAATCTAACTGTTAATAAAAAGCAAAATAGATTTTGAAATCTAACTGTTAAAATTGTTCATCCTAGACAGAGTAATGTTTTGATTAAAAGTAAAATAATTTTCAAGGGACTTTGAAACCCTTAACAAAATCATCAACAGAAGACCACGTATCTACAATGAACCGCAAATAGTAGGATTAAATAGCTATAGGTAATTGTCATCGCATATATTATTTTGTTGTTTCACAGAAGTTAACTTCAATTGGACAAGATCTGAAATCTAGAACAGAGCGTGGAGGCTGAGATAGAATAAATGGAGACCTTGATTGCTTCTTGATTGCGTAGTTTGTGTGAATTCAAAATTGCTTTTTATTTTGTTCTTACCCTACAATAGTGCTTTAAACCAGTATGTTAAAAATGACAGATATTGTGTTAAATTTTTATTTAACAGGTGATGTGTACATCTGTGGTCCGTCAGAGGAAGTAGAAGTCCCAGACGATCCTCAGCAAATTCTACCCTGTAAGGAATCAATAATAACACTGCAGAAGGTAGCTCAAACAGTCTCCAGTCATTTAGGAAATGCAGAACTAAAAGCAGAACAGGCTTGCTTTCTGCCCACTTCTGAGGATGGGAAACCTCTAATTGGTAAGGTTCCTGATATGGTTGGTGTTTATGTAGCCACAGGTCATGGTTGCTGGGGCATATTGAATGCACCTGCCACTGGAGAATCTTTGGCTGAACTTATTATAGATGGACAGGCAAAGAATGTAGATTTGAACCACTTTGATCCTGCTAGATTTACGAGAGCATCTGAGAAGATTTCTGGCAGTTAACTTTATATATGCTTGTGCACTCTAGCTCACAGTTTTCAATTGTATGGTGGTTGATCTCCATATTAGTGCACTTCATGTTCTTTGCAGCTATTTAAAAGCAGCAGCCAAATAAAGATAACAGATTTGCAGACCATCTTCAAGACTATAAATTCAGAATTTAATTTAATTGCCGACAATTGAAAGATGCTACTTGTTAATTATTCTTTTATTCAATATTTAATGAACATGTGGGATTTACAAAACGAGTATGATGTTTATTGTTGTTTTAATGAAGGTGTATAGAGGATGAATATTACACTCATGGAAAGGCTAGTTGTATGATTAGGGGTGTTTGATCAACACAAAAGTTTTGGAAAATAATACTATTTGTTATCTAATGAGTAAATTTCTACATAAGTTCCTATTTATATAACCTTGAAAAGGTTTGGATGTTCAAGAAGCCCCTTCTTTGAAATCTCAAAGTGTTTGGTTGCTATGTATACACATATTTTTCAAAGAAGAGGTCTAAGTTGGGCTTCAAAATTAGGAAATGTATATCAATTATAACTAAATAGTATTGAAAGGTACAAGCTTTAAAATCTTGAGACAAATGGTATATATTCTCTTATAGACCAACCTTTAGATGAAGAGAAAAGCAAGTGCATCCACTGCTAAAGATCAATGAAAATTTACTTGAAAATGAACTAGAGGTTCATTAAGGACTTTGAGTGAGGCAATCTTCATGAAGATTTTGGATAAAGAACAACCCTACACTCCACTCCTAAGGAAACCCACTTGAGAAAGAAGAGAACCTAATAGGTATAGACCACTTGATTTTCTGTCTTTACATTATTTCTAGTGACGATGATGAACCTAGAACTATGAAGGAGGCATTTGAGTAAAATGAGAATAAGTCTTGAAAGTGAGCCATGGATAAAGAGATGGCAACCTTGAACAAAATCATGACATGGGAGTTGGTTGAATTCATTGAAGGAAACATGTAGGTGGAAGTGGGTTTTCAAGATGTTCAATTTTGAGTAAAATTAAAAAATACAAGGCATGACTACCAACAAAAAGTTTTTTTAGGTCAAGGGAATTGATTTGGCGAAACCTTTTCTTATGTTGCAAAGTTTGCATCCATTATATTGATGTTATCTATTGTTGGTGCATATGTTGTCAAGGTTGAGAAAATGTCTGTCAAGACAACATTTTTATATTGACATCTGGAGGGAATTTATGTCACATCTTGAGAACTTGTGGTAAAAGGCAATAAAGTTTGTAGATAGAAGAATTGTCGCGGTTTGAAGCAATCATGCACGGTTTCACAAATTTGATATTTATGTTGTGAAATTGATATTTGATAGGATTAGATTTTATTAATATGTTTATTTTAAGTATGTTGGTCATTTTTTTTTTCATTTTATATGTTGTGTTTATCAATAATAATAAGGATATATAATCAATGAGTTAAGTCTTAGCTTCATTATAGTTTGACATAAATAATTAGTGGTTACTAAGTTCATACTAGGAATGAAGATTATGAGAGATAGAGGTAACATAATATGTTTGTTGAGATAGAAAAATCATTCGTTGTTTCTATTTTCAATATGTAACATTATGAGTTAGTGAATGTTCCTATTATTGTAACTAAGGTACTTTTGTGAGAGTGTCTTGATTTAGATGTTAAAAAAAATGGCATGTAATTTTCAATTTTGTTTTTAATTATATAGGTAAAAGGAGCTTTTGAAGGGGCACTAGAACCCTTTACAATAAATGTCAACAACACAAATTTTAAATGACAAAACTATAGCTAAGTTGTCCCACAACACAACCAAACCACAAACACAACATTGTTTGACATCCTCCTAACTATTCTCACATCATTTTTTAATAGGTGAAAATAGTGTATATCTTATTACATTATAATGATTTACATACATGTATAAAGTATTCCATTCGAAAATTGTTGACTCGCTACCCGCCTAGACCATACTATATCCCACTTACTGTTTACAAAATAAACTCTTGCAATCAACCAAATTGCCCCCCTATACAAAACGGGCATCAAACAACCTGATAGAAAGCATTTACATTTTTTCAAAATGCCATATTAATGGCTGCATATTATCTAGACAACCCCCCAAAATAGAAATTTAAAACAAAAAATATAAAACATCACATAAAGGGCATTTATCCCAGAGACACTGGTTTCTTCCTCTTTTTGTCCATCTTCTCCACTTGCACAAACCTGTTGTACTAGAAGTTAGAAGGCTCAAAAATCAGTTCCACTCCTTGTTCCTTGTTCTTTGCCCCTATTTCCATGAGTTATCACCTCAGGCTCATGTAAATACTCCAGAAGACACTCCCAACCTACTTCGGCTTGTAATATGCGCTCCTTATGAAGGATACTCCCCTTATTTAGCCAAACACACAACACAATAGAGAAATAAATAGAGATTTGCAAGAATAGATTAATAGAAACAACAACACTTTCTTTTTATTATCCTCAATGAAATGAAATTACAATATTTAGAAAAACAACATTCTATAGCCACATGACATTTTCATTACAATAATCTGCAAGATAGAGCCACAATCTACACTTCTAGAATTGAATCCAAAAAATCTCCCCTTTGCCCTATTAAGTAGCACAATTAGTCGACTTAGAATATTCTGGAAAGTGAAATTTCTGAATTGGCACCCAGCGATTCAATTTTCCGCTTTAAGTGATTTTCCCTATTTCCCTTTTTGTATTGAAATTGACATCCTGAAGGCACAACTTCTAAAAACCATAACTTGCGAATCGTTGAGTCAATTGCCTAGTATAACCCCATTTTGAAAATGGCATGAAGCGCTCTACACCTCAACTTAAAAAAGTGTTAGCCAATCAAAGTTTGGCCCCTATTTGAAGCCTCTAAAAAGCCTTCAAAACTGAGCTCAAAGTTTTTTGTACCACCTTGCCAAAACAAAAAATGCAATAACTTCAAAACTAGACTCGATTTTGCTATGAAACTTTACCAACATGCTAATATTTAAAAAATGAACCTCTAGGGAAGCAAATGGAACAACTTGTGCTCAAATGCACAACCTACTAAAAAAATAGTAACTCTATCCAAATAATAACCCTCATTGAAAACTAGACAATATTTTTGGGTGATGCAAGATTGCTCTTCAATCTTAGATGCTCCTACATTAGACACCTAGGGTAATTTGAGAAATGACCTTGTCACATATCAAGTGTTCAGAGAAAAATCAAGGCAATCAATATCTTTCTTTGATAGCAATGATGAATCTTCAATAGCTCGTCCCTTCCATTTGATCAGATACTCTTCATATTTCTTGTTCATTATGCTTCTACCAACTTGACTAACCAAGATGTCTTCTATCTCCTCTGTAGCTGAAGTAGGTGCTAGAATATTCCATTGTGATTCTATGATCTCATCTTCAATACTTCCTTCATGATACTCTGTGAAATCCAAAATAATAAACACTAGTGAAATATTGAGATCATTGGGCAATTCCACTTCATAAGCATTTCCAGAAGATTTTACATGGTCCAAATTTCTTCATCTTCAACTTGTATGTTCCCACTGGAAATATCTCCTTTCTCAAATGAACCATAACTTTATTTCCAATATAAAATTCCTTTTGTCTCATTTTCTGATCTAGCTTAGCTTTGTACTATATATTCATCTTATTAATATGCTTCTTCATCTCTTCATGCAAATTCTTCAAATGGTCTACAAAATCTTCAGCTTCACAACTACTATTTTCTCCATTGTCCAACTTCCTTAATTCTAAAGCATTTCTAGGACTACTTCCATATACATTCTGGAATGGTGATTTACTAGTGCTTCCATAGACATAATTGTTGTATGCAAATTATGTCTGTGGTAAAATAAGATCCCACCCCTTGGGCTTATCTCTTCCTAAGCACCTCAATAGATTTTCCAAACTCCTATTCACCACTTTTGTCTATCCAATAGTTTGTGGGTGGTGTGTTGAGCTAAACTTCAAATCTATCTTTAGTTTCTTCCACAATGTCTTCCAAAAGTACACAACAAACTTAGCATCTTGATTTGAAACCATGCTTTTTGGTAGACCATGTAGTCTCACCACTTCTTTGAAAAATAATTCTGCCACATGAACAACATCATTTGTCTTTTGAAGAAGTTTAAAGTTTTTGCTTCCGATGTCTCCCGCTTTCGCTCTTTTTGAATCTGCAGATGGTGTTCGACCTGCAGTCTCTCCTACTAGTTCAGGGCCCCTGTCGTCCTATCGTTCGGGACCTGTTGCTTTCGGCAGTGATGCTCATTTGGGGCTAGCGTCTGTTGGTGCAATTTCTACACTTCGTGACTCTCTACCGGAAAGGTCTTTTGCTGTGTCTGGTGGTTTTGGGCAATCTTAGTCTAGAGCATTTTCTAGATCCCCGACGGCTAAAGGAAGTTCCATGATCTCTTATGAAGATGTGGCTGTGTTTGAAGTTGGGATTTATGGTCTTGCCTCTGTGGGGAGAAGGGGTTCTCGTCCTTCGGTGCAGCTTGTTTCTGTAGGTAAATTGATTTTGATTAATCTGGATACTGATACTGTTGAAGAGATCTCCAAAAATGCAGAGGATTTCACTTCTATTGCTGCTATTTTTCAGTTTAGGGGTTTTTGGCCCTCTCTTCCAGATTTACATGCTTGGATATCCAAACATTGGGAGCCCATTATAACTGATACAGTTCAAATTTATCCTGTAGCTAGGGGTTTTTTTATTATGAAATTTGAAAATGCTATAGATAGGAATACTATCTTGTGCAATAGTTGCTTCTTTTGGGAGGAGCATTTCCCCCTGATGGCCAAACCCTGGTATCTTGGGTTTGATCCTCTTTCTGAATCCTTTAATAAAATACCCATTTGGGTAAGACAGCCTAATCTTCCCCTACATCTTTGGCTAGATTCAGTTTTGGAAGCTATGGGGGAGGCCATTGGGGACTTCCAGATGGTTGATTCAGATTCCTCTGATGTTTTTAAGACAACGTATGCTCGTATTCTTATGGAGGTTGATGTTTATGTGGGTCTCCCTGAGAAGATTACTTTGGCCTCTTCAATGGGAACCTGGACCTAGAATCTTGATTATGAGGGTATTCCTTTCAGATGTAGGAAATGTCATATGACTGGACACCTTGCTATGAGGTGCTCATCTGATAAGGTTAGATCGAAGAAATCGCCTTCTTGGTGGTTGGGGGTTTCTGACCACCATTATACGGTTCGAAAAGTTTCAAAGGATGGGGGTGTGGCTGCCTGCTCTCCTCAGACTGATCATACTGTGGCTGGTGCTCCTAAAGCTATCTCTGATGCTACAGATGCTCCTAAAGTTGTCTTTGATGATACAAATGCTCCTGATGCGACTGTTGGCCAAAATGTTGTCCCTGTTGCTGCTGTTGCTGATGCTGCTATTGATGCTATCTCTAGGGCATCTGGCACTGGTTTGCCTAGTTCAGCTGTCTTGGCAGCTGCTACTGCTGTTGTCTTTGATGCTACATATGCTATCTCTATGGTGGCTCTAGTTCAAAAAGTTAAGGCTGCCCCTTCTTTTGTTGCTGTCTCTATCCAGAACATAGAAGTCGGCGCTGGTTCAACTGTCTTATCTCCTATTGTTGGTTGCCCTTTAGTGGGTTCTTCAGGTGTTTCTCAAGATTGGCAGAAGGCTGCTGAAAAGGTGGAGGATGGATGGACATCAGTCAAAGGAAAAAAAGTCAATTCCTCCAAACCTTTGTTTGATATGTTGTTATGGTCTTATAAGAATGGACCAAAATGTAAATCTTGATGGTCCTTTGTTGTGTTTAGCTGGGCTGGTTTTCCACCCTCTTGTTGGGAACTATGGTGTGTTTCCCTAGTTTGTTGGGTGGTGTTCCATAATTATTTTAAGATCTTTTATTGCTATATCTTTCTCTTCTCTTTGTACAAGGTTTTGGGTCCTTTCAAAACCTATTTTTACTTAATCAAAACATCATTAGTCTTTTTGCAAGGAATGAAATATGTCATCTTCAAAAACTTGTCTATCACCACAAAAATATAAGCATGCCCTCTCTGAGTCCTCGGTAAACCAAGAGCAAAATCCATACTAATATCCTCCCATGACCTCGCTGGTATAGGTAATGACTAATATAATCCTATATTATGCCCAGTTCCTTTTGCCAACTGACATATTCTACAACTCTACACAAACTTCTTAACATCTTGTTGCAATTATGACCATTAATAATTTTCACTAACCAGAGCAATGGTTTTATTTCAACCAAAGTGTCCAACTAATTCTCCACTATGCTTCTCTTTCATTAGGTTCTCCCTCATGGAACTCTTTGAAATGCACAACTGGCTCCCTTTGAATAGCATCCCATCTTGGATTATAAAATCCAACCGTCTGGTCCTGTCTAGAGTAACAAGCTCTGTGCAAGCTTTCCAGGCCTCGCCAAAATCAGGATCCTCATGATACAAACTCTTGAGTTCTTGGAACCCAACAACTTTGATTTGTATCTCTATCAACAAATTATACCTCTTGCTCATACCATCTACAACCCTATTAGACTTTCCACTTCTGTGCTTCAAAATGAAAGTGTAACTTTGCATAAACTTAACCCATTTTAAATGCCTTTGATTCAACTTCCCTTGGCTATTCAAATACTGTAAAGTTTGATGATCAGTAAACAAAACAAAATCCTTAGGCAAAAGATAATATCTCCATTTTTTCAATGCATGAACGATAACATAAAACTCTTGACATAAACATAATATTTTCTTTTAGCATCATTCAACTTTTCACTAAAGTAAGCAATGGGTTTACCTTTCTGACTCTAAATAGCTCCAATGGCATTTTCCACTAGCAACACAGTCTACTTGAAACACCTTATTAAAATTAGGAAGTGCCAAAACAGGTTGCTCTGTAACTTTTCTCTTCAAAAAATTGAAACTCTTTGCTGCTCTTGTAGTCCACTTAAACTCTTTTCTATCCCCTCTCATAGTTTTAGTCAAGGGTTAACAAATACTACTGAACTTTCTGATAAAATTTGTGTAAAAACTAGCCAAAGCATGAAAAGATCTTACCATAATAGCACTTCTTGGAGTAGGCCATTGAAGGATAGCCTTCACTTTCTCTGGGTCCACTTTAAGACCATTTTCCGAGACAACAAATCTCAAGTACACTAACTCCTTCCTCACAAAATTGCATTTCTTCAAGTTAATCAATAATTTTATTCCCTTAACTCCTCAAAGTCCCTACAAATATGCATTATATGCTCCTCCATTGTCTTATTGAAGATCAAAATATCATCCAAGTAAATAATTACAAACTTAATCAGGAATTCTTTCAATACCTCGTTTATGAGTTGCATGAATATGCTCGGTGCATTGGTTAGCCCAAAAGGCATGACTAACCACTCATACAAGCCCTCCTTTTTCTTGAAGGATGTCTTCCATTCATCTCCTTCTCTAATCTTGATTTGGTGATATCCACTCTTCAGATCTATCTTTGTGAAGTACTTAACTCCACTCAAGGAATCCCTAATGTCATCCATCCTTGGCAAGGGTAACCTATACTTGATAGTAATCTTATTGATAGCTTGAGAATATCTACACATCCTCCATTCTACATTTTTATTTGGTGCTAGTACTGCTGGTACAGTGCATGGAATTAAACTCTCATGAATCAACTCCTTCTGCAACAACTCTTGCACTTGTCTATTCAACTCTTAACTCTCTATTAGAGTCATTCTATGGGCTGCTTTATTTGGACAACTGGCTTCAGGAATCAATTCCATTTGATGACTAATCTTTCTTATTAGTGGCAATCTATTAGGTACATTATCAAATCAAATATCTTGAAACTCATCCAACAAATTTGCAACTTCTACAAGTACATCTTATACTTCATCTTTATCAACTCTTGGAATTAAAGAAAAACACATGTTCATGCTTCACACCTTCTAGAAATTTCCTTCCATCAACTAAACATATTTTGGCATTACAACATACCTTTTTTTTCAGTTTCCTTCAATGGATTCAGCTTGTGTTGGACTCCACCCTTTGTCAAGGAATAGGTATTTACATACCCATCATCTACTGCATGATGATCAAATCGCCATGGTCTCCCTAACAACAAGTGACAAACATTCATAGGCATAATATCACACAATATCTCATCATGATAGTTTCCAATTTTGAACTTTGTCAGACATTGTTCATTGACCAAAGCCTTGTGATCTTTCTGCAACCAAGAAATTTTGTAGGTGTTAGAATAACTAAGAGGGGAAGTGAATCAGTTAGATCATTTATCCTACAGTCCCAAATACAAAGATGTACCTTATCAAACAATCATAATAAATAACACAACACAATGATTTAACATGGAAACCTTGTTAAGGGAAAAACCACCTGGGACCGGTAACCCAAAATAATTAACTCTTTTGAAGTGAGCTTAGTGAAGAGCCAACCCTATTAAAGGTTACAAACACACTGTTAGGTGTGACCTTGCTAGAGGATTTAACACTAACCGTTAACTTTTGACCAACATTCACTACGGGGTCAATAAGATAACAATGTACATTCTTTGAATGACATAGGGCAGAAATAAAGACTATTAAGTCCACTCGGTTAAGAGATTTTTTGAATCAATGATTAAACTGATACAATATTATCTAACTCAAATACATCTCAATTGCAGATATTCAGATCTATGCTAAGCCCATACAAATCCTCTAATTAATATTCAAATTCACTTCATCAATATTCTTCAACTTACTTTCCCTCGGTAAATGGTCCTCTAATGCTTGGTTGTCTCTGCAGTTCGGTTCTTTCAATAACCAGTCTGATCAGGCATGCATGAAAAGTCTTCACATGATATCTCTACAGTCTTCTTCCTCCAATATAGTTTCAACAATGAAACTCACGTCTCTTAAATAGACAAGTAAACCATTTTCATTCAAGCCATTAGATTTTGCCGCTTAATCTCCTTCATCTGTTTTGCCTCTTAAACCTTCATCAACAGATGTGTCATTAACACATTTCAATCTCATCCTTTCGATTTTCTCCGAATTTTGTCAGTCGTAGATCTCATAACAAACTTAATCCTTAACCTCAAAATAATAATAATATCCAGCTCATCATATTTTTTCAGCTGTTCTTAGCATTTAATATTTACATCCACTTTCGATTAATAAATAAATGTGTCGGTGATAACTAGTTATACTAGTTCAGTTAATACTGTCAGTCGGTATACACTGCACTGGCTCGGTGTATACAAAAATCTTCAATGATCAACCACATTGTCAGGTTCAATTTCAGTTCTCTTCTTCATAATAGATTAATGCAACATAATCAAATCAACAATATGAAGCCATAGACTCATCAATAAGTTACCCAATGTTTACCTTATCCTCATCTGTCATATCCATCTTTTGCTCATGTAGATATCTTAGTTCTTCATCTTTTCTTACTCCCACAAATGTTCAGATGTTTGTAACTAACATGATAAGTATTGTCAAGACTAGTTGACATCAATGACAATATATTGACTGATTTAATCATCTTACATATCATTTCAATCCTCGGTGATCTCTAATCAATGATTCTTTAGTTCATCCAAATATTCAATTAGTTGTAGTTCATCAATCTCTCCCTTTGGCATTGATGGCAACACAACAATATGAAAATATGCCATACACATACCAAACATGTATTCGACAACTATGTATGAAAAATGTTGTAGCTCAGTAAGCATTTGATATGTTTAATCACTACAAAACATTGCAGACTCTCCTTGGGGTTTTGATCTTTTCAGCTCTTTGATTCCTTCTATTTTGTCTCTCCCTTTCTATGTTCTCAGTAACTAATTCATTCTCTCTGGTTTCATATTCATTCTCTCCCCCTTTGACAACAATGCCAAAGAAAACATACAAACAACTCTGCAGTAGCCAAGTATTCTCTGTTGTTCAGTTCACATCATGTACCTTCAGTGTATAGATAAACAAATTTTTGTTCCATCTTCTACAATCTTTCACAACCTTAGACATAATCCAAAGTGTGAGCTATGTGCATCAACATGAATGATCCTCTGATAAGTGTAGGTTGATGCATCCTCCTGATCACCTCAGTGACTGATAGACAGGGGACGAACCCCAAGTCTAGATCTCAAATATTCAAATGTGTCATTTGGTAATGGGTTAGTAAAGATGTCAGCAAGTTTTTCCTTAGATGTTACAAATTCTAGTTGTACTTTCTTCTTTTGAACTTGTTCTCTCAAGTAGTGATACTTGATAGATATATGCTTTGTCTTCGAATGCATCACAAGATTCTTAGAAATATTAATAGCACTAGTGTTGTCACAATATATAATCATCTGGTCAATGATTACCTCATTCATTCCTTCCAACACTTGTCTAATCCAGGCTATATTTGAACAATTTGCACCAAGAACAACATACTCTGCTTCAGTTGTAGATTGAGAAATGCATGTTTGTTTCTTGCTAATCCAAGTCACAAGCCTTTCCCCTAAAGAGAATGCTCCACTAGTTGTGCTCTTCCGGTCATCTATGTTTCCAGCCCAATCTGCATCAGTGTAAACTTTCAGTTCAAATTTTCCTTCCAATGTATACCATATTCCATAGTCCTTTGTTTTCTTCAGGTATCTCAAGATTCTCTTTACAACAACCATATGTGAATCTTTAGGATTGGTAGAAAATCTTGCCGCAATCCCCACTGCATGTGCTATATTAGGCCTAATGTGTACTACATACATCAGTTTACCAATCATAGATTGATACAGGGTCTGATTTACCTTGGTAGATTCATCATCTTTTGTCAGTTTACAGCCAGTCACCATCAATGTTCCCACAGGTTTAGCATCTTCATTTTTCACTAGTAAATAAGAAGTCTTAGCATTTTCAAGATAAAATAAGTTACGTTTTGATTTTCCTCCTATTCCGACAAGCTTTCCAGTTTCATCAAAGATCTTTACCTTCTTGCTTTCAAATTCCACTCGGTGACCTGAATTATTAAGTTGTGCCACACTTAACAAATTGTAATTCAGTCCTTTTACCTAATATGCATTGTCACATCTAATTTTATCATTTAGTGGAATATATCCTTTTCCTTTAACCATGCAAGGTGTATCATTACCCATTTTCACCGATCCTCCACCATAGTGCTCAAGATGATCAAACTTATCTTCATCACCAATCATGTGATGTGTACAACCACTATCAATGATCCAAGTATCATTTTTACTAACTTTCAAAATAAGTGATGTTTCTACATACCTTTCATCCTCTTCAGAATCATCTTTCATTGCAACAAACACTACCTCAATGTCATCCTCAGTGTCGGTGTCGGTGTCCTCATCTTCAACTAGATAACATGCTTTTTTTCCTTTATCTTTGTGATCTCGGTTATCTTTCTTGTAGTGTCGGTAACCTCTGTTGTTTCTTCTTCCATAGCTTCCATCAACAGGTCGGTATTTGTCTTTTTCTTACTCTTTCCTATTAGGACATCTAGCAACAATATGGCCAACTTCTTTACAATTAAAACAAGCTAAAGGCAATTTTCCCTTATATCGACCTTTACCTTTCTGTAGTCTTCGAGCCATAAGCACTTCAAGTTCATCAAGCTCATCATCAGTATTACTATCACTTTCATTCCTTATATTATGTCTACGGCTAGATTTACTGATCTTTAGAGAAGACATAAAAGCAGACTCAACACTCGGTACCACACTATTATCAAAATTATTTAGCTCAAAAGTTGTTAAGTTACCGATCAGACTATCAAGAGTAAGAGTTCTACCAGGTGCAGACCTCATTTCATGAATAGCAAATATTTTGATTGCATAGACAGGCAACAAGGTTCTTAGAATTTTACTTACCACTCTATCTTCAAAAATGATACCACCAGCTCCTTGAATAGCATTGACTACCTCTTTTACTCAATTTGTGTACTGGGTAATGTTCTCTCCTTCCTTCATATTCATGTCATCAAATCTACCTCTTAGGCTTTCAGCTCTAGCTCTCATCACATTCACATCTCCACCATATACTAGGGAAAGTTTATCCCACATCTCCTTCACAGTAGTGCAAGCCTTGACATCCTCAAATTCTGCATCAGATAGAGCAACAACAATCTCTATCATAGTAATGTTATGTACATGTCGGTCTCTCAACTGATCAAGTATCAAAGGTCCAACAGTAGGTTGAATGTAGCCATTGTCAAGTAAGTATAGAGAAGATTCTCCAATACTAGATATGTGAAGCCTCATCCGGCTTTGCCATGTAGTAAAGTTGTCTTTATTCAGCTTCAACACTTCCCTCTTATACATCTTGTAATCTTTCTGTTGAAGTCCTTAAAAATCTATTCCAAGAAACCAATGCTCTGATACCAATTGTTAGAATAACTAAGAGGGGGGGTGGATTAGTTAGATCAGTTATCCTACAGTCCCAAATACAAAGATGTACCTTATCAAACAATCATAACAAATAACACAACACAATGATTTAATGTGGAAACCCTATTAAGGGAAAAACCACTTGGGACCGGTAACCCAAAATAATTCACTCTTCTAAAGTGAGCTCAGTGAAGAGCCAACCCTATTAAAGGTTACAAACAAACTGTTACGTGTGACCTTGTTAGAGGATTTAACACTAACTGTTAACTTTTGACCAGCATTCACTATGGGGTCAATAAGATAACAATGTACATTCTTTGAATGACATAGGGAAGAAATAAAGACTATTAAGTCCACTCGGTTTAGAGATTTTTTGAATCAATGGTTAAACTGATATAGTATGATCTGACTCAAATACAACTCAATTGTAGATATTCAGATCTATGCTAAATATTCAAATTCACTTCATCAATATTCTTCAACTTACTTTCCCTCGGTAAATAGTCCTCTAACGCTCGGTTGTCTCTGCAGTTCAGTTCTTTCAATAACCAGTCTGATCAGACATGCATGAAAAGTCTTCACGTGATATCTTTGCAGTCTTCTTCCTCTGACATAGTTTCAATAATAAAAATCACATCTCTTAAATAGACAAGTAAACCATTTTCATTCCACCCATTAGATTTTGCTTCTTAATCTCCTTCATCCATTTTGCCTCTTAAACCTTTATCGGCAGATGTGTCATTAACACGTTTCAGTCTCATCCTTTAGATTTTCTCCAAATTTTGTCAGTCGTGGATCTCATAAAAAACTTAATCCTTAACCTCGAAATCATAATAATATACAGCTCATCACATTCTGTCGGCTTTTCTTAGTATTTAATGTTTGCATCCACTTTTGGTTAATACAGAAATGCATTGGTGATAACTAGTTACACTAGCTTGATTAATACTGTCAGTCGGTATACATTGCACTGGCTCAGTGTATACAGAAATCTTCAATTACTGATCACATTGTCAGGTTCAATTTCAGTTCTCTTCTTCATAACAAATTAATGCAACATAATCAAATCAATAGTATGAAGCCATAGACTCATCAATAAGTTACCCAATGTTTACCTTATCCTCATCTGTCATATCCATCTTTTTCTCATGTAGATATCTTAGTTTTTCATCTTTTCTTACTCCCACAGATGTTCAGATGTTTGTAACTAACGTGATAAGTATTGTCAAGACTAGTTGACATCAATGACAATATATTGACTGATTTAATCATCTTACATATCATTTCAGTCCTCCATGATCTCTAATCACTGATTCTTTAGTTCATCCAGATATTCAATCAATTGTAGTTCATTAGTAGGGATTCGGGTGCTTTCTTCTCTCTATCTTCAATTTATGCACCATCTTCTTTGAAACAAGATTATCAGTACTATCTCTATCCACAATGACATTCCATACTTTACCGTTACACTTACACTTTGTGTGGAACAAATTTTTCCTTTGCTCAGGTTCCTTCTCATCATTTAGCAAAACTCTTTTAGTAATAAGGACCTCTCCTCTTTCAACATCTTTAGAATATGATGACTCGACATCTTCATCCACATGTGCAACTCATGCATTACTGTCTAGTCTTCTATTTATTCTCCCTTGATGTTGGGGACACTTATAAGCTCTATGCCCTTCTTCTCCACAATGGAAACATGTCCCACAAAAACCTCCTCTTCTTGATCCTTGCCCTCTTTCTCTTCCTCTTTGATCTCTATTATTTTGATCACAAGTGCAATATGAATTATTTCCCCTCTAATTTTTACTACTACTAGAGTCATCATTCTTTTTATGATCTTCATTTCTACCTCCATAAGACCGTCTACTAGGATTTCCACCACGACCTCTACCAGTTTGTGTGCTCTCAAACTTCTTGTTCAATTTTTATTATACCTTCAAAGAAATTGATAGGCATCTTCAATGGTATACATCCTCACCATTATCAACTATTCTTGAATACCCGACCTCAACCCATATATGTAACGAGAAACCTTCTCCTTTTTTCCTTCGGAATGACATCTCTGATAAGTACCTGATAGAACTCCTCTACATACTCTTGGATAGAATTTCCTGCTTGCTTCAAACCTTACATTTTCTTCAGTAAATAAAAGTCATAGTCAATAGGAATGAATTGTCTCTTTAGCTTATCCACCATCTGATCCCACCTTGTTATTTTCTCCTTCCATCTTCTATTTCTCTCCAGCTAAACCTCTTTCCACCAAATTTTAGTGTGACCTTTCAACTTGGTCTTCGTGAATTTGAACCTCTTGGGATCTTATATTTCCTCAAGCTCAAAGTACTCCTCCATATCATTGATCCAATCGAAGAACTCTTTTGGATTAAGATTTCTAGAAAATTTAGAAACTTCAATCTTTGGTCTCTTTCCAAGCTTGGAAATGGATCTCAAAAACCTAGCTTCATCAAGATCCCTAGTTGTTTCTTTCTCTTCTTCAAATTTTCCTTTAGATTCATCCTCATTCACATCTCTTTCCCTAATATCAGTTCCTCCACACAAATCCTTTTGTAGTGTTTGCACTTGCCTCTACAAGGCTCTAAAACCCTCTTCTGTCACACCTATGATTTTTTCATCGTGACTCCTTTGTGGAGGCATTTTTTGTACTTATCTCTTAGACCCACAACCACTGTCTTGGTGAAAAATGCCTCACGTTAGGTGACCTGCCTACATACTTAAGAACTTTTTCTCTAATACCACTTAATGAAGGGTACTCCCCTTATTTAGATGAACACACACAACACAATAGAGAAATAAAAGAGATTTTCAAGAATAGATTAATGGAAACAACAACAATAATTTCTTTCTATTATCTTCAATGAAATGAAATTACAATATTAAGAAAAACATGTTGTACAACCACATGGCATTTTCATTACAATAATCTGCCAGATAGAGCCACAATCTATACTTCTATAACTAAAACCTAAAATCCCCCCTTTTCCCTATTAAGTAGCACAATTAGATGCATTAGAATATTTTGGAAAGTGAAATTTATCATTTTGGCGCCCAACAGTTTGATTTCCATCTTAAATGATTTTTCCCTATTTTCCTTTTTGCATTGGAATTGGCATCTTGAAGGCACAACTTCCTAAAATTGTAACTTGTGAACTGTTGAGTTGATTGGCTATTATAACCCCATTTCAAAAATAGTATGAAGCACCATGCATCTTACTCTAAAAAATTATTAGCTGATCAAATTTTGACCTCTATTTAGAGCCTCTAAAACCTTCAAAATCGAGCTCAAATTTTTTTGTACCACCCTGCCAAAATAGAAAATGCAATAACTTAAAAACCAGACTTGATCTTGCTATGAAACTTTATGAGCATGCTTAAAAATTGAAAATGAACTTCTAGGGAAGCAAATGGAACAATTTGTGCTCAAATGAACAACCTACTAAAGAAATAGTATCTCTGTTCAAAGATAGCCCTTATTAAAAAACTAGACAATATTTTTGGGTGTTGCAAGATTGCTTTTACATTCTGGATGCTTCTGCATTAGACACTTGAGGTAATTTGAGAGGTGTCCTTTTCAAATCTCAAGTGTTAAGAGGAAAATCAATGCAGTAAACCTCTTCCTTTGATAGCCATGATGAATCTTCAATAGGTTGTCCCTTCCATTTGATCAGATACTCTTCGTATTTCCTGTTCCTTGTGCTTTTTCCAACTCGACTATCCAAGATGTCTTATATCTCCTTTGTAGCTGAAGTAGGTGTTGGAATATTCCATTATGATTCTATGATCTCATCTTCAATACTTCCTTCATGATATTCTATCAAATATGAAATTAAACATTGGTGAAATATTGAGTTCACTAGGCAACTCTACTTCATAAGCATTTCCTAATTCATGCTTCTTCAAGATTTTGCATGGTCCAAATTTCTTCATGTTTAACTTGTTGTATGTTCCCACTGGAAATCTCTCTTTTCTCAAATGAATCATAACGTCATCTCAAATCTGAAATTCTTTATGTCTCCATTTCTAATATGCCTTATCGTTGTAATGTATATTCATCTTATTAATATTCTTCTTCACCTCTTCATGAAAATTCTTCAAGTGCTCTGCAAAATCTTCAGCTTCAACGCTACTCTTTTCTCCATTGTCCAACTTCCTTAATTCTGAAGCATTTCTAAGACTACTTCCATATACAATCTGGAATGGTGATTTACTAGTGCTCCTATTGACATAATTATTGTATACAAATTCTACCTGTGGTAAAATTAGATCACACCCCTTCGGCTTATCTCCTACTAAGAACCTCAATAGACTCCTCAAATTCCTATTAATCACGTCTTTCTGTCCATCAGTATGTGGGTGGTGTGTTGAGCTAAACTTCAAATCTGTCTTTAGTTTCTTCCATGATGTCTTCCAAAAGTACCCAACAAACTTAGTATCTTGATCTGAAACTTCTCTTTTGGATAGACCATGTAGTCTCACCACTTCTCTGAAAAATAATTCTCCCACATGAACAACATCATTAGTCTTTCTGCAAGGAAGGAAATGTGCCATCTTTGAGAACATGTCTACCACTACAAAAATAGAATCATGCCCTCTTTGAGTCCTCGATAAACCAATAAAAAATTCCATACTAATATACTCCCATGGTCTCTTTGCTATAGGTAATGGCTGATATAACCCTATATTCTGTGTGGTTCCATTTTTCATCTTACATATTTTGCAACTCTGTACAAACTTCTTAACATCTTGCTACAATTGTGGCCAATAATAATTTTCACTAACCAGAGATGGTTTTATCTTGACCAAAGTCTCCATCCAATCCTCCACTACACTTCTCTTTGATTAGGTTATCTCTCATGCAACTCTTTGGAATGCACAACTAACTCCCTTTGAATAACATTCCATCTCGGATTATAAATCCAACAATTTGGTCCTGTCTAGAGTAAAAATCTCTGTGCAAGCTCTATAGGCCTCGCCAAAGTTAGGATCCTCAAGATAAAAACTTTGAGTTATTGGAGCCCAACAACTTCGATCTACATCTTTGTCAACAAATTTTGCCTCTTGCTCAGGGCATCTACAATCCTATTAGACATTCCACTTTTGTGCTTCAAAATAAAAGTGTAACTCTACAAAAACTCAACCCATTTCAAATGCCTCTGATTCAACTTCCCTTGGCTATTCAAATACCATAAAGCTTGATGATCAGTAAACAAAACAAACTCCTTAGGCAAAAAATAATGTCTCCATTTTCTAAATGCCCAAACTATAGCATAAAACTCCTGATCATAGACATAATATCTTCTTTTGGCATCATTCAACTTTTCACTAAAGTAAGCAATGGGTTTACCTTGACAACTCAAAATAGATCCAATGGCATTGGCACTAGCATCACAGACTACTTGAAATACTTTATTAAAATTTGGAAGTGCCAAAACAAGCTGGTCTGTAACTTTTCTCTTCAACAAATCAAAACTCTTTTCTTCTCTTGTAGTCCACTTAAACTCTTTTCTATCCCCTCTCATAGTTTTAGTTAAGGGTCCACAAATACTACTAAAATTTTGGATAAACTTTCTATAAAAGCTAGCCAAAATATGAAAAGATCTTACCTCAATAAAATTTCTTGGAGTAGGCCATTCAAGGATAGCCTTCACTTTCTTTGGGTCCATTTTAAAAACATCTGCTGAGAAAACAAATCCAAGGTACACTAACTCCTTCCTCACAAAACTGGACTTCTTCAAGTTAATGAACAATTTTTCTTCCCTTAACTTTTTAAATACCATATGAATATGCATTATATGCTCCTCCAATGTCTTACTGAAGATCAAAATATCATCCAAGTAAACAATAAAAAACTTACTCAAGAATTCTTTCAATACCTCATTCATGAGCCACATGAATATGATTGGTGGATTGGTTAGACCAAAAGGTATGACTAATCACTCATATAAGTCCGCCTTTGTCTTGAAGACTGTCTTCCATTTGTCTCCTCTAAACATGATTTGGTGATATGCACTCTTTACATCTATCTTTGTGAAGTACTCAACTCCACTCAAGAAATCTATAATGTCATCCATCCTTGGCAAGGGAAACCTATACTTGATAATAATCTTATTGATAGCCTGAGAATCTGTACACATCCTCCATTCTCCAATTTTTGTTGATACTAGTACTACTAGTACAACACATGGAATCAAACTCTCTCGAATCAACCCCTTTTTAAATAATTCTTGCACTTGTCTTTTCAAATCTTCACTTTCGACATGATTCATTGGATGGGTTGTCTTATTTGTGTTGGAAAAATGGTTAGCGCTCCCCTCGAGATTGATGACATGGCTTAACCATCTCCTGTGTCTTCTATAAGTCTAGTGGTTGTATTAGGCATTAACATGTTGATCTTTTGGTGCAACGATAACAACTACTTGTAACAAGAGGTATCAGAGCTTGGTCATAGGTTTGAGTCCCCTCAGGTAACGCTGAGGGGGAGATTGTTGGAAAAATGATCAGCACTCCCCTTAGGATTTGTGACATGGCTTAACTTCCTCCTGTGTCTTCTATAAGTCTAGTGGTTGTATTGGGCATTAACAGGTCGATATTTTGGTGTGACGACAACCACTACTTGTAACAATTTGGTTAAATACCTCCACGAATCAAGTCCATGATAACTAATCTTTCTTATTGGTGGCAATCCATCAGGTGCATTATCAAATACAATATCTTGAAATACATCAAAAAAATCTGCAACTTTTGCAGGTATATCTTCTACTTCATCTTTATCAACTCTTGGAATTAAAACAAAACACATATGTTCATGCTTCATGCCTTCTAGAAACTTCCTTCCATCAACTAAACATATTTTGACATTACTACATACCTTTTCTTCTATTTCCTTTAATGGCTTCATCTTGTGTCTGACTCAATCCTTTGTCAAGGAATAGATATTTGCATGCCCATCATGTAATTCATGACGAACAAATTGCCATGGTCTCCCTAACAACAAGTGACATGCATCCATATGCATAATATCAAACAATACCTCATCATGGTAGTTTCTAATTTTGAGCCATTGTTCATAGACCAAAGCCTTGTGATCATTCCGCAACCAAGAAATCTTGTAGGGATTCAAATGCTTTCTTCTCTCTAACTTCAATTTATCCACCATTTCCTCTGAAACAAGATTATCCACATTACCACTATCCAAAATGACATTGCATATTTTACCATTCCAATTACACCTTGTGTGGAACAAATTTTTCCTTTGCTCAGGTTCCTTCTCATCATTTAGCAAGACTCTTCTGGTAATAAGAACCTCTCCTCTTTCAACATCTTTAGAATATGATTCCTTGGCATCTTCATCCACATGTGCAAGTCATGCATTTCCATCTAGTCTTCTATTTATTCTCCCTTGATGTTGGGGAAACTTATAAGCTCTATGCCCTTCTTCTCCGCAATAGAAACATGTCCCACAAAAACCTCTTTTTTTGGTCCTTGCCCTCTTTCTCTTCATCTTTGATCTCTGCTATTTTGATCATGAGGCCAATAGGAATTATTTCCCCTCTAATTTTTACTACTACTAGAGTCATCATGGGTAAAAGCACAACTTCCTATCGCAATTGAGGCTAACTCAGAGGATTTGGCCGAGCAAAAATCAACCAAGTATTACTCAGCCGAATCCATGTATGTGTTGCGTGGTGCCTAATGGTGCATATGTAGCTAGAGGTACTCAAGTGGGACTCGACCAAATCCCACTCGATCGAGTCTTACTCGTTTAATAAAAACCTAGATCATAGTTTAAGCCCCTCATTTGCATAGTGAGGAGATAGCTAAGCAAAGAAGGGGCTTGAGGACATTTGACCAAGTGTGAGATAGGGCCCCCACTTTTTAACATTTATTTAATTAAAAAAAAATTTAATTACATGGTTAAAAAATAAATTTTTAATGTTATATTAGTACCAAATGTTTAATTTTTTAAGTTGTATAAAATGACTAGTTAAATAATATTTTATTCTGAAAACTAAAACCTTAAAACTTAAAAATCAAACCTTCAACTTTAAACCTTAAAAATTAAAGCTTCATACTATCAAACCTATAACAAAACTTAAATCTTCAAACTATTAAACCCAAAACAAAACTTAAACCGTTAAACTATCAAACGTAAAATGAGCATCTAATTATAGATGATATCTTTTTATGACAATACACTTCCTAGCTGATCATGTGACCTAGGCATCAATTCTCATCTCACATTATCAAATCCATCAACCTAGGCATCATGTCCATCTTGTCACATCATACAAGCATATAACAAAATTTCCAATATTGACATCATATTCACAAAGAGAATCAAATGCAAACCATAAATTATAATACATCATTATCTCAAAATACACTCACTTCATGTAATATTAATTAGATAGAACATTTACATCATCTCATGAGTATACATGAAATATATCTCACAACATCAACATTGTAACAAAATACATATTTGATTACTTCAAGAAATGTTTTACATATTTTCATATAAAACGACATCTTTTGTTAGATCATGATATTAGTACAAGCTTAAATGTTAGTACATTTTCTGTGTTAGATCTACTCCCATAAATATTCCATCAGTGTTCACCATGTACACTATAGATGACATCAATACTACATTAGAGAACTAGAAAATAATTTAAACATAAAAATATAAATAATTTAAACTCAATTGAAAATACTTATATATAGCCTTAGTGTATTGTAATAATATTACTAGATGCAAGATTCAAGTTTTCCATTTTCTCCTGCAACATGAACCTTGATATGACTATCATTTTTTTATTTATCAAATTTTACAATTTAATGCAACCTATCATGCAAGATGAAACATGAAAATATGCTTACAATATCCCACGTGTTTTCATTTCATGCATATGACATGCTAGTTTCTTTTCTAAATAAACCAATTTAAAATTGAAATCGTGCTCCTTTCCTGAAATGATAGGTTTTCTAGAATTTTTTTGGCCATTCAAAGAACCTTTAAATATCAACATTAATTAGAACTATTCATGGAACCATTAAAAGACTAAAATTTCACAATACCGATATAATATGTAATGATTCAATACATCTTAATGGGATACATACTATGTAATGATTTGAATGCCTTAGGGAAATGAAATTATTTTTTATTGACAGGGTTTTTAATATTTTTTGTTCAATGTATGTGTTGCAAAATTTAAGTGTACATTTGATGATTTGAATGTCTTAAGGGAATGTTTTTAATAAGTAATGATTTGAATGTCTTAGGGCTCAATGAAATCATTTTTAAGTTAGATAAGGTTTGTAATGTTTATATGGTTAATGTTTAATTTTAGATCTAATTTGAATGTATAGTTTGTACATGCAACACATAAATGTATATATGAACTATTTTGTTAATTTCATTTAATGTACATGTATACACTTGCAGTTTTTATTTAGATTCATGCATCATCTATCATATCTATACATCATGACATCTAGTGGTTCGAAGCCTAGTGTCAATCATGATAGTGACCATGCATAACAAACATCATCTCATGCTACTCTCCAAAGTAAGAAGAATCATATACAATAAACTATTTCTAGATTGTACGTTGCTCTATCTCAACTAGAGTGGATGCTACAAAATAATGTTGTCCTCCCTAATGGGGAGAGGTTGGCATCCATTCACACTAAGCTTATGAGTATGATTGAGAAGGCTGAATCATACAACCCCTATGATGACACCTCCATTGACACATTTTATCATAGCTTAACTAGTACAATGTCAGGGACAGTTAGATGGAGGACTATTTACATGGATGTTTCTATGGCCAATTTTAAGGCCATGTTTCCCAATTACCTAGAGAAGAATGTTGTGAGAGCTTACATAGTAAAAAAGTGTAAGGATGACCTCGTGGCCCCATTCATATATCCTAGATGGTTGGTGACCCATCATATGTGGCTACAAAAGGATGAGGTTTCACTCTATTTGTACAAATAATTGTATAAAGAATTACATTTAGAGTATGATGTTGATTACACAAACTTTCCAAGACATGCGGGTCAGGGGCAAGACATATTTGTAGATAAGTTTAGATGACTTGATGTACCACAACCCCCTAGTAAGAGGGTATTGGTGGGTTAAAACCTTTTGGTTCTTCCAAAAGGTTTGGAGAACCACACTGGAGCTAGGGAGTCTACAACTAAGGAGGCGCACCTAGATATGTACTCTAACATTGCCTTCATCATGACTTAGGTTGACCAGTTGTCATCTTATCACATGGGTAGGTACATGCTATGATCTCATACAATCCCATTCATTGATCAATCAGATCCTTTTTATGATCCTTACATTTGCTACCAACTCCCCACACTTGATGATATATCATGAGAGCCCGAGGATCATATGCGTGTGATGAGCTCCATGTTAGTGAGTGATATCCTTGATGCTTATCAAGAGTATTCTATATTGCATGGGGTCACTCCGAGTGAGATGCCCACATTCATTTGATGAGTGGTTAGGAGATCCTCCACTTCTAGTGGACAGGGACATGGAGATGCACAAGAAGGTACTTCCAAAAAAGAGGACATTCTGATACATTCTACAACTTTGTGACAAAGTGTGGTTGATCCTACACCTCCAGAGTGGACAATTCCTCTAGATAATACACCTCCTCTACAACGGACACCTACGACCTCACAATGTTAGACTAGATTCTCATCTCTACTTATGGATAACACCATTGATCCTGATGTAGTTTCCTTACACTCTTGTGAGTTATCAGACATTGGACGTGCATTGCAGTAGATAGATTAGGTAAGAAACCAAATTTTGATTTTCATTAAATAATTGTGTGTATATATATAGAGCTTGCAACTATATATATATTTTAAATATGTAATTTATATATTTTTAAATATATAATTTATATACATTTTAAATATATTGTGTACATGAGATTATGATGACCGTTGCATATAGGATTTACAAGCACCTAGTGATCCGATTCCTCATGATACATAGGTAAATTAATTTATTTTGAAAACATGTACATGTTTTCATTTTTTTCAAGTTTAAATTTATATTTCAAAATTAAATATTTGTTTTTGTTAGATAAAATAGATTCTAACATGGAATTTGTGTATGTTTGTACAGACCCCTCGAGTAGGTGGAGGATTGGATGAGGGACTAGGTGGTGAGGGTGCCTTGAGTTAGAGTTTCATATTGTGGATACATTTCTATGTACCTCTTGGTTCTAGTTACTTTAGACATTATGTTGTTGACATTATGTTGTTGACATTATGTTCTGGACATTGATCTATTTGATACATTGTTGATACATTTCTATGTTACAGACCTACATTTATATGTTGTTGATACATTTCTATGTTGTTATACATTTTTAGATACATTATTGATACATTTCTATGTTGTGGACATTGCTATTTGATACATGTGTTTAGATATAGTCATTTACATGGAATCATTTTAAAAGCTTAATTTATCATGTAAATTAAGATGACATATTAATATTTAAATAAATGACATATATAAGTAATTTAAATATTGATTTAATAATCATGCAATCAATGACATTTATATTTAAGAAATGTATCACAATTAAATTTGCATATATTTAAGAAATATATTTAAACTAACACATGAAATATATATAAGGTCAATGAATATTGAAAATACAGGTCTTCATTTCAAAGTTAATTCAATGCATATAACTAATATATCTAAACTAATGACATATAATAAATGACATCTATCTAAGTTTTATTGAAATCAATGGCATATATAACAAATGTATCTCTTCTAAATTTGCATATATAAGCAATGTATCAACTAACATGACATATAATAAATGACCTATGTAAGTAATGAATCAATGGATGGTGCATATAACAAATGAATACATAAAGTAATAACATATTTAATAAATTACATATTTAAGTTTAAGGTAAATATGTCTTAAGGGGAAGTTGAGACCATTTAGGGCTCACTAGGATACACTAGGGTAATTAGTATCTTATGACCACTTAAGACACCAATGTGTCTTAAGAGGACTTAAGAGGACCTACTAGGACCTCTTAGATCCCCTTAAGACACAGAGGGGTCCTAAGTGGTACTAATGTATCATAAGGGGTCCTAATGTGAAGTATGACCATTTATGACCCATTAGTACCTAATAAGACACATTAGGATCTATCAAGACATATTAGGACCTATTAAGGAATATTAGGACCTACTAGGACCCCTTAGGTCCCCTTACAACACATATGGGTCCTAAGTGGCACCAATGTATCATAAGGAGTCGTAATGTGTCCTACGACCATTTAGGACCCATTAGTACCTAATAAGACATGTTAGGGCCTATTAAGACACATTAGGACCTACTAAGATCCCTTAGGTCTCCTTGAGACACATATATTCCCTAAGTGGTACTAATGTATATTAAGACACATTAGGACCTATTAAGGAATATTATGACCTACTAGGATCCATTATGTCCCCTTATGACCTATTATGTGTCTTTATAGGTCCTAATGTTTCCTAGGACCTCTTATGACCTATTAGGACCTATTACAACATACTAGGACCTATTAAGACACATTAGGACCTATTAAGGAACTTTAGGACCCCTTAGGTCCCCTTAAGACACATATGGGTCCTAAGTGGTACTAATGTATCATAAAGGGTCATAATGTACCTATTCTAGGACCTATTAAGGAATATTAGGAAAATGTCTTATACCATATAAATAATTAAATCAATCTTACATATATATAGCTATGTAAGAAATATTGTACCATCAAAACAATTGAATCAATCTTACATGTATATATACAAGTATATAATTTTAAAAACATTGTACCATCTAAATAATTAAATCAATCTTACACATATATATAGCTATGCTTAAAAAAATTTAACCATTGAACCAAAACATACATATATAACATTCAACCATTGAACCAAAACTATGCATATATAGCTATATAAAAAAACATAAAACCACCAAAGCCATTGAACCAATCATGCATATATAGTATATATA
This sequence comes from Chamaecyparis obtusa, assembly GCA_027943335.1. Lineage (NCBI taxonomy): Eukaryota > Viridiplantae > Streptophyta > Pinopsida > Cupressales > Cupressaceae > Chamaecyparis > Chamaecyparis obtusa. The sequence continues at coordinate 380,252 of BSBK01000808.1, read as the reverse complement.
AAAAAACCATTGAACCAATCATGCACATATATAGCTATATAAGAAAACCAGTGAACCATCAAAATATAAAACATAAATATGATCCAAAAATATATATCCAGTCCTAGTTCAAATTATATATGAGTTCAAACTCTAGTTCAAATATGAAAGTACAAGCTACAATTTTTTTTTTAGCTTAAAGCTATGTTGGCAAGTTGATTATACTATTGTATATGACTATGATTTAGTATTTTCATTATGGAAACAAAGTCATATGAAGTTTTGGAGTCAGTGCATAACTTAGAAGGTTAGGAAAATGGCTAAGTATGGAAGACAGGACAACCAGTAAAGTACCCGAGGAACAAAGCATCAACGCACATGCATATGACCTAGTTTTGGTATGCACCCTTACAGATAAGATTTTGGATATGTTATTAAGCTATGGTTAAGAGCGCATTAACAGATGAGTCAGTATGATGAAGATACAATGAGTTGAAGTAACATAGACAGTGAGCGGTAGAACAAAACAGAGTATGGAGCCGACTGTTAGTATTTTGGTTAGTGATTATAATATTGTTTTGTGAAGGATATGAACCTATTGTAATTTTTTTATAGACTTTTAAATCTCATCATATGTAAACATGCTTGAGCCAATTCATTTGGAAGCATTGTATGTAATTATTTATAGGCCAACTTAGTGAATAGTTTTGTTTGCACATATAAATAAGACATGCGCCTTTGTATTTGAGTATGGGATGAGATATAGAGTTGATAGAAGATGATAAAAAGTATGCAAAGAGTAGTCAGTATGATATAGAGCTTTACAAGAGGGTAAAGCATTAGCGCACAAAAGGAACTGATCATACAAGCAGTGTCATAGCAGCAGTTCACGTTGCAGATATAGTGTGTATCTAATATCCAGTAGGTTGCAACCTTCACCCCTTTGAGTAGTGAGCTATCAGATAGTGTGTCCTCACCCCTAATAGGGTTAATTGTAAAATACTCCTAACAGGGTCTGACCCTTGACCAGGTCATTGTACTAATGCACTGTAAAGATAACTCCTAATAGGGCTCAGGAATATTAACAAGTTCATAATACACAAGTACAATTATTAGTGGATATTAATTCCCATCGGGGTTTTTCCTTTAACTTGGTTTCCCTGTAATCATATTTAGTGTTATGTGTTGATTACTTTACATGCTTTAATATTCACCTCAACAATTAAGTTACTGAGTTAAGTTTCAAGAATTAGAAAGTAATTATATAGAACACTAATTCACCCCCCCCCCCTCTCAGTGTTCCCATTCGTAACAAGCTCATCATACATATAGTCTGGATCCTCTCTATATTTTATTACCTCCAAAAAAAATTCATGTTCTTCAATAGGCAACCTCAAATTTGGTTTCCATGTCCTTTTTTTGAAAATGTCTCAAATTGTAACTTTGTCACTATAACAAAATGACTGTAATGTAGAACTCTTTGGCCAAGCATGTATTCAATAAATTGAACTCCATTTTTGTCTATCTTTGTTTGCTGATAATAGGTGCCCTCAATAACAATTGAACCGGTTAGATATGACTGTTCATCACCATCTACAGTTACTTCTGGTAACTTGTATTTCTCTTTTGTGAAGCTTAATAGATAATAATCTACACTTTCTATGTTCTTAGGATTTGCAACCACAAAAAAATTATCACCTATACAATTGAATCATGCATAAAGTTAAAATATAAGTAAGATCTCTAAAATTTGAACATCAATCAAGTGATATAAATTAAAATTAAATAAAGTAACATGTATGTGCACACACCTATAACAACTAAATCAGAAACATGTTCATAATCAGTTGAATATATAGGATCATGATTGTTTATGTCATCATCTTCATAATGATGCATTCTAATTAACTCTTTCATATCGCATTGTGAAACATTTCCATTTGCAATATTCTCACATTGACCTATTGCATTGTTCTCAACATAGTCATCACAAAATCATGAATCTCTTACTTAAATCAATGGTGGATTTTGGTGTCCTAAAGCCATCACTTGATGTAAACTTCTAATACTAACAATTGATTGGCAATTGTAAGGATTGGATCGATCAATATCTGTTACAATTATGAAATTATTAGATAAACAATTGTGATAAAGGTAAAATATACTTCATGATATTTTAAAAGAATTTGAGTTCAAAAATTTTACCTTTCACTTCCCAAAAATAATGTTTGTTGTATTTTGCGTCCCAACTAGGAAAATGAGTTTAACATCATTTAACTATTTTCTTTGAATTCTTTATCATGTTACCTACATAGAAGAAACTTATCAGTTTAAAGCAAATGAAAATTAAAGAATGTACTTACACATCAAATACTGAACACTATTTGTACCTTCAAGTTCATGTTGTCAGAGTGCACATTTCACACATGCTCTTGCTCCATCGTGCTCTTATTTTCCATGTCCACTTTCAAAGAAGTTCCAAAGAAACTTAACATTGCATCTCGCATGTTGCATGGCTAACCAATTTAAGGCTTTTGTAAATTTAAACTGTCCTGCACAATAAAATTGTAGACACACATGTATAAATAATCATTTTTATTAAAATTTATAAATTAAATTATGCATATACTAGAATTAAATAGCATAATGTACTTACCTGCATAACCATTAGACCAAATCTAGTGTTGTGAAGAATTTATCCCGCGATTCAAAAGATCTTCAAAAACAATTCCAAAACAATGAGCCACATAGATCCTACCATGTACCCTATCATTGTTGATATAGAAATGAACCTCCTTGATGATAATACGTTCATTTCGGTCAATACTTTCTACCTAATCCAAATCAAATTATGCATTTCTATAGGTCACTTGCACAAATATTGCAACTTGTTCATAATAATAATATTGAGATTGGATCTCTGATTGAGGGGAAAACGTATAGTTCTCAGAGAAATATACAATTGAAAGAATACAACCAAGTGGAAAACAATTTTTGAATCATGAAATTGTTTAGCTTGCCATCGTGCACCATGACAATGCTGGATATGTGGATAAATCATAGTTTAAAATTTGTTCATAAAATCAAGGTAGGGAAATTCACTCTCCTTCAATGTAATTTTTTTGGATTCCTCTCCTGTCTTGGTTTGGTATGTCTCATATTCAAATCTCTTTCACAAAATTAGTGTTGAAACATCAATATTCTCAATTTGCAATGGAAATTTTTGCAAATGTCCATAATCAATGAATTCACTTTTTATACACTGGACATTGAAATCATCTGAATCATCTGGTATATCACATAGAATGGAATTCACAAATTGTGTCATACTTTTAGGGATGATCGTATCTTGATTAAGTATTCCTATAACTTTTTTATATGATTAGAAGTATAGATAAAACTCAATATGATTTTGACAACAAGTTTCACAAACCTTATTTATGTGTACAAAGAAATGGCGCAACATCTCAAACATTATATGACGCATTTTCACATCTGGAAATTCTTGCTTGAATGATTCAAATAGTTCACTTTGTGTTCCATCTATAAAATGTTTTGGATGTGATGAACTACAACTGATTGAGAACATGATTGATGAACTACAAGTGATTAGAGATCACCGAGCACTGAATTGTTATGTAAGATAATTGAATCATTTTTATGTTGTCATTGATGTCAACTAGTTTTGACAGTACTTATCATGGAGTTGCAAACATCTACACATTTGTAAAGTGGAGTGAAAAGATGAAGAACTGAGATATCTACATTGAGGAAGATGGATATGACAGATGAGGACAAGGAATACTCTTGGTAACTTATTGATGAGTCTATGACTTCATAATGTTGACTTGATTATGTTGCATTAATCAATTATGAAGTTAGAAGCAAAATGTTACAAAGCAGTGTGGTCGGTTAATGAAGCATTCTAGTATACACCGAGTAGTGTACTATATACTGACAAGCACGGTATAAACCGAGCTTGTTTTCACCGACACATTTCTTTGTTAACTGAATATGAATAAAATAACTAAATGATTAGTTTAGCCGACAGAAGCTGATGAGTTGTAAAGTGTTATGATTTTGAGATAGAAGATAAAGTTTGTTATGAGATCAACGACTAGCAAAATTTGAAGGAGATCTAATGGATGGAATCAAAACATATTACTGACACAACCGCTGAGGAAGGTTTAAGCGGCAAAATAAACAAAGGAGATTGTAGACACGAAAAATTGGCAAAGGCTTAAATTAGTCAAAAGGTGCAACAAATCATCAAAATAATATGAAAAATCAATAAATGGAACAAAGGCAATTCAAATCAAAGGAAAATTCAATTAAATGATTAAATGATTAAATAAAGCTTGAAAAGGGGAAAAACACTAAGAAATTGATTAAATTCAATTAATGACATAGTTGTTAAAAGAAAAAATCAAAATGAACCTCTTACCCTTCATGGCTAAATTTAATTACTTTAATTAATTAATAAATATCTAATTTCCCTCAACAAAGCAAAAAGGAGACAAAATGGACACAAATCACTCACTTTTGTAGAAATGGTCCAGCTTGAAACCATTTAAATGTTTGTCCCCCAATTTATGGACAAAGAAAAGCCAATTGACCTTACCCAAGCATAACCATGGTTATCTCACTCTACCCCCTACCCTTGGAAAAATCTTATATATTGAAGGCATTTAGAAGCATAATTCATCCACTCCATATCTTTGAATTGCAGCAAAGCTCTTGCAATTTGCATCCACATCACTCACTTAGCAATTTTCATTGATAATTAGCTTCAATTGTTGATCATTTTGTAGATTTCTTATCAAATAGAGCTAGAATTTGATAATTAGATCTAGTTTGCATATCATTCTTAGTTTAATTCTCATCTTTAGAGTGTCACTAGTGAGGATCATAGCTGAGAGCCTCATTTATCACTTTATTTTAGAGATCCATGAGATGTTGATAGATTAATTGTGCATTTGTTAGATTATTTTGCTCTAATTCTTGTTGTTCTTAGTTAATCTTGTAATTTCATGAAGGTGTAAATCACTCACACAAATGGCACCCACCGTGGGGCTCTAGGCCTCAAATTCATCATTATTTTCACGTTATTTGTAAAATTTAGGCTAGAATTGCATGAATTTGCTTACTGTTTGCAGGTTACAGAAAAGAAATCACGCCTGCCGGTAAAGAAGTCACACCTAAAGCAAAGAGATGTTGCGCACGGAAATTAAAATATCGCCTGAAGTCTGAACGCTTATGCTTTTCAGCTTGCATAATCACGCTTCTGGTGAAAGAAATCACGCCGGCAGAAATCAAACTCTCGCGTCATGGACAAACAGTTGATGCCTTTGGTCATTTAAATGTCGCGTGGACAGAATTAAAAAGCTGCGGCTGAAGAATCATTTTACGCCTGGTGTAAAGGGAGTACTCTGCCTTATTCATTTAATTTCTCACTTCATTGATTTTAAATGTCGCTTTTCTAGTATTAATTTGTCGCTTATAATAAAGATTTCACGCGTTGCTATAATTTGATATCGCACCTGATTATTTTAATCTCGCTTGAGCCCCTTATGGTGACACTCGCGATTAAAGTAATCACGTCTTTATTAAATTAGATCTTGCGTTCAGCATAGACAATGTTGCCTAATTGAGCATTTATATTTTATCAGAATAATTACTATTGTCGCGTCTAGTAAAGATTTCATGCTTAGCTAAAATTTGATATCGCACTTGGTTATTTTAATCTCACTTGAGCCCCTTTTGGTGACGCTCGCAGTTAAAGTAGTCACATCTTTATTAAATTTTATCTCGCCTGTAGTCTGGATAATGTCACGTGGCTTTATGTTCTCTATTTTATCAAAAATGTTAAAATGATGACTGTATTCTAACTTCACGGTCATTTTTTGTCTCAGGAGCATGGTCTGTCATAAGAAAGTGCAAAAACCAAAGAGAAGGCATAACTTAGAGGAGAAATTGATCTCTAAGAGGATAAGGAAAGAAAACCGGGTACACTCTACTTTTCTTCTCAACAATGATTTAGAAAAGGAGGTAGAATTATATGCTAAATACATTGTTGTTGTAGATGCTTACAAACAAAAATATGTATCATTAAATTGGGAGTTTAGTCCTTAAGTTTGTAAGAATTTTGCAAGTATTTTGGTAAAAAGAATCAAAAGCATAATCAATTATATCATTTTAAGCTTTGATTTTGGTTTCCCCTCACTTTGTTTGTATTGTGCTGACTAACTTGTTGGTGGAGGGAACGTTTTGCTAAGGTAAGGGAAGGATTTGGAGAGAAAAAGAGAAATCTACTACTTAAAAATGTGCCTAGCCTTTGCTAGCATCGTTTGAGGTATTTCTCTGATCAAGCTTGCACATTCCCTTAGCTTGTGGCATTTCAAAGTTCAAAACATAGTTTAATCATAAAAGGAAAAAAATAAACACTTCAATTCTAAGAACCCCTTTGTCACGGGGTTGAAAAAGAACCAAATTGATTGTGAGTGTTTGGGATAAGGGAAAAGCAATAGGGATATGCTCTTCACTCTTTGAGTGAATCAAATTCTCAAACTTGCTCTACCAAATCCACTTTTCATGCTTTCAAATGAACATGTTTAAAACTTAGTGGGCTCGCCTCCCGAGATTGCCTTAAAAGGGCCGGTGAGAGGGATAGCCCAAAGTGGGATACACTTGCTTTTTCCGCGAGAATCCGACCCACTATAAAATGAAACACAGGTATCCTTAATGGGGTGCACGACAAAAAGGATTTTAGCTCTTTCGAACTTCCTCTAGTAGTCTTAATAGATTGCGCAAAATCATGCTTCGGTGCGTGTGGGAAGCCCCTTAACATACTTGGGGGATGAAAAGCTAAGATCTATTTTGAACTGAAAACTTACTACATAACGGTAAAATAGCAAAACTACCTATTAGAGCCATGTTTACGAACCAATTATGTGCTAGGTAGATTGTGTGGAAGCTATTCTTGTGTTTCAACCTGTGAAAACATTAAAAAATACACATTAGAGCATTCTAGGGATATGGTACCCAATTGATGTGTGTGTTGAGATTGTTTTTATATTTTCAAACAAGATATTCCTAAGTTATTGATCAAAACATCATTAAAATTTTAAACCATTTAAAATTGATCAAAAATCTTTACCTTATTCCAAAAACCAGCTTATCAAGAGAAGAAGTCAACATACCCTTAAAGTTTGTTCATGCCTGTTATTACAAGATCACTCTCTATAAGGAAAGCATTACAAATAGATGGGACCTACAATGGAGAAGAGCTCCCATTTCCAAAGAACACTTTCATTACTTCACGAGTGATTGAAAAACCCTCTAAGGCAAAGGACATTAACAAAATGTTTAGCGGTACCCTAGGAAATACCGATCCCAACAACCAAGGGAACAACATGAATGGGGGTATGGATCCTAGCAACCAAGGGAACAACATGAATGGGGGTATGGATCCTAACAACAATCAAGGAAATTCTAATAATGGAGGAAGAGATCCTAATTCCCAAGAGGCAAATTCACAAGGCAACAACTTAATTCCTCCTCATAATACAAACTTACCCCCAACTACGGAAGAAGCCACGGTTGAAAGAGCGTTAGAGGCAAGACAATGCCCTTATTTCATAGAACTAATGAAAAAGACCATGCTTATGGATAAAGAAAAACACTTCATGGACTTGATACAAATGGGGGTAAAGCTACCTAAAGATTTTGACATAGAACAATTAAAGCCCAAGGAAATAGAAGACCCTATGGAAGCAATAAGGGAACAATTCAAGGAATTACAAATGGAAATTGACAGTTTGAAACAAAACGGGGCTCCTAAGCCTTTCTCTATTGAAACATTATGTCCTTTTCCATTCGATAAGAGTTTGGTCATGGTGCCTTTTCCCATTAATGTAACATTTCCTAAATATGAGAGGTATGAAGGAACATCTGACCCACATGATCATCTTCGGGGGTTTTGTGCATTGATTCTTGAATTCATGCATGAATCAACCTATTTAATGAGACTATTCCCAAGGAGCTTGGGAGGAACGGCCATGGATTGGTTTTCAAAACTACCATCCGGCATAAAATCCTTTGAAGAATTAGCTTCTAAATTCATGACTCATTACTCTTATAACATCAAACATGAGGTCACAATGATAACGTTATGTAACATGAAGCAACAAGATGGAGAAGCCTTCCTCACATTCTTGCAAAGATGGAGGACTGCATTTGCTAGATATCCAAGAAGTGTACCGGAAAAAGAAAAAATGGATATCTTTATTAACGGTTTAAGAAGTGAATTGAATTATAGACTAAGGATGCAATGTCCTAAAACCTTCCAAGATTTTATTGATAATGGAATTACAACGGAAGAAGTGTTGATTAAGAGTGGAGAGTTGAAATTGTACAAAGAAAATAAGAATAACTCTAACTACAACAACAACAATACCAACAATAACAACAATCAAAATAAAAGTTGGTACAATAACAATAGCCATTATGTTGCAAAGAATAACAACAAAGGCATTGTTAATGATGGTGTAGTGGAATCCAGCAACTTGAAGGTGATTCCATTTGCCCTTACAAAGACACCAAATCAAGTGAATAATACTAATCAAGCATATAATGCACCTTCCAACAACAACAACAATGCCAACAAGAATAATCAAGGAAACAAGGATCAAAACAACAAGTATGATAAGTATTTGAAGCCCACTCCTGCAAGACACTTTACACCCTTGGGAGAATCACTTGAAACTACATTAAAGGCTCTCATGGCTAACAATGTTATTACATTACCCGCTATTAAACCTTATGAACCAGACCACAAGCTGGGCTGGTGGGATGCTAAGCATCATTGTGAATATCATAGGATTCGGGGGCACACTACAAATGAATGTCTACAATTAAAGAATGTGGTGCAAGACTTGATAGATAATAACATAATCATTGTTGATGGACCCCAAAATAATGAAGATCATACAGCCTTCAAACAACCTTTTTACAAACATGATAAAGGTGAGTCATCAAATGGCAAGAAACAAAGTGCCAATAATCTTAACTTTGCGCCATCATATGATCATATTGTTAATGCTATAATCATTAATGAACAACCTCAAAAGGAAGAAACAAATGTCATTACAAGAGGGCAGAATTCTAGATTGACTTTACAAGGGATAGTCCCTCAAGACACCAATATCCCACAATCCAACATTGTGGTCAAACAACCTCCTACAGCAGCAAGGCCTTATAGTTTGGTGGACCAATTGCAACGTACTCCAGCACAAATCTCAATCTTAGAGTTATTGAAATTGTCACTGAATCATAAAGAGATTTTAGAAAAATCTTTGGAAGAGACACATGTTTCTACTACCTTAGGGGAAGAAAAGTTTCAAAATATGGTAGGACATCTCATGGCTCCTCATTGTCTTTCATTTTCCGATCAAGACGACATGTCTATAACTCATCCTCAAAATTTTCCATTACATATAGAGGTTTTGATCGAAAGGCATAGAGTCAAAAGAGCCCTTATTGATGGAGGGGCTGGTCTTAACATATGCACATTGAGTCTTGTAAAATCCTTAGGTCTATCTGAGTCTTGCATTGACCCTACAAAGAAAATCACCATAAAAGCTTACGATGAAGCTGAAAGAGCTTCTAAAGGCATGATTGTGTTGCCCATCCAAGTGGGACCAGTCAAGAAGGAAACCAAGTGTCAAGTGTTGGACATGAAATTAACCTATAACATCTTATTGGGAAGACCATGGATTCATGAGATGCAAGCTGTCCCATCCACAGATCACCAATGCATCAAGTTCCCATACATGGGTGAAGAAATCACAGTTGGAGGAGACTCAAATCCATTCCAATATTGTAATGCACTCAAACCCTTGCATGAATTATACATTCCACATAATCATGAAGGAGTTGTTCGAAGAATCACCAATGAAGATGCACAAAATCCTCTTCAAGCTAGCTCAACTACATCAACTAAGGCCAAGGAAAAAGTGAGCTACGAGGGTCCAAATGTAATGGAAAGTCCATATGTAGCACCTAAATTGGAGACAGTGATCTACAAACCTACTAAAGAGGAAAAAGAACAAGCTAAAGAAGATCATTACCAATACATGAGTGAGATGATGAACAAATTTGACAAACAATGCAAGATTAGTTCAAAAGGGGTAGAAGAATATTCAGTTTCTCTATTTGACATGCCCATGTCTCCCAAATCACATGGAAAACCATCAAAAGAACATCTTCCACATAAGTATAATTCTTATTTTGTGATGGAAGATAGCAAAGCAACATGGGATAAGGAAGAAGATGATGTCCTTCAATGGCTTTATTATGATGAGGATGGTACCTTAGACACTCCCATGGAAAGAATTCAGCATGTCAATATACAAACCGAACAATATGGGAAAGGATTTGATATTATGCAAAAGATGGGATACAAAGGAAGAGGACCCCTAGGCCAAAGAAATAGAGGATTATTAGAACCTATTGAACCTATTTGGAGGGCAAGTCATGAAAAATCTGGAGTAGGTTTTCAATATAAGGGAGAAAGTTCAAGTCCAATGCATGATTTTCATCCTCAAATAAATGCATTAGAATCCGAAGGAGATAGTGATGACTCTAGGGATTATGAATGGGATACTTTATCAGATGAGTCATGTCAAGATAAAGAAGTCATTTCTATACATACTTATGCAAAAATCCCAAAACAAGATGCTCCAATTAATGAAGAATCTCCTATTCAAAGGCCTAATATAGAACAAGCATCTAGTAGTGGAGCATGGATAGAAACATTTTGGACACCTTCAGAGGAGGGAAATTCAAACGTTAGTTTTAACCCGCCTATGGCTTTTCCCACATTGTTTCTCGTAGAGGTTGACGAGGATTCAAGCGAAGGGGACTTTGACCCTGCTTCCATGGATCATCTTGAGGAAGCGCACATCATAGATCTAAATGATACAATGTATGAACCCTCAAATGAAGTCATGTCCATAAATCCTATTGATGATACCTTACCCAATAACTCCTTAATTTTGATGCACCCGGACCTCATTGATTGGGATCAAACCGAACCACATGACTTACTTTACTTCCCAAATGACCAAGCAACAAACCAATACCTCAATGCGGTTGAACCCTCTTTCACCAACGAACTCAATACGGACATAATGACAACAACAAGGGTCCAATCTCTTAGTCAAAAAAATAAAAAAATGAAAAAAAATAAAAAAATGAGAAGTTCTATTGGTGAAAACCCAACTGTGGCACCATTAGAAGAGAGATTGGACACTTTGCCTGAACATGAAGAAGAATGGTCATCTATTCTTATAGAACCAATAGAAAAAGTTAACATTGGTACAAAACTAGAGCCAAAGGTCGTACACTTGGCTACATCACTTACATCTCTTGAAAGAGAAGACTTTATCAAATTCTTCCAAGAACAACAAGTAAATTTTGCATGGTCATATGCCAATATGCTTGGACTGGATCCTGATTTCATAATGCATCATCTAAATGTTAGACCCAGAGTTAAACCTGTGAAGCAAAAACTAAGGAAAATGCACCCACATGTGGCTCTCCTAGTCAAGGCAGAATTGGAAAAATTGTTAAAGGTGGGGTTCATAAGAACAATAGCATATGCTGATTGGATCTCTAACATTGTGTCGGTTACTAAGCATGATAAATATATCCGTGTGTGTACGGATTTCAGAGATTTAAACCTTGCATTTCCCAAAGATGACTTCCCATTGCCAAGCATTGATACCATAGTGGATCTGACAACAGGTCACGCAATGTACTCATTAATGGATGGATTTAGTGGCTACAACCAAATAAAGATTGCTCCCGAAGACCAAGAAAAGACAACATTTACTTGCCCTTGGGGTACTTTTTGTTGGAATGTTATGCCCTTCGATTTAAAAAATGCTGGAGCTACATATCAAAGGGCCATGACAACTATTTTCCATGACATGATGCACACTTTCTTAGAAGATTATGTGGACGATATTCTAGCAAAGTCCCACAATAGAGAAGAGCATTTACAAATCCTAAGAAAAATATTCATTTGGTTAGAACAATTCAAAGTTAGATTAAACCCAAAGAAGTGTGCATTTGGTGTCCAATCCAGCAAGTTATTGGGTTATATAGTGTCAGCAAAAGGCATTGAAGTTGATCTTGAAAAAGTACAAGCCATTCTAGAAATGGAGATTCCAAGAAATATTAGCCAAATGAGGTCACTACAAGGAAAGATTCAATCAATAAGGAGATTTATCTCTCAATTAGCAAAAAAGTGTCACTCCACCAGATTGCTACACAAGGACGCTACATTTATGTGGGATGAAGAATGTGATAAGGCCTTTGCTATTTTGAAGACTTATTTGATAAACCCACCTATTCTTATGTCACCTATCAAGGGTAAAGAATTGTTGTTATATATATCAGCCACAGAAAGGTCTCTAGGCATATTGTTGGCACAAGAAGATGAGCAAGGAAAAGAAAGGGCAATCTACTATCTTAGTAGAACCTTGATAAAATATGAACTAAATTATTCATTCATGGAAAGAGCATGTCTAGCAGTGGTTTTTGCATCTCAAAAACTAAGACATTATATGTTGATGCATAAGATCAAATTAATTGCCAAGATTGATCCTCTCAAATACTTGCTAAGTAAAACTGCCTTAACAGGTAGAATAGCAAAATGGGTCATGATCCTAAGTGAATTCAAAATTGAATATGTTGATAGAAGAGAAATTAAAGGACAAGTGATAGTAGATCACTTAGCAGATAACCCAATGGAGTCTACACAAACCATGCGAATTGAATTTCCAGATGCAAAAATTGTCAACATAGAAGCAAAGACATGGAAATTATATTTTGATGGATCTTACACACAAGGAGGTTTTGGAGCAGGTATATTATTGGTTACCCCTCAAGGGTACACCATTCCAAAGTCCTATAAACTCTTATTTCCATGCACCAATAACATAGCGGAATATGAGGCATTAGTTATTGGCATCAAAATGGCTTTGGAATGGAATATTACAGAATTACAAGTGTATGGGCATTCCCAACTCATAATCAATCAGGTTAATAATGAATATAATACCAAAGATATAACATTGATGAAATATAAAACCTTGATTGATGGATGGAAGAAATACTTTGCTTTGATCACATTTGAACAGATTCCAAGAGAAAAGAATAGAGCAGCAGATGCCATGGCTACCTTGGCTTCATTGTTACAAAAACCAGATCAAAATGAGAAGTATGAGTTCTTGGTGGAAGAGTTGGTAAAACCGGCATTCAACCTTCCTAACACCCAAATTGTTGCTCTTTTACATGGACATGACTCTCCTTGGTATGGACCCATCTATACTTACCTTAAAGACCAAGTACTCCCCATAGACCAAACTTGTGCCCAAAAATGTAACTTCATACGCCAAGCCGCCCGTTACCTAATCCTTTTAGACACATTTTATCGTAAGGGTCTTGATGGGATGTTACTTAGATGTCTAGAGGAAGAAGAGTCTAAGTTAGCTTTACGCGAGGTCCACGAAGGCATTTGCGGGTCACACTCAAGCGGTCTTAATCTAGCTAAGAAAATCCTTCGTTTAGGGTACTTTTGGACAACATTAGAAAAGGATGCTTGTCAATTTGTGAAGACATGCAGCAAATGTCAATATCATGGTAATATGATACATGCACCGGCTCAAGAATTACACCCATTCATTACACCATGGCCTTTTTATCAATGGGGTTTTGACTTGATTGGAATCATACATCCTCCATCTTCAAACAGACACAAGTATATCATCACAACAACAGAATACTTTACCAAATGGGTGGAAGCAGTTCCATTAACAACAGCAACCGGCAAACAAATTTCAATGTTCATTTTGAACCACACAATTTGCCGCTATGGTATTCCACATGCCATTATCACGGATAATGGGAAACAATTCAAAAATCAGGATATTGATGAACTTTGCATGACATTTCACATTACACATCATTCATCATCCATTTATTATCCACAAGGCAATGGACAAGCTGAAGCAACGAACAAAAATATCCTCAAAATATTAAAAAGATCAGTTAACAAATCAGGAAGAGATTGGCACGTGCAAATAAATCCCACACTATGGGCTTACAGAACTAGTATCAGAACACCTACAGGAGCCACCCCATTCTCTTTAGTCTATGGAACCGAAGCAGTTCTACCATTAGAAGTTGAAATTCCATCTCTATGAGTTTCATTAAGAGGATTGATCACTGATGAGGATTATAGGATTGCCAGACTACAACAATTGGAATTGTTAGAGGAACACCAGACTCAAGCTTATGAGCATTTAAGAGTTTATCAAAACAGGATTTCACGCAATTACAACAAACACATCAAACCAAGAACTTTTCAAGTAGGAGACTTGGTACTAAGAGAAAATCCCAAAAATCAAGCTGAAAGGGAAAATAAAGGAAAGTGGGAAGCTAATTGGATAGGCCCATTTGTGATAGTGTCATCCTTTGGAACTGGAACATATAAGTTATCAGATTGTAATGGTGAAGAATTACAAGAACCCATAAATAGCATTCATTTGAAGAGGTTCTACACCTAAAGCAGATGAAAGAGTATAAAGAGTATCAGATGAGAGAGCATCATAATTATTGTACATAGTTGAAAAGGGATCTTGAAAATACAAAAACATTTGAAAATGGAAAATCCAAAAACATTGGAAAAGAAGAAAGATCAAAAACAGTGGAAAATTGAGCATGAAGAAAGCAAAAACATTTGAAAAACTATCTCTTGGTGAAAACCTAGCAAATAGGCGCCAAGGTGATAAGGAAAAATAATCAAAAAAAAGAAAAATAAAAAAAATAAAAAAAATGAAAAATAAAAAAAAATGAAAAAGAAAAAAGTGCCTTGGTGAAAACCTAGCAATAGGCACCTCGGTAGCAAAAAAAATGAGAGCACCCAAAGGTGAAAACTTGGCAACAAGCACTTTTGGTTCCCTTAAGTCATTTCTTTCCTAGTCACATGTGTACATAATGCATCTCATCATCCCATTTGTCTAAACCTTCATTGCATCCGTCATTTGTACATAGTCATAATAACATTTTGTAGCATCATCCTTTGCATTGCCCAAAGTTGTCAAAACTGATACATCAAACACTTGGGGGCAGCATAAACAGATTGGAAAGTGGGTACCTCAAAAAGGATTCAAATGAGCAACATTCAGTCATAAGCAGAAAGGGATCAACATTTTCAGAAGAGAGATCAGACTTTTGTAAACCTTTGATTGATATCATGGTTTACTAACCAAGAAGTTGACTACCACAACAAAATCCTTGAGCCTAAATTGACTTATTATTCAGGATTAAAAATCAAACATCATTCTATGATCAAAACACTTGGAAATATTATTTGAAGATCAGAAAACAATGCAAAACACCTAGATAGATTCTTTTGAAAAGTTGGTTAAAAATCTGTTTACTTACATTAATTCAATTTGTATCAAGTCTTTTTAGCTAATCAATGATGTTTCGACTAGATTGGCAATGATGGAGACATGATATTTTTCTTGACTATGAAGTGAATGTTTGGAGGAAGATTCATTGCCTTATGAGAATTCATCTAAAGACATGGTCATCAAAGAACCATCGAGGATTATCTTATAAAACAATGAGTTAACCTTTGTTTGTTTACACAACCGGATACCTTGGATATTTAGATTCTTCATATCTAAATGCCAAAATCCACTTGCAACATAGAATCCGACAAAATTGGTATTCGTACTCTCATGATTGTTTGTAATCAATGATAGTCGTATCGACGAGACCGATGGGAAAGCAAAATGGAGGTTACCATATGAGCAATAAAAAGTGATATTCATATCATCATGTCAATGGGCAGTGGTGATTGTATCAACTTTCCGGTCCCAAATGCTCAATGATGAAAATTTATCCTCAAGGCATTTATTTGCTAAAAGCTAGTGACACTTAGCTGCATTCATAAAAGGTTAAATGCATTTTCATGTTAGATTAATTGCACATGTATTTTTTTTCCCAAGGGTTTCATTTCACATCAAAAAAAGGGGGTACATAACATCATCAACAAGGACAACATCACCTCAATATCATCTTTTCTACAATACAAACATGAGATTATACTTTTTGCATTCATTCCATATCATTAATCATTACATAGATATATTATCAAGGAAAAGAAGGAAATAATCCTTTACATGTGCATACATACAGATTGCATACATGAGAAATAACATATCCAAAACAAAAAAACTTGCATCCATACATGAAAAAAAACTTGCATCCATACATGAAGAAAGAAATGCATCCATACATGAAGAAGGAAATGCATCCATCTATCTATATCATACATAAGATACATTGCATCCATAGACACATCCATCCAAAACAAATGCATTAGATAAACACATATAACAGCATCTAAAGGTAATCTCATATATCATCAAGTAAAAAGTAGGAAAGATCATAAATGTCCTCATATCACATGTCTACTCAAAAACTCAACGCATCAAGTATAACAATGATATCATAAATCAACTCTATAATCACCCATCAACAGGGGCATCAATGTCAAACAAGTATCAAAGTACAACTGGAAAGGTGACACCAAGGTCACAAGAATATGGTACAACATCAAGTATCTCAACATCAATACACAACTGATCAACAAGAGCACTCATAGCTCAACTCTCGTCACCACTGGGAGGAGGTCCTGGAGGAGGCTGTGGAGGAGGCTGTGATGGAGGCTACTGAGGCGGCTGAAGAGGCGTCTGACCAACCATAGCAACAAGGAGAGGAACCAATGGAGCCAAACCTGATACTAACTATTGTATCATCGAAGACATTTGTGATACCTCTGTCCGTAATGCTCCCACATCTGCTCGCAACTAGGTAGTACTAGAACTCTCCCCAACCTCATAGGTACTCTGAGGATCACCTGTATCTATAGGATCTTTTCCCCGATCATGAGAAAAAGCTACTGGCATCTGCTATGCACCTGTATCCTGACCATCCATGGTAGCCTATGGTAATCCTGCTCCCGTATCCTGTCCTACAACTAGATCCTGCCTAGCAGCCCTCACATGGTCCCGACAATCTATCCTTTGTCTCTGTGCTACTGCAGGACGAGAAGGAGGAGGAGGTGGTGCCTGTATCTATATATCTCTCACTCATTCTCTGAGTCTAATCACCGCCCTACCTCATGGTCTACCTCTGCGTCTCCTCCCACCACCAACATCATCACCATCATCATCTCGCCCAGGCACTGGCTCTGCAGGGTTTGTAAATCGAGGCATAGGATGCTCCATCAACCAAGCTAGATACTCCTGAGTAACCCCAACATCTCTAATGTGTAACCTCATATCCCAGTCCATATAACCAAGTAGTGATATCTGCTCAATAGCATCATCATATGAAGGCATGTGTCCCCAAGTAGCCCTCTCTGCACTAGAACGAGCATAAACTACAGATCCCTGAGGCATAGGCTGAATCCGTCCAAACTACCGTAGCACTCTACCTGCCAAGAATCTCTCAAGAATAGAGTCGATTCTGCCGATCATCCATCGAGGAGAAAACATATATGGTAACTCCAAGCTATCCTCTCTCCAATCCTCGACCTCTACATATGGTCTCCAATAGACCTCATCCATATCATCAATTTGACGCCGCCAATACTCCAAATGACCTAAGTGATGCTGTGTCACCATCCCAGTATACTGCCATGCAAAAGGATATCCTAAAGGTCGATCTCGCTCTGATATAGGATGACTAACTGGTAAGTGCTCCCATATCCAAAGCTGCAAAATATGAATCCCAGCAGATAACGAAGCTGATCTCCTATAAACCACCTCATGAAGATCATGGTAAAGCTGTGCAAGCACACAAGATCCCCAATCAAAGCGTCGAGGCTGATGTAGAAAATCCTTGATAATTCTGCCTCAACCTACTGAAAATCCGCGACCCCGATGATCAAGTAATAATACACCACCAATGATAGCACCTAACAACACTGGTAAAATAGGAAATGAAGCAAACTGAGGCCATAAGATGCAATCATCACCTATAGAAGGATCTCCAAATACTCATCGACAATAAGTCCCATCATAAACTGCATCATAATATGCTATCTCTCCATGAGTTGGGATCCGCAGCAATCTATATACATCCTCAGGAGAAATAGTCATCTCTCCCTGTGGCAGCCAAAAAGTGTTTGTCTCATAGTGCCAACGCTCTGCGATAGCAGTAATCAAACCTTGGTTCATCTAGAACTGAGGAAGCTCTTATACACATAATAAACCGCAGCGCCTAATCACTTGCCTCTCAGCGTTAGTCAACTGCTCCCTCAGCTCCATCACCCAATGTGGTACAGTCTAGAGGTACAGAACAGGGACAGCTTCCTGTTTAATCAAAATAATGGAATCACATGAGTAACCTACTATCAGGAAATCAAACAATCAATCATAGTCATCAATTTAAATATACTTATCAGACCTACCAATCCTAACTCTAAGCATTGAGGAAGGATGATCCTAGTTTTATGTCTCTAAGCATTTGAGAATAAAATGAATGGACGATTAGATCCATGACCTATCATTCATGATGAAGATTGATTTACCTTATCCTTCGATATTATAGTTACCAATGTCCTAATTCATTGTTGAAATCAAACAAGGGGAACACCCTAACTGAACATTCGATTGAATTCATTGACATGATCGATATCAATCAAGTTGACGCAATCGAGCAATCAGACGTCATAGAAAAGTCTCAAATAACATAAAAAAAAATTTCACTTACGCGACTTTTCTTTCAGGCGTCATTTCTTTTACCAGAGGCGACATCAAATTCTCCATACGTGTGATTTTAATCATTTGCGTGACTTCATTTAACGGATGCGGTATAAGATTTTCAGCAAGCGACATTTTATTATCTAAGATTTTCACGCGGTAAACAATTAAAAATGCTTAAAACCCTAAGTGATATTAAATTGTCCGCAGGCGATAAAGGATTTTCTAAAGGCGTGAGCAAAGATAAGGAAGGCGATATTAAATTTACCAGAGGCGACATTTAAATTTTTCAAGCGTAATTAAAAGGCACGGAGGTGACATTTCTTTTCACAAATGCAGAATCAAAATTTTTAAATGCATTAAATGAGGTCATAAATGCAACTTTCGAAACATGAGGAAAATTTGAATGACATACCGGAGGACCATCGTTCACTTTCCGACTGAACCGGCGCGCTCTCTCAAACCGATGCTTGCAATGTGGGACCACCATCGTGTAAAAAGGGCTAAAATCAAAGCTCAAAATCTCAAAAGGGAACAGTGAAAATGAATAGTAAAATGAGGGGTTTTACCCTATTTAAGGTGAAATTGGTCCTAATAAAGACTTAAAAATGCACTTTGGACCTATTATATGACATCTTCATTAGTCGGGGCATAAATAAAACTTGATTATTTCTTTCAAACGGTATCAGAAATCAAAACATATTCCAACTACTCAAAATCATTCAAATCAAGGAATTAATATGTTTTATTTCTGAGGGGGCATTAGAGTATCAAATGGGCATCACATCAAAAACATTTATCAGTGGGGCATATCATATCATATCGTATCATATCAAGTTATCATATCAAATCAGTTTCTCATATCAAATCAGTTTCATATCAGGAGGTAAATCAATTTCATATCAGTATCATATCAGGAGAAAAATCTATATCAAATCTGCTATCATATCAAACCTATCAACATATAAGCAATCAATCAACCCAGGGCCTTTATCAGTGAGCCCAGGACCTTTATCAGTGAACCCAGGACCTATCATCAAACCAAGACCCATATCATATCAGAGGCATCAGAATCATATCAGCATCATCATTAGAGGCACATCATCATCATCAGGAAGTACATCAATCAGAACGATCAGAGGCATATCAGAACCAGGACCTGAATCAGATCATCATACTAAAGGAATCTTTGAATCGGTGTTCTTCAAACATCGACTCAAAGAGGGGCATTTGTAGACACAAAAAATTGGCAAAGGCTTAAATCAGTCAAAAGGTGCAAAAAGTCATCAAAATAATATGAAAAATCAATAAATGGAACAAAGGCAATTCAAATCAAAGGAAAATTCAATTAAATGATTAAATGATTAAATAAAGCTTGAAAAGGGGAAAAACACTAAGAAATTGATTAAATTCAATTAATGACATAGTTGTTAAAAGAAAAAATCAAAATGAACCTCTTACCCTTCATGGCTAAATTTAATTACTTTAATTAATTAATAAATATCTAATTTCCCTCAACAAAGCAAGAAGGAGACAAAATGGACACAAATCACTCACTTTTGTAGAAATGGTCCAGCCTTTTGAAACCATTTAAATGTTTGTCCCCCAATTTATGGACAAAGCAAAGCCAATTGACCTTACCCAAGCATAACCATGGTTATCTCACTCTACCCCCTACCCTTGGGAAAATCTTATATATTGAAGGCATTTAGAAACATAATTCATCCACTCCATATCTTTGAATTGCAGCAAAGCTCTTGCAATTTGCATCCACATCACTCACTTAGCAATTTTCATTGATAATTAGCTTCAATTGTTGATCATTTTGTAGATTTCTTATCAAATAGAGCTAGAATTTGATAATTAAATCTAGTTTGCATATCATTCTTAGTTTAATTCTCATCTTTAGAGTGTCACTAGTGAGGATCATAGCTGAGAGCCTCATTTATCACTTTATTTTAGAGATCCATGAGATGTTGATAGATTAATTGTGCATTTGTTAGATTATTTTTCTCTAATTCTTGTTGTTCTTAGTTAATATTGTAATTTCATGAAGGTGTAAATCACTCACACACAAAGATTAAGTAGCAAAATCTGATGGATGAAAATAGAATGGTTTACTTGTCTATTTAAGAGACTAGGGTTTCACAATGAAATGAATGCTGGAGGAAGGAAACTGCAGAGATATTGCATGAACAAGCTTCATGCATGCCTAATCAAACTGGTTAAGGAGAACCAAACTGCAGAGATTACCGAGTGTCAGAGAGATATTTACCGAGGGATAGTAAGTACTGAATGTTGATGAATTAAATAGGAATATTGATCAGAGGATTTTTTTATGAGCTTGAGAATAGATCTAAACATCTACAAATCAAGTTGTATTGATTTCTGATCAACTATCATTACAGTTTAACCATTATAAATAGATAAATCTCTTAACCGAGTAGACTTGAAAGTCTTGTAATGTCATTCATAGAATGTACATTTGTTATCCTATCAACCCCATAGTGAATGATGGTTGGATGATAATGGTTAGTGTTAAATCCTCTAACAAGGTCACACCTTACAGTGTGTTTTGTAACCTTTAACAGGGTTGTGTCTTCACCGACCTCACTTCAGAAGAGTGAACAATTTTTGGGTTGCTGGTCCCAGGTGGTTTTTCCCTTTACAGGGTTTCCATATTAAATATTTTGTGTTATGTGTTTATTGTGGAAATTTTTTGATTGTCATACTTTACATATTACATATCTTATTTGGTTGGTAATCACTAAGAGCAATTAACTAGTAATCGGTAAAAGCACAGACAATTTATTATTATTGTTTACCGAGCTACAGATTTAGCTAAATTCATTTTGAAATTTTACATTTTGTATTTTGGACTAAGGATAAATGATTCACCCCCCTCTCATTTATTCTAACATGATGTTCAACTTTCATATAGGTTTCTTCATCTTTCAACTTTAGAGTGTCCCTTCTATGGGAAGTAACACGAGAGTTCCTGATCCTATATTCAACGATACATGTTCTTACTATTGGAAAGTTGACTATACTATTGTATATGAATATAATTAAGTTTTTTCATTATGGAAACAAATTCATATGGAGTTTTAGAGTCAGCACACTTACTCATAAGATCAGAATTCGGTTAAGTATGGAAGATTGGACAGTAAGTAGAGCACCAGATGAACAAAGCATCAGTGCACATGTGTATGACTAAGTTATGGCATGCACCCTTGAAGATAATCTTTTGAGTATGTACTCATGCTAAGTCTAAGATCACATGATCATATGAGTCAGTATGAAGAAGTTACAGTCAGATGAAGTGACATAGACGGTGAGCGGCATAATAGAACAGAGCATGGAGCCGACTGTTGGTATTTTGGTTAGCGTGTATAATATTATTTTGTAAAGGCTAGGAACCTATTGTATTTAGGTTATAGACATGTTAATATCATTATATGTAAACACACTTGAGCCAATTCATTTGTAAGTGTTGTATGTAATAGGTTGAAGGCTGACCTAGTGAATAGTTTTGTTTGCGCATATAAATAAGACATGCGCCTTTGTAATTAAGGATGGTGGTGTAATACCCCAAAATTAGCACCTAATAAATTCAATCAATTTTGGTGCATTTTCATCAATTTTACATCTTCAAAGTCCTACTTTGCTAGGTAATTTTCTCTCTCCTACCTGACTTAATTTGACTTGATGTCAATTGCAAAAATGCTAATTTGCAATAATCTCAAATATTAAAATTAATTCCTAAAGTCTTTGACTTAATTAGATAATTACCCCTATGATAAATTAATTTAGCTATAAAGTCCTAAACACTTTGAATTAAATTAAAATCTACCCCCTTTAGCTAATTACCCATAAAAAGGAATTAATAAATACTTGTTATTTGAATGGACACCTTTATTTGAATTAATAATTCAAATTATTCGAACGGTCACCCATATGTGGCAATTTCCATTTATTTAATTAAGTAATTCATGAATATGTGTCTCAATTAGGAATGAAGAGTCAGGAGTTTCAAATCAAGAAACTCTTCATTCCTCTTCTGGCTTGGTCTATTTAATGAACCTCTTTTTCTCATTCAAAGGGGGCAATTTTGAGAGCAACTAAACTATAGCAAATTTTTGAGTGAATTTGATATTTTCAAGCTTTATTGCATATTAGCTTAATTTCTTCATTATTAGTTTAATATTGCATCTCATACTAGTGTTAACTTGCTTAATTGTTCATAGCTTAAACATCATCTTTATTTCAAGTTCTTAAAAACAAAAATCTGCACTTCATATTTCTTTCAAAGCAATTAGATTAAGTTGCATTAATCTTAGTTTACTTTCAATTTTTATTCATATTCATGCTTTTGAAAATCCTCCATTGTAGAACTGGTCTAATGGTTGTTGGCTCTCCAATCTGAGAGCAATTAAACACCCTGTCTACATAGGAGGCAACAGGTCGCTTCACCATGAGTTTCAGATTGAGTAATCCATACTCTCTCTCGTAATTCGATCATGGGAACAATGACTATGTTGCATGTGTGGTTGTATTAAGAGGCTCACATTCACCCTCATACATTTTGGCACCCACCGTGGGGTAGAAAATCTGATTTCTGGCCTCATTCTCTCTTTTTTTTGTTAAAAATTCAAATTCTGCCATGCATCTGTACTGTCTGTGTACAGATCTTCGCGTGATAATCTAGAGCATCCCACGTGAGATTTCGCTCCCTGTAGCACTTCCTCATGTGACCTTTTACACCTTTGCGTAGCATCCTATACTTTTTCATGTGAGACTGTGTTCTCTCACGTGGCCTGGTACTTCCTCGCGTGAGACTGCAGGACAGTGTTTTAATTTTTTAGTTTGTCTTTCCAAGTTTCAGATTTCTAACAGTTTTCTATTTGTTGTTGTTCATTTATTTCTCTGTTATTTTACATAGCATAACAGTTTTCTATAGGACAATTTGCTGAAGAATTAAAACATGCTAATGGTTTGATTACAGGCCGATAGTCGAAGATTTGCTAAAACGTTGTGTCTTTTTCCTACTTTCATTCACATAGTATAAATAGGGCTCCATTAAAATTTCTTAGGTATTTCGATAGCGAGTAGGAATTTTGGCTCTTCATTACATGGAGGTGATGACCATGAATGAACCCATAATTCTAATGATCTTACTAATATGATGAATTCTTGGGGAAGCGGAGAAAGGTAGTGAATCTTTAGCACTTCTATTCACCAGGGGATTATGCTCTTCTCTCCTTGAGAGAGAACCAGAAACCCAAAAGCATGTAGATTTGGTGAAGTGAAACTAACTCGGTGATGAATCTTCTTGATGTGTTTGGGTGAGGAAACAGAATAGAGAAGTATGCTCTTCTCCCTTTGGGAGAACCAGAAAATCAGACGCCCAAATCTAAACCAAGTCCAGTGTCACCTTTAGAGGGCCTGTCAATATTGAACCTCTGGGAACGACCCAAGTGAGTACGTACCTATCACCGGTGATTCCACCTCACTCTAATAAAGAATGTTTTGTTGAGTCTAAAGACTCCAAAACCATGTTAGCTTCCTTCTCAAGACTTTGACTATCATCTTGAGAAGGCTCCATCTATTGTACTGAGCGGCACCGCTCTGAGCCCTTCTTGTAGGGGTGTATGAATTTTGGGTGTTGGTGTGGCTATGAGGCCTCAACCCTGTATCGGGGACATCAAAGGTTAGTGTGAATGGAAGCCTACTAAGAACTTGTTGTAGCTAGTGGCCTACCTAGTTCACCTCTGAAAGGAGTCATAATCTTTGCGCAGGGAGGGGGAAGAATCTCTCCCGTAGATTCCCATCATAGGCATACACCTAGACGTTTGGAGGCAATTATGACACTAGCCCCTGCTACAAGGGTAACCTTTAAATGTACACTGTTGAGTCCTTGGAAACACCAAAAACATGGGTGCCCTCTAGGGGGTGACACGGTTGTGTGAGGTGCACGTATGCGCATAAGCAATGGGGAAAAGATTTTGTCTTCTCACCATTTTTTTTGTAGGACTAAGCTATGTGTTTGTTATCAATTCTTAAACATTGTCCATACATTATCAAACAAAGACTCCCCTGATGCTATCAATTTGCTTTGTCCTTGATAGGTCTGTTAACGACTACTTCTTGTTTCACAATTGCTTGATCTAAACCATTGTGCTTGTAAATGAATTCTTGAACTCCTCAAAATGAGCTTGCTGATTAAACTTTTCTGCAAACCTGTTAGGAAACTGGATTTTCTGTCAGACATCAGTTCAGACTGTAATTCAAAATTCAACTTCAATCTCAAAAATTATGTCAAACTATCAAATTTTGCCCTTTTCTCGCGTGAGCTTTCAGCTTCAGAGCACTTCCTCATGCGAGACTTTGTTCTTTCATGTGAAGATTTGTGTTCTCTCACATGAGTTGGTGTTTTCTTGCGTGAACCTGTAGCATAGTTTTCAAAAATAGAGACCTATTTGTTGTGGACTACTTGACTTTTATCTGATCTACTTTTTACCTATGGTCTATTCTTCTATTTTCATGTTGTTTACCGTCAGAAACTGGTTGTCTCGAGTTAGGAATCGATTGATCTTTGCTTTGACTCACGTTGTCTCTCATTAGTTTACCTTATTTCTTTATGCTTTTGTACCTCACATTGTGATAGTCTTATTTCAACTATTCTAGCCACCTCCTTTGATGATTCGTACCAGGTTCATCTCACATCTTGGCTGTTCTAGCCATTTATCTCTTTCCATTATCTTAGAGACAAAGTCTAGCTTTATCCTAAATCTTTGCTTGTTACATCTTCATCTATGACTATCATGACTTGAAGTGGAAAGACTTATCCCATCTAGAATTTTGATCAAGATCAAAGTAAACCTCATAATCAAGACATAGGTCATTCTGAATTTGTTGCAAAATTTGAACTTTGTGAGAAATCCTCAAGCTCTTCATTAAGTACTTCGAAAGATAGTTTGTCTCAATCATCACCTTCGGTCCTTCAAGAGTGCTTTAATCCTTTGTTTGAATTGCAATCTAGTTTTTTGCTCCAAGAACAAGACAAATCTTACTTTCAAAACAATTCATTGTTTGGTAGCTTTGGGAGATCATTTCCTTGGATAGATCCTGTTATTAAAATTGTTGATCTTGCTAACGATAGTGACTCACTTGAAACTATTGATCCTATTAGTCTTGCTCACACACCAAAGGTTACCTTAGCTGCACCTTTTTGACATCATTCACATCACTTTACTGAAGCTTCAATCACAACACAGTCTCATCTTGACAAGATGGGAATCAAGAACCCATTTGACCTTCAATCAGACCAATATGGCCAAACTCATAATCAATACCATGGTCAATCTTCTAATGACCAACATCATGGTCAATCTCAACATGACCCAAACCAAACTTGTAATGATGACCAATCTCAAAATAGAGCTCAAGGGGATCAACAAACACATTTTTATCGCCCTCCCCCATTTGATCAAAACCAAGATGATCAACAAGATCAAGTTCCAGTATCTATGAGATCCTTGGTGATGGAAATAATGTGATAACCTGATGCGATATAGACACTGCTAAAGCTAACAAAAGCCTTATCAAAATGATTGAGATTCTTCTTTTAGAAGAGAAGGAGAAGTATTTTCTTGAGTTAGCACAACAAGGGGTCAAGCTACCCCCAAAATTTCAAGTTGAAACACTTGTAGCTAAAGAGGAAGAAACTAAAACCACCAAGCTACAAAAGATGATCCAAAGTATGCAAGATCAGATTACTCAACTGACAAAAGAAAAGGATAAGCCCACACAACAATTCACATTGGAGAGTATATGTCCTTTTCCTTTTGATAAGAATATTCACATGCCTCCTTTTCCAAGAGGAGTGGAGTTGCCCAAATATGACAAGTACATGGGTACAACCGATCCTCAAGATCATTTAAGGAAGTTTGGTGCCCTATCTATGGAATTCATGCATGACCAAATGTATCTTATGAGACTCTTTCCCTGTAGCTTGGGTGGGCCAGCTATGGAGTGGTTTTGTTGATTACTTCCTGGCATTAAGACTTTTGATGAGATCGCTAATCATTTCCTTTAGCATTACTCTCACAACATTCAACATCCTATCAACATTCGTGACTTGTGTAACTTGAAACAATGATAGGGAGAGTCTTTCTTGTCCTTTCTCTAAAGGTGGAGACAACTATGCATGAAGTATCCTCATAAATTGCCTGAATCTAAGAAACTTGATATCTTTTTGGATAATCTTCTCCCAAATTTTGGATATCAGGTACAACTGCAAGGTCCTTTGACATTTGACAACATGATCAAATAGGCTGTAAGGATAGAAGCCTTTATGATTAAAAAGGGAGAATTAACTCTAAATAAGGACAATAAGCAAGGACCTCCTCCCTCAATCAAGGACAAAGGAAAGAATGTCAAAAAGAATAGAGATGTGGTAAATGATGGAGTGGTTGATAATGTCACTAAAAAGCCTTCAAAACCTATCTTCAATCTTACTTCTAGTATGCAAGTGGCTAAGGCTGTTGAAAAGACCACCACAGATAATCAGCAAAATTCAAGGTTTTCTAGGAACAAACTCTGGGCTCCTTGGCCCAAGTGTGACTTCACTCCTTTGGGAGAGCCTCTTGATGTGGTCTTTAAAACTCTTGTAGAGAGTCAGGTCCTCACTCCTTTGGAAAAGTGTCTTTATGATCCGCAACCAAGACCTTATTGGTGGAATGACAATGATTATTGTGACTATCACCAAAACATTGGTCATAAGATGTCTACTTGTCTTCAGCTAAAACACAAAGTTCAAGATCTTATTGACAAGCATGACATTCTTGTAGAAAACCATAATAAGAATTTAGACCATCAGGCATTTAAGAATCCTTTCCCTCCTCATGAGAAAGGCAAGTCTTCCATAGCTAAGAACAACAATGCCAAGGTTAATTATACATACACTACTATGGATAATGTCATCAACATGCTTGAACCAGTTGGGATTGAGTATTGCAATATGGCTTCTTCTAAGGGGAATGACAATGTTCCCAAACCTAGGACTCCATTCATCTTGCATAGTTCCACATCTCGTTCATCTGAATCTAAACAAACTCAAGATTGTGCTAATGTCATTACTCATTCACATGGAAGAGTTGTGTTGAAAGGTCCTGATCTTCCAAAGCAAACTATGGGTAACAATTCCTCGAAACAAACTGTAGACAAGGCTGCTCTGAAACAAGTTGTTGATAAGACTACAGCTAGTCCTACCAGCAAAGCTTCGAAATTGACCCCTGCACCTAATGCTACTAGTTATAGTATTTTAGATCAACTCCAGTGAACTAATGCTCAGATTACCATCTTTGAGTTTCTGAAAATCTTGCCTACTCACAGGCAAATTCTGGATAAGCCCCTTGTCAAGGTGAACATCCCCAAAGACCTTGATCTTAATCGGTTCCAATCTATGGTGGGTCACTTGACCTCACCTCACTATTTATCCTTCTTTGAAGAAGACAATCACTCACTGAGTCACCCACATAATGCTCCCCTACATATAGAAGTGATGATAGGTCCTAAGCCTGTTCGTCATGTGCTTATTGATAATGGTGCTGGTCTTAACATCTGTTCTGCCAAATTGCTTACTCAGCTAGGTTACGATGAGGATTACATAGACTCTCGCAAAAAGATTACCATTAAGGCTTATGATGAAGAAGAATGCAAATCCCAAGGCTTAGTTGTGCTACCTATATGTGTAGGTCCCGTTGAGAGAGATGTCACTTTTCAGGTCCTTGATATTCATTTGGCATACAACATTTTTTTGGGAAGACCATGGATTCATGAGATGCAAGCTGTTCCATCCACTTACCATCAATGCATCAAGTTTCCTTTCCATGGCGTAGAAGTTACTGTTCCTGCAAATACCAATTATTCTTGCAACACTCTTGCACAATCCACAGACAGCTTGGTCCCAACAAACAGAGACTCCACTGAGTTTTATGATGCCAAGCTTAGAGAAATGGAAAAAAATTTGAAACTTAAGGATCAAGGCATGGGAGAGTACCAAATGGAACCTGTGCTATCCCTGGTAGCTTTACCTCGATCTCCATGCTCTTATGGGAGACCTTTTGAAGATCACAGAGTTTTTGATAATCCTCCTCAAACTATTTATGATGGTGCCTTTGTGTGAGCTTCCATACCTTTAGAAGATGAGGATGAAGAAAGAGCTATCAAGGCTTGGATTTATAAAGGGAAAGAAATAGTAGAGCTGACTACTCCTCTAGATTTATAACAAGAACCCTATAGTGAAGGCTTCAAGATCATGAAGTGCTTTGGGTACAAGGGGAGTGGTCCAATAGGAATAAATGACAATGGTTTGCTGAAACCCATTGAAGCTACTGGTCACCGCTCAAAAGACACCACTGGCTTAGGCTTTAAAAAGAAGGCTTTCCATTTAGGGATGAAGAAATTTGTGTCCATCTCTAAACCTGAACCTAAGTCATAATCTAAAGATACTATACCAGAGGTAAATCCAAAGGCCAGCTCTAATGAAGACATCTTTCCTTATCCCATACCTTCAGATCTTGCTGCGCTCTTTAAAGAGCCTGATGAGCCTATCATCCCCGTTCATATGATAGAGACTGAGTCTAATGCTGATACTTATTCTGAAGCTATTTCTAATAAAACCTCTACAATGCATGAATTCACTTATGAGAAATGGAAAGAAACATTGACTAATGATCCTTGTTTTACCGGTGAGTGATATAGATACCTACATTTTGAAAAGAGGTATGAACAAGAAAAACTTCAGCAAGTTGTTAATGCCACCAGAGATGATAATGAGTTTGATGATGATGCTAATAATAATGGAATTCCCACATCAAGTACTGACTCACATGAATATGAGTTTGATTCTTTGTCTGTTGCTAGTTTTGATGTAGACATTGATATTGTTCATGTATATGAGAGACTCCTCATAGTAGGTGAAGGGTCTGGCATTAGGTCACATGAATTAGACACCACAGGTGTTAACATGTCCTCTACTTTCAACGTAAGTTCTCATAGGGATTCAAATGCTCCTTTGGATGAAATCACTTTAGGCCTTGACTTTCTCGTTAGCGCTTTTGATGGTTATACCATGAATATAGTTGAACTAGACACTAATACTCTTTTACTCCACCATCCTGATCTTATTGACTGGAACTCTCCCTCCTCATCCAATGAAGTCCTAATGTTCTAGAATGATTACACTCTAGCCTATTACCTTCATACAATTGAGCCTGTAATGTCTTCCACCAGCGAATACAGTGTCAGCATGACAAACGGGGATATTAAGTATCTTAGTCAAAAAATTAAAAAAAGAAAAAATAAGAGCTCTGATGGTGAAAACCACATTGTGGTAGTATCAAAGCCAAAAAATAGTAAAAATAAAAGACATATCCAAGGTTGAAAACCTCTTTGAGGTGCCCAAGGATGAGATACTTGATACTCTCCTGAGTCATTTTCAAGAGAGATCATCAGTTTTGATAGAGCCGACATAGCCAATAAATTTGGGTACAGAGGCTGCTTCAAAAATCATACATCAAAGCAATATACAACAAGTACAATGATATCAAAATCATCAATCTCATATATATATCTCTCGATCCAAATGTTATATACAAAAGAGGTGCTACTTGAGCATAGTATAAAAAATGAGCTATAAAATAGTATATAATCAAGATCCACTCCCACTAGGGGGAGGCAGAGGTGGAGGAGCCTGTCATGTCAGTGCCTGAGGAGGTAGCATCGGTCTCTATGGTGGAGGCATGGGTTGCTGTAGAGGAGCCTATGGTGGAGCCTATGGAGGTACTAGAGGAGGTGCCTGTGGAGCTCCAACGTACTTGGAAAAAGGAGGTACCTACTCTGATACATCTGGAACGGCTCCAAAATATGCTGCATAGTAATAAGCTACCTGGGCAGCCTCATATCTCGTCTCCAACCTTGAATGTGCCAACTCAGCCCGTAGCTATCTGATCTCTACATCTCTATCCGCTACTCAAGTTTCCTCTCTGATAACACATGTATGATAATCATTGCACTCCCACTATACCTATCAAACCCTCTCTTAGCTCTTTCTAAGAACCTCCTGCAACTATGATGAACCTCCTCCATCTATAACATCAGGCATATCAACATCATCATTTGGAGAGGCCTGCTGCGAGGTATCATCTGTGCGGTGCCTCGTAGATCTCTACTAAGTCCCACTACTCCTAGCTCTTGCATCTGATCCCATGGTCCTTGTGGGGATGCTAACCTATCTTGCTCAGGGCCTCAGTGCTCTCTATCCAGGTCTCTGCTATGGTACCTACTGTTGTGGTGCCTGCTGCGTAGCCTACTACTATATAGGCTACTGAACAAGAACCTACTAAGCTGGTGGCTACTATACTAGTGCCTGCTACTACTGCACCAACTGTTGATGTGCTCCTACACTGATTGGATCTGTAAAACTCAGATGAGGCTGTGCAATCAACTGATCTCTATATGTAGGTGTCACCCCTACATTGGTGACACCCACCATGTAGTCCCATCATGTAGCTAGGATGCGTGCATCTATAGCACATTGACTAGGATCTAATCATGCATGCCACCCCTTCTTCTCCTCATCAAAGAAGTGAGCGTAGGGGCAGTACTCCTGTGAAATATCCTATTATCTACTGAACTAGCGCATGACACATGTAACAACAAAATGCTCGATAGTATGAATGCTCCACCCAATCAGTGGTTGTGATATGAACATAGTGGAAAGCTCTCTCCATGAATCATCCCAAGGCTCAATAGCCACCTAAGGTCTCCAAACTACAACTACCATGTCATCCAGCTGGCCTCTCCACTGCTTTGTCTTGCCCAGCAAGGGCTGGGTCATAACACCTAAATACCTATATATGTACGGCTCGAGAGACTGCCATGTATCATGAAAAATTAGCCTGCACATGGGGAGATGCTCCCAGGCCCAGATCTGTAGAACAAATACTCCTGCCTCCATTGTCTTCACACCTCGATACGTGATCTCATGGAGCTCATGGTACATGTGTGCAAGCATGCACTCTCCCCATCTGAATCTCACTGCTGGTCTGTCCAGCATCCTCTGTAACATAGTGCCCCAACTGCACTCTAGTCCATGCTGACCTCGATTTGGTACAAGGTAGTAGCTCAAAAACATCATGAGAACAATATGAAATGGGTGAGCATCACCATATCTATAAGCAAGATCCTCCCAAGAGATGGCCTAGCCCATCAATAGATCATCCCTAAAGATGGTCCTCAAGGCTACTGTACCCTGTCCTCGCTATGTATCATACTCGACATGAGCACCATGAATAGGTATCCACAAAATCTTGTATATGTCCTCTGGGGTCACTGTCATCTCCCCCATAGAAAAGTGAAAGGTATTCGTCTCTGAATGGAAACAAGTGCGGTAAGAAGACCGTGATTTACCCAAATGTCAGGTATATCATGTAGTTATCCAAGACCAAGTGCATCAATATGAGCACCCTTGGCATCTGTCAATCTCTAAACGAGTGTGGTGATGGCAGGGTGGTGTGACCACAACGTGACATCCTGGAAGTCAACCTCCAAAGCAAGTGATGACATTGGATCAGTACTTCAAACATGGTGATTTTCAATACAATGACAGAAAATGCAGCAAGGCATCTATACTAGACATGACTTTGTGATGCTCTACTTAGCTGATTTTAAGCGATTTGACAAATTTTGGCAAAGACCTTCAAACTTTGCAACAATTTTTTGCCCGAGAAAACTTTTTTCTTGCGCGAGGCAGAACTCAACTATGCGCAAGTAGGTAAAAGTTCACACAGGACAACATTTGGCCTCGTGCAAGATTCCAAATAGAACCCGCGAGGACTCACATGAGGAAACTACTTTCTTACGTGAAGGGGAATCTAGGCCGGTGTGAGGAAACTACTTCCTTGCATGAAACTTGAAGAACACAACCTAAACTAGCCTAGATCTTCCTAATCTGACCTAATAAAGTTGTATGAATTGAAATGCAGGAAGGTTTATCAACTACTTACAGGTGCATCATACTCTGGTGGCCGGGCATGTCGTCAGGAGTGCTCAAATTAGTGCATGTGCAGTGGAACACCCTCCATTTCTCGCTTAGAGCTCTTAGAATCGCTAGAAGACAAAAGTGAATAATGATTTGAAAATGACCCCTCTGGGCCTTATATAGCTTTTGACCTAATTTTTGAAAGTGCTTCATTTTGCGTAAAAATTGCACCATTGGCTAAATCAACTACTCTTAATCCATTTTTGGGATCGAAATCAAAATCTGACATCTCTAGATAGCTCAAAATTGCATTTTAAATTCTGAGACCATTTAGGTTCGAACGCTTGTGCAACCACCCTTCTGGCATCATTTTCCTGCCAGATCCTCATCTTTGCATCATGTTCTCAAGATCTTTGCTCTTTTCATCAGAGTCAACTCTAGTCAAATTTGGTCAACCATGGTCAAACTTGGTCAACAAGACCTTTGGATCACTTCAAATTGCTTATGCATCTTCTCGTTGCTTCTTTAATCTTATTTATATTTTGGATCTTCGATCTCATCTTTATCTACAACCTCTTGCTATCAATCATCTTCTAACGTGTCATCTTTCGATTTCACTCCCGAGGGGGTAGGATGATTGCATCATTAAATCTTGTCGAATCAATTCTTGAATCAGTCTGATCTGAATCATCCGTTCTCATTGCTTGGGGCATCTCAGTGTCTCACATCTAGTTATCTTATCATCTATCTCTTAGGTATCTAAGCAATCTAACTCAAATCCTCAAGAATCAAGCTTCATTTTGGAGATGGTTCTCGAAATATTTTAGGTATTGGGGAAATCTAACCCTAATTCCTGGGAGTCAAGCTTCATTCTAGAGATGGCTCTTGAAATCTCTTTTAGACCATTATTTGGGCAATCTAACCCGGGTCTCAAAGGGCTAAGCTTCATATTGGGGCAATCTAACCTTGATTCTGGAGATAGTCTTAAATCTGCATCTTCATCAATTGGTATTGGGGCAATCTAACCCCGATTCCGGTTCTCTTCTAAGACCGTTGTCTTCACAATCTAACTTGGACTTTGAAAATTCTCGTCATCTATCACTTTAGACTATTCTTTGAATCAACGCACTGTTCGCACATCAATTCAAAGAGGGGCAAATGTAATACCCCAAAATTGGCACCTAATAAATTCAATTAATTTTGGTGCATTTTCATCAATTTTACATCTTCAAAGTCCTACTTTGCTAGGCAATTTTCTCTCTCCTACCTAACTTAATTCGACTTGAAGTCAATTGCAAAAACCCTAATTTGCAATAATCTCAAATATTAAAATTAATTCCTAAAGTCCTTGACTTAATTAGATAATTACCCCTATGATAAATTAATTTAGTTCTAGAGTCCTAAACACTTTGAATTAAATTAAAATCTACCCCCTTTAGCTAATTACCCATAAAAAGGAATTAATAAATACTTGTTATTTGAATGGACACCTTATTTGAAATAATAATTCAAATTATTCGAACGGTCACCCATATGTGGCAATTTCCATTTATTTAATTAAGTAATTCATGAATATGTGTCTCAATTGGGAATGAAGAGTCAGGAGTTTCAAATCAAGAAACTCTTCATTCCTCTTTTGGCTTGGTCTATTTAATGAACCTCTTTTTCTCATTCAAAGGGGGCAATTTTGAGAGCAACTAAACTATAGAAAATTTTTGAGTGAATTTGATATTTTCAAGCTTTATTGCATATTAGCTTAATTTCTTCATTATTAGTTTAATGTTGCATCTCATACTAGTGTTAACTTGCTTAATTGTTCATAGCTTAAACATCATCTTTATTTCAAGTTCTTAAAAACAAAAATCTGCACTTCATATTTCTTTCAAAGCATTTAGATTAAGTTGCATTCATCTTAGTTTACTTTCAATTTTTATTCATATTCATGCTTTTGAAAATCCTCCATTGTAGAACTGGTCTAATGGTTGTTGGCTCTCCAATCTGAGAGCAATTAAACACCCCGTCTACATAGGAGGCAATAGGTCACTTCACCATGAGTTTCAGATTGAGTAATCCATACTCTCTCTCATAATTCGATCATGGGAATAATGACTATGTTGCGTGTGTGGTTAGATTAAGAGGCTCACATTCACCCTCATATAGGTGGAAGATATAGAGTTCATGTTAGTAGAGAAGAAGTATGAGAAGAGTAGTTAGAATGTTGTAGAGCTTTACAAGAGGCTAAAGCATCAGGGCACAAAAGGAACTGATCAAACAAGTAGTGTCACAACAGTAGTTCACCTTGTAGATATAGTGTGTATCTGAGCTCCAGAAGGTTGTAGCCTTCACCACTTGAGCATTGACATTTAGGAAAGTGTGTCCCCACCCCTAACAAGATTATTATAAAAGACTCCTAATAGGGTTCGACCCTTAACCAGGTCACTGTACTAAAAGCATTGTAAAGATCAACTCCTAACAGGGTTGTAAGGTCTTCTAACATGGATCATAATACACTAGTGTAGTTCTTAGTGGGTGTCAATTCCCACTGGAGTTTTTACCTATTTGGGTTTCCTTGTAATCATATCTGGTATCATGTGTAATGGTTGTTTATCTTACTTGCATTGATATTCATTTCAGTACTTAAGCAATAAGTTAAGTTTCAAGATATTAGAAAAAGTAATAATATATAGAACACTGATTCACCCCCCCTCTCAGTGTTCCCATTCCTAACAATCGATATTAGAGCTTTGGTCCTCTGAAGAAAAGTTTAACGACTTGAGGAGATCATGGATATAGGAGAATTGAAACATCTAAAGAAGAATCTTGAAGTAGCTCTTGAAGACCTTGACAGATATGAGAAATAAATTGAAGAACTGAAAATAAAGGTTAGTGGCTCTCAAGAATTCATCAAGAAATTGAAAAAGGATTTGAAAGATTATTCTACAAGTGACTTAGGGATAATGATAAAAAATATGAATGAAGAAAACACATCTCTGAAGGATCAAATTGAAGAGTTGGATGAAAAGCTATGTAACAACCAAGAAGCCTATGAAGAACATGTCAAAGAAAACAAGCAGTTAGATGAAGAACCGAGACAAGCAAACATGAAAATCTTGGAGTTAGAAAACATCAAGCAGATAGAATCTGAATTGATTGAAGCAAAGAATCATATTGACAAATTGGACACAAGAAAGGATCTAATAGAGTCACAATTGTATGCTCAGAAGCTAAAAGGAGATACCGCTGGTATTGGATACAATGAAGCCCAAGTTTAGATTGATTCTATGTGAGATAGAATGAAATCTCCTGAAGAACCTATCGAAGCCAAGAAGATTGATAATCATATTGAAGCTCAAGCAAAACCATCTAAAGATGATCGCAAGCCTACAAAAAAAACATTTAATTCTCGTAACAAGCATGGACATATAACAAGAGATTGTAAAGAGGTAAAACCTTTTAATGGTTATAGTTACTCATGCAATAAGTTTGGTCATAGAGCTATGAATTGTAGATCAGATAAAAGAAATCAGAATCAACAAAATCAGAGAAGTAATCCACAATAGAATGTAAGAAGTCCTCAAAACATTACATGTCAGATATGTAATTATAATGGTTATACAACTAGATAGTGCAGAATGGTAATTCACATCAATGCACCAAGCAATTTAAAGCCTCCAGTTATTTTTCACTCTTGTAACAAGGTTGAACATATCTCAAAGTTTTGCAACTCAAAAGTGCAAAGACAAGAAACCCCTAAATAGACAGAAAGATCAATTATGGATGAAAAAGGAGAATTCAAGTTTGTGCAAGCTATAGAAGATGCGAGCATGATTTGGAAGGAAGAAAAGCCAAATAGTGTTGGTGAAATAGTTGAGGATACATTCACAATGGACGCACCTCCTATTTATGGTTAAATGAACTTCATGTTCATAAGGGGAGCTAGATTATCTCTAGACCCATGCGTGGCTGGTATACTCACCCTCAGAGTATACACCTTTGGATATAATTGTTTGAAGACTAGTTGATGCAATATGCAAGAGCGCACTGCCTGATCGATAACAGAAAGGAAGATTGGAATTCTCTGTGGGATTATGTGTTTATGCAGAAAGTATTAATGGTGAAAAGTTGTTTTTATAGTCATCAAAGATACTTTATTCACACATTTGCATTCAAGTTTGAGTGTCTGAAGATCACATGAGTTCAAGCACTTAAGTTGTGAAGAATTGCAGTTGGATTATCAGTGAAGAAGTGTGTTTATTGTTGTAGAACCCTAGTTTGGTTGCAACAATTTAGAAACCCTTGGAAACTTATCTGAAGTGATTAAAACAAGTAAGTTATGGATACTCTAGTTGTGTTTGATGTTGCTAAAAGAAAGAGGTACATATTTAAGAAGCATCCATTCAAGTCTATCTTAGATGTTTTGGAAGGAGTGTTTTCTAAAACCCCAATAGGATTAATGGACGTAGAGGATATACATGCATATATTTAATGTAAGAAGGAACCACTTGGATTGGATAGGATTAGGTCGCACATGGAAACCATGATGAAACCTGAAAAAACATTCCTAGATGAGTTTGTGCACCTGGAAAACAACCATATTGTTGAATATGAGATTGCTTATGAGTTTTATGAATCTGAATGGATTAAGATTCTTTTGAGCAGAATTCACAATGATCTATTCTAGATAGGAGAAGTCCCAGTAAGAATAACCATTGGTCTCATTCATGAGATAATAGGATTACCCAAGATAGGTGCCACTCTTCCTATAGGCAAGGATGTCAAGAAACTGGTTGAGCAGGCTTGTAAGTCCCACAGTGGAAAGCACAAAATGACAGTTGAACCCATAGAAGAGAAAGACATCAAACTGATGTCTATGATACTTGGATACAAGTTCCAACATGCTAACAGGGTCAATAGTGTGTCTGCAACTAGTATTCTAGCAGCCATAAGGATTGTAAAGGAGAATGGAGACTTCAACTTGTGTGAGATCTTGCACGCATAATTGATGGACAATATAAAAGCTATTAAGCATGGATAAAGTAAGATATTCAGGTTTGGGTCACTGATAATCTGCATGTATTTTCATATTGTTGGGAAAGTGTCAGATCTCTATTTAGACAAGAACCTACCTACAATGCTACATATATCATTCAAGGCATCTTCTAAAAGTACCTTGAGAGATTTCATGGATTTGGAAATTAAAACATTTAGAATAAATATGCAGAGGAGGTATAGGATACCTGAAAGTATTGTGGAGAAGTATAAGGATAGTATTTGCTTTATGATAAAGACAAACATCACATGCATGGAAGCAGTGGAACCTAGAACTAAGTGGATTCATCCACTTGGTTATGAAGTGGAGGAACATATCCTAGAAGCATATGCACAAGTCCTCCTATCAGTGCTGAAGGATCCCAATGAACCAAGATGGGGTACCTATGAGGAAAAGACAAGACAAGTAGATGCAGTCCTAAATAGTGTTGTGACCAAGAGGAAAGCTTCTAGAATCACCTCTAAAATACTAAAGATTCATGGTGTCACTCAAGATGACCTGGATAAAGCTAGAGAAACCAAGATAGCAATACAAATTGAGAGCACACCCATTGGTGAAGTCAAAACAAAGAAGTATGATGACCCTAAGGAGAAGAAAGTAAAAATTGAGAAAATAGATGATCCTAAGGAAAAGAAGAGTAAGACATATGATATCACTCCTACACCCACAAATACAATTGAATTGGAGTCCACTGAAGCATCTCCTAAGACAAGCAAGGTACCTAAAAGGAAGAAGTAGATTGTCACAAGCCATCCATCAGCTAGATCCACAAGAAGCTGAGGCAGAAATGTTCAACCACCTCCCGAGGTAGGATTCCTACCAAATCTACAAGTATTAAGATCAAGAATAGTAGATGAAGGAAGAATTGATTAGATAGCCAAGTTTTATGATAGATATCATGAGATTGAAAAATTTGAGATTCATGATATGTTGATCAAGCATATGATCAAATTTAAGAAGATTGTGTTGGAACTTAAGACAATAGTTCTTGAACAAGTATGGAATATACTTGATTCCTTGAAAAGACAGGAAAATGAAGAAGATCTCAAAATAAGGGAAAATACCTTAGATGATAACCTTCTAGTATGTTCAATTGAGGAGAAAACATTGTTATTGAATCTGGTGAAGCCGCACCTCAAAACCAAGATAAGAACTTTAAAAATTATGAATAAAGATTATAAACTAGTTTCTAAGGAGATTGAAAAATCCTTTGAGAAGGTATTATTGGAACAATGCATGCATCCATCATCGGTACCCAAAACCCAAGTCCCCACTGAGCAAGTAAAAGTAGCTGAGACTCCAAATGCACCTATGATGGGTACATAGGATTTTGTGCCTATGCCTAAAGCCAAGGAAGACACAATTATGATAGATAATGTTGAGATATCTATGGCATCCATAGACAAGGACTTGGATAAGTTTGAAGAACCATTTGTGAGCACTGAGGAAGCAGAAATTCTATGCGTTGATAATTCACCTAAGCAGTAAGAAGAAGTTCTCATTGAAGACATAATTGGACAAGAAGAGGAAGAGGAGAAAGAAGATGAAAAGGTAGATGAACCTAAAGAAGAGCCATCTATTGGAATGCTAGTGAAGGTTAAGATTGAAATCATAGACAATACACCTCTCACTCCCAAGACCTCATTGTCATTGTTGTCAAGTTTGACTCCTGACACAACAAGCCTAGACTCATGGGGAGAAGAAGACCTGATTAAGATCAGTGTGCTTGCAATGAAAAAGGAAAAAGAGAAATAGGTTATGAGGAATCTATTATTTTTTGAATCATTCAACATCTTGAATAGCTTACTACTTGAGGACAAGAAAGTGTCTAGTGTACACTCAGTAGAGGATGTCAGCTCCATCCTATCAAGTTTCAAAACAAACTTTTCTATCCTAGAAGAATCTGTATCCAAGGTTGCATAAGAGAAATATCTTAAGAAGAGGCTAAGTGAATTAATAGGTAAATTCACACTAGATCTTATCTCTCTAAAAGTTGGTCAAGCATTGCTAAAAGATTTTGTAGCTAAGGGAAGAAAGATAATAGTAGATTATTTGAATCAAGAGAAACTGACTACAAAAATTTACAAGAAAATTTAGGAAATAGAAGCTATGATAGATGTAGTAAGGAAATTAGTGGAAGATCCCTCCATAGATGTAAATATGTACAACAATGTCTACCAAGGATAAGTGGATAAAATAGAGCAACCAAAAAAAGAAATGGCTAAGATAAGGGCAAGGCAAACTTAGCTAAGAAATGCTCTTGCGCCCTCATTGGATGTGCTAAATAAAAACATCAAGGAAATAGATGCCACTATTGTGACATATGACCAAGGCCCATATAATAATTTGGAAAAGATGGAAAAGTTGACTTATTCTTTGTTCACCCATCTTCAAACTGTAAATGCACTGAAGGCATTCTGGCAGCAAGAGATCCAAAACTTGAAGATTGCATATCCAGATGTACTCA
Organism: Chamaecyparis obtusa; assembly: GCA_027943335.1. Taxonomy (NCBI): domain Eukaryota; kingdom Viridiplantae; phylum Streptophyta; class Pinopsida; order Cupressales; family Cupressaceae; genus Chamaecyparis; species Chamaecyparis obtusa. Next base: position 339,861 of record BSBK01000808.1, on the reverse strand, counting down.
CTTTGTAAGTACTTGTAGATACATTTTTTAGCACCTTTATCATTAATGTCAAAGGGAGATTAGAGTATATATTAAGGGAGAATATGGAGCATTATATATGATGTAAAAAGGGAGTAAATTATATAGTATAAGGGTGATACAAGATAGAGTATATGTTAGAAATTTTTTCTAAGATACAGATAGTAACTTCACCATATTCCTTTGTTTCCATTAATGACAAAGGGGGAGATTGTTGGAAAGTTGAATATACTATTGTATATGACTCTAATTAAGTTTTTCATTATGGAAACAAAGTCATATGGGTTTTTGGAGTCAGCGCACTTACTCATAAGATCAGAATTCGGTTAAGTATGGAAGACTGGATAGTCAGCAGAGCACCAAATGAACAGAGCATCAACGCATGCGCATATGACCAAGTTATGGAATGAACCCTTGAAGATAAGCTTTTTAGTATGTAATCATGATAAATCTAAGAGTGCATGATCATATGAGTTAGTATGAAGAAGTTACAGTCAGATGAAGTGACACAGACACTAAGCGGTAGAATAGAATAGAGCATGGAGCTGACTATTGGTATTTTGGTTAGCGTGTATAATATTGTTTTGTAAAGGCTATGAACCTATTTTATTTAGGTTATAGACATGTTAATATCATTATATGTAAACACGCTTGAGCCAATTCATTTGGAAGCATTGTATGTAATAGGTTGAAGGCCGACCTAGTGAATAGTTTTGTTTGCGCATATAAATAAGACATCTGCCTTTGTAATTAAGGATGGTGGAAGACATAGAGTTGATAGAAGAAGAGAAGAAGTATGAAAAGAGTAGTTAGAATTTTTTAGAGCTTTACAAGAGGCTAAAGCATCAACACACAAAATGAACTGATCAGACAAGAAGTGTCACAATAGCAATTCACCTTGCAGATATAGTGTGTATCTGAGATCCAGAAGGTTGTAGCCTTCACCACTTGAGCAATGAGCTCTAGGAAAGTGTGTCCCCACCCCTAATAGGGTTATTTTAAAATAATCCTAACAAGGTCTGATCCTTGACTAGGTCACTGTACTAAAAGCATTATAAATATCAACTCCTAACAGGGTTGTAAGATCTTCTAACAGGGATCAAAATACACTAGTGCAGTTCTTAGTGGGTGTCAATTCCCACCAGGGTTTTTACCTATTTGGGTTTTCCCATAATCATATCTGGTGTCATGTGTAATGGTTTTTTATCTTACTTGCATTGATATTCATTTAAGTACTTAAGCAATTAATTTAAGTTTCAAGATATCAGAAAAAGTAATAATATATAGAGCACTGATTCACCCCCCCTCTCAGTGTTCCCATTCCTAACCCTTACATCTTCAAGAATTTTGTATTTTTGAGGAAGTCTAAAAATATATACCTAATTATTTTTAATGTTCAAATCTAACATATTCCTCCTCCTAATGTATCTTTGAACAATTCTTCTAGATACATTCAGTAATTCATAAATTTCTTTAACTTGTCTTCTATTTGTCAACTTCTTATTGGAAATCATAGTCATCAAAGCTCTATGAGTAGCAAATTAATCAAGTCCTTGATCTATTTTATTAACAAGATTTGATGCATCATGTAAATTTTAAATTATTGTTTCTTTTACTTTACCTTCTGTTCTTTTCTTATCATCAACACCCAACAACTCCAAAACTAGAGTCATTTCTCTTTTCCTGAATAACTTGGAAAACAAATGCGCTGTTCCAACCATAGATTTATTCTCAAAATATTCCTTCTAGATGTTTTTAAGATGCAATTTTATATTACTTTTAGGTACCATGTGTTCGGATGTAATTTGTTTGAAAAGTGAATCCTCATTCATCTCCATCAAATTTTTCATTACAGAAACAATATTTGTACCTCGACTACTACCAATTTCCTCCCCTACTTGAGTTACATCTTATTCAACATCGACCGGTTTCTCTTCATTATGTTTCATATGACCTTTCATTTTTTCATCCCTTCTACGATCATATTTCCTTGATCTATTCCTTTTATTTGCCATTGCATAAAGTATAGCAATAAAATTTTGCTTTACTACTCCTTGATAAATAGATCGCCTTCACACTCCTTAAAAAAAAAATGCCTTTGTATTGCTTCACAAAAAATCCTCTTTTTAACTCAAAACACTTCACTTATTAAAATAAAAGTGATTTTTAGATTTCTAAAATTCTAAAAACCACCTTTATTATACATGTGGTCGAAGGGGTAGGTTGCTCATGCAACTGCTCACGTGGGTGCTGACTCCTAGGGGAGTTCATTCAAGTGAGATTCAACTAAATTCCACTTGTTTGAGTCCTAGCTACTTGGCCGAACTATGTGATGTGGCATGCCATGTGGCAGCTAGACCCCAAGTAATCTGTAGAATTGTAGAAGTTTCAACTTCTGCAACTTATTTCACTATGAAAAATAAACAATTTTAAAAAAGTAAAAAGACCCTTATGTAGAGCTCAGAATCAAAATTTGGGATATATAATTTTTATAGTATTTTGATTACAAAAAATTGATCAAATTTACTAAATACTGCAAGTGGGTATATTAAGTTTCGAGAAGACATTGATTCAGAAAATGAAAAAAATTAGTAAATCAAATCAGAATTTTTTTAAAATTATATACAACACTAGAGGAGATAGTCATCTTCAAGAATGTATATATATATACACACACACACATATGTGTGTGTGTGTGTATATATATATATATATATATATATATGTATGTATGTATGTATGTATGTATGTATATATGTGTGTGTGTGTGTGTGTGTGTGTGTATATATATATATGTATGTGTGTGTGTATATATATATATATATGTATATATATATATATATATATGTATATATATATATATATGTATATATATATATATATGTATGTATATATATATATATGTATATATATATATATATGTATATATATATATATATATGTATATATATATATATATATATATATATATGTATGTGTGTGTGTGTGTGTGTGTGTGTATTGTTTGTTGTAGTTTTCATAGGGGAAAAAAGGTGAGAGATGAAAACTATCAATTTTCAGGTAAGTTTGACTTTGATTAGTTACAACAGAAAAAATATAGATAAAAAATAGTTCTTTTTGTTGCACTAGCTATACATGTCATCTAAAACATATTCTTAAATCGATAGAAAAAACTTTTTTTTACTTATAGTTTTTTGGCGGGAAGTGGACCCCCTGATTTGTAGTATTTTTCAGCAAACAAGAAATAGACTTTAAAAATTTAAAAAACATATCAATTCTTCCCTAATTAAAAAAAAAAAATTATAGGCATAAACTTCATCTAGTTTTACACATTTCATCAGGTTATATCATCTTCCAATTTTTAACAGACATATCACTTTTATGCCCTTGAAGTTGAACAGGTTTGGTGTTGTTAGCTTTTTCCTTTATAAAAGTGCAAAAAATTATTGTGCTTTCACCCTCATTCTTCTTTTTATCTTCATTTCGGCCTCCATAAGAATGCCTATCGGACTTTCCACCATGATCTTTACCAATTTGTCTTCTCTCAAACTTCGTGTTTATTTTTTTCTACCTTCAAAGCAAATTGATAAACATCTTCAATGGTAGACATCCTCACCATTATCAACTCTTCTCAAATACTCAGCCTCAACCCATTTCTGTAATGAGAAACCTTCTCCTGGTTAGCTCCAAAATGACCCATCTAGTAAGTACTTGATAGAACTCCTCTGTATACTATTGGAAAAATTTTCCTTCTTTCTTAGACCCTTGCATTTTTTTCAGTATATCAAGCTCATAGTTAATAGGAATGAATTGCCTCTTTAGTTTATCCACCATCCAATCGAACCTTGTTATATTCTCCTTCCATCTTCTATTTCTCTCCAGCTGAACCTCTTTCCACCAAATTTTAGCGTGACCTTTTAACTTGGCCTTCATGAATTTGACCCTTTCGAGATCTTCTATTTCCTCAAGCTCAAAGTACTCCTCCATATCATTGATTGAATTGATCAACTCTTATGGATTAAGATTTCTAGAAAATGTAGAAACTTAAATCTTTGGTTTCTTTCCAATCTTGGAAATGACTCTCAAAATCCTAGCTTCATGAGGATCCCTAGTTGTTTCTTTCTCCTCTTCAAATTTTCCTTCTTCTTTAGATTCATCCTCACTAGCATCTCTTTCCCTAATATCAGTTCCTCTATGTAGCTCCTCTTGCAGTGCTTGCATTTTCCCCTACATGGCTCTAAAACCGTCTTCTTTCACACCCGCAATTCTTCCACCGCAATTCCTTCAGAGGCATTTTCTTTACTTAACTCTCAGACCCACAACCAAGGTCCTGGTGGAAACTACCTCATACTCGGTGATCTGACAACACACTCAGGAACTTTTTCTCTGATACCACTTGATGAAGGATACTCTTCTTATTTAGCCAAACAAACATAATACAATAGAGAAATAAATAGAGATTTGCAATAATAGATTAATGGAAACAATAACACACTTGCTTTCTATTATCCTCATTGAAATGAAATTACAATATTTAGAAAAATAACATGCAACAACCACATGGGCATTTCATTACAATAATCTGAAAGGCCGAGCCACACTCTAAACTTTTGGAACTAAACCCCAGAATCCCCCTTTTTCCCTATTATGTAGCACAATTAGCCACCTTAGAATATTTTGGAAGGAGATTTTTCTCATTTTGTGTCCAACAGTTTGATTTCCCACTTTAAGTGATTTTTTGCTATTTTCCTTTTTGCATTGAAAATGACATCTTGAAGGCACAACTTCAGTTTATTGTAAGTAAATTATAATATTTTCCTTCACTAGAATCTCTTTCCCTAATACAAGTTCCTCTATGTAGCTCCTCTTGCAGTGTTTGCACTTTCCCCTACATGACTCTAAAACCCTCTTCTTTCACACCCACAATTCTTCCACCATGATTCCTTCATAGATGCATTTTCTTTACTTAACTCTTAGACCCACAACCATGGTCCTAGTGGAAACTACCTCATAATTGGTGATCTGTCTACACACTCAATATTTTTTTCTCTGATACCACTTGATGAAGGATAGTCTTCTTATTTAGCAAAATAAACATAATACAATAGAGAAATAAATAGAGATTTGCAATAATAGATTAATGGAAACAACAACAACACTTGCTTTCTATTATCCTCAATGAAATGAAATTACAATATTTAGAAAAATAACATGCAAAAACCACATGCGCATTTTCATTACAATAATTTGAAAAACTGAGCCACACTCTAAACTTTTGGAGCTAAACCCTAGAATCCCCCTTTTGTCCTATTATGTAGCACAATTAGCCACCTTAGAATATTTTGGAAGGAGAAATTTCTCATTTTTATGTCCAACAATTTGATTTCCCACTTTAAGTGATTTTTTTCTATTTTCCTTTTTGCATTGAAACTGACATCTTGAAGGCACAACTTCCAAAAACCATAACTTGTGAATTGTTGAGTCGATAAGCTATTATAACCCCATTTTTGAAATAAAATGAAGTGCTCTTCACCATAGGCTTGCAAAGTTTTAATGAGTCAATGTTTGAACCTTATTTGGAACCTCTAAATCCTTCAAAACTAAGCTCAAAGTTTTTTTTACCACCCCACCAACACAAAAAATGCAATAACTTCAAAACCAGACTTTATCTTGCTATAAAACTTTACCAGCATGATAATATATAAAAATGAACCTCCAGGGAATTAAATGGAATAATTTGTGCTCAAATGAACAACCTATATCATCTTAAAATGGAAGCACTTCCATCTTGATAGGTTTAGCACCCTCTTTTAGTACATTCATCATGATAGACTTGCATTTAGGATACATTCTGCACTTATCTTCTTCATTCTAGGTGAAATTAGAGTTAGGATCCTAAGGATTCTCCTTAATTTCCCTCTTCCATGGCTCTATTTTCTAGGTAGGACTTAGAAATAGGTCCTCTTGGCCTTCATCATAGTCATCATAGGATTTTATGCTTATCCCTGGCATTCTGTCCCATTCTGGTATCATTTTTAGGTCTCCAGGCATCCCCGAGACCTCCTATCCTAATTTTGGCTAGATCTAGGCCCATAGGGTCAAAGTCAAGGTTGATCCTGACTAGGTCAGAGTCAACCTCGACCTTGACTAGGTTAGGATTGAGCTCATACCTGACTAGGTTAGGTTGGATCTCATCCTTGACCTCCTCTAGAATCTGTGCCCCTCTTTCAAATTTGGTCTTGACAGGCCCCGAAATCAATGTCGGGCCCTTGGATCCAAGTGTGAAAAGGTTTTAATTCAAAATTAGTTTAATTTTTTTCCCTCCTTAGTTGGTTATTGTGATTGGACCTTAATTCAAGGTGAAATTTGAATTATGGGTCCTCGCATTACTCTAGGAGCCTCACCTTGAAACCTCTATATAAAGACTCTCATTTGCATTCATTTTCACCAAGCAATTTTCATGATCAAGTTCTCTCAAGGAGACAATTTCATGAACAAGAAGGTTAAAGCAAGCAAGGAATGGTGAAGATGCAAGATTGCAAGAGGATGATATAGAAGATCAAGCCATTGTTGACATCAAACATCTTTGTGAACACATACTTGGAGCAAGAGAGATCCTTTCTTCCTTGATCCACCATTATCAACTTTCAAGCATTCAAAGATTCAATCATGGAGTAAAAATTATAGATTGTGAGTTTGGTAGAAGTACTTTAGCCTTGGGGGCTTGGTATGCTTTTCTATCTCATTCAAATCTATGCATTGTTGTTTCATAAATATTCATGCTAGGGTTTTGATCTAGAGGATTAGATCTTGGCATTACATGACTTTCAATACACACACACACACATTCTATTTCAATCAGCTATTCGTGGAGGTGGAGATCACCAAAATGGGGGTTTGACTAAGGCAAAACCCTATATAGCCACCCCAAAAACCCCCTTTTTCAGATATCTACAGTCACTATTTCAGGAATCAGAGGACAGATTTGAGTACCCTTTTCACCGAACTTCTGAGATCTACAAACAAAGTCAGAATCGACCTTCAAAATAAAAATGTAGCGTTTGACCTTTTATGAGGGTCAAAGACTACCTGCTGTCGAAAAGACAAAATTTTTCTGGGTTTTCTTTGTCTCGATTTCCTGATCCCAGATCTGGTTGCAAAATCTTCTGAAACCCTGCATAGGCTTTAAAAAAATAGGTATTTCTAAATCTATTTCATGATGAGGTATGTATCTTGACCTAATTAATTTTCAAGTATTTCTAGATTTACTTATGCTATTCCAATTCAAAACAATAATATTACAAATGAATAGTGTTGAATGTTAGGTGTATTATTAAGGCTCCAATTTTCCCCTATTCATTTTGGTGAACCCATTTATGACAACTCTTTCTTTTATGGTGTTAGATTTAAATCTTGCATGCTTATAACATTAAATTTCTTGCATTTATTTCTTATATCTCAAAAATACAAAAAAATTGCAAAATTCCTTTAAAAATACAAAAATATTTACATTTTCATGCTTTTAGTGCTTTCTTTATATTCAACATGTATGATTCTTGTTTTGAGTACTTTGATGGGGTTTTTATTGTACAAGAGGATAGATTCCCTAATGAGGTACATGGTAGTGAGGATGAAAATGGTTTGAATATGATCTCCATGGATCCTATTCCTATTTCACTCTCCTCCACAACCTCTCCAATTGACCTTTACCATAGGGTGTGTGCATGGTTACCTTCACGTCCCACTATTTGTAACATTGATAAACCTAAGATGATATATCCTACACCTTTGATGATGATAAAAGGATGTCCTCGTATAACAATTAAGGGTAAACCTAGAGATCCTTTTGATTTCTTTGATAACACTAATTATGTTTCACATGCTTATCACGCACGAAATAATCCTCAGCCTATTGTTCCAGTTTCTTTACCTCCTTCTCAACCTATGCTTCCTCAAGCACCTAGGTATCCATCTACCTTTAAGATGTATAATTTAGTTGACCAATTATGTGCTACTCCTGCTAAGATATCTTTATGGGAATTACTTCAAACTTCCCCGACATATCACGAGGCATTGCAAAAAGTTTGATCTACTCTTCCTGCTTCACCTCCTAATCAAGAGAACATTCATTCTATTTTGTATTGTATGCATACTATGCCTTCTGTAGCTCCTATTGTGTTTTCTGATAATGATTTACCTTCCCTAGAGGTGTATAATCAATATGATGCTCTCATGGTGGCTGTTTCTATTAATCAGAGTATCATTCGAAGAATCTTAATTGATAATGGATTTGGACTTAATGTTTGTAGCATGGATATGCTCAAGGCTGATCTTACTACTATTCAACCTGATAATGTTCCTATACGTGGATTTGACAATATTACGAAAAGAACTTTAGGCATTATTACTTTACCTGTTAAAGTTGGTCCAGTTATTCTAAATACTCCTATTCATGTTATGCCTAGACCTCTCAATTATAACCTTCTTTTAGGAAGACCATGGTTACATACTATGCATGCAGTTCCTTCTACTCTTCATCGTAAGGTTAGGTTCATCTATAACAATTTAATGTATACATTACATGCGGATGATGCCCCGAACCCTTGCTTAAATGCAGAATATGCCAAAATCTCTAAACCTCTTCAACCTAGTAAAGAGATTGAAAAACAATCAGAGATACAACAATCTGACATAAAAAAACCTAAGATTCAACAAAAAGAAGCTCCATCTTCTTCTTCCTTGACTGAGGATGATTGGGGGACATTGGATTTTAATTCTACTTTTATTGGAGAATACAAGGTCTCTGATTTGGAATTCATGAAGCAACATAACAAATTTGAGAAAAAAGTTTTATTTCTTCTCCGCTATCTGAGGAACTAAAAAGTAATTTTGTTGCCACTTCGATTAACGAAATGATTGAAACTATAAAGCCTGATTGTTATGATATTGTGACATATGCCGCTCCTTGGACTCCTTCTGATATGACTGATCGATATGGTCCTAGTTATCATTTACTTAAGAAATCAAGATTTAATGGGAAAGGATGTGGTAAATATGAACAAGGTATACAAGTACCTTTGGATAATGAAGTTTATGATCATACATATGGATTAGGATTCAATCCTTATAGACAACCATCAACTTTTCCTGTTAATGTTAATCATATTTGTAGTGGACAGTTGAAGTTGGTTAACCCATTGCTTATTGACCTTAATCAACAATCCTCTTTGGAAATTTTTCCTAAAGATGAAGCCTTAATGGATTTTTTAGGGGTTTATGAGGATCTACCTAAGTTTCATCACAAACGAGGAAAGCCTTATTGTTTAAAAACTAATGCTTGTTTTGGAGAACATGAAGAACAAGATACCCTTCCTTTACTAATGGATTCTCTGATAAGAAGTGATTTTTTAATAACTAAAACTATTGATATTCAAGTGGATGAAAACAAATCTAAGAGGATGATAAAAATTGGGAAATGTTTGAAGCAAGATGAACATGATCAGTTGGTTTCCCTTTTGCTTGAATTTAAGGATATCTTTGCTTGGACATATTCAGATATGTCGAGTATAGATTCTAAGATTGTTACTCATAACATCATTTTAAAGCCGAATATGAAACCTGTGAAATAGAAAATTTGAAAGATGAATCCAAGAATTGCATTATTAGTCAAAGGTGAAATTGAAAAATTATTGGATTATGGATTTATCCGTTCTATTGATTACTTAGATTGAATTTCAAACATTGTGCCTGTGTCAAAAGGAGAAAATAAGATAAGGATGTGTACTGATTTTAGAGATTTAAATAAGGCATCCTTGAAAGATGATTTCTTGTTACCTAATATCAATATGATTGTGGATTCAACAATGGGCCATGCCTTGTTATCTTTTATGGATGGTTTTTCAGGATATAATCAAATCTTTATCCCTCTTGAAGATCAATTTAAAACTACATTTATAACACCTTGGGGAACCTTTTGTTGGGTCATGATGCCCTTTGGATTAAAAAATGCAGGAGCAACTTATCAACGGGCTATGACTCTGATTTTTCATGATTACATTCATAAGATTCTTGAAGATTATGTGGATGATATCTTGGCAAAATCTATACAAAGAGAAGATCACGTTACTATTTTACGATAGATATTTGAAAGGATTAGAAGTTATAATATGAGATTGAATCCTAAGAAATGTGTCTTTGGAGTTGATTCCGACAGATTATTAGGATTTATAATCTCTAAGCGAGGCATCGAAGTAGATACTGAAAATATTGAAGCTATTGTTAATATGCCTCCTCCCAAGAATATTTCTCAGTTACAAAGTTTACAAGGAAAAATACAAGCTATTCATCGCTTTATTTCTAATTTAGTAGATTGAACTATCCCTTTTACTTCCTTGCTTAGAAAGGATACTACTTTCTCTTGGAATGATGAGTGTAAACAAACTTTTGAGCGATTTAAGGAGTATCTCACAAATCCTCCTATCTTGTAGCCTACTAATTTCGATAAACCATTTCAATTATACACTTCAGTGACTCCACGGGCCGTGAGTGTGTTGTTAGCTCAAATTGACGATAATGGTAAAGAAATACCTACGTATTACATTAGTCAGACTTTACTTGATTATGAAACAAGATATACATATTTAGAAAGACAATGTCTAGCTGTAGTTTATGCATGTCAGAAACTCAGGCATTATGCTGAAGTTAATGTGATTATCAAATTTGATCCTTTGAAACATCTTTTCTCACAAACTGATCTCTCTGGCCGGTTGGCAAAATGGGTTATGTTTCTTACTGAGTTTGATCTTAATTTTATTTCTCATAAGTCTATTAAAGGACAAGTGTTGATAGATTATCTAGCTAAAGCTCCTTGTCCTCACTCAAATAAATGTTTTACTTCCATAGAATTTCCTGATGATAATATCCTAGCTATTCAACAGGATGATATTTGGGAATTATATTTTGACGGGTCTAAGTGTAAGACAAGTTCTGGTGTGGGTATTATCTTGATTCCATCTACGAAGAAACCCATTCCTTTATCATATAAATTAACCTTTCCTTGTACTAATAACATTGCGGAATATGAAGCTCTTATAGCTGGACTTCGAGTAGCTTCATCCCTCAATATCAAACATTTACAAATATATGGAGATTCACAATTGATAGTTGAACATATTAAAGGAGGATATTAGACTAAAAATGCTAAAATGACACAATATAGAGATTTATCTCTTGATGTGCTTTCACAATTCTCCTCTTATACGTTTCAAACTTTACCTAGGAAGGATAATTGACATGCAGATGCCATGGCAAGCACAACTTCCTTGGTTTGTCTTGAAAACAATGCTGAAAACTTTCAATTTACTATACAAAATCTTAAATGCCCTGCAATTTTTGACAAGATTACCTCTGACTATTTCAATTTGCATTCAAATGAATGGTATTCACATATTTTTCATTTTTTGAAGGATGGTACTTTTCCTAAATCAGCAACAAGGAACACGTGTAATCATATTAGGAAACTTGCAACATGTTACATCATTTTAGGAGATACACTTTACAAATGTTCTTATGAAGGATTATTATTACGATGTCTCAGTAGAACTAAAATTCCCGTAGCTTTAGTAGAAGCTCATTCTGGTTTGTGTGGGGGATATTTTGGTAGTAAAACCCTAGTTAATAAATTACTTCAAGTGGGATATTATTGGAAAACAATGGAACAAGATTCTTTCATGTTTGTTAAGAAATTTCCTCAATGTCAACAACATAGTAATTTGATTCATGCTCCTTCTCGTGAGCTTTGTAATCAAGTTTCTCCATGACCTTTCAGTGTTTGGGGTTTTGATCTTATTGGAAAAATCTCACCAACTTCTTCTCAAGGACATACTTACATTCTCACTGCTACAGATTATTTCACGAAGTGGGTTGAAGCTGTCCCTCTTCATTCAACAATGGTGGATGTTATTTGTGATTTCATCCTTAATAATATCATAACAAGATTTGGTATTCCTTCGATGATATTTTCAGATAATGGAACCTCTTTTAAAAACAAAGAAGTTGTGAAATTCTTGGAGAAATATAGGATTCAACATAGATTTTCAACTCCTTCCTATCCTCAATCTAATGGACAAGCTGAAGCATCAAATAAAATTATTGAACAAATCTTGAGCAAAATACTTAGTAAGCATGTGAAAGATTGGCATACTCAACTAACTTATTCTTTATGGGCCTATAGGACTAGTGTTTGTACTTCCATGGGTACTTCTCCTTACAACCTTGTCTATGGTACTGATGCTATTATTCCTTTGGAACTAGAAATACCTTCTTTATGTGTTTCATTTCATGGGATAATTGATAAAGATACTTTTCATGAACAATGCTTACAAGAGCTAGAAATATTGGATGAACAATGAATACATGCATTAGAACATATAAAAGCTTATCATAAATCTCTTCAGAAACAATACAATCATAAGGTAATTGAACAAACATTTGTGGTTGGTGATTTAGTTCTTTATGAGAATCAACAAAATGTGAATGCTTTACCGGGTGAAAAAGGAAAATTTAGCCCTAATTGGCTTGGACCTTTTGTTATTATGGAAGACTTTGGTTCGGGTGCTTATAAACTTGCTAATATGGATGGTGTTTCTTTTAAGGAACCCATTACTATTATGCATCTTAAATGTTATTATCCTTAATTTCATTTTTTTTCCTATGCATTTATATATTCCTTATAAAGATTTATTTTATAGGTTATGTAGTTTTAGAAAAATTACATATTGAGTATGTTTATGCACTTTCTTTCTTCCTTTATTTATATTAAGTTTTATATTGATGAAAGAATAGTAATCAAACATAGAAATAATCAGTAGAGAAATTTTTTCATTCATCAAATATAGTTTTTCAAGTTTTGATACATATGTGGCCAACGGCCCTATCTATCACTATGTCTATCACTACGTCACTCTAATGGTCGATGGCTCCCAGATCTCTCTACTCTGTGATGGGAAGATGAAGATTTGTGTGTCCGTGTATGGCTCCTAGATATGCTCATACCATGTGAACATCCTCAGAGACTCTATACCTCTGCCATCAACTTCTCCTCTCTTTCTCTACATAATCTCAACTCTCACTGGATATATGCAAAGATGTCAGCATGCCTGTTGGGATCTCTATGATAGATGGAAGACTCTCACTCATCAGCTGGTAGTTGGTAGGATATAATTGTATCCTTGAGAATCTTAGATACAAAGCTCCTCCACTCTGCTATGCTAGCTATAGAAAGAAAATCTTTTATTAGTCTAGTGTCCTATTTATCTCAAATCAAATCACATATACAATCAAATTTCATGGTTCATACCTAGGTCTCCCTCCTAGATGTCACTAAAGTGTCTAGATGGTGGGGGCATGGAGTGACTACTCTCTCCATGCTTGATATATCTAGGTCTTGATGGTGGTGTCTTTGTGTGGGGCCATGGGGGCCGTCGTGATCTTAGAGGTGATGCACGAGTGATAGGTATATATGCACTAGTATCACTAGCTGGGGGCATGTCCTCAGCTCTCTCCTCCACTCTCTCATCTTCTATATCTAATATCTCCTCCTCCTCCATGGGATCTCCCTTAGAGATGTGCTCCTCCTCATCCTTGATATCCTCATCCTCTTCTATGGCTCCACTATCTCGGTGTGTCCCCTCTATAAAACCTAGATCACCTATGGGATAATCCTCAAGAAAGATAGGATGGATCCCCTGCAAACTCTAGTATTTGATGTAATCTCAGCTCATGCCTGAATAGGTCACATCTAATGGTACCTCTATGTCCTCTATCTTCTCTGCATCAGTATCCTCTATGTCTATTATCGATGGTCGGTGTATGGCACCGGGTCTTTGATAGTATCTCATTGAATGTACATAGCGAGGTACTGCTCTAGGGACTCCCTATAAAAGGCCGAACTACCTCATCACCTGATCATAATAGTAGGGCACCATTATATGACTCTGATGACCCTCTAGTAGCCTACACTACTATGAATGTCTCATATGGAATTGTGTATCAGGCCACTTTGTCATTTGGTAGTAGGGTCTCCATATCACATCAGTGCTCACAATGCAGTCTAGATGTACTCTCCAGCAGAGCATATCTCCAAACTACTAAATATCTCTCAAGGGATATGTGAAGGCTCTCGCTATGCCCACATCTACCATCACTGGAACTCCCTATGGACATGTACATGTGAAATGCTCAAACATCCAAATCTGCAGGAGTGTGCATATCGGTAGAATCTCCTATTGATACCTCACAAGCTGACCTAGCTCATGGTATAGCTGAGCTAGCATGTTGTGACCCCATGAGAATACGGTCCTCTCTCTCTCTATCCTCTATATGAGATGTGTAAGAGGTGAACAAAATATAGTACCCTTTGAGTTGGGTAACACAACCAAGGATACTATGCAAAGCATCACCTTCCGTACTAAAGGTGTAGGGCCTGATAGTATGGAAGATAATAGGACATGATCCGACCGGGTCTGCATCTATGGAAGCTATCCTGTACAATACTCTGTGTCTACACGGATCTCCTCACAACCACACTATGCTCTGGGTCTAACGGTCTCACCTTGGACTAGAAGCCACATGATCCTGTAGACATCCTCTAATGTCACTGTAATCTCACCAGAGGGAAGATGGAAGGAGCATGTATCCTCATCCAACCTCTCTATCAGAGCCAATGGCATGGCTTGGTGTAGTCTAATTTGTGGAAGGACTGATACCTAGTATAGTCCCACATCCTTTAGTAACTCCATCTCCTCATCATCAAGCTCAAACAGTCTCTCTCTAACCATGACTAGCAACTCTCCAAAGGGATGCTCTCGAAAATAGACCAAGTCTTGCAAGCACAAACAAACATCATATCAGTCATCTACATCATCAAATCTATAAATCTAACTGAACTATGTCAAAGTTGACCTTAGTTAGGTCAAGGATGACCTTACTGGGTCAATGTTGACTTTACTAGGTCAGGGTTGACCTTTTTGGGTCAAGGTTGACCTCATCTCAAAAACTGGCAAAAACCCTCTGGTCAATGTCAACTTTCATGGGTCAAAGTCAGTCAATGTCAACCTAAATGGGTTAGGGTCAACCTAAAAGGGGTAAATTTAACCTTATAAAAAAAAGGAATTTGGAAAGTACAAAGGCAGATAATAGCAAACTCACCTTAGGTAGTGACCATCCAGTAGCTAGGCTGTGTCTCAGAAGCTCCAGGCATGTTGCTCGAAGTTCCTCTCGTCTCGACATCTTGCTTCCTCATTTCAAATCTACAAATGGTAAGAATGAGTAAGTATTTCTTGCTTTTCCTTATTTATAAGTTCAAATTAGGGTTTCCTTAGGGTAAACTCAAATTTCCCTTCTTATGCATTGAGATAGACATCCACTCTTTTCATCATAACTTGAGTTCGGTAACTCCATTTTTAGTGTTGTCAGTGGTGTTAGAATTTTGATTCAGATACCTAACTCCTTGAAATAGTTTAGGAAGGTTAGGAATCCTTATAATTGGTTTAGGAAAGGACTTTTCAACACTCTGCATATCCAGTATATAGAGTTTTTCTTATCACCCTATTTCACCCTTCCGAAGTAGAAAGCCAAAATAGGGGGGGCATAAGGGGCTCTATACACTTCTCAAATTGTCATATAGTAAGCTTTAGGTGATTTATGGATTTTCATCAACCTTGTGTGTTGTAGGTTCTAACACTTTTCTGCAGGATCTTTACATCGAGGACTTGGCTATATGCTTTTTATTTACTATGATGTTTTCTTACTTTAGCTTGCATATTCATGTAGTGTCATATCTAAGATAAAGTGGGGGATAAATATATCATCTTAAAATGGAATAAATTCCATCTTGATAGGTTTAGCACCCTCTTTTAGTACATTTATCATGATAGACTTACATTTAGGATACATTCTGCACTTATCTTCTTCATTCTAGGTGAAATTAGGGTTAGGATCCTAAGGATTCTCCTTAATTTCCCTCTTCCATGGATCTATTTTCTATGGAGGTCTTAGAAATAGGTCCTCCTAGACTTCATCATAGTCATCATAGGATTTTATGCTCATCTCTGGCATTCTGTCCCATTTTGGCATCATTTTTAGGTCTCTGGGCATCCCTGGGACCTCCTATCCTGATTTTGGCAAGATCTGGGCCCATAGGGTCAAAGTCGAGGTTGATCCTGACTAGGTTAGAGTCAAACTCAACCTTGACTAGGTCAAGATTAATCTCATACTTGACTAGGTCAGGATCAAGCTCGTACCTGACTAGGTCAGGTTTGAGCTCGTCTTTGACCTCCTCTAGAATTTGTGCCCCTCTCTCAAATTTGGTCCCGACGGGCCCTGAAATCAATGGCAGGCCCTCAGATCTGAGTGTGAAAAGGTTTTAATTTAAAATTCATTTAATTATTTTCCCTCCTTAAGTGGTTATTGTGATTGGACCTTAATTCAAGGTGAAATTTGAATTATGGGTCCTCACATTGCTCTAGGAGCCTCACCTTGAAACCTCTATATAAAGACTCTCATTTGCATTCATTTTCACCAAGCAATTTTCATGATCAAGTGCTCTCAAGGAGACAATTTCATGAACAAGAAGGTTCAAGTAAGCAAGGAATGGTGAAGATGCAAGATTGCAAGATGATGATATAGAAGATAAAGCCATTGTTGACATCAAGCATCTTTGTGAACACATACTTGGAGCAAGAGAGATCCTTTCTTCCTTGATCCACCATTATCAACTTTCAAGCATTCAAAGATTCAGTCATGGAGTAACAATTATGAATTGTGATTTTGGTAGAAGTACTTTAGCCTTGGGGGCTTGGTATGCTTTTCTATCTCATTCAAATCTATGCATTGTTGTTTCATACATATTCATTCTAGGGTTTTGATCTAAAGGATTAGATCTTGGCATTACACTTTCAATACATACACACACACATTCTATTTCAATTGGCTATTCGTGGAGGTGGAGATCACCAAAATGGGGGTTTGACTAAGGCAAAACCCTATATAGCCACCCCAAAACCCCCCTTTTTCAGATATCTACAGTCGTTGTTTTAGGAATTAGGGGACAAATTTGAGTACCCTTTTCGCCGAACTTCTGAGATCTGTGAACAAAGTCAGAATCAACCTTAAGAATAAAAATGTAGCCTTTGACCTTTTATGAGGGTCAAAGACTACATGCTGTCGAAAAGATGAAATTTTTCTAGGTTTTCTTTGTCTTAGTTTCCTGATCCCAGATCTGGTTGCAGAATCTTCCAAAACCCCGCACAGGCTTCAAAAAAATAGGTATTTCTAAATCTATTTCATGATGAGGTATGTATCTTGACCTAATTAATTTTTAATTATTTCCAAATTTACTTACTCTATTCCAATTCAAAACAATAATATTACAAATGAATAATGTTGAATGTTAGGTGTATTGTTCAGGCTCCAATTTTCCCCTATTCACAACCTACTAAAAAAATAGTAACTCTATCATATCCCTTATATACAACTAGACAATATTTTTGGGTGATGCAAGATTTCTCTTACATCTTGAGGCTCCTGCATCAGACACTTGGAGTAATTTGAGAAGTGAACTTCTCACATCTCAGGTGTTCAGTGCAAAACCAGGGTAGTCAAAAACCAGGGTAGTCAACCTCTTCTTTTGATATCCATGATGAATCTTCAATATGTCTTCCCCTCCATTTGATTAGATACTCTTCATATTTCCTTTTCCTTGTGCTTTTTCCAACTCCTCTATCGAAGATGTCTTATATCTCCTTTGTAGTTGAAGTAGGTGTTGGAGTATTCCACTATGATTTTGTGATCTTATCTTCAATACTTCTTTCATGATACTTCGTCAAATCTGAAATATTAAACATTGGTGAAATATTTAGCTCACTGGGAAACTCTACTTCATAAGCATTTTAAAATTCATGCTTCTTCAAGATTTTACATAGTCCAAATTTCTTCACCTTCAACTTGTATGTTCACATTGGAAATCTATCCTTTCTCGAATGAACCATAACTTCATCTCCAATGTAAAAATCCTTATGTCTCCTTTTCTGATATGCCTTGGCCTTATATTATATACTCATCTTATTAATATGCTTCTTCACTTATTTATGAAAATTCTTCAAGTGTTTTAGAAAATCTTTAGCTTCAACACTTCTCTTTTCTCCATTGTCCAACTTCCTTAATTTTGAAGCATTTATAGGACTACTTCCATATACCATCTATAATGGTGATTTATCAGTGCTCCTATTGACATAATTATTGTATGTAAATTCTTCCTGTGGTAAAATCAAATCCCACCCCTTGGGCTTATCTCCTACTAAGAACCTCAACGGATTCCTCAAACTCCTATTCACTATTTCTGTCTATCCATCAATCTATGGGTGGTGTGGTGAGCTAAAATTTAAATCTATCTTTAGTTTCTTCCATATAATGTCTTCCAAAGTACCCAACAAACTTAGTAACTCGATCTAAAACCTTTCTTTTGGGTAGACTATGCAGTCTCACCACTTCTTTGAAAAGTAATTCTACCACGTGAACAACATCATTAGTCCTTCTATAAGGAATTAAATGTGCCATCTTTGAGAACCTGTCTACCACCACAAAAATAGAATCATACCCTCTGTTAGTCCATGATAAACCAATAACAAATTCCATACTAATATTCTCACGTGGCCTCTCTATTATAGGTAATGGATGATATAACCTTGTATTATGTTTGGTTCCTTTTGCAATATGACAAATTTTGGAACTCTGCAACAGACTTCTTAACATCTTGCTACAATTGTGGCCAATAATAATTTTCAATAACTAGAGAAATGGTTTTACCTTGACCAAAGTCTCAAGCCAATCCTCCACTATGGTTCTCTTTGATTAGTTTCTCCCTCATGAAACTCTTTGGAATGCAAAAATAGATCCCTTTGAATAACATCTCATCTTGGATTATAAAATCCAACCATTTGGTCCTATCTAGAGTAACATTCTCTAGGCAAGGTCTCCAGGCCTCGCCAAGATTAGGGTCCTCAAGATAAAAACTTTTGAGTTCTTAGAACCCAAATTTTTTTATCTATGTCTCTATCAAAAATAATTTGGCTCTTACTCAAGGAATCTACAACTCTATTAGCCTTTCCACTTTTGTGCTTTAAAAAAAATGTGTAACTTTGAAAAAACTCAACCCATTTCAAATGTCTCTAATTCAACTTCCCATGGCTATTGAAATACTATAAAGCTTGATGATTAGTAAAAAAAAAAAACTCCTTAGGAAAAATATAATGTCTCTATTTTCCCAATGCTTAAACTATAGCGTAAAACTCCTGATCATAAACATAATATTTTCTTTTGGCATCATTCAAATTTTCACTAAAGTAAGCAATGGGTTTACCTTCCTGACTCAAAATAGCTCTAATGGCATTGCCACTAGCATCACAGTCTACTTGAAATACCTTATTAAAATCTACAAGTGCCAAAACATGAACCTCTATAACTTTTCTCTTCAAAAAATCAAAACTCTTTGCTGCTCCTGTAGTCCACTTAAATTCTTTTCTATACCCTTTCATAGTTTCAGTCAAGGGTCGACAGATACTAATGAAATTTCTGATAAATGTTTTGTAAAAGCTAGCCAAACCATGGAAATATTTTACCTCAGTATAATTTCTTGGATTAGACCATTCAAGGATTGCCTTTCCTTTCTCTGGGTCCATTTTAAAACCATCTGCTAAGATAACAAATCCCATGTACACTAACTCCTTCCTCACAAAAATGCATTTCTTTATGTTAATCAACAATTTTCTTCCCTTAAGTTATCAAAAACCCTATGAATATGTATTATATGCTCCTCCAATGTCTTACTGAAGATCAAAATACATCCAGGTAAATAATAAAAAACTTACTCAGGAATTCTTTCAAATCACCATGGTCTCTCTAACAAGTGAGAAGCATACATAGGCATAATATCACATAATACCCGCTCATGGTAGTTTCCAATTTTGACCTTTTTTGGACATTGTACATTGACCAAAGCCTTTTGATCCTTCTGGAACCAAGAAATTATGTAGGGATTTGGATGCTCTCTTCTCTCTAACTTCAATTTATCCACCATTTCATCTGAAACAAGATTATCAGTACTACCACTATATGCAATGACATTTCATACTTTACCATTACACTTACACCTTGTGCGGAATAAATTATTCATTCTCAGGTTCCTTCTCATCATTCTGTAAGACTATTCTTGTAATAAGGACCTCTCCTCTTTTAGCATCTTTAGAATGTGATGACTTAGCATCTTCATATACATGTAAAACTCATGCATTTATGTCTGGTCTTCTATTTTTTCTCCCTTGATGTTGGGGAAAGTTATAAGATATATGCCCTTCTTCTCCGCAATGTGAACATATCCCATGAAAACCTATTCTTCTTGGTCCTTTCCCTCTTTCTCTTCCCATTTGATCTTTGTTATTTTGATCATGAGGGTGATATGAATTATTTCCCCTCCAAATTTTACTTCTACTAGAGTCATCATTCTTCTTTTGATCTTCATTTCAACCTCCATAAGACCGTCCACCACAACCTCTACTAGTTTGTGTGCTCTCAAATTTCTTGTTCAATTTTTATTCCACCTTCAAATAAAATTGATACACATATTCAATGGTAGACATCCTCACCATTATCAAATCTTCTTGAATAATCGACCTCAACCCATTTATGTAATGAGAAACCTTTTCTATTTTAGCTTTAGAATGACCCATCTGATAAGTACTTGATATAGCTCCTCTATATACTCTTGGACATATTTTCTTTCTTGCTTCAACCCTTGCATTTTCTTCAATAAATTAATCTCATAGTCAATAGGAATGAATTTCCTCTTTAGTTTATCCACCATCAGATCCCACCTTGTTATATTCTCTTTCCTTCTTCTATTTCTCTCCAGTTGAACCTCTTCCTACCAAATTTTAGCGTGACCTTTCAACTTGGCCTTCATGAGTTTGACCCTCTCAGGATCTTCTATTTCTTAGAGCTCAAAGTAATCCTCCATATCATTGATCTAATTGATCAACTCTTCTGATTAAGATTTTAAAAAAATGTAGAAACTTCAATCTTTGGTCTCTTTCCAATCTTGTGAATGGATCTAAATAATATAGCTTCATTAGGATCCCTAATGGTTTCTTGCTCCTCTTCAAATTTTCCTTCTTCAGATTCATTGTCACCACATCTCTCTCCCTAATATCATCTCCTCTACGCAACTCCTCTTGCAATGCTTTCACTTGCCTCTACAAGGCTCTAAAACCCTCTTCTGTCTCACCCACAATTATTCCACTGTGATTCCTTTTTGGATGCATTTTCTTTACTTATCTCTCAAAACCACAACTACAATCCTAGTGGAAACTACCTCATGATCAATGATCTGTCTACACACTTAGGAACGTATTCTCTGATACCACTTGATGAAGGATACTCCACTCATTTAGCTAAACACACATAAAACAATAGATAAATAAATAGAGATTTGCAAGAATATATTAATGGAGACAAAAATAATAATTTATTTCTATTATCCTCAATGAAATGAAATTACAATATTCAGAAAAATAGCATGCTATAGCCACATGGGTATTTTCATTACAATAATTTGCAAGACAAAGCCAGAACCCTAAAATTCCCCTTTTCCCTTATTAAGTAGCACAATTAGCCTCCTTAGAATATTATGGAAAGTGAAATTTCCTATTTTGGTGCCCAACAATTCAATTTCCCACTTTAAGTGATTTTTCCCTATTTTCCTTTTTGCATTGAAATCAACATCCTAAAGGCACAACTTCCGAAAACCATAATTTGTGAGCCATTTACTTGACTGGCTATTATAACCCCATTTCAAAAATGGCATGAAGCACTCTACACCTTAGATTAGAAAAGTGTCATTCAATCAAAGTTTGACCCCTATTTAGAGCCTCTAAAGCCTTCAAAACTGAGCTCAAAGTTTTTTTTACCACCCTGCCGAAACAAAAAATGCAATAACTTCAAAGCTAGACTTGATCTTGCTATGAAAATTTACCAAAATTTTAATATATAAAAAATGAACCTCCAGGGAGGAAAATGGAACAATTCATGCTTATAATGAATAATCTACTAAGAAAATAGTAATTTTGTCCAAAGATAGCCCTTAATGAAACCTAGATAATATGTTTAGGTGATGCAAGATTGCTCTTTGTATGCACCCTAAAATGGTCAACTAGACTTTGGGCCCCATTTCTGCAATTTATCAAATCCCTGAATCAATATTTTCAAAAATCAACAATATCAATTATATCAATTTCCTTGATCAAATCATAATCAATTCAATATTTCCTAAGGTTTGAGCCTTATTTAATTTAAAAGAAATAAAAATAAAAATCTTATTTAATTAAGAGAACATGCTCCCTTTTAATTAATTAAAAAATCTCTTTTAATTAAATAATAAAATCACTTTATCCTAAGCCTTTATTTAATTAAAAAAAATTTCCTCCCCTTTTATTTAAATAAAAAATCCCCACTTTTCTTCTTATCCTATGTTGCACAAATAAAGCATTATTCTTATTTTATAAAAAGGGAAAAAGCACTTTTTATCTTATGTGGGACACAAAAGTCAACTCTTATTTTCTCATTGGAAGATATTTGTGCACAAGGATCAAGTTTTTTTTTTTCTCCACCGTTGATTAAGTCTTTTGCTTCTTAATCACAATGGTCCATTCCTTTTCACTTCCTATAAAAGAAGAGCTCTTTTCTTCATTTTCATATCTTAGATTTTTATGCTAATGTTATGTTGCAGGTTTTATAGGTCATTTGGAGCTCTTTGAAGACATCCTACATCCAAGCTTTGAAGACTTGTTATTGCATTTCATTGTAGTTGCATATTTCCTTTCTTAGTTGCATTATCATGGCATATTAGCTTAGATTTCCTTTTATGCAATAGATTAACTTGCATTGTCATATAGATTTGCATTGCATTGCATACATTTGGTTTCATTGGAGATATTGGCATTCTTGCCCTTGTTTTCATTGTGAATCTCTCATTGTGTGGTTGACTAGCAAGGTCATGAGTTTATAGCTCTAGCTGAGAGCAATTTTACAAATCTTGTAACTCCATGCATTAATAGCTATGGATCGATTTGTGAGGGCTCATTCTTGAGTTTTCTTGCATGTAAAGATTCATAGAAGTGTGGTCACATTTTCACCATACATTTTTGGCACCCACCGTCGGGCAACCCACTTTTACATGCTGGTTTTGATTATTTTTAGAGCTAACCCTTGTGCAGATTTGTTTGGAGATGGAAAACCCTAGATTTTTAAAGATTTGAGCATATCTTCCAAACAACTTGGTGTTTTTGTCTAAAACTTTTTATGCAGCTTGGCGACATATCAGAGAAGCTCCAAAAAAAATTCAGATTTTTTAGAGTTGATTTGTATTTTTTATGATTTTTTTTTATTTTTCATAAAAAATTGATTTCTGGCACAAATCAGGGTATTTTTCAGAAATTTTTACATTTCTGAAAAGGTCTTGAAATTCTACAAGGGATCCATTCACTGTGTTTTTAATTTAGAGGTCATATCATAGCTCATTTGGTCAATTTATAAACACTGGTCTATTTTGGTAAATTGGGTCTCTAGGGCACAAATGAAGAGATTTTTTTGAAATTTTTACATTTTTGGAAAGCTCTCTATTTTTTGATAGAGGTCTCTTTTCTACATTTTGGGTTTAAGGTTTGAATTCATGTGGTAAAAATTAGATCTTGTTGACTAGGTCAAATGCAAAAAAAATAAAATTTTGTGATGGGTATGCACTTATTTTTCATTGTTCAATGCATGATGTGAGTTGTCATTTGGATTATTTTCTGGTTATTATTGCCCCTAAAAAATTGATTTTCATATCTAACCTTAGGGTTTGCATAAGTTGGATATACATTGCATATCTTGTTTGCTTGTTTTCTTGTCTTGTTCATTTGAAAGTGCTCTTGCTTTCATAGAAAATACTTAAAACAAAGCATTGGACTTGAGGTACTTTGTTCCATCTCTACAACATTTGGATCTTAGGATTAAAATTGAACCTCTCATGTGTTTGGCTTGAGTGTTTTACATGCTTTCATAAAACACATTTCAATTGATGCTCTTAATGGGAAATGAATGAACATAGATTTGCTTTCATACAAGTTTGTGTAAGTGAATGTTTGTGTTTAAACCTTAAGTAATTCTTGGTTCCAATATCAAATATCTCATTGAGTGATTGAGGGCATGGATTCATTCCTTGTTTACATAGGGAGTTAAATGCACCACTTTGTGGACTCACTCTATGTTTACTTGGAAAGTTAAATATTTCATTGTTCAACCCTTTTTCATTTGTGAGTAGTATTGATTAGCAGTCTTAGATTACTTGTGATTGATCTAGATTGCTATCTTGGGTTATTGGACTCGCTAATCCGTTGGCCCGTTATTTCTGCCCCGTGGTTGCAAGATCAATGCCACATTAAAGGGGAGGGGTCTACAGGAAAGAAGTGTTAATTGCTCCACTAGGAAACCCTTTTGTGCTTTTTGGAACTCACTTATTTTTTAGGGTGTGGACTCACTTTGAGTTGGTGTGAAGAGTTAAATGTTCCACTTTTGGACTCACTTTGAGTTGGTGTGAAGAGTTAAATGTTTCACTTTTGGACTCACCTTGAGTTGGTGTGAAGAGTTAAATGTTCCACTTTTGGACTCACTTTGAGTTTGTGTGAAGGGTTAAGTGTTCCACTTTTTGGACTCACTTCACATTCTCTTGAAAGGTTAAATGTTCCACTTTTGGACTCACTTCACATTCACTTGAAGAGTTAAATGTTCCACTTTTGGACTCACTTCACATTCACTTGAAGAGTTAAATCTTCCACTTTTGGACTCACTTCACATTTACTTGAAGAGTTAAGTGTCCCACCTTTAGTGCTTTAAATACTTTTGATAGTGAATTACTTAATTTTATTTTTAGAAGGCCTACTTGGGGACACACCACCTCAAGGGATGACCTTAACTCTCATGTTCTGATAGAGTATAAATAGCGGGTGGTGAATCGAAAGACACCTCTTGGGAATTGAGTTTGATATCACTCTTGGCTAAGCCTCAAAGAACTTTATACCATTGAGAAGTGGAGGAGATTTGGATTACCGTCTCCCCCCGGTTGTGTGATTTTGGATTCTTCTCATCTACGGATTTGGGCCTCACGTACCTTGGGTATATTGAGGACTCCTTTTAGAAAGTGACATATATCCTTGTAGACAGCTTGTTAAGGTGTTGTTGTGTTCTATGTTCCTGCTAAAACATTTTCAAGAACATACACAAGTAGAATCTTTAAGGAGTAGAATACTAAGTCACTATCTCTGTTCATGCACAAGGTTGCTTTGTCCCTTGCCCATTGCTTGAAGACTATTTTCTTGAGTTCCCTAATTGTTGTTCTATGTGCTTGATCATCATTGCGAAATATTTTGAAAGATCTAATTAGAATATTGAAACTGAGTTTCATCCTACTATAGTAAGTTCTCCTTAGAAGCTTGGTCTTCCTTGGTCAGTCCAGGTTAGATCCTAGGTGTTGTCATGTTGCTCAACATCTCAATGAACATTATGGTATCAATTGCATAAATTAATCTTAGTCTTCTTCTTTCTTCTCCATTTCCCATGTTCTTCTGAAGTCTTCTATTCCTATGGGAAATTCTTCTTCTTTTTCTTCTTGATTATTTTCCTCTTACTATCTAGTCTACCTTCTTCTATTCATCTATTCATTTCTTCCATGCTTGATTCCTCCTCTTCTATAACCATGAATCTTGACTATTTAGTTTTGGAACTTTTATTAAGAATAGATGATCTTGAGCGCATTGATGTATTTGAAAAGTGTTGTTCCTCTAAAATTCTCATGAGTGACGAATTTATGACAAAAATAAAAGAAAAATTGATTAAATCAGACGCCTTTGCTAGAATCATACTCATGATCTCATCTAAATATTCTTCATCTTCTAAATCTTCTCATCATTCCTCATCTTCCAAATCTTATCATGACTCTTCTAGACATTCCTCATTATCTAAATTTTCTTCTTCCATGAAGTCTTTATATTCCTCTTCTTCACGATCTCATTCTTCTTCTACTTCTTCAAAGAGTCTTACTTCTCTTCACAATACATACCATAATGAGCAACGTGATAGTCCTTATGATACTTCTTCCATGAAGAGTGATGCACCCACCTATGATGACTATGATGATGGACAATGTAGTGATACCTATGACACCTCTATTCCTAAGAGTCCTCCTAGTCATGTCCTTGTGCTTACTGGAAATGGATCCTCATATTGGAAAGATCATGATGGTGATCCGTATGATTTGGATTTTGAAAGAAACTTTGATGAGTTTTGTGAACAATACTTTGATTATAATCCAGCTACTACTGTTGAGGAATATAAAATGCACCGTGCTGATTTGAAATGTAAATATTATAAGAATCCTTCCTCTAAGAACATTCATGCTAAAAATAAAGATGACACTCTCAAGAAAGATCATGTTAATGATGAACCTTTATCTTATTTTGGTCCCCTTCCATCCCCTACTTCCTCCAATGCCCATACATTTCCTAAAGCTTCCAAGTCTTCCAAATCTATCACAAATCCTTCATCCAAAAAAGATCCGAAGGCTTTCCATGCGGTTCCCTATAGTTATCTTCAAGGGATACCTCTTAAAAAAACTCAAGCTAACTTTCACTTGGCTTCAAATACTTTCAATAATGCTAAACCTAAAGAGCCTAAGCCTTTATATGCTACAATGCCTACTTCAGCCATTCCTTCACCATCTCTGCCAAAGTCTTCCATATAATCCCAACATGCTTCCTTATCCTTAGAAGTGGCTCCATGTCAAGAGGATTTTAAAGATGATAAAGAAAATAACATAAAGAAAGTTCAAGATCAAGGACCCTCCATGTCATCCAATTCTTTTCATGATGTCGCTCATCCATTTCATGGTTCTTTTGATCCTCTATGCTCTTTCTCATTCATTCCACCATGTCTTAAGTCTTCTCCTAATCAAGATCAAGCTACTAATCACACCATTGAGCTTATTGACAATCAAAATAACCTTACTACACTTGCACTTTCCAAAGATGATACTTCCATTAAAGTTATTAAAAATGGTGTCATTACTTCCAATGTTAAGCCTATTGAAAATTGAAAGCAAAATGATACGCTTACGCTATCCAAAGATCCTTGTCAAGATCAAAGTCTTCCATCTTCTTGTTCCACCATTCCATGTTCACTTTCACTTTCTACTCTTCCTAAGTCTTCACAAGCATTGAACGATTCTATCAATGAAGTTGCTCCTATTCAAGATGTGCACAATCCTATTGAAAATCCTAATGCTCATTCTAAAGATGTTGATGTCCTTGGTTGTCATATAGATGCTGATGAACTTATTGATTATCCTTTTGCATCTTCCACATCCATCCTTGGACCTCCTCCACCAATACTAAGGGCTTCATGTCTTCCTTCCATTTTGGGCCCTTATGTCCCTTCACTTTCCCCTCCTAATTCTCCTAATTCATCATCTATTTTGGGTCCTTACATCCCTCCATCTCCTATCTTTTCTCAAGATCAACATAGATGCATACCCTTGAATCCTTTTCATCCATCCACCCATCTTAATCAGTCATATCCTCCTTCTTCCACAAGTCCCAAGTCTTTTGGAAGTAACTTGAATGTTCAATAAATAAAAAAGAAGAAATATAAAAATCCATCAAAAAAATAAGATCACCATGTCCCCTCTAATTGACATGGATATATAAAGTCAAAAGAGATATCTAAGAACAAAACTACAAGACAAGTATGGGTTCCAAAATCTATCATTTAAGATATTCTCTCTAAATCATCAAAAGGAAATGAAAAGCCTAAGGTTATATGGATTTCAAAGTCTCTCTTGAGAGAGTCTAATATTGAACAAAGAGTGAAGTTGACATTCAAGCTTCCAAAGGCTTCTACGTCATCTTCTTCCAAAAATATTCTTCCATTCCATGCACCTGAACTGCAACCTCTGCTAAACATTCTCCATATTCCTTCTCATATTCCTTCATTCACATTTCCTCCACCCTCTCACCACCCTTAAAGGTGTGTGTTGATGTTGATCTTTCCTTTCTTTCCATCTACCCTTTCACAATCCTTTCATTCATTATCCTTCTACCTTCTATCATTTTTTCTCATTTGCCTATTCCTCCTATCTTCCAACCTCACTTGCTTTATATAAAGCCTTATCCTCCATTTTTCTCTTTCATCTTCCTTTCCTTATTAGCATCTTTGACCATATCATTTTGAATCCTTGGCATATCATAGTTTATCCTTTCAAGAATCATTATCTAAAAAGCTTGCTTGGATAAGTACCATGATGAAAACCTGGAAATCAAGCATCATGCGTAGTTCTTCTACATATTGCATCCATTTCATCTTCTCTCTTTGATCTTGACAATGTTGACCTATACATGAACATTTGGCTATCTTGTGAGCTATCTTCCGATGATCTTGCTTTCATTCCTTTCATGTTTAGCCTTCATATTCATTTTTCTCAATTCACTCTAGCCTTTCGCTATCTTTTTGTCCCTTGGTGTTGATCTAATCAAAAGAGTAAAATACGATGCTATGAAGTCTCTTGACATGTCTACCCTATTTGGACTGCATCCCTTCCTTCTTTTGCATTACACTTTTGTGACTTATCCTATGATGGTCTTTCATTTCTTATCCAAATGTGCTTTGCATGATAATTTTTCCCTAGCTTGGGTACTCTTGAGGAGTTTGTCTTTAAAGATGTCTTCCCTTCACTCTCCTTCATTCTCATGTCTTCCATCTCTTTCACCAGCTTTCTCATCCCTCTTGTTCTCCACCTTCCTAGACATTGGGAATACACAATGTGATCTTGCTTGGAAGTTTGATGCCCATTTTGTTTGGGGTCATCCTTTGTACATATTTATGATCCTGAAAAAATACCAAAAAAAATCATATATGATGCTAAAAAAATCCTAAAAAGCATATAAAGTCCTAAAAAAATACAAAAAAATAAA
Source organism: Chamaecyparis obtusa (assembly GCA_027943335.1). Classification (NCBI taxonomy): domain Eukaryota; kingdom Viridiplantae; phylum Streptophyta; class Pinopsida; order Cupressales; family Cupressaceae; genus Chamaecyparis; species Chamaecyparis obtusa. The sequence continues at coordinate 310,732 of BSBK01000808.1, read as the reverse complement.
AAAATCAAAAGTTCAAAAAAAATAGAAAAAGTGCCTTGGTGAAAACCTAGAAACAGGCACCTTGGTAGCAAAAATACAAAAAAAGAAAAAAAGAGAAAAATTGCAATAAAATCCAAGTGGTGAAAACCTGAAAACAGGCACTACTTGAGGCCTTTGCACTCTTATTTGTTAGCATGCATCCTCGACACTTAGCCTTTCTCCATCATGCCTTGACCTTATTTGACTTGGTCTGAAATTGGTCTTTGTCTTTGTCTAAGGGGCATACCTGTTAGCATAGGTCCTTTAGGTGCATTTGTCTCTTGGGGCATTTCACAAATAGGTGTTTTTCAACACCACCCCAAACAGTGTTTTTCAACACTACCCTTGCGTTGAGTGTTTCTTAACACTTATCAAATGTCTTACCCAATAGTCTAAGTTTGATGTAATATTTCTTATTTGCAGATGTGATGATCAGAGTCTGACTCTATGACCAACACACATGCACTTAAACAATCAACTTGTTGAGATATGTTGACTTTATTTTTCTTTGTGTGTTGTCTATGAGGATTTCTTTGATGAGTGGTCTCTCCCTGAGAAGTTTTCGATGATGCATAGCTAGAAGACTGAGGGTATGAGAACATGTTTTCTTTCTTTATCTTCTTATGGGTATATTTTTTTGATCCTAACTATCATGAGCATTTATGCTGGTGTTACTTGACACTATAGATTGACAAGGTATTATCCTTGACTGTTTTGCGAGTGCATGCTTCTAGTTATCCTGACTTTTATGTGTCTTGATACAAACATAATCTCACCATATCAAACTTAGGTAATCTCACTACACTAGTCATCTTGACCTATATGTCTTTGATGCCTAGGTGAGATTTCCACATTTCTATCTGATAAAGATCATATTCATATCCACATAGTTATGCTACTGTGCATTGTATGATCTTACAACGCTGCCAATAATGCTCGATGATGATAATTAGATGTCTATAAGCGTTGTGACCTTGCAAGTCAACCACTTTCATAGTAGCTTGCATTCTTAGGTTCATCATAGTTTAGTTTTTGCATCTTGCATATGGAGAGAGCTCTTCTTTTTATCATCTACGGACTAGTTGGTCAACTGTTCTTATTTTCTGATTCTTCTTGATCATATCTTTCATTTCTGGTCTTTCATATCACATCATTTTCTATCCATTTTCGGACTGAAAATCAAAATTTGAGTTGCGTTTCCAAGTTTTCTCATTCTTCTACGCAGTTGACTGACCTTTTGAGGCATAATTTTTTTATCTTTGATGGAATTTTTTCCTTTCCATGTCTTCCAAACTTCTAGTCTTTCATTCACCCCTTTCACTTCCTCTCTCTAAGGTTTGACTTAATCTTTATCCTATATCTTTTTCAGTCAAACCTCGTCAACCTGGGGCATATCTTCACTGTTTGATGGTTATCCTATCATGTTGCATCCTTCAATTTATATTTGTTGTGACTTGATCAGGTTTATCAATTTGTTGTTCTCCTCTATCTGATTTTGATTTCGATTCTGAGGGGGTAGTACCTACCAGCTTTAATCTTTGATTTAGCTTTATCATTCAGCTCAGCTTGAGATTCTTATTTTTAGGCTTGATTATCACCTAGCAGCGGTGGTGGTGATTTTGTCTTTTGATTTTTATCTCCTATTTTTCAGACTTGATTATTGCCTAGCAGCGACAGCGATAGTTTTATCTAAGGCTTGATTTGCACCTAGCATCGACGGTGTTGGTCTTGTCTTTTAGCTTTTTGCTTATCTTTGTCCTGATGTGTTCCCAAAATGAACACACATATGAGTTATTTTGTGATCCCAAATCAATCTCACATTTCAATTCTTCTTTGACTGCATGTGATCTCAAATCGATCTCACATTAGTCAAAGAGGGGAAAATGTATGCACCCTAAAATGGTCGCCTAGACTTTGGGCCCCATTTCTGCAATTTATCAAATCCATGAATCAATATTTTCAAAAATCAACAATATCAATTATATCAATTTCCTTGATCAAATCATAATCAATTCAATATTTCCTAAGGTTTGAGCCTTATTTAATTTAAAAGAAATAAAAATAAAAATCTTATTTAATTAAGAGAACATGCTCCCTTTAATTAATTAAAAAATCTCTTTTAATTAAATAATAAAATCACTTTATCCTAAGCCTTTATTTAATTAAAAGGAATTTCCTCCCCTTTTATTTAAATAAAAAATCCCCACTTTTCTTCTTATCCTATGTTGCACAAATAAAGCATTATTCTTATTTTATAAAAAGGGAAAAAGCACTTTTTGTCTTATGTGGGACACAAAAATCAACTCTTATTTTCTCATTGGAGGATATTTGTGCACAAGGATCAAGCTTCTTTTTTTCTCCACCGTTGATTAAGTCTTCTGCCTCTTAATCACAATGGTCCATTCTTTTTCACTTCCTATAAAAGAAGAGCTCTCTTCTTCATTTTTATATTTTAGATTTTTATGCTAATGTTATGTTGCAAGTTTTCTAGGTCATTTGGAGCTCTTTGAAGACATCCTACATCCAAGCTTTGAAGACTTGCTATTGCATTTCGTTGTAGTTGCATATTTCCTTTCTTAGTTGCATTATCATGGCATATTAGCTTAGATTTCCTTTTATGCAATAGATTAACTTGCATTGTCATATAGATTTGCATTGCATTGCATACATTTGGTTTTATTGGAGATATTGGCATTCTTGCCCTTGTTTTCATTGTGAATCTCTCATTGTGTGGTTGACTAGCAAGGTCATGGGTTTATAGCTCTAGCTGAGAGCAATTTTACAAATCTTGCAACTCCATGCATAAAGAGCTATGGATCAATTTGTGAGGGCTCATTCTTGAGTTTTCTTGCATGTAAGGATCATAAAAGTGTGGTCACATTTTCACCTTACACTCTGAACCCTAGATGCTCCCACATCAACTCCTCACATGATCCTTTGAAAATATAGATAATGAAATGCATGAGGTCGTGTTTCATTTCACCAATGTTGCATCAATCACCTTCTTCATATTTAATCCCTTTTCACCGATACCACTGAGGTGAATATTTCCTCCAAGGAAAAGAGCCACTCCTCTTCAACACTTTTCTTCATGACCCACTCCACTTCCGCCTTGGTTCCAAACTCCAACCCCCATGCTAGAAACATTTACACAATATCATCATTCACTTGATACCTATGTTTGGTTTTCTAAAATTCTACCCTTTAGATGAGATTAAGCATTTGTAGAAACATAGGATCCTAAATTTTGAACACACATTTCAACTAATTCTCTGATATTTTCCCATGAGGGATAACTATTGTTTCAATATAAACAAAATGATATCTGCCTCCACGTTTCTCACAACTTTTACCAGTCTTCCATCAATAGTTTCTAGAAGCTCTTTGAAAAATAATACAAATCATTAGTATTTAAAGGGCCAGATGCTTAGGAATGTTGCCCCATGACTAATGGTCTTTATCCCAAATGTCCCATCCATCTCAGAGCTTACACTATAAAGATGGAAAATATCATGGTGGATGTATACTTTCAAGGCTTTCTTCCCCTACCAGACTATCAATTCAGTCTAAAAAATTGGCATTACTATTTGCATTGAAGGATACGACTTACTTGGATAGAATGTTCACTACATAATTACCAAATTGGTATACATGTGATATTTTAAAGGCTTGGAAAGATTTCAAAATATTACAAGTTGATTTTATAAATTTGTTAATGTTCCAAGCCAAAGCTCTACCTTGCTTTAGGGTGTTTATGATGATCAAAGAGTCACCCTCCAAATGATTTTTTTGACTCCAAGTTTTTTTTGCCAATAACACACCTTCAAATACCACTTGGGCTTCAACCATATTATTTGATCCATCCCTCCTTTTTATGCTCCTATTGCCAAAATATTTATCTTGGAGTCTCTTTTCACCACACTTGCACTAGAGGGGCCTTGATTCCCCTCTGAGGCTCTATCAAAATCAACCTTGGTCCACCCATTCTCCATAATTTCCCATTCACCTCCTTGAATTCCATAGTATTTGGATTAAATCCATTAAGACCATTGATGGGCCAACTATCCTCATAACATTTCTTAATGAGGGTCTTTGAAATAGATCTTGGAGACCTCTCTTCCTTCTTTAAACAACTATCCAAAAAACATCATTTTAAAACTCACCTAATCATTAAGAGATGATGGTATCCTCCATCATTCCAAAACATATTGGGTCACCACATGTGCAACACAAAATATTCCAACCAATTAGTGATGAGAGTCCCACTAAATCCCACCTTCTAGGAAATGAGGCTATATGATGCTTTAGTAAATAATATTAAACCAATTAAGTCCTTTCAAAGGCCAATAAAATATTTAAACACAAAGCACCCTTTGGGGAAGCCATCCTGGGAGGAGCATTTATGATGCCATGATCTATTGATAGGGAGGTAGGATTATCATACACATAAGGGGAATAAACAATAGGGACATCCACAATCAAATGATTAAGGATGCCATTATGCCACTAAGTAGTAGAGCTCATAGTCTAGTGGAGGCACTAATTGTTAGAAGTGTGGAGAAGGAAAAGTTTACCAGCCTCAAGACCAATTAAAGTCATGAAGGATGAACCATCCCTTGCACCATCTGACTTTACTATCTCTTTGGTGAGTGAGGGGATCAAGACAACTAATATAATAAAGAGACTAAATGAGCTAAGACACTAGATGCAAGAGATTCAAAATAAAATCTAGCTACTAATGCAAAATGATATTGTAACTACAAAAATAAAAAAGCACACTGCAAAAATGAAATGTTAAACTCTATAAGCTCATTGCCTAAGACACATGCATGGATCAAGGATGACATCACAAGTATGTGACACTAGTGTGGTGCACATACATCCCATATAAATAGAGTACAAATGACAACACATATTTCAAGAAAAATAATAGAAAATAAGATGACAAAACATAACATAAATTACTTACAAAATATATAAAAGACACGATTACTTTATAGAAACAATGAGAGACTAAAGAGGAGAGAAAATAATAACCTCATGGTAAATGTGAGTTGAGGAAGATGAAAGGTCACCTTGTTCTCTTAACAACCTGCTCACATAAAGATGAATAAAATTATTGGGTGACTATTTGGAGACATGCCTTAGTTAGATCCCTATTTTGGCATTTCCATCTCCACAACAACCACTATAGATGAGATAAAATGGTGATAGATAATTGCAAAGATAATAAATATAAAAAATTAAATAACATGAATATGATGAAGATAATATTATATGCTCAATAAAACATGAAGTGTGAAGGTAAGAGACTCGTCTTCAAGATCACAAAGCCCATAGCTTGATGGAGTGAAGGAAAATCCAACAAGAAAACTAAGATGTGATGCTATGGAGACCAAGTGAAGGCAAGTAACTTGTCCCAATACAATAAGAATATGGTGGAAGAGCTCAAACATGAAGATGGATATCCAAAGTGAATGAAAAGAATGAATTTTAGTCTAGAGAGATTCCAAACTAAGTGAAGAAGATTGAATAAGGTTCAAAAATTGGAATTTAAACATGTTGGGTCGAATATAGGCATTAATGGGTGATGGAATCAGGAATTAGACTGAAAAGTGGAGATTTTTAATTCCTCAACAACATTTTTCACATCTGCAAATTCATAAGGCAATTATGCGTTGCACATACATCTCCATGATGTGCATGCATTAGGCCAAGTGGTTGGGAATTTGAGCGGGTGGTTGGAAAGGAAAAATAAAAGGGTGCAAAGGATGTAAAGGGTGATGTGGAATTTCATATTATAAGCTTAGGTAGAGGCATGGCTAAATGTTAAATTACATAGGGGTGAAAATTTAGGATATTATATTTCCCCCCACCCTTAGCGAGCATATCATGCTAAGAGACTGTAAGCTAAAGTAGAGAGAACTTACTTGAATTACTAGCAATGATTTTGTCCACATAGGGCTGCCCTAGTAAGAAAACCCTAAATTGATGTTGAGCCACATCTAGCACACAAGTTGTAGAGGAGCATGAAAGATTATAAAGACAACCTATATACAAATAAATAGCTATACAATAGGGAAATATTTATAGTGTGCCTATGCGAGTAGAAAAAGTTAGATAGTCGCATGATAGGGTGACTTTAGACAATGCACCGATGTGAGTATAAAAATCTAGATAGTCACATGATAGGGAAACTTATACATGTGTTGACACAAGTAGAAAATGCTAGATAGTCCTGTGCTAGGCAAAATTAGCTCACGTAGGTATGTGTAGAAAAAGATAGATAGGCGCATGATAGGGTGAGACTAGATAGCATTGGTATGTGTAGTAAAAGCTAGATAGACATATGATAGGGTGAAATTATATAAGATAGTGGATTGAACCCAAGAAAGGAATACACAAAGTGTAAAACATTTAAATTCTCCAAGCAAAACCTTTGATGTAGAGACAACGTGATAATAAGATAGTCAGACAATTAGATATAACAAATATAACAACCCCCTTAGAATGGTCCATGTTGCTCAGAGAAGGGAATGAGACATTCTAAGGAGAGATATAAATAAGATGTTTCTATATAATGTCACACCACAATAGGTGACACATGATCTCCGCAACATCCAAACAGAGACAAGGGTCCTCTAGGATAGAACAACATTGAAATATAATTACTATGGAGCACATACAAACACACTCTAATCTAAAGATGTAGAAGCATGTACTACCTTCAAAGGTCATCCACCAACATATCATCATCCTACCAATCTTGATCATATAGGGAGGGAGGTTGATATTGCAATGGTATGGTTGTTATGGAAGCCACATGCACCCCGACAATAGTTAGAGCTATAGATGAGGCAACCTTGACATTCTCATTCAATAGCTCTACAAAGATGAGTGAGAGGTATTGTGTGAAGATTGTTTTCAATGCTAGAATCTCCTCAAGTGACTTAAACAAAAATAAATCATATATCATAGGTGACCCATGCTGAAGTGTGGATGTAGAAGACACACTTCTAGCCTCTTCAAAAGGGGCATAGATGAACCTAGGAGAAGTTGAAGCTTGCTCCATTACAATAACCAAAACAAAAAGAGGACCTTCCAAAGAAGAGTTGTGGTGATAAAACTCTATCATAGGGTGATTCTTGAACTTCCTCTTAAAGGATGGAGGTGAATCCCTCCAATCCACTTTAACAACCTTAAGGACTCTAGAAAAGTTGGGGTGATGACTAGTAGATGGGATTGACATTGGCTTGATGGAAATTACTGCACTAGAAACCACCTAGATTTGTAGAATGTTCAAGTGTGTAGAGAATGGTGGGATATTTGACATAGAGGTGATGACTAATAGATCCTTCAATGAAGATATGAATACTTGGAACCACTTGGTGTGAAGCCCAATGGTCACTCCTAATGCAGGGGAAGCAAGATGGAGGAGGTTATAGGATGAAAGGACGTGGCAACTAAGATCAGAGTGGGAGTAGGGATAGGAGAAAAAATAGTAGACATGAGATAAAAAGATGCACTTTATACCCTTGTGGAATCCTCTCATTCCAAGGCCCTCTCATGACAGTGACACTTACACTCATGTACAAGTTGATTCTAATGTAGATTTGGGCTAGGCTATGAACCCTGCAAGGGTCTAGTGGCATCCTGTTCAATATGTGTGGTTGTTGATGCTATTTCTAGAAAAGAGGGAGGTCCACCAGTGGAGTAGGAGGTTTCACTAACATAGTAACTACTAGCTTAGTCATGAGAACCCTTCCTCTTTTCACCTTGCGGGTGGAAAAAGGAAAAAAGAATGCCCTCAAAGACTAATGAGTAGGTGCTAAGGGAGAGGGTGTAGTCTTAGGAGATCTCTTACCCTTACCATATATGGTAGGGTGAGGCATGCCTAAAATTATCAAGATGGGAAAATGTGGGTGCATCTTGGGTTTGTGCAACATAGGTTCCTTTCCTTTGTCTGCAATCGGTGCAGACACAAGAAAATAAGACATTGTCAAAGGTTACAAGTCCCAAGGTGAATGAGAAGGCTTCCTATGGGGCACACACTTTCCTTGAGCCCTTGATGAAGTAGGGATAGAGGATGAAACAAATTGAGCCTCATGTGAAGGATAGACAAAAGGATAGAGGATAGATGCTACACATTTGAAGTTCAGTTCCTTGGCCTTTTATTTATGATAAGTGAGAAATAATGCATCTTGCCATGGATGCAATGGCGAGCCATTAGAGTAAGCCATAAATGATCAAAAAGAAATCACCTTTGAGACACAAAAGGGTGATAAGTAATATCTTGGATCATGTGAATGATACCATCATGGGGAAACTTCAAGCACTTATGCACAACCAAAGAGACAACTCCCATGGATGCTAGCTAGGGGATACCTGGCTCAAACTTGAAGAGGTCCAATTCAAAATTGACAAAAAATGTTGAAAAGTCTAGCTTGGGCCCTACCTAGACCATCAAGGTGGTGGAACCAAAATGGGGAAGTGGTAACCTATCATGCATCCTAATGGTTGTAGAACACTCATCATATCTCACACAATTTATGTCATTGATGAGAAACACCTCCTTAGTGATAAGGTTGACCTAACACATATAATTAATGAAGACACCTGTAATAGAGAGACCATTGATAAATACTAGGATATAGAGGAGAGAGGGCTCTCTACTATATGACTCATCCAGAGTGGTGAAGGTGGCATTCATTTTAGGCAACCTTTAGGTAGGTGGAAAGATAGGAGTGATTGTCACCATCTTAACATAGGGAGTATCACTTAGATTGGGGGAGGTTATATGTATAGGACCTTAGTTCACATTGGGTTCACAAAAATGTTGAGAAGGAAAAGTTCATTGACCTCAAAGCCAGTTAAAGTCTCAAAGGATGAACTATTCCTTGCGCCACCTCACTTAACTAGCACTCTGGTGAGCTAGAGGATCAAGAAAACTAATATAATAAAGAGACCAAATGAGATAATACACTAAAAGAAAGAGATTGAAAATAACTGCTAGATACTAACACAAAATTATATTTTAACTACAAAAATCAAAAGATCACACTATACAAATGAAATGTTGAACTTTACGAGCTCACTACCCAAGACACACACAAGTACAAGATGCCAACATGATGTGTATACATCTCGTACATACATAGTATGAATGATGACATAGATTTCAAGAAAAATAGTAGAAACTAACTAATATGATAAAACATAAAATAAAGTACTAACAAAATAAATAAAAGATACAATTACACTAAAGAAAAAATGAGACACTAAAGAGGAGAGAAAATAATAACCTCACAGTGAATGTGAGTTGATGAAGTTGATAGTCCACCTTGTTCTCTTACAAACCTGTACACATGAAGACAAAGAAAATAGTTCAGTGGCTATTTGGAGACCTACCTAAATTAGACCCCTTTTTTGGTGTTTCCACCTCCACAACATCTAATATAGACGAGATAAAATGGTGATAGATAACCGTAAAGATAATAGATATGCAAAATTAAATAACAAGAATATGATGAAGATAATATGATATTCTCAATAAACACAAAGTGTGAAGGTAAGAGAATCCCATTCAAGACCATGAATCCCATAGCTTGATGGAGTGAAGGAAAATCCAACAAGACAACCGAGACATGATGCTATGGAGACCAAGTGACTACAAGCAAGATTTACCAATACAATAAGAAGATGGTGAAAGAGTTGATCTTGAAGATGGAGAGCCAAAGTGATTGAGAAGAAAAAAATGTAGTCCAAAGAGATTACAAAGTGAGTGAAGAAGACTGAATGAAGTTAAAAAATGGGAGCTTAAACATGTTGGATTGAATCTAGGCATTAATGAGTGGTGGAATTTTGCATTAAACTACAAGGGTAATAATTTGTAACAACTCAATGACACTCTACATATCTACAGATTTGTGGGATGTATTTGTGCCACACAAATTTCTTTGTGACATGTACACATCTTGGGCCATATAGGCCATGCAGTTGGGAATATGAGCGGGTGGTTAACTAGGTATAATGAAAGGGTGCAAAGGGTGACATGGAATTTCATATTTTAAGCTAAGGTAGAGGTGTGGCGTAATGGTAAATTACATAAGGGTGAAAATTTATGATATTACAAGAAGAAAGATATCCAGTAACTGAGCAATTCTTGTATTTTAATGGAAGGCTCTCATAATCTAATAGTTGCAACAACTTTCTTCACTCAACCAAGAAGAGGCTTGGAGATGTTGATGTCTGTCAAAATATAGACAAATATGGATTAGACCATGTTAGATATGATAGAATCCACCTTAGAAGATGACTAATAATACTACCAATATCTTTAAAGAAACTTTCTTCTTGGAATTGACTAGGGAGGTAAGACAACCTTACCTATATAGTCACAACACTTAGAGATTCAGTCATATGTTGAAAGAGGGAAACAATAACTTGAGAGAGAGGAAGTGCTTAATCCACATCCACAATCAATCATTCAACATCACCATTGAGTCTGCCAGAGTCTAATAACATATGGATACCCCTAGCATAAATAAAAAGCTAAATAACATGTTCAACGAGAGACCTCTATGACTCAAAACCCACTTGTGTATGTCTGGAAGAAAAATTCAAAAGGTTTTGTAGAGGAAATTCCTTCAATATTTTCTTGATATTGGCCTCAACTTTGCATGGTGGAATGCTAATCAGATTTGATAAATTAAAAAAGGTTTTGTAGAGGAAAAGTCTTGAATCTATAAAATCTAATTTCTTTCTTCGTTACAAATTTATTACATGATAAATAATTATTTTAAATGTATTTAATATTTTACAAATGGTACAAAAGCACATAACGAAATAAAACATGAGCTGAATTTATTGTAAAATATTAGAAATAGAATTGTTACGCACATGTACTCATTTTGGTACTAGGGATAAACTCCCTTATGTTAGAATAACTGAGAGGGGGGTGAATCAGTTAATCACTGTCCCAAGTCAAAATGTATAATCCAAAACAAATTACTTAAAACTTCTGATACTCGGTAACTTAAAATATTGTACTGTCTATGCTTTTACCAATTACCAGTCTATAACATATAGCAGTTATCGATCAAATCAAATATGAAACATACAAATATAACATCAAAAAAATATCACAATCAACACATAACACAAGAGATTTAAAGTGGAAACCCTATGAAGGGAAAAACCACCTAGGACCAACAACCCAAAATATTCACTCTTCTGAAGTGAGGTCAGTGAAGACCCAACCCTGTTAAAGGTTACAAACACACTGTTAGGTGTGACCTTGTTAGAGGATTTTAGACCAACCATTATTGTCCAAGCAACATTCAATATGGGTTTGATAGGATAACAATGTTCATTCTATGAATGATACATAAAATACTTTCTAGTCCACTCAGTTAAGAGATTTGACTATGTACAATGGTTAAAATGTAACAGTAGGTGATCTTCCTTAATACAACTTCAATTGCAGATGTGCAGATCAATGTTAGGCTCATTCAATCCTCTGATCATTAAAATAATTCTATTTCAATCAATATTTAGTAACTTACTGTCGCTTGGTAATAGCTTCCTATTGCTTAGTAAATACTCTATAGTTCAGTTCTCATCAACCAGTATGATAAGACATGCATGAAAACTTGTTCACGCAATAATTTTGCAGTCTCCTTCTTTCGGCATATTTTCATTATGAAACTCTAGTCTCTTAAATAGACAAGTAAACTATTTTCTTCTCCATCAAATTTTGCCACTTAATCACTTCATTGATTTTTCCACTTAAACATAGCTTGGCTGATGTGTTAATAACATGTTTGATTCTCATCCTTCAGATCTTTCTAGAATTTTGTTAGTCATTGATCTTTGTAACAAATATTAGATGTTACCTCGAACTCATACACTTTCTAGCTCATCAATTCTTATTGGCTAAGCTAGTCATTTAGTTCATTCTGTTCTATTCGGTTAACAAAGAAATGCGTCGGTGAACACAAGCTCAGTTTACACTATGCTCAGTATACAATACACTTCGTCGGTGTAGATTGAAATGCTTCATCAACCGACAACACTACTTTGTGTCTTTAGGCTCTTTTCCTCATCATAGATGAATGAAACATAATCAAATCAATATCATAAGGTCATAGACTCATCAACAAGTTACTCAATGTATTCCTTATCCTCATGTGTCATATCCATCTTCCTCATGTAGATATTTCACTTCTTCATCTCTTTCACTCTTTTCCTCCAGATGTTTTGGTATAGTAACTTACAAGATAAGTGTTGTCAATCTAGTTGACATCAATGACAACATAATACTGATTTAATCATCTTACATATCTAATCAATTAGCTCAGTGATCTCTAATCACAAATTCTTCAATTAGGTTCTAAATCAGTTGTAGAAGAAAATAGCAAAATCTAATGGAGGAGAAGAAAATGGTTTACTTGTCTATTTAAGAGACTAGAGTTTCATAATGAAAATATGCCAGAAGAAGGAGACTGTAGAATTATCGCGTGAAAAATTTTTCATGCATGTCTGATCATACTAGTTAATGAGAACCAAACTACAAATTATTTACCAAGTGACAAGAAGCTATTACTGAGTGACAATAAGTTACTGAATATTGATTGAAACAGAATTGTTTTAATGATCAAAGGATTGAATGAGCCTAACATTGATCTGCACATCTACAATTGAAGTTGTATTAAGGTAGATCACCTACTGTTACATTTTAACCATTATACATAGTCAAATCTCTTAACTGAGTGGACTAGAAAGTCTTTTATGTATCATTCATAGAATGAACATTGTTATCTTGTCAACCCCATAGTGAATTTTGGTTGGATGATAATAGTTGGTCTAAAATCCTCTAACAAGGTCACACCTAATAGTTTGTTTGTAACCTTTAACATGGTTGGGTCTTCACCAACCTCACTTCAAAAGAGTGAATATTTTGGGTTGTCGATTCCAAGTGGTTTTTCCCTTCACAAGGTTTCCACGTTAAATCTCTTGTGTTATGCGTTGATTGTGATATTTTTTTGATGTCATATTATTTTTGGAGATCAAGATCACATATGTAAAGCCTTTTCTGATGAGATGAGAAAATATTTTGAAATGTCTATGTTTGGAGAGATTAAGTTCTTTTTAGGCTTACAAGTGATTCAGCAGAGTGATGAGATATTCATCACACAATCTAAATACATAAAGGAAGTATTGAAGACATTTGGCATGGAAGATGCTAAACCTATGGGAAAATCGATGGCTACTGGATGTAAACTAACTAAGGAAGATGAAACTACAGAGCTAAACTAGACACTATACCAATCTATGATTGGTAAGTTAATGTATGTAGTTCACAGTAGACCAAATATAGCACATGCTATGGGAATTGTTGCTATATTTTCTACAAACCCTAGAGAATCACACATGGTTGCTATGAAAAGAATCTTAAGATACCTAAAAAAGACTAAAGATTATGGATTATGGTATCCTAAGGAAAGCAAGTTAGAACTAAAGGTCTATACCGACGCTGATTGGGCTGGAAATGTGGATGATAGAAAAAGCACCACTAGAGGACCATTTTTCTTTGGCGAAAGACTTGTTACATGGACAAGTAAGAAGCAAGCTTGCATTTCTCAGTCTACAGCTGAAGCAGAGTATGTTGTTGCTACTACAAATTGTTCAAACATTGCATATATTAAGAAAGTGTTGGAAGGTATGTATGAGGTAATCATTGAGCCGGTGATTATATATTATGACAACACTAGTGCCATTTATATTTCAAAGAATTCAGTGATGCACTCTAAGACAAAGAATATATCTATTAAGTATCACTACTTAAGAGAATAAGTACATGAGAAGCAAGTGAAGCTAGAATTTGTTACATCAAAAGAACAACTTGCAGACATATTTACAAAGCCTCTACCGAATGATACATTTGAATACTTGAGGACTAGACTTGGGGTCCGTCCCCTGTCTACCGGTCACTAATGTGATCTAGATGTTGCATCAGCCTAATCTTATTAGAAGATCATTCATGTTGATGCAACATAGTTCAAACTTTGGATCTTGTCTAAATTTGTGAAAAGTTTGGAGAATTGGAACAGATTGGCATATCAATATACAAAGATATGAGTATGCACTGGACAACAGGGAGTTACATGGCTACAACAGAGCTATGTGTTTATTTGTTTCTTTGGCATTGTTGTCAAAGGGAGAGATAAACAATATGAAATAATATGCACTGATGAGAACTATCTAAGGGAGAGATAATTTGGAAGAAAGGGAGAGCATTGAAGATCAGTTACTGAGAACAGGTACAGGAACCTGAGAGTTGAAAAGAGCATATCTGTAGAATGACAGCTGTATTTATAATGTTGTTTAGTAACATAGTAATTAAACATATTAATCATAGGAGAGCTTGTACAACATTTTTTCACAGAGTTGTAGAATACATGTTTGGTATGTGTATGGTATATTTCATATTACTTGAGTTGCCATCAATGCCAAAGGGAGAGATTGATGAACTACAACTGATTTAGAACCTAATTGAAGAATCATGTGATTAGAGATCACCGAGCTGATTGATTAGATATGTAAGATGATTAAATTAGTATTATGTTGTCATTGATGTCAACTAGATTAACAACACTTATCTTGTAAGTTACTATACCGAAACATTTGGAGAAAAGGAGTGAAAGAGATGAAGAACATAAATATCTACATGAGGAAGATGGATATGACAGATGAGAATAAGGAATACATTGAGTAACTTGTTGATGAGTCTATGACCTTATGATATTGACTTGATTATGTTTCATTCATCTATGATGAGGAAAAGAGCCTAACGACACAAAGCAGTGTTGTCGGTTGATGAAGCATTTCAATATACACCGACGGAGTGTAGTGTATACCGAGCACAATGTAAACCAAGCTTGTGTTCATTAACGCATTTCTTTATTAACTGAACAGAACTAAATGAACTAAATGACTAGCTTAGCCGATAAGAATTGATGAGCTAGAAAGTGTATGAGTTCGAGGTAACAGATAATGTTTGTTACAAAGATCGACGACTAACAAAATTTTGGAAAGATCCAAAGGATGAGAATCAAACGTGTTATTGATACATCAGCCGAGGTATGTTTAAGCGGAAAAATCTGATGGAGGAGAAGAAAATGGTTTAATTGTCTATTTAAGAGACTAGAGTTTCATATTGAAAATATGCAGGAAGGAGACTGCAGAATTATCGCATGAACAAGTTTTCATGCATGCCTGATCATACTGCTTAATGAGAACTAAACTGCAGAGTATTTACCGAGTGACGGGAAGCTATTATCAAGCGATAGTAAGTTACTGAATATTGATTGAAAAAAAATTATTTTAATGATCAGAGGATTGAATGAGCCTAACATTGATCTACACATCTGTAATTGAAGTTGTATTAAGGTAGATCACCTACTATTACATTTTAACCATTGTACACAGTCAAATCTCTTAACTGAGTGGACTAGAAAGTCTTTTATGTATCATTCATAGAATGAACATTGTTATCTTGTCAACCCCATAGTGAATGCTGCTTGGACAATAATGGTTGGTATAAAATCCTCTAACAAGGTCACACCTAATAGTGTGTTTGTAACCTTTAACAGGGTTGGGTCTTCACCGACCTCACTTTAGAAGAGTGAATATTTTGGGTTGCCGGTCCTAGGTGGTTTTTCCCTTCACAGGATTTCCATGTTAAATCTCTTGTGTTATGTGTTGATTGTGATATTTGTTTGATGTCATTTTTGCATGTTTCATATTCGATTTGATATATGTTATAGACTAGTAATCGGTACAAGCATAGACAGTACAGTATTTTAAGTTACCGAGTATCAAAAGTTTTAAGTAATTTGTTTTGGATTATACATTTTGACTTGGGACAGTGATTAACTAATTCACCCCCCTCTCAGTTATTCTAACACCTTAATCATATAAGGAAAAAATGCATAGCCTCATTTTTAGGAGTTTTTGGGATATTGCATTAAATGCACATATCCATCTCAATTTATGTTGTGTAAAATAAATAGAATCTTGACTAGAAATTCATAAACTTATTGTTGCATTGTGAACAATGGTAGGTCACAAATCAAAAACTCCTAAAATCCCTTCAAATTGCATTTTACAAGCCATACCATAGAAAATGTATACATTCTTGTAGTTGGAAATTATTATCTAATAATTCTCCTTTGAATACTCCACCAAGATCCTCATATGAAGAGTTGTGATCACACTCATAGAAATTCCTACTATGTGATAATCTTGAATTATTGATTCCTTCAATTGCACTCTTAGAAAAAGAACATCAATTTTTAAAATTTTATATAGTTGTACATGAAATTTCTCACCACTACACTCACTCACAATTATAAATAGTGACTCTTTAATGTAAACTTCTTGGAGTCACCAAATACTAGCACCATTGATATACACCTCTAAGAAATATAATCATAATGGTCAAAGACCAAGAAATCTTGTTTAGAGATCATATGCTTCTCCACAAGACATGTAGGAATGATGATATTCATGAGATCTTTAGCTTCACACTATTCAAGTTGGATTAATATACAAAACAAATTTAATATTCGCTTTGATATCATCTCCATACATCCATCTAATCAAACAAAATCATCCCTTCTTGCTCTATAACATGATTAGCGAGATATTCAAGCATCATATTGGCTTCTTGGTAAATGTGCTTGAAGGAGTAGTCTTATGGGATGTCCAAAACAAAATGGATAAGCTAAAACCTCTTGATTAATCTTTAGCTCATTATTTTCTTATTCCATTTTGGATTTGATATAGTTCAAGGACTTACCTTCAATGTCTATAGAATGAATGTTCTTCTATGCATATAATTTAAATCATTCATTTCTATTTCATTGATGGTTCCACGTGGCAATTTTTTTGAAAACAGCTTAACGATGATTCACTAGGAGATTTAAAATATATATATAACTAGAGGTTTTCAAATTTTTTATTTCTTCCTAAATAGGTCATCCCTAAATGAATGATTTGGACCAATGTTTTGATGACCTCTCCTTGGTAGAGAGGAAGCTGAAAATGGTAAATTTTATTCTCTTTGTTACCTTCTTCATGACTAACTACTTCTCATTGAAGATTCTTCACATTTATTCCTTCTATGAATTCCATAGCACTATGGATGGGCTGGTGGCCCACCCACAAACTAGACCAAAAATAATTATAATGGATTCACAAGTATCTTTGAGAATGCTTGAAGTTGTCCCTCTAAGAAGAACCCAATTAGTTTATCTAATCATATGACTATAACGAGTAAATTATCCATAGTCTCTTCTTCTTCCATACATAGTGGTCAACATTATAGGCCAACAATACCAATCAAATGGAGACTTTATCTAGTGAGTATCCATTTAGCCAACAATTTCCATGCAATTGCATCGACATTTAAAGACAAGTGGACCCACAACACAAGATAGTTTTCCACAAATTACTATTTGGAGAGTGCATTGAATTTGATATCCTAAATTTTAATTAGGTAGCACCAGATTTCACCCCACTATATAGATAATTTGATTTTCTTTTGGAGATATTAGGAAAATTATCATATCCTTGAGTTCTTATATGATTTTAGTTCTAAAAAAAGAAAAAGAGGCGTGTATTAAATCCTTCCATGCTATTTGGCCCATTCAAATTGGAAGTTCCTTATAAATATTCAATTCCCTTTTCACTCCATGCATATTCCATTATCTCCTTTCAATTATTGATAGTATTGGTTGTTGAGGGGAGCAAGAAAGAATTCTAAGAATGCAATCCAAAGTTCAAAACCTTTCTATTATTCACTACATATGTAAGGTGTTTAGAGATGACAGGCCAACATGACAATATGCAATTATATATGTGTGATTTAAAAATGGATTAGTAATAGAAAGGACTCTAGTAGGGTCTCTTTAGTCAATATTCTTCTATTATATTTGGCTCTAGAAGGACTCTAGATTATCATATATCTTACACACTAGTTTCTCTCTTAGTGTTGCTTTATTCTTTGAGATGTAATAAATTATCATTCCATCATCAACCATTCTCCTTTGGACCATGTCCTAGATAATAGCCACCCCCATCCTCTTGAACATGTCTCTTACAAGATCTATGCTATCTTATTTTTGAGTTTGAGGTAGGTCATCATGTCTATTAGGATTGCAAAGATCATCACCTTGACCATCAAGATCTTTCTATCCAATATCAAACACCCTTCCAAGTTTTAGACTCAATACAAAAATCCTTGATAATGTCTTCCTTAATCCTAGATTAAGTGGTGCCCTAGAATAATGAAAAAAAGTACCTATTCAAAATGTCTCGTATATTATAACCAAGAAAAGTCACAATCCACCTCTATGTCACCTTGTAGGTGTGAAAGAAAAAGAAATTAGAACTTTTATAATTTATGATTTGTCTGGATATAAAGATGTAACTATCCAAGGGGAACTTGATCATGATTGGTTCTTCCATTCATTCCTCCTTATATATAATTGTTTCATGCATAAACTATTTGTCAATAATAGGGCCAATCTATCTTGTAATCTATACGCCATAGCATAAACCTACAAAATTCACTTATAGATCTACAAAAGGGTATTTTTATATTAAAAAAAAGATTATTTATAAGAGTAGAAGTTGTTGAAACATCCATGTTTTCAAATAATGTTTTTGCTAATTAAGTCCAAAATGGGCTAGAATATGTATTTAGTAGGCATTTCTAATTGGGAAAGTCATGGCCTATATAAAACTTAACTAAATGAATCTAGATGACCATATGTTTTAGAAAAAATGTTTTTTACTTAAAAATAGTTAAACTCACTTGTGTTGATAAGTTGGCCTAAATTGTGACACAACTTTGTAATTTTACCTTACAATATAATTCTCTTTCATTTATTGACATGCCCTACAATTTTAATTTTTTTAACTAGTCATTGTTAGTTGTTTGTACCTAGATCTCAATTACCTAGTCATTCGAATCACTCAATCCAACATCCATAGCAACAAAGGAATAGAATGCCTAGGAGTATGATGTTACATTGACTCTTTTTCAGTTATACTTATCTCTTGGTGGCTTCTTATTTTAAATGTATATCCAAGAAAAAGTAGGCCTAGTTTCCTAGTTTGCATGCATAAGCTAGTGAACCTTGCTTCATAATATTATATTTTGATAAGTTTGACACATCCTGCATTTTTCTTACTTTTGATTTTTATTTTAGATCTTATTTGTATGCATTACATTAAGTTATATATTTCTAAAATACATCATTTATGCATTCATATTACTTGTATATATTAGTTTATCTACTTCCATTGCTTAATCACTTCATTAAATTATGTTTTGTTGTATTAGACATCATAAATAAATAAATAAATCATGTTGTAAAAATTATTTTATGGGGCATTTCCCTGAAACCCATTCCACATTGTCAATTCTAGGATGAAATACAATACTTGCTTATAACTTCACATTACATACATTACTTGCTTACTTACTTCCTTACAACTTTCTTATATACAAGTTATTACAAAATAACCTTCCTACCTGCTTACAATTCTTTACACACTTCCCAAAACATAAAATCACTTCTTTTTGCCTTAGGGTTAACATCTAGGATGTCGTCCCTAATTATTCAAGTCATTATTTTGATAAACAAAATAATCCCTTTAACTCAATATCATCAATTACTGATTGTTGCTCTATTTTGGTCAGCTCAACATTGTCTTTGTAAAAATTGATATCTTTGTCTCTACATGTTGTACAGTCTTGTGCTCTTAGATGTAGCTTCAATATACCTTGTATAATCTATGTTCAAGTGTGCATGCACTGAAATTACTTCTGTGAACTTTGTTGATCAAAACAGTCTCTGTGTAGACATATAAACACTGTTATACCAAGAACTTCCTCCTTAGATCATGTTGTCTTAACACTGAATATATGTTGCCATAATCACAACATCATGATATCTCACTCAACCAAATTTCCAACAATCTCCCCCTTTGTCATTGATGGAAACATATGGGAAAATTGGCTAAGTCTCAAAAACTTACAACAAAATTTCAAAAAACATTTTGTAACATTGTGTTACACGGCCATTTACAAAATTTGTGGATCATACATGTCTACTTATTTCTCCATAGGGATACTCCCCCTTTGATTATACTCCATACTATTTCGCATATCTATATCTTATACATATAAATAATTTTCTGATACTATACTACTCCCCCTTTGACAACAATGACAAAGGTGTCAAATATATGTATATATATAGATCAAAATATTGATATACCTTTTTGTCTTTAATTTTGTAAAGTTGGAAGACTTAAAATGCAATTTGTAAAGTTCACCTTCAAGTTTTCAATTTCCTTGTCCCATATCTTCTTGATAGAATCAAATACACTTAGTAGTGCACATAGCCCATAGGATGCTATCTCAATTTCTCTAAGATCTAGGTATGAAAATTTACCATATGATGTCTTAGATGAAGACATTCTTCTAGTTGATTCTACACATTATTGATTTTCAGGGTTAGGTGCTCTCTAAGTAATGAAAACCTCTTCAATTTAGTTTCCTTCTCATTTTCTAGTAATCTGATTTCATTGTGAATTTTGCTTACTTTCTTCTCAGTATCAGTGATCTTCATGCTAGGATTTTGTAGTTCATTCACTGTGACTTACAATTCTGCTTCTTTGTTCTTCAACTTCTCTAGAATGTCTAAGATATTTTTGTGTGACAAGGCACATTGACTGTATAATGCTTTTCCTTTCTCTAAACATTTACTTAATTCCTTAATGCAAACATCAAGGTTCTCCAAGTCATTCTTGATATTTTGATAAGTGGTTTGATATAATTGTGCATCATAAAGTGTTTGTGTGTTCACTGATGCAATGTCAGATAAAATAGTGAACTCACTATCAAAAACTTTCATTACCTCTTTTTCTTTCACTTGTGGATCAACTTCACTGACTTGAGTAGATATAACTTCTTGAAGCTTGTTTGTTACCTCAAGTAGTGATCCTTCTAAACTCTTTACTTTCTTATTCTTTCCAATTATTTTATTCAAGGATGAGATCAACTCTATTTGATCATCATCATCAACTTCGGCTCCCAAATTGGCTAATACTAACTCAATTGGTGATTTTGATGTGCTTGCTACTGTGACCTTTTGCGGTGTGATAATTTGGATTTGTTGGGGTACAGTCTTTGTAGGTTTTATCTCTTTACCTATACCTTGTTCTTCTTGCATTGTTTTATTGGTGACTTCTTCTTGTGTTTCCTTTGTTATCTTTGTTTCTTCTCTTTTTACTTCTTCTGCATTATCTTCCTCATTTTTTACTTCATCTTCTTGTTCATTAACCATTTCTTCCAAATTGCTAGCATCCTCTCCTTGATTCTCAAAAGGATTTTCTTCTCTGCCAATGGTAGTGTTGGTGACTTCTACATGCATTAATTCTTCATCAATATGAATTGTGGGTGGCGAAACTAGTGTTTTTGAATATGCTTCTATTGTTTGAGTGTCCTATTCTGATTCACTCACTGCTTCTCCTAGTCCAGAAGTCATAACCTTCACAACTGCTTCCTCAGTTTCCTTGTTTACTTCTTCATAATTGCCTCCCATGATTAGAACTATCCTTATCTTTCTTCTTAGATGGGTATTGAGGCTCTTCATAATTTCTTTGAAATGATCTTCATCTTTTATTACACACAACTTTCTTACAAATCTTTCTCTAATTCCTTTGTCCTCTTATATTTCTCTCTTATTTATGTTGACCAATTTCTCATAGAGATCATTAGGTATCTTATCTCTGATGTTCTCAAATTTATTTTCAGCAAGAATCATATGCTTGAAAACTACATTCTCAAGATTCATCTTCTCAAAGTTATTATACAAGCGATAATACATGTTTAGTTTAGTGAACTCTCCTTCATTTATGATCAAAGGATTTACTTTCTCAATTTTGGGCTTCCATTGTTTCTTTTTGTTGCTACCTACCTCTTCTTCTCCTTCTAATCCAACTGAAATTTTCCCTCTCATTTTATTTCTAGGTGGTGATACTTCTTCTTGTGTCCTTATCCTTTCTACTGGAGAAAAAATAGTCTTTTGCCTTTTGCCTGGTCACTAGCCATCTCTTTAACTCTCTTAGCTGGTGTAGTGGAGGTGGATCTAGTATATTTTCTTATAACTGTTGGCTTTTCTAGTGACACATTCAAATCAATAGGCTCACTAATATCCTCATCAATATTTTCAGTATCTTCAATAGGGATTGGTTCAAATGCCAAAGGTGAAACTGTCAACACTTCTTTCTGTCCAATATCTCTTATTGTTGCTACAGTCTATTTCACAATGTTGAATTCATGTTCTATCATACCTATATCCTTTAGTATCTTCTTTATTTTACTATCAACTCTTTTCTTCGCTAACTTATGCACCTATGATTGTTGTGTTGTACTAAAAATCTCTTCAAATGTCCCAAATCTAGAAATTTTGGAATCTAATTTTCTCTTCAGTAATCTTCGTACATATCCTTCAGCTTCCTCTTAGGATACTTCATATTCTAAAGGGTCTATAAGTTTAATCATTGGTTCTACTGCTTCAACATATGTAAAATCTGTGTCAACTAAGAAACAAATCTCATTCTTGTACTTCTCCACTATTGAAGGTGGAATTATTGACCTTTTCTTCATTTCATTCTGAAAGGTTTTGATTACAAGTGTAGCACTCTCATTTACTTTGTCAATTGGGTGTCTAAGATACACCTTGTTGATTCTTTCCATTGAACTTCTATCATCATTCCAATTAGTTCCTATAGTATAAGGAAATCTCCTTAACAGATGGAAAAACATGTAGGTGATTAGGGATGAGAATCTGAATTGGGAATTCTTTATTTTCTTAATCCTCTCAAGATTTTCTATTAGTTGGATTCTCAGAATTTCACTCATATCAACTTCAACTTTGTCAACACACATAAGGTAGGTTTCTTGCACCATACCTTCTAGCATATCATCTTCCCTAGAGCTGACACATAAATTTGTAGTCATTATCTTGCACACATACCTCACATCATTATGTTCAATCTTAATTCCTCTTCCATTGTATGAAGACTTAGTGTTGTCTAGCACTATTTTCTTTACATTATTTTCATTTAATGGAATTGCACCTTTGTTATATAATCATGTTACCTCATGTATCAAATTAGCTGTGATGTCTATTATCTATCTATATCATCTTAAAATGGAAGCACTTCCATGTTAAGAGCGTTTAGCCCTCTGAGTAAGTGGTCTTGGGGTCTCTTTTATGTACAAACCATTGTTCTAGGACCCCATCCATATTTTATCCTCTACATTTTGGTGAACCTGACATACCTACCCCTTTCTTTTGTGGATTTATATGCCCTATTGTATTAGATCTCCCTTTCTATTATCTTGTGTGTTCACCTTCACCTTTACATTTTGGTGAACCCGCGATAGACAACTCTTTCTTTTTGGTGTTAGATCATTTGTTTTCTTGCATTAAGATTAGGTTTCTTTTATGCTCTTGCATTTATATTTCAAAAATCCAAAAAGAAAAAATTACAAAATTTCTTTAAAAATACAAAAATATTTACATTTTCATGCTTTTAGTATTCAACATGTATGATTCTTGTTATGAGTACTTTGATGAGGCTTTTGTTGTTCAAGATGATAGATCCCTTAATGAGGTACATGGAAGTGAGGATGAAAATTGTTTGAATGAGATCTCCATTGATCCTATTCCTATTTCACCTTCCTCCACAACCTCTTCAATTGACCTTTACAAAGATGAGTTAGGGATTGATGTTAATTCTTCTCCTAATATATGTCTTTTCTATGAGCCTACTTTCCCCTTTAGGGATCAAGATTTAATGACCTATGACACTCCTACAATGTGATTAATGGATAGGAATGATAATCCTCCTATTTGGGATGAACCTTTGGATTTTGATGTTGATTACTCCCTTCCTCATGAAACCATTGTGGATAATCCTCCTATTTGGGATGAACCTTTGGATTTCGATATTGATTACTCTCTTCCTCATGAAGCCATTGTGGATAGTTCTACTTGTTGGGATGAACTCTGATGAAGGGTGCTCCCCTTAATACCACAAACACGTAACAGAAACAGAGAAACAACAACAACAATATGCAAGAATAGAAAATTGGCTTCTTATTATCTTCACAAATGTGGAATTACAAACTTTCAAAATTATAATATGCAAAGCCACATGGGCATTCCCTTACAATATTCCGTAGGAAAAAGCCTCGAATCAATATCCAGAGCTACTACCAAAACTGCACTAGACAATACTATGGGATTTTTCAATTTATTACATCAAAGTTGGCTCAAAATAACTTTTGAAACCCGAACAAAAAATTTTGAAGGAAAATTATTTTCTGCCATTTCAGGTGACCCGACTTTTGGAGACCATAAGTCATCACCAGTTGACCCGATTAACTATTATAACCCCATTTCGGAAAGGCCACAAAGCTCTCTACAAGCTTGACTAGCGCAAGCGCTTGTCACCCAAATTTTTGACCTCATTCGGGGCCTCTAAAGCCTTCAAATTTGAGTTCAAAGTTTCTGTACCTTGCTGCCAATACTGAAAATCTTCAATATCTTCAAAACTAGACCTGATCTAGCCATGAAACTTTACTGGCAGGCTGATATGACTGAGATGAACCTCCACATGTAAAATCAGAACATTCTGAGATCATAAGACCAACTTACTAAAAATAGCAAGTTTCCATAAATAGCAGCTCTGCACAAGATAGCCCTTATTGAATACAAAAACAAAAATATTTTTGGGTGGTGCAAGATTGCTCTTACACCCAGGATGCTCCTGCATCAAACTCTTGGATAAAGACATTGATTTATCTACTCCTTGTGAAGAATTTTTCATACAAAAGGATGACATATTCTTTAAAACACACTTCCCTTATGTGAAAGAAGATGACATCATATATCCTTCACCTCCATTTAGGATTCTTTCTAGTGATGAGGCATTAGTGGATATGCATTCCCTTAACGCTCTTCCTCTTAGTAGTGATCTTATGGAAAATCAAGATCCTACCTCACAACCTTCTTACCATAGTATTACTTATATCTATTCAAATCCTTTTCCAACTGTGGTTCCAAGTGTTCCTTTGGTTGTCTTTTCCATTCATATCTACACTTTTACTAGCGTTCCTAATCTTCCTAATCCTAATTGTATTCTTCCTAATCTAGTTCCTAAACTTCCTAATCATAATCCTATCTTTCCTAATCCGATTCCTAATTCTTCATCTTCTATTCCTAGTTGTTCCCACACATATGTTGAGGTTCAAACTATGGTTCATGATGTATATGTGCAAAGATTCTTCAAAGTACCTTCTCCTTATTATCCGGTCTATAAAGATAAAAGAAAAGAAACTTCTCCTTTGAGATTTATTCATAATTTTACCTCTCACTCTCTTTTCCCCTCTAGATTGGGGGGCAAGAGGTATATTTCTTCCTATCTTTTAGAATCCATTATGTTCCTTCTTTGAGCTTAATTGGTTATTCTTTCATTTATATCAATGGTTTGTATTATGATAGTTTTTCATCTATTGCTCTCTTCTATTATTCCAGATATCTTTTCTAGGACATATGTTTTTCTAAGGTATCCCTTGATTTCATCCCTGGGGGAAATGTTCTTTCTTCTCTCTCTCTTTGTCTAGGGAACTACTTTCCTTAGCTTAGCGATATTTGTTTATATTGCAATATTATTTCATCATATGGACAGATGTTTTGACTATGGATAAAATTCTTATATGAGAAGTTGTTGTCCTAAGTCATCACTTCTTCTCTATGTTGCAAATTATGTTCTTTATAAACTTTCACCCTTTCTTTGGTGTTAGAGTTATTTCCCTCATTTCAAAGATTCCTCTTCCTCTTGTCTGTAGGGGGCTTGAAGATTGAATCTTTGTTCTTGCCTTTTGAAAGATGATATTTTATCTAACTCACTCCTCTTTGGTGGGGGTCTTGTTGATCCTTTTCCATAAGTGACATATCCTTTTCACAATTATCTATACTCTTGGATGTGGGGGTCAATATCTCTCACTAAGGATATAGTATACATTGTTGCAAATAGGATATCTCCTTGCTTTGTGAAGTGGATATCCTCTTCCATCTTTGTTCCTACACTTGGGGGGCAAGGATGTCTTTTCCTTCTTTTCTATTTCACACGTGAAGTAATAAATACGGATTGTGAGTTTGATAGAAGTGCTTTAGCCTCAGGGGCTTGGTATGATTTTCTGTCTTAGTCAAATCTATGCATTGTTATTTCATACTTGTTCATGCTAGGGTTTTGGTCTCAAGATTTTGATCTTAGCATTGCCATCTTTTCACACATGGAGTAGCACATACAGATTGTGAATTTGATAGAAGTACTTAAGCCTCAGGGGCTTGGTATGATTTTCTATCTTTTTCACATTTCTGCATTGTTATTTCATGCATATTCATACGGTATCCTCTTCTTTTTCTATCTTTCTAGGGATTCAC
This sequence comes from Chamaecyparis obtusa, assembly GCA_027943335.1. NCBI lineage: Eukaryota > Viridiplantae > Streptophyta > Pinopsida > Cupressales > Cupressaceae > Chamaecyparis > Chamaecyparis obtusa. The sequence continues at coordinate 284,117 of BSBK01000808.1, read as the reverse complement.
CTCTTTCCTTGGTTTAGTAGTATTTATCTACTATGTGATATCCAATCATACATGAAAATTATGGTTTGAATTAAGGATATAGATCCTTGATAATAACCTCTTTTATTGTTTGACATTGGCTTTCCATGGTAGATGTATACCTCACCTTGGAAATAGAATAGTGTGCTATCCCTCATCAAGGATTACTTTCTTTTCACTTCTTGCATGATATCTCTTTACATTCGTCCCTTCCATGGCCTCATAGGAGCTGTGACCTTCTTGGCTTGGATTGGGTGTTGTTTGTGGATATTGTCTTGATGTTGAGGAAGGCTTTATCCTTGTTCTATTCTTTCCTTAACATGACAAAATAGTATGTTTTTGCCATATTAAGGAGGGGGGCATATATACGGCCTTCCTTGTTTTATATTATGTTCTCACCTTTTGTTTTGCAGCATGCTAAATCTTGGAAGGTAACACACATAAGTTGCTAAATCCTGAAGGGACACGCATTTCCAATTTCAAATATGCTAAATCCTGGAAGGTAACACACATAAGTTGCTAAATCCTTAGGAGACACGCATTTTTCAAAATTTTCAATATGCTAAATCTGCTGAAGGTAACACACATAAGTTGCTAAATCCTGAAGGGACATGCATTTCCAATTTCAATATGCTAAATCTTGGAAGGTAACGCACATAAGTTGCTAAATCCTAAATAGACACGCACCTATATGCTAAATCTTCTGAAGGTAATGCACATAAGTTGCTAAATCTTGGGAAGACACGCATTTCATATTCATAGTGATACAAGAAGGTGGATCTATGGGTATTCCAGAAGCCGTCAGAAGATGCATTACAATTGTAAGCACAATTTATGGGTGAACCTATTGCGCTCTCCCTTTAGGGTGATTCACAATAAGGTGGGCATCTTACTGGGTGAGGTAATCACTTTCTCCTTTCTTTCTTTTCTACTTTCATGCTAGTAGGATAGGATCATGAAGCTATGTTGTCTATAGTGTTGCTCTTGTCTTTCTTATGTAAACATTTATGCTTTTATGATAGCTTTCCAAATATGATATTAGTATGAGGAATATTTCTTAGTGAGGTTTCTTATGCTAATTGATTTGGGTTGTTTAGTGCTAACCCTTGTTCTTTTGGTTTCGCACCCTCATGCGTGTATGTTGAGTTAGAATCCTTAGTTTGGGGGCTTGTGTCCTTTGCTAAGTGTTGTTTTATCTCTTTGCGAATCCACTTGGATCTTCCCTTTCTTCTCCTTTACCAAGAGTTTGCATCGAATCCATACTCTTGCTAAAGTGGGGGCTTAATGTATCGTCTTAAAATGGAAGCACTTCCATGTTAAGAGTGTTTAGCCCTCTGAGTAAGTGGTCTTGGGGTCTCTTTTATGTGCAAATCATTGTTCTACGACCCCATCCATATTTTATCCTCTACTTTATCATCCAACCAAAACTTCCCATTATGAATTATGCTTAAATGATCTTTGTCCATTCATCATTTTGAAATTTATAGTGAAACATGTATTTAATGATGTCTAGTTGACCTAAATATTCATATCATTCCTTATAGGTCATATCCTATTTGTATATATTTTCATACTCCTCAATCATATTACTATCTCCTACAGTCTCAAATTTACATTTCAAATATCCTTTCTTATCTTCCAAATGCAAAACACCATCTGGTATAGCCGATAAAGCTAAACTAGGGTCTTCTTCATAGATTTATATTGATTCCTTTCTCACCCTAGGTCTAGGTGTGTCCTTAATGCTATGAACTAGGGATACATTAATGATTGCACTGAAAATTAACTCCTTTAACTATAAACACTTAGTGAAATACCTTAGAATCGTGATTTAGGGCTTTCACATAAATTTGGCAAAAAAGATAAACTTGGGTTTTCTTCATAGGGTTCTACTAATTCCTTTGTCATCTTAGTTCTAGGCATGTCCTTAATGCTATGAATGAGGGATACATCCATGATTGCACTGAAAATTAATTGCTTTAACAATAAACACTTAGTGAAATACCTCAGAATTACAATTTAGGGCTTCCGCGTAGTTTGGCAAAAATTTATCTCCAAATCTTGCAAAATAATATCAATATCCACTGGTTATCTCTCTAAGACTCTTGTAAATACTTGAATGATCAAATAATGTCAATAATCCTCTTGTATCTATCAAATCCTTCAAGACATTTTTGTCACATTAATTGCATAAGTGTATACATGTCAAAAAGTTGTTCATAGTTTCCTGCAACACTTATTTCTCTTCATGTGATCACATACAAGCTCATAAATTCATGTGCTCTTAAAAATAGCTTCCTTATATCACTTACTAGATCATATTAACTTTGCAAGACTTGATTCAATTTCTACTAAACTCTATGCTATATTGATGCTTATTCAGATACATAATTCATGAAATTTTATGCTTAATGAGTTTGAGATGGGTTAAGAATTTATTCAAACTTACTCTCAAACTCTTCACTTGATTAACTTCTTGATATTGTAGATGCACTTGCTTGATCTATAGCTTTGACAAATATAACTTCTTCTATGTTACTACTATTTCCCTTTTGATTGTTGTTGGTATTCATATTTCTTCTAGTGTAGTTCACGTTTCTTCTAGGATTAGGATTCCTCGTATTGTTCATTTTGCAATATTTCATTGTGTGACCCATGTTATTAAAAATCTAATAAACTATAACATTGTTTCCATATCTCGGTCCTAACTAACTAATTTGTGATCTGCAATTTCTGGCAATATGTTCAAATTTGTTGCATCTATAACACACAACTCGATTTCTTATATTGTTTGTTGCTCCAATAGGTCTTTTATCTATAGGGTTAGTATTTCTAAACATTCTAATATTATTTTTAACATTAGATCTAGGTTTCTTACAATCAATATCTCTATGTCGAAAACCATGACAATTATAACAATAACCAGAGATAGGTTTGAATTGCTTACATGTACAGTCTCTTTTCATGTGTCCAAACAAATTGTATAAATAAAATTTACCATTGAATTCACTTTGCATTTCTTTAGGTGATCCATTTTTCTTAGGTTGATTAGATACATCTTTAGATTGGTTAGACTCATCTTTGTTTTGTTTTTCTTCTTCTTTATTCTTAGGTTGTTGAATTTCCAGATCTGGTTCTTTACATTCTTCATGATGAACTACAACTGATTTAGAATCTAATTGAAGATCTGTGATTAGAGATCACCGAGTTGCTAATTAGATATGTAATATAATTAAATCAGTAATATGTTGTCATTGATGTCAACTAGTTTGACAACACTTATCTTATATGTTACAATACCTAAACATCTATAGAAAAGGAGTAAAAGAGATGAAGAACAAAAATATCTCTATGAGGAAGATGTATATGACAGATGAGAATAAGGAATACATTGGGTAACTTGTTGATGAGTCTATGACCCTATGTTATTGACTTGATTATGTTTCATTCATCTATGATGAGCAAAAGAACTGAAAGACACAAGGCAGTGTGGTCGATTGATGAAGCATCATAGTATACATCGAGTAGTGTAGTGTATATCGAGCACAGTATAAACCAAGCTTGTGTTCACCGACACATTTCTTTGTTAACCGAGTAGGAGAAAAGGAACTAAATGATTAGTTTAGCTAATAAGAATTGATGAGCTATAAAGTACCTCAAAATCAGAGATGGAGATAATGTTTGTTATGAAGATCAACGGCTAGCATAATTCAAGGAAGATCTAAAGGATGGAATCAAAACATGTTACTGACACATCAACCTAGGAAGGTTTAAGTGGCAAAATGGATGAAGGAGAATAAGAAAAAAAATCTTGTGGAGGAGAAGAAAATAGTTTACTTGTCTATTTAAGAGACTAGGGTTTCATTATGAAACTCATGCCTGAAGAAGGAGACTGTAGAATTATCGCATGAACAAGCTTCATGTATGCTTGATCAAACTGGTTAAGGAGAACCGAACTGCAGAGTTTACCGAGCGTCAGAAAGCTATTATCGAGCGATAGTAAGTCATTGATTATTGTTGATACAGAATTGATATATTGATCAGAGGATTTGAATGAGATCAGAGGATTTGAATGAGCTTAACATATATTTGATAATCTACAATTAAAGTTGTATTGTAATCAGATCACCCACTGTTACATTTTAACCATTGTAAATAGATAAATCTCTTAATAGAATGGACTAGGAAAGTCTTATATGTATCATTCATAGAATGAACATTGTTATCCTATCAACCCCATAGTGAATGCTGGTTGGATGATAACGGTTGGTCTAAAATCCTCTAACAAGGTCACACCTCAGAGTGTGTTTGTAACCTTTAACAAGGTTGGGTCTTCACCGGCCTCACTTCATAAGAGTGAACAATTTTTGGGTTACCGGTCCCAGGAGGTTTTTCCCTTCACAGGGTTTCCACATTAAATCTTTTGTGTTATGTGTTCATTATGGTGATTATTTGTTATCATACTTTACATATTGAATTTTGGATTTGATCGTAATCATTATATGTTATTGACTAGTAATCGGTAAAAGCACAGACAGTGTAGTATTTTATGTTATCAAGCTACAGAAGTTTAAGTAAATTGTTTTGGATTATACATTTTGATTTGGGACTGTGGATAATTGATTCACCCCCCTCTCAGTTATTCTATCACTTCAATCTTCTTTGAGAATTTTTCTTCAAAATATCCAAGACCAGTTTTATCATAAGAAGGTTTCTGATAAGAAATTTGTTCATCAATATTTTCACTGCTGGAATATAGTTTCTCAAGATGTTGTTTGGATTGAGTTAGTTCTCCTTTCACAATTGTATTGTATTTCTCAAGTTCAACATATTGCAACTTTGTAGTCTCAAATTTAGATGTTACTTTGGTAATTTTAGATCTCATATCTGCATTTTCAGACTTTAGATTTGATTCAATTTTGTTGTTATCATCTTTTAGGCTTAACTTTAGGTCTACAATCTTTAGTTCATGCTTTAGGATCTCAATTTCCTTTTTCAGTTTTGAAACTTCATCACTATACTTGATTTGACTTGTAGGTTCTTTCTTTGATTTCAGATCTTCTATCTTATCTTTTAGTTTCTCAATGTAGCCTTTTGCATTATCGTATTTGTCCTTTAGAGTATCTCTTTCTCCAATAAGAATATCAATATGTTCAAGAGCTTCATCTAGGATTTTCTGAAATTGATCCATATCCACAAAGATCTTACTCAAGCTGTTAGGCCTTCTCCAAGTAACTGTTCTCTAATACCAATTTTTAGAAATAGGAAATACTGAGAGGGGGGTGAATCAGTATTTCACAAACTTTTACTTTTGCCCTCTTATGGATATATGAAATTAACTTATAGCTTGCATAAGAAACTAAACTGAATAAAATGAATAATAAACACAACCATAAAGTAAAGGAACTTATAACACCATGTTTTTTTCTCGAGGAAACCCTGGCCAAGGGAAAACCCCGGTGGTGATGATACCCACAAATGATCCACTAATCAAAAGTATCTGGTTAGAGATATTGACCCTATTATAGGAGTCTATTACATCCGTATAATGTCTCTATCCTTGTTAGAGGACTTTAGGCCTTATTGGAAGCCTCAACCCTGTAGTACCCCACTTGTAGTTTTCTTTTACTTTACTTTATGTTTTAGTTGTTTGACTGAATTCTTTTAGGTCACTTTTGATGTGATCAGTTATATTTTAATAAATGTTGATTCTGGATCATTGATCATTATATGTGTATCATGTGACTGCATAGATTAGATGATTATATTATCATGATGTTATGTTTATGCCTTATATCGACTTATGATGTTACTGACCCCATACTTGCATGTGTATGGTTATCATGTGTGTGCATATGTTTGGCGTGTTTGTGTGGTAGAGGACGGAGGTGTAGTTACTTGCATAGTCGAGATCCACATGACCGATCGTACCCTATCATTGTCTACTATATATTATTGTATGTACATGCTTTATCTTGTGATGACAAGTTTGCAGGTATAGGGCATCATCTTCCCTGAATTGGCAGGAGTGAGCGTTCCCATAAACATTCATCTCAATGGTAAAGAGGGGAGATAATACACATACCCAAAACCCTAACCTAAGCCTAATTGTCCTAGGTTTTGGATGAGTATCTGTTTGTCTACCCTACCCGAATTCACCTAGTTGGCATGAATTCATGGATCCTGTTCTTGAGTGTGTGATTGGTCTTAGTTTGCTTGATTTTATTGTGCTTGATTCAGTTGATTTATGTTTATATAGGTGATTTTATATGATTATTAATGTTATGATTATAGTTAAATTTAATGATTAATTATGTTCCTATGTTTAATTGAGAAAATTAACCTAAAGTCAAATGTTTGATTATTTGGATTATTTGATTATTTAATTTAAATTAAATGTGAATTATGCTTGCATACTTTATTAAATGATTAAATAATTGATTGCATGATTTTAGGATGCATTAAGTATTTAATCTATTTAATACATATTTGAATTATGACATGTGCATTAATATTTATTTTAAATTGAATTGTTCTCAAAAGTAATCAACTTGTTTCAAAAAGTTAAAGTTGAGTTGTACATAAAAAGTGTTTTTAATTATTTAATTGGATTTTCCTTCAATTTCTGATTTGGAGTTGAACTAGGAGTTAGCTTTTGGGTTGTCTTTAGGGTTGCATGAAATGGGGAATTGAATCCCTCTTAGGGGGAATTGCATTCATTTTTAGATTAGAGAGGTTTTGGAGCAATTTTTGGGGAGAGAGGGCTTGGGATTGGAATCTTGAGATTTTTGACAATTTTGGATTGTGTGAGTTTTGCTTGTGCACCTCGATCGAGTACCTATTTTCTGCATAGTTTTCAGATCTACAGGCTAGGTTGATTTTGGAGGGAATTCTAACTTTAGATCTACAAGGGTTTTCATTTTCAATTTCTAGCTTTGGATCTGAGGTAGGCCTTGAATTTTGCCTATCAAATTTGTTTTCACATTTATTTGTGTTTCTATATTTGTATAAATTTCTATGTATCTAATTAGGTAGATCTGTATTTTTCTTGTATTTGGGTATTTAGAAAACCCCAGTTTAGTTGTTTTTTATATTTTATTAAGATTTAACATTGTACAATTATGCTAGCGAAATTTTGTTAAATAATTCTTCATAGTTTTCCTAGAAATCAATAAATTAGATCTGGTCTATAGTTTTACTATATAGTTCGAATTAAATAAGTTTCCTATTAGAGAAATCATTTTGTTATCAAAAACCCAATTTTAGTAAAAAGATTCCTATTTTGGTTAAATTATGTGCTTGCTGGATAAGGGGTATAGTTAAAAAAAAAATTAACCAGTCATTAGAAAAGTCAAATTTGTGGCATGATTATAGTAAAATTGAGTTTGATAAAATATATAACTAACCTTTTTTAAAAAGAATATATTCTTATGGAAAGGAATCTTAGATTTTGTGTATTCCTTCAAAAATAGGTTCTGGGTTTTATTCAATGTTCTCGTTTCTCAAAATTTTCTTAAAAAATAATTAACCATCATTATTTCTTGTTTTGTTAGAAAATGCATGGTAAAAGAAATATAAATGGTTTTAATATTTTTTTAAAAAAAATTAAAAAACATATAATACATTGTTTTGTTTGACCAAGGAATGTCATTGGAAAAATTTTATATAAAAATTAAATTAAAAAAAAATATTTGTATTGGGGCAGGGCCCCTTACCTTTTCCCCTCCCCCTCCTTTCGGTAGGTTTTGGGACATGTGCAGTTCCCTTGGGGACTAGCAGAGCCCGTGGGGACTACCGTCGGTGTTGGGGTGGGGTGTCATGGGCCCCCCCACACCAAAGGCAATGTTTTTTATAAAAAAAATTAATTTTTAAAAAAAAAATTATTATAATTTAAAATTAATTCATAATTAATTTTATTTTATTTTCTTTATTTTATTAAATTTTTTAATTAATTAAGTTTAATAAAATTTATTTTAATGTCTTAGTTAATTAATGTGTATAATTAATTTAGTTGAATTAAATTAATTTTATTTCATTTTTAATTGTTAGTAATTTAACCAATTCTATTTATTTAATTTGATTAAATCGCTTGTCAAAATGGATAAGACATATTAGTTAATTATTTTGGTTTAAAATTAAATTATGGTTTTAATTTATTTAAATCAATTTTCTTAACTTTGTTGAATGGATTTAATTAAATATTAGATAGTAGTGGCTAATTTTTAATCAAAAGATGTTCGTATATAGTTTTGACATTTGAAAAAAAATTGATATTGCTAAATGTAGATCATTTTCTTTTTTTTGGAGCAATTACTTGTAAAGTGTTATGTTTGTACCAAAATAAGACATTCTATATGTTTATACTAAAATTGGGTGTTTTTACTTTGTTAGATCCCTAGGTAGTCTATAGGGAATATTATCTTATTTATGGCATTATCATGATGTTTATGCTGGATTCTCTTAGCAGTTCTATGTGTTTCTATTTTCAAATTCAATTGTTCTCAAATTGGAATTTAGGTACTTATAGATCAATTTTTCAGTTTACTACATTGTGAGTGTTGTATACTTCGTACCTGAACTATTTTCTTGTGCATATTGTGATTTCGGGCATTAGATGACCTAGGGGAAAAACATAGGCTAGGTATGTGTCAGTTGTGCATGTTTTCAATATCATGTTTGATGTGTGTGTTTATGGGCTCTTGTTGCTTTATTATCTGTTTATGGTATCTTTGTAACCATGTCAGTTTCTTATGTGTGAAACTGGATATGGGATTACTTGATAGTATACCTATTTTGATATTGTGAGATTGTGAGCCTAGGGGAGGTTGAATAGGTGCATCTTAGAGGAGTGGCTTACAATAGGGGCCGGGACCCAAAGAGGTCAGTACCTAGGTAACCTATCGTAAGTTATGTAATCAAGTGATAACTTAGTAATTAAAATGTGTAGAGATCATTAAAAAGATAATTTAGAGCATGGTTATGATTAGAATTCCTCTTTTCCATGAGAGAGTATTCTAGTCCCACATGGATTGTATTGAGGGTCCGGGGCCCAGAGTGGCCAGTCCAGGGTAACTCAATGCTAGAGAGTCTGGGGTCCACCATGACCAGTCCAGGGTAACTCAAGTAGATAGACATGTGATGACACTCCCATAGCTTGTAGCCTAAGTCTCCTCCTTAGTTTTCTTTATATGCATTTGGATTAGTGAGTCTTACCTTTCATTATATTTTGTATACCTTGAGTTAGAGAGCTTTCAGGATTCCTTGCTCTATGGTTTTACCCTTGTTTGCTATTGGTTATCCAATTGGGGCTTGTTGTTATCTCCTCAACATGCTAGGGTAGGCATTTGTGGTTCTACATGGATGGGTGGTAGTGATTATTTACCATTTGAGATTCGACATCCTGGTGCCGGTGCTTGATGGATCTTCTGCAATTGGTTCCTTGGGATTCTTCATTGGTGGTTTCTTTTCATTTCTTCATTATTATGTAATCCTGTATTAGCGTATCACATGTGATACCTAATCTGGACTTTGTATTATTTATAGTTAGACTGATTACCACATACCCTGTGACATGTGGAGTGGATGTGTGTTTATTTATATATCATCGATGTCCATGAGGATTGTAATTTATTGATGTATGATGTAATTTTTATATTATTGTTATGGAATCTTTTGTTGATGTTATTTTAATCATGTTTTGTTCTTAAGTATTTCTACGTCATGGGACCCTCGAGATTTGTAATCTGTGTTGGATGTTGTATTAATGTGAGCAAATGGTAATTGCTTCTGCTCTATTTTTTATCTTGTATGTTAACTTTTTATTAAAAAAATATTCACCAAACTTAGTAGCATGTTTTAGGTTAATCTCTCTTGGGTTCCCTAGCGGGGTGTTACAAACCTTGTTAGGAGTTGGTATTAAAAAAACATGAATGTATGCAAGATGATCTCACTGCCCAAACATGCAATATACAATGATAATCTTTAATACAAAAGGTAGAATACATAAACCTTTCACTACTATTGAATATCTTCAATATTTTGATCTAGCTTTGTCGTCTCTTCGCACTGATCTGATCATATACCAGATTTTGCATATACATCAATACAATACTTGCTTATAACTTCACATTACATACATTACGTGCTTCTTACTTCCTTGCAACTTTTTTATATACAAGTTATAACAAAATAACCTTCCTGTCAGTTTACAACTCCTTACACGCTTCCCAAAACATAACATCACTTCTTGCTACGTTAGAGTTAACATCTAGGATGTCATCCCTAATTATTCAAGTCATTATTTTGATAAACAAAATAATCCCTTAACTCAATATAATCAATTACTAATTGTTGCTCTATTCTAGTTGGCTCAACACTGTCTCTGTAAAACATTGATATCTTTCTCCATACATGCCATACAATCTTGCACTCTTCGATGTAGCTTCAATATACCTTGTATAATCTTTGTTCAAGTGTGCATGCATTGAAAGTACTTTTGTGAACTTTTTTGATCAAAACAGTCTCTGTGTAGATAGATAAACATTGTTATTCTTAGACAATTTTCATAAGTTCTCATCCAGAACTTCCTCCTTAGATCATGTTTTCTTAACACTGAATATATGTTGCCATAATGACAACATCATGATATCTCACTTAGCCAAATTTCCAAAACTTATGATTATCAACCCCTCTATTCATAAGGAAATTTTAAGGCAAGAGGATGATTACACTAGTGGATTTATTAATGCTCTCCCTTCTAAGAATAAAGCACCGATGACTAATTTGTGTCCATCTCAAAAATATTTTCCTAACCATGATGACATTTTGGTGTAAGAAGAGTCTATCAACACTTCTTTCAATAATCTCCCTCCTAGGAATTATGTTGATCTTTCTCCTAAAATGTACTTCCCTCACAAGGATACTTTGGTATAAGAGTATGCTCTTACACTACAAAGGATTTAAGATAATTGATAATACAGTTTATGAAGCTTTTAGTGATTCCTCTCCCAAATATTAGACCTTAGTGGATGAAGAACCAAACCAAGATCAAGTCAATGTCATTCATGCTTTGGGTCATGAAAATCCTAAAAAATTTGTATACCTAATGAAGGGCCACACCACCTTACAAATTCATATCCAAAAAAGCAACAACATAGGGACAAAGAGAATAAAAATGCTTCACAAAGCATGGATTGATCATAGGTACTTGTGTGAGTACTGTGCACATGTGTCTGTGTTTGTGTGATGAGGATGTGTGAAAAAGGACCTATGTCCCTACATGTATGAGTAGGTGTGAAGTGTGTTGTGTGGACTTTCATGTGTTAGCTATTGGAATAAGTGAGAAAAAGGTATCTACAAATATTTTTCTTGATTTTCAGAAGTGTTGTATAGATATTAGGGTTTGTGGGGAAGTATGATCCAAATTCAATTATGACATCTAATAGTTCAATGTTTTTCCTACTTCGCCTGCTTCCCCACTTCCCTCTTCATAGCCCACTTCTCTTATCGGGCCCATATCTGAAATTTTTTGTCCAATGTCCCTTGTATCTAATGTAGGCCCATCATGCCATGGTTTTTCCCTGGGGTAGACCTAATGGATGACTATGTGCATCAGTGGTGGACCTTTTATCTTTTATTCTTCTTTGTCTAGACAATGCCCTCCAATAATGAACCTTCTTCTGCATAGTGAGTGCTTTGGCAATGAGCCTTCCTTTGTAAAATTTATCGTAATCAATGTCACTCTAACAAGTGTTTATTTATTTAAGGATTAATCTTCTCCCTGGTTTTTCCCTTAACAAGATTTTACACGTAAATCTTCTTTTTTTTGTGCGTGGCGGTTTATGTTGTTCTTTCATCCTTATATATTTCTATGATTAAAGATTAAAAATAAGTTTTTGTAGATTTGATTCAAAGAAAAAATTATAAGTTGTATTGACAATTGATTTACCCATCCCCTCTTAGTTGTCATATGCATTTAACAATTGGTATCAAAGATTTGGTTCCTTAGAGAAAATCTTAACCGCTTGATGATATCTTGATGGCGCACAAACTGACCATTCCTTTATTTCATGGATCTAACTGTGATTTATGGAAGGTAAAGATGAAAAGATACTTCATTTCTCTTGGTTATGAAGTTTGGAAGGTTGTTGAGAAAGAATATGCTAAATGAGCGACTGGTTCGAATACTCCTAATGAGATCAAGGCTTATGAAAATAATATCTAGGCAAACTATGTTATTTTTAGTGCTCTTTCTAGATCTGAGTTAAAAAAAGTTATATCGATAGAATCTTCTCATGGTGTTTAGAATAAGTTAGAGAATACTTATGGATATGATACATTTAAATAAGATAATTTTCAAAATGTTAAAGCTAAGTATGAATGCCTATGGATGGAAGAGGATGACAATATAACAAGCTATTTGGAGAAGGTGGATGATGTTGTAAATAAGATCAAAGGTCTTGAAAGTCAACTAAATGAGGATGGACTTGTGAAAAAGGTGCTCATAACTCTTACTAAACCCTATAGCTCAAATATTTCTACTATAGAAGAATCACAAAATTTGAATAAGTATGCTAGAGAAAAAATATATGGCTCCTTACTTGCTTTTGAGATGAGAGAATTATGTACTACCAGTACAAGGATATAAACTACATTTAAAGCTGCTAAATAAGTGAAAGATGAGGAATCTAATGAGGAAGACTTTGATGAGATTGACGAGAACTTTGTGAGGAAGATGAAGGGAACTAAAAATAACAAAGGTAAGTTGCTCTTTAAATATTTTAATTATGGTAAGATAGGTCTTGATGCTTCTAGATGTCCTAATAGAATCATGAGTAACAAAAAAAAAGTTGTAACACTCCAGCTCATTAAAGAATAATACAACATTAAACTCCCAATATATCTAGACTATTTAGGTTTAAGTGGTAACATGGCCAGTTCATTTATGGAGCTCTCTCTCCCTTGAACTACTTGGAAGAAAATCTAATTCATTGTAGAAGGATAATTGAATGATCTATAAGACCTTGTCTCATATTTGAATAATACAACCTTAAATTATTCCATGCTTTTACTTAATTTATGGTTATATAGACTTGGCATAATAAATGAGGTGAATGTGTGATAATATTATTGTATTTCATTTTAACATGGTTCTTCCCAATTTTGTGCAATTAAGATGTATGAAAATGTAATCAATTGGATATGACTTGAAAAAAAATGATATATATTGTTGTGTTATATATCTAGATTAGTAATTAGTTAGGAAAATGGTCAATTATTGTACTTGTGGATATTTTGTTAACAACTAATGTGAATTACTATTATGGTCTAACTATAACTTATAATTATATTATGCGGGAAAGTAAGACAACCAATAGGAGAAAGGTGAATCATCTATATCAATCCAATACATTTTTTAGAAGATTTCACCTTAACCATTTTTGTCTTTGAAAGGGTTGGGATCCCTTAAATGAATTGAATTTAGGATGTGGCCTTCTATGGTTTTAAAAAATATATTAAAGGGTCAACTTTATGGTAGTTTGTGAAAAAATAGACCCCTAAGGTCTATACCTATGGGAAGGGTACTTATAAGACATATAATATTACCTTTTGGTCTTGTTGTGACATTTCAAAAGTACTCCTTAATGAGAGTGACAATTTTGAAAGATGGCACGAGGGTTGAAAGTTGTATGGGGTGTCTAGGTGCATGTTATCTTCTTAAATAGGGAAATGAATCTCACTTATGGGGAGGGAGTGCAATCCATACCTCATTTATGAGAGAAGACTTTGGGGATTGGGAGTTATACTCTTTTTCCTCTCTTAATTGAAGAAAAGGATAACATGGAGGAATGGGTGTGAAGGTAACAATTATCACCTATCCATTGAAGTCTTGGAAGTTAACCTTGCTTAAATTGGGCTTGTGCAGGGGAGATGGGTGTTACCCAATTCTCTATTTTGAAAACTCTTGAGGGATTTAGAGGAGAAATTTTGAGAAAAGGAAGGATTATTGCATATGGGTATGGAGGCCAAGATAGTTCTCATGGAGATACAAGTCATTTCTTCCTTTGTATGCTTGGTTCTCTTATATATTTCTTGTTCATGTATTAATAAACCTTAAGTAGATTGTTAGAGAGGGTGCCTGAAATATTTTTGTAATGGGAATGATCATGACATGGAATTTAAGCTCTCACCATTGATAATAATGGTGCACAATCTTTACTTTCTAGAGGGTTGGCTAGGACCTCCAAGGTCTCATGATGCCATTTGGATGGGAGGAGAGCAAGACTTTGATAGTTTTTTTTTTTGCCATTGGAATATCTAATTGTAATTAGATGTCTATTTTTTTTAAAAACATGAAAATTGAGAGATACTTTAAGATATTTTGGTTGAATTTATTAAATAATAAAAGAGAAAAATCTTTGCACAGTTCTCCTCTTATTGCCAAATATTTAAACAAGATTTAATGGTTATTTTGAAAAGGTACTTAAAGATTTAATTTTTATATACTTGGTTAAAAGTTCTTTTTAATGCTACAAGCTCCACTTAATTTTCTTAATTAAGTATTACAATTTCTACTTGTAGCTTCCTCAAAGAAATAGTTTTTCTTGAAAATATTGGAGAAAGGAGGGTAATGACTTAGATTGAAAACTCTCTTCTTACTGTTGGAAAAGAGAAGATTTTAAATGTTGAAATTTAGTAATTATAAGAGGTGAGAATCTTTGATAAATATAGGTGTATATTCATTGTGAAGAAAATAGCTATTCTAAATAAAACTGAATTGTTTAGCTCTGTAAAACTACTTGGAGATTTGTATTCGTGGTCAAATTAAAATATTTGTGAACGTTTAGAAGGCTAATCTTGAGTACAGACTATAAAGAATTATGTTTAAATGAATTGGAACCTCACTAACGCATAACCAATGAATAGTTGTGTAATATTATGGTTAATTAGATTTCTACAGTATGCAAACCTTGGAGTGCACTCAAAACTAAGAATGATTCATGAACTGTTGGGTTTCCATATCTACTTTTGGATCACTATCTTATCATTCGTGTGTTTCATAGTTTGTGTGATGTATAGTTGAGTTCTTTTTCCGAAGTGTTCTAATACTTTTCATGTTTTGCATATGTGACATAAATCATAAATATACATAAGAAAAGAAACTTCCAGTTTTGGTTATATCTGGCAAGACATGTTAAAAAAAAAAAAATATCTTTCATCTCCCTATTAGAATATTTTCAGGTAGACATGCATAATAAAGAGAAATTACAGATGAAGATTCTCATAGGCATAAACTTCATATTGCTCCACCTGCTAAGTTAAATCTTTTGATGGGTACTTGCAGAATATTAATTTTACATAGTGGTGATACTTTCATAGTAGGGTGAAGAAATGTAAATAGAAAATAATCATAAATAAAATTTAATAAATAAATCAATCTATAGACTAGTGGGCGCTTGACACAAACTATACCATTTCGTAAGTCTTGTATAATGATCAAACTTGTGTAGGAAAATTAAAAAAATATTGTTGTGCAATGACCTAGAGATGCCAACATCTGAACCTTTGACTCTAGAAATGTGGTGGATTATACTATAGCTTGAACATGTTCTAAGTGGTTTTGCCTATCTCTTTCTTGGTTGTTGTAGTTTAATAACCTAGGGACTTTCTATTTTGCACAATACTAAAATTTATACATGTATGTAAATTTTAGATCTACTAATGATGCAAACAATACCAAGTAGTATTCATGATGTAGGAGCATCCTGGGTGTAAGAGCAATCTTGCATCACCCAAAAATATTTCTATTTTTGTATTCAACAAGGGCTATCTTGTGCAGAGCTGCTATTTATGGAAACTTGTTGTTTTTAGTAAGTTCATCATAAATCTCAGAATGTTCTGATTTTACATGTGGAGATTCATCTCAATCATATCAACCTACCAGTAAAGTTTCATGGCTAGATCAGGTCTAGTTTTGAAGATATTGAAGATTTTTGGTATTGGCAGCAGGGTACAGAAACTTTGAACTCACTTTTGAAGGCTTTAGAGGCCTCGAATGAGGTCAAAAATTTGGGTGACAAGCACTTGCATGAATCAAGCTTGTAGAGCGCTTTGTGGCCTTTCTGAAATGGGGTTATAATAGTCCATCGGGTCAACTGGTGATGACTTATGGTCTCCGGAAGTCGGGTCACCTAAAATGGCGAAAAATAATTTTCTTTCAAAATTTCTATTCGGGTTTCAAAAGTTATTTTGAGCTGAATTTAATGTAATAAATTGAAAAATAAAATAATTCTAAGTTTGGTCAGCCCTTAGGGTTAAATTTCTAGAACCTTCTCGGGCGGTAGAAATTTCCTATATAAAGAAGGCCCGTAGTGTTGTTTGGGACAGTTCTGGGTAGTAGATCTGGGTAATAATTTGAGGCTTTCTCCTACTAAATATTTTAAGAGAATTCCCATGTGGCTTTGCATATTGTAATTCTAAAAGTTTGTAATTCCACATTTGTGGAGATAATAAGAAGCCAATTTTTTGTTCTTGCATGTTTTTGTTTCTCTATTTCTGTTATGTGTTTGTGGTATTAAGGGGGAGCACCTTTCATCAAGTGGTATCAGAGTAGGAGTTTTTGAGTGTGTAAACAGATCACCGACTGTGAGACATTTTGCACTAGGACCATGGTTAGGGTTTCAACATGCATCACAAAAATGCCTCCACGAAGGGAACATGGTGGAAGAGCTGGTGCTGTAACACCTGAGGTTAGAGCACTCCAGAGATAAGTGCGAGCATTGCAAGAGAAGACTCGCAGAGGAATGAATCTTAATGTCAGAGATGAAAGCGAGGATGAAGCCGAAGAAGAAGATCAAGAAGGAGAAGTCAAAGTTGTGAACCAGGAGGAAGAGAGAATTTTTTGAGCTATTTCCAAGATTTAAAAAAGACCTAAGATTGAGGTTCCTGCATTTTTAGGAAATTTTAACCCAGAAGAATTGATCGACTAGATCAATGAATGCGAAGAATATTTTAAGTATGAAGATATTGAGGATCCTAATAGAGTCAAATTCGTGAAGGCCAAACTAAAAGGTCATGTGAAGATCTGGTGGCAAAAGATTCAATTGGAGTGAAATAGAAGAGGAAAAGATAAAATCACAAGATGGGATCGGATGGTGGATAAATTGAAGTGACAGTTCATCCCTATTGATTATGAGCTTGACCTACTGAAGAAAATGCAAAGTTTGAAGCAAGCGGGACGATCTGTTCAGGAGTATACAGAGGAGTTCTATCAAATCTTCATCAAAACAGGCCATGCGGAAGCTGATAAGGAGAAAGTTGCTCGTTACCTTAATGGGTTGAGGCCTAGCATTCAGGAGGAGCTGAATCTGGTTTGAATGAATAGTATTGAAGATGCATACCAGTTTTCCCTAAAAGTGGAGGAAAAGTTGAACAAGAAGTTTGAGAGCAGACAAAATGGAAGAGGTCCCGGTGGATGATCTGGTGGACGGTCATATGGAGGCAAAAATGAAGATCCAAAAAAGAAGGATGAGGCCAGTAGCAATCAAAATTAGAGAGGAAACAATTCCAATCATTTCAAAGATCAGAACAATAGAGATCAGAGAGGAAGAGGAAGAGGACAAGGTTTAGGAAGAGGAGGCTTCTGTGGAACATGTTTTCACTATGGAGAAGAAGGTCATAGGGCATTTGAATGTCCTCAATGCCAAGGAAGGATAGATAGGAGGAATGAAGGCCAGGCTAGAGTTACACATGTAGATGAAGATGCCAGATCATCAAATTCTAAAGATACTGAAAGAGGAGAAATGTTGATTAACAGAAGGGTCTTGCTGAGTGGTGAGAATGAAACTGAACAAAGGAGGAGCCTATTTTGCACTAGATGCAAGTGTGAGGGTAAATGCTGTGATGTGATTATCGATAGTGGAAGCACTGACAATTTGGTGTCAGAAGAGATGCTGAAAAAGTTGAAGCTCAAGAGACAGAAACAACCACATCCATATCAGATTGCTTGGGTGCAGGATGACCACAAGGTCATGGTTAGTGAACAGTGCCTGGTAAAGTTCAAGATTGGTGGGTACCAAGATGAGGTACTATGTGATATCATATCTATGGATGCATGTCATATGTTGTTTGGTAGACCATGGCAGTTTGACAGATGTGTTGTACATGATGGTCATGTGAATACCTATTCTCTGACAAAAGATGGAGTGCGACATAAGCTAAAGCCATTGAAGGAGATCAAAGAAAAGGTATATGGTAATGCAAGAATAACTTTTGTTGATGGAAAAAAATTCTTAGATGGTATGAGGCATGAGCATGTGTGTTTTACTTTAATTCCAAAAGTTGGTAAAAAGGAAGTAGAGGATGTACCTGTAGAGGTTGCAGATTTGTTGAATGACTTTCAAGATATTGTATATGATAATGTACCTGATGGATTACCACCAGTAAGGAAGATCATTCATCAGATGGATTTGACTCCAGGAGCCAGTTTTTCAAACAAGGCAGCACACAAAATGACACTAGTAGAAAGTGAAGATTTGAACAGACAAGTACATGAGTTATTGCAGAAGGGGTTGATTCGAGAGAGTCTGAGTCCCTGTGCTATACCAGCAATATAAGCACCAAAAAAGAATGGAGAATGGAGGATGTGTATAGATTCTAGAGCAATAAATAAGATCACAATCAAGTATAAGTTTCCATTGCCATAAATGGATGATATTATGAATTGTTTGAGTGGAGTTGTGTATTTTTCAAAGATATATCTGAAGAGTGGATATCATCAGATTCGGATCAGAGAAGGAGATGAATGGAAGACTGCCTTCAAAACAAAAGAAGGATTGTATGAGTGGTTAGTCATGCCTTTTGCGCTAACCAATGCACCCATCACTTTCATGTAGCTCATGAACAAGGTTGTGAAATAATTTCTGGGTAAGTTTGTCATTGTTTACCTAGATGATATTTTGATCTTTAGCAAGACATTGGAGGAACATATGATGCATATTCGTATGGTGTTTGAGAAACTGAGAGATGAGAAATTATTGATTAATTTGAAGAAGTGCAATTTTGTGAAGACAGAGTTAGTGTATTTGGAATTTGTATTTTCAATAGAAGGTCTAAAAATGGACCCAGAGAAGGTACAGGCTATCCTTGAATGGCCTACTCCAAGGAGTGCTACTGAGGTAAGATATTTTCATGGTTTGGCTATTTTTTATAGAAAGTTTATCAGAAATTTCAGCAGTATTTGTGGTCCCTTGACTGAAACAATGAGAGGGGATAGAAACGAGTTTTCAATTATTGAAACAAAAAGTAACAGAACAAACTATTTTAGCACTTCCAGATTTTAATAAGGTGTTTCAAGTAGATTGTGATGCTAGTGGTCCTACAATAGGAGCTGTTATGAGCCAAGAAGGTAAACCTATTGCTTATTTCAGTGAGAAGTTAAATGATGCCAAGAGAAAATATTCTATTTATGATCAGAAATTTTATGCTATATTTTAGGCATTGAAGAAGTGGAGACACTATCTGCTTCCTAAAGAGTTTGTTTTGTATACTGATCATCAAGCTTTGCAATATCTGAATAGTCAAGGAAAGTTGAATCAAAGGCATTTGAAATGGGTTGAGTTTTTACAAAGTTATACATTTGTTTTGAAACACAGAAGTGGAAAGTCTAACAAGGTTGCAGATGCGCTTAGCAGAAGGCAACTATTGCTGACAGAGATGCAGATTGAGGTGGTTGGGTTCAAGGAACTCAAGAATTTGTATCCAGAGGATCCTGATTTTGGTGAAGCTTGGAAAGCTTGTAAAGAACTTGTTACTCTAGACAGGATGAAATGGCTGGAGTTTATCATCCACGATGATATGCTATTCAGAGGGAGTCAGTTGTGCATTCCACAAAGTTCTATGAGAGAAAATCTCATCAAGGAGAAGCATAGCGGAGGATTGGCTGGTCATTTTGGTCGAGATAAAACTATTGCTTTTGTTAGTGAAAATTATTATTGACCACAGTTGTAGCAAGATGTCAAGAAGTTTGTACAGAGTTGTAGAGTATGTCAAATGGTGAAAGGAGTGAAGCAGAATACAAGGTTGTATCAGCCATTACCTGTACCAGAGAAACCTTGGGAGGATATTAGTATGGACTTTGTTCTTGGTTTACCAAGGACACAATGGGGACATGATTCAATTTTTGTGGTAGTTGACAGATTTTCAAAGATGGCACATTTTATTCCTTGTAAGAAGACTAATGATGCTATTCATATAGTAGAATTATTGTTCAGAGAAATAGTGAGACTACATGGTTTGCCAAAGACCACAGTTTAGAATAGAGACACTAAATTCGTTGGATATTTCTGGCGTACATTGTGGAGGAAGTTTAAGATAGATTTAAAGTTCAATTCATCACATCATCCACAGATTGATGGATAGACAGAGGTGGTGAATAGGAATTTGAGAAATTTGCTGAGATGTTTGGTTAAAGATAAGCCAACAGGATGGGATTTAATTTTATCATAGGCAGCATTTGAACATAATAATTCTGTCAATGGGAGCACTGGTAAATCACCATTCCAGATTGTATATGGGAGTAGTCCCAAAAATGCATCAGAATTGAGAAAGATAGATAAAGAAGAAATAAGTAGTGTTGAAGCTGAGAATTTTGTAGAACACTTGAAGAAGATCCATGAGGAGGTGAGGAAGCATATTACCAAGATGAATGCATAGTATAAGGCTAAAGTAGATGTGAAAAAGAGACATAAGAAATTTTAGGTTGGAGATGAAGTCATGGTTCATTTGCAGAAGGAGCGATTTCTGGTTGGTACATATAACAAGTTGAAAATGAAGAAGTTTGGGCCATGTAAGATACTGAAGAAGCATGATTCAGGAAATGCATATGAGGTAGAATTTCCTACTAAGCTAAATATTTCACCAGTGTTTAACATTTCAAATTTGATAGAGTATCATGAAGGAGGTGTTGAAGATGAGGTTACAGTAGCACAGTGGAGTATTCCAGCAACCAGTTCAGATATCAAGGAGATTGAAGACATACTAGATAGTCGTGTTGGCAGAAGCACAAGGAACATGACATATGAAGAGTATTTAGTCAAATGGAAAGGATGACCTATTGAAAATTTATCATGGCTAACAAAGGAGAAGGTTAACCCTCTTGGTTTTCCTCTGTACACTTCAGTCGTGACGGGGTCACTTCTCAAATTACCCCAGGTGTCTGATGCAGGAACATCCTGGGTGTAAGAGCAATCTTGCATCACCCAAAAATATTTCTATTTTTGTATTCAATAAGGGCTATCTTGTGCAGAGCTACTATTTATGGAAACTTGCTATTTTTCGTAAGTTGGTCATAAATCTTGGAATGTTTTGATTTTACATGTGGAGGTTCATCTCAGTCATATCAGCCTGCCAGTAAAGTTTCATGCTAGATCAAGTCTAGTTTTAAAGATATTGAAGATTTTTGGTATTAGCAGCAGGGTATAGAAACTTTGAACTTAGTTTTGAAGGCTTTAGAGGCCTCAGATGAGGTCAAAAATTTTTGTGACAAGTGCTTGCGCGAGTCAAGGCTGTAGAGTGCTTTGTGGCCTTTCCAAAATGGGGTTATAATAGTCCATCGAGTCAACTGGTGATGACTTATGGTCTCCAGAAGTTGGGTCTCTTGAAATAGTGGAAAATAATTTTCTTTCAAAATTTTTGTTCGGGTTTCAAAAGTTATTTTGAGATGACTTTGATGTAATAAATTGAAAAATAAAAGAATTCTAAGTTTGGTCAACCCTTAGGGTGAAATTTTTGGAACCTTCTTGAGTGGTCGAAATTGCCTATATAAAGAAGGCCTGTAGTGTTGTTCAGGACAGTTCTAGGTAGTAGATCTGGGTAATAATTTGAGGCTTTGTCCTACTTAATATTGTAAGAGAATTCCCATGTGGCTTTGCATCTTGTAATTCTGAAAGTTTGTAATTCCACATTTTTGGACATAATAAGAAGCCAATTTTCTGTTTTTGCATATTGTTGTTGTTTCTCTATTTCTGTTATGTGTTTGTGGTATTAAGGGGTAGCACCCTTCATCAAGTGGTATCAGAGTAGGAGTTCTTGAGTGTGAAAATAGATCACCGATTGTGAGGTAGTTTGTACCAAGACCATGGTTAGGGTTTCAGTGCGCATCGCGAAAATGCCTCCATGAAGGGAACGTGGTGGAAGAGCTGGTGTTGTAACACCTAAGGTTAGAGTGCTCCAAAGACAAGTGTGAGTAGTGCAAGAGGAGATTCATAGAGGAATGAATCTTAATGTTAGAGATGAAAGCGAGGATGAAGCCGAAGAAGATCAAGAAGGAGAAGTCGAAGTTGTGAACCATGAGGAAGAAAGACTTTTTTGAGCCATTTCCAAGATCAGAAAAAGACCTAAGATTAAGGTTCCTGCATTTTCAAGAAATCTTAACCTAGAAGAATTGATCAACTAGATCAATGAATGTGAAGAATATTTTAAGTATGAAGATAATGAGGATCCTGATAGGGTCAAATTTGTGAAGGTCGGACTTAAAGGTCATGCGAAGATCTGGTGGCAAGAGATTCAATTGGAGTGAAATAGAAGAGGGAAAGATAAAATCACAAGATGGGATCAGATGGTGGATAAATTGAAGTGACAGTTCATCCCTGTTGATTACGAGCTTGACCTACTGAAGAAAATAAAAAGTTTGAAACAAGTGAGACACTCTATTTAGGAGCATACAAAGGAGTTCTATCGAATCCTCATTAGAACAGGCCATGCGAAAGTTGATAACAAGAAAGTTGCTCGTTACCTTAATGGGTTGAGGCCCAGCATTCAAGAGGAGCTGAATCTGGTTTGAATGAACAGTATTGAAGAGGCATACCAGTTTGCCCTATAAGTGGAGGAAAAGTTGAACAGGAAGTTTGAGAGCCAACAAAATGGAAGAGGTCACAATGGATGATCTGGTGGACGGTCATATGGAGGCCGAAATGAAGATCTAAAAAAGAAGGATGAGGCCAGTAGTAGTCAAAATCAGAGAGGAAACAATTCCAATCATTTCCAAGATCAGAACAATAAAGATCAAAGAGGAAAAGGAAGAGGACAAGGTTCAGGAAGAGGAGGCTTCCGTGGAACATGTTTTCACTATGGAGAAGAAGGTCATAGGGCATTTGAATGTCCTCAATGCCAAGAAAGGATAGATAGGAGGAATGAAGGCCAGGCCAGAGTTATACATGTAGATAAAGATGCCAGATCATCAAATTCTGAAAATGTTGAAAGAGGAGAAATGTTGATTAACACAAGGGTCTTGCTGAGTGGTTAGAATGAACCTGAACAAAGGAGGAGCCTGTTTCACACTAGATGAAGGTGTGAGGGTAAATGCTATGATTTTATTATCGATAGTGGAAGCACTAATAATTTGGTGTCAAAAGAGATGGTGACAAAGTTGAAGCTCAAGAGATAGAAACACCCACATCCATATCAGATTGACTGGGTGTAGGATGACCACAAGGTCATGGTCAGTAAATAGCACCTGGTAAAGTTTAAAATTGATGAGTACCAGATGAGGTACTATGTGATATCATATCTATGGATGCATGTCATATGTTGTTGGGTAGACATTGGAAATTTGACAAATGTGTTGTACACGATGGTCATGCGAATAGCTATTCCCTGACAAAGGATGGAGTGCAACATAAGTTAAAGCCATTGAAGGAGACCGAAGAAAAGGTATGTGGTAATGCAAGAATAACTTTTGTTGATGGAAGAAAATTTTTAGATGGTATGAGGCATGAGCATGTGTATTTTTCTTTAATTCTAAAAGCTGGTAAAGAAGAAGTAGAGGATGTACTTGTAGAGGTTACAGATTTATTGAATGACTTTCAAGATATTGTATCTGATAATGTACCTAATGGATTACAATGGGTAAGGAAGATCAGTCATCAGATGGATTTGATTCGAGGAGCCAGTTTGCCAAACAAGGCAGCACATAAAATGACACCAGCAGAAAGTGAAGAATTAAAGAGACAAGTACATGAGTTATTGCAGAAGGGGTTGATTTGAGAGAGTCTGAGTCCCTGTGTTGTACAAGTAGTATTAGCACCAAAGAAGAATGGAGAATGGAGGATGTATATAGATTCCAAAGCAATAAATAAGATCACAATCAAGTATAAGTTTCCATTGCCACGAATGGATGATATTATGGATTGTTTGAGTGGAGCTGTGTATTTTTCAAAGATAGATCTGAAGAGTGGATGTCACCAAATTTGGATCAGAGAAGGAGATAAATGAAAGACTGCTTTCAAGATAAAGGAATGACTGTATGAGTGGTTAGTCATGCCTTTTGGGCTAACCAATGCACCGAGCACTTTCATGCAGCTCATGAACAAGGTTCTGAAAGAATTTCTGGGTAAGTTTGTCATTGTTTACCTAGATGATATTTTGATCTTTAGCAAGACATTGGAGGAACATATGATGCATATTCATGTGGTGTTTGAGAAGCTGAGAGATGAGAAATTGTTGATTAATTTGAAAAAGTGTAGTTTTGTGAAGATAGAGTTAGTATATTTAGGATTTGTAGTTTTAACAGAAGGTCTAAAAATAGACCCAGAGAAGGTACAGGCTATCCTTGAATGGCCTACTCCAAGGAGTGCTACTGAGGTAAGATCTTTTCATGGTTTGGCTAGTTTTTATAAAAAAAATTAGCAGTATTTGTGGTCCCTTGACTGAAACAATGAGAGGAGATAGAAAAGAGTTTAAGTGGACTAATAGGGTAGAAAAGAGTTTTCAATTGTTGAAACAAAAAGTTACAGAACAACCTATTTTAGCACTTCCAAATTTTAATAAGGTGTTTCAAGTAGATTGTGATAATAGTGGTCCTGCTTTAGGAGCTGTTATGAGCCAAGAAGGTAAACCTATTGCTTATTTCAGTGAGAAGTTAAATGATGCCAAGAGAAAATATTCTATTTATGATCAGGAATTTTATGCTATAGTTCAGGCATTGAAGAAGTGGAGACACTATCTGCCTCCTAAAGAGTTTGTTTTGTATACTGAGCATCAAGCTTTGCAATATCTGAATAGTCAAAGAAAGTTGAATCAAAGACATTTGAAATGGGTTGAGTTTTTGCAGAGTTATACATTTGTTTTGAAACACAGAAGTGGAAAGTCTAACAAGGTTGCAGATGCGCTTAGCAGAAGGCAACTATTGCTGACAGAGATGCAGATCGAGGTGGTTGGGTTCAAGAAACTCAAGAATTTGTATCCAGAGGATCCTGATTTTGGTGAAACTTGGAAAGCTTGTAAAGAACCTGTTACTCTAGATAGGATGAAATGGCTAGATTTTATCATCCAGGATGATATACTATTCAGAGGGAGTCAGTTGTGCATTCCACAAAGTTCCACGAGGGAGAATCTCATCAAGGAGAAGCATAGCGGAGGATTGGCTAGACATTTTGGTCAAGATAAAACCCTTGCTTTGGTTAGTGAAAATTGTTATTGACCACAGTTGCAGCAATATGTTAAGAAGTTTGTACAGAGTTGTAGAGTATGTCAAATGGCGAAGGAGAGAAGCAGAATACAGGGTTGTATCAGCCATTACCTATACCAGAGAAACCTTGGGAGGATATCAGTATGGACTTTGTTCTTGGTTTACCAAGTACACAATGGGGACATGATTCAATTTTTGTGGTAGTTGACAGATTTTCAAAGATGGCACATTTTATTCCTTGCAAGAAGACTAATGATGTTGTTCATATAGCAGAATTGTTTTTCAAAGAAATAGTGAGACTACATGGTTTGCCAAATACCATAGTTTAGAATAGAGACACTAAGTTCTTTGGATATTTTTGGCGTATATTATGGAAGAAGTTGCAGACAGATTTGAAGTTCAGATTATCACATCATCCATAGACTGATGGATAGACAGAGGTGGTGAATAGGAGTTTGGAAAATTTGCTGAGATATTTGGTTAGAGATAAGCCAATAAGATGGGATTTGATTTTACCATGGGCAAAATTTGCACACAATAATTATGTCAATAGGAGCACTGGTAAATCACCATTCCAGATTGTATATGGAAGTAGTCCCAAAAATGCATCAGAATTGAGAAAGATAGATAAAGGAGAAATAAGTAGTGCTGAAGCTGAGGATTTTGTAGAACACTTGAAGAATATCGATGAGGAGGTGAGGAAGCATATTACCAAGATGAATGCATAGTATAAGGCAAAAGCAGATGTGAAAAGGAGGTATAATAAATTTTAGGTTGGAGATGAAGTCATGGTTCATTTGCAGAAGGAGGAATTTTTGGTTGGTACATATAAAAAGTTGAAAATGAAGAAGTTTAGGCCGTGTAAGATACTGAAGAAGCATGATTCAAGAAATGCATATGAGGTAGAATTGCCTACTGACCTGAATATTTCACTAGTGTTTAACAATTTAGAATTGACAAAGTATCATGAAGGAAGTGTTGAAGATGAGGTTACAGCAGCACAGTGGAGTATTCCAGCAACCAATTCAGATATCAAGGAGATTAAAGACATACTGGATAGTCGTGTTGGCAAAAGCACAAGAAACATGACATATAAAGAGTATTTGGTCAAATGGAAAGGATGACCTATTGAATATTCATCATGGCTAACAAAGGAGGAGGTTAACCATCTTGGTTTTCCTTTGCAAACCTTAGTCGTGATGAGGTCACTTCTCAAATTACCCCAAGTGTCTGATGCAGGAGCATCCTGGGTGTAAGAGAAATCTTGCCCCACGCAAAAATATTTTTTTTTTGTATTCAATAAGGGCTATCTTGTGCAGAGCTGCTATTTATGGAAACTTGTTATGTTTCGTAAGTTGGTCATAAATCTCAGAATGTTTTGATTTTACATGTGGAGGTTCATCTCAGTCATATCAGTCTACCAGTAAAGTTTCATGGCTAGACCAAGTCTAATTTTGAAGATATTGAAAATTTTTGGTATTGGCAGCAGGGTATAAAAACTTTGAACTCAGTTTTGAAGGCTTTAGAGGCCTCAGATGAGGTAAAAAATTTAGGTGATAGGTGCTTGCATGAGTCAAGCATGTAGAGCACTTTGTGGCCTTTTCAAAATGGGGTTATAATAGTCCATCGGGTCAACTGGTGATGACTTATGGTCTCCAGAAGTCAGATCACCTGAAATAGTGGAAAATAATTTTCCTACAAAATTTATGTTCGAGTTTCAAAAGTTATTTTGAGCCCACTTTGATGTAATAAAATGAAAAATAAACTAATTCTAAGTTTGGTCAGCCCTTAGGGTTAAATTTCTGGAACCTTCTCAGGCGGTGGAAATTGCCTATATAAAGAAAGCCCGTAGTGTTGTTCGGGACAGTTTTGGGTAGTAGATCTGGGTAATAATTTGAGGCTTTGTCCTACTAAATATTGTAAGGGAATTCCCATGTGGCTTTGCATATTGTAATTCTAAAAGTTTGTAATTCCACATTTGTGGAGATAATAAGAAGCCAATTTTCTATTCTTCCATATTGTTGTTGTTTCTCTGTTTCTGTTATGTGTTTGTGGTATTAAGGGGGAGCACACTTCATCATGTGGTATCAAAGTAGGAGTTCTTGAGTGTGTAAATAGATCACTGACTATGAGGCAGTTTGCACCAGGACCCTGGTTAGGGTTTGAGTGCGCATGGCGAAAATGCCTCCATGAAGGGAACGTGGTGGAAAGAATATTTTAAGTATAAAGATATTGAGGATCCTGATAGGGTCAAATTCATGAAGGCCAAACTAAAAGGTGATGCGAAGTTATGGTGGCAAGAGATTCATTTGGAGTGAAATAGAAGAGGGAAAGATAAAATCACAAGATGGGATTGGATGGTGGATAAATTGAAGCGACAGTTCATCCCTATTGATTGTGAGCTTGACCTATTGAAGAAAATGCAAAGTTTGAAGCAAGCAAGATGATCTCTTTAGGAGTATACAGAGGAGTTCTATTGAATCCTCATCAGAACAAGCCATGTGGAAGCTGATAAGGAGAAAGTTGCTCGTTACCTTAATGGGTTGAGGCCCAGCATTCAGGGGGAGCTGAATCTAGTTTGAATGAATAGTATTGAAGAGGCATACCAGTTTGCCCTATAAGTGGAGGAAAATTTCAAGAAGAAGTTCGAGAGTAAACAAAATGGAAAAGGCTGCAGTGGACAATCTAGTGGATGGTCATATGGAGGCCGAAATGAAGATCTAAAAAAGAAGGATGAGGCCAGTAGCAGTCAAAATTAGAGAGGAAACAATTCCAATCATTTTCAAGATCAGAACAATAGAGATTAGAGAGGAAGAGGAAGAGGACAAGGTTCAGGAATAGGAGGCTTCCGTGGAACATGTTTTCACTATGGACAAGAAGGTCATAGGGAATTTGAATGTCCTGAACACCAAGGAAGGACAGATAGGAGGAATGAATGCCAGACTAGAGTTACACATATAGATGAAGATGTCAAATCATCAAATTTTGAAGATGCTAAAAGAGGAGAAACGTTCATTAACAGAAGGGTCTTGCTGAGTGGTGAGAATGAACCTGAACAAAGGAGGAGCCTGTTTCGCACTAGATGCAAGTGTGAGGGTAAATATTGTGATGTGATTATTGATAGTGGAAGCACTAACAATTTGGTGTCAGAAGAGATGGTGACAAAGTTGAAACTCAAGAGATAGAAACACCCACATCCATATCAGATTGCCTGGGTGCAGGATGACCATAAGGTCATGGTCAGTAAACAATGTCTGGTAAAGTTCAAGATCGGCGGGTACCAAGATGAGGTACTATGTGATATCATATCTATAGATGCATGTCATATGTTGTTGGGTAGATCATGGCAGTTTGACAGATTTGTTGTACATGATGGTCGTGTGAATACCTATTGCCTGACAAATGATGGAGTGCGACATAAGCTAAAGCCATTGAAGGAGACCGAAGAAAAGGTATGTGGTAATGCAAGAATAACTTTTTTTGATGGAAGAAAATTCCTAGATGGTATAAGGCATGAGCATGTGTGTTTTGCTTTAATTCCAAAAGTTGGTAAAAAGGAAGTAGAGGATGTACCTATAGAGGTTGCAGATTTGTTGAATGACTTTCAGGATATTGTATTTGATAATGTACTTGATGGATTACCACCAGTAAGGAAGATCATTCATCAGATGGATTTGATTCCAGGAGCCAGTTTGCCAAACAAGGCAGCACACAGAATGACACCAGTAGAAAGTGAAGAGTTGAACAGACAAGTACATGAGTTATTGCAGAAGGGGTTGATTCGAGAGAGTCTAAGTCCCTGTGTTGTATGAGTAGTATTAGCACCAAAGAAGAATGGAGAATGGAGGATGTGTACAGATTCCAGAGAAATAAACAAGATCACAATCAAGTATAGGTTTCCATTGCCATGAATGGATGATATTATGGATTGTTTGAGTGGAGCTGTGTATTTTTCAAAGATAAATCTGAAGAGTGGATATCACCAGATTCAAATTAGAGAAGGAGATGAATGGAAGACTACTTTCAAGACAAAGGAAGGACTGTATGAGAGGTTAGTCATGTCTTTTGGGCTAACCAATGCACCGACCACTTTCATGCAGCTCATGAACGAGGTTCTGAAATAATTTCTGGGTAAGTTTGTCATTGTTTACCTAGATGATATTTTGATCTTTAGCAAGACATTGGAGGAACATATGATGCATATTCGTATGGTGTTTGAGAAGCTGAGAGATGAGAAATTGTTGATTAATTTGAAGAAGTGTAGTTTTGTGAAGACAGAGTTAGTGTATTTGAGATTTGTAGTTTCAACAGAAGGTCTAAAAATGGACCCAGAGAAGGTAAAAGCTATTCTTGAATGGCCTACTCCAAGGAGTGCTACTGAGGTAAGATCTTTTCATGGTTTGGCTAGTTTTTACAGAAAGTTTATCAAAAATTTCAGCAGTATTTGTGGTCCTTTGACTGAAACAATGAGAGGGGATAGAAAAGAGTTTAAGTGGACTAATGGGGCAGAAAAGAGTTTTCAATTATTGAAACAAAAAGTTACAGAATAACCTATTTTAGCACTTCTAGATTTTAATAAGGTGTTTCAAGTAGATTGTGATGCTAGTGGTACTACAATAGGAGCTGTTATGAGCCAAGAAGGTAAACCTATTGCTTATTTCAATGAGAAGTTAAATGATGCCAAGAGAAAATATTCTATTTATGATCAAGAATTTTATGCTATAGTTCAAGCATTGAAGAAGTGGAGACACTATCTGCTTGCTAAAGAGTTTGTTTTATATACTGATCATCAAGCTTTGCAATATCTGAATAGTCAAGGAAAGTTGAATCAAAGGCATTTGAAATGGGTTGAGTTTTTGCAAAGTTATACATTTGTTTTGAAACACAGAAGTAGAAAGTCTAACAAGATTGCAGATGCTCTTAGCAGAAGGCAACTATTGCTAACAAAGATGCAGATTGAGGTGGTTGGGTTCAAGGAACTCAAGAATTTGTATCCAAAGGATCCTAATTTTGGTGAAGCTTGGAAAGCTTATAAAGAACCTGTTACTCTAGACAGGATGAAATGGCTGGATTTTATCATCCAGGACGTTATGCTATTCAAAGGGAGTCAGTTGTGCATTCCACAAAGTTCTATAAGGGAGAATCTCATCAAGGAGAAGCATAGCGGAGGATTGGTTGGACATTTTGGTCGAGATAAAACCCTTGCTTTGGTTAGTGAAAATTATTATTGACCATAGTTGCAACAAGATGTGAAGAAGTTTGTACAGAGTTGTAGAGTATGTCAGATGGTGAAAGGAGTGAAGTAGAATGTAGGGTTGTATCAGCCATTACCTGTACTAGAGAAACCTTGGGAGGATATCAGTATGGACTTTGTTCTTGGTTTACCAAGGACACAGCGGGGACATGATTCAATTTTTGTAGTAGTTGATAGATTTTCAAAGATGGCACATTTTATTCCCTACAAAAAGACTAATGATGATGTTCATATAGCAGAATTATTTTTCAAAGAAATAGTGAGACTACATGGTTTTCCAAAGATTATAGTTTCAGATAGAGACACTAAGTTCGTTGGATATTTCAGGCATACATTGTGGAAGAAGTTGAAGACAGATTTGAAATTCAGTTCATCATATTATCCATAGACTGATGGACAGACAGAGGTGGTGAATAGGAGTTTGAGAAATTTTCTTAAATGTTTGGTTGGAGATAAGTCAACAAGATGGTATTTGATTTTACCACAGGCAGAATTTGCACACAATAATTCTATCAACAGGAGCACTGGTAAATCACCATTCCAGATTGTATATGGGAGTAGTCCTAGAAATGCATCAGAATTGAGATAAATAGATAAAGGAGAAATAAGTAGTGCTGAAGCTGAGGATTTTGCAGAACACTTGAAGAATATCCTTAAGGAGGTGAGGAAGTATATTACCAAAATGAATGCATACTATAAGGATAAAGAAGATGTGAAAAGAAGGTATAAGAAATTTTAGGTTGGAGATGAAGTCATGGTTCATTTGCGGAAGGAGCGATTTCCGATTGGTACATATAACAAGTTGAAAATGAAGAAGTTTGGGTCGTGTAAGATACTGAAGAAGCATGATTCAGGAAATGCATATGAGGTAGAATTGCCTACTGAGCTGAATATTTCACCAGTGTTTAATATTTCAAATTTGATAGAGTATCATGAAGGAGGTGTTGAAGATGAGGTTACAGCAGCACAGTGGAGTATTCCAGCAACCAGTTCAGATATCAAGGAGATTGAAGACATACTGGATAGTCATGTTGGTAGAAGCACAAGGAACATGACATATGAAGAGTATTTAGTCAAATGAAAATGACGACCTGTTGAACATTCATCATGGCTAACAAAGGAGGAGGTTAACCATCTTGGTTTTCCTCTGCACACCTGAGTTGTGACGGGGTCACTTCTCAAATTACCCCAAGTGTCTGATGCAGGAGCATCCTGGGTGTAAGAGCAATCTTGCATCACCTAAAAATATTTCTATTTTTGTATTCAATAAGGGATATCTTGTGCAGAGCTGTCATTTATGGAAACTTGTTGTTTTTAGTAAGTTGGTCATAAATCTTGGAATGTTCTAATTTTACATGTGGAGGTTCATCTCAGCCATATCAGCCTACCAGTAAAGTTTCATGGCTAGATCAGGTCTAGTTTTGAAGTTATTGAAGATTTTTGGTATTGGTAGGAGGGTACAGAAACTTTGAACTCAGTTTTGAAGGCTTTAGAGGCCTCGAATGAGGTCAAAAATTTGGGTGACATGCACTTGCATGAGTCAAGCCTGTAGAGTACTTCGTGGCCTTTTCAAAATGGGGTTATAATTGTCCATCGGGTCAACTAGTGATGACTTATGGTCTCCGGAAGTCGGGTCACCTAAAATGTCAAAAAATAATTTTCCTTCAAAATTTTTGTTCGGGTTTCAAAAGTTATTTTGAGCCGACTTTGATGTAATAAATTGAAAAATAAAATAATTCTAAGTTTGGTCAGCCCTTAGGGTTAAATTTTTGGAACCTTCTCAGGTGGTGGAAATTGCCTATATAAAGAAGGCCTGTAGTGTTGTTCAGAACAGTTCTGGGTAGTAGATCTGGGTAATAATTCGAGGCTTTGTCCTACTAAATATTGTAAGGGAATGCCCATGTGGCTTGGCATATTTAATTCTGAAAGTTTGTAATTCCACATTTGTGGAGATAATAAGAAGCCAATTTTTTGTTCCTACATATTGTTCTTGTTTCTCTATTTCTGTTATGTGTTTGTGGTATTAAGGGGGAGCACCCTTCATTAATTCAGAGCTTATATCATTATTTATTTTGGTTTGACAACATTGTTGGTATTGAGGAACACTGGGGGGTGAATTATTGTTCTAAAATATTTAGCTCAACTGATCCGATTATTTATCCATAAACTGAAATCAATGAAAAGTAAACAATTGAAACACAAAACAAACATCCAAAAACTCATAAAACCATGATTTTTGTGTGGAAACCTATTTAAGGGAAAAATCATGGTGGGGATGGAACCCACAAATTACTTCTGTAGAAATAAAGATAGTAACCTGATTAAGGGAAATATTACAAAATATAATGCACTTGCATTTAGGCCCACTGCCTAGAGCTCATTGCTCAAATTAAAATATATGGAGGCTCATTTCCATACAAAATATTTGGACTACAATCCAAAATGGTGAACTGAGAAATAAAATCAACTATGCCTATATAGTTCTATTTAGGTACAATACATATACAATAACCTAACCTCAAAATTAGGTTATTTGCATATACAGAATATCAATATATCATCTTTGACCTTTACACAATATATATCCTCTTACCAATCACACGATAAGATCTCCACAAAAACTCGAGCTTATATACCCAATAGAAAAATATAAGTTAACTAGTTGACTCCAACAATAAAACATGTAATGTGTAGAACCTCAACCAAATAAAAAATTAGATCTCCATGCTAACCTTGACCAAAGCATAAGTATCATCTATCATGTCACCTCTACCAATAATTATGCTTAAACTAATCGAATCATCGATCTGTTAGGATTGTTGATCAATCCAAAAAGTAACTGTCACTGTTCCTCACACTTCTTTGTATACTTGATACTCCAAAATTTATATCTCCAAAAAATGTCAACATAAACTAATGTGATCATAGATATAGATAGGATGTGACCTATAGAATCTTCTCCTAACTTTGCACTTCAAAAATCACTTGCATCTGTCCATATCGATCTTCTTACCGAACCCTGTAAACAGTTCTAGTTCTTTCATACTTAAGCAAATCTTCATTCTAACCTTCAGTAAAACCAAAATATGTCAAGTGGCAATAAGAGACGTATGCAGTTTCCATCAATGACAACATAAAAATCATCCCATACAATGTCTCTTGCCAACAATCTCCCCCTTTGGCATTGATGGCAACACTCAGTGAAAAATGACTAAGTGTCCAAAAAAAATGCCAAACTCTAAAAAGATCTCTCCTTAACCAAATATGTGTGCTACCCTTAAGGTAAATAACTCATTTTTTACACCTTATCTCTCCCCCTTTGACACTAATGACAAAGGATGGGATCTCCCTCAAAATTCAACTTCCAAAATCCTATATGTTAGAATAATTGAGAGGGGGCTAAATCAGTCATCCACAGTCCCAAATCAAAATGTATAACCAAAAACAAATTACTTAAACTTATGCAGCTCAGTAACATAAAATAGTATTTTGTTTGTGCTTTACCGATTACTAGTTAAAAATATATAGTGATTACCGATCAAATCCAATATGCAAAATGTAAAGTATGACAACAAACAATCATCACAGTCAACACATAACACAAGAGATTTAACTTGGAAACCCTGTTAAGGGAAAAACCACCTGGGACCAGCAACCCAAAAATTGTTCACTCTTCTGAAGTAAGGTCGGTGAAGACCCAACCCTATTAAAGGTTACAAACACACTGTTAGGTGTGACCTTGTTAAAGGATTTTAGACCAACCGTTATCGTCCAACCAGCATTCACTATGGGGTTGATAGGAAAACAAATATACACTCTATGAATGACATTACAAGACTTTCTAGTCCACTCTGTTAAGAGATTTATCTATTTATAATGGCTAAAATGTAACAGAATTTGATCTGATTACAGCACAACTTCAATTCCAGATTATCAAATCTATTTTAAGCTCATTCAAATTCTCTAATCAATATATCAATTCTATTTCAATCAATATTCTATAACTTAATGTCACTCGGTAATAGCTTTTTGATGCTTGGTAATCTCTACAGTTTGGCTCTCCTTTAACCAGTTTGATTAGGCATGCATGAAGCTTGTTCATGTGATATCTCTATAGTCTCCTTCTTCCGGCATTCGTTTCATCATGAAACTCTAGTCTCTTAAGTAGACAAGTAAACCATTTTAATTCCATCCATCAAATTTTGCCACTTAATCTCCTTCATTGATTTTGCCACTTTAACCTTCCTCGATTGATGTGTTAATAACACGTTTTATTTCAATCCATTAGATCTTCTTTGAATTATGTTAGTTGTTGATCTTCGTAACAAACATTATCTCCATCCTCGATGTCATACACTTTCCAGCTCATCAATCCTTACCGGCTAAACTAATCATTTAGTTCTTTTCTCCTACTTGGTTAACAAAGAAATGCGTCAGTGAACACAAGCTCGATTTATACTGTCCTCAATATACACTACACTTCGTCGGTGTATATTGGAATGCTTCTTTAACCAAGCACACTGCTTTGTGCATTTTTCTCTTTCCTTCATCATAGATGAATACAACATAATCAAGCCAATAACATAAGTTCATAGACTCATCAAAAAGTTACTCAATGTATTCCTTATCCTTATCTATCATATCCATCTTCCTCAATGTAGATATATCTGTTCTTCATCTCTTTTCTTCTCCTTTCTACAGATGTTTGGGTACAGTAACTTACAAGATAAGTACTGTCAAAACTAGTTGACATCAATGACAACATATTATTAATTTAATCATCTTACATATCTAATCAACAACTCAATGATCTCAAATCATATATCTTCAAGTTCTACATTTCATTCAAATCAGTTGTAGTTCATCAATCTCTCCCTTTGGCATTGATGACAACACAAGTAATATGAAATATGCCAAACACATACCAAACATGTATTCTACAACTCTATAAACAAATGCTCTCCCTATGCTTAATAGGTTTAATCACTATGTTACATAGCATTTTCAAATACAGACTATCTTCTATAGATATGATCTTTCCAGTTTCTTTCAGTTCTCTGTCCTTGTGACTTTGTTTCACTGTTTCATATTAAGATCTCTCTCCCTTTGACAAAAATGCCAAAGAGCAATAGAAACATACAGCTCTTCAGTAGCTAAATGACTCACTGTTGTTTGGTGCACTTCACTATATCTCTGTATACTGATATGCAAATCTGTTCCAGTTCTTCAACCTTTCATGACCTTAGACAAAAATCCAAAGTGTGAACTTTTTTGCATCAACATGTATGATCTTCTAATAAGATTAGGCTGATGCAACCTCCAAATCACCTTAGTGACTGATAGACAGGGGACGAACCCCAAGTCTAGTCAAGTATTCATAAGTATCCTTCAGTAGAGGCTTTGTAAATATGTCAGCAAGTTGTTCTTCTGATGCAACAAATTCTAGCTTAACTTGCTTCTCCTACACTTGTTCTCTTAAGTAGTGATACTTAATAGATATATGCTTTGTTTTAGAGTCCATCACCGAATTCTTTGAAATATTAATGGCACTAGTGTTGTCACAATATATAATCATCAGCTCAGTCATTATCTCATTCATACCTTCCAACACTTACTTGATGTATGCAATATTTGAATAATTAGTAGCAGTAGCAACATACTCTACTTCATCTGTAGACTGAGAAATGCAAGACTATTTCTTACTTGTCCAGGTAACAAGTCTTTCACCAAAGAAGAATGTTCCTCCAGTGGTACTCTTTCTATCATCCACATTTCCAGCCCAATCAGCATCAGTGTATACCTTAAGTTCAAATTTTCCTTTCTTAGGATACCATAGTCCATAATCTTCAATTTTCTTCAAGTATCTTAAGATTCTCTTTGTAGCAACCATGTGTGATTCTCTAGGGTTTGCAAAAAATCTAGCAACTATTCCAACAACATGTGTTATATCAGGCCTACTATGAACTACATACATTAACTTACCAATCATGGATTAGTATAGTGTCTAGTTTACCTCAGTAGTTCCATCTTCTTTATTCAGTTTACATCTAGTAGCCATCAGTGTTCCCACAGGTTTAGCATCTTCCATGCCAAATGTCTTCAATACTTCCTTTATATATTTAGATTGTGTGATGAATATACCATCATTCTGCTGAATCACTTGTAAGCCTAGAAAGAACTTAATCTCTCCAAACATAGACATTTCAAATTCACTTCTCATTTCATCAGCAAATAACTTATAGATTTGATCTTGTCCTCCAAATATTATGTCATCCACAAATATCTCAACAATCAAGATAGTATCATCTGAATTTCCTTTCATGTACAGATTGCTATTCTCACTTGTTCTAATAAAACCAATACTTAGCAAATAGTTATGTAGCCTCTCATACCAGGCTCTCGGTGCTTTCTTCAAACCATATAAAGCTTTGTGTAATCTACATACCATATCTTTATTGTCTGGATCAATGAACCCTTCAGGTTGTTCTATATAGACTTCCTCTTCAAGTATCTCATTCAGAAAAGCTGATTTTACATCCATTTGGTAAACTTTGAACTTCTTGTGTGTAGCATATGCAAGTAACATTCTGACTCCTTCTAATCTAGCAATAGGTGCAAAATTATCACCATAATCTATGCATTCCTCCTGTGCATATCCCTTGCATACTAACCTAGCTTTGTTTCTTGTTACCTCTCCATTCTCATTCAACTTGTTTCTGAATATCCACTTAGTACCGATAACATTTTTGTCCTTAGGTCTAGGTACTAAACTCCAAGTTTTGTTCTTTTCTATCTGTTCTATTTCCTCTTCCATTACATTAACCCATTCATCATTTTCTAATGCAACATTTACATTCTTCGGTTCATATTCACAAACTAGACATGTACCTTGTCTTGCTTTACTTCTTATCATCATGTCAGCTTGTTTTTCTCCAATGATTTGTGTCTTAGGATGATGTCTTCTAACAAAT
The DNA here is from genome assembly GCA_027943335.1 of Chamaecyparis obtusa. Lineage (NCBI taxonomy): Eukaryota > Viridiplantae > Streptophyta > Pinopsida > Cupressales > Cupressaceae > Chamaecyparis > Chamaecyparis obtusa. The sequence goes on along the minus strand of BSBK01000808.1, from coordinate 246,409 downwards.
CTTTCTAATACTTGATCTCTTCTTTGTCGTTCATCCTGTGCAGGTTCATTTGTTTGCTCAGTAGGTCCTTCATGCTCATCGGTATTGTTTTCCTGTTGACTGATTGTCACTATCTGCGACATCGGTAGAACCTCTGGTTGTTTAATGTAAGTGAATCTACCGTAGTCTTTCAGTTCCTTTATGTTTTTCTCTACATTCTTATCATCAAACTCATCAACTCAAACATTAGCACTTTTAATCATTTTATTGGTTACTTTGTTAAGACACTTGTATGCTTTACTTTTAGTGGAATATCCCAGAAATATCCCTTCATCACCTTTTGAGTCAAACTTCCCATTTCTTTCATCTTTCATAATAAAGCATTTACTTCCAAAAACTCTGAAATAACTTCAGTGGGTTTGTGGCCAAACCATAACTCATAGGGTGTCTTATTAGTGTCCTTCTTCAGTTGTACTCGGTTCAGAACATAAATAGTTGTGCTAACTTATTCTCTCCAATATATCTGAGCAACATTATTTTGTAACATTAGTGTCCTTGCACAGTCAACAATTGACATATTCCTCTTTTCAACTATTCCATTTTGTTGAGGTGTCCTCAGTGCAGAGACCTGTCTTGTAATACCATGCTCATTACAAAAGTTAATAAATTCATCAGAGATAAATTCACCACCTCTATCAGATCTCAAACATTTCAACTCTTTACCAATCTCTTTCTCAACTTTTGTTTTATACCATTTGAACATCTTAAATATCTCTAACTTTTCTTTCAAGAACATGAATGTCATTAATCTAATGTAATCATCAACAAAAAGAATGAAATATCTATCTCCATAGTAACTTTGATTTCTCATAGGACCACATAGGTTGGTATGCACTAACTCAAGTATTTTCTTTGTTGAATAATCTTTTCTTTTGAAACTAGATTTAGTCATTTTACCTTTCTGACATTCATGACACATAACATGATCAGGCTTAGATAAGTTAGGCAGACCTCTAACCTTTTTCTTTTTACTGATCTTAATCATGTTATCAAAATTCACATGACATAACCTTTTATGCTACAACCATGCATCTTCATCTTTCATCATTAAACAAGAAGACTGATCATTATCAAGATAAAATAAATTACCTCTCGATTGTGTTCCACTTCCAACAAGTCTTCCTCCATCATCATATATCTTCACTTTCTTGCTCTCAAAAGCAACTCGATGGCCTGAATTATTCAGTTGTGCCACACTTAAGAAATTATAGTTTAGTCCTTTTACCCAATAAACATTTTCACATTTTATTCTATCATTTATCATCAGGGATCCTTTTCCTCTAACCATACAAGGTGTGTCATTACCCATTATTATAGATCCTCCATTATATTCTTCAAGATGATCAAACTTTTCTTCATCACCAATAATGTGATGTGTACAGCCACTATCTATGATCCATGTATCATTTTTATTAACCGTAGAGATAAGTGTTGTCTCTACATACCTTTCATCTTCCTCTGACTCATCCTTCATTGCAACAAATACTATCTCCACATCTTCATCAGTGTCAGTATCGGTGACTTCTTCCTTTGCAATGTAGCAAACCTTCTTGCCTTTATCATTATTGTCTCGGTTGTCTCTATTGTAGTGTTGGTAACTTCTGTTTCCTCTTCTCCCATAGCTTCCTTCACCAGATCAGTCCTTGTTTTTGTCATCATCTTTCCTATGTGGACATCTAGCAGCAATATGACCAACCTCTTTATAGTTAAAGCATGCTAAAGGTAATCTACCTTTATATCTACCTTTACCTTTAGGTAACCTTCTGGCCATAAGAGCTTCAAGTTCATCCAGCTCATCATTAGTATTTCTATCACTATCATCATTCTTATTTATGCTACTAGACTTACCAATCTTCAGAGAAGACATAAAATCAAATTCAATAGATAGTACAACACTATTATCAAATTTGTTCAATTCAAAGGTTGTTAGCTTACCGATCAGATTATCAAGAGTAAGGTTATTGCCAGATGTAGACCTTGTTTCATGAATTGCAAATATTCTGATTGCATAAACCGACAATAAGGTTCTGAGAAATTTGCTTACCACTGTTTCTTTGTCAATAACACCATCAGATGCTTTAATAGCATTGACTACCTTTTTTACTTTGTTTGTGTACTGCACAATATTTTCACCTTCCTTCATTTTCATGTCATCGAATCTTCCCCTTAAGCTTTCAGCTCTGGCTCTTTTGACATTCACATCACCACTATAAACTTGAGCAAGTTTATCCCACATCTACTTAGCAATAGAGCAGTCCTTGATGTCTTCAAATTTGGCATTTGTACAGGTAGCAGTAATCTCCATCATAGTAACATTATGTTCATGCCTGTCGCTTAGTTGATCAAGGGTCAAGGGACCAATATTATATGCAAAAAAAATGAAGAAAATTCGCATTCAACGAAAGTGTGCTTTGCAGAGAAGGCAGATGCAAGTAGGGCTTGCTCATCACCAGTGAATTTTTGCGAGTGCTCATGCCCACAGTAATGTGCACTCCTCTAGAAACCCTGATCTGAAACCCAATAGTGTGAAAGAGGATTTTTCCAGCTATTGTTTTAATTGCTGGACCTACGGCCATAAACATAAGGATTGCAGGAGGCCGGATGTGTGTCATTTGCATCCCACATATGAGCATCTCGATGGTTTTGTCACTAAATAGTGGGCTAAAAGCCTTGCGGAATCTCAGAAGGATCATCCTGTGGCTGAAGAAGCGGCCTCGACCCCCTGTAAAATTTCAGAGCCTCAAAATGAAGAGTTTGATAACAAGGATAAAAACCTGAGGAAGTCTCTACTATATGATACTCATATAGCAAGGGTTTCAGACTCTGTAAATCCAAAAAGTAAAGGGTTTGTGATCCGTAACAAGAAATCAGAGTATAAGGTATTCTCTGTCAAGTCAATTAATGAACAATTTGCCCTATTTGCAAAGACCAAATATGCTAAAATGGGGAAGTTTAGAGATGGATCTACAAGAGCTGAGTATGTTCCGCATCATTGAAATCAAGAGCAAAGGAAAATTGGATTGGTACCTTTTCAAGCACCTTCAACTTGCATATTGAATCAATCAGCCTCATGGTCAGAAGTAAGAAGAAGGAGGGATCACCCCGGGGATACAAAGGCTCTGGCGTCCAGGATTACTCCGGCTAAGAACTTCGACGATGCTCTATCTATGATGGGGGAGGGGGATTTCTAGGAGCTAAGTTGTCCTCCGGGGCGGAAAAAGTGAGTAACGCAGAATGGCAGGTGGTGAAAGGTAGGTATCCGAAGAAATCTAACCATAAGAAGTGCAACAGCAATTTTTTAACTTTGGAAAATCCCTTTGAATTGTTAAATAAGGACCAGACCCCATGCAAAATGATACAACATAATAATAGGGTTTTGGAAGGGGAAAGGGGTGTATGGAAGGAACCGCAGATGAATTATGAGTCATCACAACCAAATATGGAAAATTCATCTTTTCCCCCTATAAAAACCATAGGGCATAAACAGTCGAAGGGATTTTTCAATTGCGAATCTATACACAAATCTACGAATGCCTACAACCCTCCTCATCGTAGGAGGAGCAATGAGAAATCAAGGAAAAGGAAATTCCTTATCCCGACTAAAAGTAATAAAGATATTATCCCTGCTCTGTCAAAGTCTTCTGAGAAGGTGTACTCTCCACCTCACAGACATTTTGTAAAAAATGAGAAAAAGCTTCCACTAGAAAGTGGAAATTATGACCAAAATCATATTAGAATGACAGTGGATGAAAGTTGTATTTTGCAAAACCAGAATGCTTTTGCAGACAGAGGCTTCCTTTGCAAATGGACCGGAATAGGGGCTCACGTTGAAGACATAATAGAAGGTCTGACATCTACAATCCCATTTGAGGTAAGTATTACTATCATGGCTGATAACTTCCTTTTTGTAGATTGCTTATCCAGCAGCCTTAAAGAGAAAATATTAGGAGTAGGTTCCTTGAAATACAGAAACATACCCTTTTATGTTTGCAATTGGTCTCCTTTGTTTAACCCTATAAATGTAACAGATTTCATGGTAGAAAAAGCAATTTTACTAAGAAATTTACCACTAGAATGTAATCATATTGAGATTCTTAAAAGCATAGGAAATAAGATTGGTGATTTTAAAAGAATTGCTAAAACTAAACATAATCAAGTAGAGGCTATCCTAATAATTAATTTAAATTATCACAAGAAGTATATCCCCCCCCTTAAGCTCAGTTTCAACTCGAATTCCATATTTATAAATCCAATGATGCTGGAAGACTTTGTAGAAAACCCAAAGATAGATAATAGCTTGTATACTTACAATCAAAAGCATAGTAAAGAAACACTGTTATATCCAGATAATAATATAAAGGTAAATTTCTTAAAGGATAAAGGAGGTTTTCTTCTTAGGAACATTTCAAAGGAAATCATAGAAGTGCCATACTCTCATCTAAATGTAATATCCACCCCGATAGAGCCTAGCTATTATTATGATAATCTACTATCTCCTTCACCTATTAAGAAGCTGGACAATGATATCAACAAAGAAACAGAGGAAGATTTTAGTAATGTCTAGCATCTGAAACATTTATGTTTAGACTCAATAGCCTCTAAAGAGAATGAAGAAAAAAGTAAAGTAGAAGATAATCAGAATAATAAGCTAGGAGAAACTCTTACAGATGAACTTTTGGATATGTTCATGGATGAGATTTGCGATCGTGAGGAATTGAAATATCAAAAAGATACTATAATCAATCTAATACAGAATATTACCCGAGAAGATAATGAGAAAGTGGATTCTATTGCCACTCAACATACTTATCTCACTATCCCTGTAAAGGAAGTCTTAGACTATACCCCCCCCCGGCCACCTTGGCATGGTATCAAACCAATTAGATGTAGAAAATATAGTGCAGAAAGAGGACAAACTTGTTCCAGGAAATTCAACTATAGTGCAAGAGGAAAGTAAGGATATTAGCAATTCCAAGACTGTGGCCCCTTGCATGACAATTAAGAATACCCATAAAAATGGGGAGAACCATGCATTCTCTATCCCATTAGAGTTGGAAACACTAAACCTGGACCTTTCAGAAAATATATTTGAATCATATGGAAAGGAGCTTATAGATAAGGAAACAAATCAAGTTCAGATTGAACTAGAACAAAATAGTTCAGACAAGCAGGATAACCCCATCATTAATTCAAATCAAAACTTTACATTGGTTAAGGACTCTATTGAGGGTCTCCTTGGAATTACTAATAAAGAGAGGCAATTGGGAATAGAAATGAATAGAGGAAGCCTGAGTTCCCCTAATATTAACAGAATTAAGAAGAAAAGAGGTAGGAAATCAGCAGTTGAATTAAGAACAATGGATGGTAATGCGGGCAGCCAAAAAAAGATAGCTGAAATTTTGCACACAGGGAAGGGGAAGTACCTTCCCCAGCAGAAATGAAAGTCACTACTTGGAATGTTAGGGGATTAAATGCCCCTAAAAAATAGAGATTAATTAAGAGATATCTAAAAAAATTTGAGTCTGAAATAATATTATTACAGGAAACCAAACTCAACGAGGAAAGCACTAAAATTAGTAAGAAACTTGGCATATGGAAATCAGAATTCATTACATATACAAGACATTCAGGAGGATTAGCAGTACTGTGGGACCCTCGTAAAGTTGTAGGCATACCAATTTCTAATAAGAGTAACTGGATGGCCTTAGAAGTTAAAAGTCTAAAGTCTAACTTGAAATTTTACCTAATCAATATATATGGACCAATTCACAACGAAGAAAAAAGGAGAGTTTGGCATGAGATTCACCTTTTCTTAAATGATGCATCAGAATACCCTTTCCTGATTGGAGGAGATTTTAATGCCATCTTAGCTCCTGAAGAAAAATTTGGAGGTTCACATTATGTATCTCAAGCTCACAAGGATTTTTGCAACTGGGTTATGGATAATCATCTAATTAGCATAGACACAAATAATGGAATATATACATGGAATAATAGAAGAGCAGGTTTTAGTTACATTGCTGAAAAGCTGGATAGGTTCTTTATTAGGACTAATACAGAAAACTTTAATCAGCTATATTCTGCAGAAATCCTTCCAGAGGCTGGATCAGATCATTTCCCAATTAGGCTTTCTATTATAGAAGACACTAAACCAATAAGAAATCCATTCAAATTTGAGTTTATGTGGTTCCAAAACTCAGAATTCATTAATCTAGTAGAGGACTGGTGGAAACAGATATTGGTTAAAGGATCCAAAATGTATTGCTTAATAGCTAAATTAAAAATCATTAAAAATAAAGCATTGGAATGGAATAAGAACAATTTTAACAACATTTTTGCAGAAAAAATTCAGTTAGAACAAGAGCTCGCTGACCTTAATAATTTAGTAATAGAATATGGGATGAATGATCAAAGTTATTATAAGGAGGAGTTAATTTCTAAATACAATGCCATCCTCCTTAAGGAAGAGATATTTTGGAAATAGAAATCTAGAGAAACTTGGCTCCAGGAAGGAGATAGTAATACAAAATTCTTCCATAACACCACCAATTTTAAAAGAAGCATTAATAGAATTTCTAAAATTAAGAATCAAGAGGGAGAGCTCACTGAGGAACCTAAACAAATATCAAAAATCTTCTTGCAATTCTATCAATCCCTTCTTAACAACATAGAAGGTACTAACCTTAGAGCACAAAATGAAATGCTTAAAACTATTCCCAAGGTACTTACAAAAGCAGATAATAAGATGATTAATGACAAACTATCCCTTGAGGAGTTTAAAACAGCGGTCTTTCAGTTACATCCGGATAAAGCCCCGGGCCCAGATGGGTTCCAGGCAGGATTCTTCCAAAAATGTTGGCACTTTGTTGGCGAGGAGGTATGGCAAGCAATAGAAGCAATGAGAAATTCGGGATCATTATTAAATGAAATAAACAATACCTTCTTTGCATTAATCCCAAAAAAAAATGAGAGCATGGAGCCAGGGGATTTTAGACCTATATCCTTGTGTAATACAATATATAAGATACTTTCTAAGTGTTTAGCAAATAGGCTTAAATCTCTCCTTCCCAATATTATATCAGAAGAACAGACAGGGTTCGTAGCAAATAGATCAATCTTAGATGGAATTATTATAGCACAGGAAGTAGTTCATACTGCCCAAATAACAAAGGATCCTAGCATGCTTATTAAGCTAGACATCCAAAAAGCATATGATAAAGTAGACTGGAGATTTCTGTGCAAATGTATGGAAGCATTTGGATTTTCCAGACAATGGATTAATCTCATTTTTAACTGTATCTCCACACCTAAAATCTTGATTTTAATCAATGGAACACTGGAAGGTTTTTTTAGTTTATCTAGAGGCATAAGACAAGGAGATCCAATATCCCCTTTCCTCTATGTCATTATGGCAGAAGCGTTAGGTAGATCCATCACTACGAAACAGATGGAAGGAAAAATCATAGGATTGAAGGCTTCGGAAAACATTCCAAATATTACACACCAGTAGTTTGCGGATGATACAGTCCTACCCGGCCAAGCTAATAGGAAAGAAGCTAGAGCATTTAAGGACATCTTAAACATGTATATGGAAGCTTCAGGACAAGGGGTCAATCCCTCCAAATCGGAAATCTTCTTTATTAATACCCCCCCGAAGGTAGAATCAGAGATATGTAATATTATGGGATACAAGATTGGGAAATTCCCATGCAAATATCTTGGTATTGACCTAGATAAAGGCATCCAATCTTCCAAACTATGGCAGCAAGTTCTCACTAAAGTAAAAAATAAGAAGAGTTCTCGGAAAGGAAGATGGTTAACGAAAGCAGGTAGGGCGACTATGATAAAATCAATCCTCTCTGCCATACCTACGTATCATATGTCTGTACTCCCCCTCCCTATTAGTATCAAAAAGAACTTAGATAAAATGCTTAGAGACTTTTACTGGCAAGGTCCATCAGAAGACAAAAAACTTTCCCTCATTAAATGGGATACCTTATCTAAACCAATCTCGAAGGGGGGTCTAGGCATCAAAAATATCCTATGGCAAAACCAAGCTCTTGGAGCTAAACTTATATGGAGAATGTATAAGGAATCTAGTAGCAAATGGGCATCTATACTACTTCATAAATATATCCTTGATGCAAACCCCATTAATATCTTCAGATCTCGCACTCTTGTCAAAGGCTCTCAGATTTGGAACTTTATTAAAGAATGCAAAGTCATTATTAGCAAAGGTCTAACATGGGATATAGGTTTAGGGGATCAAGCACTTTTCTGGGATGATTCATGGGCAGGTCATCCCCCCCTAGACACTCTAGGAATTTCACCAGAGTTTATGGAAGAATGTAAAAGAGTTAAAGGCATTTATCTTAAAGATTATCTATGTAAAAAAGATGGTTATGAATGGAGCAATTTAGAAGAAATTGGTCCTGCATGGCATGAAAAACAAATCCTTTTCACAATTTTGAAAGATAGAGAAGCTTCACTCAAAAGTAGACCAAATATCTTAATCTGGGCTAAATCAAATAAAGGCAACTATTCAGTTAAAGAGGGTTACAATTCTATTATTCGGGAGATGAATATGGATAGCTTAGATATCCCACTAAATCTATGCTGGCACAAATCTTGCCTTCCCAAAGCTAGCATTTTTCTTTGGGCAGCTCTGCAAGACAGAATTCTTACAGCGGATAGACTTAATAAATTAGGTTTTGAAGGGCCATCTAGGTGTCCCCTATGTGAGAATCATTCTGAGGATGTTAATCACATTCTCCTTAATTTTCCTTATACTCAAAACTGCTGGAATTGGCTCCATCAAAGCCTAGGCTGGAAGTCAGCTCTTCAATCTAATTTAGTCAGCCACCTCAAAGCTTGGCCTTCTCTCTTTAAAGACAATTTATATAAGGATATATGGTTCATTTCTCCATCTATAGTAGCATGGGAAATCTAGAAAGAAAGAAATAGAAGGATCTTCACAGATCAAAAATTATCATGGAATACAATCACCAACAAGATAGAAGCTTCAATAGTAGAAATCATTAACAGTAAGCTCAGAGACAAATTGAGTTATGAGGAGTCCTTTAAAAGCTGGGATAACAAAATTAGAAGCAAGTGGCCTAAATTAGATATTCCCCCCCTTTATGGCAAAGGGGGATCCAAAAGGAAGAGTGATAGAGCCTCCTGCAAGTGGATCCCTCTGAAAAAAGGATGGTATAAACTCAACTTTGATGGGGCATCTAGAGGAACCCTGGAGTTGCTGGCATTGGGGGGATAATTTGAAATGGGAAGTCGGAAGTTATTGCTAAGTTCTCAAGGCCTATCAATCCCACCACTAACAACATGGCTGAATGCATAGCGGCACTAGAGGGTCTAAAGCTATGTAAGAATCTTAACATCTCCAAATTAATAATTGAAGGTGATTCTCAAATTATAGTAAATGTCATTCGTACCAAAAAAACACCCAATTGGATCTTAAACTCTAAAATAGAGGAGATTAATCTAGTGATGGAAAGCTTCACCAAACATGAAATTAGGCATACATACAGAGAAGGTAATACAGAGGTAGATATGTTAGCTAATCTTGGAGCTGATGGAGTCATAACCTAGATTTATCATGCTGAGACGACATGGAAGAATAAATATATATTAGGCAATGGACAAGATTAGGCATATGTGATTTAATTTTAATAAGGATTTTCAATTAAAATACCAACTGACCGTTAGAAATGCAGTGGCTTAGAGTTGGTGCATATAAAATTAATCAACATTTATTCCTAAACAGGTTTGGTCAGATTAGGAACATTTCTAGGACAAATTCAACAAATATTTACTATTCAGCTCTCCCCATTCCTAGTGCATTCTATGTGAAAGACTAGTGGTTAATATTGTATATAATTTATTAATAGAATACCGGCCATTTGGTTATCTTATTATTAGCCTACTAATCCCCTCCCTTTCTCTCAACCACCCCTCTTGAGGAAAGCATGATGTTTAGGCAGGGTTAGTTTATGGTTCTTCTCGCTTTAGTGTTTAAGATCTCTTTTCACCATCCTAGCTAGACTCATCGCATGATCGCAAGAGCTCAAAAGCCTTCATGCGATCATGTGACTGGCTTTTGAAAATTCCATCCTTGCCACGTAGGACACCTAGCTCACAAGATCTGCCAACTAAGTCCAACGTACGACAGCACCATAGGAAATGCCCTCAAAATCCAACGGTGGTCGCATGATCGCATGGGATCAGAAGATCCCATGCGAACATGCGACCACTGTAGATCTTGCATCTACGGGGCCCATGCTACATCACTGAATCCTGTTTTACTTGACCGCTAGAGGCTTGTCGCATGGTCGCATGCGGTTAGGAAGCCGCATGCGATCATGCGACCAGCATGCAATTGCAAGCTTTTTCATTACCTTGCCTCAAGGCTGTTGACCGACAATAAACCCCCGTAACCACAAACGGTTAGTCGCATGGGCACATGGGATCAGAAGATCCCATGCGATCATGTGGCAAGCTTGAAACTATTACACTGATTGCCTGCCTTGAACCCCATCGCGATCGCTGATGGCTTGTCACATGGTCGCATGGGATAGGAAGATCCACATGCGATCATGCAACCAGTCGAAAGTTGCTACCCGTTGACTTCTTGGAGCTAACTGCCAGACATTTGGGCCCACTAGACCTGATTTTAACCTTAACTCGACCTTCACCTTGGGTCCACCGCCGATCTTTGCTGATACCGCATCAACAGTTGTCGTATGATCTCATGGGGTCGAAAGATCCCATGAGATCATGCGACAGCCATCGGATCTTCACTGCGCTGGCACAACTTTGAAAAGCTGGGACCCACCTGGTTGGAGTTGCGCACATGGAAAATGCTGACACCAGAGTAGAATAACTGCGAAGAAGCAAAGGTTGAAAACATCCTGGGCTTTAGGACCAAAAGTCATAAACACAGAGGGTTTTCGACACTTAGCATGAAGATCGTAAACAACCAAGCCTTTCGCAGACCAAAAGGCAGAAAACACAGAGGGCTTTCAGACGAAGGTTGAAAACACAGAGTGTTTTCGACACTAAACACTTTTTTGGAACCCTGCAACCTGAGTATTTCCTGCAACATTAAAACTTGAATATCTCTAAGGGCTTTGCGATTCAGTGCATGCGATCTGAACTGGGGCTTGACAATACATCAAAGAACATAGGGTTTAGATCGCAAGCCATGAAACTTTGAGGATCTACTTCGCAAAATGAAAACAAGTTGCAGCAGGGTGGGATAAAAACAGAGACCTTGGAAACTTGGCCAAGCTTGCAGAATAGGAAATTTTAGGCATCAGTTCCCCCCATCTTTTTAATCCTTCCGGCTCAGATAGAAGCTTTTAGTATTCGCCCTCCTTCAGATTTGTCTTGGCTTTTTGGATTTATCACAGGCCTTGTAAATCTTAAACGTTGGTAAAGATCTTTAGCATATCGATGCATGATTGGGTTGGTCAAGAAATTATATCCCATTCAACGAGATAGGTATCTTAAAAATACAACTTTGGAAGAAGGTAATAATATTATTTTTAATTTTGGATCTCTTTCTTTTGTTCAATCTTAATTATGTAAGCCCTTAACTACACAATATGGAAGATTTCTGATGTGGTTTTCAGGAGGATATTATCAAGCAAGCACTTGAATCACTCTGTCTCCGAAGATGCTAGAACGGATATCTACAAAAATATCAACCTAATTGTATGAAACATAAAGTTGTATCCTTAAAAATAGCAATGTAATAGATATATCATTATAACCTCGATATCATCGACCAGTGGGTATGCCCACTGATAGTTTGTATTTCTAGATAATTACCAATTGTTTTAGAGACGTGGGAATGCCCGCGGGAACTATGTATTTAAACAAATCTCGACAATTGTTGAGTCGTGGGTATGCCCACGTAAATTTTGTATAAGTACAGGACCTATGGTCCCAAGCAAGGTTGGAGGTTTTCTCAACCCCGCTCTTTCCTACCAGTGCTTGCAGCGAGCGGGGTCACATGTAAAAATAATTTTATATTAATAAAAAAAACTTTATAAGGCTTCAGCCTTTTACCAATCAAAAAAAAAAAAAAATTATAATTTTTTTATCATTCAAAAAAATTTGTCAAAAGTGATACTAAAATTACTTTTTTAATAGAATGTAATTGAATATAAAATGAAAATTTAACATTTAGAAAGTTATCAAATGTAATCTTGAAAAATGAAAGGTTATTTATCTTATCTTATAAAATAGTAGAGAAATGATAATAAAAATAGTATGATTCCTTTTTATTTTATTTTTTATTCTAATTGTTTTATCAAATCTTAATTAAATATGGAAATATCAAGGCTAATATAATTTTTATTGATCTGAGATTTAAATAGATAGTGTAAAACCATCTAGGTAATAAGATAAAGAGTTAAATAGTAAGCTATCTATGTAATTAAAACTTTGGTGATTTTAGTATTGGTCCAATTAGTAGATTAAAGAAAGTTAAGATTAAATAGTTCCTTTAGTTTATTTAATTGTCAAAATGTAAAGTTTTAATTTCATGGTTAAAAATATATTTGAATACTTAAAATATTTGATAGAGATAAGGGTCAAATTAATACACATTAGATCACCTGGAAGTATGATTTAAGAGTGTGGTATATTTAAAATCAATTTTATTGTTAAGTCTTGGGTTGTGTCATAGAAATGAGTAGTAATGAATTAGTAAGGAATGGGCCTTGTGAATCCTTTCTTCAAAGTGGCTTGTGCTTAGTTTTCGAAAGATTTTGGATTGTCAATCCTCAGGGTATTGTGTAATGATTTCCTCATTGTGGTACTTCTTTTACTTCTGCCCACTCTTAGGGAAGAAAATGCTAATGATGTTATTTGTGCAATATCTTTAAGGGATAACATTCGTTTACTATGATTAAGTATGATCAATGTTGTTCTATAGTATCTAATTTAAAAAAATGGTTGGGTTTTCTTAGAAAAAAAATTTGGTATTACAAAAGCAAATGAAAGATAAACAAGAAGACTTATTGTGTTAGAAAATATGCTAGTATTTCTAAGGATGAATTTGATTATGAAGAAGATGATGAATGTTTGTTCTTGGCTATAAAGGAATAATCTTGTTCTTCTAACCCTAGTAAAATTGTGAAAGGAAAATCTCTAGAAGTTGGTGCTAAAGTTGTAGTTATTGTGGCTTCTGTATTTTATGATAGAAGAAGATAGAGATGACTTGATTATTGACATCAAATATTCAAATCATATGACTAGTGACAACAGTAAGTTTGTGAAGCTTGAGAAATATGATGGAGGTGTTAGATTTGGAGATGATTAAACTGCTAAGATAGTTGGAATAGTTTCAATAAGTTTTGATGACAAGCATAATAGTAACAATGTTTACTATGTTTAAAGGCTTCAATCATAATCCCAAGCATTGGTCAAATGTGTGAAAATGGATATAATCTTATTTTTAAGGATGATGGTTGTGAGATCGGGGAAAGGTCCATAACAATGATTGTTGGTAGAAAGAAGATGGACTTGTTTATCCGTGAAAGATTGTTAGTGGATATTGTCTGATGACTTAGATCAATGAGAATTGGTTATAGCATCGGAGGATGTGTCACATTAATTTCAATAATTTGGTGAGGATTAGTTCAATTCAAGTTGTCAGAGATCAATCAAAGCTTACAAAACCTACTAATATTATCTACAGAGAGTGTCAAGTTGGAAAACATACAAGGACTTTTAAAGTTAAAGAACAATCTTCTACTAGGTTGTTGGAATTAGTGCACATTAATCTTTGTGGTCCAACCAAAATAAGAAGTCAATAAGGTGACATATATTTATTACTTTTAATTGATGATTATTCTAGAATAACTTGGGTTACTTTTTGAAAAAGAAATATCAGATTCTCTAAAAAAGTTTAAGATATTCAAGGTTATAGTTGAGAGTGAGATAGACATAAGAATCAAATGCTTAAGATTTGATAGAGGAGGGGAATTTACTTTTTCTAAGTTTTATACTTTATGTGAGAATCATGGGATAAAGAGGTTTTTTTTCTCCTAGAACACAGCAACAAAATGGTGTGGTTGAGAGAAAAAGTAAAACAATTCAAGAAGATGCTAGAACAATGATGAAAGAAGCAAATATATTGGAAATATACTAGAGAGAAGCAATACAAATTATTGTATACATACTTAATAGAGTGCAGATTAGAAGAAACTTTGGAAAGACATCTTATGAGCTATGGTTTGGAAGGATTCCTTCTGTGAAATATTTTAGAGTATTTGGAAGTAAGTGTTATATCAGAAGAGATGAAGAAAACTTGAGAAAGTTTGAGATAAGAGCTCATGAAGGTATATTTATTGGCTACTCTACTAAAAGAAAACCTTACAAATGTTACAAAGAGAGACTAAGAAGGATAGTTGAAAGTTCAAATGTGAAGGTTGATGAAGACATTCTAAAGAATAAAAAAGTGGAAGTCAGATATGAATTAGATGAGTCAACTGGAAAACAAGAAGAAGAGAAGGCTAAAGAAACAAAAGTGAAAAATGGCACAAAAGATTGCTCCTAAAACTCCTAGGTATGCAAAAGAATCATTCAGAGAAACAAATCATTGGAGATAAGAACATACGTAATCAGACTTAGGAACTTGTCCCAAGGCTAACGGATAAGAATGTGATTAGAACTAAATGAGTATTTGTAAACAAATGGGATGAAGATGGACACAAGGAGAAATAAGGCAAGATTTGTATGTAAAGGCTACACACAGCTGGAAGGAATGTATTTTGAGGAGGCTTATACTTCCATGGAAAGAATGGAGGCGATCAAAGTGTTTTTGGCTTTTGCAGCACATAAGGACTTCATGGTTTATTAGGTGGATGTGAAATATGCATTCCTAAAAGGAGAGCTTAAGGAAGAACTATAAATAGAGAAGTCGAAAGGATTCAAGCTATCATATACATCGAATACGGTCTGCAAATTGAAGAAGACAATGTATGGATTGAAGCAAGCTCCTAGAGCTTGGTATGCAAGGATTGAGAGGTACTTACTAAAGTAAATATTTCAAAAAAGTATTGTTGATAGTAATCTCTATTTTAAGGTTGAACAAAAAGAAATTTTGATTGTAGTTGTTTATGTAGATGATATAATCTTTGGAGGAAATGATGATATGTGCAAAAGATTATTTTTATTAGATGCAAGATGAAGTTGAAATTTCTATGATTAGGGAACTGAATTTCTTTCTTCGATTACAAGTCAATCAGAAAAATGAAAGCATCTTTATTTCACAATCAAAATATGTTAAAGAAATGTTAAGAAAGCTTGGAATAGAAAATGTTAAACCGGTATGAACTCTTATGGCTATAGGCTATAAATTGAGTAAGGATCTTGAATCTCCTAATATTTATGAGAGAAGTTATATATCAATGATTAGAGGATTACTATATTTGACTACTACTAGATTGGATATCTTGCATGATGTTTGTCTTGTAGCTAGATTTCAGCAAGATTTCAGAGAAACACATGTTGTTGTGAAAAAAAAATAGATACTTGAAAGGCACAAAAAACTATGAATTATGGTATCATAGGAAACTTGACTTTACTACGATTGCATATAGTGATGTAGATTGGGCTAGTTGTGTGGATGATATGAAAAGTACAAGTGAGGGTGCATTTTTCCTTGGACCCCGGTTGGTTGCTTAGTCCAATAAGAAAGAGAATTTGATATCTTTGTCTACTGTAAAAGTTGAATATATTGTTGTTGCATCTTATTGTATAAAGGTATTATGGATGAAACAAACTTTGAAAGGTATTAGATGAGCCTATTTGTATCTTGTGTGGCAGTACCAATGCAATAAATATTTCAAAGAATTTGGTACTGCATTTAAGGACAAAATACATTTCAATCTGATATCACTTTTTGAGAGAGAGTTTTGGAGAATGAGGTGAAGCTTGAATATATACTTGCTAAAGAACAAATTGATGATATCTTTACCAAGGCGCTTTCTAAGGATAGTTTTGAGTATCTCCCAGAGAGGTTGGGGTTATTGCCCCTTCTTATTAGAACTAGATGCATATAGAGGTGCATTAGTCAAGTTAAATTCATGTGTGATTTTAATCTACACCAATGGTTGCTTCCTCATAGGGGGAGCTAAGTGCAATTGTGAGCTTTTAGGAGTTGAGTAGAATGAGTAAGTAATGTTTGAGGCCAGTCTTTGACATTGATGTCAAAGGGGAGAGTTTGACATAGGGGGAGAGTATTTGGCATGATAGAGTTGTTATTATTGATGTTGTTGATATGTTGCCATCAATGACAAAGAGGGAGATTGTTGTAGGTTTGAGCAAAATGAGTAGTTGGTTGTGTTATTCATGTTGTCAATATTGTCAACATCTTTTATTGTCATTAGAGATTGATTATTGCAGATGTTATTGAGTTTCCTATGCAATGGTGCTAAGAGTTTTTCTCTCATTATCTTTCATGTTGCAAATCTATTAGTGTTGTTTGGGTACATTGTTAAGCAATGTTTGAATCTTTTGGATTTGAGGTTTTGTGCTTCAGATTGTGGTACATTAGAATTGGTGTTTGTTTGAGTATAATAGTGGTTGATAGAGTTTCTCATGTGAATTGCATTCGCCACATTTCTCTGCGTGTTGTTTTCTAGTGTCATGGTTTTGGAATTGGGCTTATAATGTCCTTAGCTTCATTTAGTTCAAATAGTGTGAGTTTTTAGGATTTGAAGGCATGATTTCAAAGTTTGATGGCATTCTTACTCTAGAATTGGCTGGCCAAAAATGTTTACACATTAATTAAAGCCTCAGTGAATATAAGATGAAGAGTAATGTGTATGATATTTATTTTGGTCCCAATTAAGGAGTGTTGTAGTCCCTTTCTCATTTCTTTCCACTGCAAGAATGTTTAGGTGCTAACTTAATTTGAATTATGTTTGGTTAAGATGCTTAGTCGATCTTGGGAGACGTTGTTAGGATGAGGATGATATAAGTAATGGATAAATCATTGACAAAATAGTATGGAATGTATGTATCTTGTGCTAGTGTTTTGCAAATGTGTGCATATACGATGAGGATGTGTGAAAGAGGATCAATCTCCCTACATGTATGAGTTGATGTGTGGACTTTCATGTGTGACGTCGTGATGTGTGGACTTTCATGTGTTAGCTACTAGAAGCAGTGAGCAAAAGGTATCTACAGATCTTTTGCTTGAGTTGCAAAAGTGCATCACTGGTGGATCTTTTATCTTTTATTCTTCTTCATTTGAGCAATGATCCCTCTAATAGTGAACCTTTTTTTGAGCAATGAGTCTTTCTTCGTAAAGATCACCTTAACCAGCGTCACCCTAACATGTGTTTATATATTTGAGAATTAATTTTCTCCATGATTTTTCCCTTAACAAGGTTTTCCATGTAAATATGGGCTCTCTTTGTGTATGGTGATTTTTGTTGTTCTTTCATGTTTATATCTTTTTGTGATTAAAGATATTTTTTTGTGGATTTGATTCAAAAAAAGGTTTACAAGTTTTGTTACACTTTGGCATTGATTGTGTTGTGTATGAGGATATTCATATTTAGTTTGGAAAGAACTTGAAGGTGTCCAATTTAAATGAGACATTTGAGGAAGCAAGGCTTCACAAAACAACAGGCTTCCTAATCAAGATTCATAATAGAAGACTCGACATTAAAAAGAACTTGAAACTGTGTAAATGTTTTATTGCTTGGTCCCTTAGACTGCTTGGTACCGTAGACATCATTAAAATTCCTTTATTCATTCATTTCTTCATAAGACCTATACTCATACCCAGGTGTGCCTTCATGGCATGGTTGTAGCCATGCACTAAATGTTGCTCCAATGCATTCATATGCTTCTAATAAACTCAGAACCATCAAACTAACATTGTTAACTTCTTATTACCGCAAAGATTTCTAGACTAAAAATCTAATGTTTGCAACAAAATATGAACCCAACTATTTCCTATTAAATGTGTATTCATTATGACTTTCCAATTTTAGCAAAAGCTTGTTCACAACAAACTCAATGGTTATAAGAACTGTCATAGAAATAAATTAAAACCAAACCAAACAAATCCCAACAAAAATTTCAATTTAGGTTTATATGCATAAAAAATAAGTCATTTGTAAACATCTTATAAATCACCCTTACATATTCCTCATTTGGATATCTGAAATCAGACTTCTATCAATGAAGCAGTTATGGACTTTGTAAGTAGCACTAGCATAATTGGAATAGACATTTGCTATGGAGAGCAGAGTCTGCACAAAATTTTAGATTAAGAATTATATTACCAAACTCAAGTACAGAAATTGGTGTGGATCCCAAAAGTCTAATAAAGAAAAACTAAAGAAAAAAGAGAATGATATGTAATTAAAGAAAAACCATTTCGGATTAATATTAGCCAAATTGGTGGCTACTCAAGACAATGGTAGCACAGGTTAATACGAGACCCTACTAAGGTAAAGTTTGACTGAATTGTAAGGCAGATTTAGAGAGTCTATTCATATGAAATGTTAATACAATTATTAAGTGATTAAAAACAAAAAGCAGCAAATATAAGAGCTACATCTACGTATTGTAATGTTTGATTGCCTATTTACATGAGGGATGAAAATATGATTGATTGAAAAACTTAGGAACTTATCCAAGATTTTTGGGCATTCAAGTCAAGATTTAATGCCTCGGTTTTTTGTTTTTTTAATTTTCAATAATTTGTTTAAGGGATCCATTTACAGGACAAGCAAATGAAATTCTACTTGGTCAACCGTCAAAGCAAACCATGTTTAAGTAACCACCACCATAGACTTTAGGTCAAGTGAAACCTCTTCCTCTTTCAATTGAATTCTTTGAACAAAAATCTATTGGAAAGAATCTCCATTATCTAAATGTAAATATAAGATTATGAATTACTCTGATAAGACTAGTGACAAAATGATTCCAGTTCAAGCAAAACAATTCTTGGTGTGGGAAAACTCTATAATCAGACCTTACCCCAACATCATCTGGACTTTTAGCGTTTCATATAACCTGTTATAAGTGTGAGTGCATGCACACATACATAATTAACACATCCAAAGGAAGAGCAGAGTAGATCTTCTTTAATCAGTAATATAACAAAGGAAATCTATTAACAGCAATTACCTTGTTCCTTCTAATTACAATAACATCTCCCAAAAACATTTTTCATATGAACTACAGTAATTTTCATATCCCTCAAAATATTGCCACTAGAAAACTGCCAAAAAGAATTGAGTGGAATTAAATATCATTTCCACCGTAACAAATTAGACATTCTCAGCTGCATCTTGTCGTGAGTGATCATCTACTGTGGCAGCTTCACCAGCCTTTGCTGCAGCTAATCTTTCTTCTAGAGCACGAGCACCACGTTCCCTGTGGAAGGTTCACAGAAAAAGAAATCTTAGCTTCCTCAATAATCTTTTCTGCAGTATTTATACATGCAATGTTTTCATCCTCAACTGTACTTTTTTTTATGGGTGTTGTAATGTCCCCTTTCTGAAATAGGATTTAATAATAAATAATATAATATAATTACAAGTAATTAAGTTTAATGAAATGTCAAGAGATATGCAATGAAGACTTGTGACTCCCTCAAGATAAGATATAAAAGGGAGGAGGGTTCATTTGAAAGTAGATGAGGAAGGAAGGAAGAAAGGGGCATAGGAATTAAATAAGGAAGAAAGGAATGTGAAGGAAAGGACGTGACTCTTTCAAAGGTCAGCAACGATGAAGAGTTGCAACTCTTTGGGTGGTAATTATGAAAAGTTGTGACTCTCAAAAAGTGGTAATTATGAAAGGTTGTGACCATTACAAAAGGGAAAACTAGAGATGAGTAAGGGAGGCGGAAAAAGGGGACATACAAATGGTATCAGAGCATCATTGATGCAACTTGGCCAAAGGGTTTTAAGGGTTCTAGAGAGGGGTAAAGATGAAGCAATAAATGCATTCTAGACCATAAGGATCTAACAATGTGTGTACTCATGTGTATGCTTTGTGTCTGGATATATTCATGTGTATGATCGATGTCTTCATACATTCATGTATATACTTTGCATTTTCAAGTGTATGCTCCGTGTTTGGATCTATATTTTTAGTTAATCTAGAATATGAGAATAAGAAACTTTATAAAACAAGAAAAAAGAAATTCATTATCCACAAACAATTTGCAAAAGAAAACAAAAAGTAATATACTTCACAAAAACAAATGACAGAACTACCTTCTCCTAGATGCTTCAATGGGATCGGAACCCGGCAAAGGTATGCCACCTACAGCATCCCCTTCTCCTTCACTGAAACGTTGAGATCCCCCACAGAAGATTTTCTCACAGACTAGAGCAATTGCATCCACAACAGGTCTGTCAATTGTGAATAACAGATTTTAGGCAATAATAGGCATGTCAATTGGTGTTTTATATTAAATTATTTCATTTAAATACAGTAAAATTCACAAAAGTTAGCAAATTTTCACCTCACTATTTCTGGGAAAAAGGTTGAAAAAGCAAATTCATCACTTGGATCGCCCTTCAAATTAGTTTCTGGCTTTTTTTGGATGTATCGCAAGTACAGCCAGCTTCCATAAGTTCCAAAAATTATGAAAGGAAGATATGTTGTAGACTCTGTTGCCAAGATACTCACAATTATGGATACCAAAACCAGAAGGGAAGGCAACCACTGAATTGAGTGCATTGCAAGCGTACAAAAGCACGTTAGTTATATCCAGATTAAAGTAGAAGAAATGAGGACCTCACATTAAAATAAGAACACGCTAAACTGAGAAACAATTAATGTCGTGAAAGCTGGAATCTCAATTGTACCTGGGCACGCAACTTGAGAACAAAAAATAAAGTCATTTCTTGATCAGGCATAATTTGCTTCACTCCAACAAGGAACCCTGACAAGACTCCATGGAAGCCATAAAGTGGACTATACCTGTAAAACACACCAAGAAAATTCCTGCGTTTATTCCAACTCCAAGTGAATATTTAATGAAAACTCTAAAATCAAATTGAACAGACAACATATGTAGGCTACAGTTGTATGGTATAAAGTTTGAACTGGGATGTTTTCATTGGCTGTACACCTGATGTTTAGTTTCACATCTTTCAACTCAGAGAGGATCTTGCATGCAATCAATCATGAAACAAATTATTTACTTAAATAGAAAATGTCACAAATCTTAGGAACACTATAAATCTAGACAACAGTTAAAAAACTTGGTTCTCAAGAGAACGAAACCAATATTTTATATAAAGTTCTAACTCATCAAAGGTGTTGAACAAGTTTCATGGCAAAACCTAGTTTGTGCTTAAGCATATTAAATGCACAGAAGGAAGAATCCGCAAGGAAGAGAAACATAAACCCAAGATTTTGTCACTTTTTACCTTTTCAATTTAAAACTGACTTTTCCCCAGTGAAACATAAAAGTTTCTGACATAGCAAAACTGTAAAGAAAGTTTATCTCAATGTTTTAGAGGGGGTCCTCCCTTAAACAATATTAGATTTTTCATATTTCCCACTCCCATTCAACCCCAAAGAGAGAAATCTGATAATATTAAATCTGATAATAGTACAGCTTAACTCCTAGACATTCAAGAAAGACCAACTGCCCTCCTTGCCCACCAGATGACCAGCTGGAAGCAAGGGAATAATAACATGATGATGAGACAATTATGGATGATCGTTCTCTCATTGTAGATTGGAGTTTAAGACACTTAAAACACAATTTATCTTCTAAATAATTGAAAAAGTTCACTTGTAAACACTGAGAAACCCATAGTTTTCCTAAAGCTTCTTGTAAACTTGGATGGTCATGGTGACAATTTTAAGCTGTTGAATATATGCTGTATACTACATTTTTTACACCCCTTATAGACTATATACCCTGCCACAGGCGGGATTTTACAGGTAGTTGTTTTGGCTGATGATTTTGTACCAATTGTATTGTAAATTGTAATAATGCCGCTTAACAGTTTCCTAACATATGTGCCTATAAATACATCCACATGGATTAGGGTTAAGCACAAGAACAAAACATCATATTGTATTGTGAATAGCTGTTCAATTGATACAGTGAGTGCTATTTTTGTTGGCATTATTTCTGCAAAGGGTTTCCCAAGGTAAAATATCCTGTTAACCTGTGAGTGTACCATTATTTTTTTCTACTGCATTTAAGATAATGCAATCGACAATATATTCAGTTTTTCTACTTCTGGTATTTGTTTGGAACCAAGACAACTTTGTGGATGTTGAAATATGTTCAAGGTGGTATGGGACATCCATGTGCAGGGTTCAGTGTGTGGGAAGATCTTCAAAACTGAGCATGTTTCCTATTTTTGCAAAATTGCTGGTTGCAGCATAAAGTGACAACATATCTGTCACAGAAAATTCAAGGTGGTATGGGACATCCATGTGCAGGGTTCAGTGTGTGGGAAGATTTTCAAAACTGGGCGTTTTTCCTATTTTTGCAAAATTGCTGGGAAAATTCATTTGCCTTCGACTGCAGAAAATTCACTATGATTGCAATGAATAGAGTTGGTTTAAAATTCATGTTTTACCATCATTTAAATTTTACACCATTTATTTTACCCTCCAGGTTAATACTTACTTGGTGAGTTGGTTGATAGATAGTTTGTTAGTTTGCACTGAATTTTGAACAATTTTTCCCTCCAATTTCTGGAATTCAGTTGGTTCAAATTTCATTTATGTGAAAATCATTTGATGAATACAATTTCATCAATTCAACCTGTGATTTCTCTTGTTTGGTTGATTCAATACAGATTTTCTGCTCAGTTTTCAATTTTCATGGTATCAGAGCTAATTGAGTTAGAGTTCTGGATTGAATTATTTTTAGTGAGTATCCATGAGTGTGATGAATTATTGTTTAATCTTTGGCTTTGTGGAGGTTTTCTATGATGTCGTGGAAGCAGCTGAGATTCTCTTGCATCACAGAGCTGGTCGATTCAGATAGGTTCTTGAAGCTGTTCGTATTCACAACAGCTTTGTATTTCCATTTGCATTTAGATGTCTTAAATTTTAATATTTGCAGAAAATTGTAAAGGTGTCTGAGATCTGTTATGTTAAGGTGTGAGATCTGTTGTATTACATTCTGCTAACTACGTGAAAGATCTGTAAAGGTCTTTGGATGTGTTGTTACGGTGTCTTGATTTATCCAGGCATTTTGGTCTGTTAGGGCATTTTTTATCTAGCACTTGATCTATCAACATATTTTTGATGGTGTGAATAAGGTACTTCACCTAACTAGTTTATTTGTGTCCTTTTCACATGTTTACTTGAGTCCTAGGAATATTTCTAGAAGTATTAGTAGTCACTTAGATTATATCTTATCTTTTGGCATTTGTTCACTTCTTGTCCAAGTCATTTAATATTTGTTGACTTAGTTGTCTCATGTTATAGGATTAAGACACGTCATCATCTTTTTTAATCCTATCACTCACCTTACCTTTATAACCAAGGTCTCTTGTACGCTTCCTATCATAGATCATAGATCAAACTCAACAAAGTATCATATCATAGATCTTAATATCAAGCACGCTCATTTCTTTCATACTCTCTTGTGGAAAGTTACCTTTGTTTTTGCAAATGATCTTGGGCTGAGTGAGTGGTTTTAAAGCATTCTATTCACATATTCAATCTTGCATCTATAATCAAGCAAGCTATTCTTACCATTCTCTCTTGTGAAAGGATAATGTTATTTTGTAGCTGATCCTAGGGTGTGGGGAGTTCACAATCAACTCATACAAATTTTTGTCTCTTTGTCATT
This sequence comes from Chamaecyparis obtusa, assembly GCA_027943335.1. Lineage (NCBI taxonomy): Eukaryota > Viridiplantae > Streptophyta > Pinopsida > Cupressales > Cupressaceae > Chamaecyparis > Chamaecyparis obtusa. The sequence goes on along the minus strand of BSBK01000808.1, from coordinate 222,534 downwards.
TCAAGAAATTTGCATTTATAGGCTTCAGGCGGCAGAATTTGTGATGTTTGCAAGTTTTTTCAGCATCGGCACTATTGAAAGCATTTGAGTGTCAAGGTTTTTTGCAGCAAAGAGGCGCACTATTCATCCTCCACCAAGCAGATTTGTTGACGCTGAAGACATCTACGCTGATGCTAAGAACTCCATTTCATTACCATCAAAGAAAACAAAGTTTCAACTTGTATTAAAGAACAATGGGTAATATAATGTGACAATGGGGACTGATGAATGACCTTCTGATACGAGTGCTAAAGTTAAGTGTTTCAACATGTGTGATCAAGCTTTTGGATTCTTCTGTCTAATTGTGTCTCCAAAACTTCTCTTTCATATAGGTTTTAAGTACTCTTAATGAAGTTTGGATAACTCTAGAAAAATGTCTTTGTCAAGCAAGATGAGATGAGAAGCTATGAGTTGGAGAATGAGCTCCTTAGTTTGATCCCCAGTCCCCCTGAAACCTTAGAAGACTTCTTCACCAGATTCAAATCACTAAGGTTGCAGCTTAGGGAATGTGGAATAGAAAGAAAAAAAATGATCAGTTAGTTCTCTCTATCCTCTCTGAGCTAGGTCCTAATTACTTAGTGTTTGTTTCCACATTTTACTCCACCAAGAGTGCTACGGGTGCCACTTGGAAAATGCCCAGTTTAGATGACTTTATTGCCAACCTAACTAGGGAGTAAGATAAGATAATTCAAATGGGAACATTTAAATTTACAAAATCTCAAGCCTTTATTGCTGGGAATGGGAAACAAAAGGCTTCAAAATAAGGGAAAAAGCAATCACAACAAAAGGACAAAGAGACTAAGGACACTAAGAAAGAACAAAAAACTGAGTTTGTCAAGATTAACACTAAAAGCTCTTCAAATCAAGGGAAACCTAAGAAAGAAAGAATTAAGTGTGCCTACTGTAACAATGCTGGACATGATAAGCACAAGTGCGTGAAGAAACAGATTGACTACCTTTCTCATCTTCAAAGGGACAATATAGGTGTCCTTAAGTCCATCAAATCATCCCCATCAAACTAGGAATCAACTGAGTATAAATCTAAGGGAAAGATCTAGTAGCTAAAGCTTTCATATCATCTCCATCTTGGATTCTTGACTCCAATGCTTCACACAACATGGGTTCATCATAAGTTATCTTCCTTTGAGTCTTCTAGCATATCTACTATCACCTTTGGGTGTTGATACTTGAGTTTTAGTCATAAGAGAGGGTATGTTGAAGTTGGAGGAACATTCACAAATGTTCTAAGTGTACCTTCACTTTCAGCTATCTCATATCAGTGTACAAAATTACTCACATAGGGAGTCATAAGAGAGAGTCTGTTGAAGTTGGAGGAACATTCACAAATGTTCTAAGTGTATCTTCACTTTCAGCTATCTCATATCAGTGTATGAAATTACTCACATAGGGAAAGGCATGAGAGTCATTTTTTCTCTGCATATAGTTGAGTTAAGAGAGTTCAACTGCAATGGTTTAGTAGCTATGGGAAGGGCAGATCACCATTCTAGGTTATAAACTTTTTCATATTTTGTATCTGATGTTTCTCCTAGAGCCTCGCTTACTCATTCAAATGAGATTAGAAAATTATGGCATGAATTGTTTTGCCACTTTAACAACTGTTATCTTGAGCAACCAAGTCAGTAAGACATGGTCATAGGATAGCCAAGAGTCATATCTTTGTGAGTGTTGTACCCTTGGTAAGCATTCTGAAGAAAATTTTGACAAAGGCAAATCTTGGAGAGAAACACAATCTTTGGAGCTACTCAGTGATGTATCAAGTAAATTTCCCCATCTATATTTTACTAAGGCAAGATATGTTCGCCTTCATAGCTGATTTTTTCTAGATATATATGGGTCTACTTTCTTATACAGAAATTGGAAGTCTTTGACAAGTTTCAAGATTTCAAGGCACTAGTTGAGAAACAATCAAGTAATGTCATCAAGATTCTTTGAACTAATAATGGGGGGAAATATGTCAACACTAAGTTTGAACAGTTTTGCACAACAGAAAGGATAGATATGTAAAGGACAATTCCTTGTATTACCCAATAGAATGGTGCGGCAGGATCTAAGAGCAGATCCTTGAAAAAGATGGTCAATTGTATGATGCACTCCAAAGGTCATACACCACAAACTGGGTAGAAGAAATCAATTGTGCTTGTTATATATAGAATAGAGTTCCTCACAAAGCCTCGAAGAGTGTCACTCCTTTGAAGCTTGGATGGGGAGGAAACCATCAATTGAGAACTTCAGGGCTTTTCGGATCTCCAACTATATCATGGATACCTCAGCAACATCGCAAGGCTATGGATCCTCAATCCAAACCTTGCATCTTTGTAGGTTATCTTGATAGTGTAATGTATATAGGCTATTCCATCTAACCACACGAGTTATTCATTGAGAGAAGTGTTAAGTTTCAAAAGGGTCCTACTGACTATACACTTGACACTTCTCCTTATATGGTGAATTCACTTGATTTTGATGATTCTTCTTCTGACAACTCTGATCATCCAATGTTGTTTCCTCAAGCAAAGTCTTCTTCCAATTTTGACAGTGAGGGTAGTGATGGGGACCCAACTTCATCCAATTCTCCATGTGCTTTGGAGGATGACATTTTACCACCTGACTCGTCCATTTCTCACCCTCTTTGGGTTCGACAAACACTTGATAGTGCAAGCATTTGGGTAGGGAAATCCAACTGATGGTAGACATACATAGTCATACTAACAAAATGGGCCACATTCTTTCTTAGTCATTGTTTCTGATCCATAGACATTTCTAGAGGCATCAAGCATACCTAAGTGGGATAGGGCTATGTCGGAGGAATATGATTCCTTACTCAAAAGTCACACTTGGGATTTGACTCCCCCTACTGAGGGAAGGAAGATGGTTCGATGTAAGTGGGTACATCGGACCAAGTTTGCAGCCAATGGACCAATTGATAAGTACAAGGCACAGTTGGTTGCGAAGGATTTTTCACGGGTTGTTAGCATTGACTACACAAAGAACTTTGCACCCATGGCCAAGATGACATCTATTTAGCTCACACTTGCTATTTCCAGAACAGATGGATGGTATGTGCCTCAGATGGATGTGAAGAGTGTTTTTCTACACAGAAATCTTGGAGAGATCTACATGGAGAATCCACTAGGGTTTGTTCAAGATTCATCCTTAGTGGGTAGACTTAAGAATAGCTTTATGGCCTCAAACAGGCCCCTAGGGCTTGGAATGCTAAGATACATTCCTTCCTTCTAGCTTCTAGTTTAACTCGGTGTCATATCCCCTTCTTTAAATAGGGTTAAATAATAAACAAAATCAATTAAAAATTTAAATGAAAAAAAATTAAAACTTAAGTTAAATAAAATGGTCAAAAGGCATTAATGGAAAAGTTGTGTTTCCCTCAAACATGAGGTATAAAAAGGAGAAAAGAGAACTTCATTTGAGGGGGAAATTTTCATTTCCCAATTTTCCTCATTTGTAGAAGAAGACAATTTTAAGATCCACAACGCTCAACAGAGCCTATGGAATAGACTTTACAAATATTTTTAATTTTGTTAGTTGTCACCTACTTTTCTTAGTTGTTGATCTTATCCTTTTCTAAATAAATCATTTGTAACTCTTATTTAAGGAGACTTTCACTCCTTTGTGAAAATCAAATATCTTGGCAATCATTGTCTGTTTCATCATTATTTGTAATATGCTATCAGAGCACAGGTTTTGAAGAAATCTCGGGATTGGTGAATGCGATTGTGTGTTCATATTCGTTACACAGAAGAATTTATCTAAAGGGCAAGTGCAAAATCGTACGAGGTTGTAGGGATCAGCCAAGGAAGGAAAATCTCAGTTTTTTTGCTTGAAGTTTTTGGCGGACTTATTAAAATAACTTTGTGAAATTTGTTTTTGGTGCAAAACATGAGGGTTTTTGGTGAAATCATGCAAGTATTTGGATGAAATTGCAGCACCATTTAAGCTAAAATCTGCATTGGTTTTTAATCACAAAAATTGTATTTGTTTTAATCAAAATTGCATGCAAATTTTTTTTGAACAAATCTTTCCATTTTTACTCATTTGTGAGGTTGTGTGACTAGATTCCGGCCATGGGTGATGGATTTCTTGAGATTTTTGACGATTTTTCTCAATAAAATTTGTGAGCGCAGGTTTCCTTAGTAAGTCTAAGGGGAATTTCAAGGAAAATTGTGGCATTTTTCCTATATATTGGCGATGGATTTTATGAGACATTTGACAATTTTCAATAAGAATCGTGGGTTTTTTGGCACAACTTCATGACTCTGCATTTTTTGGGTAGCACGACAAGGTCTAAGCTACTGGCTGCAGATTTTTTGAGGCTTTTGATGGTTTTCAATATAAATCTTGAGTTTTTTGGAATGGCTTCCTATGTTGTCTAGATAATCGTGGTGTTTCCCATCATCTTTTAACGGCTTCCCCAAATGTGTGCAGCTAGGGTTTTCCAAAATTTTCCAACATTTTAGTTCAACTTTTTACAAATCATGGGTTTTATATTTTGCTGCTAGGGTTCTGACTTTTTTTCCTAATATTTGAGTTTTTGTTTCAAAAGCAATGGGACTTTCATTTTCTGTTATTTTATATTGCGGGAGGATCACTGACCAACATCATGTCAGAAGGTAGCCAAAGGTTCACAAGCAAAAATTACAACACCTGAAAACAAAGGATGCTCATAATCTTGGAATATAGGTTCCTTGATAAAATCATCCTTGAGATTGACACTCAACCAACAGTTGCAAGTAAAGACCAAGAAAAGTTTGGTGAGCATAATCATGAAGTCATTATGTTCATTAAAAGTCATTATGTTCATTAAATTATCAGCCACAAATGAAATTCTTCCAAATAGTCTTCAAGCAAATCTTCTACGAAGTTTTAATAAACAACTATGAGATTTGCACAAGACGTCAGATAAAAGCAAGGCCTTCTTAAAAATATTTTGTTCTTGATCGTGATGGATGAGACGATGCCTTTGCAAGATCATTTAATGAATATCAAAGACATTTGCAATTAGTTAGCTTCTTTTGGTCACGTGATAGAAGAAGACGTGGTCATAACGTTGAAAAAGCTTACCATGGTCCTACAAGGATTTCATAGAAATAGTCAACATCACGTCCACCAGTGTTGACCTCTAGTCTGATGATTTGTGCAACAAACTATTGAAGCAGGATAGATGGAAGTAGTAGTTTGATAGCAAAAATGTTTCACCAAGTGTGGAATAGGCCTTTGCAACCAAATGGGCAAAGACAGGTGGCCTCAAAAATGTCAAGGACAATTAAGATACTTCAAAGAATCTAAAGACTATTACATGTCATATTGTGGTAAACTTGGTCACATGAAGAAGCATTGCAAAAAGAGGTTGGTTGATCAGAAATCCAACCATAGAGGGCCTCCACCAAAGGCTCATGTCATAAAGCATTCTAAGCAGGAATCAACCTTCTACGCTTCTTATGGTTAGACAACCAGCAAATCACTCCAAGTCTTCAGCATGGTATATTGATTCTAGAGCAACTAGACATTTTACACACAAGAAGGATTGGTTCACCAAGTACACAGCTTGCTCAGGTTTCAACGATCATTGGGGGTAGTGAGTAGTATACAATTGTCAGCAGATGCAATGTTCAGATAACCTCTAGAGGGGAGTCTCCCATTTTCCTCAATGTATACTATGTTCCCCGAATGGATCTCAATGACTTAGGTTATGGGCCACTATACCAAGTGGGACGTCAAACAAGAAGTCCAAGAAAACCATCACACTTGGCATAGAAGAGCATAATCTGTATAGGAGAGGACAAGACATAAAAAGAGAAGAGAAGATTGTAAATTCAGACCTGCGATTTGGGTATGAATATTGTGTGGCACATATATTACATTAAATATCTATTTGCGACTGTCTTTATTGAATTATATATGCTGATGCAGTTCAGAATTATGAAATTATGTGATTGTTCATTTATAGATTATTAGATACATAGACAAATATGTGTACAATTGACCTGCATAATTCTGATTTAATATATTGCATTGCAGATTTAGGAATATTTTATCACAAGACTTGTGTGAAATACCATATATACTTTCTGGCTGTCGTAAACAACCATGGTATGGAAGATGAGTGGATCACAGACTGGGGAATGGATCTCAGTTTTATCTCAATGAGTCGGGTTGTGGGCCACTATACCAAGTTGGACATTATTTTTGTCTCATACAAGTGCCATATTGTAAACAAGGAGTCCAACCATCATGCTTCGCATAGAAGATGATAGTTTGTATCGGCATGTTGGAGAATGGGAGTGTTCCCAAGATGTTTTAAGCAAAGGCAGTTTACACTGCAGTGTATCTTCTCAATAGGCCTCTCACACAGGTAGTGAAGGAGAAGACCTAGAGGAAGCATGGTCTGGGAGGAAACCAAAAGTGAGCATCTTAAGGTTTTCAGTTCTACTATGTACATCTCGACTCTAGATACCAAAAGAGCCAAACTAGGCTCCAAAAGCCAAAAGTTAATACTCACAGAGTACAGTGACAATCGTAAAGGCTAGAGTCTAATACACTGAACACTTGACATTCAGCAAGGATGTGGTGATTGATGAAGATGTTGGGCCTTTTCAGCTCGCTTCTCACGTCAAGGGTATTGAAACTCAGTGTCTGCAAGCTAAAGATTTAGGCGAGCAACTTCCCTTGGCTACACTTGAAGGGGGGGACTTTGATGATTCTGAACAAGTGGAATCTCCTAGGCAAGTACCAGTACTTGTACCAGAAGATTTTCTTCAAGAGAAACTATATCAACATCAAAATAGTATAGTCCCAAGCAGCCCAAGTCATGATGTTCACACTGATTTGAATGGAGGGATTCCTACAAGGCGACCTAATTGGTGGGAAAAAATTGTTAGTGATGTTCGAGATGATGAAATGATTGAGAGCATAGTATCTAGACGTAAAAACATAACACAAATAACTTTGCTCTTATGGGTAACATTTAGATTGTTTATAAACCTTAGCAAAGGCAAAATGTAAACCTGAATGAGAAAGGCCATGGAAGCCAAACATCAAAGTCTTCTGAATAAAAAGACTTGGATTCTTTCAGATATTCCACAAAGGAAGAAACCCATTGATTGCAAATGTGTATACAATGTCAAGTACAAAGTTGATGGTACACTTGAAAAGTACAAAGCATAGTAGGTGGCTAAAGGATTCTCACAGAGAGAAGGCATTAATTATGAGGAGACCTTTGCTCCTACAAAAAAGATGAGCACCATTTGATTGGTTCTAGCCATGGCAACACAGTTTGGCTTGAAAGTCCATCAAATGGATGTGAAGAGTGCCTTCCTCAATGGAGACTTAGAGGAAGAAGTGTACATGACTCAACTTCAAGGATTTCAAGTTGCAGGAAAGGAGCATCAGGTATGTAGATTGGTGAAGGTTCTTTATGGCTTGAAGAAGGCTCCCAAGGCATGGTACATGAAGATTGACATATATTTAAATGTTAAGAGTTTCAAAGAAGTCCTTCAAATCCTAACTTGTACGTCAAAAGTGTAGGCAATGAAATCAATCTTTCTCATCATTTATGTGGATGATATCATCATAAGAGGAAGTGAGGCACATTTGATTGAGAAAATCAAATGGAACTAGAACAAGACTTTTAACATGACAAACTAAAGCCTCCTAAATTATTTCCTAGGTTTAGACATTTGGGTGGTGGTCTTTGTATTTTCATTTCTCAATACAAATATGCCAAGTGTTTGTTACAAAAGTTCAAAATGACAGATTGCAAAATCTTGTCTACACCTATAGAGAAAGAGTTGAGCTTTCATCCAAAACAGACTCAAATGTGATCAATGAGTCAACATTCAAGCAATTAGTGGGCAGCCTTATCTTTTCCTACAACCCCTAGACCTGAATTGAGCTATATAATGAGCTACATTTCCATAATCATAACAACACCTAAGGCAAGACATTGGTTACGGCAAAGACGGTGTTGAGATATGTGAAATAGACACTTGACTTTGGCATATAATATAACAAAAGCAAATATCCTAGATTGGTTGGGTTCACAGATTTAGATTGGGCAAGTTTTGTTGATGATAGGAAGTTCACTTTTGGATGTGTTATCAATCTTGGTACAAGTGCAGCCTGGTGTAGGAGCACCTATGGGTCCAACTAACCTATCAAGTTTTGTAAATGTGTTTTCATGTTTTGTGGTTTGTTTTGGTTGTAATAAGGTCCTATAGACCATTTTGGACACTTTCTAAGTCACTTTGTAAGACCTAGTGCCAAGTTGTCTTTACTCATGACCTAATTGGTCAAAGAAGGTCAAAGGCTCCATATGATTGTAAAGAATGTGGAAATTGTCAAAATCATGTTTGTAAGCCATGATTGCATGTTAGCAAAGCTCTAAGAGCAGATGAGGTCATTTGATAGGTAGATTGCAAAAACTACAAAAAAATCAAAAGTTGCAAAAATTGCAAAAGTTGCTTGTGCAACTTTGCAACTTTTCTTGCAAAACTAAACAATTTGTAATCCCAACAGTCAAATGGTTTGAAAATTGGTTGGAACTGGTTGGGGAGGTTGGGATTTGTCTATTTATGCCTCTTTGGATCAAGGCATATAGGATTGATGTGATATTGAATGCTATCAATAACGATTGCTCTAATTTCCATTAAATTTGATGTATATCTTGTATCTTCCAAAAGGGTATTTGGAATGGTCATTTGTTTAAACCCATGGTCAACAGTCCAAAGATTATGGTCAAATTACTCGTTGAGTAGGGCTACAAGGATTAAGGTGTGTGTACAAAACAAGTACTAAAGGAAGGAATGATGGGTTTGGTTCAATGATTGGGATGAAGTTGTTTTGATTCCCTGGAGTGGTAAAACATTTCATTTTGTACCCACACAACCTTTGTAGTGTTGATGTGTCTAAACCCTATTGAACCAAGGGCTAGTGTAAAGTTGCCTTGTAAGTACAAACTTGTTAGTGGGTGAGTTGCGTCTGCAACCAAAGAGTTGATGGGTTGTTTGAAGCCTCTTGAGAATGTTAACTTCATTGTGACATCTCCTGTCCCATGAATGAGTCGAATGCCTTGTTGGATCAAAACGTCATGTTGAGGACCAAAGCCTTGTTTGTGGGCCTAGTTGTTGATTGTTCCCATGTGTAGGAAGAGATGTATGAACTTATGACCAAGTTTGAGTGATTTATTCCTCCTTGTCAGATTCCTCTGCATCATAACCACATGCACTAGCAAGAAGCAACGGGTATTAGCTCTTTCCCCTATAGAAGCAAAGTATCAACGAATAATCAAAGTAACATGTGAATAAGTACGGCTATTAAAAATATTTTCAAACATGCAAATGTCTCAATTAGAATCTTCACCCTTCTTTTTTGACAATCAAGGGGTGATAAAGTTGGCCAAGGATCCGATCTTCCACAAGCACACCAAACATGTGGAGCTTCATTGTCATTTCATCCAACAATTTGTAGAAGATAAATTAGTGACATTCTAGCACATTCCAATTGAGGACAAGACTACAACATTCTTACCAAGTCCTTGAGTCCTAACGAATTCGTAAAATTTAAAAATAAGCTTGGTGTAGTTAACAGATTGACCATCAAGGAAGTGAATTAAAATAATATACTAATACTTAGAAATAATGGTCAATTATGCTATTAGGATAGACTTTAGGAATATTCTTTATTCTTTTAGTTGTCATATGCTTTTCTTAGTCGCAATGTGATGAACCCTACTAGCTCTACCCTTGTGCCACTAGCAATTGACTGAATGATTTCTTTTGCAGAATTGGTTTTGTTTTGAGTTTTTTGAAATTTTATGTTTTTTTGTGTTTTTGGATATATAAAAACAATGCAAGAAAAAAAAACTAACTATTGCAAATCAATGCAAGAGTACTCCAATTTATTCAACATATAATGTATTTGCATACTTTGGCAATTATTGAAAATTGAGAAATGAAATTAACAACACTTTTGAGAGCCTGATTGCAAATGCAGCTTTATGTTTTGGTCAAAATGATCACAATCTTTGTACAATGTAATAAAACTCTAAGGCACCAATATCTGGAATTAAAGATCAAACCCCAATTACCACACGATCAATGCAGAGGGTTTTGTGTCAAGTTTGGAGACTCACACGGCTGCAATATCAGGAACGGCTGCCTTATTAATGACACACTCTCTCATCTAGAAGCTGTGTTTATTATCTGCTGGCTATCAATTTCAATTCCCTGCACTACAGCTGATGAAAACTAATTCAAACTTCTCCAATTTCAATGCAATTAATCACAGTCATGGCTCCTGGATGAAGCCACAGATGATTGCAAAAATTGATGGGTCTTTCACCATCTCTCATTGCAAAAACGCCTGAATAATTCTATTCTTCCAGGCAGCAAATACTGAAACCCTTGCACACAAGAACTTCTCAATTCAAAGACAATTATCAAATGCATAAGTATGGATCGATTTTTAGGTTTGGCTTTATATATTTCTCCCATACAAATCGACCAAGTAGCTTCTTCTTCACTCTCCACATAACTTTAAAATGCTTGCTTTTGATGAAGGTTGACTTCATAATTAAATTTAATTCCCTCCAAGACTAGGCGCCACTTAAATTTTATAATAAGCCATTATGAATATTATTAATAAAGTGGAACTTTATTAATAATTAGTAACCATGAAATTGGCCTATTAAATTCCTCCAAGATGTCAACTGAGATTTGGAGTCAAGCACTGAGTAGACGATGGGTCTAGGTGCCCTGCCAAAAATAAGAACTCCTCAACATTGACTTACTATAAATAGTAACTCCTTAAATAATTGTTCCAACATCCAGTCAATGATACCAAATCTCAATACTACTACCAACCTATTGAAGCACCCTACTAAAGATAGAAATCTTGATTTTCCTTAAATTGACACTTACTATAAATAGTAAGTGTGCCAAATTGGTCCAAACAAGCAGCAATCCTGAACACTCTTGTCCTCTGAAATGGGAATTGGCCTCTGGTGTTGCCAATGGAGACCCTCTAACCCTCTATCTTAGCCTATGAGGGCTACTGATAGGCTAATCCACACTACGAACTAAGGTGAGCTAAAATGGGGACATTACAGTCCACCCTCCCTGAAATTGTTTTTCCCCAAGCAATCTCGCATCTGAAAGCTCACTGTACTCAACCTAAAGAGAAGTCACATCTCCATCAGGATCCCATGGATAGATTATGTAATGTCCTTGTTATCACCAACCAATTCTTGTAACGACATCACCATCAATACAATTAGCAAAAATTGCCAAACTGAAACCATCACAACAACTGATGTTGTAGGAACAGAAACATCGCATGGGAGCAACTCTGCAAGCTAGCAAGATTTGCCTCCTCTATGCAAGATAAGCCATCATACAATTCATCCAGCTTATGCGCTACTAAATTGTGCATCCTGTAAATGTCATGTACATGTGAATCAAATGTAAAACTGTATGCACTCCTCCATGTACACCCCTGAGAATTCCTCTGCAAGGCCTGTCTAGAACCCTGATGCACTTGAAGAATCCCAAACATCATCATTGTTCATCTCAAGAGGGGGATCAGCATCAACTTCAAAAAGTGGATTGTCATAAGGCCATGTTATATCCATCTCGAACAAGGGATTGTTCACAAAGTGAACCTCACCTCTATGTTGATCAGAACTGTATATCCATGAACTGCCAGAGAAATGATGTGTCACATTCCTATTTCATATCATGCTCCTCCCGCATCACCTTGCTCTTTTCTCTAAAAAGAGAAATAGAGTGCAAACTCCCCTCTGTGATTCCCCTCAACACATACCTCCTACCCTAGTTCTTGAATCTCATGTCCATCAAAGGTAGGTTGAGGGTAAACTCCCCAATGTCCTAAAGCCACTACATACCCAGCACAATGTCTAACTCACCCAAGTTGACTACATAGAAATCAGCCTATAGCTCGTAGTCATCAAAAGAAAGAGTGAGATTCTGTATGCAACTAGTGCAAGCAAGGATACAACCATTTGCCACTCTAACACGAAATCCAGTGAAGTCCTATGTCTGAAGCCTACACCTACTAAAAAATCCCTCATCAATGAAATTATGTGTAGCCCCTGTGTCAAGCATGGCAATACATCGTTGTCCATCCACTAATCCTCTAATTCTGAAAGCAAATGGAAGTGGTACAATGGTGGATAATGCTATCAAAGATAGGTTGGCATCAAGATCAAACTCAAGAGAGGCTTTTCGAGCCTCATAAACATCTGAAACAGCTGGCTGATGTGAATTTTCAGCCTCATCATCATCATAGTAAACCCACGTAGATTGGCTACCTTTGCCCTTAGGCCTTAATGGGCAAGTGTGGTCATCATCATAGCGTTTTTTACACCCCTGTTGGCTCTTTCTGAAATCCTCATGAGTTGCCTCGTCATATTTTGCTACTGATTTCTTCTTTTGATCAGCAATTGGCAAGTGATCCTCCTTTGAACGTAAGGTGGTGGGTTTAGGCTGAATTTGCCTCTTAGGAGTTGCAAGCTCCATGCCCCTGACCTTTTTAATGGCCCCATGCAGGAAAGGCAGATCAAATGCCTTAAGCCAACCTCTCAGTGGCTCTTGAAGTCCCTTAGTAAATAACATAACCAAACATTTCTCTGTCACATCAAGAACCATCGTAGCAAGCCTCTAAAACTCATTAATAAAAGAATCCAAACTGCCCACCTGTCTAAGCTGAGCAAGATCCCTGAAATATGACTTTGGATCCTTTCTGTCAAAATGTTGAATCTGTTAGGAATAACAATCCACACGACACAATTGAGAGGGGGGGGGCTGAATCACTTGTGTGCTATAATTATAAACTTTATGCTTTTCAACCAAATCACCAATAAAGAATATAATAGTGCAAAACAAGATGAACAAGATAAATGCCAACACCATAACACCCAAGATTTTTGTTCTCGAGGAAAACCCTGTTAAGGGAAAAACCCCGATGGGAATGATCCCCACAAGGTCGTGTACTAGTATAATAATGGCCATGTTAGGAGTTGATACAATACATCTAGCACATCAGTCCCTGTTAGAGGACAAGTCCATGTTAAAGGACAGAACCTCTGTTAAAAGGTCCTTCAACCCTGTTAGGAGTTGATGAGAACAAAAGGCACACTGTCAGGAGCACACTGCTCAAGGAGAAGGTTAAAAATCCACCTTCAGAAGGACCCACTATCAGAACAAAAAAGAGGACTTACTATCCAATGAACTCTCTTGCCTTTACAATTCCATTGAAGTGCACAAGGAATGATCATAGATTCCACTCATAACTCTATCAAAGCAACTGACCTACTTTTCATCTCTGCTCTGACAACCAGCAACAATGCTCGCATCCACTTATGATTACATTCCTCACACTACATCAAGGAAATTACTTTCCTTTATACAAGTTACAAAACCAATTAGGTCGGTCTGTTAGAGCTTCCCCAATGCATAAACCATTACATCAACCAATGCTAAGGTACACACGGTACCTAATACAAATATACAACATTTACAAATATCAAATTACACGCCAAAATTCATAATCAACGCTCGCCAATCCATTACACACGTTACATCACCTAGTCGGCTCCCAAATATAAAAATGTGAATTCCACATGCTAGCTCTGACAGCAGCATGAACCAGTTAAGCCATAAATCCCACAATGTACTCCAATCTGAGTCTTCTTCCATGCCTTAAGCTCGCATACCACGATTCCATCTCGCAACCACCTTATACTCAAAATTCAGCAACCATCTCTGGCATAATTCCCTGTCTTTGTCCTGCGACTAGTCTTCACCAAAACAAATGTAACTTACACAAATCATAACATGAAGCCACGCGACCTTAGACATAAGGTCTACACACATTCAACATAACAAATCCGTGTTTGCATACTCTAAACTGTTGTACACTGTCCGTACAATTCTGTCCAACTGCCTGAAGCAACCTAAAACACAATCTATCTAATGCAACCAACATAGAACTGAAACCTATCAACATGGAACTGAAACATATGTTGACATCAATGACAAAACACAAATGTCAACAACCTGAACAGCAACAATTCCAACCAATATCCAACAGAATTAACCTATCAAAGAACTCCTGATAAGAGGTAGTGAGATTACAATGCAGAGTGACCATCCCATGGTGCCACCAATCTTGGGCTGCCCCATCCAAATGTAAAGCTACAAATTTAATGGCATCAACCTCTGTTATAGGCCTAAGAGTTAGGAAGGTATCAACAACCTGAACAGCAACAATTCCAACCAATATCCAACAGAATTAACCTATCAAAGAACTCCTGATAAGAGGTAGTGAGATTACAATGCAGAGTGACCATCCCATGGTGCCACCAATCCTGGGCTGCCCCATCCAAATGTAAAGCTACAAATTTAATGGCATCAACCTCTGTTATAGGCCTAAGAGTTAGGAAGGTATCAACTTTACAAATCCAAGCTCAAGCTATGACCTTCCCATTGTCATCAAACATAGGAAGAGCGAGCTTGCTAGTGGCATGCTTCAAATCAACATTCTCGTTTCTTAGTCTTCTCTCCTGCCTAGGTCTATTGTGCTCTCTCCTCTGAGTCATAAATCTGTCAAACAGTAGGTGATCCTTAGCTCTCTGAGACAATGCATCCCACTCATCATGCATGGCCAAAACATCATCAACAAAAGCTCCACCTTATTCTTCCTCAACACTACCTACCTCAGACTCATTCCTCAAGAATGTGGAACGTGTAGGCTTGTCATATGTCCCTGCAAGAACTCCTCTCACCATAGGGGTCCCAACTGCGCTACCATGCTCTTCCCTATCATGGTTTTGCCCTCTAGGAAAAGACATTTGCAGAATGGTTGTGGTAAGCTGCTGCAAAACAATGGTCACATGTTGCTCCCTGCAGCAAGACCCCTAAATATTTCCATAGCTCCCCTATCCTCATTATTAGTTGCATTCCTAGGTGGACTACCACCTCTACTGTCACCCATTGAGCCCAATTGTGTTTCTTGTACTTGTTCAATATGTGGTTTTGTCCTTCCCTTGTGTGAATAACACCTGTTGGGATCAAATCTTTGAGGCTGCATAAATTACCCAACCCTACAGGATGGTAGGAAACCATTTTGATACCACTGTGACGAACCCTGCTATCTCTACCCTTGTGCTACTGGCAACTAACTGAATGATTACTTTTGTAAAATTGGTTTTGTTTTGAGTTTTGAATTTTTTTGCATTTTTTGTGTTTTTTGATATATAAAAACAATGCATGAAAATACACTATCTATTGCAAATCGATGCAAGAGTACTCCAATTTATTCAACATATAATGTATTTGCATACTCTGGCAATTATTGAAAATTGAGAAATAAAATTAACAACAATTTTGAGAACCTGATTGCAGACGCAGCTTTATATTTTGGTCAAAATGATCACAATATTTGTACAATATAAGAAAGCTGTAAGGCACCAATATCTGGAATTAGAGATCAAACCCCAATTACCACACAATCAATAAAGAGGGTTTGGCGTCAAGTTTGGAGACTCAAGCGGCTGCAATATCAAGGACGGCTGCCTTATTAATGACACATTCTCTCATCTAGAAGCTGTGTTTATTATCTGCTGGCTATCAATTTCAATTCCCTGCACTACAGCTGATGAAAACTAATTCAAACTTCTCCAATTTCAATGCAATTAATCACACTCATGGCTTTTGGATGAAGCCATAGATGATTACAAAAATCAATGGCTCTTTCAGCATCTCTGATTGCAAAAATGCCTTTAGAATTCCATTATTCCAAGCAGCAAATACTGAAACCCTTGCACACAAGAACTTCTCAATTAAAGACAATTATCAAATGCACAAGTATGGATCAATTTTTAGCTTTGGCTTTATATATTTCTCCCATAACAATTGACCAAGTAGCTTCTTCTTCACTCTCCACAAAAATTAAAAATGCATTTGCTTTTGATGAAGATTGACTTCATAATTAAAATTTAATTCCCTCCAAGACTATGCACCCATATTCAAAACAAATTAAATATTCATTAAATAGACTTCGCACCACTTAAACTTTATAATAAGCCATTATGAATATTATTAATAAAATGGAACTTCATTAATAATTAATAACCATGAGATTGGCCTATTAAATTCCTCCAAGAAGTCAACTAAGATTTGGAATCAACCACCGAGTAGACGATGGGTCTAGGTGCCCTGCTAGAAATAGGAACTCCTCAAAATTGACTTACTATAAATAGTAAGTCTCTGAATAATTGCTCCAATCAACGATACCAAATCTCAACACTGCCACCAACCTAATCAAGTGCCCTACTAAAGATAGAAATCCTAACTTTCCTGAAAGAAATACTTACTATAAATAGTAAGTGTGCCAAACTGATCCAAACAAGGAGCAATCTTGAACACTTCTATCCTCTTAAATGGGAATTGGCCTTTGGTGTTGTCAACGGAGACTCTCTAACCCTCTGTCTTAGTCTACAAGGGCCACTAATAGGCTAATCCACACTGCGAACCAAGGTGAGCTAAAATGGGGACATTACACACAATCTTATACTTTTCATATAAACCATTTGCAACTCACATTTAAAGAGACTTCCACTCCTTTGTGCCTATCGAATATCTTGGTAGTCACTCTCTTGTCATTACTTTCCATAATAATTTGGGGGAAAAAAATTTCACCATAGGGTTTTCTCCTCTTTATGAAGTTGCATTGTACTTGGGTACCTTATCGAGCCTTGTTGTTAGGACCCAATCTTTTGTCTGCCCCTAAGATGTGCTTAAGGAGTGGGTGTTGGTGTAAAGTTCATGTTTTACCATCATTAAGGCCATTTATTTTACTCTGTAGGTTAATCAATTGCTTAGTTGGTGAGTTCGTTGATATAGAAGCAATTAACTCTCACAGTTTGTTAGTTTTTTAACAACCTTTCCTTGAATTTTCCAATATATATATATATATATAGATAATTTCGTGAACACAATAACATCAATTTGACCTGCAATTTCTCTTGTTCAGCTGATTAAATAATATTTTTTCGCTCAGTTTCCTCACTCCATTTTCAAATATATAGTATCAGTTTTCCACAATCCATGTAGTATTCAAAAGATTGCTTAATGAATAAACTATGTTTATTATTTAACAATGAAACACCGGCGCGGGGGTACGTCGGGACAAGGGGACGCTAGGGCAAGTTTTGGGTGTGGGAAAAAAAAGGGCCTCAATTTCGGGGTGGGGGGGGCGGGGGTACGAGGGGGGGGGGGGGGGACTACATACTATACATATATAACTTGAAATGTTAATTATGAAAAGATGTTTCAATTTAACATACCAAATTGAACTACTAAGTTACATACCAAATTGAAATACAAAAACTAGAACTATTGAACATTCAACATAGTAACATAATCATTTAAACATAGTAATATAAACTTTAAAGTTTAAAATTATAAACTTAGAACTATTAAATATACAACTATCATGTTCTACTATCAAATGGCAAAGATTCAAAATTCATTGTTCAAATATGAAACAAAAATATCAATATGTCATATATCATAAAGATGATCATGATTACAATGAGCAAAGTAGCATGATATGATATAATGAATCCTGATCAATCATCAATATCAAAATGAGTACAAAATCAAAATGTCAATCTGAAATCATGTCAAAATGTAAGAATGGGAGGCCTCTAATCATCCCCCAAGCCAAAGTCCTCATCACTAGAACTACTGGACTCGAAGTCCTCGTGGTCAAGGTCTGCCAAAGAAACACCAACAAGCCCTACGTCGGCTTCTGCTGCAATCTCGTCCTCGTCAATCTATGCTAGATCCTTTGGCTCTACATCCCATCATATTGTTGGGCTCTCTTTGTACCCGCGTGTCTTTCGATCTACGATACACAAGGCACTGTGTACAACAACTAGCTTCTCCACTCTCTTAGAGGTAAGTCTGATCCTCTTAATAGAGTGGATGAAGCTATAAGTAGACTAGTTCCTCTCTATAGCTGAGGAACTAGAAACCTGAGATAGCAAACAAATTTATAAAATCAGAAAAGTAAAACTAAAATTAAAAACTCTTAAGTCTATAAAAAATTAAAATTTAAAAACTTGAATAGGTTCTAAAGATGAGAAACTACAAACCTAAGAAAGCAATCGGATGGCTAGTGTGGTAATCTTTGCCCTCTGTGCTCCATGACATTTCCAACACAATATAAGTTGTAACATAATGACATGAGTCGTGACTCATAAACATAGTACATACCCAATGGGCCAATAGTAAAACTAAAGTTACCAAACTCTAGATACTAAGATAGTAAAACTAAATATTAATAACGAACGTTGAATATTGAATTAACAATTACCTGTAAGAGTGGCAAATTCTGTCCACTCAAAGCGAATCCGACCAGCAGTCTCAACATCAAACATCTTACCAATGCACTGAAAGAACCCGGCCTTCACCTCATCATCCTGAAGTGGTGTAACTCTACCAGGCCTAGACATGTACCATTTAGGATTCAATGCATGGGCAACCATGTGCAAAGGAGTGTTCAGCTTCTCCCACCTGTGGTGAATGATAGGTTGAATGTGCTCAGTATAGAATGCTAGAGTGGGGTCTCTCTCACACACAGCAGCCCTCATCTGGCCAAGCATGGAATCAATGCATTCATAAACCTCTCCAAGGGTAGGTGCGTCCCCATCACCATATCTGATGACCATGAAAACTGGAGTAATGATGGAGACTATGTATTTTGCATCAATCCAAAACTGATCACTCTTCACCGTCTCCTTTACCCTCTTCCTCTACTCTGTTTTGGACTCAGCCCACCGATTCCATTCCTGTGTCATAACCATGAGTTGCAGCGGCTCTTGCAACTCAACCATTCTCTCCAAGAGAATGTAATATGATGCATATCTAGTCTCAACTAGTTTCAGGAACTCCTTCGCGAAGCTCCTGAACAGTGCATGTGAAGTATGGTGATTGCAGATAAACATTTGCACCTCTCTCGCATCATTAACCAATTGTTTAATCCAGTCAATTTTTCCCATGTCCTTGAGTGCATTGTTCATGGCATGCACACAACATGGAGTCCACCAAATATGTCTATAGGCTGTCTCAACAAGCCTCCCTGCAGCTTTGCACACGTGTTGCATTTGTCACTACTTGGACCAAAATTTTGTGGCCCAACCTACTCAATGGCATCCCTAAGCACGTGAAACTGAAAAATCAGCATATTTACGATGCCCTAAACAATCAACTGCCCTCAAAAAGTATGGGCCCTCAGTGCATGTGACCATGATGTTGATGAGTGGACGATGTCTAATGTCCGTCCACCCATCCATAATAATGCTGCAATCCGACTCCATCCAGCATGCCTTCATCTGCTCCATCAAAACCCCAATCTTGTTATACTACCTATCCAAGATTGTCGTCCTCAATTTGTGCTCACCTGGTGGCACATATGATGGCCCTCCCTCTTTTGCCACCAGGGACATCATCTCCCTATAATAAGGAGATCGAATAACATGCAATGGGATGCCATTGGCAAATAAGAATGTACCTATGGCATCATCTAACCGATCCTTCGCATGCATGTTAAATAAATCAGCAATGGGGTTAGTAGTAGAACTTCATGCCTTATGTTTCCCCCTGCTGCTCTCCCCTGCTAAACTCTGAATGGATGAAGGAATGGAAGCTAAATCTGACAAAGTCCCTGCTCTCTAATGCAAGATACGTGTAGAAGTATCTCACTGCCCCTGTAACTGCTCAATAGTCTGAACCTGTTGCCTACCAGCCAAAGATTTAGGCACTGC
Source organism: Chamaecyparis obtusa (assembly GCA_027943335.1). NCBI lineage: Eukaryota > Viridiplantae > Streptophyta > Pinopsida > Cupressales > Cupressaceae > Chamaecyparis > Chamaecyparis obtusa. The sequence continues at coordinate 202,616 of BSBK01000808.1, read as the reverse complement.
AACTGCACTATCATTAGGAATGCCCCACAGTATGTTTATTTCGATTCTACACTTCACATTTTCAGCATTTGCCAGGAATTTGCATGAACTCGCTCCAAATCCAGTCCAAAAGAGGTGTGAATTGACCCTAGTAATGCTACCAAACCATTCTGTGCCACAAAAATTATATTTCCATTTTCCTGTGCCACCACTTGTAAAATGGTAAAACTCAAACAATGCATTCAAAAATGAAAATCTGAAAATAAAACAAAGAAAATAGTAAAAACCCTACCTTGTGCTTGATGAATCACTTGCAAAATGGAATCTTCTTGCTCCTCTTGCTCATTTTGATCTTGCAATCACTTGCAAAATCACTTTCCTCTCAGTTGTTGCAAAAATGTGGATGCCAAATGTGAATGCCAAATGAAACATATGGGCCTTATGAAGGCTTAGAGGGCTCTATATGGGACCCACACCCTTTTAGGGTTCCTAAAGAAGGAATAATAAATAAATTAAATTAAAAAAAACTTTTTAAAAACCGTTTTTGGGGCTGACGCAGCCGGCCGCACCCCGTCATGTCCTGGGTGTGGTCGAGGGACGCCTGGGCAGCACCCAAGCACCGCACCCCCACACCCAAGGCCCCGAGCACCCAACCGGTACGAGGACAGGTGCGGTTGAGGTGCGGCGGCTATCAGTCACTGGCGGGGATGCTTGGGTGCGTGGCATACCCGTCCCAAGGACGTCCTCGCACACAGTACTCTTGAGTTTTTAGGGGGTACGCATCCCCGTGTTTCTCTATTATTTAATCAAGACATTTCAAATCACACTCAATGATCCATCATCAAGAAGAGATGAGTGAAGAATTGGATTACCGCCCTAGTCATAGAAAGAATGGAGGTAGAACCAGATAACATACACAGTTTATTCCAAAAGCAATCTTTTGATTGCAACGAATGTGTAAGTTCTCTCTAGTAGTAGAGAACACACAAACACCTCTAAGAGAAGTAGCGAATTCATCATGCTCATCCAATGGCATATTAGTTCTTCATTTTTCTCCTTGGCAAAAGTTTTTCAGTTTCTTCAGCGTCCAAAAAAGGTGAATTATATTTATTATCCCTATGTGACTTGTTGGAATAATTCTTGGTGATTCACTTCCATTGCAAATCATTGTTAGGAAGTTCTCTAGTCCTTGAGACGATATGCATCAATAGAAGAAGGAAAAGAGTTTGAGAATAATTAGAGAGGTTGTTGGGAAATGCTTAGTAGTTTCGAGCTCTGATTTTGAAAGCCCAAGGCTCCCTCCTCTTGTAATAGTGATTTGGAGTAAGTGTGAGATTTCACACATTCTAGCTGGAGTTACACCCACAAGGGATTTCTCTAGGGTATCTTGACCTCATTTTTATGGTCTCTATTCCCTCTTTCTGTTTGATTCCTTGTTTTCATGCAAGTTTCATTGTCACTCTCTAGATCTAAGAATTTAATCCGTGGTTGATGAGCTAGTTGAGGAATCTTTGATGGTTTATGGATCACTATGTTAGCATTGCTTCTAGTTCTCCCACATAAGTTCATTGGTATGCTTCTACATCCAGAGAAAGATAATATACCGTTTGCATGAAGCTTGAAGATGCACAACTGCTTAAAGCCTCTTGCAACATCTAGACCCTACCTAAAAGTTTTGTTGTGACTCAAGGAAAAACATGCACCACCTATGAAATGTGTTGCTTATTCAATAAAGACATTACATGTATTTTTATAAAATATTTATTACATCATGCAGTCATCCATAAGATATTGAAATAGACCTAAATCACCGTGAAACAAAAATAATTAGTAAGCCACAAATAGGGGCCAAGGGAAGTCCTTTTCCATTTGTCCTCCTTTTTATAAAAGAGGATTAGTATTTACCTCAGCTAGCAAGTTCTACCAATTCGGCCTGGGTCCTCGTACTAGTACAGTTCGGGTACTAGTTCTTCCTGGGTTACCCAAGCACCTAGAAAGTACCCGAGAGCGGTAGGTTTGTTTGTGTATGTATTTCTAACTTGTTCATCAGCATACCCTTTGTATCAGCTTTAGCTAGCCTCTTGCAACAGCTTGGTAATATTATTCAAGTCAAAATTGCTCTATGTAATGCCCTCATTCTATGACAGTAGTGAATTGTTGACAAAATGGTCAGTGCTCCCCTTGGGATTCGTGACAAGGGACGAACCGCCTCCTGTGGATTCTATAAATCCAATGGTTGTATCGGGCATTGATAGGTCACTCTTTTGGTGCAACGGCAATCACACTTGTAACAAGTGGTATCAAAACTCAATCACAGGTTCGAAGCCCCTCAGATAACACTGAAGGGGAGATTGTTGGCAAAATGGTAAGCACTTCCCTTGGGATTCGTGACAAGGGACTAACTGCCTCATGTGGATTCTATAAGTCTAGTGGTTATATAGGGCATTGATAGATCAATCTTTTGGTGCAACAACAATCACACTTGTAACATGAACAACATTCTACAATTCATTTGAAGGTTAGGGATTGATTTTTTTTTATTTGTAGATCTAAGTACATTATCGTCGATAGATTTGTAACAGCCAGCCCTCATAGTTATGTTTATTGATCATGTTTAGTGATGTCAATTTGTTTGTAATGTCCCCTCTTCCAGAGTGAAATTTGATGATAATAGAAAGTGAATATAAGATTAAATAATTAAATAGTGGAAAAATAAAATAAATATAATTATGATTAAATCATAATAATAAATTATAATATATAATTAATTAAATTATTATTATAATAACGGAAGAATATATTGTTAATAATATTATATATAATATTATTTAATAAATAAACATAATAATTATAGAATAAATAAATAATATTATAATTCCCAAATAATAAAAAAATGATAATATTAAATAAATATAGAGATGGTAATAATAAATTACATTAGAGCCCACCATTCTTATATAACCGCTGCATTACAATTGCCGATAATTTTATTGTCTTGGCATTTGATTTGAGTCTATAGTCGATATTGCAAATATTTAGATGTGGCATATAGCTGGGTCTAAAATATAAGAATACAAACTCTTCTATTGGCCGAACCATCTTTGATTAATAAATTATGATGGATCATTGGATGTCGTAAATGCCACACTGCAATATTTTCCATGCGAGGAATTCACAATGGTTTTCTATCAAATACTTGGAGGAACGTATGTGCAGATGTTGCAGCACTTTAGGTATCACAAATTCTAATATGTAGAAGTTCTGTATAAACACAGCGCATAGAAGATTCCTGTTTGACATGACTTGGTGAAATACAATGATCGTGTCTAGAAGACCGTATCGGAAAATTCTAAGTTACAAAGCAACAACAATTATGTCTAGAGTTTAAAACCAATTGTATTAAGGAGACTATCGACTAGCAATAAATAATAAGACATAGCAGATTCGATGACAAGCTTCAATATTTTAAGGGTGTGATTTATAAAATAAACCAAGATACGATTTAATAAGGAATGGTCAAAGAATATCGACCAAGGAAGAGTCGATGTATGAGAGACAACGTGTATAGTGAATATCCAAACAACGGTAGCAATGATTACTTCGTACATAATTATGCAGCAAGCTATTACCATAAGACATCGATTAAAGAAAGAAGAACTAATCAATATACATAAGATAAGTAATTGGTTATGAAATGTGATTACAAGAGACACGTCCCTTACCACACGCCTTATCACTCCAAACACACGGTAGAAGAAGATAACTCATTGGGCATGGAAGGGGGAGTGTGTGGAAAAATAGAGTGAGTGCGAGGATTAAAAGACATCTTAATGAAATATCTATTCCGAAAAGGCGTGACTATTAGGAGATAAAGGCATAAATAGAGATTGAGTTTGAAGAAGAAAGGAGGGGAGTAGATATGGGTGAATAAGCAAGAAGTGTGTGTGTGATAGAGATATATTATATAAACCATCAGGGATATTACATGCAGATCTATAAGAATCTATGACAGAATTTTATAGAGAGAAATAACTGCAGATTTGATAACATGTGCAGTTTTGAAAGAGAAAGTGAAGTCTTTAAAAATAAGGCAGATTTATATTGAAGATTTATGAAGGCCTGTATAGACAGATTTATGAGGAGACTGTGATCAGTATTGTGACTATTTTATGATTAGCATAATAAAAGATTGAGGAAAAGTAGAGAATGGGAGTTAAAGAAGGATTAAGATATTATATTCTGTTTTAAGGAAAAAGGTATTCAACTTATAGACAATTCTCTTGCAATAAACAGTCTCAATTCTTATAGGATCGATAGGGGACATTACATTGTTATGCATGTAATCTAAAACAAAATCAGTAATACAAGTAATTTAATTGGCAATTATGGATTTATGAGTATCACTCTCCTTTTTATATTTATAACTTCGATGTTTGACATGCATATATAAATTTATAATATATACAGTGAAACCCGGGGACGTGCACCCCCCCAAACCCCAAAGCACCCAGTGCAAGGACGTCCCCGGGACCAGTACTTGGAGTACCCGAGTAGCCCCACCTTCGCCATTCCACAACCCAAGCACCCTCGGGGCGCATTCGAAACACGGGGATGCCCAGACATCCCCGAGACATATGGGGGACTCCCAGGAGTCCCTCGACCATCTCGGGGACATTTGGACGTCCCCCATCAGCAACCAGCATCCAAGTCAAAAAAAAAAGTTTTTTTTTAAATTTTTCTTAAGTTTTGCTTTTTTCTAGAATACTTATAGCTTCATCCACTCTATTAAGAGGAACAGACTTACCTCTAAGAGAGCGGAGAAGCTATTTGTTGTACACAGTGCCTTGCGTATCATGGATCACAAGACACGCATGTACAAGGAGAGCACGACAGCATGATGGGATGTAGAGCTAGAAGAGCCATCTCAGATTGAAGAGGACAAGACTATAGCAGACACAAATGTAGGGCTGGTTGGTGTTCCTTTGGCAAATCTTGACCATGAGGAGTCTAGTAGTTCCAATGATGAGGACTTTGGCTTGGGGGACGATTAGAGGCCTCCCTTGTAAGAACCCCAAATCGGTCCTTAACTGCTGTAGATGTTTATCTCAATTTGATGTTTGAAAGTTTATGATTTTTTGGTATTTTCAAGGGTTTTAAAAATAAAAAGCAAATATGCAATAATCTGAAATTCTGAAACTATTCAATTAATTGCTGCAACTTCTATTTATTTTCCACATGAAATACAAAAGGAAATCAAGACAATCCTTTATTGGAAAATGATTAACAAAGGCAACTACAAAATGCATAAAAAACCTGGGAGAATACACCAGCTGCTGCAGGAACTTATTTATTTCAACTCTACAATGTTGTGGCTGTAAATCTAAAAAAGGATAATGGCTGCGACTTATTCCTCCATAAAGCTGTAATTAAATACTATCTTCTTCTTCCTACTGCTGAAACTAATTCTGCTGAAGCACAAATAGAGTCTCTAGATGAAACTCTCTGAAATTCCAAATTCACTGGATATTTCACCAGCTCAAATGGAGACACACAAAAGAACTACGTTCTCCAATGGAAAAGTCGAAAACCCTTCTCAGAGCTCAAAACCAACAATGATCAATTTTGCAAATAACAATGGATGCCTTCCTTCTTTTCCCCAGCAAGCATAAATAGGCTTTCCAACCCTAAATCGCAATTCCTTGAAAAGCTGTGATTTCTTTCTTTAAAGCATTAAAAATATAATCATTAAATAAATTTAATGATTTAGACTTAGGAAAACATGCCAATAAATTAATACATTAATTTGGTCCCCTTCATGATACTTAGACCCATCACTTAAGTGATTTAATATAAAGTCAATTTACAACTTAATATTAAATCTTTTGCCATTCAATTAATATATAGCCATTGAAAACTGAATAACTCCCTCAAAAATGAGAATCTGGCTTAACTGTCTGGGATTGGAGTTGGCATAATAATTTCCCATGTGATCAAATAATATTTCTAAAAATAGCAGGGGTCCATCTCTATGCTCTAAAAGTTGCTAAAAATAGCAAAACTCAAACAAACAGAGTCTAAAACCTCTCCATACCAAATCAAGGGTGCTGAGCTCTACAAAAGTCGAACCATCAGATAAGCATATCTCCTCTGTGTACAAATTGACCCTCTATCCATCTCTTCTAGCCTACGAGGGTCCAATGATAGGCTAATCAATAGCTAGAATGATGTCTCTAGCTAGAAGGGGACATCACATCCCTTCACTACATTTTGACATGATTTTGTACTCATTTTGATATCAATCATGATTCATATCATGCTACTCATTGTAATCATGATTCATCTTTATGATATGTGATATAAGTGAACTAATATAAATCCTATTTGCCGATAATTTGAATTTCTATTTGAAGTTTGATTTTTGAATGTTACTATTGGGTATGTACAATGTTACTATGTTGAATGCTCAATGGTTCTAGTTCGTGATGAATTTTGCTATGTTTAAGTATTTCAATTTGGTATGTTATACCGAAACATCATTTCATAACTAGCATTTCAAGTTCTCTATGTATACAACACCCCCCACCCCGCCCCCCACCATCCCGAAATTGAGGCCCTTTGTCCCCCCGTCCCAATGTTCTGGCGTCCCCCAGTGTCGGTGTTACACTGAATATATGTGTGTGTGTGTGTACGGACAAACCCGAACCTGTACCCAAGGAAAAAAAATTGTCACACCCGCATACCCGAACCGGCAACTTAGGTATTTACATAAGTAAAATAGAATAAAAAATTATTCTCAGGGAAGTGAAATGTGACATTTGAGAGAAGTCACTTTTATGTCCAAATTTTACACTCGTAGTTTACCACACAGAATAGTCATATCCCTATCAATCACATGTTTGCTTCTGACAACAATGAAATTGAGAATGTAAGATGTATAGTGGCCCAAAAAATAAGTTAGCCTCTCAATAACATGTTTCAGTTTTGCATTTTCCTGTTGACATGATCATAAGTTATTCCCAACTATGACACAGCACTGCAGAATTAACAGATAGAACTTTTGATAGGTGGATTAAAAGACTCAACTTTGGCACCTTGAATATGTTGCACTTGGCATTGCGAATATGTACAAGACATCAATTATACATTTTATCTTCATTTTTAACTTCAGTTTCTGGAACTTCTATTTTCATTTTTATGGGTCTCTGGGGGCTTTTTGGCATCAGGATGTCTTCAGGTTTTTATAACATTCTACTTCACCAATTTCATCTATTTTTCCTTCAAAGTTTCAAGAGTAAGGCACTTAACTTTTTATAGTTGACAGTTCAAACATTTTGGACTTCCCCCATTGTTATGTTTGCATTTCTTCAGTGTCTTGCAGTAACATGTACTAATCTAGAACCCCTTTTCTCTAGTACTTCTCTATTAAGCTGGATGTACATTGAGTCCCACCGGTATACTTTTGGTCATTTGTGGACACTGCAATGATTTAATTCTTTTCTTCTCCAGAGCTTCTAAGAAAACCTAAATGGATGCAAGGTCATCAATAATGCAATCCATTCATCCATTTTCATTGGCTGTTGGATGTTTAAAAGCTTGATTCCAAAAAAGCATCAAAGTGCAGCTACTATTTTACAGTTAGAAAATAACAGTGACATCACTATACTCAAAAAAATGCTCTTGAAAGACAAACATATATTGGAAATACAGAAGGAAATACTATATACTGTATACTGTATTTTGAACAACAATGATGTGTAGTGTACATATATCCAATTACAGAATCTAAGTACTTACAGAAAACTCTCCATCCTTGTAATGTAATACAAAAAGATGGTGGTGACGAACACACTGATTGAGGTGAAAATATTCACAACAATAATGAATTTGAAAAACTCTCTTGAACCCCATATTGGTTCTAGTAATTTTCCACTAAAAAGCAGGCCGACTATGCTTAGCACCAACTGTAAAAGACATAAAAAATTGTTAAGAAATTGATCTAATACAAGGATTACTTGTTAAAAATTAACAAAATTATAAACTGCAAGAAGGAATGTACCATGCCATATATTACATTTCTAATGCAGGAGCTTTATGAGGGAACAGGATGTGAGAGGGATAGGAATAATCCATAAAGGAGATAGATTCACTCAAATAGGTATAAGGTGTCAAATGGAAAGATAAGAAATTTGAACCATCAAGACCACAACTGTTACTTAAAAATGTGAAAAAGGCGTACTTAAGCTCATAAAAGTGAAACCCATGGCAGTATCAAAAATGCCTTTTAGATTGAAATCGTAAAATTTCAACTGAAAAATGGGGGAGCATGAAGTTTGATAAAGCTATAGAATTTACTTCCATTGTTGTACTTACAATATTCAAATGAAGCCAATTACATAGTTAGTATCTTCAAAACCAATTAATTGTACATCGCATACATTTCTGTTACAAATTTATATGGTTTACTATGGAAGGAACATTTTTTAATCATTTTGCTGGAAATGAATAAAACCAGAAAGTGCTGATCAGTCTTGCCTCATCATTATCAAAATATTCATCTCACAACCGTTCAGCATACCATATAGCTTATGCTCTTATAATAAAAGATATATTCCTTTCGATAGCTGTTGATTCTGTGTTTAAAACAACAGAGTTCAACAGGGGAAAAATTTGCTTCTACTTCGAGCAATCAATCTTGGCTCATTGGTTGAAAACAAAGGCAGAACTTGCAATACCTGAGTTCTTCGAACTGTTATTAATGACTAGTAAAGTGAACATGATTATAACCTCTAACAAAAAGACTACAAAATGCTCATGAATATTAGAAGTTGGATTAAAATAAATTCACACTTATATATCGAAAGCATCATTAAAATAGGAACCACTTACAAACTTGACAAGAGAATCGTAATCTAGGGATTCTCATTCCAAACAAAACTTGAGTTGCACCTCCCACAAGACTTGTTCCCATAGTGTGGATTAGGGCTGCTTAGTCACATGATAAACTGTACATAGAACAAACCTAGACTCTGAAAGTCTGAATACGTTTCAACACTGTAAAGTGTAAACAACAATTGAAACAAAGATTCCCCAATTCTAACAAAATGTTTATAGTTATACCAATGTTTCTGGAAATATCAAGTTGTTTTGTTTTGAAAATTCTCTTCGCTGTTGGTAGAAGATATCAATCTAGATTCAATCAACAATCTGGCAAATAACAAACTAAATATTTGGAACTTAGATGTGCTATAGGCCAAAGCCATTAATTGTGATAACTCTAGCATTGGGATCATTCCAAAATTGTAACTAAATGAGCAAATGTATAGATTAGTACATGATTTATTAAAAAAAGACACTGTTTCAATGATAGGTGAGGATGTACAACTATCTCTGAGACTAAATGTAACTTATTTCTCACAAATTATACAAAAACAAAGGCAGTGATCTCTGAAAAGATGGAGGTGGCTGAAAGTTCCAAGGACGACAAGTTCATTTTGCTAAGTGGACAGTGCTTGCACCGTGAGTCCCAATGCATGCCAGGTTGTTTTTTAACCAATCAAAGCCGATATTGGATGTTCAAAAAAGCGGTTGCATTAAATTGATGTACATGGAAATATAGTGGACTTGATGGATGATGCACTTTGCTCTATACTGTGCTGTGTGTATTACAAAAAGAGTAGTAATCTCAGAGAAGAGATACGAAGCTGGATGGGAATTTCCCATATAGCTATTTCTAGCAGGAAATGAAGTTGAACACACCAAAAACAGAAAGAGAAAAAATTGACCATGGAATCTGAAAATTTATGCAATAAGCTTTCCCCCAAGAAATTGAGATCTATTATTACATGAGACTCGTCAAAACATGGAAATTCAGTTTCCGGAATTTTGGGGATTTCTGATAGACCATTTTTTTGCCTTTTGGGGCCCTCAAAGACTGTCATTGATAGGTAGAGTATGTACAACTATCTCTGAGACTAGATGTAACTTATTTCTCACAAATTATACAAAACAAAGGCAGCAATCTCTGAAAAGATGCACAGGGCTGCAAGTTCCAAGGCTGACAAGTCTACTTTGCTAAGGGAGCAGAGTGCGTGCACTGTGAGTCCCAACACATGCCCAGGTGTGTTTGGTCCAATCTGAGCTGGGATTAGATGTTCAAAAAAGTGGTTGTGTTGGATTGATGTACATTGGAATGTAGCGGACTCAATGGATGATATACTGAGTTCTTGCTCTCCGCTATGCTGTGAATATTACAAAAGGGTAGCAATCTCAGAGAAGAGATATGAAGCTAAAACCCTCTCTGATTTTTACATCTGGGTGGAAATTTCCTGTATAGTTATTTTTAGCAGGAAACAAACACACCAAAAACAGAAAGTGAAAAAACTCACCCTGGAATCTGAAAAGCTAAGCAACAGGCTTTCCCCAAGAAATTGAGGAGAACATGAGACTCGTGAAAACATTAAAAATTCAATTTCTGAAATTTTGGGGATTTCTGATAGACCTTTAATATTGCATTTTGGGGGCACCTTCAAAGATATCTTTTTCAAAAATCTGTTTTCCCAAAAGAAAGACGAATGACTTTAAAAGGTCAAAATATCTTATAGTCAAGAATTTTGGGCGGGGTAAACAAACCATAACTTCAGCAAGGCAGTCATCTTAGTGGGCCGTAGAACTGCCAGCTGCTGGATCAATATTGCTGTTAACTCTTAAAGGCTGCAAATAGAGTTCGCCAGCATACGCCCAGCCCAGACATTGTCTATTTTGTATGTTGCAAGGCAGAAACCCTAAGGCTATCATTTAAACCCCTATGGTGGCTATGTAAAGAGCTCTAAGGGCATTATAAGCACCATACAAATATGGAGATTACACCTTCAAATATTGAATCAATCACCTTAAGTAACAGACTACAATATCAAGATAAGGAATTGCTAATTGAAATGCTGTTTGAAAAATTAGTGTAGCACTTCCAGAGTCTACTAGGATGCTGCAAAAATATGCACTACATTAAACACAGTACTCATAGCATTGCCTAACATAAATGCTAGGCTTCTTAAGAGACCCAATCCTCAGGCATTCATGGTACATACAATTATCTGGCCTGAGGATTTCCCTACATGCCACATTATTCAGGACATTTCACCTAACTTTTTAAAATGGTATTGTGACTTCAACATACAGAGAAGCAGATGCACTATCTGCTCTGCTTGAGCAGCAGATTCAACACTCGTGTTCTCTTCATTTGTAGCTCACCATACATATTGTATCTATTTAGTATTTTGTTTTTAACTTTTTTTTAAAAAGCAAATTACAGATGTGGAAATAGTATGGTTATGACCAGGTATTGAACTCGTGTTTCGCATTAAATCTAGAAGAGTACAAAGTATGAACAAAAGAGCATCTGATATACATCCTGTTCACGAGAAAATATAAATGAAACATACTTATTTGCACTAAACATGAATGTTCAATCTGATACATGCAAATACACAGTTTCCTATAGAAACAAGTCCACCCTTTTCTTTCTTCAGATGATTCCATCCAGTTCAATTTTTTTATCAGAGCATCTTTGACCCAACCTCTAAAAATAAGCATACGAACAGATGCATTCATTAGCTTTCACTAAGATATAGAAAGCAAAATTGCATTTCATATCAAAGAATACACAGAATTACAATCACATATATAGTGAACTATTGGACAATTTTATGGATCTCTGCCTAATTGTACTTCCAGTTATCTATTGAAAAGACCATGTATGTAATCTTAGCATTTATCCTAATCATGCTTGACAAAGTTTGGACCAAGTTGTCAATCCTCTAAATCCTTTACACAATTTTATGGTAAGAGTATTTTTAAAATATTGTTGCTTGCAGAAGCTTAGAGTCTTTTATTATAAATCATCCTTAAATTACTTAAGTCTTTTGATCTTGATAATTCTCCCATCCATTTCTGGTTATTAATACAGGAAGTTACAACTTCAACTTCATACTTAGCAAAACAAATAACTAGGCAATACTTTATTAACAAAACAGAAAATAATACATTGAAAACACGTGCATTCTTCACTTAGCTAGCCGTAAATTGCAAACTGGGATCCTTTGGAGATGAGCTTCAACAATGAAAAGATTTTAAACTTGTTGAACCAGATTGACAAACAAGATATGGCACATCCAAGATAATTTTATTTCCAGAAATACCACAATAATAATTACCCCAAATACGGAGTGCTCTAAGTAGCCAGCAGTAACTAGATTCCATGCAAAAGGGACAGTCCTGCAATGCCAGAACAGAGATTACAACTAGAACTAATTGAAAAAAATTTAAAAAAATGCAAAACATGAATGAAAAAAAAATTCCTATTCACTTCCTCTGTCTTCAAAGAGTAAGTTATTTAAGTCAGAAAAAATTACAAGTAAAATGAAAAGGATTTCTCAAGTACACTAGCATATAGGGTACATGCATACCAGAAGAGTGTAACATGAGCCAAGCTGCATTAAAAGATAAAACACGTGATCTGAAAAAAATCCTCCAATTTGCACTTATCTGCAATTGTCTTTATTATATTATCCAATATGATGCTAGTCAATTTAAGGAGGCTGAATGTCTGCCAATAATTTTGTTATTTTTTTGAGTTCTATCTATCCATCCTTGACACATCTTTACGTTCTCTCTAGGTATCAAGAATGCAGGAATATTTTCAACAATGCACTCATAGCCACTCATTCAAATGAGAATCCAGGTGCCAGGAATGAGGCTGTTAGTCTAAATACCTGGACAGACTTGGAGGAAATAACTGCTCCTAAAGAGCTTGTTATGATAAACTTCCTGTAGGAGAAGAAATCCCACAGCATGAAATGTTATTTCAAACACAATTAAATGTAGTACATATAATTCTAATACCTCTAGAATATTTCTTTCTGCAAACGGAGAAGTCAAAGTTTACTAAACATACATTTATTTTCTTAGTTGAATGCGTACTGTTTGTTTATCTAAGCCAAAATGCTATGTATGGTAACTATTTATACGAGATGTTGATGATCTATGTTTCTAAGCATTTAAGTTTAACACACAATAACTATTTATAATTGTTTTGTAATTAATAAGTGTTGACTTGGTGGTCAGCACCTCCTTGGAGATTCGTGACATGGCTTAACTGCCTCCCGTGGATTGGGTTAAATCTGACATTTGTATCAGGCATTGACAGTTCGAGCTTTTGGTGCAACGGCAAATGATTCCAACAATTGGTATCAGAGCCTTGGGTCATGGGTTCAAGCCTCCCTTCAGTGGGTGTTGAAGGCTCAATCGGTTCTGAGGGGGAGATTGTTGACTTGGTGGTCAGCACCTCCTTGGAGATTCGTGACATGGCTTAACTGCCTCCCGTGTATCGGGTTAAATCTGACATTTGTATCAGGCATTGACAGTTCGAGCTTTTGGTGCAACGGCAAATGATTCCAACAAATAAGTAGTCAGATAACTGTAAAAGACCAGTTTGTTTCACTGCATAATTACTACTGATTTGTTTGATTTCCAGAGTTACATATTTAATAACCAATTTTCAGATTCTAATTCGTTTCCACTTCCAGTGTATTCAAAGGATATGCAATATACAGAAATTATGTTCCAGCGATGATATGCGATATGCAGTAATTATGTTTCAGTAGATATCAAAGAAAGTGTGTATGCACCTTTGTCTGCAATGTGGCCTCGACCCCTGGAGTCTAGATTGAACTCGCCTTGTTGCGCATGCTGCATCTTAATGTTCACAATGCTTCTGCCTGAACGCATATTGTACCACTGAATACACGTCCAGTGGCTGTGACTACCTTGCGATGATGTTTAGTTCTCTTCGCTAGGACTTCAGAAGTCTTCAAAGAACGTAAACCTTCTATCTGAGTCGTCTCCAATTCCTTGTTGAAGGAGTACTGAATTTACCGTGCCAAAAACACAGTTTACCAACTTTTTTGAATTTGCGCTCAGGATGAAATCTTTTGCCAACTAACAATAGTTGCCTCCACGATGATTCCTCATTAGCGTTCGTGTCACATTTACTACTATGGTGGACAACCGGGTGCAACACCAGTCATGTGCGAATGCTGAAGTTTTAACTCTTCACGCAAATGCGGCTCGATTCCAGCAGTCACCTTCAGAATTCTCACTACTCTATTGTTAACATTTCCTGCTAACCGGAAATGTCCTGACTCGTACTCGGTGCTCCACCACGTATGGCCGAAGAACATTTTGCCGTGAGTGTAGGAATAGGCAACGATGTCCCAGGTTGTTGATGTTTCATGCCAAATCTCTTTTTGTTATGGCGTCAACCTCTAGCTTCCAGTCTCTTCAAAATACACACTCCCACTAAGCCAGATTTTCCACTGACGAAAGGGGCTTGAATTATATCTTTCTTCCTCTACAGAAAGACTTCGATGATAGTTGTTGATCAAATCTTCTCTGCCTCCCTTCACCCCTCTGCGAGACCCCCTTTATGGACACCAAGGTAGGTTATGATATTCCCGTTCGGAAACTGACTTACCACCTTATCACCATTATTCATAGTGTTTAATTAACACTATTTTATTCATCTCGATACATAGTGTTCAATTAACACTATTTTATTCATCTCGATACATAGTGTTTTATTAACACTATTTTATTTGAACATCCCAATAATTATTTAATATTAATTGGACAAATAATTATCTCTGTTTTATCGCATACAATTATTTCGGGGACATGACAGTCTTCCCTACCTCGTGTTGCGTGCCTACAAGCAACTGTAAACTCGGTTGGGTCAGAATTGACTCATTTTCCCAAGTGGCATCGTCCAAGCACAAATCCTTCCATTTGATAAGATATTCCCGGATAGTACAGGTATGTAGATGTCGGTCCCACATTTCAACAATCTGCTCAAGAATCATTGCAAGTTTCCCTTCCTCATCCAAAGGAGGTAAAGCCTCTGAAACTGTGACCTGTTGTCCTAAAGCCTTCTTAAGACAAGATACGTGGAACACATTATGGATCCTACTACCAGCTGGTAAAGCCAATTCATATGCAACCTCTCTAGTTTTTCCAACAACCGGATAAGGCCCATAAAACCGAGGCTTCAATTTTTTTAGCCCCACTCCGTTTGAGAGATGACTGTTGATAGGACTGTAATTTGAGGTACACTAAATCACCAACCTCAAAACTCCGTTCCACCCTCTTCTTATTAGCGTAGAGCTTTTGCCGGTTTTGAGCACAATTTAAATTTTCCTTGAGGGTTTTCAAGATGTCCTGACACTCCTGAAACCAATCTAGTGACTTGGGCACATTACTGATATCAAAAGCAAGATTGACAAAGGAGAAAGCATCATACCCATATAAAGCCTTAAATGGTGACATACCTATGGACAAATGAAAAGTAGTATTATAGCAATACTCTCCCAAATGCAACTAGCGAATCCAAGCCTTTTGATGCCCCGCGACATAATTACGAAGGTAGCCTTCAATCCATTGGTTGACTATTTATGTTTGACCATCTGTTTGTGGATGGTAACTAGTGTTGTGATGCAATACTGTACCTGTCAAGCTAAATAATTCTGCCCAAGAATTACTCAAAAATCTGTTGTCTCGATTATTGATTATATTCCTTGGTAGACCATGTAAACGGAATACTTCCTTGAAAAACAATCCGGCAACCTGAACAACTGTGAATTTTGTAGTGATAGCAACGAAATGTGCAAATTTGGTTAGTCTATCAACCACCACAAAAATACAATCTTTACCCTGAGCCTGAGGTAAACCAGCAACGAAATCCATGGAGATACTTTCCCATTTCTGATCCGAAATAGGTAAAGGTTGTAATAACCCTGTTGGATAAGAATGTTCTGCTTTATTCTGCTGACATGTGATACATTCTTTGACATATTGCAAAACATCATTTTTTAGCCCTTTCCATGTGAATCTTTCACGAATGTCCTGCTAAAGGCAAATCATGAACTGTTTGCAAAATTCTCAACTTTAGCTTTGAGTCGGGTACTAAGAAGATTCTATCTTTGTAGTAAATACTATCATTCACAATTTTGTACCTATCATCCTGAACCTTCCCGTCCAAGAGATCACAAGTAATGGAATTCTTAGAATATTCTACCAACAACAAAGATTTCCAATCAATTGTTACTCCGCTTAATTCTAGCCTCCTAGACAAAGCATCAGCCACAATGTTGTTCTTACCCTTAACATATTCAATTTCAAAATCATAAGCTTGAATTTTACTGATCCACTTTTGCTGCCTATCATTCAAATCTCTTTGATTAAGGAAATACTTCAGACTATTATGATCAGTGTTAACTACAAATTTGGCCCCAATTAAGTATTGTCTGAATTTAGCTAACGCATGCATAATAGCTAACATTTCCTTGTCATATATGGAATACAGTTTTTCAGCACTAGTAAGTTTCTTGCTTTCAAAAACTATCGGATGTTTATTTTGCATTAACATGGCTCCAATTCCGTATCCCGATGCATCACACTCTAATACAAAAGGCTGATCAAAATCTAGTAATGCAAGGACGGGGCAAGAACTCATTACCTCCTTGAGTTTGTCAAATACCTGTTGTGATTCTGCAGTCCATCTGAATGCCCCCCATTTGGTAAGATCTGTCAGCAGTGCTCCAAGCTGTGAAAACCCTTTAACAAATCTCTTGTAATAACTGCATAGACCAAAGAAACCTCTTAAATCAAAAAGAGTCTGTGGGGGCGGCCAATCCAAAATAGCCCTGATCTTTTCTTGATGCACCTGCACACCTTTAGCACTGATCATATGTCCCAAATATAGAATTTTTGTCATACCAAATTCACATTTAGAGGCTTTTGCATAAAGAGATTGAGATGCCATTATACCCAAAATTTCATCAACATGTCTCAGGTGTTCCCCCCAAGTCTTGTTGTAAATTAGTATATCATCCAAAAAAACGAGCAAGAATTTCTGCAGCTGCTTATTCAAAATATGGTTCATATAAGACTGGAATGTTGCTGGAGCATTTGTCAATCCAAAAGGCATAACCAAAAATTCATAATGACCATAATGACAACGGAAAGCAGTTTTATGAATATCCTATTCCCTTAACTTAATCTGATGATACCCTGATCTCAAGTCAATTTTAGAAAAATAAACAACACCATGTAATTCATCTAACAATTCATCAATACGGGGAATTGGGTACCTATTTTTTATGGTTTTTTTATTGAGAGCTCAGTAATCAATGCACATGCGTAAAGTTCCATCTTTCTTTTTGACCAATACCACCAATGAAGCAAATGGACTCGAACTGGACCTAATATGACCCATGTCTAATAACTCTTTAATAGTTTTTTTCAATTTCATCTTTGAAAGCTTTGAGATGCCGATATGGAGTAGTGATTACCGGCTTTGCCTCATCTTCCAATTCTATAATATGTTCAAATCCCCTATTTGGAGGTACTCCTGGTGGTATATCACTGAAAACCAATTTATGTGAATCTAACACTTATAACAAATCATCTGTATAGTGCTTTGATTCAAAACCTGTTACCTTAGTAGAGATTAAACACTGTGCTAACCAAGCAACATCATGATGATGGAAAATAGCCTTCATTCTATTAGCTGAGACAATCCGAGGTCCACCATTTGTCATTCCTCTGAGAATTACCTTTTTCCCATCAATTTTGAAAGAAATCTCCATGCGCTTGAAACTCTAAGAATACTTATCCAAGGTCTCCATCCACTGAATTCCCAAAATAACATTAGTATCAACCAAATCAACTACATAAAAATCATCAGTGACTGTATAATTACCAAGAGCAATACTCAGTTGTGGAACCTTGTGAGTGCAAACTACATTAGTTCCCCCTGCAACCTATATGTTAAATCCTGCATGTGCCTCTATATGTAAACCTCGCTTTTTAACTAGGGCAGCATCAATGAAATTATGAGTAGCTCCACTATCCAACATTACTATGACCCGTTGTCCCTGTAAGACTCCTCGGACTCTGAAGATATTATAGTGTGGGGTTCCTATCATGGATGCTATTACAACTTTCCCTTCTTGAGACTGTTCAATGGTTTTCGGTTTCGGTTCTGGGTTGGGATCTACATTTTCTTCTTCTTCATTGTCGGATGCTACTTCGATGTAATGAATTTTCCCTTTTCCCAAACACCTATGACCTAGCTGCCATGACTCCTTACAACTAAAGCACAATTTGCGTCTCCTGAGTTCATCCCTTTCTTCTTTATCAAATCTGGGTTTTGGAAACGTTCCTTTAGAAGCCTCTTTGTCTTTGTCCGGTTTTGGTTGAAAGCTTTTATTCCAATTTTTTCCTTTTGAGGAAGGTTCTAATTCCCTAGCCTTCTTAATTGCCATTTGTAGTGTGATAGGATTTAAAGATTTTACACATCCTTTCAAAGAATCAGAAAGCCCATCAATAAAAATAACAATTTTATGCCTCTCTGATATTTCAATGACAAGTAAAGCCATCCGTTCAAAATCGGTTATATAATGTTCAACTGTCCCTATTTGTTTCAGTTGTGTCAATTCTTTCAAATGTAGTTCAGGATCTTTGGAATCAAACCTATCAATAAGGCATTCAATGAAATCAAGATGTGTGTTCACCTGATTGTGACCCAATGTGATCTATCCATGGTACCACCATTCATGTGCTACTCCATCTAAATGTAATGCAATAGCCTCATCCTCCATCATAGGGTTTAATTGGAAGTATGTGTCTAACTTTTGGACCCAGGCCCGAGTAGTTGTCTTGCCAGTGCCATCAAAATATGGAATGGACATCTTTCCTATTTTCCTCTGAAGTTCACTATTGTAATTTATGCCCCTATGCGGCCTATGTTTCATCCTAACATCCATGTATTCTCTGAAAGACATGTGAGTTCTAAATTCTGCCCCAGCTGATTCCCAATCATTCAAAATTTCATCTTGTACCTCTCTAACAATAGGTTCATGTCCAGGCTGCATATTTCTAGGAGTAAAATTTGCATGTAAGGTCTGGTTGTTGCTGTTCTTTCAGGCTGATTGTTATTTACTGAACGGTCATTCCTACCACCTTCATTTTGATTTTGATTCAGATTTTGAGTCATGAATTGAGTCATCAGATTGGTCATCGTATTTATATTATTTTGCATGTCTTGTTGGCTTCTCATCAATGCAGCAATTAAATCCCTATTATTTTCTAGTTCCCCCATGTTATTGTTTTGTTCAAAAATTATCTCCTCTTCTATCTCAATATAACTATCCTCAACTTCGAATTGTGGGGTTGAACTAGACTGACTAGTCGGATTTCTATTTTGACAATCCCTGGTATTTCTGAAGTTATAATAACCTGATTGCATAGTTAACAGAACATTTCTGGCCAACAAAATTTCAAACACCCTACAAGCTAGCAGGATTGAAAGCTCTGATACCACTGTAAAAGACCAGTTTGTTTCACTGCATAATTACTACTGATTTGTTTGATTTCCAGAGTTACATATTTAATAACCAATTTCCAAATTCTAATTCGTTTCCACTTCCAGTGTATTCAAAGGATATGCAATATACAGAAATTATGTTCCAACAATGATATGCGATATGCAATAATTATGTTTCAGTAAATATCAAAGAAAGTGTGTATGCACCTTTGTCTGCAATGTGGCCTCAACCCTTGGAGTCTAGATTGAACTCGCCTTGTTGCGCATGCTCCATCTTAATGTTCACAATGCTTCTGCCTGAACGCGTACTATACCACTGAATACACGTCCAGTGCCTGTGACTACCTTGTGATGATGTTTAGTTCTCTTCGCTAGGACTTCAGAAGTCCTCAAAGAACGTAAGCCTTCTATCTGAGTCATCTCCAATTCCTTGTTGAAGGAGTACTGAATTTAATGTGCCAAGAACACAGTTTACCAACTTTTTCGAATTTGCGCTCAAGATGAAATCTTTTGCCGACTAACAATAGTTGCCTCCACGATGATTCCTCATTAGCATTTGTGTCACATTTACTACTATGGTGGACAACCGGGTGCAACACTAGTCATGTGCAAATGCCGAAGTCTTAACTCTTCACGCAAATGCAGCTCAGTTCCAATAGTCACCTTCAAAATTCTCACAACTCTGTTAACATTTCCTACTAACCGAAAATGTCCCGACTCGTACTGGGCGCTCCACCATGTATGGTTGAAGAACACTTTGTCATGAGTGTAGGAATAGGCAACGATGTCCCAGGTTGTTGACGTTTCATGCCAAACCTCTTTCTGTTATGGCGTCAACCTCTAGCTTCCAATCTCTTCAAAATACATGCTCCCACTAAGCCAGATTTTCCACTGATGAAAGGGGCTTGAATTATATCTTTCTTCTTCTACGGAAAGACTTCGATGATAGTTGTTGATCAAATCTTCTCTGCCTCCCTTCACCCCTCTGCGAGACCCCCTTTATGGACACCAAGGTCGGTTACGATATTCCCGTGCGGAAATTAACTTACCACCTTTTCACTGTTATTCGTAGTGTTTAACTAACACTATTTTATTCATCTCAATACATAGTGTTCAATTAACACTATTTTATTCATCTCGATGCATAGTGTTTTATTAACACTATTTTATTCGAACATCCCAATAATTATTTAATATTAATTGGACAAATAATTAATATGAAATAATTATCTTTGTTTTATCGCATACAATTATTTCAGGGAAATGACAATAACTGATATATTCATTACATTGAAGGAAGCAAAGGTGTGAATACACTTTCTACACTACAAGGAAAAATACACTACAAGGACAATATATGACAACACAGTGATTTACGTGAAGGAAAACTTTTCAAGAGAAAAACAACACTCCAAAATCTTGATGTTTTATTCAGTAATCAATGGTTACAATAAGCTTGTGGAGTCTAAGTCTTTACAGGATATCACCAACTAGAGATCTAAAATAATTCTAGCAACATGACAATACCTACAAAACAGAATATTGAAACCAACATATTGAGCACCCAATAAATAGGAGAGTAGAGCAAACTATCAAACGGAATTAAAACCACCTAAAATATTGCATCCAAATCCTTACTTAAAAGTTCAACACCCAAAGCTCAAGATGAGTCCCATTTGCTAAAAATACCATATTCCTTCAACCTGCCATAGGTTTATCATAATCCAGTCACCAACTTGGGTTCCCTACTTTTAAAAAAAAAGGAAAAAACAGGGAGAAAACGGATTGTCAAAGAACATAGAAAATATATATATATAGATAGATAGAGAGAGAGAGAGAGAGAGAGAGAGAGAGATTAAACAATTTTGAAGTAAATGGAATTACTCATAAAATAGCTTTTGGATAAAAACAAGATAAATAATATAATTAAAATAAAAAGATTTAAATAATTTCAAAAAAAAAAAAATTTAAAAACTATATTTTTTGCATAGATGTATATAAGATTTTACATTAAGTTTTATTTTACTTTAAAATATTTAGAAGTTATTTTATTTTATATATATTGTTTATTTTATTTATTTGTAAAGAACCATATCTATTTCTTAAGAGTTATTTCAATTTATGACCTTGTGATTTATCAAGGAAGCTCTCTCTAATAGAGTCGGGCCCTCAGCCCATTATTTGTTAATTAAATTTATTTTGATTACAATATTGTAATATTTTTAACTTTTAAAAATATAGCTTAAAAAATTATTTATCTTATTTAGAAAATGGAATCTCGCTTTCTTTAATAAGGTTGAGGCTACAATTGTGGAAATTGCCAATAGCAGGAACCTTAAACATGTCAAGAATGACACAACATTCACAAAAGGTGACAATCTAATTTGGAAACAGTGGTTTGGTCTTATGGATCCCACCATTTTTTGCCAAGGATGTGAGGAAAGTAAACAAAACATGAGAAAAGGATCATAGTCCCCTCCTTCCTTCGGGTGGTATAAATTGAACTTTGATGGCACATCTAGGGGAAACCCCGGATGTGCCGGGGCTGGATGCATCATTAGAAAATGGGATAAATCGATAGTGGCAAAGAAGGCAATCCGATTGGAGAAGACAATGAACAATATAGCAGAATTGTTGGCTCTTATAGAAGGGCTTATTATGAGCGCTTCCTTGAGCATCTCTAAACTTGCTATAGAGGGTGATTTCGCTATCATCATCAATGCAATGCAAACAGGTTCAACCCCTAATTGGCGATTGAATGCTCTGCTTGGCTGAGCTCTAGATCTACTAAACTTCTTTGAACACTATACCTTAAATCATGTGTATAGTGAGTTAAATGGTACTGCAGATGAATTGGCAAACTTGGCGCGGACGGTGTCAACATGGATTTTGTGGACCCCAGGGAGATCATCAACACCCCATCTTCATCAGTGGCGGATTTGGCAGCCTTACACAAGCAGAATTTTCTGGGGGACTTGGATTGGGTCATCCAGAAAATTGACAGACATTTCTCACCCTTCAAATTATGGAGTGATCAATCAGAATGGCAGGCTGGTCCCTCAATTTCCTATCCTAACCATTTGGCACCAAGTGCAGTGGGAAGTGAAGAAACCTGTGATTAGAATGAGTTTGGGTTTTCTTAAACACCTAATGGGCTTTGCGGACAACCAGACTCCGGTTGCTCCTATTGGGGATAATGTGGATGTTAAGGATCGTGGGTCAGAAATTATATGCGGCTGCAGGGTTTGCAGGATGTGGATGATGCCTTCAGCAATGAGAGCTCAGGTTTCAGTGATCATGACCCGGAGGATAGTGCTCCTCTGGCCACGGTGGATGTCTCTCTTCTCCCACCAGCATAATGTCTAGTTTCCTTGCTCTGGAGCAATTTTTTGAAGTATGGTTCCAGTTGTTATGGATATTTCTATCCCTGTATATGTGTTTAGGGTAATATGAGTAATTGACATTTCTGTATTTAATTCCTCTCCGTCTCTTTTTGTTAAGGAGGTTACTGGTCATAGGACTGTCGTTTTGGTTCGCCTTGAGCATGGCTCGGCTGTCTCAACCACTCAGCATATATGTAACTATGTAAATATTTCAGTTATTAATATAACTTTGGCATAAAGCCTTTTATCAATCAAAAAATTACATTTTAAATTTTAATATATTTTGATTAATATTAAATAATTACAAATATTATTTAATGTCTATAGAATTAAATAGTTAATTAATTTAGAAAAAACAAGCAATTTTATTTACTTTGGACTAATTTATTTCATAAGATTTCTTTTTTGCAATACATTTATAGAATAATTATTAAAAACAAAATTAAAATTCACCTTACCATATATCCTTTTTTATAGAACCAAAGTCAATTAGAAGACGGAAAATAAAAATTTATTTCAATTTCATATATTTTTATTTATTATTAAATATTATTGATAAGTACGAGATATTTACCACAGCAAGCCAAATTGTGATATTGCTATCAGGATTCAACTGTGTAGTTTTTTGAGTAAAACTCATTGACCCATGTTTCATTTAGTTCACAAGAACCCATCTCTCATGAGACTGAATGGAACACTTAGCACTCATTGCATCTAGGTGATGCTCACATAGGTGAAGCTGCTGTGAACCAATACTCATGAAACATGGGTCAATGAATTGATGTTTATTATTAACCATTTAATTTTTGACCATTACACTTCAAATTTTACCATTAAAGAACACCTTTAAAAAAAATATAATAATCATACAATAAAACAAAATAGTTTTTAATGAATAACATAAATTATAAATTATTACTAAATTAGAAAAACCCTTTAAAATTTGTAAATTAAAGCCTTTGAGATCCATAAAAAATGTTGAAATCATGCATAAATTTTACCGTTGAGGAACAAACGAGCAAAAATGACGTATACCGCAAAAATATCCAGTCAAAAATCAGTCGAAATTGTAAGTCGACGTTGATTAAAAAATCACAGCACATGGAAAAATTCAGCAAATATGTCGATCTGCATTCTATCTCAACTTTTGCGGTTTTTTTTCAATGTGGGAGGTCCATCTTCTGGAGGCTATAACCTTTGATCTAAGAGGGCTGTCTGGGAGCATTTTTCTTAAATATGGACCTTGAAGAAATCTAAGTGCCAAGCATCTAGGACCTAATGTCAAACAACCTAGAATATTTGTTTTGCCAAACAACCTCAAGTCCAAAAAAATGAGTTTTGTATTTTATAGCCTAAAAATTGTGTTTATATATTCTTAACATTAAATGCAAACCTCTCCTAATTTACATAATGAAAGAGACCAAATTCTTGGTTATCCTACCAAACAAAGTCATAATGCAAACAAACACAAGCAACCATCTACAGTTCCTTTGCAGTTGTAAAATTTAATATTATTATTAATTAACATGGTTCAGTCAAAAGCATTTATATATAACCATCTTATCTCCAACTTCTTCCATGATTAACCATATTAATTCAGGTCAATTCAGTTACAATAGCATTTCCCATTAAAATAAAAATATAAAATATTTACTTTAAATAAAAGGAATCACAACTGAAATAGCTGTAGAGGAGAGCATATATCCCAGTGTCAGAAAATTCTAGCAAGAGTTTATGTTTTCTATCTTTTGTATGGACATTTATAACACTTCTGATAAACTGAGTTTAAAAAACTACTTCAAAAAATATTTCCATTGAGCCAAGAACTTGAGGTAGAATGGGAATGGGACACTAACAAAAACACTACTGAAGATTGCAGAAATGTAATATGACTGCTATTCCGGTATGAATGGGAATTTATTTACAGGGATGCTCAACAGTGAGCTACAAATGGGTATATATAGGATACTCCACCAAGAGACATAAACACACAATCAATGCAAGACAAAGAAGATGTAGTTACATAGGTGTAGTATTACTCCAGCAAACAAGAGAAGTACAAGTCATGATGCAAGTGCAATCTATCCGAGTACATACCTACCTCAGTAAACCTATCCTATCCCAGGTGCATATAATGTAATAAAATAATTATCTAAATGCAAATATAAAATTAAAAGCCAACAAATTTTTTAAGTGGGATACTTCTTTCTGTTTAAGAGTTCAAGAATCATCTCACAAATTTGAAAAATAAACAATACATGTCTTTGAGGTATTATAAAGCCCTAAAAAATTGAACATAATGATAAGTATTAAGAGCCATACTTCCCAGGAACTAGAGCCAAATATTCAATAGTTGATGGAAAAATCTGGGATACAACGTTGCCAATCACAAGTACCACTGCAAGACCTTTACAAAGACGTGTGAAACCTGTGAAGAGGCCAACACCCTGACATCAAAACAAGCAACGAACCAAATGCATTAGAAACTTAAAGAGATTCAACTATATCAATTTGCAAGTGGAGAAAAAGTGTGCGTATGAGTAATGCATGCATAATCATTTAAAACTTTGAGATATCAAACAGGACAATAAGATCTTCTAAAATATATAGTATTGGCTAAAACTTTTAAAAAATAAGTGTTTAACTGCAACAATTACCAATAGTACTAAATACTCTAGCGCTCATTTATTTCATGAGAGTATGATAGTGATGTTCTACAGTCCAATTTAAGTATCACTGTCCATATGCTGCTCATGTATATTATTGTAATCATTAGTCTGTTATTCTTACATAGCATTGTAAAACTTATTTACATAGTGAAATATGAACACATCTTTAAGAATTTGTATAAATAGTTTACTTCTTCCAATCAGAATGTAACAATATAGAGATGGATGCCATAATCAGTGCAGGGTTATGTGCTTGAATAATCATAATGCATTTGCCTGTTATCAGATTTTTATTGTGTTTGCTTCATGAATCAAAGTGCCACATATTATTTTATCCATATTTATTGTCTAAGTGAAATTTGAAATAGATGTCCGGCAATTTGAATCATCTCTAGAAATCCTCAATCAATTCTCCAGTATGAACATACAAACCAGTGTTGATCTGCATGAATATGATATTTGAAGCACATATACAGACTTGTTTGAATATTTTAAATAACACTTTGTACTGATGGCAGTCTGTTTCGATAGTCATGGGTTTACATTTTAGCTTCCTTTTGTAGGGTGGCATGCATGTTTCAAAAATGCTTTGTTGTTTGGAGATCACATAATACCTAACTCATCCCAATCAGTATCATTAATTAAAAATCATTTACTGCTTTTGCTGGCATTTAAATGCCTGAGTTTTTGTGAGTGAATCGCCATGCAAAGAGATAATCCAGCAATTGTAATACGTATAACGATATCTTTAACGGGTTCACTACTATCCCTTGGTGACTAATTCTAGACATTTAAGGGGCAATAAGAAGATTATTTTAGGCTATCCCTTCTGTAAAATGAAATCTTAGGCAATTGCCTACATTAATTGCCTGATTTGACCACGCCCTGCATAGACCATCTAGTTTGACCAATACCCTACATATTTTGCCAAAGTAGTTGGACTTATGGCCTACATTTTGAGAATTCTAACAAAAGTAAAGTTTGATGAAACAGTTACTTTTTTTTTCTTATTTTAAGCTTAATGCAGCACCTAATACAAATACTAATTCCTTTTGCTATATGGCTGTCTTTTCAGTAAATGCATTAGATGCTGCTATACGGATGCCTCTATTAAGAAAATGCTATCAATAGACTAAACCGGTGAATCCTCTTCTTGGAGGCGCCCTTTGGCATGGATCATTCATCATTCCATTATTGTTTTACTCTTTTGGAGAATCCTACACAAATACCTAAATCCTCCACCACTTTTCCCAAAGCTACATGGGAATTCTTTATACAACATTTTGTTTTCTTCATATATAGAATGCACTTGGTTAACATGACAAAGATAATCCTTCTGTGTTTTATTATATATCTGTTTATATCATAGTTCCACAGACACTTCAAACAAGGGAATGTGCTGATGGGCATTTTGACACACTTCTCAATATTGGGTGGAAATCAAAGATGAATTCCCACCTCTTCTGAAAAGAAGCAACTCCCAAATACAAATTGACTATCACAAGATCTTTGTAACCAGATCATGGACCTGCAGTATTTGGACAAACTTTCCAACGTTCAAAGGTTACATTGCACATACACAATCAGTTTTCAGATTTAACAATTCATATATGAACCGATCTAAACATATGTTGCCATAAAATGCAACATTTCTGCCCATAACCAGCAACATATCAACTTGGATTCATGAGATTTTAACCTTACAACAAGTTCTTTGTAATGAAAAAAAATTGACGTGTAGAATTATAAAAAATCCTAAAGAACTATGAAATAAGTTTCCAAATATTTTTAACTCTCGATTCTTCCTCCACTGCATTACAAAAGTCCCAAGGAAACCCAGCAGTAACATATTTCTCATGAACCTTAGTATGGGAAAAAGAAAAGCAAGCATGGAATGATAACTGAAAGTTAATTGCTTTCTTGGAAATTTCTAGTTGAATCCAACTATCCTCTGGAGTGATATCATGTCAGATACATTAATAGCCCAGTGTACAATGTCCAGCCTCTACCATTAGATTGAAAGCCTATAACGATCTGTAATTTCTCTGGTTTATGGTAGAAATAATTAAACCACTTGATTTATTATACTTTTCAATTTGAAAAGCTCAAATGACAGTCAATTAGAGAATTCAAATGTTGTTTAAATGGAAGAAAAAATTAGACAGCAAGGAAAGTTTGCAACACAACACAATTTTAATCCTAAAAGGTCTTGGGAAGAGGAAAATCCAGTTGGTAGCAGCAATTGTTAGTCTACTTGGTTGTTGATAGTTATTACTCAGAACAAAAAAGTACAAATATAACAGGTGCAACTTCTAGTTGTTCTTCTAATTGTCAAGTCCACCACTTCAATCTTTACCGTTTAGTTGAAGTGTAGGTCTCCTTGGATGCTACAGATTTGTGCATTTGTGAATAACTGAGGGTCTTGTAGCAGGCTTGGAATGAAACTTTAAAATTATGTCACTTGAATGTGTTTCTCTTTCTGCTCAACATATTTGTCACAAAAAAGCAATAGCAGATTGTTTTTCACTTTTTAACAAATATTTCAGATATTTCTAACTTGCCAAGCTTCTCCCATATTTATCCTATTTTAAACCTGAATTTAAATTACATTTAAACTTTCATGTTTCCCATGTCAAATCATTTGAATGTGGTAGCTCCAACCATGAAACACTGAATTCAAATGCTTTTGCAGATATGATACTTGATCATAATGCCACATTATAAAGACTTTGCATGGACACATTGCATACCAATCGCAGGTAGCACGAAGATTAAATGCAACTGGCATCAGAATGAAATCAGTGGTGAAATTTATCACTTTAAATATCATTTGGAAAATAAGCGCGAAAAAAACTAACTTTTACAAAATTTGCCCTGCAGATGTAACATTTCAAGCAAAACAAGCTCTTGACTCAATTTCTAAGGATAAGGCAAAAAAGGCAAGAACTGGTATTGGAATACGTTCTAATTCTGCAGATGTTCAAAGTAATCACTTGGATGGGGAAGATGGTGCACACGAATATTTTGGGGAATCTAGGTCAACACCTTCTATAGCACATGACCCAAACAAGGTGGAGGAAACATTAATGCTTTCTTTGTACCTCATACTACACCAGGATCAAAGACCACTTTGAAAAGTTCAGGATGGAGAAAGAATGTCAATGAACAAGCAAAGAAGGCAACAGCAAGTTTTTGGGACTACTCTAGCTTGCCATTCCATGTTGTCGGATCTCCACATTGGCATGATATGGTGGACACTATTGCAGCTGCAAGTCCAGGGTTTCAAGCCCCATCTTATGAGACATTGAGGGTTTGTATGCTCAATGATGCAATATAGGATGTTAAAGATGTCATTAATGAGCTTCAATTACAGTGGACTAATTGTGGTTGTGCCATTATCTCAAGTGGATTGTCATATAGAATAAACTGAACCCTCATCAACTTCATTGTCTCTTGTGATATTGGCACGATATTTTTGAAATATGTGGATGCATCAGATATAATCAAATTTGCAGCTGCATTGTTCAATAGGTTTGACCTAGTGGTCATGGATGTAGGGCTGCAATATGTGGTTCAATTTATTACAGACAATGTTGTTGGTCTTGGGAGACTCTTGACGCACATATACCCCTCCATGTTTTTTACCCCATGTGCAACAGATTGCCTTGATCCAACCCTAGAGGGCATTGAAAAACTTGAATGGGTTAAAGAGGTATTGCAGAAGGCTCACATAGTTGCCAAATTTATCTGTAATCACACAAGTGTTTTGTGTATGATGCCCTCTTTCATAGAGGGCAACGAGCTAGTTTGGCCAAGGGTGACAATATTTACAACACACTTCCTTCGACTACGAACTCTTTCCAACAAAGAAAAATTGAAACGAATATTTTTTTCAGATGAGTGGATGGAATCTAGCTTCACAAATCAAGTAGATGTCATAGTAGTGGCAGAATACATGTATTCTACTAGTCTTTGGGATGTCATTGAACAAGTTGTAGAATTTTCAGAGCCTCTAGTGTAAAAGTCTTGAGACTATTGGATGGGGATAAACCCCCCACGGGATATTTATGAAGCCACGGATATGGCCAATATAACTCTATAATATGAAATGCTTTTAAAAAAAATTTAAATGTAGCTTTTGTCTCTTTTTCTACAATTCTTTATTTTATTTTATTTTAATTGTAGTTTTTTCAAAAAACCGTATACTTCTGGTTTGTCAATTTTTTCCCCAAAGGGTTTTTGCTGCTATGGTCAATCAAACCTCCGTTCCAACTTCCAGTTCCCACCCCCACTTCTGCATTGAATTTTCGCAAAAGATCACCGTTTGCCTTTTGCTTCTTATTATGTAGACTTCAACCTGACTTCTAAGTATCCTTCCTTCCAGTTGAACATCCCATCCTAATGTCTAGTCCCACATCTTTCCTATGCATTTCATCCAGTCCTTTTGCTCGTGTGTGATTTCGAATTGCATCTAAACTGCCATTCCAATGCCTTGTTCTACAAGGAAGTCACACATCTCCCTTTCTCACCTCCATTTCCTCATCAGGCTTCCACATTTCTTCCAGATGATCCCTAACAGTCACTATATCTTCCCAAAAGCACCATTAGTGTCTGATTTGAATCCTATAACTACAAAATCAGTCTTTCCTGCCCAAAAAACCTTGTTTACCCTGATGGTGCAAATCCACATTCAAAATTAATATTGGATGATGAATGCCATCCCGCCATGAATGTGCTAGTTGAGGTTTTTGATGCAGATTGCCTCTATGCTAGCCCCCAAGCCACCATTTCAGAAAATTTCATGGAATTTTAACTTGGTCCACATGCCACATTAATGATATCCGTTTTGCAAAAATTTCTGCAAGGATTCAACAACCAAATAAAATGCCATAAATATCAATTCATTTTCTACAACAAGAATTGGTCATTTCTCATTTCCACGCAAC
Source organism: Chamaecyparis obtusa (assembly GCA_027943335.1). Classification (NCBI taxonomy): domain Eukaryota; kingdom Viridiplantae; phylum Streptophyta; class Pinopsida; order Cupressales; family Cupressaceae; genus Chamaecyparis; species Chamaecyparis obtusa. The sequence continues at coordinate 172,204 of BSBK01000808.1, read as the reverse complement.
AGCAAGTGTTGAAGAGCTTCTAGGGTTCCAAACCTTGCATGTCCAGTTGTCTGTTGAGTAACTGAATTTGCAATCACAAAGTGGTAACTAATGTATAGTGGATATTTGTAACTAAGTGTCTCCTCATCCTTTGTAGATCTCAAGTAAAGCTTCTAAGTGATGAAGAGTGCTGGGTTCTTCTCAGCGTAGGGTTTTCTCGTGCCACATTTGTTGGTATCAATGTAAAACAGATTAAATGATTGTTGCAGCAATCTAAATCATTCATTGCAACCAGATATTATTCAATAACTATCAATGTGTGTGTCTTCTAGTAATGACAAAATAAATATCAATGTGTTGTGTCTTCTGGTAACTATGAATCTATAACCCAATATAAAGGTACCAACCATAGAAATAATGATCCACCATACACCTAAAATGAAAAACAAATTAATCGCATAGTTTGGGAGTAGAATTAGTAGTTTATGTGCATTTCTAATTCAGCATCATTCCCAAGGAAACATCTCCAAAAAGCCTAAGAGTTTTCATCCTTAGAGAAACATGTCTTGCATATCTTCATCAGCTTAAGAGAGGTTATACATGCAGTAGGTTAATCCTTGGTCTAGTGACAACTTCTGGGGCCAGGCGTAAACTAGATACTAATGCAGTTTTGTCTATTTGTATATCTTCACTTGTGATCAATCATGTTTATGATACCTCTAAGAATACCCTTTTGGGCCCAACTATGCCAAAAGTGAAGGAGAGATTATCTACTCTCAGCAATTGGCCTCTCATCACTCAAGTTTTTCTGATTAGATGATTATCCTCGTTCAAGAATGACATTTCATTGGCCTTGAAGTGGATTGAATCCTCTAGAAGTGTGAGAAGCAATTTTGGGACCCAACACCCCCTACATACCAACATCCAATGTGCACCTGTAATCATATAATTATTTGAATTTCTTAATAATTATGTATATGATATTTATGTATAATATTTTTGTATAATACAAACCAGCCTTATACCGCAGGCATTCAAGATTTGCAGGTGCGCCAAAGGTAACGTACAGACATACCCTATGCACTCCCAAAACAACCTTGTTCCTAATCTATTATCTATTCATTATGTCCATTAAATATCTTGTCTTAGAAGAATATTTTGAGTCTGAGATTGCTCAATAATTTGTTGTCAAATATGAAATAGCAATAATGCCTTCAAAATGTCATCTCTTTAAGCTCTATCACAGTCACAAGTCACTAGAGATTTGAAAAATGAAAAATTCAAGAAAGATATGTTATAAGAAACCAGTACTTTATTTATAAATTGCTGAAATCTAAAAACAAAGTCAACACATTCTCTCGTACTCAGTTTCATGAGTATTTGATTTACAATTATATAGAACTTTGTGGTTAAAAAATGAAATCTATATATGGTTTGTTGCAAAATTTGAGTATTTAGCTAATCTTCACTGTAAAAATAAATTACAAAGCAAACAATATAATATGATTGGATCTCTTTGAGGAAAAAACCTATTATGAGAAAGACATTATATGAAGAAAAACAAGAGATTAGTAAACCAAGATACAATTGAAATATATAATCAAAAGACCTTAGCAAAATATGTACACCACTTCTATTCACAATTAGAAACAAATAGGGCTCAATAAATGTTGCAAATAGTATAGCTAGGAATGAGGATTTGTATGACTAAAGAGGAGTGAATGTATCAGACTGGTTTGCCAACAACTATTCAGTTATTTGTCCTCTCACCACTGAGAAGAGATGAAAGGATATGTATATTTTATTATAGATACAAGAAAATTGTAACACCTCATCTCAAACTATTCAAATTCCAACTGTCAATCAATTCAGACTCCTAACACTTGACATTTCATTCAATCTACTAATGTTGCTAGGTATGTGCATGAAGCTATGCAAAGTCATGTGCAGTGGTGCACAATGACATCAAGTGTTGTGCACAAAGCAGGCATGTTGGGGAGGAAAGCACAAAAGTCCAAAGACTATCAAAGACATGAAATGTTCCTAGAACCTTGCAAAACTGCACTCTGATCATTCACCCTTTCTTGAGAAGTGATAACCCCTATCATGTTGTTCGTGAGTTGCTAAAGGTGATGCCACTTTGATTGATTTGCATACAACTAGGTCTTAGCCAGTTTTAATAGATTATGTGAAACTTGGCAAGACTGCATTGCGGTAGTTTCAATAATCTCATCTAGTGCAACAGTAAGCAAGTGCTCAAGGTCCAAGTTTGAGAGATGTTGAGTTGACACTTGCTCAAGAAGAGGAGGAAACTATGGCTTGAAAAGTTGTACGTTGAATACTAGATGCAAAACCAGAAATTGTCAGAGATCAAGAACAAAAGCTTTCTCACTGATTGCTTGCAAAATGGTGTATGGCCCATTGCACAAAGGCTTCATCGTCCAATGTAGACCCTAGAAGAATTCCTCCTAAAGATGCAACCAGACTTCATCACTAATCTTTGATGAGTGAGGTGTGTAGTGCATGTCATGGTGCTCTTTTATTTTTGCTACTAGTGCAAGAGAACCTATTGATGAACACTTTGAATGTGTTGCAAAAGTTTCAATGTTCTATGTGCTTCCCATTCTTGTGTGTGTGACTCCAAATGCGATATGCAAATGGATTTGTCAAGGGATCCTAAAGGCTAGCAACAAGACATGTTTAGGAAGTACTATGCCTAATAGTACTAGGCAAAGCTCTATTGTAGGCATGTTAGAAGCCTAGGTACAGATGCACATGATTGTAGATGCAGAATTCATGCAAAAATGTGCAATTCACTGGCTTTGTCTAACCATCTATCTATGGATTAAAAGAATGTGGACTGATCCAATTGTGTATCTAATTTGTTCCAGAAGGATTCTCAAAATGTGCTAATGAATTTTGGATCATGATCAAACACATTAAGTGTAGGTAGCCCAAAATGTACCCATACCAAGTTGAAGAATAGTCATGCAATTTCTTGCATTGTGATGCTTTTCTATAAGTGACAATGCTGGCCATTCTTTAAATGTTATCCACTACAACAAATACTGAAACATTTGGTGTTTTAATAAATAGTCCAATCATGAAATCCATGTTTTTATTTCATAGGGTCTCACAAAATCTATGATAATAGAATCCTAAGACCTTTACAGAATTGCAGAGGGTGTGTAAAGCATGAGCTTCCTACTCGTGAGCTTCAAATGCAATGTGGTATGTGGGACTTGACGCAGCGCTCAATGTTTGCACACACCTAAGACCAATAAAAGTGCCGTAGCATTACCAAAATCTTGGCAATGCTGAAGTGTCCAGCTGTCTTGGCATAGTGTGCCTACTTGATAAGTTGTTCGCAAGGTGTGCCTTTTGGAACACAAACATGTCTCACCTTGTACAAAAGCCTGATGTAAGGGCATCCTTGGATGTACTTGGTGTCATGTTGAGAAGTTTTGATTTTGAGTGTTTTGATTTGTTTTGGTCCAATAAGGTCATTTGAGACCAATTGGGGTCATGGAAAACCATTTTTGAATGTGTTGGGTTACTATTGCTAGGTGACGACTTAGACAATAGCATAACCTAGTGTTAGGTATGACTATGTATTGTAGTCACTATTCCTGACATTGAATTTTTGAGTTGTTAAATCCAATTCCGAATTGGTCGGGGATTATAACATGTAAATCAAGTTTTGATTCGGATTGCACCGAACATCTTGATTGTTATCGCTAAATCTAGTTCCGAATTGGTCAGGGATTGCGATAACTCTTCTATCAGGATGAGTACATCATGATGATGTCCCAAGCTGTGTCGAATATCTTGATATGAAGTTGTAAGTTATCATCTAATCCAGTTCCGAATTTAGTCAAGGATCATGATAACGAATGGTTCAAGTTTTGATCCGGATATCTTGACACCTATATTTATCATTAAATCCAGTTTCGAATTGGTCGGGGATTTTGATAAATTTCTTATTAGGTTGAGTTATGTTCCGGATTATGCCGGAAATCCTGATTCAAAGTGGTTATATGTTATTTAAAAGAAATCTAGTTCCGAACTAAGTCAGGGATTTCAATAACACTCACTTCTTGTGAATATCAATCTCCTATCGCTAAGAGGGAGTGTTGAAATATAGCATCGATTTGATTGATATAATTATATTAATCTAATAGTCGATTATTTATATATATATATTAGGAGCATTTGATATTTGTATATGTTATAATATAGTTAATATTACCAATCGGTTATGAAGGGTCATGACCCTACGTAACATAAGCCACATATGGTCATGACTATTCAAAGGATATAAATGCACATTGATGGCTGGTGAAAAGATCAATCACAATGGTAATCTATTTCACTACAGCGCTCACATATATTCTCTATAGGACGATCTTGATTTCACAACACAATGTTGTCAAGCAAAAGTTGCACAAATTGCAAAAAATGATACAACCTGCCATGTAATCGGTTGGGGGCAATTAGGAAAGGGGGGAAACTGATGTAAATGGTATCTTCTCACGAGAAGAACAGTTTTTGGAGAGTAAAGGAAGAAAGAAACTGGTTTTTTAATCCTTTCCTGTGTTTTTCATGTGTTTGCAGTCTGAAATCTTGGTTCTGTACAGCCATGTACTGCTCTGCACACGATTGGAGAAGATAGTGTTTTGAATTAGCTTCCTCTTGCAATTAGTTTCATTAGATTTCATTACATTTTGCAGGAGATATTGTAATTTTTATGTTCACAGCCTAAACCCCAGCTAGTGTTTCCAGTGCCAATATTTTATTCATAGGACAACCTCCCACCATTGGAATTTCATGAAAATTCATATGGAGGTCTGTGCCAACATTATGTACAAAACCTCCAAGTGGCAGGGTCTAGTATATTGTATCTCTCGGGTTATGCTTTGACAGTCATTGAAACAGTGTAAGACAGTCTAATAGGGCAGTGCCGTTGGGGTTTGACAAAACAAACGCATAGTTTGGTTGAATGCCAAGGGTACATTATCAAAGGGTAGTGGTTTGAGATCTTGCAAGCCTGTTCAAGTGGTTCTAGATCAAACTTGTGACGTATACCCCCTTAATCCACCAAGAGCAGTCCCCTATACTAGTCAAACGTGGGAATGTTGTGTCTAAGCATTATAGCATTGTTGGGAACAAGAAATGAAGTTGACCTTGAATACAAGAGCCTCATGATAGATTGTCAATCCTGATTGAGATGTCACGTGTCAGTATGCCCAAAGGATGCTCAAGTAGGCTTATTGGTAGAGGTCTAGAAGTGGAGGCCTAGTTATACCCTGATGTGTTAGTTGGATGATTGAAGAACACTCGGTTTGCACCTTGTTTGCAGTCCTTCCTCTGCATCAAAGCCTATCACCCAAACGAAATCCACCAACCTATTTTACTTGTATGAGAACAACATAGGTCTATGTGAAATTCTAATCCATTGCGTGAAGGTTCTCCTAATTGGCAAACTTGTGGCCACTCAAGTCCAACAGTATGATGAGAGCACTTAAACTAGTATTTTGTCAAGGTAATTTGCTACCTTATTGTTTTCCCCTTCTTTACCTGATCACCAATTGGAGCTATTGCAAGTAAGTCATCCACTTCATGTGTCACATTCTCCAACTTGCTCTATGTGCAAAAATTGAAGTGGCTTACAATCAGAATGAATGACTATCTCCTTAACCAAAATGCAATGTCACCATTGCTTAACAACTTGAACAATGGCATCTAGATCTTTCTCATAGGCAGAGTACTATTGCAGAAAGTTGCTAAACATCTTCAAATGTTGTGCGACTAGATGCCCACATTGAGTGTGTATTGTGTTGAGTGCATAAATGTCGGGCATCACTAGGATAGGCATTATGCAGAAGCACTACTTGAACTCTGTTGATGTCAGTTTTGTACCACTACATAACATATAGCAATTGAATACTTGATATAGAATATCAAACACTCAACCCTCTCTTGAAAAGTAAATACTCATGAAGAACATGAGAAAAACTCCAAGGTTCCTTACACCTGTGGCTACTAACTCAATTATATTAATGTGATTTGCTGGTAATCATTTAGGCGGGCTTACGTTGTTCACTTGAGGATGTCAAATTCTCGTTATGATGATGATAAGATTTAGCTTTGCAATGTATACTCAAATGATTTTCTAATTTATATCACTTCCAACTTTGCTCTTCAAACTTCAACTACTAAGCTACTCACTGCTTTACTACTACTCCTATGGAATGGAAAGATTGGCAAATGGACGGAGATCAACCTAATGAAAGCTTGCCAGCGGCACTACCTCCATAGATGCAATGATTCAAGGGGAATGACACTAGATTACCACACAAGGCTCCTTAACAAGCCGCTAAGATGCTAGTGGCCTAATATATAGATCCCTATCAAACATTTACCAATATCACCATACAACTAGCCATCTACTTCTATTCTTACTTTAACACTTTCTTGAAATGAAATCTACTTTAACAACTCAAATAAATCTAACTTTAACAATTGGAAGTAGAAACCATGCAATAACACCAAGTGTTCTTAATCACCATGCAAGACACAACAATGATAAGAGAAGCAATTTTGGTATTATATTAGCAACAATTTTCTTCAACCCTTCACAAATGAGAGTACATGGCCTTATATAGAGGCTCAAAATTACAATGAGTGGCCAAGATTAAGAGGCAAAATCAACGATCCAGATTGAATCCCAAAAACCCTAATTAGGGTTGCCACCCCATCGGCCAATGAGAAGACGCCACCTCATCAATGGACCAATGAGAAAAAGGAAAAGTGGCAACCAATGAGAAGGCACCAAAATGGTAGCCAATCAAAATCAGACACCTACCCTACCCAAGAAGAAAGGAGAATTTGCCACTTGGGCTTACATCAAATGATCTTCTAATACAATTCTACCCTTTTCTTTCATCTTCTTAGCAAAGACAATGAATTTGGCTAACATGCTGTTGACTTCTTCCATGGGAGGGCAAGGTGTATGCCTCATCCTGAGCTTAGCTGCGTTCATCATGTTCTTTGCTGCTTGCAGTGTCTTCTCACTCTCCTTCTCATCATCCCTTGCAAACTCGATAAGGGCCCTGAGAGAGGCAAGGATGCCCAACTGTTTCTTCCTGGTGACAACCTTCCCTAACTCATCCAATCTTGATCCAAACTCTGTCTCATTAAAACTCTCCTCTTTGATTTCTTCAAAGTCAAGTGCAATCCTCTCATCGCTCAACATGTTTGAAATGAAAGTGTCGATGCTTGGACTGTACTGTGCAATCTCATCCCGTATTTCTTCAATTGCCCTCGACCTGATAGTCAAGGCAACATACCAAGACTCAACAATACTCTTTCCTCCTTCATTGACCAACTTGGCCCTCACCAAGGATCCCTCTGATAGCTTTATGGCCACCTGTTAACCTGGGAATGACTAAGTCACGGATTGGAAGGAAATCCTTCCACTTCCCTTCAAATGCTCTAAATTTGTCCCTAAGAGACACAAATGACCTGAATGTCGAGATAAAGGCAGGCAAGAACTTTCGCCCATCTTGTATTATATCATTGATCCAACTTTCAGTTTCTTGCTCTCGAGCTAATATCTCTTCCAGATTGCTCCCACTATCCTATGGAAGGGTTGTCTGAGGCAACCGTTGGATAGGCTGACACACTCCATGATAGCTATCTCTCCAATACTTGTTTTCAATCTCCAACTTCGCAATCCTTTCATTTGCCTTCCTCAACTTTTCTCTAATTGAAGCTATGCCTTCCTGAACCTCCTCACACTCCATGTCATCTGTGATTCTTCCCATGTCATACTCTACTATCTCATAGTCTTGGGCCACAATTTCGCCCACTGCCTTGCTAACCTTTAGTACCGCGATCTAAACCTTCCAATGACCATCATCACTACTCCTGATTATCTTTGCCACTGTTTCTACAATTTGTTTGTCTGACATCATCTTCCTTTTCCACTAACCCTTGAATATCCTCAACTGTCCGGATGGCCACCACCTCGCCCCTTGGCATAAGCATCTGTCTCAACCATAGTGGTGCAATGCATCTCCCCAAATCTGGATTTGGTTCGACTAGCAAAGCATCACCAACAACCTTAGGCGCTTGGCTTCCTTCCTCAACTGATAGAGCCTCAATATCAATTAACTTATCTCCTTCACCACTAGTGACTGTCATATCTTCCTTAACTTGGTTCTCTGAAAGAGGAGAGTACCCTGTACTGTTACTATAACCACTTGATTCTGAACCAGAGCTCACCTCTACCGCTGCCCTCTTCTCACTTGTACCAACCTCTTGGCTCCTAGCCTCAACTATGCTTTCTCTTGATGGCACTGTACTCTGTTTCTTTGCTGGAGGCTCTTGATGTTCTTTATCTTTCTCAACCTCCAAACTCCTCTTCTTGCTCTTAACTGCCTGCTGCTGGCGCTACTACCCCCACCTTGCTGTCCAACTGACTCCGTTGGAATCTCCTCCTCTGGTTTCATCTTCTCATAGGTAAGGTGTACCTTCCGACTTTGTAATTGCCTTAACTTTCTATTATACCACCACTCAGTGTGTAGATCAACTACTCTTGTAACTGCTTCTAAGGATGGATCCTGATGATCATCCCAATCAACCGGATTCAACTCTGTTCCCTCTACTGTACTGTAATCTTCCCTTAACACATCTTCATCCTCTTCCAGTTGGTCCGGAATATCAAGATTTCTCCATCTAATGGCCCTCATTATGCCCACCGATAACCTTGAGAAAGCCAACTTCCTCACATGAAAGTCATCCTGCGCATTGGCCCAAAAATCCTCCGTAGTAGGGATATGCTTGAATGGATCTCCATGAGATGCCTTGATTAGACCATTAGGATCAAATCCTGCCTTGCCCTATACCATCCTAGATGATATTGTTCTAACTCTTTCTCCGCAGCTGCAAAGGCGACAGGATTGGGACAGCTATCATTGCCTATCATGAGTGAAAAGGTAACCCCTATCTCACCCTTGAGCTTCATCATTTTGTCATATTGCTCAAGTTGCCTAGCCAACTCCATCAAAACTATCTTATCGGGTGGGTACCTTGGAAGCCTCTTGGGACAAGCCATGCATCCAGCCACTCTGATATAAGTGAATTGTGAGAATTGGATGAACCAACTCCCAAACTTCTTGACTTTTGTCTCCGCCTCCGGCGAGAGCCTCCTTGCAGGTGTCCCTTGCAATACCCTTACTGTCTTCATGGCAAAGGCATCATAAAATATCTTGTAATCCTTGGTGTTGTGCAAATGAAGCTGTGGATAGCACTCATGCACCATGCATTGTCCAGGCCCATTACCAATCACCCCTCTAGCCTTAAGTCCAGGATGTTCATACAGTCTTGCAATTAAATAGAAAAGGTAGGACCCCATGTAGAATTGTTTCTGATTTTGCACTGTCCTAAGTTGCAATTCTAAATTTTCACTTATAATTCTAGCCCAATCAAACTTTCCTTTTCCATTTTCAATTCCTTCAATAAAATAGTACATCTAGGTTTCAAACTGCATACCTTGAGCGGAGCCCATGACTCAGTTGAGAAGCACAACAAGATCGCCATACTCTGATTTGAAATCTGACCTGGTGAGCCTTGATGCCTTGGTAACTCCCTTCTTGCCTTCATGCAACCAATTTTGCTTTAGTAGAGCAAGGTAGGCATCCTAACTGTCTTGAAAGAACCTGGCCGCTTGATCCATCAACATTACTGTCATGCCCTTCTGCTGGGATATATTGAACACTTCCTCTACCACCTGCCCGCTGATGTTAGCCAACACCCTCTTTCCTTCACCAAAGATGATGGACTTAGTCACAATATCTAGCCGAGATGCACACTCCATCACCAACTCCAGACAAGGCAAGGTAGGAGGGAAGGTGCAGCTTGTACAATTCCACACTTGTAGATCTTCTTTGCCATAGAGGACTGGCCCCCTTTCAACCTATCTCTCAACTGTATCATATCTATGGTGCCGATGTTGGTGTCACCGACTCACTTCAATTTTGAGAAGAAGGTGGTCTTGGGCATCATGTCTTCCTTGTCTTTCTTGGTATTCATTCCCTTTGGGTTCTTTCTTGCACTAGCATCCGCCATCCTAGCCCTTATTTCTGCCCCTTCTTTCTATAGTGAGGTGGGACTACACTTATCTCTGCCCTTCCAATCCTAGGGATGGACTACCATATTTCTGCCTCTTCAATTCCTATCACACTACACTTATCTCTACCTCTCCACCTAGGGATGGGACTACCACTTATTTCTGCCTCTTCGAAAACTTATGAGATGGACTACACTTATATCTCCCAACTTCGTTCCTAGGGGTGGGACTACCACTTATATCTCCTTTCTCCAAATCCTAAACGGAAACTACACTTATATCTCCCAACTTCAAGCCTTAGATGAAATGATGAAGTGATGGATGGATGATGCAAGCAAGAGATGGAGGGAAGAACCAAGCCAAAACAGGAAAGAAATCTGCTTTATGAACTAGCCTTCACTCTCAATCATGAAGATCGTCGTCTACCAACAAACTATCAATTCCAAAAAAGAAAGAAAGAACAAGATGCACAGTCCAGTCACCAAGAATTTTGCAAATCTGTCCCCAAATAGGCAGGCCCTCTTGACAAATCTGCAAGCTCTCTGGGATTAATAACAGGCACTGATTTTAGAAGCTCTACCCCTTGACAAAATCACAAATCCTTACTCCAAATTAGCAGTCTTACACCTTCAAATTTTCGCTCCTTTGCCCAAATAGCAGCTTTGCCAGATTTTTGCAACTTCCTTATAAATTCGCTGGCCTTTGACTTCAATTAGGCCCAGATTTCGCTGCCCTCTTCAATCAATGTCGCTGCCTCCTTCAAAATCGCAAGTCTGCTATTAATTTCGCCCTTCCAAATTCACTGTCAAAGCAGAATGAGAAAAATGGATGAGAAGGGGAAGAGGGAGGCCGCTCCTATATACCAAATTTTGAGGCTCCAATTTGCAGGGCCGACCTGGTCAAAAGGAAACAGATTTTACAATTAAAAGTCCATAAAAGGGGGGGCCGACCTAGCCACACTTATTAAATTTGAAAAAAAAAAACATATTGAATTTTTACTATGCCCAGATTTTCAAATTAGCATAGACTACATTGGCCACACGCCACTATAAGGGGCCAGATTTTTGAATTTAGTGCCCAAATTTGTGAATTTCAATGCAGATTTTCAAATTTATTGCATAGATCAAGTTTATTTACCCAGATTTCAAATAAATGCCCAGATTTTTCAAATTTAATCAAGGTGATAGGTCTCATTTAGTCTCAAATCCCCATTTGGCAAATTAATTTAAATTTGGCCATTTAATCCATTTCAACATCCAAAGTTTGCAAGATTTTCCAAAAAAAATGACCAAATTTACAATCAAATTCGAAAATGCCCAAGCTCTTCAATTTCAATAATTCTCAAAAATCATCCATCTAAGTCCCAAAAATTTGCCAAGGCCTCGTAATGCCAGGATCAAGAAAAAAAAAACCAAGGTTTGTTCAAAAAAGGGGGGTCCCCAAATTCCTTGGGGCGATGATGTGAAACCTCACAACAAACTCCTCCAAATCACACTATTACATGTGTCCAAACAAATGTTACCTTGTCAATTGGCACCCATGATTTGATTGAGTGACCAAGCAATGCGAAAAAATAAGAACAAATGTACACTAGACATCAACAAATTCAAGAAAGCTATGCAATTCAATGAGGTTGCACGAAGTCAACAAATCTCAAATCACCTTGATTTTCTTTCAGTCTTCATGGATGTTTGTGTGATCAATGATGTAACCTAGATATTGAATTCGTGTCATATCAAAGGTACACTTGCTAAAGTTGGCATAGAGTATCCAAGACATGCAAGGGTGCCCCAAATGCTCCTCCCAAGTCTTGCTAAAGATTAGAATATCATTCAAGTAGAAAATGGCAAAGGAGTTGGTGAAGGATTACAATATGTCATTTATCAAGTACATGAATATTGTTGGAGCATTGGTCAAGTCAAATGGCTTGACCATCCATCCATTTAGAAAGTCACTCCTCAGTTTTGAATGTTGTCTTCCAAACATCTTCAAGATGAACTAGTAATTGGAGATATCTTGATTTGAGATTGATCTTCAGATCTACTTCAAGAGGGAATTGATGCATGGAGGAGGATATTGATTCTTCACTATGATCTTGTTGAGCATACAATAATCAGTGCAAAGGCACCAAGTACCATCATTATTTGGGGCAAGGATTATTAGAATACCACATGAAGAAGGTTTAATCTTTCTCTAATCAATCAACTCCTGAATTTGATGTCAAACTTCATCATAGTCAATGCAAAGGCGCCATGTACCATCATTATTTGGGGCAAGCATTATTAGACTACCACCTAGAGAAGGTTCAAACTTGACCTGGTCAATCGACTCTTGAATTTGACGTCGAACTTCATCATTCTCCCAAATGAGCTTGTGATATAAAGGACTATTTGAAGGAGGGCATCTAAGAACCAAACTAATCTTGTAGCACACAACACAATGTGTGACAATATTTCATGCTCCTCAAAGACATCCATGTAATAATGCAATGCCCTATTGAGTTGTTTTTACTATGATGATGTTTGTGCAACTTTCGGTGTTACCAAGCACAATTTCTTTCTTGCACAAGTGTCTCTAGGAAAGCCATGAGAAGCACAAACTTTTGTGTGTGTGAAATGATCTTGTGACATTGTTTAGCAAATAATAAACCTACTTTGGTCATTAATAAAGATTCATGAAGATAGATATCAATCAATAAAATGAATGGTACATAATTGTGTCTTCACTTAAAACACACGATCTCTATAATATACATATGGCCTCCCAAGTAGTATGTATCAAGCTTCTAGCAGCATGACGTCCCAAGTGACAATGTCTTGCATAAGCTTAACTTCATATTTGAAACAACATTTTCATTTTTCTTAAATACCCTTACCTTGATGTAACCATCCTAGAGAGTATGGTCTAAGGTGCACTTCAATAGAAAGACCCAAATATTAGACTACATCTTGTGTAATAATGTTATTTTTGCTACCACTATTGATGAGGACATGCACTTGGTGTTTGTTGACCCAACACTTTAGATGGAAGAGACACTCAAATTCCTTTAAAATGCAAATGTAATGATACTTATCTTGAGTCAATGTACCTCCTAATCCATAGTTTGCAAACTCTATGAGTACTCTCTGAGTTGCTGATTACTCTCCATTTTTTTTTGCTCTGCTAGTTTTTATATACACAAGTTTTCACGCATTGTTTTTGCTATAAAACTACGCATTTTCACTTGTGAGATGTCAATTTTTAATTTAATACATTTTGTAATTGAATTTTGAAAAAAATATGTTTATATAAGGAATTTTAACTTTTAATACTTTCTATGTTGTCGAGGTTTTGCTGAGTTCATGTCAAATACTTGCCAAGTTTTGCCAAATCAAAACTTTTGGTCTTGCCAAGTACTCTTTGAGTCCAAATCTGCGAACTATGTCCTAATCAATCTCCCAAGGCTATGTGGGATTAGATGTGGCTTGTGCATTGAGAGATTGTTGTACATGACACTCGGCAACACTATTGGAACTCATGCAATGGAAATGGCACAATTTCTTACCTTGCTTCTTCTTGCCCTTGTCCTTGCTTGGATGGATGATTTTGAGGCTTTAGAGTTTCAAGTGGATGACTTGTACTTCTATTGTTGTTTCTCCAGTAGATAATTATGCTTTTACACAAGGGACTTGGAAGTGGCTTCTTGAATGAGCTTCTTGTCAAGGAAACCCAGGGACACACCTCCTACCTTTTAAGGCACATCCCCTTTTCAAGACATTTCAGGGACGGGAGAACACCTAGGGGACATCCCCAAGCCATCACCAAAAATACGAAAAATGACAAGAAGCGTTCCCTAAATGGGGGACACAGCAAGAGATTGGAGGGGATGGCCAGCTGTCCCCTTCAAAAAGTACATTTTTAAGATAAAAAAACACTCAAATATTTTTTAAAAAATCATTTAAATATATTTTTCTTTGTGGAAACCCACCCCTACTTGCCCTCAATGAGGATTTTAATTGTTCACGTCTGTTGTTCATGGTTAGTTTTGATGTGTGTATGAGGGTTCCATATTTATATCAATAATTAGTACTCAGATCTGTTGTTATATTAATCATATTTTCCTCATATAAAAATCTAGTTTATATCAGCCACACAAATAATTCAGATCAGCTATTGTAATTGATTATTTTCGGTATTTGAAGGTTCCTAAATTCATATCAGCATCATTGATTGTTTGATCCACTGTTCATAGTTGGATACTTTCATTGATATAGTTTCCGAAGTTTGTTGATGCCACTTTTACTGCTAACCAACATTTATTTCATCATGGTCTCTTTATCTTCTCAACTTGCACACATTAAGAAAATTGCATATTTCCTAAGGTTGTTCAGTTGGGGACATTACAGACTTGAAGAGTTTTATAACACTGCCGATCATCAAATGTGTTTGTGACTATTATCACTAAGAAGCATTAGGCACAAATCGCAAATTTGTGTCTTATGGAGAAACAACAAGACATGAAATGCCATCAGAAACTGGATGAATAATAAAACTTTTAGAAATAGTTGCAAGTTTTAACAAATGCTGTAGTGAATCTGACAAGACCTAAAGTTCATAAGTGCAATAAGTTTCTCAAACATAACCTTTACCAGAGACCCACACAAAAATTAGCATTACTGGATTGCAAGGGCTTTATCCAATTTTGACTGAGTGTTGAGAGATGCAAATTAAGGGCAGCTTTAAAAAAATTAACTGAATGTGGATCTTGTAGCCTTTGGACATTTTGTTGCAACTTGACATTATTTTTAATCTCACATGCTGATGCATATTGACAATAAATTATGAGAGCAATTTGATTTTTGTTTTGACATTGTTACATTTGTTAATTTGTTTGACTTTGACTATAACATGAACTATCAAATCATATAAGTGTTTAAAATTTCCCTATACATTTTAAATTTTCTCTATTTTTTAGCCATCCCCTGGCCGTCCCCAAAAATGGCTTGAAAAGTCAGGGACTCAAAAACACATCCCCCATTTTAGATACTTGGGGTAACATAGTGTGGAGAAGGGAATTCGCCACCCTCGAGATCGATGAAATCCCGAGGAGCAAATTGGCCCTTGCGACACCTCACTTATATTAGTGCTTTGGTAAGCTAGGGTGATTAAAACAACTTAATTGACAAAATGGGTTTTTAAAGTTAATTGAAATAGAATGTGTAATAAAGAAACTGAATTAACTAAGCCACACTAAGAGATAAAAATATTTTGATAACTAGAAATGAAAGAGCTAACTATCGAGATTAAATGTCTGGCCCTATGAGCTCACTGTCCTAGACGCCAGCATGAGTCTAGGATTACAACGTGGATACAAGACGACTACAGCATACATAAGTCTTGTGCAGATAGAGCATAGAGAACATAACAAAAACCAAGACATTGATTTAACTTGACAAAAATGAAACTAAACTACTAATAGGAAATGAAAAGTACGATTATACTATAGAGATGATAAAAACGGAAGTAAATAAAGGACAAAGCAAATGTACAATGAAGGAGGTAGAAGAATCCCAAGAGCTTCGACTCCTCCAAAACTTGCACACACAGAAGAAACAGAAAAGTGTTGGGGCTATTAGGAGACCTGCCTCAATCAAGTCCCTATTTTGGTACCTTCACAACAGCCAAATAGATAGAAAAATTGATGATAGATAACCAAAAGATGATATATGAGAGATAGTAATGCATAAAATACTAAGACTATGATCAAGAGAATATGATATGCTTATCAAAATGAAATGGGATGAAGTGAGAAACTCCCCTTTGAAGCTCAATGGAGTGAAGGATAGATGAGAAAGGTGACGAAGCTACAATGCTGTGAAGTCAAATATGTAGTGAAGAAGTTGTCCAAAGTGCGAGAACGAGATCAAGGAAGTATGGACAAGCTATGTGAGAGTCACAAAACTATCAAAGAAGCTTTATAGGGTGTAGTAGAGGTCCAGATTGTGAAGAAGAGAGATAAAATGAGGCTCCAAAATGAAGTTTTAAGCTGTCCAAGCAATTCTCGACATCAGTAGGTGGTGGCAGGAGGCATTACACTGCAGGGGTGGTAGTTGTAATGTCTCAACAGCTCACTACACATTTGCAAATTCGTGGGACAAATGTGAGCAATGCAGACATCTCCGCGGTGCGCACGCATCCTGAGCCAAATAGGCCACATGGACAAGAATTTGGATGGGAAAAGAACAAAATGGATGGAGGGATGTGGAGGCTTACGTGGAATTTTGTTTTTCGACTAAGGTAGGAGCATCATATAATGGTAAATTAGATAAGGTGCAATTTTACAACACTACACATAGCTTATTGTTGCATAAAGAAACTTGTGCCTTCGATCTTAGATGTGCTTTGTAAAATGCTTGACTCAATGATTCTGAAGTTATAAATGCCATTTTTGCATGGATGTAAAGTGATAACCCACTTATGTACTTGAGCACCTTGTGTTTCTCAAGATTGTTTACATGAAAGCACAAATAATGATCATGGAGCTTGTTGATATCTGGGGGGACAATATTCCTCCTACAAGGTGCTGACAACGGAATTCCATGTCTAAATCAGATCACAATCCCTTTTGCATTGTGCACTAAGCATATATCATAACATGACATTGCAATCGACAAATTCAATGCCACAAAATAAATCTTATCTACATCTTTGAAGTGACTAATAGAGAATTACACTTCCAATTGCCATGCCTAACTGTTCGACATTGTTAGGATGTCCAAGTTGACTTGCGTTTTGAAAGGACTTTGGGTTGCCTAGGAACAAGTTTTTCATGGTGTTGTGGCATGTATTCAAGTTGGCACTATGCTTCAAAAGCTTCAGTGATCATTCTTCAAGTAACGTCAAAAGACAGCTCTAATGCTTTTATTGCATCTACCATTTTACCCTTACTGTGGCACTTGTTCAACAACTCAAAATATGAAGCAAGTTGACAACATTCTTTCTGGTATTGTCCATGTGTTTGTACTAGCATGTGAAAAGCATTGTTCTCATACTAATTATCCAGATCCTAGGAAGTCTAGGGAACAAACTTGTCTTGAGAAAGATGGGTTTGTAGATCATAAAAAGGAAGACAAAAGATTAGTAATCAAACACACAATTCAGATATGCAAGCAAAGGACTCTAACAAATATGCATGCTACTTCTGCTCACAATAAAAAACGAAATAGAGTACAATAGATGTTAGAAATATAGCGGTAAGGACGAGGATTCATATAACCAGAAAGGGTTGAACACATATAACTGATTTGCCAACAGCTATTTGGTTCCTCGTCCTCTCACCAATGTGAATGCATTATTACAGTTACAAACAAGAAGTAGTTGTAAGTTTGCCACGGCTCATTCCAAAACATTGACCTTCCAACTTCCCGTCAGCTAAGATTTTTGACAATTTGCTTTGTGTTCCATGGCTGAAAAGGTCAGTACCAGATCTGCTGATGTCAGCAGGTATGTGCATGAAGCATGCAATGACACCAAGTGTTGTGCACAAGACATGTCTGCTATGGAGGGGACCACAGAAGTTCCAAAACCTGTCAAGATACACACAATATTCCCAGATAATTGAGCAGCTGTATTCTGATCAGAATACCTTCAAATCCAAGGAGATTGTTTTGGCTGATCTAGCCTGTTTTCTTGGTTGCTGGTATGTTTGGAAAAAGTCAAGCTAGATAAATTTATTCATATGAATATGATTCATGAGCCTATATTGAATAAACTCTTTTATACATGTTCTCTTCTAACAGTAACAGATAGCCAAATTATCCTTGGTATGTGATGTTTGGCATGCAAAACCTTGAAAAATCATCATTGGCCTTTTAACTTAACTCCCATATAAACTGAATCCTAAAGCAATTGTTTGATTTCAGGAATTTTCTATGTCCATCTCTTTCATTAAAATTTAAGACAATAATGTCATACCATCCAGAAGTCAGTAGAAGTTTTTCACTTCTTCATGGCAATCAACTCTGCAACAATAATATGCAATATAAATGAATTATTTCTCTTGAATTCATACAAAACAATACTGATATTTGTTTACAATTAGGTGGAGAAATATTTGAATCTGTGTATGATAAACACTGCACTGGTTGCATTTCCACAGGGGTAGTGCAATTCCTCTGGGTCATCTGCAGTGCCTACTCTGACAAATGATGCAGATCTCCACTGGAAGAATTTTTCTGTTGCTATCCTTTGAACTTGAGCATCCTAACAAGTGCACATTAGCACTTCATCCCTGAGCCTCATCAGCTAAAAAACCATGTGCACACACCAAGACATATAAGATCATGAGTTTTTATGTCAGCTAGAAAACCATGATGGATATAATATTTAGTTTACATGCTCTTTGCAGATTGATTGATCTCATTTTTGCATCTGCTAAGGCATTTGCTTCATATAAGTGTTAATTACCAAGGAATTAGGACACAACAGGTGGTTATTACAAGTTAAGTGCATCTTGCAATCTTTTTATATTAAGGATTATTAAAATTTGAAAAATGACCATTAGGGCATCAAAAAGCACTGCTTTTCTTGACTGGCCACAGGTTTGCTGTGCAAATCAATTTCTTAGAGCTTTCCATCATTCGGAATATTGGATATAAGATTGTTTGATATAAGACAAAGTTAGTTTGAACCTAAGCCCAACCCTATATGTTTCAATCAGGACATCATGTAATCTTTTTATATAAAGGAGTATATTGAAATTTGACAGATGACAATTAGGGCATCAAAGCACTGCTCTTCTTGACTGCCACCTGGATCGCTAGGCAAATCAATTCCTTAGAGCTTTCCATCATTCTTAATATTGCATATAACATCGTTTGATACAAGATAAAGCTAGTTTTAACCTAAAACCAACCCTATATGTTTCAATGAGGACTTCTTATTATCTTTTTATAGTAAGGATAATATTAAAATTTGACAGATGACCATTAGGGCATAAAGGTACCGTTTTTCTTGACTGGCCACCAGGTTCGCTGTGCAAATCAATTCCTTAGAGCTTTCCATCATTCTTAATATTGCATAAAACATCATTTGATCTAAGATAAAGTTAGTTTGAACCTGAGCCCAGCCCTATATGTTTCAATGAGGACATCAGGTTTGGGAGCAACCAGATTAAGGACTCAAGCCCACCTATATGATCTATACAAGTTCTGCCCTAATATTTCTCCTTACAATTTAATCAAATTGGACAAGTTTACATGGTAAAGTTATTAGTTCTTTCGTAACTAAGCCTCTGGTTCAAATCCTAAGAGACGAGATACAATATTGAAATTGAAAAAAAATACAGCAACAGACTTGGTAGGTTCAGTGTACCACAGTGAGCAAGGTCGAGCAAAAGTCCAGGTGAATTTAATCACAGAGAGACCTCTCCATCATGGAAACTATGCCAGTGATTACCTCAAATTTAAGAATTTACGGAAACAAAAAAATAATGAAGACAACTTTAACTTGTTCAAATGACTCATCCAGTTTATTTTTCTTTGCAAATGACAAATCTGAATGCAGATTTACTCTTTCCCCGAACAATGTGGTTCTCTCATTAATTAGAAAACTTCGAAGTTAGGAGTTGATTAATTAAAAGCCTATTGTATGTGGAGTTCATAGATCTGGAAAAGAAAAAATTATATTGTCTTTTAATCACGCGGATGAATGAAATCGAATAGTTTTTTAAGCTTCTAGAATGGTGCAACAGAGTACCCAGAAGAGCGCACAAAATATACATAAAACCCATTTGTTCCCTTGTCTTGTTTATGCTAGAAGGTATGCTTGTGAAATAAAATTGATCCAAATTCGCACAGAAACGAATTGAAAATATTAACTACTTACCCCTGGAAGCAATCTATTGCTATTCATTGTGATTTCTTTAATAGAGCTGAGAGAATTGAGATGCAGATTTAAATGTTTAGCTGGTTACTTTTCTCCTTTTCTCATCTGATTTTGCATCGCAACAAACTTTCATTTGGGCAGATCGAATTACAATGGTTGAACAAATTGATTTGAAATTCGATGATATGAATCTATCAAACACAGTTCGAATTCTCTGTGAATACTTATAGTCTTGAAGTTGAATTTGATTTTACAAATATATTTAGCAGGTCATCTATATTTCATTTTTTTATTAAATGACTTTAATCTAAGTAATTATTTTAAATCGTGGAGCTAGGAGAGACAGGTCTATAGTGGAGCGAGCTATTTTTGATGGATCATATGGAGTGCCATGGATCAAAAATTAATTAAAAATATATATTATGTTAAAAAAATCGACCAACATTAAAATTCAATTTTGCCAAAGGAGAAGTAATCTACCACATATATAATACTCATTAGTTAGATAGATAAAATAATTGACCATTTAGATGGTTGATTAATATAGGTTGGGGACGACCCTTAAATATTGCATGGTGAAGAGGTGGTTTGCCACCCAAAATGTCCAGTGTCATATGTTCTCTCTCTCACTGCCAACTAAATTAATTACATGTTCCTTCCATATCTTGAATTTTGATGGCACCAACTTTTAATGCATTTGAGAATTGAATGCTTCACAACCTTGCTTATCTCACTCACCCACTTCTCATTTCCTACAAGCATCTTCTTGAGTGTTCATTTGATAGGCGCTAATAGTTGTTCAGATCTACTCTATGTTTGAACAAGTTGTAATGCACACTTTTCTCTACAACTTTCTCCGCACCTTTTTTGCCTAACTAATGCTTGGTGATGGTGAGTTGTTGCTACTTTTTGCTTTTCACATGGATTTGTCTACTAAGGTAAGTAGTATGTTATTTACTTCCTTAGTGAATGCTCTTCTTTGTATTTTTGTGCTTCTCATTTGGCCTTGTTAAATGCTTCCTCTTATACATTTTTCCAAGCTTCACATTATGGATTGTGAGAGATTTTCAACTCAAGTGGGGTTTTATTACCTCACTAAGGCAATGAATCATAGGAGTTGGTGCTTCTTTCATTAATAATTTTTAAATGTATGTTTGCTTTTGTTATATATTCTATAACTTCAATGTGTTGTTGTTTTGTGGGTGCTTCTTTAATTAATATTTTCATGGGTTTTTTGGTTTATAGGTATTGTTGACATTATATAACTTGAAGTTGAATGTGTTAGAGTTTTTGTTTCCTTAACTCTATGCGAAAAGAAAACATAGGTGTTTTTCAAGGGTATATATGTGTAATATCGTAAATTACACCTCATGCAATTCTTCATTGCATAATGTCTCCTCTTTGGCCAAAAATCAAAATTTCACCTAAGCCTTCATCACATCATGTTTTCCTTGTCATCTCCCTTGTTTGAATTCCCAACTACACGACCTATTTGGTTCTGAACACATACATGCACCACAGAGATGCCCATAAGATGTGCATTTGTCTTGAGAATATACACATTGAAGGTGGTCATTGGGACATTACACCTATTATTTTTGGCAATGTAATGCCTCCCTAGATAGTCCATCAACGTGGGAAATTTGTTGTCCATGTTTAAACTTTGTTGTTGGCTTCATTTTTCCCTCTCTTGGCACATTCTTAGACATTTGAATCAATCTCTCTCACTCTTAACATTTTGTTCATTTTTTTCATCTCTCTCTATCATTGTTGACAAATTTGCAACTTGTTAATCTCATTGTATCACTACTCCAACACTCCTCTTCATACACATAAGCCTATTGTTACCTTCAACCCCTCAAGTTCTATCTTATTGGCTTTGAAGGGGAGTGATCTTACATCTTTCATTCAATTTGACATATCATAGTTCTTAATCATTTTCATCTTTATTTTTATCATTTTATCATATATTGGTTTATATATTATCAAATCTATCATATCTTGGTTGTCTATGGAGGTGGAAACACCAAAATGGGGGTTTGACTTCAATGGGCCTCTAAAACAAATAACCCAACACTTTTTTGCATGGTTTTGTGTGTAGGTTTAAAGGAAGCATTGATTCAAATCTTGGGATTCTTCCACCTCTATTTGTAAGATTTGGACTTTTTCTTCTTCCATGTTTAAAGTAGTTATTTTACTTCTTCATTTACATTTTGTTATTTATATTTACTGCACTTTTAGTTCCATTAGCTTAGCCATTGTATTTGTACCTTTCATGGTTGTAATCTTTGTAACATGTCCATACTAGCCACACATGTGTCACGTTGGTTTCCCAAATCTACACTATAGCCTTTGACTCACATTAGCGTCTAAGACAGTGAATTGGTGAATTTCATTGAGTAGTATTGACAAGTGGCTCTTTTGCTTTTAGTAACAAAAACATTTTTCATTTGTAGTATAAAGTTATTTTTGTTTTATTTAGTTTGCATTCACATTAAAGCTTAAATCTTGGTTTAATAAATTGATCTCCCTAACTCACTAGAGCACTAGTTAAGTGAGGTGGCACAAGGGTCAATTCACTCCTTGGGATTTCATCAATCTTGAGGGTGGTGAATTCTCGTCTCCACAATATGAACACTACCAAATTTTGTATTCATAAACACATTAAATATTATAGGGAATTATAATCTTATGTTGAGGCGTTACTATGACTTATTGCTTAAGTTATTAATTTAAGTTTATTGTTCTTTGATTTTTCTATGGATATGGAATTTCAAAGGTTTATTATTTTTTCTATTGGTACATATGTATATTTAATTTTATTAATAGTCAATATTTTGAACTTGGCTTGAACTAGGGGTGGCCACATATAGGGAGTTGGGTAAGTGCAATAAGTTGAGTCCACTTATGGGGAAACTTTTACACTTAGTCATTTTTTCAAAAAATAGCTCTACAAAATGGGGCCGTGCAAAAATAAAATGGGGTCACATTTAGGTTCGAGGTCTCGAGCCTAAAATTTGAAATGGAGTCACATTCTACAAAAATATAGTGTGACCATGCTCTATGAAACATGATCCCATTCTACAAAACATGACCTCGTTCTACAAAACGTGATCTTGTTTTGCAAAGTTATAAATTTGAAAAATTGAAATGCGACCTTGTTCTAAAAACTGTGACCCTGTTTTATAAAATTAAAATTATGAACCCAATAATAGCTTTGAGTTTTGGTTTGGGAAAAGGCTTTGTAAACCAAACCATAGCCTTGGATATAGTTTGACCTGCACCTTAGAGGTCATCTCAATATTCAAAATACATACTTTAGACAAATATTTGAATACATTTTATGCACAATATTTTCATGAAAAAAAAATCATTATAGATGAGACTATGTAGATTATGAATATAAAATTTGTTTTTAAATTTGATTAATTTTTCTATTTTTCTATTTTTCAATTAATTTCTACTAAAATAGGTGTAGAAACTTGAAATAACAGGTTTTCTTCTTATTTTAATAACTTTCTTATTTTATGTTATTTGAAAAAAAAATTATATGACATCAAACTACAGATGATTCTATACACTTTAAAAAAAGGAAAATTAAAAAATGATAATTTTAGGTCAAAGTTTCTTATTGTACAAGAGGGTTTTTAAAAATAGAAATTACACCCAATAAAAATTTAATAAAAAATAAATATTCAGAAAAAAATTACAAAAAAAATATTGTCATCAATCTTGATTGTGTTACATACCATTTTCCAAAAGTATTTAGAGAATAATTTCATTTAGGTCAAATCATGCTTGTTGTACATGCATGGTATGATCCTAAAAAAGTGGCTTTTAAAATATGGATTTAGTAAAGTCTATTAAAAATTAATTTGCATCATCTAGGTATTCAAATTAATTACATATTCTAAAAGTAAACTTCAAGTACTATAAATTCTATTCCTACCTTTTTTTGAGATTCAATCTCTAAGTTCTTCAAAAAAAATTAAGGTCAAACAAGTCAAATTTGAAAAAACAAGTAAAACAACTCCACTTTTTGGCCAAAAAGTGGACTCAATTTCTTGGTGGAACCCATCCACCTCTCAAGAAAATCAAAGCACCCTAATGTAGCAACCCATTAATAGTACATTACATTAAGTCTTTCTATTCACTATACCTTTGGTCTGGGAATGAAGGAGCATGTCAAAGGTTCCATCTTTCTTTCATTTTCATCCCTCTTCTCTTTCACAACTTTCAACCCTCCTCTAGCTTGGTAACCTCCTCCACTTCCTTGCATCATTGAAGGATGTAGATACCTCCCATATGAACTATGAGAGTATCCCCCTTGATTCTTCCCAACATCACCAATACTGCATCCCACACCACCACTTCTATTATTCATTTGTCCTTGGTCATTGGAGGACATGACCTTCACTGTACTCTATTCAACAATATTATGTTTATTTTTCAAAGCATCCCCTAAGGACATTAAATTGTGTTCTACTTCATCATAAAATTCTTCCTTCTTCTTAAGATTTTATGTGACTTCATCCTCTCCACCAGGTAGTGAATGGGAGAGACCTTTTTCCACCAAGTGGCTAGTTTGTTTGGTTTGTGTTTTTCATAGCGAGCAACAATATGTCAAAGTTTGGAAACATCTCTAGCATCTAAAAGAAATGTCTTCGTAATCAAATATTTTTTCCAGCAACCCTTTGTAGATTTTAGCAATACCTCTAGAAAGTCTCTTGTGATATTCATCTCCAAAAGAATATGAACATATGTAGCATGTAGTAAACTTAAAGAGGCTCCATTCTCAACCAAAAAATTTCCAAACAGATTACCTACAACCTCAAAGCAAGGTTCAAACTAATATTGTAGAGGGATATTTGAGTCTTACCCATACTAGAATCTTGTCAAAAGCTTTGGTGGTAGGTGTATACTAGAGAAAGTATCTTCATAGAATTAGTATCAACAATAATTGAAATAGTAACTAAATAAACCACAATATAGCAACTATTTAGCAAATTAATGATCAATTGAGCATCTTATGGCTCTCTATCTAAGAATGTTAATAGAAGCTCTCAGCAGGTTTCCATTAATGACAGTACTAGAATGAGAAAGATAAATGATTAAAGCTAAAGCTAATTGTTCAATTCCAAATGCTCAATTAAATCTAAATTGCCTTTCTAAGCTCAAATTGCAAGAGGTTCAATGCAATTCTCAGATATGTGGTTATGAATTATGAGGATTTTGGTCTACCTTTTATAGATTTATCAATGGTAGGGGGTGTAGTGTAGTTGATCATGATTAAGCCTCGGTTGTGTCTTTGGTTCCACCCTTTGGAGACAATGCAAAGTTTGTGTCCTCAAAGCTTGGGGAAAGTAGACAAGATCAATGGACAAGATTCTCTTTCACTTTGAGTGATTGAGATTGAATTTGGCTTGATCCATGTGAATGCCTTTCCTCAAATTCTATTGGTTGATTGAATTTCCTCCCTTTGCGATTATTGAGAGAAATTAGGATTTATTAATTGATTTAAATTAATTTCTTTAGCCATGCACCCCTTGAATGGGTTGAATTTGATTTAATCCAAGACTATACAATTAATTGATTTAATTGCATTTTGATTTGATTGTATTTGATTAAAATGCTCTCAATTTTGATTTATCTTGAATTAAGACTTGATTTTAATTTTGATTGGCTAATTATGCATTGTGATTCAATTGATTCAATTTTGTCCTTGATTTTCCTTGATTTACCTTGATTTGCTTTGATTTAGTACTCAATTATCTTTGTCCATTTTCAGGTGATTACAAATAATGCCCCTCTTTGAGTTGACATGCGAAGCATGTCGATTCAAAGAATACTCTGATCTTTGCTTGATGATAGGTCGTAATTCATTGATGGTCGATCTTTGATGGTCGTTTGATGTCTTTTGATGGTCGATCCTTGATGTTTGATGTGAGATTGATGTTGATCTGATGATGTTCTTTCAATTGATGTGATACTCTGATGATCATTCTAAGGATGGTCATTCCTTGATATGATAATTGATCTGATGAAAAATCCTGATGTGATACCTGATTTGATGATTGATTTACAAAATTTTTTCTGATAAAAGCTTTCACTTTGATTTGATAGTCGATCTCCTAATTCAATGATGATCTTGTTGATGTTGATTATCCGATGGTATGCCCCCTTGGGAAATGAATCAAAATGATTGTGGCTGATTTGGTTGAGATTGAGAAATTTTGATTTGTTTTCCCAATATAGAAATTTGAAAATGCCCCGATCATGAGAAAATTTGATGATAAAAGATGTGATTGATAAGATTTTAATGCTCTAGATAAGTTGATGATGGTTTGGTATCATTTGATGTCAGTCAAAATCACTTGGTTGATGTTAATGTCAATCTAATAGAATAAGTTAATGGGTTGATATTTCGCTCTCAAGATCTAGAGAGACAAAACAATGATTTTCCTTCCTCGTGATCTAGAGTTAGGAGATTTTATGCACTCAAGATGAGAAAATGGATGATAGGATAATGTGATTGATGTTAGATGATCACTTGGATGATTTGACTAATTGATATTTGATACATGTGATATAATTAGATATTTTGATGATATAGAGTTGATTGAATGTTCTTATGATGCCAAAATAGGGATTGATAGAAGAGAAGGTGATGAACAGAATTAGGTTGCCCCTAGTTGATCAAAATGATTGATTATTGATGATGTCCTTGATGAAGCATGAATCATTTTGATGGATCAAACATTTGAAGATGTATTTTGATGACATTGATGTACCTTTGATGATCAGATTAAACATGATTTTTGATGATGGATACTTCAGACATTGATGATGTCTTTGATCATTTTATGTATCTTGATTTGGTCTTTTGATGATGATAACTCTACCCCCTTTAGCTTTTCCTCTTGCAAATGAAGCTAAGAAAAGAAAAATATATTAAATGCATTTAATCTAAGATGTATACAACTAATTATCATTATTCAAAAATTTGGAGCTTATAATCATCATTGAGCATTTGAAACATGAAATTGGTACAACCCTCATTGGTTCAACCATGATGATATGAATACCGCTTTCCTTAGATTTTTAAATTTTAAGTAAATAGACAAAGAATTGATCCCTTTCATATACAAATGTCCTCGATGATTCTTTGATGATCATGTCATTAAATGAACTTGCATATTGTTATGAATCAACATGGCAAGCACTCAAGAAGAAATCAAGAAAATATCACGTCTTCATCATCTCTCATCTAGTCCAAGACTTCATCGATTTGCTAAAAAGACATGATTCCAAAAATTAAGTAACACTTTAAACATTTTTGGTTTTTTTTGTAGATCCATATTTCAAAAACTTCATCCACTTTGATCCTTAGTTATGTTTAAGCTTTTTAGATTTTGATCTGATTTGTCAAATGTTGTTGTTTAGATCAAGTATTTGGATGTTTGAAGTGTGATATTGATCAATAAGTTCAAGTGTAGAAATTTTTCAATTTTGATGCAATGATTTTGAGCCAACTAATGTCTGCTTTACTAAGCTTGTTGAGTCCAGATTGGTGCCCCCAGTTTGATTTGGAAAAGATAGTGCTTTGTTGGGCAATTCCAACCTTTGAGAGTTTATTTCAAATTTTTTATTTTTTAGAATTTTTGAAATTTTTTATTTTTTAGAATTATAAAGATATTTGATGTTTTTGAATTTTAGAGATTTTTTTATTTTTTTGGATTTAAAAAAAAAATTGATGTTTTTGGATTTTAGAAATTTTTGATGATTTTTGGATTTTTAGAGATTTTTTGAGATTACTAGTTATCAAGCAAGATCACATTGAATTCCCCCAATGTCTACCAAGGTATAGGACATGAAAGATGGATTTGCAAACTGATGGATGAGAGATAAATAGGCCATGATGGATGAAGCAAGTGTGTTACCCATAGGACCATCTCCTTAAGATTATCCAAGCTAGGGAAAAATAATATCTCAATATAGGCCAATGATGTGGTGTTGGATAACATGTGGAATAATGACCTGGTGTCATGACAATGGTCCAAAGGAGTGGACATATCAAGAGACTTTTTCTAACATTTAAAAATAAAAATAAAAAAAAATCAATTGGATCAAGATCAAGGGATCAATGTGGATAGGATCACAAAATCATGATAAAGGGGTGATGGAGGCTATGAGTGAAGGTTTGGGATCATGGGAAGGCTTCTTAGGAATAATGAAGGTGGCTTTAGGATAAGCAATATCATAAGGTAGCGTGAATGCAACAAGTGAATAGGATGATGGATAGGATAACTCATGTCAAGATACTTAATGCTCATTAATATGTTCAACCTTGTCAAGATCAAAGGTGAAAGATGTAACACGAATGCAAGTGAGATAAATGGTAGAAAGATGGAGGACATGATGGATGAAACTTGCCCCCAAGTGTAGAGTGCAAGAGAGAGGAATTACGCATGACGCCTGTTTACCAGGTTTTCATCATGGTACTTGTCCAAGATGCCACAAGAAGTGGTTTTCATCATAGGATGGATTTCTTTTCTTTTCTTTCTTTCTTTTTTTTTTCAATTTTCTCTTTTTTTTGGATGAACTCAAGCCTCATGCTCTTTTTATACTCCCTAAAAAGGTATGATATGATGAGCCAAGGTTGTTGAAGGGTATGCTCAAAGATGTTGATAGGGTGATGGAAATACGATATGATGGATAAGGTAGAGGGTGGCTAAAGATTTATGCAATGGATTGGATAATGGAAATGGATGGACAATGAATGAGAGGATAATAAGTATTTCCATGTGTGGGCGTGAAAAAGGGAATGTAAGGATAATGAATAAGAGGATAATAAGTATTATCAAGATCAACATTGATACACACCTTGAAGGGTAGTGGAATAATGGAAGAAAAATGGGTGAAATAGCTTGGGATTTTGATGTAAGAGAGGATATGGATCTTGGGACACAAGAACTCAAAATGGATGGATGAGATGGAATGTGTTTGGGAGAATGTGGAGTGGAAGCCTTTGGAAGCTTAAATGTCAACTTTGATTTATCTTTTGTGTGTAAGTCCTTCAAAATTGACTTGGGAATCCACACTTTCTTTGATTTTTCTTTCCTTTTGGATGCTTTAGAATGCATTTCTTCGATGAGGGATTTAGGAACCCACATTTTCTTTGATTTTTCTTTTTTCTTGATGGACCTTTGTGGTCTCTTGAATATTTCTTTTTTTCTTGCATTCTCATGTCGATTAGATGGTACATGGTGCTCTTCATACATAAGTAGATTCTTGGATTTCTCATTTTTATGTAGCGCATTCAAATTGCTTCCAAAAGACTTGGGATTGGTGGATGAATAAGGTTGATATGGATGGTTCATATGGATGGTCTGATAGGGAGGATGGATATGGATGGCTGTTTGGTTTCTCAAATATGTATGTCTTTGTTGATCTTGATAGGATATAGGGTAAGTGGATTGTGGGATAGGGATGGTAGGAAAGGTTGATGGAGGAATATAAGGGCCCAATATGGATTTGGAGAATGTATAAGGTTTCAAGTTTGGGATATAGGGACCAAGGATGGATTTGGAAAATGTAGAAGGATGATGCTTATGTACAAATGGAGGTAAATGAAATGTGGGAGGGATATCAACATCTTTATTGTGAGCTGCATGGCCAAGGCTTTCATCTTTCAGATTTATCTTTGTACCAATAGGCTTATATGTAACTTTGATAAGAGTGACTTTGATAGGAGAAGTTGAATCTTGAGATAGATATGGAGGCTTATGAAAAGTGGATGTTGGCCTTTTGATAGCCTAGGAAGAATACTTTTCTTTTGATTTTCAATAAGTTCATCATAGATGGAAGGAATACCTTGATCTTTCTTAGGAGATGGGTAGGATATAAGAGGTGAAGGAATACGGGATGTTTGGGATGAAAGGGTATCTTCTTGAAATAAATGGAAGGGTATGAAAGGATCATCATGGGATTCTTGGGGTATGGGACTTTGGTCGACTATAGGATAAGAAGGGATAATATCTTGATCTTGATCCTTAATAAGACTTGTTTCTTTGCACTTTTGATTAATCTCTTGACATGAAGCCACTTTTAAGGACAATGTAGGAGTTTGGATCCACACGAGGGAATAATAGGCATAATAGGAATAATAGGCATTTTAGCATATGAAGGCTTGAGGTCTATAACCTTTGAATCATGGAATAAGTTTGTAGCAAGATGTAGGTTAGCTTGGATCTCTTTTAGAGGTAGCCCTTGAGGGTATACATAGTCATTATGAAAACTGTTTGGATCTTTGTTTGATGGAGGAATATTGGATAGCTTTGCTTCTATATGAAGTGGAGGAATGGTGGAATAGGTGAAAGCTATAAGAGGACCACTACTAGACATGTGTTCATAAGTTTGATCTTACTTGAGAGTGGTATCTTCATTAGATGATTCATTAGGATTTTTAATTTCAATTATGTCATCATCAATAAGATTTTGGATTTTATGCTTCAAATCCATGCAATCTAAAGTTTCATGCTCATTATGTCTATGATATGCACAATAGTCACTCAAAAAGATAAAACCACATGAAGTGATTTGAGGCAACGTGATGAGATCATTTTCAAGGAGTTTTTCCAAAGTTGATTCATATGAAATTCCTAAAGGAGTAAATGATCTATCCCAAGGATATTTGGATGTATTTGTGTTTCTCAAAGAGTTTGTCATATGATGAATATTGTTGAGATGGAACTAATTCCTCTTGATTTCCTTGATCAAAGATGAGATTCTCTTGATATTTTGAAATAGGTTCTTCATCAAATATTAGTTTATCATTAGGATATTCTTGATCAAATATAGGGTTTTCATGATATTCTTTTTATCAAATTTTGAATTATCAAAGAGATGGCATTCATTATGTTTTTCTTGATCATAGAGCTAAGGAAACAATGTTCTTAATGATAATTGGTTGGATAATGTTTCCATTTCTTGAATTCTTGTGAATAGAATATTCTTTTGAATTTTTATTGTTAATTGATTGTTGGATCTTAATGGATGTTTTCTTTTTTTAATCAAAGACCTTCAAGCACAACACAATGATTTTATCAATTATCACAAAAAATTCTTCCAAGCAATCTACCTAAGGTCAAATTTGACTTTTAAAAGGCTCTAATGAGGTAGGCTTGCTAATTTATCAAGTATTTAGTATGGATTCCATTCAAAATGGACACTAAAATTTCATCCTCCAAGTATATTAGGAGGCTTCCCACCACCGGTATATCAGAGTTTTGTGCAATTCATGAGGACTACTTGAGGAAGTTCAAAAATTTAGTATCCTTTTGTCACACACCCCATTAAGGATGTATGTGTTTTGTTTTATAGGGGGTTGGATTCTCGCAGCAAAAGCAAGTGTATCCCACTTTGGGCTATCCCTCTCACCGGCCCTTTTAAGGCAAATCTCGGGAGGTGATCCAAACTAAAGTTCTAGCATGGTATTCTCTGTAGGATGTTATTTTTTGTTTCTTTTTTGCATGCAAAAACAAAGAAATTTTTTTTAGCACTTTTTAACAAACATACTTAACAAGGTTCAATTTCTAACTCACTAACTAATGAGAATTGAGTATTGCTACTCTTTTCTACAAACAAGGGGTTTTTCAATTAAGTGTTTGGTTTATTCCTTTAAGCTATCCAAATTACTAGATTTTGAAAGGACAAAGCCATAATTTAAGCATGCAAATCACCAAGTTTTAAGGCTTACCTTTCCTTGTAGCTAACAAAAGTTAGGGGCATTTTTTAGTTATTTCCATGATTTTATGCTTACCTTGGCTATAATTCCTTTCCAATGTGCTTTTTCTCCAACAAGTTAGTCAACAAAGCCAACCAAAGTGAAGAAACCAAAGATAACTTTGAAGAAACAAAGCCAAAATTGAATTTTAAGCCTTAGTTGTCAAAGCGTTGCCTTCTCTGTTGAATGTACTCTCTGGATTTTTTGCTTTTCTGTGGTTAGACATCCTACAAAGTTATGAAAATAATTTTACCACAATCACATAATGAAAATTTATAGTTTATGCAAAAGCACTATCGTAATGTTTAAAAGTCCTATTTTACTGTGTAAAAGCACTGCAAATCTGATTAAAAGCATTGTTTAAACTTTGTCAGAAAACTTAAAAGTGCACAATTAACTAATAAAAGCACTACAGAATTTATCAAAGGCGGTAAAAATGAGGTAAAAGTGCTTAGTAAATTAGTAAAAGTGCTCAGTAGTCAGGGAAAACATGTTGTCGATCTGTGCAAAGGTGCAATAAGAATGATAGATAGAAAATAGAAAGATCAAAAGCCTCATGGATTGGTGCAAAGGCACACAACTTTATCACAAAAGTGCTAAAACAGTGCTTGAAAGCACCATTTTATCATGAAAAAGTGCCATTTAATTTGTTAAAAGTGTTGTTTCCTAAAAAACCCAAGAGTTAAACATGTGCAAATTTGATAAAAATGATATGATTCCGAGCGTTTAACAAAGTGAAGCATTTTGCCCCATGGTGGATGCCATTTTGTATACTAGAGAAAGTATCTTCATAGAATTAGTATTGACAATAATTGAAATAGTAACTAAATAAACCACAATATAGCAACTATTTAGCAAATTAATGATCAATTGAGTATCCTATGGCTCTCTATCTAAGAATGTTAATAGAAGCTCTCAGCAAGCTTCCATTAATGACAGTCCTAGAATGAGAAAGATAAATGATTAAAACTAAAGCTAATTGTTCAATTCCAAATGCTCAATTAAATCTAAATTGCCTTTCTAAGCTCAAATTGCAAGAGGTTCAATGTGTGTGCTATAAATGTGTCACACTTCTATGGATCATTACATGCAAGGAAACTCAAGAATGAGCCCTCACAAATTGATCCATAGCTCCCTAGGCATGGAGTGCAAGGGTTTTTAAGAATGCTCTCAGCTAGAGCTATTTAGCCTATAACCTTGCTAGTAAACCATGCAATGGGAGATTCAATGAAGACAAGGGCAAGAATGCCAATATCCTCAAGAATCAAGAATGAAAATGCAATGCAAACTAGTCTATGGAAATGAAAATGCAAGCTAAGCTATGAAAAGAAATATGCAAGTGTTACAACCCAAGATAATTAATCTATGTGAGCTAATCTAGAGCATAGAAATGAAGCTAATCTAAGAAAGCATAAATATGAAGCTAAGCTAAGAATGCAAGAATGAGATGTAGATGCTAAGAATGCTCCAAATCTTCAAAAGCTCCAAATGTACCTAGAAAACCTGCAGCATAAAGTTAGCATAAAAAGTTGGGGATCTCAAATGAAGAAAAGAGCTCTTCTTTTAAAGGAAATGAGGAGGAATGGACCATGGAGATTAAGAGGCAAAAGATTTAATCAACGGTGGAGCTTGAAAGAGGAGCAATCCATGTACACAAATATCCTCCAATGGAAAAATAAAAGTTGACTTTTGTGTCCATATGAGACAAAAAGTGCTTTTTCCCTTTTTATAAAATAAGAATAATACTTTATTTGTGCAACTTAGAATAAGAGAAAAAGTGGGGGCTTTTATTTATTAAAAGGGGAGGAAATATTCCTTTTAAATAACTAAAGACTTAGGATAAGATGGTTAGCCCATAGAAAATAATCGAATAAATGATAGAACTAGGATTTGATCAAGAATAAGCAATTTATGATTTAGCAAAAGGGGCTAATAGTCTAGATGACCATTTTTAGGTGATACATTTGCCCCTCTTTGACTAATGTGTGATCAATCTGGGAACACATGTAGTCAAAGAATGAAGTTGAAATGTGAGATCGATTTGGGATCACAAAGCAACTCAGATTAGCCAAGAAAGCAAGCAGATAGCGATCTGACTCCAAAGAATGAAGTGCAGAGAGATAGCAAATCCTGCATGATCAGCCTGGTAGCGACAGTACTGAACACTTAGGAAAGAGATAGCCAGTAAGATATGATGTGTCTGCCCCCTTGGGATTGAAAGCGAAATCCAGGTAGAGGGAAAGCAGAAGTAAGAGAGACATGATCAAATCACTAGAAATCATAATCGAAGAAAGAGAATAGAACAACCATCAAGTAGTGAAGATATGCCCCACACATGGGACCCGGGGCATGAACCAAGTGGTCCCTCAACCCGAAAACACCATGGAGGGGAAGAATTTGAACTTGGGATTTGAAAGTGAATGAAAGACTAGAAGTTTGAAAGAGATGGGGATGAAGAGGTGAAGAATGCCCCAGCGAAGATCGAAGGATCAGGCCTCAAAAAGGTTAGCCAACTGCGCGAAAGAGGGGGAAAAGGTGATTTGGATGATCAAGGTGATCTTGGATTTCGGTTTCGATCCTGAAATGAATAGAAAATGATGGGATATGAAAGACAAGAAGTGAAAGACATGATTAGGAAGAAGTGAAAGGTGAGCGCAGTTGATTAACAAGTCCATGAAAGATGAAAGGAGAGCTCTCTCCATATGCAAGATGCAAAACTAAACTAACATGAACCTAAGAATGCAAACTACATGAAAAGTGGTTTACTTGCAAGGTCACAAAGCCAATAGACATCTAATATTCATCATTGAGCATTATTGGTAGCATCACAAGATCATACAATACACACTAGCATAACTATGTGGATCTAAATATGATCTATATCAGATAGAAATTTGGGAATCCCACCTAAGCATCAAAGACATGCAGGTCAAGATGACTAGTGCAGTGAGATTACCTAAGTTTGATATAGCAAGACTATGCTCGCATCGAGACACAAGAAAGTCAGGATGACTATAAGCATGCACTTGCAAAACAGTCAAGGATAATACCTTGTAGGTCCATAGTGGCAAGTAAGACCAGCATAAATGCTCATGACAGTGAGGACCAACAAAATATACCCACAAGCAGATAAAGAAATAAAACATGTTCTCATTCCCTCAATCTTCTAGCTATGCATCATCGAAAATGATCATAGGGGGAGAACACTCAGCAAAGAAAGCATCATAGACAGCACACAAAGAAATAAAGCTAAGCAAGTCTCAGCGAGTCAAATGTTTAAGTGCGTGTGTGTAGGTCATAGAGTCAAACTTTGAGTATCGCATCTGCCAGTGAGAAATATTGCATCATCTAGACTGCAAGTAGGACATCTGATAAGTGTTAAGAAACACTCGACGCTAGGGTAGTGTTGAAAAACACAGTTGGGGTAGTGTTGAAAAACACCATTGGAACCAAGTTGCCTAAGAAACCCAGACGCACAAAGAGACCCAAGATAAGCTTAAAACAACGTATGCCCCCTAGACTAAGACAAGAGTCAATTATAGGCTAGGAGAGGCAAAGCGAGAAGTGGAGCGAAGGAGCGCCATGCAAGACTGATAGACATAGGTGCAAAGGGTCTCAAGCAGCACCTGTTTCCAGGTTTTCACCACTTGATAGATTTATTGCAATTTTTTCAGGACTTTTTATAATTTTTTTTGTATTTTTGCTACCAAGGCGCCTGTTTCCAAGTTTTCACCAAGGCACTTTTTCAATTTTTATTTTTTATTTTTTTTATTTTTTATTTTTTTGGTGAGACATCAAAGCACCTATTGCTAGGTTTTCACTAGGATGCTCTTTTTTTTAGTACTTTTTATGCTTTTTAGGATTTTTTCAACATCATATATGAATTTTTTTGGAATTTTTTCAGGATCATAAAATATGTACAAAGGATGCCCTAGACAGAATCGGGCATCAAGAATCTACTTCCTCTGATGTAGAGAACTGATAGGCCCCAGGCCCAAATGCTGCAACTGTGACGATAGGAGCTCTCAACCATTTTGACCAATAATAACCAGCCCTAAGCAATGTCTGAGCTAGCGGAGGATCATTAGAATGTGATCCACATACGCCATCGTGGATTTCAGCTAGCACTTTTTCTGACTCCTCTATTTCTAGACACTTAAGGAGAGTTTCGTCTAGACCCTTCCTATACAAGTCACCAGAGACAAAGGAAAAGTGTAAGGGATGGCGGAAGGAATGCCGTGGTGGATTTGCAAGAGGAATATGAGGTGGAAGATATGAAAAGATGGTAGGATTGTAAGATTTGTGAGCAGGATAGCGTAATTCGTCCACCAGGAACTCGAAGTGAAATTTATGCTTTTTCATTTTTAAGATGGATGTTGAAGTAACCAAGGCATTACCAACTTTGTTCTTAGCTCTAGGAATGGGCTGAAGTATAATAGATATGAGATCATGCTTGAGGTAGTGCATCATTTTTTTGTAGAGAATCAGCTTGTCATCTTTTATTTGAGAATCATTATTTTTGAGCAGATTTTTATTTTTACTTTTCTTAGGTGCGGATACCGCCACAATGTGGTTTTCGCCATCCGACCATTGCTCTTTTCTTTTGACTTGATGACCGTGATGTTTGATTGCTGATTCAATCTTTTTTGTTGCTAGTTCTTTGGTGGAAGAAGTAACAGGTGTTGATGTGAGATGAAATGAAGTGACTGGTTCAATAGCATTTATGTGAGGGGTGTCATCTCTGGTAACAAGAGAGGTTGAGCCTATAGGGTAAGCTCCAAAAGTAGCTAGATTTAGACTTGTCATAGAAGAACCAGCGTGGTCCACTAAGGCAATACGAGGAACAAACTCATCAGACCCCACACAAGACCCATCAACCACGTCGGGATGGTTACTACAAGAATGAACCATATCAACATCCATATCATTAGTAGATATACATTCTTCTCCCCAAAGGAGTGAAGTAGAAGAAAGATCATCTCCCATTTGAGCCATAGTGTGTAGCGGTGACTCATCTGTATCTGTGTCTGAATTACTGAGCATGGGAGTATTTCTAGAATCCTCTCTATAGATCCACTCTTGAATAGCTTGTTCTTCTCTTTCTGCTTCTAAAGGAACGGATGAAGGAACAAAGGTATCAAAGATCACCATAGCAGAAGTGGAAGGCTTCATCTGATCAGAAGGTCTCCCATATGACCTAGGAGAAACAGGTATAGAAGCAAAGGAACCCAATGTATATTCACCTATACCAAGGCTCATCATCTTAAGTGATTTCTTAGCAGCAGCTAGAGACGTACTAGGATCAACAAAAGGTTCATTATGAGGAACAAATTTTTCAGTAGCAACAAGAGCATTGATAGCAATAGTATGGTCTCCAGGAATCACAACCTCAGTGCCATTGTATGGAAATTTGATGCACTAATGATAAGTGGAAGGAACAGCCTGCATGTCATGGATCCAAGGATGACCCAAAAGAATGTTATATGTGAGTGGGATGTCCAATACTTGGAAGCTAATATCTTTCATGATAGGGCCCACTCGGACAGGCAGCGTGACAAGACCTTTGGAAGATCTTTCCACTTCATCATAAGCTTTTATAGTAATCTTCTTCTTGGAATCCACAACCAATTCTGACAAACCCAATTGTTGTATGACATTGAAAGAAACAATATTTAACCCTGCACCATTGTCTATCAGGACTCGGCGGACTCAGGTATTGTAGACTAGAACTTCAATGTGTAAAGCTAGATTATGTGGGTGAGCAATAGATATGTCATCTTCTGCAGAAAAGGAGAGAGATAGCGGAGATGAAATGTGGTTGACCATAGCCTGAAATTGATCTGGATCAATGTCATTGGGAACACGTGTTGTACGTAAAGCCTCATCAAGAATCTCTCTATGCGAAGAGGATAACCGAAGCAACTCAAGGATAGATATCTGTGCTAATGTCTTTTGCAAATGTTGGACAAGATCATAGCTAGGGGTGGCTGAAGGAGCCACTTGTTTGGAAGGCAAAGCTTGCTTGGGATCTTGCTCAATTTTAAGGACAATCTTGGCTTGCCCCCTAGTAACAGCATTCAGTGTCTCACTTCGGGAAGATGAACTACCACGTGTTTGCAAGACTAACTTTGGCTTACCATGATTGGTGTTATTATCATCTTGAGACCTCATCATTAGAACACTCTCAACGGGCTCTACCATGTTAATCACAAGCATATTAGAAGGATACGTGTAATTGATCTTTGCATCATGATTCTTCTTATGTGTTTGAGAGGTTTCCCCCTTATCATGCTTAGGTAGAGGATCTTTGAAAGCTGTGTGATCAAAATTTTTAGTTAAGCCATCAGTGGAGATTGTGCCATTCTCAATAAGATCCTGAATATCATCCTTAAGCCTAAAAAAATTATCTGTTGGATGTCCCTTGTTTCTGTGATAATGGCAGTAATGATCCTCTCTCCACCAATCAGGCTTATTTATCGGATCCTAGTTACCAGGTTTATCAGGAAGTATAAGATATCCATTGTCAACCAAAGTCTTAAGGATCACATCGTAAGGTTCTGCCAACTTGGTATAGACTCACTTTCGAAATGACTTCTTAGGCTTATCTGCATATTGAGGTTTAGGAGCATTGTGAGTGTTGCTAGCTTCTTGTTGTTTTGCTGCATAGATAGCATTGGAGAGATTGAAAGCGGGCTCTTTAACTTGAGGAGCATCAACAACCCCATCATTAACAACATACTTGTTCTTATTCCAAGGTTTGTTCTTGTCTTTACCATTGCCTTTAGCATCTTTATTAATAACAATATCCCCTTTTCTTATAGCTACATCCTCAATTCGATATGCACTTTCAACCATGTCATGGAAGGCGGAGAACAGTTGCTTCCTTAGATCATAAAATAGCTCAGACACAAGTGTGTTGACGAAAATGTCAATCTTTTCTCTTTCGGGTAGCTGACGAGGATATCGAGAATACAATGACCTCCAACATTGTAAGTAAGTTGCAAATGGCTCACCTTGATGTTGTCTTAGATTACCGAGATCTATCACAGTGACAGGTTGTTGGATGTTGTAAGAGTACTGCTAGGTAAATCGTTGAGATAACTCATCAAAAGTCTTAAGCGGTGGTGTCAATTTCACAAACCATTCCAAAGCTTGGCCTCTTAACCTTCGAGGGAATAAGCATAGGAGATATGTGTCTTCATGAAGAAAGTCCATACTAAGAGCATAAAAATGACGCACATGGTCATGAGGGTCACCATTTCCATCATACTTGTCATATTTAGGAACCGCAATATCCTTAGGAAATGGGACCATGTATAGATCTTTATCAAAAGGAAGAGCACAAATTGATTCTACAAAAGAGACCTTTGGAGGCTCTCTTTCTAATGCCATTCGGGTAAGGCGTTGATTTGTCCGACGTAATTCTTCTTGAAGGACTTCCAATTCAGTTGGTACTCTTTGTTGGACAATTTGTCTGACATCATAGCCGGGAGGAAGCTTGTATCCTCTAGAAGTCATATATTGAAAATATTGATCGCCATTACGCTCTAAAAGCTTATGCATCATTCATTGGAAATCCACATCTTGTTCACATCTCATAAGATCCTCACTAGAAATCTCATCATTAGCCTCTGCTTCATGTTGAGAGGGAGGAGGTCTAGGTGGTGAAGAAGGCATAGCAAAAGTTGGCCTTGGAGGAGATCTTGGTGGCGTGTTGTTGTCATTGTTGCCATTGTTAAAAAGAGGTCTATGCTCATGATTACTAGTCTCAGGTTGCTCACGAAATGTCCCTCTATAAGCCATGCGCCTAGTAGCATCCATCCTTTGTTGATTGTGTTCTTTGTCTAAGCGCACTTGATTATCCTTACGCTCAAAGTGTTCTTGCAAGAGTTGAAACTTTTCTTGATCAGTCAAAGTGAGTGAGACACTGTCTGTGTTTTTGGGGGTCTTGAATGCGGAAAAGAAGAAACCTCCTTTATACCATGGTGTAGCTTTAGAATTCTCAGATTGGTCAGAACTAGAACTGTTGTTGCTAATGGGTGCTTTTGAACGTCTAGTTGGAGAAGGTAACTGTGTATAATTGAACGGAGGATGACTCTCCTGTTCAAATTGAGACCGAGTTGTAACCGGCATGAAAAGAGATGTTGGTTGACTAATAAAATGAGACAAAGTTTCTTAGATTTGAGATAAGCAAAGCTAATAAAGATCACTTGTCAAAGTAGAACAATAGAGAGATGGCTCGTCAAAAGTGCTCAAGCACTTACAGTAATCAATTGACTAAAGCTGAGCAACAAGCAAGAAGCTCAATAAGCAAGTAGCTAGAGAGGTAACCGTGATGCGACAAGTGATCAAGAGTAGCATTCGTTAAACTCAAACCCAATAGTTTTAGCTCATTTGTTTCAATCTAGAACAAATCTAAGCATGTAGGTAACAAACCAGTTTTAGGTAAGAACAGAAAAAGACACACTACGACAGGTTAAAGTGCAAGTTTAGCCACTCTGAATTGCAGCAATGACAGGACAGCAAAAATATTCTGGGCGATACTTTCCAGGCAGACAGGGTGATACTTCTTAGTTCGGGCGATACTTCGCCTTAAGCCAGGCGATAAACTATAGTATGGTTGGGCGATAGACTCCAGGCTAGCGGGGCGATAGTCCAGAAGGCATGAACTATCGCATGATATACCTCAGCAAAGCGCGCGATAAAATAGCAGGGCGCAAACTATCGCGTGATATTTCTCAGTAAGGCGTGCAATACTGTTGTAGATTCGTATGACTTTTTGACTAGTGAACATAAAATTCTCAATTTTAAAGCATTTTGATCAAGTTCAAAGGTTGGATAGTGCAATTTCTCAATTTGACAAGCAGTAATAGTAGATAAAAGACAGGTTTGCAAATGGTAGGTGATCAAACATGTCATAGAACACTTGAAACAAGGGCAAAAGCAACCTTGCCAAGACAAGCACTTGTGATATCAAAATAGAAAACCTTATGAACGCTACCGTTTGTTTGAATGTTGAAAACATTTACACGGGCATAGCACAATCGAAGATAATTCAAGCAATTACTACCTAGAAGGACAAGGCTCATTACTTAGCAACATGGCCCACAACTTGATGCTCCCTTGCCTCACACCAAGTGGTTGCCCACAAGAGATATTGGCGTTGTCATGGAAGTGTCAAAAACACAACCAAAGGAACACATATGGTGAGTGTCTTGGGGTGATCCGGGTAAGTCCACTTGGATCAATCCTTGCACCAAGAAGCTAAGCGGCTAAAATAGGGTGGCCTCTATCTAATGGTTCATAGTAAGGGTTTCCGTTCATAGCACCCCTCTTGCTCCTCATAAAGGACTAGGACCTCGCGGCCTCAAGAGTACCTTAAGCATTCTTGCTTAATGCTTTCTTCATGGTCACAATCCCACAAGTTACTCACATCAAGCGAAGATAAGTACTATGTTTACCAAGGTTTTGTGTCCTCGATAGCCTTGAGATTATAGTGAGTTGGAATCACTCGCCACCAAGGAAAATGATGACAAGGTTGTCCCCACTTGGGTCGTTCCTCTTGATTGCTCAAGAGCAGGCCCGCTAAAAGATCCTAAGCTAAATAAAGAGTGGATTAATTCTTGAGGTTCAAGGTTTTTGGTTCACCACAAAGGTGAAGAGCATACTCCCCTATCTCAAGAATCTCTCCCAAACACACCAAGCAAAGATTCAATTACCCCCTTGCTTTCAAAATCCCAAGATGGGTCAAGATTTCTGTTTCACCACAAGGGTGAAGAGCATACTCTCCTACCACCTCAAAATTTCTACAACAAAGTATTAAGTGCCTATGAAAGGAAACAACTAGTATATGCCGCACTTAATAAAAAAAGCAACTAAACAAGCACTTGATTTCATTTTTATGCTTAGGGCAGCCCTGCAAAAACCATTAGTAGCCCTCTTTGACATGCGATTTTAGCAAATTTCAAGCAAGAAGCACCTACAACCACAACTTGTTAGACCAACAAGAGTTAGGAGAATCAAAATCCAAAATCTAACAATGATTAGTACATGAAAAAAAAGATAATGTGCAAAAAAAACTGATCAAATGATAAAATCTGAAAATGAAACCATCATGGTTGGATTAGGCTCGGAAAGACCTTTCCAACGATATATCACACTTAAACTTTTGATACCATTTGTAAAATTTCAAAAAAAATGGGCACCCGTTTTCCAGAGTGGCACAGATTTGAAAACGCACGGATTTGAAAACGCACGGATTTGAAAACGTTGAAATTTTCAAAAAATTTCAAAAAGATAGCTAAGAACCTAAAACTTGCAAGATAGATAAAATAGCCCAAAAATAGCTCACTACCGAGTACAGACACCAGTATCGCGCGATACTTCATAGTATACTGGGGCGATACTTTTAGTCTGCACGATATTTCACCTTATACCAGGCGATACTTCACCCGACACCAGGTGATACACCTTAATACAGGCGTGCGCTTCTTCTAAGACGCAAAGTGTCGCGTGGGTATTATAAGGTATATCGCGCGATATACTAAGAAGTATCACGCGATATTCTGAGACAGAAAACCAGAGAATAAAAAATACGCTAAAAACTTACCAAAAAATTAACAAAAATTAATGAAAATGCAGAATTTAAAGGACAAAGTCTATCTACTCCGCCCCACGGTGGGCGCCAAAAATATGTGCTATAAATGTGTCACACTTCTATGGATCATTACATGCAAGGAAACTCAAGAATGAGCCCTCACAAATCGATCCATAGCTCCCTAGACATGGAGTGCAAGAGTTTTTAAGAATGCTCTCAGCTAGAGCTATTTAGCCTATAACCTTGCTAGTAAACCATGCAATGGGAGATTCAATGAAGACAAGGGCAAGAATGTCAATATCCTCAAGAATCAAGAATGAAAATGCAATGCAAACTAGTCTATGAAAATGAAAATGCAAGCTAAGCTATGAAAAGAAATATGCAAGTGTTACAACCCAAGCTAATTAATCTATGTGAGCTAATCTAGAGCATAGAAATGAAGCTAATCTAAGAAAGCATAAATATGAAGCTAAGCTAAGAATGCAAGAATGAGATGTAGATGCTAAGAATGCTCCAAATCTTCAAAAGCTCCAAATGTACCTAGAAAACCTGCATCATAAAGTTAACATAAAAAGTTGGGGATCTCAAATGAAGAAAAAAGCTCTTCTTTTAAAGGAAATGAGGAAGAATGGACCATGGAGATTAAGAGGCAAAAGATTTAATCAACAGTGGAGCTTGAAAGAGGAGCAATCCATGTACACAAATATCCTCCAATGGGAAAATAAGAGTTGACTTTTGTGTCCATATGAGACAAAAAGTGTTTTTTCCTTTTTTATAAAATAAGAATAATACTTTATTTGTGCAACTTAGGATAAGAGGAAAAGTGGGGGCTTTTATTTATTAAAAGGGGAGGAAATATTCTTTTTAAATAAATAAAGACTTAGGATAAGATAGTTAGCCCATAGAAAATAATCAAATAAATGATAAAACTAGGATTTGATCAAGAATAAGCAATTTATGATTTAGCAAAAGGGGCTAATAGTCTAGATGACCATTTTTAAGTGTATACACAATGCAATTCTCAGATATGTGGTTATGAATTATGAGGATTTTGGTCTTCCTTTTATAAATTTTGCCAATAATAAGGGGTGTAGTGTAGTTGATCATGATTAAGCCTTGGTTGTGTCTTTGGTTCCACCCTTTGAAGACAATGCAACATTTGTGTCCTCAAATCTTGGGACAAGTAGACAAGATCAATGGACAAGATTCTCTTTCACTTTGAGTGATTGAGATTGAATTTGGCTTGATCCATGTGAATGTCTTTTCTCAAATCATATTGGTTGATTGAATTTCCTCCCTTTGTGGTTGTTGAGGGAAATTAGAATTTATTAATTGATTTAAATTGATTTTTTTAGCCATGTACCCCTTGAATGGGTTGAATTTGATTTAATCCAAGACTATACAATTAATTGATTTAATTGTATTTTGATTTGATTGCATTTGATTAAAATGCTCTCAATTTTGATTTATCTCGAATTAAGACTTGATTTTAATTTTGATTGGATAATTATGCATTGTGATTCAATTGATTTAATTTTTTCCTTGATTTTCCTTTTTAGGATTTGAGCAATACAAATCCACAAAACTTGAAGATCACCTGCATACAAAAACCTATTACAAGGAAGTAGAGACAAGAAGAGGGCAAGGGTTTGACTAAAAAATATGAAGAAAAAAATATCCTTAAATAAATGAATTAATTAAATGTACAATGGATCATCCTTATAAAAGAGATCAAAAGCCTTGAAAGGCAAACCCTAGTACATGTAATAATTAGTTAAATTATTACAAGACTAATGCATGCAAGTTTATATTTAAAACAACTAGTGCATGAGTT
The DNA here is from genome assembly GCA_027943335.1 of Chamaecyparis obtusa. Classification (NCBI taxonomy): domain Eukaryota; kingdom Viridiplantae; phylum Streptophyta; class Pinopsida; order Cupressales; family Cupressaceae; genus Chamaecyparis; species Chamaecyparis obtusa. The sequence goes on along the minus strand of BSBK01000808.1, from coordinate 128,013 downwards.
TAAAACAACTCGTGCATGTGTGTTTAAATATAAACAACTAAAGCAAAAGAGTTGTCATCTTAAGAAGGGAGTAAAGTTAATTAATATAATTAATACTTTACTCTAACACCCCCTTTAAGATGAGCAACAATGCAACTACAAACAATGCAAGAAGAAAACAAAAAACTACAATGTTGAAAGCATAAAAATGGGTCCTAGCAACATGGCCTGATGAGGTACCCATGTACAAAAGAGAGTCTCTATAAAGTGGAGAAATAGAGAAAACCACATGGGAAAAACTCTACTTCAAAAAGAAACAAAAACTAATCTGAAGGACTGAAGAAGCCTCCAAAACTAGAAATGTTCCAAAAAATAGGAACAAGAATGAACATGTAGAACATCACTGAAGCAAAAAGATGAAAACTCTGTCAAGAAGTAACTATGACCAGGTAGAGAAGACTATAATCTTTATGAGTTCCCTCAAATAACACTACTCGAATCAGGAGGCAAACAAAGGCAAACACCTGAACTCAAAGATACAGATGGCATAAACACCAAAAGTCTAAAGATCTGATCAATCAAAGATGGAAGAGTGCATCCAAAAAATAGGAAAGAAAAGAGTGTCTATATGGTAAATGATCCATCTCACCGGAATGCATAGGTACCTAGCCACTGTAACCGCATAGTAAATTGAATCAAATACTAAATATATAGCTCACACTATCAAACCAAGGAAGCAGTAGAACCAATAGTAGAAACCCCCCCATACTACTGACAAGAGAGAGGTGACAAGTACACTGAAAAAGTGCCAATAAGAACTGCATCGTGAAGAACCAAGAATATCGAAGGTGCATATAAAGAACAAGCACAAATAAAGATACCCTAAGGCTAATGTCATGGAAGGAACACTCACTTGACAAAGGTAGATGGCAAACAAAGTAAAACATCAAACCCCCCCATGGCACTTTATAATGGAGTGCGAGTACAAATAGCACAAACATGTTCAAGATTCCAAGCATGCAAGAAAATGGCACTTTATCTCAGTGCATGTGCATAAAAGAATGCTACAAAAGTGAATTATACACTGCTCAAATAAGAGCGAAGGCTGTTGAAACAAAACAACAGCCTAAGAAGAGCCATCTCCTAAAGGGAAGAGATCCCAAGACCTGTAACATCCAAGATATCCACCAAAGTGCGAAAATGCAAAAAATTGAATATAATATACCTAGAGAAGAATCTATAAAAATGACTCATAGAACTAGAAAGCTCTTAGAACAAGCTTTCCAACGATATCTTGCTTTCTCAAAACAGAGTCTGGATACGCAAGATAGAGCTTTCGAAGTGAAAAACTGAACATCTAGCTTTGACAGTAAAAAAATACCATAAAAAAAAATAAATTAGAAATTCAAACCTCTATATCTGGATAGAGCTTGGAACCAGCTCTTTGACGATATCTCGTTTGCCCAATTTCGACACCGTATGCTCAAGATATGAGCAAAATACTAACTGGTGCGTGAGAGGGCCCAAAAATGGTGCAAATGATGATTATGCATGCTGACATCATCAAATGACTTAAATTTGATGGCCAAATGGCTGTGGCCGCCCAAAATGGGAAACTTTTTTTGTAAAATCGCATGCGCACCTCGGGATCTATGTCAAGCCTTTCAGATTTTTGTCTCGATTTGCATGCCAATTTTTATTTTTATTTTGTCTTGATTAGTGTGCCAGTCAATGAATTTTTTGTCTCATTTTGCATGCCAATCCATACAAATTTTGTTTCGAGAAGTGTGCAAATCCATACAATTTCTACCTCGTGAAGCATGTCAAGCTTATGGTACCAAAAAAAAAGCCCCAAAATGCAAAGTTGTCCAAATTGGACGTGTCTTATATCGAAATAGGGGTTTTTGGGCACTGCGACAGCCTTGATTTACCTTGATTTGCTTTGATTTAGTACTCAATTGTCTTTGTCCATTTTTAGGTGATTACACTAGGAATAAAAATTGGTACCAAGGTTTCAACATTATTTACGTGTTTGTCCTCCCAACTCCATTGATATTCACATAGAATCTCATTCAAGTCCTACACATTATCAAACAAAATAACCAAAAAACCACAATCCCTGAGATAGATCGATACATCCCATTTCAAGATGGGGCTCCATATTTTTGAATTCCACTTGTGAAGCTCATTGAGGCTAGGCCAAACCCCCTTGAATCTTCCTATTAAAACTATCTCTTCAAAATGTTGTTCATTTTTAGTCATTTCCATCTATATATGTTCTTCTAGATTGATTGTTACCATATTGGTGAGGATCTGCTCCTTATTCAAATTGTTGTGACTAATACATTTTCATGTATCTCCCCAAAAATGTTACCTAATAAATTCTCTTGATTGTCCATGAATCTCAACCCATTTACATTTACCAAACCAGGCACCTAGCGATTATGATGGGATAGCCCTATTCCACATTGTAGTTAGACACCCCCAAGAATGCACCTTTCTCCCATCATCTTGCATGTTGGGTAGAATTTGATCATCCCTACTATTGGCTTGCTTTTGACACCCGAGTTTTAAAATTTTAAAACCAAGCCCTGTAGAGAAATATCCCCAAATTTTCCCATACTTTATAATAGATTTTGTTAATAATGTTTCTATGAAGCTATCCTCTGTAAAGGGACATCGTTGTGGGAAATTATTGAACTTGAACCTCGAACTGCAAAGTTCAAAGTTCAAGTTCAGTGGTTCAGAAGTGTAGATCTTGTTGGTTCCTAAAATAGATTTTACACTCAAAGAGACACCAATATACCTAAGACTAATTTTGAAGATGGGTTAGTTCCAAATATGGGAAAATATGTAGGTAACTGGACCAACTATAGGGACAAGACTACCCTCTGCACTTTTGGCTCTGCAGAACCAAGGTGGGTGCACCTAATCCAATAAATGAAACACTTCTTACAATACTATAACCGAATTCAACAAGGTAGATAGATATCAAGAAAGTACTAAATGATAACTAGTCATTCATTGACTCTCCATTGCTATGATGAAAATATACCACATACCCACAAAACTGAAAAGACTTTAAAGGATTTTGATTTTAAAACTTGCAAAATGTAAACAACCATGCCAAACTTGCATCACTATAGGAGATATTAATTTATGATTAGTGTCTTGTCCATTGGGTAATATATCTAATGCAGATACAGAATACAAGAACAACTACTTAATTCATTAGAGATTCCAAGCCATAAATACAATCAACCATATTCATACTACTTACAAAACATCCTTCAGTTTCTATGTTTTATCTAGAGACTTTTAACTTGATCCTAGTTCAAGGCTGAGAAATAGAAACATATACACAAATAAAATCTGTGCAGTGAATCAAAAAAGTCAAAACTCAAGAAGAATAACAAAAGGAGAGATCTGAAACTAGAAAACTGTATTAAGTGTGAGTATTCTAATTCCTGTATTACAATCTATTTCAAAACACACCACTTCAACAATATGCAAAAGATTTTGAAAGTTTTTCCTTTGTATTGACACAACCTGTATGGAATACTACACTCTAGATTGAGAATACACACACTCAGCTTTTCAGCCTCCTGTGTCTCAAGATTTTTCTAGCCCCTTCCTAAATGATCATGAAAATCATTATATAGAGATAAGGATGCAACAAGCAATAGATCATTTAGGTAAAAAACCCTAAACTAAACCAACAATCTCCAAGGCCTGCAACAAAATAAAATTTGATCTGATTGTACCATCTGCAAACATTCCCGACAACAGAGTCACTTCCCCTTTATGAGAAAAAAATAATTAGCAGTTAATATTTTGAAAGAAACAACAATCTGATCTCATCATGATTCCAAGAAAATTCTCTGCAAAGCAATCCAAGCTACAAGAAATCTGTTTCATAAAAGATCTAATCTTCCCCCTTTGTCTGAATCTACAAATCAATCTTGTTTGTATGAATATCTTCACCAAAATCAGATTTTGAATTACAAGATACATTATTGCTCTCACCTACTTGGTCAGATCTGATTTTTATCACTGTCATTGAATTCCTCATTTCTTGTTGTTTCCGATGATATATTATATGCCTATATTCTGATGAAAAATAAATCACCATACATCATTTTCATTTTTGTGAGCAACTGTAATCTTTTAAATTTTTAATTTCTCTATAGTTTGACTTTGACATCCCTTTTATATCTTTCTACAGGCATTTATTTAAATATGTGTGGCCCCATATGCCATGTGGCATCATCTGATTGTCTTGTCACTCCACTTGGGCGTCCATCTACAACTTCATTTGCCAGCTCATCACTTGACACATGTTGGCTTGTTGCAGTCCCGCAATGGGTAACCATTAAGCATTTTTCTCATTGCGGGATAGTGCCCAACATTGATCTTGGGTGTACATCCCAAGGCAAGCTAGCTGACTATCCATCTCATTGCTCTGTCACCGCTCTGTCATCACCTTTTAGCCATGTGTCACGTTCTAGTTGTAATACCCCAAAAATGGGCTATAAGTTCATTAATCTCCTACATCTTCAATTCGAATGAAATCGACATCAAAGTCCTAATCTAAGGCACATCTAAACATCATCGAATCATAATTGATTATCTTAAATTTTGCATCGGGGAATATTCCTAGCAATATTCCTAATCATCATAATTATCTTTAATTTTATAATTATTTGGCAATAAATCACATTTATCCTAAGTTTGATTAATTGAATATTTTCATATTTAATTAATTGGATTTAATATTTGCCACTTAATTGTTTAATTAAATTTAATTCTATCTATTATTAATTGTATTATTTAATTTTGACAATAAATCAAAATTCCTATCTTTAATTGATTAAATTCTTATTTAATTAATTAAAGCATGTTGTCATTATTTAATAATATAATTTTTAATAAAAGTTTGATAAAATAGTTAATTAACCCATAAATTAATTATTTTATTTCAAAAATCAATTAAGTTGAGCATAAATCACTTTATTATTAAATTAATTCATAAATAAAACATGTACAATCATAAAAGCAAACAACTATCAATTATCAATTAAAGCTAAACTCTATTTTGAGTTAAAGCTTAGCTTTTACATATTTTTGTGAGTTAATTATCCTTTATTTAAAAATAACTCAAAAAACAACTTGAGTTATTTGAGTGATTTATGGCTTTTTCTCATGCACCTCCAAAGCCTTGGATTTCTATTAAAACAAGGCTCATCTCTTCATAACTCATCTCTCAATCATCTCTCAAATTTGCATCCAAGCATCTCATATTTTGCACAATCACGCTGGAGAATTGGAATTGAAGAATCAAAGCTCTTGCGAATCGACATCTTTGTGAGATCAATCTTATTTTTGCATTCATATTGCATATCATTTCTAGATTAGCATAGCATATCAATTTTCAATAGCATTCATAGATTCATATCAATTTTTTATCATTCTTATTGCATAGAAAATTTCAAAAATATAGATTAATTGCATTCAATTTCATATCCATCTTTTGCATTCAAATCCTTCATTTAGGTGTCGTCTAGGTCACTGATCTCGATTACAATCTGAGAACATCAATCTCGCACCTATTAGAAGGCAGTAAATCGCTTGGTTAGATAGTTTTTAATTTTGCATGATTTTGATTATAGCTAACCTCTAATGTTTTACTGAGTGTTGTGTCTACAGATCAGGTACAATTTTCACACACACATTTCTAGTGCCCACCGTGGGGCAACCCACCTTTGCATGCTGATTTTGATTCTTGGAGCTAAAACCCTAAAGTTTCAAAGATTTAATTTTATCTCCCAAACGGCTTGGAGTTTTGGTCTGAAATTTTTTTTGTAGGTTGGAGACATATCAGGGAAGCTTTGAAAAAAAATTCAGAATTTTTTGAATTATTTTGAATTTTTAATAATTTTTTTTAATTTTTCATAAAAAATTAATATCTGACGCAAATCAGCATATTTTTCTAAAATTTTTATATTTTTGGAAAGCTCTTCAAATTATATAGGGAGTCTATTCTTTGTATTTTAAATTTGGATGCAATTTAGTAGCTCAAATAGTCAATTTACAAAAACTAGTCTGTTTTGATAAAATGGGTCTCTAGGGCACAAATGAAGAGATTTTTCTAAAATTTTTGCATTTTTGGAAAGCTCTCTATTTTTTAGTAAGGGTCTCTATTCTAAATTTTTATTTTTGTGGCCAAAATCATATCAAAAAAATCATATCTTGTTGACTAGGTCAAATGTAGTGCAAAAAAATTAAAATTTTATGATGGGTATGCACTTATTTTTCATATGATTCAATGCATGATATAAGTTGTCATTTGGATTAATTTATGGTTATTATTTCTCCTAACAATTGATTTTTAGAGCTAACCCTATGATTTTCATAAGTTGAATATATTTTGCATATCTTGTTTGCTTGTTTGCTTGTTGGAGAGTTCGTCACTTGCTTGCATGGAAAAGCTCAACAAAAATTACTAAAAATTAGGTAGAATCTACTAAGCACATTGCGAGGATCATGAGGTATTCTCCTTGTTTTGAAAACATTTCGATTTGGACTTAAAATAAATCTCTTATGTGTCAAGCTTGTGTGCATCTTTTCATGCTTTTGATCTATTTCTACACACTTGCATAATTTGATACTAGGTGGTGATCCCTTAAGGATTCATTAAGTAGTCTTAGAATACTTGTGATTGATCTTGATTGCTATCTTAGGTTATTGGAATCGCTAATTCACCGGCCCCTCATTTTCGCCCCGTGGTTGCAATCTCAGCGCCATAAAGGGGAGGGGTCAACATGAAAGAAGCGTTAAGTGTTCCACTTGGCAACCCTTTTGTGCTTTTAGGAACTCACTTGTTTTCTAAGTTGTGGACTCATTTTCAACTTGTGTGAGGTGTTAAGTGTTCCACCTTGTGGACTCATCTCATATTTGCTTTAAGCATTAAGTGTTCCTCTTTCTACTTTTTGGATGCTTTTGGTAGATTTGCTTTCGGGAATATATCTGTGCTCACATAGTAATTAGGCCCTATGAACACTATTCGTGATTCTTGAGAGATTGGATTCCTAGAGAAATCTTTCTTGATGACAAAATCCTTGTAGGTAGGGAGGATACTTAGTGCGTTTCACATTCAACTTGGTTAGTGCGTCTTCTCTTATTGATCGACACATTCTCTCTCCGGAGAGGTTGATAGATCACGTAGGGTTGATATCACGAGCTTTGGTGAATCAAAATTGGTTAGTACGTCTTCTCTTATTGATTGATACATTCTCTCTCTGGAGAGGTTGATAGATCACGTAGAGTTGATATCACAGACCTTGGTGGAACAAAACTTTGTCTTAGTGTGTCGGATTAATCTGCTTGCTTTGTTTGGGTTAAAAGTGAAGAGGTGTCAAAACCTTGAATCTGGAGCCAAGTCCCCTTGTGGTATAAATCTATGAGTCACCTTTAGAGAGGGTTAACCGTAATGGACAATCCCTTCACAGGGCAAACTGCGTTGACAGAACCTCAAGCGGTAATAGCCATTTTCGCCATGGTAGTGACAGCCGCTATATAAATGTCCTTGTGGAAGAAATCTCCACTGGTATGGTTCATTGTTGGGTTGTCAGATCTCCCTAGCAGCTCTTGAAAATTAAGTTCTCGGACTGTGTCAAAACCCTGGTGCGCCGGGATTGGAGTTCACCCCTTTGAATCATAAAAGTTGCAGAGTCAAACCATTACTAAAAACCCTAGAGAGGCCAATTTTTCACTTTCAGGTATATGTGTGTTATTGCAAAACTTTTCAGAACATACACAATTAGTACTCTCAAGGATTAGCACAATTTGGTCACTTGATTGTTCATGCGCAAGGTTGCTTTTGCCCTTGTTCATTATTTTCAGACGTGCTTGGAATCACTTGCTTGCTGTTCTGTGTGCTTGTTTATCTACTTGGCTATTAAAAATGATCAAATCTGGTATAACCTTCAAAATCTGGACAGTACAATTTGAAAACAATCCAGAACTAAAGACCTTAAATTTTGCAAAAATTGACGTAAATTCTTTCTAGAGTCAAAAGTTGTTTCAGAAAGTCAAAAGTCGTACGAGTTTTGTCAAGTGTCATTTCAGTATTGCCCATCTGTCGTACGATTGAGAACCCAGTGTCGTACGAGTTTTCAAACCAACAAATTCAAGAAAGTCAAAATCCTGTTAGCAACTATCGTATGATATTTATAACTGTCATTTCATTGCTACCCAACTATCATACGAGTTTTACAACTGTCATTTCATTTCTACCCAACTGTCGTATGAGTTTAGCAACTGTCATTTCATAGACTACCCAGTGTCGTACGAGTCTGCAGAGTGTCATTTGGAAAAATTTGAGAGAGTTGTCAGAAATTGTAAAATTGCAAGATATCCAATATTTCCAGCCTAGTTCCAGAATCTGTCAAAAATATCATTGTGTCAGGAACAGAGCAGTAGCTATTGAGCATTCTACCATTTTCTGAGTTTGATCCTTTGAATCTGATCTAGTCTTCTATTTGATCAATTTGAGTCCTTTTTATCTCGTGTCAAAACCTTGTCATAACTATCAATCTTCAATCAATCTTCAAAAATAGACTAAGTGTTGAGAACTTGTGTCCGCTATCTTTTGGGCGATCTATCCTATATATCCAAGGCACAGTTTCCTTCACCCACATCTCATCAGATCTTCAAAACTATCATAATCTTGTCAAGGTTGCATCATCCGATTTTCTCGAACCAAATTGTTCTTCAGTTGTCTTCATCTTTTTCTTCTATTTCATTCAAAGTTAATGGTGGAGACCAGAGCTTCTTCACACAAGAAATCAGAAGAAACATCTCAGAACTTACTTTTGATCAATACCCCAGGTCCAACTCTTGAACAACTCATCAAGTCAGGTATCTACGAAGACGACGGTCTTGGTAACTTTTGATTGAAAACTAGTTGCATACCTCCTCTATCAACTCACAGAGGTAATCAGCAAACTCCTCCTCAATTTGTTCCAGGGAGCCCAAAAACTCCTACCATGTCTCAAGCAGGGACAAACCATGGTTCTCTAGGAGGAGGATCCCAAGGGCACCATTCTCAACATAATGCTAACCAAGAACCTACCCCCTCTGAAATCCATTGATGTCAGAATGATGATGAATTCAAGAGAATGATGAGGCATTTCTTGAAAGTGGATAGAGAGGCATACTTTTTACAATTAGCCCAGGAAGGGGCTAAGCTTCCTCCCAACTTTAACGTTGATGATATAATCACACATGAGGAAGAAACTCCACTCACAACTATGACAAAATGGATGCATGCTATACAAGTCAAATTTAACAATCTTAAGAAGGAGAAGGAACCCAAGGAGTTCTCCATGGAGGCCCTATGTCCTTTCCCGTTCGACAAAGACGTGTATATGCCTCCATTCCCAAAAAGAGTGGAGATACCAAAGTATGACAAATATGATGGACACTCTGATCCTCAAGATCATGTTAGAGAGTTCTATACACAATCCATGGAATTCATGCATGAACTGACTTATCTAATGTGTCTTTTTCCTAGATCCTTGGGAGGAGCATCCATTCAATGGTTTTCAAGATTACCTTCTACGATCAAAACTTTTGAGGAATTGATTAAATTGTTTTATCAACAATATTCTTACAATATTCAACATTCGGTCACCATGATCGATATCTATAACCTCAAGCAATATCCAGGGGAATCATTCCTAACTTTCCTCAAGAGGTGGAGAAAGAAGTTCTCTCTATATGCTAGACAAATTCCCGAAATGGAGAAACTTGAAATCTTTATCAATAACCTTTTTCCAGAGCTCAACTATCCATTACAAATGTAAGATCATGTATCTTTTGATAAAATGGTGGATAATGCAATCAAGATTGAGAAAGTACTTGTCAAGAAAGGAGAAATCATACTTCAAAAGGACAAGTTTGAATCTGGATCTAGCTCAAAAGATAAAAACAAGAGCTGGAATAGAAACAAAGGTATCATCTCTGATGGTGTTGTTGACACTATCCACACCCCATCAAAGGCACCGGCCTACAATCTCACCCTTGCCACCAAAGCCATTGAAGCTTCAAAGCAAAAATTTGCTGAACCATCTCCAAAGAAGCCATTCAAATGATGGGATAATAAATGAAAGTTTACTCCCCTGGGAGAATCTTTGGAATCTGCCCTGAGAACCCTGATAGCTGATAACATGATCTCTTTACCACCAATCTGAAACCCTGATCTGGATCCAAAACCATATTGGTGGAAAGATAATGCATTCTGTGCTTTCCATCAGACTAAAGGCCACAGAACTAATGGATGCTTCCACTTGAAGCATACCATTCAAGACTTGATAGATCAAGGGAACATCACGATCGATAATCCTACCAGCAATAATGATCACACAGCATTTATAGAACCATTTCCACAACATGGCAAGGGAGTTTCCACTTCTCAGCCTAACATGGGGGCAAAAGTCAACTATGCCTACCCTGGAAACAATGCTGTCATCAATATGGTTGAACCATATCTCTTTGAGAGCTGCAATGTCATCACAATTGTACAAAGAGATAGAAATCATTCCTCAGCTAATGCGGTTACTAGATCACAAGCTCAGGCTCATCTGAAAGGATAAACACCAAGTTCATCTAATGTCCCTAAGATACCTTTCAATCTCACATCTGCTTCTAAACAGAAGGTTGCCTCGAAATCTTCCAATCCAAAGGATACAAGACCTACATCTTACAACATCATCCAACAACTCCAGCATACCAATGCCAAAATCTCTATGTTTGAGTTACTTCAAATATCTCCAGCTCACAGAGATATCCTGGACAAAGCTTTGCTCGGCTCTAATGTTCCTGATGATCTAGATCTAGACAGGTTCCAGACTATGGTTGGTCATCTAACATCTCTGCAATATATCTCCTTTTCAGAGGAAGATGAAAACTCCCTAAGTCACCCACATAATCAGCCCTTGCACATAGAAGTCTTGATCCAAAACCATCGAGTCAAATGTGTGTTGATAAATGGGGGCGCAGGCCTCAACATTTGTTCTTACAACTTAATCACACAGTTGGGATTCTCAGAGATGGCTATTGATCCTCGAAAGAAGATCACCATAAAAGCCTATGATGAACAAGAAAGAGCTTCTAAAGGCACCATTGTCTTACCTATCCGAGTGGGTTCGGTCATCAAAGATACCACATGTCAGGTGCTTGATCTACCATTGGTTTACAATATCCTTCTAGGGAGACCCTGGATACATGAAATGCAAGCTATTCCTTCTACGTACCATCAATGCTTGAAATTTCCCTATGAAGGAGTGGAGGTTACTATCCCAGCAGATCTGAGTACAACTTGCAATACATTGAAGGAAAGTGCCGATAAGCTTGTTCCCAATAACAGAGAATCTTCCATCAAGCAGCTAAATGTTGCTTCCACATCTAAGATGGATGACATTGCTAAAGAGATCAATATCAAAGAAAATGGGATGGGAGAATACACTATAGAGCCAGTCTTGTCTCTGACATCTCTCCCAATCTCACTTAAGTCGTATGGACAATCCTTGAAGCAGTCTAAATCAGAACCTAAGGAACCTATGGAAGCATACAAAAGAAATTTTGTGGAGGAGCAAGTATCCAAACAAGAATTTGAAGAGGATGAAGCTGTGCTGGCATGGCTATATAAAGAGGATTCTAAATCTAAAATTGTTCAACCTAGTGAATCTATAGCACCTACAATCCCTTCTAATTCATATGGTCCAGGAAACAAATTGATAGCCAAGATGGGATACTCTGGTCAAGGACCTCTAGGAATCAGCGGAAAGGGTCTTGTGACACCCATTTCACATATTGGTAGAGCCAACAAAGATACTGGTGGCTTAGGGTTTAAGAAGAACCCTATCATCTCAAAGGTGGTTGTTCTCATGTCATAGAACAAATTGCACCAAGAGAATCCCTTCTTAAGAAAGAAGAAACAGAACCCTCTGATGATGATTCAAATAGCTCTGAGCTTATCCCCTATGAAAAATTGCCTAAAGAGATCAAAGATCTTCTTGATGATACAGATGATCCTATCAAAAGAATTAATGTAGTAGAAACACAAGAACCTACTATAGCGCAAGAGATGGTTGCACCAAAAGAACCAGCCAATCTCGAAGGCGATCAAATTGATCAAGAAGAAGGGGGTAGTTATTCTAACACTGATTCCCATGAATATGAATTCAAGTTAGAAACTGAGGGTAATCCTTCTTGGGGTATTCATCCTGATTTCACACATTTTCTAAGATTTCCTAGAGATCCTGAATCAGAAGCTGAGTCAAATGACTATGAATGGGGTGCCATTCCAGAAGAAGATGAGCTTCTAACAGAGAAATATATTGATGTTATTCACCAATATGTATCTCAACCCAACGTAGGTCTAGAGAGAAACAATGAACTTAACGTGTCTGATCCACCTATGGTTGAAGAGGACTCCCATGATGATGTTGAGCCTATTCACGAATTGAACATTTTGAGCTATAATATCACCTTTGAACTTGAGTGTCAGGTTAGGACCAATGATGACATATCCACATCCGTGAACACCATATCCCAAGCCTTTCCCGCTTTAACTATCCAACGCCCTGATCTTATCGACCAAACTTCCACAAACCCAAGCCATGGTGTTTACACCTTTTCTAGTGACTATGCCCTTGCTTGTTACCTCAATGCAGTCGAGCCTATGAGGACTTCCATCAGCGAACCGAGCATCAGCATGATCGAGTCGGACATCAAATATCTTAGTCAAAAAAATAAAAATAAAAATAAAAAGAGTTCTGAGGGTGAAAACCATTTTGTGGCAGTCTCAGAACCTACAAAAGTAAAAAGAAAAGACATATCTGAAGGTGAAAACCTCTCTGAGGCACCTAAGGATGAGATATTTGATGTCCTTCCGAGTCATTTACAGGATAGATCTCCAGTTCTGATTGAGCCAACTCAATCCATCAATTTGGGTACAACAGAGGAACCACAATTGGTACATGTAGCACAATCTCTATCAGAAGAAGAGAAACAAAAATTCACTACATTCTTATCAGACAAAAAGATCAACTTTGCATGGAAATATTCAGATATCCTAGGATTGGATCCCAATCTCATTATGCACCATCTATCCATTGCTCCTGGAGTAAAACCAATCAAACAAAAATTGAGAAAGATGCATCCTCATGTTGCACTCTTAGTCAAAGCAGAACTAGAAAAACTCCTAAAAGCTGGATTCATCCATGTCATAGACTATGCTGAGTGGATCTCTAACATTGTACCTGTTTCAAAACTAGATGGTTCAATTAGAGTGTGCACGGACTTTAGAGATGTGAACAGAGCATGCCCTAAGGATGATTTTCCACTGCCTAACATTGATATGATAGTGGACATGATTGCGGGCTATGAAATGTATTCCTTAATGGATGGCTTTTCTGGGTACAACCAAATCAAAATTGCTCCAGAAGATCAAGAGAAAATAGCTTTCACATGTGCGTGGGGAACCTTCTGTTGGAATGTTATGCCATTCGGACTCAAAAATGCTGGAGCTACATATCAAAGAGCAATGACATCTATTTTTCATGATATGATGCATAAAACAATGGAGGATTACGTGGATGATACCTTGGAAAAATCCATGATTAGAACTAAACATCTAATAGACTTGAGCATGATCCTCGACAGAATGGAACAGTTTAGTCTCTGACTAAATCCTAAGAAGTGTGCTTTTGGTGTCACTTCTGGAAAGCTCTTAGGATACATAGTTTCAAAGAAAGGCATTGAGGTCGATCCAGCTAAGGTGAAAGCTATCATAGAGATGCAACCTCCCAAGAATATCAGTCAAATGTGAACTTTGCAAGGGAGAGTACAGTCCATCAGAAGATTCATATCACAGTTAGCTGACATATCACAACCTTTCACAAAGACATTACATAAAGGTGTGACCTTTGCATGGAATGAAGACTGTGCAAATAATTTTGATCATATCAAGAATTATCTCTCGAATCCTCCTATCTTAATGCCTCCTATTCATGGGAAGCCATTAATATTATATGTCTCCGCAACAGATACATCACTGGGGGCATTGCTAGCACAACATGATGAGAACAAAAAGGAAAGAGCCATCTACTATATAAGAAAAACATTGGTGGCATATGAAAAGAACTATTCTATGATTGAGAAAGCTTGTCTCGCTATGATCTTTGCATCACAGAAATTGAGACATTACATGTTAGCTCATACCACTCATTTGGTAGCTAAGATTGTTCCACTAAAGTACCTACTAAGCAAAGTTGCCCTCACAGGTAGACTAGCTAAATGGGTCATGCTCTTGAGCAAATTTGACATTGAATATGTTGAAAGAAAAGCTATCAAAGGACAAGTCATTGCTGATCAATTAGCTGAAGCACCACTGTTTGATGATACACCCATGCAAATGGAATTTCCCGATTCCTCTATCATGCACCTCTCTTCTAGAGCATGGCAGTTATTCTTTGATGGCTCCTACACATAGAATGGATCTAGAGTAGGCATATTGTTCATCACTCCTCAAGGATACTCGATACCCAAAGCATTCAGATTAAAGTTTCCTTGCACAAATAATATTGTTGAATATGAGGCACTTCTCAATGGTATGAAAATGGCAATACAGTGGAGAGTTACAGAGATGCACATCCATGGAGACTCACAACTGGTTATCCACCAAGTCAATGATGTGTACCAAACCAAAGATGAAAAACTCATTTCTTACAAGAGAATGGTAGATGATTTAAAGAAATACTTCATCTCTATCACATTTGAGCAAATACCCAGAATGGAGAATAAGGTTGCCGATGTAATGGCGACATTATCTACTCTCTTACAGCAGCCTGAACATGAACTAAGCTACGAGTTCCTAGTGGAAGCCCTATCCTATCTTGCATATGACTCCCCTGAAACCCACATGATCTGCACTGTTGTAGGTTATGACTCATCTCGCTACAAAAATATGTTCTCCTATCTCCACGATCAAATCATCCCTGAGTCCTTTAACCGTTTTGAGAAATGAAACCTTATCTGATCCGCATCCTGATATGTCATCATTGGTAATGATCTGTACAAATGAGGTCTAGATGGTACACTACTTAGATGTTTAGAATGGGAAGAGTCTCAACATGCATTAGAGGAAGTCCATGAGGGTATATGTGGGTCACACTCGAACGGTTTAACGTTAGCTCAAAAACTTATTAGGGCTGGGTACTATTGGCCTGAAATGGAGAAAGAGGCTATTAAATTTGCTAAAAACTGTCAACAGTGTCAAGTACATGGCAACTTGATTCATGCTCCAGGGAGAGATCTGATTCCCTTTACTACACAATGGCCTTTTCAACAATGGGCATTTGATCTCATAGGTGCTATCCATCGGCACTCTTCTAATGGACATACCCATATAATCACAGCCATAGATTATTTTACAAAATGGGTAGAAGCAGTTCCTCTAACACAAGCAATGGGGAAACAGATCTCTCTGTTCATCCTGAACTACATCATTTGCAGATATGGGATCCCTCACTCTATAATCACAGATAACGGGGGACAATTCAAAAACAAAGATCTAGATGACTTATGTGCTAAATTCAAGATTACACAACATTGGTCTTCTATTTACTATCCTCAAGGGAATGGACAAGCTAAGGCTTCAAACAAAAATCTCCTGAAGATCTTGCACAGAACAGTGAATAAAATAGGAAGAGACTGGCATCTCATGATCAATCCAGCTCTCTGGGCATACAGAACTAGTATCAGAACACCTACAGGGGCTACACCATTCGCTTTAGTTTATGGGTCTGAAGCAGTACTACCTATTGAGGTTGAAATCCCATCACTCAGAATCAGAATGCATGGACTTGTCACTGATGAAGACTATAGAGTGTCTAGGTTACAAGAATTGGAACTACTAGATGAGCACAGACAAGCAACGTATGATCATCTCAGAGTATATCAGAAGAGAATGTCTAGATGCTACAACAAGAAAGTCAGACACAGAGAATTTCAGGTTGGTGATCTAATCTTGAGAGAAAATCCTAAAAATCAATCCCATCGAGAACGCAAGGGGAAGTTTGAACCCAACTGGCTGGGCCCCTTTGTAATCACTACTACTTTTGGCTCTGGTGCCTATCAACTCTCAATGACTGAAGGAGAACAACTCCGAGAACTAATCAACGTTCTCCATCTGAAGAAATTCTACGCCTAAGGCATTCATTGCTTGGTAAATGTCTTGAAAAAATCTTAAAAATCAGAAAAAGTCCTGAAAAAATGAACATCTTGGTGAAAACCTAGCAATAGGCAGCTTGATGATTCCCAAAAAAATCAAAAAATATCAAAAGTACAAAAAAATTAAAAAAATGAAAAATACAAAAAAAAAGAAAAAAAGAAAAAAAGTGCCTTGGTGAAAACCTGGAAAAAGGCGCCTTGGTAGCAAAAATAGAATCTCTACCAAGATGGTGAAAACCCGGCAAACGGGTGCCACTTGTTCAAAACACTCCATCTATCAGCACAATCTTGGTCTTTCCTAGCTTTCAGTCTTGCTTTAGTTTGTACATATCTCCCGGTTTGTTTCTGCATTTTCAGTTTTCAATAAGTCGGTCTGTACACCAATCGGCTCAAGCATCTGTATCCTATCAATGTTCAACTTGGGGGAAATCAATGTCATATCCTATGGCCTCTAGTGTATCTTAGACATATCATATCCAGTCAGAGTCCTTTGAAGCTTCATTTGAGTCAGTCAAGTCTGTCTTGTCTCCAGAAAGGATTTTGCATCTACAACAATGCAATCAAACATCAAAACTCAACTGAAAACAATCTATGCTTTTTACATGCTTTTATCTCCTTGTATGCTTACTGATTCGCATTGAGATTTTTGCATATTGTGTCCTTTCAAGCTCTTCGATGATGTCCTTTACAGGATTTAGAGAGTGATGACTGGGGGCATAAGCTTTTCTTTGTTTTCTGATTGTATGTGAAATCTAATAACTTTGGAAATTCTGGATTGAAATGGTGTCCGACTATAAGAGCCATAATCTTGAATTGGATGGCCATGCATACCTCGACCATTGATACCCAAAAAATTCAAGGAAGTTTGATCTAACTATTGTCTTTTTGAGTGAGTTCTTTCTCCTATTGTGAAACGCGATCTTGCCTAAGGAGGTGAATGATAAAGGGTCACTACGGGTAATTCACACTGGCTTTATAATGATCTTTTGATTGTTTGATGTGTATGTTAAATGCAAGGTGTACTCAGGTCATCACGACGTTTATGTTTTGATGCTTGTACAAATTGCTATATCAAAATGGACATGATATTCATGTCATCCTGGCGTTTGTGCCTTGGTGCTTATATCTAATCCGACATTCCGAAAACAAAATCAATATTCATATGTCCATGGTTGTTTGACCAGTGGGGGTTGTATTGATTCTTGCACATACAAATCGATATTCATATGTCTATGGTTTCATAGCTAGTTGGCATCGTATTGATTTATCCGATTACCTAAAAGTTCAATGATGATAACAAATCGACATATGATCAGTGACTAGGTCCTAGGTCTTAGGTTGCATTTCATATTGCATGCTTCTTTGCATTTTTCATCTTTGCATGATCTCACAATGACTAAATGAACTTCAAAGCTTAAAAGATTCTTCAATCACATCTTCAAATCTAACAAGAGTTGAATCTCACATGAAGGTTCCTCCAACGAAACAGCAAGTAGAATCCTTTTTCGGGATCAAAATTCAAATCTGAGATCATTCATATTATTAACTGCTTGCATAATCAACCTTCCATCATCACAGAAATCTAAAATTCAACTTAACTGATTATCTTACATCAAACTATCAAAATTTCAACTTGGTCAACCATGGTCAAACTCATGGTCAAACCTAGTCAAATTCAGTCTCCAGAACCTCCAAACGATGCAGAATGCATTCTCGGACGTGTTTAACCACTTCTCAAATCAATTAACATGCTTCTAAACTATCAACGCTGACTTTTCTTGTCAGATTTCAATTTTAATCCTGAAGGGGGCATGGTATTGCATATCATTCAAAGTCTGTAAATCAAAATTCTATCGATCAAGTCTATCAATATCTTTCATCAGTGATCAAGACAAACAATCACGTCTAGTCGCTGATTCATCAAAAGTCCTCATCGCTCGGGGCAAATCTATCATCACTTGGGGCATATCAGATTCATCAAGATCCATATCAATCTCGTATTCTCCTAATCTTGTAAACTGTATTAGTTTTTGCAACCATCGGATCATAGTGTTCTTTCCTTGGTTCTTCGGCAACTAAAGGATTCGGATGTGATACTTGCTAGTTCTGCTAAGACAATCGAGTCTAGAATGGGTCACTCACTTCTTATCAATCCTAAGGTTCAGAATCAGGCATTTTGACACTTTTTCACAATCATAGGTTCATTTGCTGCTATAGTGAACATTATCTTTGGTCATTCAGGACCTATTATCTCTATATCGAATCAATATCAATCAGCTTCTGTCTCATATCAATTATCAATTTCGAATCAGTTTCATATCTCTATCAAACACAGACTTTCTTTGAACCACTGCGCTTCACACAGTAATTCAAAGAGGGGCAAAATGTAATACCCCAAAAATGGGCTATAAGTTCATTAATCTCCTACATCTTCAATTCGAACGAAATTGACATCAAAGTCCTAATCTAAGACACATCTAAACATCATCGAATCATAATTGATTATCTTAAATTCTGCATCGGAGAATATTCCTAGCAATATTCCTAATCATCATAATTATCTTTAATTTTATAATTATTTGGCAATAAATCACATTTATCCTAAGTTTGATTAATTGAATATTTTCATATTTAATTAATTGGATTTAATATTTGCCACTTAATTGTTTAATTAAATTTAATTCTATCTATTATTAATTGTATTATTTAATTTTGACAATAAATCAAAATTCCTATCTTTAATTGATTAAATTATTATTTAATTAATTAAAGCATGTTGTCATTATTTAATAATATAATTTTTAATAAAAGTTTGATAAAATAGTTAATTAACCCATAAATTAATTATTTTATTTCAAAAATGAGTTAAGTTGAGCATAAATCACTTTATTATTAAATTAATTCATAAATAAAACATGCACAATCATAAAAGCAAACAACTATCAATTATCAATTAAAGCTAAACTCTATTTTGAGTTAAAGCTTAGCTTTTGCATGTTTTTGTGAGTTAATTATCCTTTATTTAAAAATAACTCAAAAATCAACTTGAGTTATTTGAGTGATTTATGGCTTTTTCTCATGCACCTCCAAAGCCTTGGATTTCTATAAAAACAAGGCTCATCTCTTCGTAACTCATCTCTCAATCATCTCTCAAATTTGCATCCAAGCATCTCATATTTTGCACAATCACGCTGGAGAATTGGAATTGAAGAATCAAAGCTCTTGCGAATCGACATCTTTGTGAGATCAATCTTATTTTTGCATTCATATTGCATATCATTTCTAGATTAGCATAGCATATCAATTTTCAATAGCATTCATAGATTCATATCAATTTTTTATCATTCTTATTGCATAGAAAATATCAAAAATATAGATTAATTGCATTCAATTTCATATCCATCTTTTGCATTCAAATCCTTCATTTAGGTGTCATCTAGGTCACTGATCTCGATTACAATATGAGAACATCAATCTCGCACCTATTAGAAGGCAGTAAATCGCTTGGTTAGATAGTTTTCAATTTTGCACGATTTTGATTATAGCTAACCTCTAATATTTTACTGAGTGTTGTGTCTACAGATTAGGTACAATTTTCACACACACACACACACTAGTTTATTACACTGTCCATCTGGGCATCAAATTGCACCTCCTTCACCACATCATCGCAGGACATGTGTCAGCACGTCGTGATCTCACGATGATAAAATTTCAGCCATCTTTCTCTCCAAGGGATCACGCATGTCGTTGATCCTTGGGCACAGATCTTGAGGCACTGAAACTACACAATCTCATCGCATCAAAATTTACTTACCCTCTACATGGGACCCACTCCACATCACTCCCAAGTTGTTACTAGCTTAGCACCACATCACCTCCAACCTACCAGCTCACTATCTTGGTCCTCGTGCATGGATGAGGAACCTTTGTCTAGGTGTCCATACTTGGACACATTGGTATTGTGTGCTTTGGTTTTTGAATAGCATTGTATCCCTTCACACCGGTAATGTGGGATTAAGTTCCACTTTGAATTATAATGATTTCCTTCAAAAAATACTTCAATGTGCATGCCCTACTAGCTGGCCCCACACAAAACCTTCATTCCCTCCTTCCTTTCTCTTCTTTACAAAGTAACTGAGTGTTCTTTGATTTAAATATCTTTTGCATAAAAAATGTGTCACATGTGGAACTAAACATCACATAGAACCCTCTATTTGGTCACCCCCCATAACATCTGGCCTTCAAACATTTTTTATTTCCCTGATGATATGATGCAGGAGCATCTCGGGCTTTGAGCAATCTTGCATCAACCAAAAATATTTCTTGTTTTCTGTTGTTTGCATTATAATTGTTGTATTTTTGGTTTCATGTTGTGAAAATATTACATGATTTTGAAGACCTATTTTGGAACCTTCTCCTAAGATCCCATAAGGATTGGATGGACCATTTCAAAGTTGGAGTTGTTTTACTTGCTGTCGAAGCTGTATTTTCCTGTAGTTTTGGTGCTGATTGCGCATCTTGGGTACCTTGATCCTTAATGAATCATCCTTTTCTCTCTTGGGGCCTTAAAGAGGACCTAAAATACTATCTTTTCCAAAGAGCACAAGTCCTAATTCATTATGAGTAAAAAGTTATGGCCATTTTTCTCAGGTACCTATTTTCTGGCAGTTTTCACGTGAAACATGGAGTGTTTCTTCTTGCACGGTTCCATGTGATGAAATGGGGCCTTGCATAGTTAATGGCATGTTCTTGGGTCATGTGTGGACCTAAATCTAAAGGCACATTAAGTTTTGATCACTCTTTCATTATTTTTGGTTTAAATCTTCCATATTGGACCTATAATGTAATTAAATGCCTAATTGGCTGACTTGTGGCTTAGCTGGCTATATATTGAGAGTTTGAGTATATGGGAGGTAGTTATGGTGGTAGATTGATAGTAGAAGGAGATTAGAAGCATAATTGGATCCTGTGAGATCTTGTAGATCAGATGTTTTATCTAATATTGTAATAGCAGAGCTAGTGGTTTGCATACTTGGAGACAAGGAGATTGCTTGGAGGCTTGCAAGCTCAAGTTCAGATCTGCGTTAGCATTTCCATCAGTTGTCAATGTGTTTCAGAGCTGGATTAGCTAGGAGATTGCTAAGATACTTTGTTATTTCATTGTAATAGGCCGAAACCCAGAAGGCCTTACAATCGGGCATGTTGAATGAAATTATGTTTTGAAGCATTATCTTGTTGTATTCCGCTGCAATTGTTGTTGTTATAATTGGTAGTTGTAGGTTTGGACCATCCATTATTGGATCCTCCATCCCTACCTTGTTTCATGATATGCGCGAAGGAAAGGCCTAGCAGTGCCCATCATACACTGCATGCACCCACCAAATGAGCTCATAGTATGGAAAGGAGGGGACGCACCATCACTTTGTGCGCACAACCAACACCAAAGGAAAGTGGGTGCACCCAAAGGAATGCACAGCCTCCATGAGGTGAATGCAACACCCAATATGTGCACACACTTGGATGAAGGATGTGCACAACACCCCTAAGAGTGGTGCGCTTGAGCATATCACATGGTGCACACAACCCCTCCTTAAAAAAGGGCATACACACTCTCTTGAAGGTTTGCAACTCCGTAAAACAAGGTATGTGCATCAGCATACAAAAATTAATATCATGCACATCATAATGATGGATGTGCGCACAATATGGAAGAAAATGCACTAGTATAAATAAAACATTGTAGCTTAAAATAGAGGGGTATGCAATGTTTTAAGGAAGAGTATGTAAAATTTTAATCAATGTACACTCAATGCAACAGAAGCATAGAGATGCATAATACTTTAGAAATGAATGAGGTGGGTTGGGCCCAAAATGGGTCTGGCCTAAAAAAAAATTAATTTTAAACAACTTAGCCTCAAACACAATCTGGATGACTGGTGCCTGCAATTGGAAATGATTCAAAGAACGTTGAACATTCAAAAACTTGATTTTTGATAAACATTCCCAAGTTGCCAAATTTGAATAAATTGCCTCAAGGAACGCCATCGAAAAATTGATCAAAACCTATCACTAGATGTTGAGAGCTAGAAAATATGAACTTTGTACTATAGAGAGTCACTCTGTCAAACATATTTTCATGAAGTTACACAGGGTGAAAGATTTTAAAACTTGAAAACCCTCTTTTAAAATCATTCTGTAAACGCAAGATGGGATCACTGGAAACGGCCTCTGAAGAAGATGCACCAAAAATATCCAATGAAGAGCTGAGGCTTGACCACTTATTCTGGTAGAAAATTCATATACAAGGAACGTGTCAAAATGACCCTCAACTCAAAATAAGCATCTGACATAAAGTTATGAATTTCTGAAAATGGTCACTCTGCAAAGTTGATTATGATAGCATTATTCATCAACATAAAATACCTTTTGTTTTGACCTGGCAAACCCATCAAACCAGACCCTCATGGTCTAAAACCTTGGATGTAGATTCTCTTTCATATGTATAAAACAAGGTTATAGTTAGATTTCCAAAATGATCAATTGGTAATCAAGGATTAATCTTCAAAGTCATGCCTCCAGAGCTTCCTGAATTGAAAGACAATGAAACTATATAAATTGGGGTTGGAACTGATTGAGCGAAGTGATCAAATGAATTGGTCATGATCCAGAACTCATCAAGGAGATGTATTTCTAGGTAT
Source organism: Chamaecyparis obtusa (assembly GCA_027943335.1). Lineage (NCBI taxonomy): Eukaryota > Viridiplantae > Streptophyta > Pinopsida > Cupressales > Cupressaceae > Chamaecyparis > Chamaecyparis obtusa. Next base: position 105,037 of record BSBK01000808.1, on the reverse strand, counting down.
ACAATATAGAACAACATTCAATTTCTCCTGATCATGAATGGGGTGCAATTTGCATGATATACTACAACATTCCTTTCATTATGACTATCAACTGGGTGTTAAACACAAACCTCCAAAGTAGTTCATTCAGTAAAAACTGAACAGAATGCAAAGTGCAAATTTGGGTAATGACCTCCAAATTGGTATCTCTGAAACACATCAGAGCTAAACTTTGAGAGTTGCAACCCACTGCAAATGCTAAATGATAGCCAAGGAACACATGTCCCAAGCTGCATCCTATTGTATCATCAGAAAATGGAAGCACTTCCATTTAACACAAGTTTAGCCCTCCGAGTAAGTGGTCTGAGGTCATGTCGAGTGCCTTGAATAGGTCTTTGAATGGATCTGGCTTTTCCCCCTGTTCTTCTTCTTTTTCCACCTTTTTCCAACCTGTTTCATCCATTTCTAAGGGTTAAGGCCTAATTGGAATTTAATTCCCGTATGTTGGCCCCTCTAGAATTTTGTGCACTAGATCACTATAAAAGGAAGCCTTCCTCCTCTCATTTTCATCAAGCAACTTCATAATAATCCACTTTTCATGATCAAGCTCTCAAGTGTAATCAAGAGATTGAGAAAGCAAGAAGGAGAAGGAAAGCATTCAAGCATTCATTCATCCTCAAGTATTCAAGCATTCATGATCTAATTCATCAAGGAGATCCATTGTTAGCCATTGAAGGATTCAATCTCTTTGGAGCCCTCTTGTTGAAGATTTCTCCATCCACATTCATCCAAGCTTCTTCATATTCAAAGATCTATTCAAGATTGGTGTTGAAGATCTAATGCAATTGATTTGATACATCCTACATGCAATTACACATTCATTTGGAGCATCCATACTTGTGGATTCAAGGATTTGAATCCTCCACAAGGATTTCAACATAAGCAAGGTGAATAGTCCCATTTACTTTGTTTATATATTGCAATTTCAATTACATTTTAAGGTTGATTCCAAACTAGGGTTTGAACAAGGCAAACCCCTCATCCAAACAAAAAAAACCCTTTTTCTTATAGGTGTAGGTGCAGGATGATGAATATCAGTACAGATCTGGATACCCTTTTCAACAAACTTTTGAGATCCGTGAACATAATTTTTGTCGGAGTTGTTTCAGGTCAAGGAAGACTTTCAGTGGGGGTCAAGATTGTACCCTAGGGTAAGATCTTACCCCGATTCTGAGATCAAGGAAGACCTTGCTTTGAAAGACAGATGGTTTCTGGGTTTTCTCTATTTTTGCATTTCCAGGCCAGATCTAATTGCAGAATCTCCCAAAACTAAGCACAGACATCAGAAAATAGTAGTTTCCAAATTTTCCCTATTTCAAGGTTAGTATTTGTCTTCTATTCATTTAAGTTTTCAAGCACACACTTTGTTATAACGGACTATAGGGTTTTCTTCCTTTCTTCATATTCTCCATAGTTTGATTTATTTGTGCATTGATTCACTTTCTTGTGATTAATCAATTTGGATCTCTCCTTTGGGAATTTGGATTAGGGATAGATCCTATATTCCCCAACACATTCAATACATCACATTTATCATACTCTTCCATTTTTACACGTTACATTTTGGTGAACTCGACACGCTTACCCCTTTCTTTTGTGGAATTAGATGCCCTATTGTGTTAGATTTCCTTTTGTATTATCTTGTGTGTTCACCTACACATTACATTTTGGTGAACCTGACACGCTTACCCCTTTCTTTTGTGGAAATTAGATGCCCTATTGTATTAGATTTCCTTTTGTATTATCTTGTGTGTTCACCTTTATCTCACATTTTGGTGAACCCGCAATAGACAACTCTTTCTTTTATGGTGTTAGATCTTGCATGTATTGGATTTATTTTATGTGTTTTCATCTCATATAAAATTAAAATATTTTGTGTTTTCTTAGTTCAATTCATTTGCATTGGTATATGAGCTTTACTACATCTAGTCCTAGTTATAATATTCCAGTTAGACAAAGTCATAGACTTATGGGTGCCTTTGATCCTGAGTCTTCCTCTCCTTTCCTTAGGATCCTAGATGATAATTTGATTATTCATGATTCCAATCCTACTATGGAGAAAACCTCTTCTCATTCATCTCATGATGAGGATGATGCTTTAAGAGTTCCTCCTGAACAAGTCCAAAAACTTTCAACCAAACTTGATAAAATGGGTAATCGGCTTATTCAAGAAAACCATAATCAAGATTATATTCAAGCTATAGAGGCTCTTAAGAAAGTTCTTTGTGATAGTGATCAAGGTGTTAATCTCTTGCATGGTATTACTCATCTCATGCATTCAAATGTTAAACCTTTAGCTCAAGAAGCTCAAGATTTAGGATTTACTCCTCCTGTCACTAGTGTGGAACCCTCTTATATTCCTTTACCTAGTATCCCTACCTATACTCCTCCTTTGGTGACTACGACGGTTTCCTCTATTCCTATGAGTGTTCCCCATGTGTCCCTTCCTAAATCACAACCTTCTTATCATAATGTTCCTTTTACTTATTCCAATCCTCTTCCAACTATAGTCCCAAGTGTTCCTCCAGTTGTGTCTTCCATTCCTGCTACTTCATGCACTTTACCTAGTGTTTCTAATGTTGCTATACCTCCTATTTCCTCTAATGATTCAACAATCATCAATTTGTCTCAAACTGTGTCCTCTTTACAATAACTTGCGTCCTTGACTCAAAATAAGTTTAGCATTCCTACATGTGACATGGGAAGTCCTTTGTCCCTAGACATCATTCGTACTCCCATTCCTCAACAAGATGATATGTCTCATCTTGAGAATTACAATGGTAAGGGAGACCCTATTCATCATGTTAAAACATTTCAAATCCTTTGTAGTGATTATGCTCATGACCATAGGATTTTAGCCAAGTTGGTTGCTAAAACTTTTCATGACAAGGCCTTACAATGGTACTGTTCCTTGCCTCCTTATTCTATTGACTCTTTTCCAAAACTTGCTAATGCTTTTATTCAACAATTTCAAAATAACATTGGTTCGCAAGTGTCTTTGACTGATTTGATGCATTGTAAACAAAACACTAAGGAAAATCTGACTAAATTTATTGGTAGATTTAAGCATTTCTATGCTCAAATTTCTTATCTTGTTCCTGATATGGAAATTCAATGTATGTTTATTTTAAATTTGCAAAAGGATATTAGAGATAAGATTTTGCTTACTGAATTTACCTCTTTTCAACAACTTTGTCCAACACTTCATCATTATCAATTACAAATGAGTCAATTTGAGAGCAACACTCCAATGGCTCCTATTCTAGTTGATAAGAGTGATGCTACTCCTAATCCAAACAAATTTAAAAAATTCAACAACTATATCAAGATAAATAAACAAGCGAATGCAGTTGTTGATCAAGTTGTTGTTGCATCCCACAATGTCACTTCTGCATCCACTGCTTTTCAATTAAATCATACAATTACTCCTCTCTCTGAATCTTTACATTCTATTATGAATAGGTGCACACACACACTTTCAATATACATATATTTTTCAAGGCACTTCTCTCCCTTTATGGATTAGTGACTAATCCTTAAAGCATGGATTTTTATTTAGGATCTCTTGATCCCTCCAGTTTCAAATTTTTGATCCCTTAAGGTCAAAGGTGTCCTTAAGACTGGATCTCTTTTTGCTTTTGCTTTTACTCTTATGGAATAGAATATTCTTGAGAGTGAATCCTTGATGGGTTGACTAGTGAGTAGCCATATTCACTAGGCAGTTCAATTCCATCTTTCCAGTTGCACCGTTTCCTTGTGTGGTTCACAATGGGACATAAGTTCTCATTGGGCGAGGTAATCACACCCTCTCTCTCTTTCTCTTTTTTAGAGATCTCTCTCTTATTATAATATTGGAGTTGATGAATACTTGAGTCCTTTGTGGCTTGAGGTTTCCTTTTTCCCTTTGATTTCAATGAGATTGTCTTTTCATTATGATCTTCTTTACCTAGAGTTTGCGTCGAGTCCATACTCTTGCTAAAGTGGGGGCTAAAAGTATCATCAGAAAATGGAAGCACTTCCATTTAGGACAAGTTTATCCCTCTGAGTAAGTGGTATGGGGTGATGTCAAGTGCCTTGAATAGGTCTTTGAATGGATCTAGCTTTTTCCCCCTATTCTTCTTCTCTCTCCACCTTTTTCCAGCCTATTTCTGGCACCTAGTCCTGAGAAACTGAGATCTATGACCTCAGGGTCAAGGTCGACCTCGACTCTGACCTAGGTTAAAGTTGACCTCACCTATGAGCTAGGTCAGAGTCAACCTCAACCCTGACCTTGGGTCCAAATTTCAAATTCTAGAGGTTTCGAGATGTCGAGCTTCAGAAAGTTTTATTTCCCACTTTCGGGTCGGCTGTTTCAGATTTTGGAACGGTAAACTCTTAAATTGTATTTAATATAGGTCCATTTCTAAGGGTTAAGGCCTAATTGGAATTTAATTCCCCTATGTTTGCCCCTCTAGAAGTTTGTTCCCTAGATCACTATAAAAGGAAGCCTTCCTCCTCTCATTTTCATCAAGCAAGTTCATAACAATCCACTTTTCATGATCAAGCTCTCAAGTGTAATCAAGAGATCAAGAAAGAAAGAAGAATAAGGAAAGAATTCAAGAAATCATTCATCCTCAAGTATTCAATCATTCATTATCCAATTCATCAAGGAGATCCATTGATAGCCATTGAAGGATTCAATCTCTTTGGAGCCCTCTTGTTGAAGATTTCTCTATCCACATTCATCCAAGCTTCTTCCTATTCCAAGATCTATTCAAGATTGGTATTGAAGATCTAATGAAATTGATTTGAGACATCCTACATGAAATTACACATTCATTTGGAGCATCCATACTTGTGGATTCAAGGATTTGAATCCTCCACAAGGATTTCAACATAAGCAAGGTGAATAGTTCCATTTACTTTGTTTATATATTGCAATTTCAATTACATTTCAAGGTCTATTCCAAACTGAGGTTTGACCAAGGCAAACCCCTCATCCAAACAACAAAAACCCTTTTTCTTGCAGGTGCAGGTGCGAGATGACAAATATCAGTGTAGGTCTGGATACCCTTTTCGGTGAACTTCTGAGATCCACAAATAGAATTTCTGTCAAAGCTGTTTTAGGTCAAGGACAAATTTCAGTGGGGATCAAGATTGTACCCCATGGTAAGATCTTAACCTGATCCTGAGGTCAAGGAAGACCTTGCTCTAAAAGATAGAAGGTTTTTGGATTTTCTCTATTTCTGTATTTCTAGGCCAGATCTGATTGCACAATCTCCTGAAACTGAGCACAGACATTAGAAAATAGTCTTTTCTAGATTTAACCTATTTCAAGGTTAGTATTTGTCTTCTATTCATTTAAGTTTTCAAGCACACACTTTGTTATAATGAACTATAGGGTTTTCTTCCTTTCTTCATATTCTCCATAGTTTGATTCATTTGTGCATTGATTCACTTCCTTGTGATTAATCAATTTGGATCTCTCCTTTGGAAATTTGGATTAGGGATAGATCCTATATTCCCCCACACATTAAATACATCACATTTCTCATAATCTTCCATTTTTACACGTTACACCTATGAAAGTCAACAGGCCCTCTTTTATGTGCACTCGAACTAGGGTTCTTTCAAAAGGTCTTTTGAAGCACTGAATTGAGCCTTAGAGGAAATTTTAGAATATAGAATCTAAAATCTATCCAAAATTTTAGAGTCCCAACATATCCAAGTTCAGATTCAAAGTTAAAATTTAACTCAAGATCCCCAAATCATGAACACATTTCAAGGTTTGAGGTTCAAATCCAAAAGCATGATTCATCGGGTCAAATGTTCAAAGTTTCATGGTTCAACAAGGCCAATTCAAACGGTTCAAATTGGTTCAAGGACAAATTTTGTCTCAAAATTAAACAATTCAAACTCATTGTTAAAATTCACAAGATAAAGCTAGGTTGTATTCAATAACAGAGTTATTACAGTTTGATTTAGTTCCAAATAATTTCGAATAGCTGGCAATATCCTCTTTTAATTTGCATTCATTAATAAAGTCAAGGCATTCGGGACAAGTGGGGATCAAGGAAAATACATCAGATTGGGAATAAATATTTATAAAGGGGAAAGATACCAATCAGGTCTCAACAATTGAAGAATGAGATTTGTGGCACTACAATAATAATTTCAATGAAACTCTGAAAGATGGGAATACCTGTGAAAGGAAATTGAATATGAGAGAAATTTATGGGAATTATATTTATGCACAATTTAACAGTATTGATCCTATGTTGACCATTTATGAATTCATGCTTCAAAATTTTCTAATAAATTATACAACAAGTATGAAAAAGTCTCTGGAGAACTTGGATTCAGTAAAACCTTTATCCCTAAGAGTATACATTTTATAGTCATTGTAAGATGAATAAATTGGTCAAAGTACAAAATGTTCAAGCCTTAATGAGTTTAGAGGTTTAATATTGGTGCTTCAATCGATTCAAATGAGTCATGTCACTCATAAGTTCAACATAGGGTTCAAGTCCCATAATGTACCTGAATATGAGAAAATTAAAAAAGTATGGATACCTCACCCGTTTGAAAGAGATGTCTCCATCTAAGAATATTGAAGTTGGTTTTAACATAAGGAGGCATTTAAATGGCCACCAATTAGGATACACTTGGTCCAATAGATTAAATTGGGAAGATGAATGCATCTAATTAGAGCCAGGGGACTATATCTTGAACATAAATGGTTTGACATTGCTATATGTTATCAGGTGGCCCATGTTTTGAATGGAAAAAGATAGAGATTTGATGAAATGGAATGCATGATTGTCCCAGAAAAAATAGTCTCGGTGTGGGGGGAATAACTCTCACTTTAACCATTGGATTTCACTAATTGTTTTATATATTTTTGGGAGGCCAATTTCCTAGAATCTCACTAGAGAGATTTGAGAAATCTTATCGCGCTCAAAAGTTATTGATCTATAAGTATGGGTCTATAAAACATTTATGAGAAAGATATTAATATGAGAAGCTCACGGGGGGGAACTCTTTTGAAATTCAAACTGAGAAAATAATTTATCCTGGAGATATAAAAAATCTCCCCATTGTCCACACATGATCAGATATGTTTAATTTAAATTTACTACAAATATTTCTTAGAAAGGAATGGAGGATCAAAGATTTAAAGCTTTAAAAATAAGAGTCATCGGGAGGAAGATAAAAAGATAAAAGAAAAGAATAATTAAATATTTTAAAGATTCAGTTACGTGAATGTGTTAAAGATTATTTAAGGGAAGATTTTTTGAAATAGAGGGGATCTTGTTCTTTTATGAAGGTATGTTGGCTACAAGGATAAGAGGAGAAAGAATGTATTCTTATTTCTGCACAACTTGATTTGGGTGTAGGGATAGGGTGATTAGTTGGTTACTTTGTTTATGTATTTGGAATAAGGAAAAATGTATTTTCAGATCTGTTGGTATGGACATTTATTTATCTGATTGAAATTAATGTGTTGATCATTTCATTCATATTCTAATTATTGTCTTGCTCTCTCTTGTCAAGTATATGTGCATATTGCAAAGTCTATAGGTTTTGTATATTCATATCTATTGCAGAATGAAATGCTAATCTTCCCTATGTTCATGTGTATGTGGGAAGACCAAATAGATGGTTTGTGTGCAATTTATTTGTTTCTTTCTTAGTAATTTAAATCTTGAATCACTTTTACTCCATGTTGATGGGTAAATGTCAGTTGCCTTTGTGTCTTCTAGTTAAAGACATAACAAGTAATTAATTTATTGTATATCTTCTAAAAGGGAGTTGTACCTCTCAATCGAGAGGAACGCTATCAACTCCATGATATCTTCTCCAATGGTTGGTGGAATTTATTCTTTTGTCTAGGCATTCTAAGTCTTTATTTATATTTTTTTCAAAGGACAAATATGTTGACCAAAATTTTTTTGGCAACTCTACTGGGGACTTAGAAACAAAGATCAGTATCTAATTTGGTTCCTCAGTTTTATCTTTATGTGCAAGATATTAGTGACTCTATTGCATAATCATGTCAAATAGAAAGATCACAAAGAAAATAAGACCCAATCCTATAATCTTCTAAATCCTCTAGATGAATGATAAGGTGCTACATGTTTTCTGGGAACACTACATAGAGAGCATCTCTCATGTCATAAAAATCAACTTGAGAATTGAGGATGATCATACATCTACCTTGTTGTGGAGAAGCCTTTGTGTTAGATTTCATAAGCTAAAGGATCTACAAGGATATAAAGAAAGGGTGTGTCAGCTTGAGAAAGAATTGGATGTTGATGATGAAGAAGCTCAAATAATCTCATATAACTTCATCTCTTGCAATTACTTAGTTTTGGATGAGAAACAAGTTTAGCAAGAAATGGCGCAACCTCACAAAGACCAAGCATTGGAAAAAAAACATAATGAAAGCGAGGAAAAATTTATCCTAATCTCATTCTATTTCCTGAGTTTGGAAGTGATGAAAGTTATTATTTTCCTGGCACATTTAAAAATGAAGACTTTCAGCTTCACATACAACTAGAATATGAGGCTTTTGATTTCACATGGGGTGGGGATGAATGTATTTTTCAAGTCAGACTATTGTAGAATATTTTACTTTTAAAATAAACCTCCACCTTCTCAAATTTCTTCACATGAAAGCCCTTGTGCTGAAAATGAGACTAATTTATGCTTGGCTGAAAGCTTTTTAGATTCTACGAATCTAGTAGGAAAAGGAAAATATAAGATAGATCCAGAGCTTGTTGATAATGAGATTGTCAAAGTATTGCAACCCTAGTAATCATTGTCCTTCTTAGATGATACTTCTTTGTGCGAGATGGAGATCATTGAAAGATTCTTGCTAGGCATCAAGCAAGAGGATTTTGAGAAGAAAAACTCAAGTATCAATCTTCCTAATACGTTAATCTCAGCTAAAGAATTCACAGATTTAGTTACAGAAAAGAAAGATGAGGTTATTCTAGTTAACATGGACCCTATACTAGATGAAGTTTATCTATGTTTCAAGGTTGTGTTAAATGTTGAAAACTCTTTTAAATATGGGGGTCTCCTAAATGTTGATCATGGGATTTTGATTTTACCTCTTTTGTGTGCATGCATGAGCATTATTTTTTTTAGCTAGAGGTTGGAAATGATTCGAGAAGTTTCATAATAAGATCTAAGGAAAAATATGAGATCAATGATGAGACATGGCTCTCTGGGCTCGATGGTTGGTTTGCAAAGTCTCTGCATACAATTAGTTTAGTTTTAAGCGATGAAGAGTTTTCCAAATGGAGTCTGTGTTAGATTATTTCTTTTCAATGCAACCCATTGTTTAGAAAGGGATCATACTTCACTCAGTTGGCGTACAACTTTGTGTAAGTACTCCTTATCTGATGCAGGGGCATTCTAGGTTACTCGGTGAATCTGCATGGTGGTGTGTTGTTTTGGTTATGTGGAACTCGGTTGCAGCTTTAATCGACGGTCTCAGTTATTGAAGGAAGCTCGGTTGCTGAAAGAACTTGGTGGAACTTGTTCTTGGCGATGTCTGTGGTGCTCGGTTATTTCTCTAGCGCTCTATAGTTTTGGTTTACCGACTGGAGTTCTTGGTGATTTGGTTGGCTGACTTGGTGCATTTATTATTGGTATCTTTTGTTGCATTCTCCTATGTAGATCTTGAGGCTGACATGGAGAATTAAATGTTTGTAAGGCTATTTGAGGGCTGACTATTGTTGTATTTAATATTTATTTGTAATAGGATCCGACTTGGCTTAGGAGTTAATTATATCATCCATCCAACTTGTGGTTGAAGATTAGTACTTAAGGAGTGTTTGGGTAGTTGTTTAGGACATCAATTTTGGGAGAATTGGAAAGTTATACTTGGATCTTGCGAGATATTGAAGATCAAATTGATTTATGATAGTTTGTAATAGCAGAGCTAGTGGTTGTTTGCTTGGAGATGAGGAGATTGCTTAGAGGCTTGCAAGCTCAAGTTCAGATCTGCCTTAGGGTTTCCATCAGTTGCTGATTATTTTTAGAATTGGACTAGCTGGTGTTGGATTGGATCTTTATTAATCTTGCAGAACTATTTCTTGATTGTAATTGGTCATAACTTGGAAGGCCTTACAGCCGGGCATGTTAATGAAAATTCAGTTGAGAAAAATTGTCATGTTGTGTTATTCCATTGTGTTGGTAGTTGGCTACAAGGTTGGACTGTCCTTAGTTGGATCCACCATGCTTGACTGCATCATTATCTCTAACTCTTATGGTGGGAGTTTCCTCCTAGTGTGCATATTTGTAAATAGGTTTGAGCCTTGCAATTTTTTTGTGCATAGATTACTTTTGGATTTGGCCACTTGTTTTGGTGGTGCTCTTAGTCTAGGCATTTGGCTTGTTTTTCTCCCAGCTCCCCTCCACCCTCTTTGTAACCAGCTCCCTATGCTTACTATTTAGACTCTATTCCCCAATGGCTAGGCACTAGTCTCCTACCAGAGATGGATGGATTATCTATGTCCCTATTGCTCCATGTCCCCAGTTAGAGCCATTTGTTGGCTTTCTTTTGGTACCCAAGTTTTAAAATTTTAAAACCAAGCCCCACAGAGAAATCTCCTCAAATTTTCTCATACTTTATAATGGTTTTTATTAATAATGTTTATGTGAAGTTATGCTTTGTAAAGGGGTGGCATTGTGATAAGTTATTGAACTTGAGCCTTGAACCGTGAAGTTCAAAGTTCAGGTTCACAGATTCAGAAGTACAGATTGAAGTTCAGATTCAAATTTAAATTTAACCCAAGATCCCCAAATCATGAACACAGTTCAAGATTCGAGGTTCAAATCCAAAAGCATGATTCATCAGGTCAAATGTTCAAAGTTTCATGGTTCAACAAGGCTAGCTTAAATGGTTCAAATTGGTTCAAGGATAGATTTTGGCTCAACTTTCAATAGTTCAAGCTCATTGTTAAAATTCACACTTGATAAGGTTGTGTTAGATTCAATAACATAGTTATTAAAGTTTGATGTAGTTCCAAATAGTTTTGAATAGCTTGCAATCTCCTATTTTAATTTGTATTCGTAAATAAAGCTGAGGCATTCAAGACAAGTGGGGATCAAATAAAATACATCAGATTGGGGATTAAAAAATTTATAAAAGTGGAAAGATACCAATCAGGTCTCAAGAATTGAAGAATGAGATTTGTGACACTATAATAATTATTTTAATGAAAGCCTGAAAGATGGGAATAATGTGAAAGGAAATTGAATATGAGAGAAATTTATGGGAATTGGGTTTATGCACAATGTTAAAAGTATTCATCCTATGTTGACCATTTATGAATTTGTATTTCAAATTTTTCTCATAAATTATACAAGTATGAAAAAGCCACTACAAAACTTGTTACAAGTAGTGGTTGTTGTTACACCAAAAGATTGACCTGTTAATGCCTGATACAACTACTAGACTTATAGAAGACACATGAGGTGGTTAAGCCATGTCACAAATCTTGAGGGGAGCACTAACCATTTTTCCAACAATCTCCCCCTTAGCGTTACCCAAGGGGATTCGAACCTGTGACCAAGATCTAATACCACTTGTTACAAGCAGTGGTTGTCATTGCACCAAAAGATCGACCTATTAATGCTCGATACAACTACTAGACTTATAGAAGACACCGGAGGCAGTTAAGCCATGTCGCGATCCTTAGGGGAGTGCTAACCATTTTTTCAATAGAACTCAGGTTCAGTAAAACCTTTATCCCTAAGAATATACATTTTATAGTCACTGTAAGATGAATAAACTAGTAAAATTATAGAATGTTCAAGCCTCAATGAGTTCATAGGTTCAATATCGGTGCTTCAATAAATTCAAATGAGTCATGCAACTCATAATTTCAACATATGATTCAAGTTCCATAATGTACCTGAATATAAGAAAATTGAAAAATTAGGAAAACCTCACCTATTTAAAAGAGATGTCTCCATCCGAGAATATTGAAGTTAGTTTTAACAAAAGGCGCCATCTAAATGGCCACCTATTAAGATACACTTTGTCCAGCTGACTCAATTGGGAAGATGAATGAATATAATTAGAGCTAGGGGACTATATATTAAACATAAATGGTCTGACATTGCTATATGTTATCATGTGGCCTATGTTTTGAATGGAGAAAGATAGAGATTTGTTGAAATGGAATGCATGACTTTTCCAAAAAAAATAGTCTCGGTGCAGGGGGAATAACTTTCACTTCAACCGTTGGATTTCACTAACTATTTTATATGTTTTGGGGAGGCTGATTTCCCAAAATCTCACTAGAGTGATTTGAGAAATCTTATCAGATTCAAAAGTTATTGATCTATGAGTATGGGTCTATAAAACATTTTAGAGGAAAAGATTATTATGAGAAGCTCACGGTGGGGAACTCTTTGAAATTCAGACTGAGATAATAATTTATCTTGGAGATATAAAAAATGTCCCCCTATCAACACATGATTAGTTATGTTTAATTTAAATTTGCTACAAATATTTCCTAGAAAGGAATAAAGGATCAAAGATTTAAAGCTTTAAAAATAAGAGTTATTGAGAGGAAGATAAAAAGATAAAATAAAATATTAATTAATTATTTTCAAGATTCAGTTACGAGAATGTGCCAAAGATTATTTAAGGGAATATTTTTTGAAATAGAGGGGATCTTGTTCTTTTATGAAGGTATGTTGGCTATAGAGATAAGAGGAGAAAGAATGTATTTTTATTTCTGCATTGCTTGATTTGGGTGTAGGGACATGGTGATCACTTGGTTAAGTTTTGTTTATGTATTTTGAATAAGGAGAGTATTTCCAGATCTATTGGTATGGAAATTTATTTCTCTGATTGAAATTAATGTGTTGATTATTTCAGTCATATTCTAATTATTGTCTTTCTTTCTCTTGTCAAGTATATGTGTGTATTGAAAAATCTATAGGTTTTTTATATTCATATATATATATTATAGAATGAAATGTTAATCTTCCATCTATTCCTATGTATGTGGGAAGACCAAATAGATGGTCTGTGTGCAATTTATTTTTTTCTTTCTCAATCATTTAAACCTTGAATCACATTTACTCCATGTTGATGGGTAAATGCCAATTGTCTTTGTGTCTTCTAGTTAAAGATATAACTAGTAATTAATTTATTGTATGTCTTCTAAAAGGGAGTTGTACCTCTCAATTGAAAGGAAAGTTATCAACCCCATGATAACTTCTCCAACTATTGGTAGAATTTTTTCTTTTGTCTGGACATTATGAGTCTTTATTTATATTTCTTTCAAATGACAAATCTGTTAACCAACAGATTTTTGGCGACTCTACTGGGGACTCAAAAACAAAGATCAGTGTCTGATTTGGCTCCTCCTTTAATCTTTGTGTGCAGGAGATTGGTGAATCTATTGCATAATCATGTAGGTAAGAAAGGTCACAAAAAAATAACACCCAATCCTATAATCTTCGAAATCCTCTAGATGAATGATAAGGCGTTGCATGTTTTTTGGGAACACTACAAACAAAGCATCTCTTATGCTGTAAAAAGCAACATGAGCATTGAGGATGATCATACATCTACCTTGTTGTTGAGAAGCCTCTATGTTAGATTTCATAAGCTAAAGGATCTGCAAAGATATAAAGAAAGGGTGTGGCATCTTGAGAAAGAACTAGATGTTGATGATGAAGAAGCTCCAATAATCTCATCTAACTTCATCTCTTGTAATTACTCAGTCTTGGATGAGAAAGAAGTTCCGCAAGAAATGGTGCAACCTCACGAAGACCAAGCATTGATAAGAAAACATAATGAAAGTGAGGAAAATCTCCTAATCTCATTATCTTTCTTGAGTTTGGAAGTGGTGAAAGTTATTCTAGTCCCTGGCACATTTAAAAATGAATACTTTCAGCTTCACATACAACCATAATATGAAGCTTTTGATTTCACATGGGGTGGGGATGAATGTATTTTTTCAAGTCAGACTATTATAGAATCTTTTTACTTTGATAAAAAAAACCACCACCTTCTCAAATTTCTTCACATGAAAGCCCTTGTGCTGAAAATGAGAATAATTTGTGCCTGCCTGAAAGATTTTTAGATTTTGCATATCTAGTAGGAAAAGGAAAATTTGAGATAGATCCAAAGCTTACCGATGATGCCATTGTCAAAGTATTGCAGCCCTAGGAATCATTGGCCTTCTTGGATTATACTTATTTGTGCGAGGCAGAGATCATTGAAATATTCTTTCTAGCCATCAAGCAAGAGGATTCCGAGAAGAAAAACTCAAGTATCAATCTTCCTAATATGTTAATCTTAGATAAAGAATTCACAGATTTAGTTACAAAAAATCAAGATGAGGTTATTCTAGTTAACATGGACCCTATACTAGATGAAGTTTATTTATGATTCAAGTGTGTGTTAAATGTTGAAAACTCTTTTAAAGATGGGGGTCTCTTGAATGTTGATCTTGGAAATGATGTTACCTCTTTTGTGTGAATGTTTGAGCATTATTTTTTTTAGCTAGAGGTTGACAATGGTTTAGGAAGTTTCATACTGATATCTAAGGAAAAATTTGAGATCTATGATGATACATGTATCTTTGGGCTTGATGGTTGGTTCACAAAGGCCCTACATACAATCAGTTTAGTTTTAAGCGATGAATAGTTTGCCAAATGGAGGCTGTGTCAGATTATTTCATTTCGATGCAACCCATTGTTTAGAAAGGGCTCATAATTCTCTTAGCTGATGAAAAAATTCATGTAAGTACTCCTTATCTCTAGCTCTTATGGTGGGAGTTTCCTACCAGTGTGCATATTTATAAATAGGTTTGAGCCTTGTAAGTTTTTTGTGAATAGATTACCTTTGGCTTTGGCCGCTTGTTTTGGTGGTGCTCTTAGTCTAGGCATTTGGCTTGTTGTTCGCCTAGTTCCCCTTCACCCACTCTGCAATCAAATCGCTATGCTTTCTATTTAGACACTATTCCCCAATGGCCAGGCTTTGGTCTCCTACCAGAGATGGATGGATTCTTTATATCCCTATTGGTCCATGTCCCTAGTTAGAGCTAGATGTTGGATTTCTTTTGGCACCCAATGTTAGATAACTAAGAGGGGGGTTGAATTAGTTAAGTCAAGTTATACTTTAGTCCCAAATACTCCCAGATGTATAAAAAAAACCATTCAATTAATCTAAACAACTTAGTAAAACTTTGTATGTGCCTTTATGTTCATTAATCGAATACTAGTAAATTAACTAGTGCATATATCGATCAAACCAGTAATTGTAATGTGTAAAGAAAATTAAAAAATCATCACATTCATACACATATAACACTTGATTTTTAATGTGGAAACCCTGTTAGGGGAAAAACCACTTGGGACCAATACCCAAAATAATTTCACTCTTCTGAAGTGAGCTCGATTAAGAGCCAACCCTAATAAAGTTTACAAAATATACTGTAAGGTGTGACCTTGTTAGAGGATTGATCACTAACAGTTCTCTGTGACCAAAAATTCACTATGGGGTCAACATGAAAACAATCAACATTCATTGAATGTCATAATGAAATAATAAAGACTGTTAAGTTCCATTGAGTTAAGAGATTTATCTATAGCAATGATTAGAATGCAACAGTAAATGATCTGATTCAAATACAACTTTCCTTTATAGATTTTTAGATCTATGCTAAGCTCATAAAGCCTTTGGCCAATATAATCTCTTCAATGTCTCTGTATCCTCCAACTTTGTTATGCTCAGTTAATTCCTTTCTCTGACACTCGGTGTAGTCTGCAGATTTTCTAAGTTCTTTCTTTAACCTGTTTGACAAGTTTCGCATGAATGCAATATTCTCATGTGCATCCTCTTCATAATGAATCTTTTGTTTCCTTTTATAAACATGATAAACTATTTTCTTCTCATCCATAGTTTTTCCACTTAATCTTCACCATTGATTTTGTCGCTTTAACCTTCCTCAGAACTTGTGTCTCTTACACATTTCATTCTAGATCATTTGATCATACTTGAATTTTTTCAGTCATTTGATCATCATAACAAACTTTATCTTTAACCCCAGAATCATCCATATTTTTCTATCTCATCATCATCTTTAGTCGACAATCATATGTTCCATATATTTCTTTCACTCGGTCAATACGGTGATGTGTTAGTGACTTCTAACTTAGTTAACATTATACTCGATATACACTACACTTTCTCGGTGTATACTAAGTTCTTCATTTACTGACCACATAAAATTGTATAGTCTTGATCTTCAATTCTTTAACTGAATTATGTAATACAATCAAATCACTAACATAATGTCATAGACTCGTCAATAATTTATCGAATGAATACCATATCCACATCTTTCTCATACATCTTCTCTTCATGTTAATATCTCATTCCTTCACCATTATACCTTCTTTAGATGTTTGTAACTATCATGATAAGTATAGTCAAAACTAGTTGACATCAGTGATAATATAATAACTGATTTAATGTGTCACATATACCTTTATAGCTTAGTGATCATCAATCTCTCCCTTTGAAGTATCTAATCAGTTGTTAATCTTCTCTCTTAAGATATTCAATTAGTTGTAGTATAACAATATCTCCCTTCACCATTGATGGAAACACAATATGAAATATGCCATAGAATACCAAACATCTATCTACAACTCTGTATATATGATGTGACTCGGTAAGCTCTCCATAGCTTATGTATTTAATATGTTTAATCACTATATAGGCATCATTGTTTCTCTCTGCATGTAATCTCTCTCACATTCTATCTTCCTTACTTCATGCAATCCTCTCTCCCTTATCTGAATATTTCATGCAATCTCTCTCCCTATAGATAGATATTTCATTGATTCATTCTCTCCCTTTGACAACAATGCCAAAAAAAAATCAGCTCTGTAGCAGCCAAATCAATATCTCTGTTGTTCAGTTCAGATTCTAGTATGTTGCATGTACTGATATGCAGTTTCAACTTGTCTTCCATCTTTCACAACCTTAGGAATCCCAAAGTGTGAACATCATGCATCAACATCATTAGATCTATTGATAAAGTACATGTTGATGCAATCTCAAATCACCTTAGTAACTGTTAGACAGGGGATGGACCCCTAGTCTACTTCTCAAGTATTCAAATGTGTCCTTCGGTAAGGGTTTTCTAAATATATCAGCAAGTTGCTCTTGTGACTTAACATATTCTAATCTGACTTTCTTTTCTTAAACTTGTTCCCTCAAGTAGTGATACTTAAAAGATATGTGCTTTGTCTTTGCATGCATCACTGGATTCTTTGAAATATTAATAGCACTTATGTTATCATAGTAGATTATCACTGGATCAGTGATCTCCTCATTCATACCTTCCAATTGTTACTTTATCCATGCAATATTTGAACAATTAACAACAACAATAACATATTCTTCTTTTGTAGTGGACTGAGAAATGCACCCTTGTTTCTTACTTATCCAAGTTACCCATCTATCTCCTAAAAAGAATGCTCCACTAATAGTGTTTTTTCTATCATTCATGTTTCCATCCCAATCTGCATCATTTAGTTCAAAACTGCCTTCTTTCTTGTCCCATAATCCATAATTTTCAGTGTTCTTCAATATCTCAAAATTATTTTCACAACACTCATGTGTGATTCTTTAAGATTAGCATAGAATCTAGCTACAATTCCAACCGCATGTGCAATATCTGTGTAATACCCCAAAAATGGGCTATAGGTTCATTAACCTCCTATATTGACACATCGAACAAAATTGACATCAAAGTCCTAACCTAAGGCACATCTAAACATCATCGAATCCTAATTGATTATCTCAAATTTTGCATCAGGGGAATATTCCTAGTAATATTCCTATTTATCCTAATTATCTTTAATTTAATGATTATTTGGCGATAAATCCTATTTATCCTAAAGTTTGATTAATTGAATATTCTCAATATTTAATTAATTAGAGTTAATACTGCCACTTAATTATTTAATTGGATTTAATTATATTTATTCCTAAATTGAATTATTTCATTTTGACAATAAATCAAATATTTTATGACTAATTGATTAAATTCTTATTTAATTAATTAATGTCAATTGTCAAATTTAATAATATAGTTTTTGAATAAAAGTTTGATTTAATAATTGATTAACCCATAAATCAATTGTTTTATTTTTAAAATCAGTTAAGGTTGAGGATAAATCACTTTATTTATTAATTTAATTCATAATTATTATTCACATCCAAAAAATAGTTAAACTTGAAATCAAAAAATTAGTTCAAGTTGTTTTAAAGATAAACTCAACTTTGATTTGAGTTAAAAAGCTATTTTTTTGCATGATTTTGTGAATTAATTATCTTTTATTCTTTGATAACTCAAAAATCAACTTGAGTTTATCTGAGTGATTTATGGCTTTTTCCATGCACCCCCAAAGCCCTGGATTTCTATAAAATCAAGGCTTCAGCTCTTCACAAATACATCTCATAATTTGCAAACTTATGCTGGCGAATTGGTATATGAAGAATTGAAGCTTCTTTGCAAATCAATAAATCTCGTGAGATCAATCTTGTTTTAGTTTCATATCATTTAGTATATCATTGTTATATTAATTGTATTGCATATCAATTTTTCATATAGATTAGATTTCATAGCATTTTTCATCATAATTGCATAGAAAACCCAAAAAAATAGATTAATTTGCATTCATCTCATATCTAGATTCTGCATTCAAATCCTTTGTTTACGTGTCGTCAAGGTCACCGATCTCGGTATAATCTGAGAATACATACTCGCATCTACTAGAAGGCAGTAAATCACCTGGTTAGATTAGTTTTCATTTCACTGCAAGATTTTGATTTTTGCTAACCTTTAATGTTTTACTGAAGTGTTGTGTCTACAACTAGGTTCAAAATTCACACACACATTTCTGGCACCCACCATGGGGCCTTGGAATGGGTTTCCATTCAATTCTTATCAATTTCTATCATCTTCTTATCATTTTCTATTCCAAGCTATGATTTTTAATTTCTGTCCGTACAATTTTCATATGTATGAGTTTTGTTAGAAACTCGTATCAGGAGAAACCCACTGTCGTACGATAGTTGATTTGATCGAGAAATGTACCATCAGGATCACAATGTCGTTTGGAATCTCGATTGTCGTATGGTCTAGTACCTAGTGTCATACGAGTTTCTGGACTGTCGTTTGGGAGGTAACCCATTGTCGTATGAGTTTCAGTGCCAGGCTTTAATTGTCATTTCACTTTTTCAGTCAGTTTTCCAAATTTGGACTAATAGCTAACATTAACAATTGAAATTTGCTATTTCTAATTGATTTCTGCTGATTTTGATTAGGAAAAAGTGTGAGAATTGCTAAAAACAAGTAAGAATCTACTAAGCACGTTGCGAGGAATTCAAGTAATCTTCTCAGTTGATAACATTTTGATTTGGATTTAAAAAAACTCTTGCGTGTCAAGCTTGTGTGACCTTTATTGCTTTCATATCACATATTTCATTTTGGGCTATAAAAATGAACATAGATTTTCTTTTTAGCATCTTTGTTACACATAGTAAATAGGCCCTATGAACACTATTCGTGGTTCTTGAGAGAGTGGGTTTCCAGTGAAACTCTTCTCAACGAAGCAACCCTTGTAGGTAGGGAGGATACTGAGAGAGTCTCATGTTCTACTAGATTTGTGCATCTTCAGCTTCTGATTGATACATTCTCTCTCTGGAGAGGTTGATAGATCATGAGTAGTTGACATCATAGATCTTTATGAGATAATCTTGGTCTTAGCGTGTCAGATTAATCTGTCTACTTTGTTTGGGTTAAAAGTGAAAAGGCTAGAGGATTATGCTCTACTCCCTTTTTGGGTAGTACCAGAAACTCAGATCCTTGAATCTGGAACTAGTCTCCATGTGGTATATTTTGTGAGTCACCTTTAGAGATGGTTAACCATACTAGACATTCCCTTAATTGGGTTAACCACATTGACGAAACCTCAAGCAGTAATAGCCATTTTCACCGTGGTAGCAACAGCCGCTATATAAATGTCCTTGTGGAGGAAATCTTCACAGGTGTGGTCTCTTGTTGGGCTGTCAGATCTCCCTAGCAGCTCCTGATTAATTAAATTCTCAGATTGTGTCAAAACCCTAGTGCGCTTGGATTGGAGTTCACCCTCTTGAGATCACAAAAGTTGCAGAGTCAAACCATTACTAAAAACCCTAGTGAGGCCAATTTTTCATTTTCTAGGAATATGTGCGTTATTGTAAAATTTTTTGGAACATACACTGTTAGCACTCTTAGGGATTAGCACAATTCAATCACTTGATTGTTCATGCGCAGGGTTGCTTTGTCCCCTGTTCATTATTTTTAGATGTGCTTGAAATCACTTGCTTGCTATTTTGTGTGCCTATTTATCTATCTGGTTACTAAGAACGAATCAATCTAATACAATCTTCAAATTTGGACTAATAATTTTGTGAACAATTTGAAACTAAAAATCTAAAAAATTGCAAAATCTGATGTCAAACACCTTTTTGGAGTCAACAGTAATTTTGTAAAGTCAGAAAGTCGTACGACTTTTGGCTATTGTCATTTTAGAACCCCCAAATTATCGTATGGTATATGGTACATTGTCATACAAGTTTTGTTGCCAGTCAATTCCAAAAATTCAAAAACCTTGCTATCAACTGTCATGTGAGTTTTGCAATATTCGTACAAGTTTTTCAATTGTCGTTTCATGCTATACCCATTGTCGTATGAGCTTGTAGAAAGTCATTTGAGAAATTTTGAGAAGTCACCAAAAATTTGTTAGAATTGTCAGAGACCCAACTTTTTCAGCCTATTTCTAGAATCTGTCAAGAAAATCACTGTGTCAGGAATAGAGCAGCAACTATTGAGAATCCAATCATTTTCCTAAAGTGGCCTTTTGAATCTGATTTAGTCTTCTGTTTAATCGATTTGAGTCTTTATCATCTTGTGTCAAAACCTTGTCATAACTATCAATCTTCAATCCATCTTCAAAACGGCTAAGTGTTGTGAACTCGTGTCTACTATCTTTTGGGAATCTACCCATACATCTAGGGCATAGTCTCCTTCATTTACATCTAATCCAAGCTTCAATCAATCAAACCTTGACAAGGTTGCGTCATTCGATCTTCTTGAATCAGATCTTTCTTCAGTTGTCTTCATCATATTCTTTTGTTTCACCCAAGGTTAATGGTGGAAAATAGAGCTTCATCTCACAAGAAATGTGGAGAAGCATCCCATACCTTACCTATAACCATTGTCAAGGGTCCAACTCTTGAACAACTCTACAATTTTGGTCTTTACAAAGATGACGGTCTTGGCAATTTTTGATTGAAA
The DNA here is from genome assembly GCA_027943335.1 of Chamaecyparis obtusa. NCBI lineage: Eukaryota > Viridiplantae > Streptophyta > Pinopsida > Cupressales > Cupressaceae > Chamaecyparis > Chamaecyparis obtusa. The sequence continues at coordinate 83,621 of BSBK01000808.1, read as the reverse complement.
CCTGGTTACATTCCTCCTTCATCAATTCACAGAGGTAATCAACAAACTCCTCCTTGATCTATCCCAGGGAGAACTCCTACCATGTCTCAAGCAGGGACAAACTTTGGCTCTCAAAGAGCTCTATCTCAACATGGTGCAGATCAGGAACCCACACTTGAAGAAATTTCTCAATATCAAAATGATGATAACTTCAAAAGAATGATGAAGCATTTCTTGAAAGAGGACAGAGAGGCATACTTTTTACAATTAGCTCATCAAGGAGCTAAAATTCCTCCCAACTTTAATGTTGAAGATATCATTACGCATGAGGAAGAAACTCCACTCACAGCTATGATGAAACAGATGCATGCCATGCAAGTCAAACTTAATAACCTTGAGAAAGAAAAGGAACCCAAGGAGTTCTCCATGGAGGCCCTATGTCCTTTTCCGTTTGACAAAGACTTGTACATGCCACCATTCTTGAAGAGAGTGGAGATGCCTAAATATGATAAGTATAATGGACACTCAGATCCTCAAGATCATGTCAGAGAATTCTGTTCACAATCTATGGAATTCATGTATAAACCAACCTATCTGATGCGTCTTTTTCCTCAATCTTTGGGAGGAGTAGCCATTCATTGGTTCTCTAGATTGCCTTCTACTATCAAAAATTTTGAGGAGTTGATCAAATTGTTCTATCAGCAATACTCCTACAACATTCAACATCCAGTCACCATGATTGATATTTGCAATCTCAAACAATATCCAGGAGAACCATTCCTGACATTTCTCAAGAGATGGAGGAAGAAATTCTCCCTATATGCTAGGCCTATTCCAAAAATTGAGAAGCTGAAAATCTTCATCAATAATCTTATCCCAGAGATCAACTACCCTTTATAAATGCAAGATCATATATCTTTTGATAAGATGGTAGACAATGCAATCAAAATTGAAAAAGTACTTGTGAAAAAAGGAGACATCACACTTCAAAAGGACAAGTATGAATCAAGGTCCAGTTCTAAAGACAAGAACAAAAATTGGAACAAGAATAAAGGCATCATCACAGATGGCATTGTTGATACCATTCGTGCCCCATCAAAGGCACCAGCTTTCAATCTAACTATTGGCACCCAAGCCATCAAAGCTTTAGAACAAAAGGTGCCCGAACCATCTCAAAAGAAGCCAAAATACAAATCTTGGTCCGCTGATAATAAATGAAAGTTCACTCGTCTGGGAGAATCTTTAGAATCAGCTATGAGAACTCTACTAGCTAATAACATCATCTCCTTGCCTGAGATTCAACAATCTGATCTGGACCTTAAACCAAAATGGTGGAGGGAGAATGAATTCTATGATTTCCGTCGGGGTAAAGCTCACAAAACTAATAACTACTTATGCTTGAAACATACTATTCAAGATCTGATTGATAAGGGAGACATCATGATTAACAATCATAAGAGCAATAATGATCATACAACATTCACAGAACCATTTTTGAAACATGGTCAAGAGGTTTCATTTTCTTAGCCTAATATGGGGGCAAAAGTCAATTATGCTTACCCTGGAAATAATGCTATTATCAATATGGTTGAACCTTCTCTCTCTGAGCATTGCAATGTCATCACAATTGTGTGAAGAGATAGAGATCATACTTCAGCTAACGCAGTAACTCGATCACAAGCTCAGGCACATCTGAACGGACAAATCCCAAATTCATCAAATGTCCCTAAGATGCCCTTCAATCTTTCTTTCGCTTCCAAATAGAAGGCTCCTTCTAAATCTTCCAATCCTAAAGATACGAGGCCCACATCTTATAGCATTGTTCAACAACTCCAACACACTAATGCAAAAATCTCCATGTTTGAGTTGCTTTAGATATCTCTAGCTCATAGAGCTATTCTAGACAAAGCTTTGCTCGGATCCAATGTTCCTGACAACCTTGATTTAGATAGGTTCCAAACTATGGTTGGACATCTTACATCTCTGCAATATATCTCCTTTTGAGAGGAAGATGACAACTCCTTGAGTCACCCACATAACCAGCCCTTACATATAGAAGTCTTGATCCAGAACCATAGAGTCAAACATGTATTGATAGATGGAGGTGCTGGCCTAAACATTTATTCTTACAGCTTGGTCACACAATTGGGATTTTCAGAATTGGCTATTGATCCTAGAAAGAAAATAACTATAAAAGCCTATGATGAACAAGAAAGATCTTCTAAAGGCACCATTGTCTTACCTATCAGAGCAGGTCCAGTTATCAGAGATACTATATGTCAAGTTCTTGATCTACCTTTGGCTTACAACATTCTTCTAAGGAGACCATGGATACATGAGATGAAGGCTATTCCTTCTACATTCCACCAATGCTTGAAATTTCCTTATGAAGGAGTAGAGGTCACTACTCTAGCAGACATCCACCACTTGCAATACATTGAAAGAAAGTGTGGATAAACTTGTGCCTAATAATAGAGAATCTTCATCCACATCTAAAATGGAAGACGTTGCAAAAGAGGTCAATATCAAAGAAAATGGTATGGGAGAATATACTATAGAGCCAGTCTTATCTTTGACATCTCTACCTATCTCACCTAAGTCTTATGGACAATCTTTAAAATAGTCCAAACTAGACTCTAAAGAACCTCTTGAGGCATATAAAAAGAATTTTGTGGTAGAACAAGTCTCCAAGCAAGAATTTGAAGAAGATAAAGCTGTGCTTGCATGGCTATACAAAGATGAACCTGAATCTCGAGCTGTTCCAATTAGTGACTCTACAATATCCAAAATCCCTTCTAAGGCATATGGTCCAGGGGATAAATTAATAGCTAAGATGGGATATCCAGGTAAAGGACCTCTAGGAGTCAGAGGAGAAGGTCTTATAACACCTATTTCACATACTAGTAGGACAAACAAAGATATTGTTGGCTTAGGCTTTAAAAAGAAACCCTTACACCTCAAAGGCAATTGTTCTCATGTCATAGAGAAGATTGCACCAGGAAAACCCCTTCTTAAGAAGGAAGAAACTGAACCATCAGATAGTGATTCAGATAGCTCAGAACTTGTTCCTTATGAGCATTTGCCTAAGGAAATCAAAGACCTCCTTGAAGCTAAAGATGATCCAATCAAAAGAATTAATGTAGTAGAAACACAAGAACCTACTATCAATCAAGAGATAGTTGCAACACAAGAACCAGTTAATCTCAAAGACAATCAAATGGACAAAGAGGAAGGTGGTAGTTATTCTGAGATAGATTCTCATGAGTATGAATTCAAATCAGAATTTGAGGGTAACCCTTCTTGGGGTATTCACCATGACTTTACTCATGTTCTTAGATTTCCTAGAGGCATAGATGAAGAATCTAATGACTATGAATGGGGAGCCATTCCAGAAGAAGATGAGCTTATTACAGAGAAACATGTTGATGTTATTCACCAATATGCACCTCAACCCAACGTAAGTCTAGAGTGAAGTAATGAACTTAATGAGTCTGATCCACTGATGGCTGAAGTGGACTCCCACAATGACATTGAGCCTATTCATGAATTGAATGTCTTAAGTTGTAATATCACCTTTGAACTCGAGCATTGGGTTAGGACCAATGATGATAGATCCATATCTGTAAACACTATCTCCCAATCTTTCCCCATTTTGACTATCCAACATCCTGAACTTCTTGATCAAACCTCCACAAATCCAAGCCATGGTATTTATACCTTCCCGAATGACTATGCCCTTGCTTGCTACCTCAATGTAGTTGATCCAATGAGGACTTCCATTAGCGAACCGAGCATTAGCATGACCGAGTCAAACATCAAGTATCTTAGTAAGAAAACCTCATAACCTACAAAAGTAAAAATAAAAGACATATTCAAAGGTGAAAAGCTCTTTGAGGTGCCTAAGGATGAGATATTTGATGTCCTTCCAAGTCATTTATAGGACAGATCTTTAGTTCTAATTGAGCCCACTCAATCCATCAACTTGGGAACAATAGAACAACCACAGTTGATTCATGTAGCACAATCTTTATCAGAAGAAGAGAAGCAAAAATTTACTACATTCCTAACATAAAAGAAGATCAACTTTGCATGGAAATATTTAGATATGCCAGGGTTGGATCCTAATCTTATAATGCATCATTTATCTATAGCTCCAAATGTCAAACCTATCAAGCAAAAATTGAGAAAGATGCATCCTCATGTTGAGCTCTTGGTAAAAGTAGAATTAGAGAAGCTCCTGAAAGCCGACTTCATCTGAGTTATTGACTATATAGAGTGGATCTCTAATATTGTACTTGTTTCAAAACCAAAAAAATCTATAAGAGTGTGCACAGACTTTAGAGATGTAAACAAAGCATGCCCTAAGGATGATTTTCCATTACCTAACATTAATATGATAGTGGACATGACTGTGGGCTTCAACATGTATTCTTTAATGGATGGTTTTTCTGGATATAACCAAATAAAAATTGCTCCAGAGGATCAAGAGAAAACTGCTTTTACATGTGCATGGGGCACCTTTTGTTGGAATGTCATGCCATTTGGGCTTAAGAATGCTGGTGCTACATATCAAAGAGCCATGACATCTATTTTTCATGACATGATGCATAGGACTATGGAGGATTATGTTAATGATACTTTAGCAAAATCTATGATTAGAGCTAAACATCTAAATGACTTGAGCAAGATACTAGACATAATGGAAAAATTTAGACTAAGACTAAATCCTAAGAAGTGTGCTTTTGGTGTCACTTCTAGAAAGCTCTTAGGATACATAGTTTCAAAGAAGGGCATTGAAGTTGATCTAGCTAAAGTAAAGGCTATAATAGAGATGCAACCTCCAAAGAATATTAGTCAAATGAGGACATTGCAAGGAAGAGTTCAATCTATCAGAAGATTTATATCGCAGCTAGCAGACATATCACAACCTTTTACAAAAACATTACATAAAGGTGTGACCTTTGCATGGAATGAAGAATGTGAGAAAAACTTTAATCATATCAAGAAGCATCTATCAAATCCTCCTATATTAATGCCTCCCATTCTAGGGAAGCCTTTGATCTTATATGTCTCCACTACAGATACATCACTGGGGGCATTGCTTGCACAACATGATGAGAACAGAAAGGAAAGAGCTATATACTATATCAGTAGAACATTGGTTGCATATGAGAAGAACTATTCAATGATTGAGAAAGCTTGTCTAGCTATGATATTTGCATCATAGAAATTGAGACATTACATGTTAGCTCATACCACTCATTTGGTAGCTAAGATTGATCCACTCAAGTACCTTCTAAGCAAAGCTGCCCTCACAGGTAGATTAGCTAAATGGGTCATGCTCTTAAGTGAATTTGACATTGAATATGTGGAATGAAAAGCTATCAAAGGATAGGTTATTGCTAATCAATTAGTAGAAGCACCTATGATTGATGATACACCAATGCAAATGGAATTCCTAGATTCCTCTATCATGACTCTTTCTTCTCAAGAATGGTAGTTAATCTTTGATGGCTCCTATACACAAAATGGAGCAGGAGCAGGCATATTGTTCCTAACTCCTCAAGGATACTCAATCCTAAAAGCATTCAGATTAAAGTTCCCTTGCACAAATAATATTGCAGAATATGAAGCCCTTCTTAATGGCATGAAACTAGCAATTGAGTGGAGAGTGACGGAGCTACACATTCATGGAGACTCTCAACTTGTAATCCATCAAGTCAATGATGTGTACCAAACTAAAGATGAAAATCTGATTCCTTACAAGAGAATGGTGGATGATCTTAAGAAGTATTTCATATCTATCACATTTGAGCAAATTCCTAGAATAGAGAATAAGGCTACCGATGCAATGGCAACATTATCTACTTTATTACAATAGCCTGAACATGAGCTATGCTACAAGTTCCTAGTGGAAGCACTATCTTATCCTGCATATGATTCCCCTAAAACCTGCATGATCTGCACTGTTGTTGGTCATGATTCATCCAAATACAAAAACCTATTTTCCTATCTCCAAGACCAAATCATTCTTGATACCTTCAACTGCCATGAAAAGAGATACCTTATTTGTAATGCCTCCCGATATGTCATCATTGGTCATGATATGTACAAATGAGGTCTAGATGGTACACTACTTAGATGTTTAGAATGGGAAGAGTCTCAACGTGTGTTAGAGGAAGTCCATGATGGTATTTGTGGGTCACACTTGAACGGTTTAACACTAGCTCAAAAACTTATTAAGGCTGGGTACTATTGGCTTGAAATGGAGAAAGAGTCTATCAAGTTTGCTAAAAACTGTCAAAAGTGCCAAGTGCATGGCAACTTAATTCATGCTCTAGAGAGAGATCTAATTCCCTTTACTACACAATGGCATTTTCACCAATGGGCATTTGATCTTATAGGAGCTATACATCCTCATTCTTCTAATGGACATACCCATATAATCACAGCTACAGATTATTTTACAAAATGTGTAGAAGTAGTCCCTTTGACACAAGCAACTGGAAAACAAATATCTATATTCATATTGAACTATATCATATGCAGATATGGGATACCTCATTCCATAATCACAAATAATGGTGGACAATTCAAGAACAAAGATCTCGATGATTTATGTGCTAAATTCAAGATTACACAGCATTGGTCATCTATCTACTATCCTCAAGGGAATGGACTAGCAGAGGCTTCTAATAAGAATCTATTGAAAATCTTGCACCATACAGTTAATAAAATAGGAAGAGATTGGAACCTCATGATTAATCTAGCTCTATGGGCCTATAGAGAAAGTATTAAAATGCCCATTGGGGCTACACCTTTCACTTTAGTTTATGGGTCTGAAGCGGTACTACCTATTGAGGTTGAAATCCCATCACTAAGAATCAGAATGCATGGTCTAGTAACTGATGATGACTACAGAGTGTCTAGGTTGCAAGAACTTGAACTACTAGATGAGAGCAGACAAGCAATGTATGATCATCTCAGAGTATATCATGAAATAATGTCTAGAGGCTACAACAAGAAAGTCAGACATAGAGAATTTCAGGTTGGCGATCTAATCTTGATAGAGAATCCTAAAAATTAATCACATCGAGAATGCAAGGGGAAGTTTGAACCTAACTGGCTGGGTCCCTTTATAATCACTGCTAATTTTGGCTCTAGTGCCTATCAAATCTCAACAACTGAAGGAGAACAACTCTAAGAACCAATCAATGTTCTCCATTTGAAGAAATTCTATGCCTGAGGCATTCAGTCTATGGTAAACTATCCTGAAAAAATTATAAAAATTGGAAAAAGCCCTGAAAAAATGAACATCTTGGTGAAAACCTAGCAATAGGCACCTTGATGATTCACAAAAAAGTAAAAAATATCAAAAGTACAAAAAAATTGGAAAAATGAAATATACAAAAAAAAATGAGAAAAAGAAAAAGTGCCTTGGTGAAAACCTGGAAACAGGCACCTTGATAGCAAAAATAGAATCTCTGCCAAGATGGTGAAAACTTGGCAAACGGGTGCCACTTGTTTCAAAATGCTCCATCTATCAGCACAATCTTGGTCTTTCCCAGCTTTCAGTCCTGCTTTAGTTTGTACATATCTCCTAGTTTGTTTACACATTCCTATTTTTAATAAGTCGGTCTGTACACCAATCAGCTCAAGCATCTGTATCCTATCAATGCTCAAATTTGGGGGCAATCAAAGTCATATCCTATGGCCTCCAATGTATCTGAGACGTATCATATCCAGTCAGAGTCCTTTGAAGCTTCATCTGAGTCAGTCAGTCAGTCTTCTCTCCAGAAAGGAGTTTGCATCTACAACAATGCAATCAAACATCAAACGCAAACTGAAAACAATCTATGCTTTTTACATGCTTTTATCTCCTTGTATGCTTACTGATTCACATTGAGATTTTTTCATATTGTGTTCCTCTCGAGCTCTTTGATGATGTCCTTTACAGGATTTAGAGAGCAATGACTGGGGGCATAATCTTTTCTTTATTTTTTTGGCTTGTAGGTGAAAATCTAACAACTTTGGAAATTCTGGATTGAAATGGTGTCCAACTGTAAGAGCCTCTATCTCGAATTGGATGGCCATGTGTACCTCGACCATTGATACCCAAAAAATTCAAGGAAGTTTTGATCTAACTATTGTCTTTTTTTTTTGGGTGAGTTCTTTCTCCTATTGTGAAATGTGATCTTACCTAAGGATGTGAACGATAAAGGGTCACTATAGATAATTCACACTAGATTTAGAATGATCTCTTGACTGTTTGATGTGTTTGTAATGCAAGGTGTATTCAGGTCATCATGACGTTTATGTTTTGATGCTTATACAATTTGCTATATCAAAATGGACATGATATTCAGGTCATCCTGGCGTTTATGCCTTGGTGCTTATATCTAATCGGACATTCCGAAAACAAATCAATATTCATATATCCATGGTTTCCTAATTAGTGGGTGTTGTATTGATTCCTGCGCATACAAATCAATATTCATATGTCTATGGTTTCATCACTAGTGGGCATTGTATTGATTTATCCGGTTACCTAAAAATTCAATGATGAGAATGACCGACACATGATCAGTGACTAGGTCCTAGGTCTTAGGTTGCTTTTTACTTTGCTTGGTTCTTTGCATTTTGCATGTTTGCATGATCTCACAAATGACTAAACGAACTTCAATGCTTAAACAATTCTTCAATCACATCTTCAAATCTAACAGAGAGTTGAATCCTACAAGAAGGTTCCTCCAATGAAACAACAAGTAGAATCCTTTTTCGGGATCAAAATCAAAATCTGAGATCATTTATATTATCAACTGCTTGCATAATCAACCTTCTAATCATCAAAGAAATCTAGAATTCAACTTAACTGATTATCTTACATCAAACTATCAAAATTTCAACTTGGTTAACTATGGTCAACTCAGGGTTTAACCTAGTCAAACTTGGTCTCCTAGACCTCTAAATGATGTAGAATGCATTCTCGAACGTGTATAACCACTTCTCAAATCAATTAACATGCTTCTGAGCTATTCAATGCTGACTTTTCTTATCAGATTTCAATTTTTATCCTGAAGGGGGCATGGTATTGCACATCATTCAAAGTCTATAATCTAAAGTTAAAATCATATATTTCCTCAGTAATCAAGACAACAACCATGTCTAGTTGTTGATTCATCAAAAAGACCTCATCGCTTGGGGCAAATCAACCATCGCTCGGGGCATATCAGATTCATCAAGATCCATATCAATATGTTATTCTCTTAATCTTGTAAATTGTATCAATTTTTGTAACTATCGGTTGAATTGTGTTATTTCCTTGGTTCTTCAAGAAACTGAAGGGTTCAGATGTGATACCAATGTGATTCAATACAAGGACAATCAGGTCTGGAATCAGTCACTCACTTCTTCACAATCATAAGGTTTAGAATTAGGCATTTTGACACTTTTTCACAATCATCAGTTCATTGCTGTTATAGTTAACATTATCTTTGGTCATTCAGGACCTATTATCTTCATATCAAGCTTCAATGAGTTTCTGTTTCATATCAATTTCAATATCAAATATCAATTTCAACATCATACACAAATAGTCTTTGAACCACTGCACTTCGCACAACAATTCAAAGAGGGGCAAAATGTAATACCCCAAAAATGGGCTATAGGTTCATTAACCTCCTATATTGACACATCGAATGAAATCGACATCGAAGTCCTAACCTAAGGCACATCTAAACATCATCGAATCCTAATTGATGATCTCAAATTCTACATCAGGGGAATATTCCTAGTCATATTCCTATTTATCGTAATTATCTTTAATTTAATGATTATTTGGTGATAAATCCTATTTATCCTAAAGTTTGATTAATTGAATATTCTCAATATTTAATTAATTAGAGTTAATACTGCCACTTAATTATTTAATTGGATTTAATTATATTTATTCCTGAATTGTATTATTTCATTTTGACAATAAATCAAATACCTTATGACTAATTGATTAAATTCTTATTTAATTAATTAATGTTAATTGTCAAATTTAATAATATAGTTTTTGAATAAAAGTTTGATTTAATAATTGATTAACCCATAAATCAATTGTTTTATTTTTAAAGTCAGTTAAGGTTGAGGATAAATCACTTTATTTATTAATTTAATTCATAATTATTATGCACATCCAAAAAAATAGTTAAACTTGAAATCAGAAAATCAGTTCAAGTTGTTTTAAAGATAAACTCAACTCTGATTTGAGTTAAAAAGCTATTTTTTTGCATGATTTTGCATGATTTTGTGAATTAATTATCTTTTATTCTTTGATAACTCAACAATCAACCTGAGTTTATCTGAGTGATTTATGGCTTTTTTCATGCACCCCCAAAGCCCTGAATTTCTATAAAATCAAGGCTTCAGCTCTTCACAAATACATCTCATAATTTGCAAACTTATGCTGGCGAATTGGTATCTGAAGAATTGAAGCTTCTTTGTAAATCAACAAATCTTGTGAGATCAATCTTCTTTTAGTTTCATATCATTTAGTATATCATTGTTAGATTAATTGTATTGCATATCATTTTTTCATATAGATTAGATTTCATAGCATTTTTCATCATAATTGCATAGAAAACCCAAAAAAATAGATTAATTTGCATTCATCTCATATCTAGATTCTGCATTCAAATCCTTTGTTTAGGTGTTGTCAAGGTCATTGATCTCGGTATAATCTGAGAATACATACCCGCATCTACTAGAAGGCAGTAAATCACCTGGTTAGATTAGTTTTCATTTCACTGCACGATTTTGATTTCTGCTAACCTCTAATGTTTTACTGAAGTGTTGTGTCTAGAGCTAGGTACAAAATTCACACACACAATCTGGTCTACTATGCACAACATACATCAATTTGACAATCATTGATCTATACAAGGTTTGATTTACCTTGGTTGACTTGTCATCCTTTGTCAACTTGCATCTGATGACCATAGGTGTACCGACTGGTTTGAATCTTCCATACTGAATGTCTTCAACACTTCTTTGATGTATTTAGATTGTGTGATGTATATGCCTTCCTTCTATTGTAGTATTTGCAATCCAAGAATTTTTTTTTATCTCACCAAACATTGAAATTTTAAATTCTTTCCTCAGTTCATTAGAAAAAGATTTGCATAAGTTATCATGTCCTCCAAATATAATATCATCAACAAATATTTCAACAATAAGAATCTTATCATCAGTTTCACATTTAAAATAAAAATTGTTGTTGTCACTTGTTCTAACAAATACAATTATTATGAGATAAGAATGCAATATTTCATACCATGCTCTCGATGCTTGTTTCAGTCCATATAATGCCTTGTGAAACTTACATACCATGTTCCTCTGATTAGGATCAACGAAACCTTCAAGTTGTTCAATGGATACTTCTTCCTCAAGTATCCCATTTAGAAATGCAGATTTCACATCCATCTGATATACTTTAAATCCTTTGTAAGCAGCATATGTTGGCAAAATGGGCAGTGCTCCCCTTAGGATTCGTGACATGTCTTAACCGCATCCTGTGTCTTCTACAAGTCTAGTGGTTGTATTGGGCATTAACAAGTTGATCTTTTGGTGCAATGACAACCACTACTTGTAACAAGTGGTATCAGAGCTTGGTCATAGGTTTGAATCCCCTTGGGTAATGCTGAGGGGGAGATTATTGGAAAAATGGTCAGCACTCCCCTCGGGATTTATGATATGGCTTAACTGCCTCCTATGTCTTCTATAAGTCTAGTGGTTGTATTAGGCATTAATAGGTTGATCTTTTAGTGCAACGACAACCACTACTTGTAACATCACATGCAAGTAATATTTTACTCCTTCAAGTCTAGCAATGGGTACAAAGGTTTCTCAATAGTCAATTCTTTCTTCTTGTGCATAACCTTTGCAAACTAGTCTTGCTTTGTCCCTTGTTACATCTCCATTCTCATTCAATTTGTTTCTGAATATCCATTTGGTTCCAATCACATTTTTGTTTTTAGGTCTTGGTACCAATGTCCATGTCTTGTTTTTTATATTTTCTCAATCTCTTCATTCATTGCCTTAATCCATTCATCATTTTCCAATGCATCTCTAATTGTTTTAGGCTCAAATTCACAAACTAAACATGTGTTGCTTCTTAACTTAATTCATGTCATCATTCTTGCTCTTTTATCTCCAATTATCTGATCTTGTTGATGGTGTCTTCTCACATATTTTGCAAGTACATGTTCAAATCTCTTATCTTCAATGTGTTCTCCACTTTATTCATGATCATCATTTTCATCAGTAATTATTTGTTGATGCTCAGTCTGTAAAGACTGTTGCTCGGTGACATTATTTGGTTGCTCAGTAATGCCAGAGTGTTGCTCGGGTAGAGTTTCAGGTTCTTGAATGTAAACAAATCTACCATAGTCTTTTGGTTCCTTTTTGCTTTCTTCACCATTCTTTTCTGCAAACTCATCAACTCTCACATTCGCACTTTCAATCATCTTGTTAGTAGCCTTATTCAAACATTTATAAGCCTTTCTTTTAGTATAATATCCTAGAAATATCCCTTCATCACCTTTTGAATCAAATTTCCCATTTCTATTATCTTTCAGAATGTAACATCTACTTCCAAATATTCTGAAATAACTTACCTTAGGTGTGTAACCATACCATAACTCATAATATTTCTTGTTTGATTATTTCTTTAGTTGAACTTAGATTAATGTGTAAACAACAGTACTAACATCTTCTCTCTAGTACATTTGTGCAACATCTTTTTCAATCATTAGTATTCTAGCACAATCAACAATTGATCTATTCCTCCTCTCAACAATACCATTTTGTTGGGGTGTCCTCAGTGCAGATACTTGTCTCTTAATTCCATGCTCATTACAAAAGTTTGTAAACTCGTCAGAAATAAATTCACCACCTATATCTGACCTCAAGAATTTTAGTTCCTTGCCACTTTCTCTTTCCACTTTTGCTTTATACCATTTAAACATTTTGAAAGCTTTTGATTTTTCTTTTAAGAACATGAGAGTCATCATCCTAGAGAAATTATTAAAAAATAAGATAAAATATATATCTCCATAATAACTCTGAGTTCTCATTGGACCACACAAGTCAATATGAACTGACTCAAAAATAGCATTAGATGAGTAATCTTTTCTCTTGAAACTAGACTTTGATATCTTACTCATTTGACATTGTTTGCACATTACATGGTTGGTTTAGATATGCTCGTTAAACCTCTAACTTTCCTTTTCTTACTAATCTTAACCATGTTGTAAACTTTCACATGACATAACCTCTTGTGCCATAACCATACATCTTCATTTTTAGCCAACAAACAAGAAGTTTCAACATTGTCCAGATATAATAAGTTACCTTTTGATTGTTCACTAGTACCGATCAATTTTCCAATCTCATCATAGATTTTCACCTTTCTATTCTCAAATGTAACTCGGTGAACAGTGTTATTCGGGTGTGCTACACTCAAAAGATTATAATTAAGTCCATTCACCCAATATGCATTCTCACATATGATCTTATTATTCAGCAATATAGATCCTTTTCCTTTTACTAGACAAGGTGTATCATTTCCCATTTTCACAGATCCACCATGATAATGTTCAAAATATTTATTTTTTTCTTCATCACTAGTCATATGATGTGTGTATGCATTATCAATAATCCAAGTATCATTCTTGCTAACTTTAAAAATAAGTGTTGTTTCAACATACCTTTATTCTTCTTCAGAATCTTCCTTCAATGCCACAAATACCACTTATATGTCTTCATCAGTTTCAGTCTTGGTGTCATCATCTTCATCTTTAACTAGGTAACATGCCTTCTTGCATTTATCTTTGTAGTCTCGATTATCTTTATTACGATATTGTCGGTTGCTTCTGTGATCTTGGTAATTTCTTTTGTCATTCTTCCTTTAATTTGATCTTTCATTTGTTTTCTTATCTTCTTTCTTATCAGGACATCTTACAACAATATGACCAATCTCTTTGCATTTAAAACATATCAAGGGTAGTTTACCTCTATATCTTCCTTTGCCTTTTTGTAGTCTTCTAGCCATTAATGCTTCAAGTTCATCAAGTCCATCTTCTTCACTTTTACTTTCAATTTTATTCCTTATCTTATGTGTACTGCTTGATGTTACAATTTTTAGAGATGACATCAATGCAGATTCTACCTTATGCAACATACTATTGTCATGGTTGTTTAGCTCAAATGCAGTCAATCTACCGATTAGACTATCAAGCAAAATATTATTACCAAAAGCTGCTCTCATTTCATGAATTGTAGAGACTCTAATAGCATAGGTAGGTAATAATGTTATGAGAATTTTACTTACCATGGTGTCTTCATCAATAGTTCCACCTACTCCTTGAATAGCATTCACAACTTCCTTGATTCGGTTGATGTACTGAGTGATGTTTCCACCTTCTTTCATCTTCATTTAGACTTTTGGCTTTTGCCCTAAGCACATTCACATCTCCTCCATGAACTAGTGTGAGCTTGTCCCATATCTACTTTGCAGTTGTACATGTCTTAATGTCTTCAAATCCAACATTTGATAAAGAAGAAGCAATCTCAATCATCATAGCATTGTGTTCTTGTCTTTATTCATCTGGTTGACAGTCAAAGGACCACTGGGAGTGATAAACTCATTTTCCAAGTAGTATGTTACAGAATCACCAATCCCTGATAAATATAACTTCATCCTGCTTTGCCATGTCAAGAAGTTGTCTTTGTTCAACTTTGGCACCTCTCTCTTATACATCTTGTGATCTTTTACTTAAGTCCTTCAAACTTCCCTTCAAACACTTTTGCTCTAATACCAATTTTTAGATAACTGAGAAGGGGGATGAATCAGTTAAGTCTAATTATCCTAAAGTCCCAAATACTACCAAATGTATAAAATAAATCATTCAATTAATCTAAAAAACTCGGTAAAACTTTGTTTGTGCCTTTTTGTTCATTAACCAAATACCAGTAAATTAACTAGTGCATATACCGATCAAACCAATAATTGTAATGTGTAAAGTAAAATAGAAAATCATCACATTCATACACATATAACACTTGATTTTGAACATGGAAACCCTATTAGGGGAAAAGCCGCTTGGGACTAGTACCTGTAATACCCCAAAAATGGGCTATATGTTCATTAATCTCCTACATCTTCAATTCGAACGAAATCGACATCAAAGTCCTAACCTAAGGCACATCTAAACATCATCGAATCATAATTGATTATCTTAAATTCTGCATCGGGGAATATTCTTAGTAATATTCCTAATCATCATAATTATCTTTAATTTTATAATTATTTGGCAATAAATCACATTTATCCTAAGTTTGATTAATTGAATATTTTCATATTTAATTAATTAGATTTAATATTTGCCACTTAATTGTTTAATTAAATTTAATTCTATCTCTTATTAATTGTATTATTTAATTTTGACAATAAATCAAAATTCCTATCTTTAATTGATTAAATTCTTATTTAATTAATTAAAGCATGTTGTCATTATTTAATAATATAATTTTTAATAAAAGTGTGATAAAATAGTTAATTAACCCATAAATTAATTATTTTATTTCAAAAATCAGTTAAGTTGAGCATAAATCATTTTATTATTAAATTAATTCATAATTAAAACATGCACAATCATAAAAGCAGACAACTATCAATTATCAATTAAAGCTAAACTCTATTTTGAGTTAAAACTTAGCTTTTGCATGTTTTTGTGACTTAATTATCTGTTATTTAAAAATAACTCAAAAATCAAGCTGAGTTATTTGAGTGATTTATGGCTTCTTTTTTTTTATGCACCTCCAAAGCCCTGGATTTCTATAAAAACAAGGCTCAGCTCTTCATAATTCATCTCTCAATCATCTCTCAAAATTTCATATTTTGCACAATCACGCTGGAGAATTGGAGGCTAAGGAATCAACTTGCGAATTCAAAGCTTTGTGAGATCAATTTCAATTGCATAGTTTTTATATCTTAGCATAGAATTTCATAGTTTTCATATCATTGTTAGAATCTTCATTGTTAGATCATTTAGCATTCATTTCATATCAACTTTCAATAGCATTCATAGCATATCAATTTCATTTAGCATAGATTCATATCAAGTTTTCATTCCTTATTGCATCATAAAAATACCAAAAAAATAGCTTAATTGCATTCAAATCCTTCATTTAGGTGTCATCTAGGTCACTGATCTCAATTACAATCTGAGAATATTAATCTCGCACCTACTAGAAGACAGTAAATCGCTTAGTTAGATTAGATTTCAATTTTGCACGATTTTGATTATAGCTAACCTTTAATGTTTTGCTGAGTGTTGTGTCTACAGATCAGGTACAATTTTCGCACACACATTTTTGGCGCCCAGCGTGGGGCCTTGAGCCTCATTCTCTTCATTTTTATCTAATTTTATATATTTTTGGCGTCACTTTTTCATCATTTTTGCGCAAACAGGAAAAATGCCACTTATGAGAAATCCAACGCCACTTACGAGAAATTTGTTCACGCCTACAAGCATTCTGCTCACGCCTGGAAGCATTCTTCTTACGCCTGCAAGCATTCTCCTCACGCCTATGCCAGTTTCAGTCACACGTCTACTAGTTTCAGTCATGCCTATGCCAGTTTCAGTCACGCGTCTACTAGTTTCAGTCATGCCTATGCCAGTTTCAGTCATGCCTATGAGCATTTAAATCACGCCTTGGCACATTTCAGTCACGCCTATGAGCATTTAAATCATGCCTTGGCACATTTCAGTCATGCCTATGCTCATTTCAATCATGCCTATGCCTATTTTGATCACGCCTGCTTTCTATTTTTTGATTTGTTTTTTTTTAAAAAATTTTGGCATTTTCAAAATCCGTGCCACTCTGGAAAATTGGCACCCATTTTTTTGCGAAATTTTTACATATGGTATTGAAAGTTTAAGTGTGATATATCATTGGAAAGCTCTTTCCAAGCCAAATCCAAGCATGTTGGTTTCATTTTCAAATTTTGCCATTTGATCACATAATTTGCAGATTTGTACTTTTAGATTGTTGATTTCTAACGCTTACAGTTTGCTGTTGATTGGTCTTGATTTTGTACTTTCAGACGTGTGCTAAATTCTAGATTGCAGAGCGTTGGACCTAAGGTATTCTTCTCAAGCTGATAATATTTCAATTTGGATCCTAAAATAAATCTCTTATGTGTCTGGCTTGCATGCATCTTTTCATGCTTTTGTCTATTTCTACACACTTGCATAATTGATACTAGGTTATGACCCCTTAAAGATTCATTAAGTAGTCTTAGATACTTGTGATTGATCTTGATTGCTATCTTGGGTTATTGGACTCGCTAATCCACCGGCCCCTCATTTCTGCCTCGTGGTTGCAATCTCAGCACCATAAAGGGGAGGGGTCAACAGGATAGAAGCGTTAAGTGCTCCACTTGGCAACCCTTTTGTGCTTTTGGGAACTCACTTGTTTTCTAAGTTGTGGACTCATTTTTAGCTTGTGTGAGGTGTTTAGTGTTCCACCTTGTGAACTCATCTCGTATTTGCTTTAAGCGTTAAGTGTTTCTCTTTCTTCTTTTTGGAAACTTTTGGTAGATTTGCTTTTGGAAACATACATCTGTGCTCACATAGTAATTAGGCCCTATGAACACTATTCATGATTCTTGAGAGATTGGATTCCTAGAGAAATCCTTCCTTGACGACAGAATCCTTGTAGGTAGGGAGGATACTTAGTGCGTTTCACATTCAACTTGGTTAGTGCGTCTTCTCTTATTGATTGACACATTCTCTCTCTAGAGAGGTTGATAGATCACGTGGGGTTGATATCATGAGCTTTGGTGAATCAAAATTGGTTAGTGCGTCCTCTCTTATTGATTGATACATTCTCTCCCCGGAGAGGTTGACAGATCACGTAGAGTTGATATCACAGATCTTGGTGGAACAAAACTTTGTCTTAGCGTGTCGGATTCATTTGCTTGCTTTGTTTGGGTTAAAAGTGAAGAGGCATCAAAACCTTGAATCTAGAGCCAAGTCCCCTTGTGGTATAAATTTGTGAGTCACCTTTAGAGAGGGTTAACTGTAGCGGACAATCCCTTCACAGGGCAAACTGCGTTGACGAAACCTCAAGCGGTCATAGCCATTTCAGACGTGGTAGTGACAGCCGCTATATAAATGTCCTTGTGGAAGAAATCTCCATGGGTATGGTTCATTGTTGGGTTGTCAGATCTCCCTAGCAGCTCTTGAAGATTAAGTTCTCGGACTGTGTCAAAACCCTGGTGCACCGGGATTGGAGTTCACCCCTTTGAATCATAAAAGTTGCATAGTCAAACCATTACTAAAAACCCTAGAGAGGCCAATTTTTCACTTTCAGGTATATGTGTGTTATTGCAAAACTTTTCAGAACATACACAATTCGTACTCTCAGGGATTAGCACAATTTGGTCACTTGATTGTTCATGCGCAAGGTTGCCTTTGCCCTTGTTCATTATTTTCAGACGTGCTTGAAATCACTTGCTTGCTGTTCTGTGTGCTTGTTTATCTACTTGGCTATTAAAAATGAACAAATCTGGTATAATCTTCAAATCTGAACAGTACAATTTGCAAACAATCCAAAACGGAAAACTTTAAATTTTGCAAAATTTGACGTAAAATCCTCTCTGGAGTCAAAAGTCATTTCAGAAAGTCAAAAGTCATACGAGTTTCCACCAAATGTCATTTCAGTACTGCCCATCTGTCGTATGATTGAGTACCCGGTGTCGTACGAGTCTTGTTGCCAGAAAATTCAAAAAGTCAAATCCTGCTACCAACTGTCGTACGAGCTTTTCAACTGTCATTTCATAGACTACCCACGGTCGTACGAGTCTGCAGAGTGTCATTTGGGAAAATTTTGAAAGTTGTCAGAAAATTGTCATAATTGCCAGATACTTCAGCTTTTACAACCTATTTCCAGAATCTATCATAAAAATCATTGTGTTAGGAACAGAGCAGTAGCTATTGAGAATCAGTACACATGTCTCAAAGAATCAGTACACATGAGGAAGAAATTTTGATCGCCACTATGATGAAGCAGATGCATGCTATGCAAGTCCAGCTTGACAAACTTGAGAAAGAAAAGGAACCTAAAGAGTTCTCCATGAAAGCTCTATGCCCTTTTCCATTTTATAAAGACTTGTACATGTCACCATGCCCCCAGACAAAATTTGAGCAATATGATACCTCTTCCATAGAGAGTGACACATCCATCTTTAGAGACTATGATGACTATGATGATAGGCAATGTAATGATACCTATGACACCTCTATTCCTAAGAATCCTCCTCGTCGTTCATTCCTGCTTACTACAAATGGGCCGTCACATTGGATAGATCGGGAGGGTGATCCATATGATTCTGATTTAGAAAGAGACTTTGATAATTTCTATGAACAATACCTAGATGACACATCTACTTCACTTGAGGAAGAGAAAGTTTTTCGTGCTGATTACAAAAGTAAATACTACAAGGATCTTTCCTCTAAGAATTCTCAGGCTGAAAATAAAGATTACACTCTCAAGCAAGATCATGTTAATGTTGAACCTTTGTCTTGTGATGGTTCCCTTCCATCCCCTACTTCCTCCGATACCCATACATTTCCTAAAGCTTCTGAGTCTTTCAAATCTTTCACAGAACCTTCATCCGACACAAGCCCTGATACTTTTCATGCGGTTCCCTATAGTTATCCTCCAGGGCTACCTCTTAAAGAAACTCAAGCTAACCTTCATTTGGCTGCAAATAATTTCAATAATGATAAACCTAAAGAGCCTAAGCCTTCATATGCTATAATCCCTACTTCAGCTAGTCCTCCACCATCTCTTCCAAAGTCTTCCATACAATCCGAACATGCTTCCTTGTCCTTAGAAGTGGCTCCATGTCAAGAGGACTCTAAAAATGATAAAGAAAAGAACATAACGAAAGATCAAGATCAAGAACCCTCCATGTTATCCAATCCTTTTCATGATGTCTCATATCCATTTCATGGTTCTTTTGATCCTACATCCCCTTTCTCATGCATTTCACCATGTCTTAAGTCTTCTCCTAAGCAAGATCAAGCTATTCCTTACACTGTTGAGCTTATTGACAATCAAAATAACCTTACCCCACTTCCAATGTCTGAAGATGCTACTTCCATTAAGGTTGGTAAAAATGGTGTTGTTACTTCCAATGTTAAGCCTATTGAAAATCAAGAGAAAAATTATGTGCTTATGCTATCCAAAGAACCTTGTCAAGATCAAAGTCTTCCATCTTCTTATTCTACCACTCCATGTTCGCTTCCACTTTCTACTCTTCCTAAGTCTTTGCAAGCTTTGAACAATCCTATCAAAGAAGGTGCTCCTATTCAAGATATTCACGATCCTATTGAAAATCCTAATGCTCACTCTAAAGATGCTGATGTCCTTGGTTGTCATATAGATGTTGATGAACTTATTGATTATCCTTTTGCATTTTCCACGTCCATCCTTGGACCTCCTCCACCACTACTAAGGGCTTCACACCTTCCTTCCATCTTGGGTCCTTATGTCCCTTCACTTTCACCTCCTAACTCTCCTAATTTTCCATCCATCTTGGGTCCTTACATCCCTCCATCTCCTATCTTTCCTCAAGATCAACATAGATGCATACCCTTGAATCCTTTTCATCCATCCACCCATTTAAACCAGTCATATACTCCTTCTTCCACAAGTCCCAAGTCCTTTGGAAGTAACTTGAATGTTCAATACAAGAAAAAGAAGCAATACAAGAATTCATCAAAAAAAGAAGATCACCATGTCTCCTCTATACGACATGGAGACATAAAGTCAAAAGAGATATCTAAGAAGAAAACTACAAGACAAGTATGGGTTCCAAAATCTATCATTAAAGATATTCTCTCCAAATTACCAAAAAGAAATGAAAAGCCTACAACTATATGGATTCCAAAGTCTCTTAAAAGATTCTGGTGTTGAACAAAAAGTGAAGTTGACATTCAAGCTTCCAAAGGCTTCCACTTCATCTTCTTCCAAAAATATTCTTCCATTCCATGTGCCTAAACCGCCACCTCTGCTATCCATTCGCCATATTCCTTCACGTATTCCTTCATTCACATTTCCTCCATCCTCTCACCACCCTTCAAGGTATGTGTTGACATTGATCTTGCCTTCCTTTCCATCTACCCTTTCACAATCCTTCCATGCATTATCCTTCTACTTTCTATCATTTTTTCTCATTTGCCTATTCCTCCTATCTTCCAACCTCACTTGCTTTACATAAAACCTTATCCTCCATTTTTCTCTTCCATCTCCCTTTCCCTATCAGCATCTTTGAGCATATCATTTTCATTCCTTAGCATATCATGGTTTATCCTTTCAAGGAGCACTATCTAAAAAACTTGCCTTCTTCCAAAAATTCAAAAAAATAAAAATTCAAAAAAATTGAAAATGTGCCTTGGTGAAAACCTGGAAATAGGCACCTTGGTAGCAAAAGTAAAGAGAAATAAATTCATCCTATGGTGAAAACCACTCCCTTGTGGCACTTTGGATAAGTACCATGATGAAAACTTGGCAATCAGGCATCATGCATAGTTCTTCTACATATTTCATCCATTCCATCTTCTCTCTTTGATCTTGACAATGTTGATCTATACACGAACATTTGGCTATCTTGTGAGCTATCTTATGATGATCTTGCTTTCATTCCCTTCCTGTTTAGCCTTCATGTCTATCTTCCTCCATTCATTATAGCCTTTCGCTATCCTTTTTCCCTTTGGTCTTGATCTAAGAAAGAAAGAGTAAAACACGGTGCTACGAAGCCTCTTGACATGTCTACTCCTTTGGACTACATCCTGTCCTTCTTTGGCATTACGATTTTGTGACTTATCCTATGCTGGCCTTTCATTGCTTGTCCAACTATGCTTTACATGAAAATTTTTCCTTAGCTTGGGTATTCTTGAGGAGTTTTCCCTTGAGGATTTCTTCTCTTCATTATCCTTTATTCTCTTGTCTTCCATCTCTTCCACCAGCTTGTCAATCCCTCTTGTTCTCCACCTTGCTAGACATTGGGACTAGACAATATGATCTTGTTTAGGAGTTTGCAAATAGAAAAAGATGCTATCAAATATACCAAGTATCAGAACAAGTATCAGAACCAGTATTAGAACAAATATCAGAACCAGTATCAGAACTAGTATTAGAACCAGTGTCAGAACTAGTATCAGAATCAGTATCAGAATAAGTATCAGAACACCTACTGGGGCTACACCTTTTACTTTAGTTTATGGGTCTGAAGCAGTACTACCTATTGAGGTTGAAATCTCATCACTAAGAATCAGAATGCATGGTCTAGTAACTGATGATGACTACAGAGTGTCTAGGTTGCAAGAACTTGAACTACTAGATGAGCATAGACAAGTAGCGTATGATCATCTTAGAGTATATCAGAAGAGAATCTCTAGAGGGTACAACATGAAAGTCAAACACAGAGAATTTCAGGTTGGTGATCTAGTCTTGAGAGAAAATCTTAAAAATCAATCCCATCGAGAACGCAAGGGGAAGTTTGAACCCAATTAGCTGGGTCCCTTTGTTATCACTATTACTTTTGGCTCTGGTGCATATCAACTCTCAACGACTGAAGGAGAACAGCTTTGAGAAATAATCAACATTCTCCATCTGAAGAAATTCTACGCCTAAGGCATTTAGTCTATGGTTAAATATCCTGAAAAAATCCTAAAAATCAGAAAAAGTCCTAAAAAAATGAACATCTTGGTGAAAACCTAGCAATAGGCACCTTGATGATTTGCAAAAAAATTAGAAAATATCAAAAAATCAAAAATCAAAAATCAAAAATCAAAAAATATCAAAAAATTAAAAAAAAATTAAAAATTGAAAAATACAAAAAAAAAAGAAAAAAAAGTGCCTTGGTGAAAACCTGGAAACAGGCACCTTGGTAGCAAAAATAGAATCTCTGCCAAGATGGTGAAAACCCAGCAAACGGGTGCCACTTGTTCCAAATGCTCCATCTATTAGTGCAATCTTGGTCTTTCCTAGCTTTCAGTCTTGCTTTAGTTTGTACATATCTCTCGGTTTGTTTCTGCATTTCTAGTTTTCAATAAGTCGGTCTATACACCAATCAGCTCAAGTGTCTGTATCCTATCAATGTTTAACACTTGGGGGCAATCAATGTCATATCCTATGGTCTCCCATGTATCTTAAATGGATCATATCTAGTCAAAGTCCTTTGAAGCTTCATGTGAGTCAGTGAGTCAGTCTTGTCTCCAGAAAGGATTTTGCATCTACAACAACACAATCAAACATCAAAACTCAACTGAAAATAATCTATGCTTTTTACATGCTTTTATCTCCTTGTATGCTTACTGATTCGCATTGAGATTTTTGCATATTGTGTCCCTTCGAGCTCTTCAATGATGTCTTTTATAGGATTTAGAGAGTGATGACTAGGGGCATAATCTTTTCTTTGTCTTCTGCTTGCATGTGAAAATCTAACAACTTTGAAAATTTTGGATTGAAATGGTGTCTGACTGTAAGAGCCTTTATCTCAAATTGGATGGCCATGCGTACCTCGACCATTGATACCCAAAAAATTCAAGGACGTTTGATCTAACTATTATCTTTTTGAAGTAAATTTTTTCTCCTACTGTGAAACGCGATCTTGCCTAAGGATGTGAATGATAAAGGGTCACTACGGGTAATTCACACTGGATTTAGAATGATCTTTTGATTGTTTGATGTGTTTGCAATGCAAGGCGTATTCAGGTCATCACGACGTTTATGTTTTGATGCTTATACAAATTGCTATATCAAAATGGACATGATATTCAGGTCATCCTGGCGCTTGTGCCTTGGTGCTTATATCTACTCCAACATTCTGAAAATAAATCAATATTCATATGTCCATGGTTGTTTGACCAGTGGGGGTTGTATTGATTCTTGCGCATACAAATTGATATTCATATGTCTATGGTTTCATAGCTAGTGGGCATTGTATTGATTTATCTGGTTACCTAAAAGTTCAATGATGATAACAAATCGACACATGATCAGTGACTAGGTCCTAGGTCTTAGGTTGCATTTCATATTGCATGTCTCTTTGCATTTTGCATGTTGCATGATCTCACAATGGCTAAACAAACTTCAATGCTTAAACAATTCTCCACTCACATCTTCAAGTCTAACAAGAGCTGAATCTCACACGAAGGTTCCTCCAATGAAATAGCAAGTAGAATCCTTTTTCGGGATCAAAATTCAAATCTGAGATCATTCATATTATTAACTACTTGCATAATCAACCTTCAATCATAGTAGAAATCCATTTTTCAACTTAACTGATTATCTTCCATCAAACTATCAAAATTTCAACTTGGTCAACTCAAGGTTTAACCTAGTCAAACTTGGTCTTTTGGGACCTTCCAATGATGCAGAATGCATTCTTGAACGTGTATAACCACTTTTCCAATCAATTAACATGCTTCTAAACTCTCAACACTGACTTTTCTTGTCAGATTTCAATTTTAATCCCGAAGGGGGCATGGTATGGCATATCATTCAAAGTCTGTAATCAAATTTGAAATCATATCTTTATGGAAATCAATATCTTTCATTAGTAAATAAGATAACAATCACGTCTAGTTACTGATTCATCAAAAGTCCTCATCACTCGAGGCAAATCTATCATCACTTGGGGCATATCAGATTCATCAAGATCCATATCAATCTGGTATTCTCCTAATCTTGTAAACTATATCAGTTTTTGCAACCATCAGATCATAGTGTTATTTCCTTGGTTCTTCGACAACTGAAGGATTCGGATGTGATACCTGCTAGTTCTACTAAGACAATCGAGTCTAGAATGGGTCACTCACTTCTTATCAATCCTAAGGTTCAGAATCAGGCATTTTGACACTTTTTCGCAATCATCGGTTCATTGTTGCTATAGTAAACAGTATCTCTGGTCATTCAGGACCTCCTATCTCAATATCTTTCAATCGGTTTCTATCTTGAGATCGGTTTATCTTTTGAATCAGTTTCATATCTCTATCAAACACAGACTATCTTTGAACCACTGTGCTTCGCACAGTAATTCAAAGAGGGGCAAAATGTAATACCCCAAAAATGGGCTATATGTTCATTAATCTCCTACATCTTCAATTCGAACGAAATCGACATCAAAGTCCTAACCTAAGGCACATCTAAACATCATCGAATCATAATTGATTATCTTAAATTCTGCATCAGGGAATATTCCTAGTAATATTCCTAATCATCATAATTATCTTTAATTTTATAATTATTTGGCAATAAATCACATTTATCCTAAGTTTGATTAATTGAATATTTTCATATTTAATTAATTAGATTTAATATTTGCCACTTAATTGTTTGATTAAATTTAATTCTATCTCTTATTAATTGTATTATTTAATTTTGACAATAAATCAAAATTCCTATCTTTAATTGATTAAATTCTTATTTAATTAATTAAAGCATGTTGTCATTATTTAATAATATAATTTTTAATAAAAGTGTGATAAAATAGTTAATTAACCCATAAATTAATTATTTTATTTCAAAAATCAGTTAAGTTGAGCATAAATCATTTTATTATTAAATTAATTCATAATTAAAACATGCACAATCATAAAAGCAGACAACTATCAATTATCAATTAAAGCTAAACTCTATTTTGAGTTAAAACTTAGCTTTTGCATATTTTTGTGACTTAATTATCTGTTATTTAAAAATAACTCAAAAATCAAGTTGAGTTATTTGAGTGATTTATGGCTTCTTCTTTTTTATGCACCTCCAAAGCTCTGGATTTCTATAAAAACAAGGCTTAGCTCTTCATAATTCATCTCTCAATCATCTCTCAAAATTTCATATTTTGCACAATCACGCTGGAGAATTGGAGGCTGAGGAATCAACTTGCGAATTCAAAGCTTTGTGAGATCAATTTCAATTCCATAGTTTTTATATCTTAGCATAGAATTTCATAGTTTTCATATCATTGTTAGAATCTTCATTGTTAGATCATTTAGCGTTCATTTTATATCAACTTTCAATAGCATTCATAGCATATCAATTTCATTTAGCATAGATTCATATCAAGTTTTCATTCCTTATTGCATTATAAAATACTAAAAAAATAGCTTAATTGCATTCAAATCCTTCATTTAGGTGTCATCTAGGTCACTGATCTCGATTACAATCTGAGAACATTAATCTCGCACCTACTAGAAGGCAGTAAATTACTTGGTTAGATTATATTTCAATTTTGCACGATTTTGATTATAGCTAACCTCTAATATTTTACTGAGTGTTGTGTCTACAGATCAGGTACAATTTTCACACACACAGTACCCAAAATAATTTCACTCTTCTGAAGTGAGTTCGATTAAGAGCCAACCCTCTTAAAGGTTACAAAACACATTGTAATGTGTGACTTTGTTAGAGGATTTATCACTAACAGTTCTTCATGACCAACATTCACTATGGGGTCAACATGAAAATAATCAACATTCATTGAATGTCATAATGAAATAATAAAGTTGTAAATTCCCACCAGTTAAAAGATTTATCTATAGAAATGGTTAGAATACAATAGTAAATGATTTGATTCAAATAGAACTTTCCTTTACATATTTTCAGATCTATGCTAAGCTCATAATACCTTTGGCCAATATAATCTCTTCAATTTCCTTGTATCCTCCAACTCTATTTTGCTCAATTAATTCCTTTCTTTGATGCTCGGTGTAGTATGCAAATTTTCTTGGTTCTTTCTTTAACCTATCTAACCAACTTTGCATGAATGCAATCTTCTCATGCACATCCTCTTCATAATGAATCTCTTGTCTCCTTTATAGACATGATAAATCATTTTCTTCTCATCCATATATTTTGCCACTTAATCTTCACCGTTGATTTTGCTGCTTCAACCTTCCTCAAAACTTGTATCTCTAACACATTTCATTCTAGATCATCCGATCATCCTTGAATTTTGTCAGTCATTTGGTCATCATAACAAACTTTATCTTTAAGCTCAGAATCATCCATATTTTCTTAGCTCATCATCTTTAGTCGACAATCATATATTCCATTTCTTTATTTCACTTGGTCAATATCATGATGTGTGGGTGAATTCTAACTCGGTTAACATTGTACTTGGTATACACTATACTTTCTTGGTGTACACTATTTCAACTTGATGTATACTAAGTTCTTCATTTACTAACCACATAAATTTGTACATTCTTGATCTTTAATTCTTTAACAAAATTATGCAATATAATCAAATCACTAACATTATGTCATAGACTCTTCAATAAGTTGACGAATGAATACCATATCCATATCTTTCTCATACATCTCTTCTTCATGTTAATATCTCATTCCTTCACCATTATACCTTCTTTAGATATTTGTAACTGTTGTGATAACTACAGTCAAAACTAGTTGATATCAATGACAATATAATAAATAATTTAATATGTCGCATTGATGAAGGGTGCTCCCCTTAATACCACAAACACATAACAGAAACAAAGAAACAACAACAATATGCAAGAACAGAAAATTGGCTTCTTATTATCTCCACAAAGGTGGAATTACAAACTTTCAGAATTACAATATACAAAGCCAAATGGGCATTCCCTTACGATATTCTGTAGGACAAAGCCTCAAATTATTACTCAGATCTACTACCCAGAACTACCCTAGACAATACTATGAGCCTTCTTTAGATAGGCATTTTCCACCGCCCAAGAAGGTTCCAGAAATTTAGCCCTAAGGGCCGACCAAACTTAGAATTATTTTATTTTTCAATTTATTACATCAAAGTCGACTCAAAATAACTTTTGAAACCTGAACAAAAATTTTGAAGGAAAATTATTTTTCGCCATTTCAGGTGGCCCGACTTTCGGAGACCATAAGTCATCACCAGTTGACCCGATTGACTATTATAACCCCATTTCAAAAATGCCACGAAGCGCTCTACAGGCTTGACTTGCGCAAGCGCTTGTCACCCAAATTTTTGACCTCATCCAGGGCCTCTAAAGCCTTCAAAACTGAGTTCAAAGTTTTTGTGCCTTGCTGCCAATATCGAAAATCTTCAATATCTTCAAAACTAGACCTGATCTAGCCATGAAACTTTGCTGGCAGGCTGATATGACTGAGATGAACCTCCACATGTAAAATCAGAACATCCCAAGATTGTAAGACCAACTTACTAAAAATAGCAAGTTTCCATAAATAGCAACTCTGCACAAGATAGCCCTTATTGAATACAAAAATAGAAATATTTTTGGGTGATGCAAGATTGCTCTTACACCCAGGATGCTCCTACATCATGCATATACCTTTATAGCTCAATGATCATCAATCTCTCCCTTTGAAGTATCCAATTAGTTGTCAATCTTCTCCCTTGCGATATTCAATTAGTTGTAGTATAACACCCAATTTTAATATTTCAAAACCAAGCCCCATAGAGAAATCTCGTCAAATTTTCCCATAATTTATAATGGTTTTTTATAATAATATTTATGTGAAGTTATGCTTTGTAAAGGGGCAGCGTTGCGGGAAGTTATTGAGCTTGAACCTCGAACTGTGAAGTTCAAAGTTTAGGCACACTAGTTCAGAAGTGAAAATCCAAGTTCAGATTCAAAGTTAAAATTTAACCCAACATCTCCAAATCATGAACATAGTTCAAGGTTCAAGGTTCAAATCCAAAAGCATGATTCATCAGGTCAAATGTTCAAAGTTTCATGGTTGAACAAGGCTAGTTCAAAGGGTTCAAATTGGTTCAAGGATAGATTTTAGCTCAAAATTCAATAGTTCAAGCTCATTGTCAAAATTCACACTTGATAAAGTTGTGTTGGATTCAATAAAAAAGTTATTAAAGTTTGATGTAGTTCCAAATAGTTTCGAATAGCTAGCAATCTGCTATTTTAATTTGCATTCATTAATAAAGCTGAGGCATTTGGGACAAGCGGAGATCAAGGTAAATACATCAGATTGGGGAAGAAAAACTATAAAAGGGGAAAGATACCAATCGGGTCTCAAGAATTGAAGAATGAGATTTATGGCACTACGACAATAATTTCAATGAAAGTCTGAAAGATGGGAATACATATGAAAGGAAATTGAATCTGAGAGAAAGTTATGAGAATTGGGTTTATGCACAATATTAACAGTATTGATCCTATGTTGACCATATATGAATTTGTGCTTCAAAATGTTCTCATAAATTATACATCAAGTATGAAAAAGCCAATGGATAACTTGGATTTAGTACAACCTTTGTCATTGAGAGTATATATTTTATAGTCACTATAAGATGAATAAACTGGTAAAAGTGCAGAATGTTCAAGCCTCAATGAGTTCAAAGGTTCAATATCAGTGCTTCAATCAATTCAAATGAGTCATGCAACTTAGAAGTTCAACGTAGGGTTCAAGTCCCATATTGTACCTGAATATGAGAAAATTGAAAAAGTAGGGACACCTTGCCCGTTTGAAAGAGATGTCTTCATCTAAGAATATATAACATGGTTTTAACAAAAGAAGGCATCTAAATGGCCACCAATTAAGATACACTTGGTCTAACAGACTCAATTGGGAAGATGGATGTATCTAATTGGAGCCAAGGGACTATATCTTGAACATAAATGGTCTAACATTTCTATATGTTATCAGGTGGCCTATGTTTTGAATGGAAAAAGATAGAGATTTTTTGAAATGGAATGCATGCCCGTCCCAAAAAAAAAATCTCTGTGTGAGGGGAATAAATCTCACTTCAATTGTTGGATTTCACTAAATGTTTAATATGTTTTTGAGAGGCCAATTTCCCAAAAACTCACCAGAGAGATTTGAGAAATCTTATCGGATCCAAAAGTTATTGATCTATGAGTACAGGTCTATAAAACACTTCTGAGAAAAAGATTATTATGAGAAGCTCACGGTGGGGAACTTTTGAAATTGAGACTAAGATAATAATTTATCCTGGAGATATAAAAAATGTTCCCCTGTCAAAACATGATTAGATATGTTTAATTTAAATTTTATGCAAATACTTCTTAGAAAGGAATGGAGGATCAAAGATTTAAAGATTTAAAAATAAGATTTATTGGGAGGAAGATAAAAAGATAAAAGAAAAGATTATTTAATTATTTTCAAGATTCAGTTATGGGAATGTGTCGAAGATTATTTAAGGGAAGATTTTCTGAAATAGGGGGGATCTTGTTCTTTTTGGAAGGTATGTTGGCTAGAGAGATACGGGGAGAAAGAATGAATTTTTATTTCTGCATAGCTTGATTTGGGTGTAGGGATAGGGTGATCACTTGGTTATTTTGTTTATGTATTTGGAATAAGGGGAAATGTATTTTCAGATCTATTGGTATGGACATTTATTCCTCTGATTGAAATTGATGTGTTGATCATTTTAGTCATATTCTAGTATAAGTGAGTATTGCAAAATCTGTAGGTTTTTGTATATTCATATTTATTACAGAATGAAATTTTAATCTTCCCTCTATTCCTGTATATGTGGAAAGACCAAATAGCTGGTTTGTGTGCAATTTATTTGTTTCTTTATTTGTCATTTAAATCTTGAATAACATTTACTCCATGTTGATGGGTAAATGTCAGCTGCCTTTGTGTCTTTTGGTTAAAGACATAACCAATAATTTATTTATTGTATATCTTCTAAAAGGGAGTTGTACCTCTCAATTCAGAGGAAAGTTATCAACCCCATGATAACTTCTCCAACTTTTGGTGGCATTTATTCTTTTGTCTAGGCATTCTGAGTCTTTATTTATATTTCTTTCAAAGGACAAATCCGTTAACCAACAATTTTTTGGCAACTCTACTGGGGACTCAAAAACAAAGATCAATGTTTGATTTGGTTCCTCAATTTTATCTTTGTGTGTAGGAGATTGAAGACTCTATTGCAGAATCATGTCGGTCAAAAATGTCACAAATAAAATAAGACTCAATCCTACAATCTTTGAAATCCTCCAAATGAATGATAAGATGTTGCATGATTTCTAGGAACACTACAAAGAAAGCATCTCTCATGCCATAAAAATCAACCTAAGCATTGTGGATGATCATACATCTACCTTTGTCAGAGGTATTAAAAGAATAAAATAAGTTAATGAAATAATCCAAGAAAGTAAAGTACAAGAAAGAATTTTACCATAAGCCAAGTATGAGATAAATTTTCAAGATCAATCACCAAAACATGAGAATGCTCCATGAATCTAAACAAAGAGCCAAATATTTTGAAAGGGAAAAGAAAAGAAAACCCCTTGTGACATTATGAATGAGTCCATAGCCTAAACTAAGAGCGAGAGAGAGAGGGAGAGCAAGTTTCTCACTTACAATAACTACATCATAAGAAATGAGAGAGAGGAGCATCTCTTCAATAGAGATGAGAGAGAGGAGTTAGAATGTAACTCCCAAGTCTATGAATGCCACCATTCATAAGTGTGTGTGACAAGTGCCCATATCCTCTCAAGGAGGAATAAACTAATTTCCTTATTAAAGGAATTACAAGAAATGAGTTGTCCTCCCACTTGGATTAGAGGACAAAATTACATTTAGAGATTCCATAGGAATATCCTAAATTAAATAAGAGGAGGATGCCTTGGTTTATCCTCAAATTAAATAAAACAACCAAGGAAAGATTATAGATTCTAACACCCCCCTTTAATCTTTACTTGGGGTGATTGCATCAATGGGTATCAAGCCCAAATTTTTGCAATGAAATTCAATTTTTTCTCTAGAAAGAGACTTTGTCAAAATATCTACAACTTGATCTTCAATATAAGGAAAAAATTATTGTCATCAAGTGTGCAAGTAGTCATTTGTATATTGGACATGCATCTTTTGTAGAGCCAAGAGAAGTGGATGAGTCCTTAAAATGTATTCAAGTGGAAGTATAACCACATCTTCAAGTACTCTTGTGATTCATAGGATTTTTGTAAATGAATTGATGTCTTGAATTTTCCTTGATGGATCACCTTAAACATAGAACATAGAAAAACCACAAGTAGATTTCCCATAGTTGGGATCTACCCTTGATACAAATCAATACACTTTTCAAAAGGAACTTATAATATGTACCATAAAAAAAATTTAACTTTAGAGAATCATTGAAAACTTTAAAATGAGATTAATCATGAGCAGTCATAAAAATGGCAAAGTAGCTTAACATGATATCAAGATAAATCATACGCTCAAAGTGAGTTATAATAAACATTATCAATGCTCTCCTAAAAGAAACATACTAATGCATAAATTACCACACACAAGTCCAACTAATGAGACCTGCATGATCATTGCATCAATCACATGGATATAGATAGTCCGCTAATAAGTCATCTCACTATAAGTGAATGGGTCATGACTCCATCACCTACATGACCCACGATCTAAGCAATGATGAATGTAGTGCATTATCGCAATAGTAGAATTTGCATAAAAACATGAGAGAGACAAAGATAAACATGAGACTCAAACATCAAATCAACTTATGAAAACATGTCTACAGACATGAACTAGAATTAAGGAACCAAAAAAAATTAAATGAATGACAATGCAACAAATATTGACATATGCTAAATATTAATTTGAACTAAGGATTATGAGTGTGAAAAATATATTGCCTTCCAAAAATAAGAGATATCCAACAAATTTCAAGAAAGATTTCAAGAGCACCATCCTCACCATGAGGAAAAAATAACCAAAGGAACAAGTTGATAAACATCAACTGAAGTAAGTGCATCCCAGTGAAAATTACAAATGGAACAAGTTGATAAACATCAACTGAGTAAGCCCATCCCAATGCAACTTATAAATGGAACAAGTTGATAAACATCAACTGAGTAAGTGCATCCCAGTGCAACTTACAAATGGAACAAGTTGATAAACATCAACTAAGTAAGTGCATCCCAGTGCAACTTACAAATTAAATCAATGGAACAAGATGAAACTTATAAAAGATGCAACTTAGTGCATAGCAATATATCATATAAAATTTCTGATACCAATTAATACTCAATAATGAGATCAATAATCATCCAAAAGAAGGCAATGGTGTTAGATAACTTACAATACTAGAACAAATTTAAAATTTAGAAATGCACAATGAAATAATTAGAAAGCTCATTTTTTATAGAGGTTCAGAAACATTAGAATGAATGGAACGTAGCATGACGAAAGTGATTACCATTACCCATTCTAAGAATTTGAAGCTTAGAACCTGGTTGTCTTTCTTGAATAGAGGTTTTCTCCAAGAGGTCACTATAAATAATATGTAACTTATGAGATGTCCTTCATGAAGTACCATGAGGAAAGGACTCCCTTTTTATTTTGCCACTCATGCACCCTGTGCATATAATTTAGATGGAACAATATGGGGTAATCCTTCAATCATGTTAGATTCTAGCATCAAAGAAATATAATCAGAATGCAAATGGTCAAGCCTTTCATGCTATACATTGAAATCAATACATAGTACACCTTGAAGTGGCAAACCATAAATTTTAAATAAGTAGGAAATTCAACTTTGCAGTCTTAACATAACTGAGCAACTGAAAAAATAAAGTTTAAAAAACCCAACTGAAAGGATTAACTATTTAAGAGCATAAATAGATTAAATGAATTTTGAAACACTAAATTAAGGATGATATGGAAATGTGTTCGTGGATTTAACTTGATTGTTAATGAAGAAATACAACCCTGAAATGTGATTTCTAAAAAAAATTAAATTTTTTTATTAAATGAGAAAACAAATTATTGTTGCATCAAAATAGAAAAATGGCGAATGAAATATGATTAAATTGAACAAAAGAATATAGACTTAAGACGAAATAATAAAAAATTAAGCGAAAAAGTTTGTTTTAAGGTTTAAACTTTTTTTTTTATCAATGAATTTTGAATAAATTTTGTTAAAACTAAAAATAAACAAAAATTATAATCTGCAAATTTTTAAAAACGTTAGGGTGGAGCCATATTACCTTAGAAACAATGATAACCAACTTTAAAGGAATATAAAACAAGATTTAACTCAATATTAATAATGATGAAAATTAATAGTTAAATGTTTGTTAAAAAAAGGTTAAGAGCTTTTGATTTTGAATTAAAAATAAAGTAAATGAGGAAACGATAATAAGTTAGTGAAATTAAACCTTAAAACACAAAACTTCGATATGTAAATGAAAAGCAAAGGAAAATTTATTAGAATGAATCAAATTGAAAAAATTATTAATTGAATTTAAATAATATATTAAAAAATGATATATTAATTTTAATTGAACGATAAATAATATTAAATTTTAAAAAAATGATAATGAGAGATAAATGTGAAATGAAAGATGATGATTTGGAATTAAAGAATTCAGATTAGATAAAATTATATTCGAATTAATTTTTAATATAGAAAATAACTTAAATTTATTATGAATGAAATAGAATTGAAGTTAACCTAGAATACAATTTAACAAATATATGTTTTTAAAAGAATAGTCAAACTAATTATATTTTTTATAAAAAAGTCTGAACTAGGCTAGCATCCATGAAAAGAAATGATAAGAAACAAAGTGTTACCAACTATAATCATGCAGACAGGGAAATGATGACAAGAAGGATTATGAAACTATAAAAAGGCATA
The DNA here is from genome assembly GCA_027943335.1 of Chamaecyparis obtusa. Taxonomy (NCBI): domain Eukaryota; kingdom Viridiplantae; phylum Streptophyta; class Pinopsida; order Cupressales; family Cupressaceae; genus Chamaecyparis; species Chamaecyparis obtusa. Next base: position 48,898 of record BSBK01000808.1, on the reverse strand, counting down.
AATGATGAAATTGAAAGCTTCTATACAAAAGTAATTATAGTCTGTTGCACAAGGAATTTGATTAATAACCAATGAAGGCCTGTGCATGAGAGAGGGTAGGTGACTACCCTACTTGTCTAAAAAATGATGAACGAGCTATGCACCTACAAAAAAAACTGACAACCACAAGGAATGGGAATTTTGAATGCATAATTTAAACAAAATTTGATTGAACTTTGAATAAAATGTCTCAGCCATGTAGTTAACAAAAAAATGACTCAGCCATGTAGTTAATAGAAAATGACTCAACCCTGTTAAAAATGAACAAAAAATGAGAAAGCTGCAAGAAAGAAACGCAGACAACAACTCTGGTGCGAGGTAGAGAGGATGGGATAAACTTTATGTTCAACTATGAATATATATATTCCAATGCATTTTAACATCCATTAGACTATGCAATATCTTTTAATTCTTTTATAGTCAAGGTGTATAAACAATATGAGGGTTTTACAATATATATATATGGAATCCACCGTATTTTATCCTCGTTTACTTTAGGTGTATCTCTTACTTTTATCCCATTAGCGATTTGGATTTAGAAGATATAATTTTCGAGGAAGTGTTTATATGTTAGATCTAAAGTAATGGAAATATGAGAATACAACAGAGCTAATTTCAGATATATCTTGCTAATGATTGTGTGTGGAAATCTCAAAGCTTGATTGTGAGATTGAATGAATGAAGTTTAAATTTTGCTAAAACCTTTGAGGCTACATGAATGAAGACTAATGATATTGAAAGAGTAATCATACATGTGTAGGTGTGGTCCACTTAGAATAAATAGCAGGTATTATTTTAGTACATTTTGAGGATGGAATAATTAGAAATGAAGATCTGTGAGCAATTTCATTTTGAAGGCATAGAACGCAGTGGAGGAAAGAGAGACATTTTTTGGATAGAAAAAATAGTCATATTATGAGGATCATAACTTCTTAATGCACCATTGGATTTTTCTATGATTTTAATATATTTGAGGAAACCTAATTCTCTAGAATCTAGCTGAAGAGATTTTGAAAATAAGGTTGGGTGCAAAAGTTATGAATAATAGAATAAGGGTCTATAAATTTGCCATCAAAGTAAAAGAGTTTAATGAAACTTAAAGTGGTAAATGTTGCGAGAAAAAAAACATTAGCTTTGGGAAAAATAATGAAGAACAAAAGATGTAAATGCATCTTGCAAAATAAAGGTTAGTTTTTGAAAAACGTTGGTAGAGGAATAAAATGCAGCATAAAGGGATTACAACCCAACACAAAGATCCATCCAACAAACACTCGGCTAATTTAAATGTGAAGGAATGAAATGTTATTACTTTAAATCTTGAATAATAGTTAACAAATATATATATAGATATGAAACAAAGATGAAAACTGTAGGAAAACTATTAGAAAGAAGATTAAAATATGAATGAGTAAACTAGAAGTAAATGATATAAACGAAACCTACAAACAAAGGTTAGAGAAACCATGCAAAAAATAATATTAAAACCCTTGCGGTCACCTGACAGAGGGTGAGGTTAGATCTAAAATAAAATAGCTTGGAATGAAGATACAAAGTCGATTTTGGCGATGAACAATCCAAACCCAAAAAAAATTCTAAAAGCTACTCTCTGGCGGCAAGCCTTCCAAAGAAGGTTAGAAAAGAAATTATAATAACAAAACAAGAAAGAGCTGCAACAAGTTAGAAATGAAAAAGATAAGGCTTGCTCCTTCGAATGGAACCTCCTACAAACACTTAAACAAGGATTAAACCTGCTCTGATACCATGTTAGAAGTATTAAAAGAATAAAATAAGTTAATAAAATAATCCAAGAAAGTGAAGTACAAGAAAGAATTTTACCATAAGCCAAGTATGAGATAAAGTTTCAAGATCAATCACCAAAACATGACAATGCTCCAAGAATCCAAACAAAGAGCCAAGATATTTTGAAAGGGGAAAGCAAAGAAAACCCCTTGTGACATTACGAATGAGGCCATAGCCTAAACTGAGAGCGAGAGAGAGAGGGAGAGTGAGTTTCTCAATTACAATAACTTCATCATAAGAAATGAGAGAGAGGAGCATCTCTTAAATAGAGATGAGAGAGAGGAGTTACAATGTAACTCCCAAGTCTATGAATTCCACCATTCATAAGTGTGTGCGACAAGTATATCCTCTTAAGGAGGAATAAACTAATTTCCTTATCAAATAAATTACAAGAAATGAGTTGTCCTCCACTTGGACTAGAGGAAAAAATTACATGTAGAGATTCCATAGGAATATCCTAAATTAAAAAAGAGGATGATTCCTTGGTTTATCCTCAAACTAAATAAAACAACCAAGGAAAGATTATAAATTCTAACTACCTTATTGTGGAGAAGCCTTTGTGTTAGATTTCATAAGCTAAAGGATATGCAAGGATATAAAGAAAGGGTGTGGAAACTTGAGAAAGAACTGGACCTTGATGATGAAGATGCTCCAGGAATCTCATCTAACTTCTTCTCTTGCAACTACTCAGTCTTGGCTGAGAAAGGAGTTTAGTGAGAAATGGGGTAACCTCACAAAGACCAAGCATTGGTAAGAAAAAATAATGAAAGTGAGAAAAATTATCCTAATCTCATTCTCTTTCCTGAGTTTGGAAGTGTTGAAAGTTATTCTTTTCCTAGCACATTTAAAAGTGAAGACTTTCAGCTTCACATACAACCAAAATATGAAGCTTTTGATTTCACATGGGGTGGGGATGAATGTATTTTTCAAGTAAAACTATTGTAGAATCTTTTTACTTTGAAAATAAATCTCCACATTCTCAAATTTCTTCACATGAAAGCCCTTGTGCTGAAAATGAGACCAATTTGTGTCTAGTTGAAAGCTTTTTAGATTCTACAAATCTAGTAGGAAAAGGAAAATCTGAGATAGATCCAAAGATTTTTGATGATGAGGTTGTCAAAGTATTATAGCCCCAGGAATCATTGGCCTTCTTGGATGATACTTCTTTGTGCGAGATAGAGATCATTGAAAGATTCTTTCTAGCCATCAAGCAAGAGGATTTTGAGAAGAAAAACTTAGGTATCAATCTGCCTAATACGTTAATCTCAGATAAAGAATTTGTAGATTTAGTTGCAGCAAAGAAAGATGAGGTTATTCTAGTTAACGTGGACCTTATACTAGATGAAGTTTATTTATGTTTCAAGGGTGTGTTAAATGCTAAAAACTCTTTTAAAGATGGGGGTCTCCTGAGTTGATAATGGGAATGATGTTACCTCTTTTGTGTGAATGTTTGAGCATTATTTTTTTTAGCTAGAAGTTGGAAATGGTTCAAGAAGTTTCATACTAAGATCTAAAGAAAAATATTAGATCATGAGACATGGCTCTTTGGGCTCAATGGTTGGTTTGCAAAGGCATTGCATACAATTAGTTTGATTTTAAGCGATGAAGAGTTTTCCAAATGGAGGTTGTGTCAAATTATTTCATTTGGATGCAGTGCGTTATTTAGAAAGGGCTCATAATTCTCTCAGTCGATGAAAATCTTCGTGTAAGTACTCCTCATCTCTAGCTTTTGTGGTGGGAGTTTCCTCCCAGTGTGCATATTTGTAAATAGGTTTGAGCCTTGCAAGTTTTTTTGTGTGTAGATTAGTTTTGGCTTTGGCCACTTGTTTAGGTGGTGCTCTTAGTCTAGGCATTTGGCTTGTTGTTTTCCTAGTTCCCCTTCGTGCTCTTTGTAACTAGCTCCCTATGCTTACTATTTAGACTCTATTCTCCAATGGATAGCCATTAAACCCATCTAGCTAGAGCTTGTTAAGGTGCTAAGGAGGTACATTATCTTAGATGGTCATTTCACTAGTATTTTCATTTACCATTTTCTGTTGTTGAACCATTTTAGGCATGACCAATTGGTTTCTATGTCATATTTTTTTCTTTCTTCCCTTTGTGCTCAGCTTAGAAAGAATAATAAAAACCTTGTGTGTGTGTGTGTAGATGTTCTCCTACCATAGGTAGTTGGATTCTCTATGACCCTCTTGGTCCATGTCCCTAGTTAGAGCCAATTGTTGGCTTGCTTTTGGCACCCAAGTTTTAAAATTTTAAAACTAAGCCCTATAGATAAATCTCCCCATATTTTCCCATACTTTATAATGGTTTTTGTTAATAATGTTTATGTGAAGTTATGCTTTGTAAAGGGGTGGAATTGTGGGAAGTTATTGAACTTGAATCTCAAATTACAAAGTTCAAAGTTCAAAATCATTGGTTCAGAAGTGCAGATCCAAGTTTAGATTCAAAGTTAAAATTGAACCCAAGATACCCAAATCATGAACATAGTTCAAGGTTAAAATCCAAAAACATGATTCAACAGGTCAAATGTTCAAAGTTTCATGGTTCAACAAGGCCAGTTTAAAGGGTTCAAATTGGTTCACAGATAAATTTTGGCCCAAAATTCAACAATTCAAGCTCATTGTTAAAATTCAAAAGATAAAGCTGGGTTGGATTCAATAACAGAGTTATTAAAGTTTGATGTAGTTCCAAATAGTTTTGAATAGTTAGAGATCTCCTCTTTAAATTTGCATTAATTAATAAAGCCAAGGCATTTGGGACAAGTGGGAATCAAGGTAAATAAATCATATAGGGGATGAAAAATTATAAAAGGGGAAAGATACCAATTGGGTCTCAAGAATTGAAGAATGAGATTTGTGGAACTACAACAATAATTTCAATGAAAGTTTGAAAGATGAGATTGCCTGTGAAAAGAAATTGAATATGTGAGAAAGTTATGGGAATCCATCTATTTACAAATTGACAACTTAAACCACTAACTAGGATTTGTTTGGGTTGATTTCACGACATATGAAAGTACATTCAACTAAGCTAAAATTTTAAGAGGATTTAACATTAAATAGATGATTTATTCAAAGTAATTAATTTTTTGTAAGGAAAAACAAAAATATAAGATTAATTTGGTTTATGATAAAAGAATATGTAAGATTGTAAATTGTAAGCACCTTATAAGTGTGTACAATTTCATGCTTATTTAGCACTTACCTTAGTGTGTTTTAAATTGAGCATGCATAATAAGACTTTATGTTACACTTAATGAGCACCTAAATTTGAATATAAGTCTTGTGTTAATTCAATTTCATCAAAAATAAATGTGAGCCCTTATTTTTAGGTGTGTTTAGGTTTATTATTTCACTAGTTCAATTATTAATTTAATCGCATGGGCCCTATGCTACCATTTGTGGCCTTTGTATTTTGTCCCGACCCTATAATCAGTTGTGCTTCAAAATTTAGCATTCCCTTCTTATCTAGGACATATGATCTTGATCTTGAGCCTAAATGGTAGTAAGAGGATACTCAGGGTGTCCTCTTCTCAGGAAGAGCATGCCCAAGCCATCCTCTTCCTCGATGTGTTTCTTGAAATTAAAATTTGGGGCCAGTCTCATTAGATAAGTTGGATTTCCATATTCTCATCGGCCTCCTTTGAATTTTGAGCCCCAAAAGGTAATGAGAGGTATAAAAGCAACCTATCTCTCCTCATTTTGACATGAGAGAAGTTAGAATTCAAGAGATCTCCTATAATTTGTCATCCTATCATTCTCAAGCATGATCTCAAGGAAATCTTCTCCATGGCTCAAGCTCATTTCCATCATTGAAACAAGCATCCACATTGCCAAGGTATGATACACTCTATTTTTTTAAATCTAGCCTCTATAATATGATAGCATGCTTTCATTTATTCCATTCCATTTCAAGGTTGATTCCAAACTAGGGTTTGACTAAGACAAAACCCTCTTTGCACAATAATTTCCCCTTTTTATGTGCAAGTACAAGTAGCATTTGCACTAGCTTGAATTCGAGAAGCATAGGACCTAACAAGTAGTCTACACCTAAGTTTAGGAAAAACAACAAGGAAAAGATGTCCCAAGTGACCTCTTCCCTCTAAAACTACATCAAACTGAAACCACAGGTTAGTATCATCTCCTAGTTAGTGTTTTTGGTGTATGTATGAAGATGTTTGTTTACTGTCAGTCTATGTGCACAAAAATTCAATCATTTCATCAATTTCATCTTAGGTCTCATATCTCCCTATCCTTTTTCCATATTAGTGAAGGGATCTTGATACCTAATCATCACTTGGACCCTTCTAAGCCTATCAAGTTATCTCTCCTTCCTAATGTCCAATTGTAATACCCCAAAAATGGGCTATAGGTTCATTAACCTCCTACATCAACAATTCGAATGAAATCGACATCGAAGTCATGACCTAAGGCACATCTGCACATCATCAAAATTCTAATTGACTATTCTTAATTCTGCAACGGGGAATATTCCTAGAAATATTCCTATTTATCCTAATTATCTTTGATTTAATAATTATTTGGCGATAAATCTAATTTATCCTAAAGTTTGATTAATTGAATATTCTGAATACTTAATTAATCAAATTTAATACTGCCACTTAATTATTTAATTAAATTCTATTTATTCCTAATTGTATTATTTAGTTTTGACAATAAATCAAAAATCTTATGACTAATTGATTAAATTCTTATTTAATTAATTAATGTCAATTGTCAATTTTTAATAATATAGTTTTTGAATAAAGTTTGATATAATAATTGATTAACCCATAAATCAATTGTTTTAATTCAAAAATCAATTAAGTTGAAGATAGATCACTTTATTTATTTAATTAATTCATAATTATCTATGCACATTTGAAAGAACAGTTAAACTTTAAATCATAAAATCAATTCAAGTTGTTAAACTCAACATCTATTTTGAGTTGAAAGCTGATCTAAACTTCTGATTTGAGTTAAAAGGTTGTTCTTGCATGATTTTGCATGATTTTGTGAGTTAATCAGCTTTGATTTCTTGTTGACTCAAAAATCAACCTGAGTTCATCAAGAGTGATTTATGACTTTTCTCATGCACCCTCAAAGCCCTGGATTTCTATAAAATCAAGGCTCGGCTCTTCATAATTAACCCACCTCAAATTTGCACAACCACTCTGGCAAAAAAGCAATTGAAGGATTAAGCACGTGCGACAGGCGATTTGTGATATCTTTCATTGTTGGTCATAGTTTTTCATAGTTTTCATATCATAGCTTTACATTCATAGTTTTCATATCATTCATAGATTAAATTTGCATATCGTCTCAATTTCATTTTTAGATTAGATTCATATCAGTTTTCAATCTTAATTGCATACAAAATATAAAAAAATAGATTAATTTTCATTCATTGCTTTTATCATTCAAATCCTTCATTTAGGTGTTGAATTGTCACTGATCTTGGTCTGATCTGAGAATACATACTCGCATCTACTAGAAGGCAGTAAATCATCTGGTTAGCTTAGTTTCAATTACTTGCACGATTTTAATTTTTGCTAACCTCTAATGTTTTACTAAAGTGTTGTGTCCATAGCTAGGTACAATTTTCACACACACACACACACACACACACACACACACACACACACACACCAATAGGAGATAGGATTGATCCCCCTTGATCCCATTTCTTATTTTACAAAATTAATGTTGAATATGTATGCCTCTAAAATTAGTATGTATTGGGATAAATAAAGGTTCTCTTAGTTACATGTGTACAGATAAAAAATCATAAGATCCTTATCTACTTTGGGTTGAATTCATGTAAAAAAGTTACAAAAACATGATTGCGCGCAAAAAAAATCATGTGTTTCAATTTTTGTTTGTTGTTGCTTCAATGATGTGTCCTTTTGTTTATTATAAATTTGGACAAGTTATGTCATAACTAATAATGTTAATGTTATCATTTGCCTACATGGCCTTAAGGAAGGCTGGGTCTAAAAATAAGCTACAACTTCCAATTTGATGGTGTATTATTAGCCTTAGGCATCTTTGTAATTGAAGACTATAGCTGTACCTTCACACATTGTAACAAAAAAAAATTGCTATTTTTTTTCTCTTTTGTTCCCTCCCCAATTCACCCTTTTGTTTCAATATGTCCTATATTTCAATCATGAAGGTTAACATGTGTTGGTTTGTGAGGGCATATTAGTAGATTTCATATTCTATCTTGTTTTAAATTTTTTCAATATTTAGTCCACATTCACACTTTGTCTTAAAGTCTAAGAATTTGTGTCATAAGTCATAATGTCAACATTTTCAAATGCCTAGATGATCTTAAAGAAGGTTGGGTCTGAAAATAAGACAAAACTTTAAAAACATTTATGTAATATTGGCCTTGGGCATCTATTTAATGGAAGACTATGATCATATCTTTACAAATTAAAAAATAAATATAAATTACTATTTAAATTTTATATTTTTTTCTTTTATTATGCACATTTTATTTATATATGTCCTCCATTTGAATCATTACTTGGTTAATATTCATTTGTTTGTGTGGTTATATCAACAGTTTTTACATTTTATCTCGTTTGCAAGATTTTCAATATTCAATATTGATTCATACATTGTCTTAAAGTTGGACAATCTATGTCATAAATTTTCATATTCTTGGGTGGTCTTAAGGAAGGTTGGATAAAAAAAGAAACTGAACTTCTAATTTGATGGTATAATATGTTAGGAATGAATTTTGAATATATCTTATGGAGTATTAGCATCCATTCTGTAGCAGTTGTTGTTGCATTCATGACTGTGATTGTCATTGATCTGTCAACACATTGATCTACTGAGATTAGCAGAGAAGCAGATAGTGTTTGAGTTAGTGCACTTGGGATATTGAAGATGAAGCTATGCGATGTTGAGGAATTATTTTATGATGTGTTGTAAGATTGTGGTTAACAGCACATATAGTAATTCATTTATTCATGGAAGTTTTGAGCATTTCAGTGGAAGCAGTATTCAAGTAGTGTTTCTGAGTAGCGGTTTGTGGAAATCGGATGATATCTCCTAATCGGGATGGAATCTAGTCATGTGCAGTTAGAGAGCAGTTGAAAACATGTTGATAGTGACATGGATGACAACACAAGATCCAAGGTCACATGAATGAAGAATTATATTGATTGGAAGCCGACAGTTTTGTGTGATTTTTATGTAACATGTGGAAACTTTTATTTTGTAATTTGTATGTCGACTCATTTGTAATTACTTGAGTGTGGTATAAAGGAAGGAATGTATTCCTTGTTGTAATAAGGAAGTGTGATGATTATAAGCATTATGTAAGCGAAATTGTGAAAGAGGATATGCGAAGTATAGAGATCTGGTATTGAGATCTGATGAAGGAGTTGGTGCATTTTGGCACTGTCAAAGGAGTATTAGATTGTTGAGGTTAGTAATCTTTTAGTATTATTCTATTGAGTAATACAAAGATCAATTGGACAGTGAGTTCAATGATCTTACCCTGAAGGTGTTTGGGCAGTGGGTCCTTCTGTCTTCCATAACTCCTAACATAGTTAGAATCTTTTAACAGGGATTCAAAATCTCCTAATAGGGATTCATATGTACTAAATGTATTTCATAAGACTCCTAACAGAGTCCATCCTTTCATAAGGAATATTCATATTAGTGCATCTTTTGTGGGCATCATTCCCACCGAGGTTTACTCTTTGATCAAGACTTTCCCTAGTCAACATATCTTGTGTCATTGTGTTATTGTGTATGAATATCTTTCTATGGTTGTTGGTTATATTGCTTACATGGTTAAAATCTATTGAAGTTGATAAATGTTATAGTTATCTGATAACTGATTCACCCCCCCCCCCTCTTAGTTATCTTGGTGGACTTTACTTTCTAACAATGGGTATTAGAGCAGCAGGTCCTTGAAAGAAAAGTTTAACAACTTAAGGAGATCCATGGTGAATTTCAAGAAAGAAAGCCCTAAGTTTCATGGAGTAAATTTTGATAGTTGGAAAGAAAAGATGAAGACACATTTATTGTGTTTAGGACCAAGTTATTGGTTGATTACAAAGAATCAGAAGACTATCATTGATGAGGATAACATTGAAACATGTACTAATGAGGAAAGAGATATATTCATGTGTAACATACTTGCTAGAGAAGCACTTTTGTCAGCCCTTCCAGAGAATGAGTACAGTCAGGTAAAATATCTAAAGACATCTCATGATATTTGGTTAGATTTACACTCTACTTTTGAAGGTGATGGACATGCAAAGAAAGTCAAATTACATAATTGGATATGTACATTTGAAGATATAAGAATGATGGAAGATGAATCTGTTAGAAGCTATATTGGTAGAATGTTAGAAATAGTTGTAGGTATAAAATCTTGTGGAGGAGAAAAGACAAAGAATGAACTGATATGGAAAATTCTGAGGAAATTGACTCTTGCATTTAAGCAGACAACACAGATGATTGAACAAGTCATACCTTGTACCACAAATTTTACAAGAGAGACTCTTCTTGGAAGATTAGAAGTAGCAGAAATGAACCTGAGGTTATCAAGAGACTTACCTAGAATGAAGAAAGCATTTAGTGCTCTTAGTATTTGCCCTTCTTTGTTAAGAAGCATAAGTGTGAGTGAAGATTATGCTAGCAGTAGTAGATCTAGAAATGAAGAAGACATGAAGATTGAAGAAGGTATTGCCTTGCTTGTGAAGAGAGAACCAGATGGTAAGAAAATTTTTAAATGTTGGACTTGTCAAGAATATGGTCATTTTGCATCTAAATGTCCTAAGAGAGTTAAGAAGTATAGGAAGAACTTTAACCCTAGGAGATCTAAAGAATGTTATAAAAATGATGAAGAACTTGAAGCTAGTGTGGAGAAATCTTTGAGTGAAAGTGATACTGAGAATAATGATGATATAGGATTTGTAGCAATTAAAGAAGAAAATCTTGAAACTGAAATTAAGGAAGAAAAGGCCTTAGTTTCTCAAGTAGAAAAGAAAGCTGATTGGATTATAGATAGTGGTTGTTCACATCATATGACTAGAGACACGAAAAAGCTCATAAAGTTTAACAATTATGATGGAGGAGTTGTTAGAGTTGGAAACAATGCACCTTGTTTTATTAAGGGTATAGGATCTATTACTCTTGATGGAAAGACTAATACTGATGATGTTTACTTTCTGGGTGGTTTGAAACATAATCTTTTAAGTGTTGGATAATTAGTTGATAAGGGATATCAAGTTTGGTTTACTGAGAAAACTTGTATGATAAAAGACAAGGATGGTAATTTGATTGGTACTGGATCTAGAACCAGAGGTAATGTATTTCAGTTGAATCCTACTGAGATGACATGTTTGATTACTAAGATTGATGACAGTTGGTTATGGCACAAAAGATTTTTTCATATAAACTTTGATAACATTGTGAAAGTGAGTACTACACTTGCAGTAAGAGGTTTTCCAAAAATTATGAAGCCTACTAACATGATTTGCAAGGAATGTGTGTTAGCCAAACATAAGAGAAGCTCATTTCCTAGCAAGAAGTTTACACCAACAAAGAAGTTGGAGATTTTTCATACAGACTTGAGGGGTCCTACAAGGACTAGAGGATTCTATGGAGAATTGTATTTTATGATTGTTGTTGATGATGTTACAAGAATGATGTGGATTGCATTTCTTAAAGAAAGATCAGAAGCATTTGATAAGTTTAAGATCATTAAGAATAAAGTTGAGAATGAATCTGGAATGAAGATTAAATGTTTGAGATTAGATAGAGGTGGTTAATTTACTTCTAAAGAATTTAACATCTTTTGTGAAGTGAGTAGTATTAAGAGACAATATTCAGCCCCTAGAACACCTAAACAAAATGGTATTGCAGAAAGAAGGAACAAATCAGTGACTGAAGTAGCAAGAGCTATGTTATTTGAGAATGACTTAGCAAAGATATTCTGGAGAGAAGAAGTGAACACAACAGTGTATACAATGAAAAAAGTACAAATTAGAGCAGACACAGACAAGACACCCTATGAATTATGGTTTGGACATGCACCTACAGTTAAGTATTTTAGAATTTTTGGAAGCAAATGTTATATTAAGAGAGATGATGACATTGGAAATTTTGATCCTATAAGTGATGAAGGTATATTTCTTGGATATTCTTTGAAGAACAAAGCTTATAGATGTTACAATAAGAGAACTAAGACTATTATTGAGAGCGCAAATGTAAGAGTTGATGAAAAGTTCAAAATTTAGGAAAGAATGCTTGATTATGAATCAAATGAACTCACTCATCCTATACTTAACCCTAAGACTACTGAATTGTTTTATGAAACTGACAGTGATTTTTTGAATGAAAGCCATAGTGAGATCATTGAAGAACCAACACGTGAAGTAAGATCTGAGACAGTGACACCTAACAGGAATTTATCAAGGAATCATCCTTATGAGAAGATTATTAGAAGCATAGATAGAGGAGTTCAAAGTCGAAATAAGGTACAAGAATAGTTATGTTTGATTTCTCAAATTGAACCTAAATCTACTAGTGAAGCATGTGAAGATGAACATTGGATTAAAGCTATGAAAGAAGAAATAGATTAGATTGAGAAGAACAAGACATGGGAATTGGTCCCTAGACCTAAAGATAAGAATGTTATAGGAACAAAATGGGTATTCAGAAACAAGATGAAAGAAAAAGGAGAAGTAGTAAGGAACAAAGTAAGATTGGCATGTAAAGGATACTCACAGCAAGAAGGAATTGACTATGAAGAAACTTTTGCACCAATAGCAAGAATTGAAGCAGTAAGAATGTTTTTAGCTTATGAAGATTTTAAGAAATTCAAAGTGTATCAGATGGATGTGAAGTCAACATTTCTGAATGGAGAGTTGGAAGAAGTCTACATTGAGCAGACTGAAGGTTTTCCTTTAACTCAAGAAGGAGACATGGTATGTAAACTAAGGAAAGCTTTATATGGACTGAAGCAAGCACCTAGAACTTGGTATGCGAGATTGGATAAGTATTTGTTGAAATTAGGATTTACAAAAGGCACAGCTGATAGCAACCTATATACAAAAGAAATTGAAAATGGTTTTTTGGTTGTATTAATTTTTGTTGATGATATTATCTTTGGAGGAGAAGATGAAGCTAGTGATAAATTTGCAGATGAAATGAAGATTGAATTTGAAATGAGTATGATTGGTGAAATGAAATACTTTTTAGGATTGTAGATAACATAGAGCAGTGATGGCATATTTGTTAGTCTGACAAAGTACTTGAATGATCTATTGAAGAGATTTGGAATGGAGAACTGTAAAATAGCTGGAACACTGATGGTAACTAGACATAAGTTATCTAGCACAAATGAGACTCCTGCAGTGGAACAGAAGAAGTACAGATCTATGATTGGAGGATTGCAGTATTTGACTCATACAAGACCTGATATAGCACATTTAGTTGGAATTGTAGCAAGATTTCAAGCTGAACCTAGAGAATCACATTATGCAGTAGTAAAGAGGATATTGAGGTACTTAAGAGGCACAATTGAGTATGGATTGTGGTATGAAAAAACTAATGATTTTACCCTATGTGCATATACAGATACAGATTGGGGAGGTAGTGTTGATGATAAAAAGAGCACTAGTGGAGGAGCATTTTTCCTTGGAGGAAGATTGGTTTCTTGGCTAAGAAAGAAGCATAATTGTATTTCATAGAGCACAACAGAAGTATAGTATGTAGTAGTAGCAAACAATTGTAACCAGATAATTTGGATGAAACAAATGTTGAAGGACATTGGAGTAAAATTTGTTGAGCCTGTTGTTATACATTGTGATAACACTAGTACAGTTAGTATGTCTAAGAACCTTGTGTTACATTCTAAGACAAAGCATATAGAGATAAAGTATCATGTATTTAGAGAGAAAGTAGCAGAGAAAGAAGTCAGACTTGAGTACATAAGCACAAAGGAGTAGATTGCAAACATATTTACAAAACCTTTACCGAAGAATACATTTGAGTATCTGAGAGGTATGCTTGGGGTTACGCCCCAGCCTACTTTTGAGAATTGATGCAGATTTTTACATCTATCCAGTGGTATATGAGCCCTATCTTTCTTCTAGACTAGATGGTGGTACTTCCTCTATGGGGGAGTATGTGTATCTGAGTTGAGTCATGAGGACTCTAGTGAATACATTTTTTGAATAGTGTCTTTTGAAATTGAAGTTGTTGTTAACATAATGATGAAACATCTGTCATTGATGTCAATGGGGGAGAAGTATGCATGAAAAAAAATTTGAACATCTATTGGAGAGAACTGAATAGGAAATCAAAGCAATATTTGATTAATGAAGAGGACTTAAAAGAATTTTCAGAGCAGCAGTGTTGCAGTGTTGGATTTATGGAACTTGGATGTTTTTTCATCTATGTTTCCATCAATGACAATGGGGGAGATTGTTAGGAATGAATTTTGAATATATCCTATGGAGTATTAGCAGCCATTTTGTAGCAGTTGTTGTTGCATTCAGGACTGTGATTGTCATTGATGTCAACATAGTGACCTACTGAGATTAGCAAAGAAGGAGATAGTGTTTGAGTTAGCGCACTTGGGATATTGAAGATGAAGCTATGCGATGTTGAGGAACTATTCTATGATGTGTTATAAGATTGTGGTTAAGAGCACAGATATTAATTCATTTATTCATGGAAGTTATGAGCATTTCAGTGGAAGCAGTATTCAGGTAGTGTTCCTGAGTAGCAGTTTGTGGAAATCAGATGATATCTCCTAATCGGGATGGAATCAGGTTATGCACAATTAGAGAGAAGTTGAAGACATGTTGATAGTGATGTGGATGATAGTGCAAGATCTGAGATCGCACGAATGAAGAATTATATTGATTGGAACCCAACAGTTTTGTGTAATTTTTATGTAACGTGTGGAAACTTTTATTTTGTAATTTGTATGCTGACTCATTTGGAATTACTTGAGTGTGGTATAAAGGAAGGAATGTATTCATTGTTGTAATAAGTAAGTGTGATGATTGTAAGCATTATGTAAGCGAAATTGTGAAAGAGGATATGTGAAGTACAAAGATTTGGTATTGAGATCTGATGAAGGAGTTGGTGCATTTTGGCACAATCAAAGAAGGAGTATTAGATTGTTGAGGTTGGTAATATTTTGGTATTATTCTATTGAGTAATACAAAGATCAATTGGAAAGTGAGTTCAATGATCTTACCTTGAAGCTTTTTGGGCAGTGGGTTCTTCTGTCTTCCATAACTCCTAACAGAGTTAGAATCTTTTAACATGGATTCATATGTACTGAATGTATTTCATAAGACTCCTAATAGAGTCCATCCTTTCACAAGGAATATTCATATTAGTGGAAAGTGCATCTTTTGTGGGCATCATTCCCACCAGTGTTTACTCTTTGATCAAGAGGTTCCCTAGTCAACATATCTTGTGTCATTATGTTATTGTGTATGAATATCTTTCTATGGTTGTTGGTTATATTGCTTACATGGTTAAAATCTATTGAAGTTGATAAATGTTATAGTTATCTGATAACTGATTCACCCCCCACCCCTCTCAGTTATCTTGGTGGACTTTACTTTCTAACATAGTATTAGTCTTAGGAATCTTAATATAAGACTGGAATCACACCTTCACACATTGTGACATGTTAGTTAACAGATTGCTTTTTCAAATAAAAGTACAAAAAATGAATCATTTTGTGAAGGAGGAAGGGCTAATAACATCAATATTCAGAGAGAACATTGTAGGATTAATTATCTTCCTTTGAATTTTAGAGGTACAACTCCCTATATGATCTAACACTAAAATGAGGTTTTTCTTTTAACTAAAAAGCAAGAAAGGCAAGCTAACTCTTGCCCATCAGCATGGTGCAGATGCAAATAGAGATTCAAAAAATAAAGGAATAGAAACTAATGAATCAAACTCCAACATGATCCCACACCCACACATGATTAATCAAAGAAAAGATTAGCATTCCAATTTAGATGTATACATACTTTAGGCTCAAAGACCTTGTAGCACACATATGCATAACAAATGCATGAGAAATCACCAGAGATGACCACAACAACTCAAAGACCAACTAAAATTAGAAATTAATATATTCAACTCAAAGATTCCATATACATCCCTTTCCTTTCATGATAAAGGCTAACAATTCAAATACTATCTTGCCCCTATACAAAAAAATCATGTTTGAAACATAAACTCTATCACTTTCCCCATACAAACTAACAAAATACTATGGACTTTGATCAAGTATCTCTCATGCCTCAAAGAACAAGAAGGATCAAAATGTGGACCCTGCCTCCCTTCCTCAGTTACATATTTATAAATTATTTTAATGATCCCCTTCAACTTTTGTAATCAATTCTTTATAACTGGACCTTTCAACATTTTTAATAAAATTTATTCCTTTGGACTTCGATAAGCATTAATTTATTAATAGGTGATAATAATGTAACCTTGGGTATTTAAACAAAATAATTAGTCAATAAGCCTATTATAGAGCTAGACTTTCCACCAAGAAATCATGTCTCACCCATGAAATTTTTCTTGGTTTCAGAAAACTCATGTTGGAAACATGAATAAAAATCCTAGTTGTCATGGGCATTGCCCTTCGCTCCACCACTTGATGTTATAGTGGATAAAGATGCAGAAGATTTAATTGTCACCCCAGGTCTCTCTCGTATAGTACAAAGATAAAATGTGGATATTCAAGGTCTGTGATTGTTACATTTTTCATTTTGTTGTGAAATAGAGGTGTTTCTTCTTCTTTCAACATTTCTTCAGCCAATCTGATAACTGTACGACTGGTGAAAAGAATGGCTTCAAATTCAAATAGTGAAGCTACTCCTCCTCATAATGGAAGTGGGGTAAAACTTGATAGAAGCCCCAATTTTGAAATTTATGAGCATAAGTCGCCAAGGTGTTGACTATCTAAGGGTTTTATCAACATCACCACACTATTTTTCTTTGTTTTGGAGGAATCACAATGGGGCATCTTAAAACACCAATCTGGGAGCATAAAAATGGGATAGGAAGAGTGGAGGAAGAAGGCTTCCAATGTGTTTCATGAAGGCCCAGTGAAGGGGAGCCTTGTTTCATAGTAAGTATCCTTTATGCACAATAGGGTGATAGTCCTCCTCTACTTAGACAAGACCCTATTAAGATAAAAAAAATTAGGGTTTCTTGTTCTATTTTCAAGTATAAAGGAATATGTGTCAAATTCCATGGCCTATATAGATTCTCAACAAGGAGGAACTATTCTAAGTCATACATCTTCATTAACCTCTTGATTCTCTCACTTTATTCCTCAAATTTCTACTCAATTTAAAATTTCTATGGAGAGTTAATCTTTTCTAAGAGAGATATCAAAGTGAAATTAGCCTCAGAAAACATTAGTTGCACTTTCTTTGTGTTGTGGTGAATAGATTTATTTTGGCATTCCTTATTTATGTTCCATGCGAAAGTTTAATTTCTAAGTAATACTTATTCACAACCTATTTTTCAACTTTATTATAATGTTATAATGTTATGTCCTAATTCTTGAAGAAATTCCTCAAACCAAATTCCATACTAATACAAACAACATGACAAATGTCTGGTGTAGTGCACACAAAGGATAAGGCATTATTCCATAACTTCTTAAAATTAAAGTTCAATTTGAATTTTTCAAGTTCATCTGAATTTTTGAGTTCAAGAGTTGCTATGTGATTCCTTTATATACACTACTTTGACTATGTTCTTATTATATATGAGCATTTGTATTAACCTCTTGTACTTTGATAGAGCTTTGAGAGAGTGAGACATCCATCATTAGGATCATCTCTTTATAGGTTTCATAGATACCCACTTTTTCTTTTCTATCTTAAACAAGTTTTTTTTTTTTTTTTTAAAAATAAGCTTTGCCTAGGGGGAAATACCCTTTATATTACCAAAAAAATGATCTTACATATGATATGAGAGATATCTTCTCCATTACAAAATAGGATATTGATCACTAGTCTACCCGACTTAGTTGTAGAGATATCCTATCCCATTACCAATAGTAATCAGCCTATTTACTACTTTTGCAGAGAATAGGTGCTCGTTAACCTGGAAGAATGCCTCAAACTTTCTCATATCATACTCCTTGATGCACTTCTTGAACAATGTCCAGGACCACTTCATGAGTTTCTTCTGTCCTTCAACTGCTTGACGAAATAGCCCCAGCATCCCACCACCTGTAAGATTGGTATTGATCAAATCCAATGCATGAGTGACCTCCAGATAAATCTCCTCATCTATCATTCTATGAATCATACCATTCACCATCACAGGATGTCCCAGTGCTTGTATAATGGGCTGAAATAAATCATTAACAAGATTCCATGTGACCTCCTGCCCAATAATCAGCCCTTAGCAGAACAACCATGGTTGCTATCTCCTGCTCATTCACATGTTTGAATATGCACTTGAGTTGCTCATCCAATGTCTCAATCAGCTCCTCATACTATTTGCACCTACATCTAATGCCCAAGACACTCACCATTGATTATGTTTCTGTCTTAAACAAGTTGATAAAAGGGAGAGAAAAATTATTCTACCTCTTGTGCACAATATAATTTTGGTCTTTGTAAATTATTGAATTGTGTAAAGATAGATCTTGTAGGGGTTTTTGTGCAATATGAATCTGGTCTTTGTAACTCCCACTTTTTTTTCCTTAAACAATTTGATAAGAGGGAGAGAGAATTTACTTTTTCTCTTGCGTGTAACATGATTTTGGTCTTTGTAAATAATTGGTAGTAATACAGATGAAGGATGAGATCTTTCACGATGTTCTATATGGATGCAAATTATCTATTGCTATGGAGACTTTGGCATTTTGACAAGGATAGAGTGAAAGAAAGAGTCTAGTTTGGTAAACTAATTGACATAGTTCAATACAAATGAGTCCTTCCTCTCTTACTGTTACTTTAATTTTCAACGTGATTCAATGCCTAGGTGTAAAGCCTGATAGACAACCTATTTAAGAGATTCAATTAGGTTTAAAAATATATATTTAACAATAGAAATAGAGAACAAACAATTACAACTATAACAAGAAGATTATAGTTTGTTCAGTTCCATACAGTATCTGTAATAAAAGGCATAGACCATATAGAACATAATCAGTTATATTCCCATTGCAACCTTCACAAACACTGGGAATACTACAAAATGATATTTTTAATCCCAAGTGCAATACTTTTTTAAATTTCACACTAAGAAGGTACACTATCATCCTATCAACCACATCCATTTTTCTTTTGGTTTGGGGATAGATTGAGGTATACTTGATCAACTTTGTGTTTGTCAGTATATGTCTTCATTTATGAGGTGCACAAAAAAATTCTTCTTAAGGTTTGGACTATGTGAATTGATTAATATTAAAAAGAAGATAGGATAGATAGATAAGATAATTTATTAATGTCCAACAAGAGACCACAAAAAGGGTCTAAGGGATTGAAATCATACAACAAGGTGACAAGCAACAACAGGAACACCAAACGGTGCCCGGGGAAAAAACAAGCAAGAAAGAAAAATAACCAGAAAGAGAAAGACTAGAAGCTCTTCCCAGACGAGAAGTAATCCAACATAGAAGGATATAGTCTAGGGAGAGAGTGAGCATAGACCATCTCAGAATACTATTGGAGGTGGGGTGTTACTATTGAGTGTAATATCTTACAAGAAGATATTGCGAAAATAGTCTTCATGGAATTTGAAATTAGCATAGGTACTTAGCAAATAACTATGAAACTACTATTTTTCAGTCATTACATTCAACATTCATTTTCCTTAACAACTACATTTGTGCATTCCATTAGAGAAAAAGTCAAATCCATTACTTTAGACATGATATGAATACCAAAGGTCATTAACAGGGCAACCCAAGGGCTTGCAATAGGATGATCACTTCTACATTGACAAAGATTTTGCTTCATGTAATGCCTAATAATGTTTTCCTTAACTATAAATGCTATGCATGTATGTCTTGACTCACAACTATCATCAATGGTTATGTGCTATATAACTATACCATTTAAAATGTATCTTATAGCCAATGCCATTTCATCAAAACCATAGAAAATGTTTATGATTTGATTCCTCATGTTTTTTATTGGGGTAAAAATAATTTAGAGCTTCTAGAATTTGTGCAATTTTGGGTTGAGTATGATGCCCACGATGTTTATCCTATTTGAACAAGATCTCACAATCCATTGATTATTGGTTACCATACCCACATACTCTACCTCTGTTCTAAATGTAATAAACCTTAATACATCTAATTTCACAACAAAGTCTTCTAAATACAAAGCCACTTCTCTATGGCCTGCAAACCTGGATTGCAATTTCTACCTTCCACCATTATGAATGGATAGTCAAGAAAATCATCAGATCACATGGAAGATTTGTAAGAGGTGCATGCTAGTTAAAGATAAATATCCATGTCACCAATTATATGTCAGACTGTAGGTAGCTATTTTAGATTGGAAACTTGATTCAATAATTTTATGAGAAAAAGAAAGAAATCCAACTATGAATCAAAAATAGATTCAAGATGGCATGGACCATCAAATCAATAGTAAACCTCTATAAGTGTGAGATAAAGAGATGGAGGAAGCCGAGAATACTATGCATGTCACAAGCTCTTATATATTTATATGCCTTCTGACACTTACACTGGTAGTTGAAAGAGACATACTTCATTGTATATAAGCCTTATTTCCTCTATTATAATTTTGGTGTTTCATTTGTTGGCATGAAAAAGATGCTACCAATTACAATTTTTCCCCTAATTTGTTACAGACAAATTCTATACATTTTACTTAACTTATAAGAAATTTTATATAAATTGCCATTGATGCAACCCTTGAACCTAGTAGGTGCAAGTGCTAGTTTATATAGTTTAGAGTTGACTAGTGGGTACCACATGCCTTCAAATCATAAGGTCATAAAATGAGCCTCTTTTCATCCATCACATGTTTTAAATATTTAGAATAGATGTCTCCATGCTGAATAGAAGCATATGTTGCATTTTCCAAGGTGACTAAGATAACACTTTAGAATTTCCTCTAAAGCACCATCTCTTGTAATTATGCTTGACAAAGGTTTCTCACAAGAAAATATACTAGTACTAGGGTTCCATGTCCACCAAGATTCTATTTGTAGTGATAAATAAGGTGTATTACATTTCCAGACACAATCAAATATGGTAGATATATGTTGGATATGCCTCTTTGCTTTATGATATTTAAAATCTTTCTTTGTTTCTATGAATCTTCCAACCATATAAAGTGCTCAAGTCTAGTTTTATCTGCTACTTTTCCTTTGAAATAAAAGGTTCTAATTCATCCTTAATTCCAATAAATTCTCCATAGATCTAGTTATTTTGATGACAATCAACTCAATCACTTCCATTACTATGTGTTTCATGAAGATGACTTTCAATATTTCTCTTTTAAATTGACATATTATGATTCACAACCAACTCAACAATAGATTTTAGAGAGGAGTCTTTACACTACAAAATAGAGTAAAACATGGCTAATAGAAGATATATTGTACCAAGATCCCTCTCAATGAGCATTACTCCACCTTATACCAAATTTAACTCACTTGTCTGATTTTAACTTCAGTATGTTTAATCTAGTTTGCCACATGATCGTGAAAAAATAATAGAAGACTCCCTACCAAATTTTCTATTTTAAGTTCAATCGTGTTGAATGTCGGGCTCTGATTTCATTTTGTGAACTTCTTTGAAACCTGAATTTAATACAAAGGTTTCAAAATATGTGTGTTGGGTCCAGAGTGATAAAATAGAATGCTAATGATTATTTGTTTTCCTTGATTTTCTGTCACCTTTGAACCACAGATTTAAAATAATAGATATGTTTTCCAAGTGGTTCCAATAACCATTTCAGAGCCCAATAGTGATTCCAAAAGCATTAGACAATCTCAATAAGTCATAAAATATTATTCAAATGTAACTTTAAATGTGTTAGAATCAAAAGATAGTTGTCACAACCAATACAAATTCTAAAAAGGATGGATATTATCCATGATCTTCAATATAAGAAGAAGAATTTACAGAATAGGCTGCCAATATTGGTGAAATTGGATCTTATTTTGATGATATTTAGAAACCTTTTTTCCTTTTTCAGTTCTTGCCTATGGTATATTAACTCATACAGGAGCATCTTGGGCTCATTGCAATCTTCCATTAACCAAAAATAGTTCTTTGTGTTTTGTTATTGTTTACCAGTTTGAGAGATTATGCCAACCGATCATTCATTTTTTTGAGATGGTGTGTGTAGTTGTACAATCTTATTTGAGACCTATTTGGGATCATCTGTCTATGATCGCACCTCTTGATGTTTGTAGATGTTCAATATTTGATCTATTTCCTATCCTTGGGTAACATGTTCGTTACTTGCTTGAACCTATTTGGAGATTCAATGTGCAATTTCTTTTCATTGGATTTTGAATGTTGCGATCGTACATGCAATTTGTGGATCATTTCCTATGACCGCACTCCTTGTGGTTTCCTTTGCATGGATCTTTGACACCCCTCTTTTGGGTCAGACCTATTTGTTGTACACATTTCCTTTTATTGGGGAATGTAATTCTTTTTTGGCCGACCTTCTAAGGTGTTGCCTATATGTAATAAATCGATGTATCTTGAGAAGTAGTTCAGTTAGATCGATAGTTGGTTCAAGGAACCTAGCTCTGAGACTTTGATAAATTGGTAGTAGTATTTGAGATTCATTTCTTTGTATGTGGCCAAAACCAAGAAGGCCTGACAACCCTAAATGTGTGTTGATTGATATCTAAATAAAATATTGGATTGTGCATCTTCTCTCTATTTTGTGTTGTTGTTTCCTTGTGTACTCTTAGCTGCAAGACTGGACATCTCCTTTGGAGGTCTCACCGGTCTTGACTGCATCAAGTGGTATCAGAGTGGGTTTTGTTGTAGAAAGCCCTAGTTGAATTGGTTGTAGGGTGCTGGATTGCAGTCTAGCCTACAATTGCAGAGAGTTGTGAAGGTGGTTTGAGGAAGGAGAGATGTTGATCCTTCTATGTTGGATATGTTGAGATAAATTTATTCTAGGCTTGAAGTTGTTGAGACAAACCAAAGAAAAGGAAGACCTATTGAAAATGTTAGTGAAGATGAAGCTGAAGAAGTAGAAGGAGCAGAACAAGCCCATGTTCTTGAATAAGGTGAGGAAAGATTCTTGAGAGCTTTGACAAGTGTGAATGTTAAACCACACTTCAATCCTCCTGAGTATAATGACAAGTTGGATTTAGATGAGTTGTTAGACTGGATATATGAAATTGAGAAATATTTTGAGTATGAAGGCACAATATTGGATAAGAAGGTAAATTTTTTTGGTACAAAATTGAAATGACATGCATCCTTGTGGTGGGAATATTTTTAGCTTGATCAATAGAGAATAGGAAAAGAGAAGATCAAGATATGGGATAAGATGATAAATAAATTAAAGAGTATATTCTTATAGTTTAATTATCAAGTTAGCTAATTGAGAAGAATGAAAAATTTGAAACAAAAGGACACTATTGTAAGGGAATATATTGAGGAATTATACAGATTGGATATTAGATCTTGACATATGGATGATGAAGTTGAAAGGGTTGCAAGATACTTGAATAGATTGAGAACTTCTATACAAGATACAATCAATTTTGTGAAAATGAATAGCATTGAAGAAGCCTATAAATTTATATTGAAGGTAGAGGAGAAGATAAACAAAAGGTATGAACAAAGGCAAAGAGGCAGAGGTGGTAGATTTTATAGAGGACGAGGCATGTATTATGGAGAAAGTAGCTGATTTGATCAAGATAAGGGTAAGTCAGAGTGGAAAGGAGAAAGTTCATATAGAGGAAGAGGAGGTTATACAAGAGGAAGTTACCTTAAAGGTAATGATTATAAGAGAGAAGATAGAACCTGGTTTATGGGCACTTGTTTCAAGCGTGGTGAAGAAGGACATAGAGAATTTGAATGTAAGAAGATAGGTAGTAGTACCAAAAATACACTTGTGCAAGAAGATTAACTTGATTCACTAAACCAACTGGAAGGTGGTGAAAATTTGATGATTAGGAGATCTTTGTGGAATGAAGGAACTAATGAGGACCCTATGAGGAAAGGCTTATTCAAAATGAGATATAAAGTTGCTAGAAAGTGTTGCAAGGTGATCATTGATAGTGGAAGTTCAAAGAATTTGGTATTAGAAGAGTTGGTTACAAAGTTGCAATTATCAAGGATGAAGCACCCTAAGCCATATCAGATTGCTTGGATTAAGGATGAGCATAAACTTTTGGTAAGTGAACAATGCCTTGTGAAATTCAAGATTGGAAACTATCATGATGAATTTATTTGTGATATTATGTCGATGGATTGTTGTCACATCTTGTTGGGTAGACCATGGCAGTATGATAGACAAACTATACATGATGGTATATCGAATAGGTATACTATTGTAGCTAATAGAAAGAAACAAGGTTTGTTACCTCTGGTAGAAGAATTTAAGAGTGAGAATTGCACTATTGTTAGATTTTTCTTTCTTAAAGGAAAATAGTTCATAAAGGGTGTGAAGAAGAATGATGTCTGCTATGCCTTGCTTCCTAATAGACCGGTTGTGAAGATAAATGGTGATTAATCGATTGAGATTAAAGAGTTGTTGACATAATTTCAAGATATCATTTCAAATAATGTACCTAATGGGTTACCTCCTATTCATTGCATGGATTTGATATCAAGAGCTACCTTACCTAATAAGGCATGTTACTTGTTGACACCTGCAGAGAATGAAGAATTGAACAAATAAGTTCAAGAATTGTTGTAAAAGATTTTGATTAGAGAAAGTTTGAGTCCATGTGGAGTACCAGTTGTGTTGGCACCTAAGAAGGATGGAGAATGGAGAATTTTTAACGATTCAAGAGCTATAAATAGGATCACATTGAGATACCAGTTTTTATTGCCTAGGATGGATGATATCATAGATTGTTTGAGTGGAGAAAAGTACTTTACCAAAATTGATTTGAAGAGTGGCTATCCTCATATCAAAATCAAAGGAGATGAATGAAAGACTGTGTTTAAAACAAGAGAACGTTTGTATGAGTGGTTGGTTATGCCTTTTGGTTTGACTAATGCACCTAGTACTTTTATGAGATTGATGAATGATGTTTTGAATAAATTATTGCGTAAGTTTGTGATTGCTTATTTGGATGACATTATGATATTTAGTAAGAGTAAGGAAGATCAAGTATTGCAGAGATTGAAAGAGGTAAAATTGTTGATTAAATTGAAGAAATATTATTTCATGAAGCAAGAAATAGTATACTTGGGTTTTGTGATTTTAGCTGAAGGTTTGAAGATGGATCCTAAGAAAGTTGAAGCAATTTTGGAATGGCCTACACATTTGAATGCTAGTGAAGTCAAATATTTTCACGTATTAGCAAGTTTGTACCAAAAATTCATAATGAATTTTAGTTCTATTTGTAATGCTATGACAAAGACAATGAGAGGAGACACAAAAGATTTCAAATGGACACATGGAGTTGACAAAAGTTTTGAAACCTTGAAGCAGAAGGTAGTTGAATTACCAGTACTGACTTTACTTTATTTATCTAAAGTATTTCTAGTTGATTGTGATGCAAGTGGAAGTGAAATAGGATTGATGTTGAGTCAAGAAGGTAAACATGTTGCCTTTTATAGTGAGAAATTAAATAATGATAAGAGGAAGTATCCAGTCTATGATCAAGAATTTTATGCTATTTTTCAAGCTTTGAAGAAGTGGATATATTATTTGATACCTAATGAGTTTGTGTTGTTCATCAATCATAAAGCAATGTAGTATTTGGGTAGTCAAAATTAGTTGAATCAAAGACATGTGAAGTGGGTTGAATACTTGTAGAATTTTACTTTTGTGTTGAACCATGGAAGTGGATTATCAAATAGGGTTACAAATGCATTAAGAAAAACAAGAATTTTGTTGACTAAAATGAGAGTTGAGGTACTTGGTTTTGATGATTTGAAAAGTTTGTATGAAAATGATCCTGATTTTGTAGAACCTTGGAAAGCATGCAAGGAACTGATCATAGATAATCAAACTAAGTGAGTTGATTACTTCATTCAAGAAGGTATGTTATTTAAAGGAATTTAGTTATGTATACCAAGAGGATCTATGAGAGAAAATCAAGGAGAAACATAGTGGAGGACTTGCAAGACATTTTGGCATTGATAAAATAGTGAGTCTAATTAAGGAGAAATGCTTTTGGCCTCATTTATATAAGGATGTTCAGAAATTTGTTAGAAGTTGCAGAATTTAACAAGGTTAATAAGGGATTAAATTAAAATATAGGTTTATACACACCTTTACCTATTCCTAGTAGACCTTAGGAAGACATTAGCATGGATTTTTTTCTTGGCTTACTAAAGACATAAAGAGTTAATGATTCTATATTTGTTGTGGTAGATAGATTTTCAAAGATGTCACATTTATTTTCTTGTAAGAAAACATAAGATGTTGTTCATATAGTTGATCTATTATTTAGAGGAGTTATGAGATTGCATGGGTTACCTAAGACTATTGTTTTTTATTGGGATATGAATTTTGTGGGATACTTTTGGAAGACACTTTGGAAGAAGACGGGTCTCGATTTGAAGTTCAGTTCTACTTTTCATCCACAAACTGATGGACAAACATAAGTTGTGAATAGGAGTTTGGGTAATTTGTTAAGATGTCTTGTTGGAGATAAACTTGGTCATTGGGATTTAGTTTTGGCACAACCAGAGTTTGCATATAACAATTCAGTGAACAAGAGTACAGGTAGAACACCTTTTGAGATTGTTATTGGAATGCATCCTAAAGGAATATCACATTTGAAGGATCTTGGTCTGGAAGAGAAGAGAAGTTCTAAAGAAGAGGGATACACTAAGATCATAAATACTTTACATGATGAGGTGAAGTATAATTTGGAGCATAGTAATCATAAATATAAGGATACAACTGACCAATCTAGGAGACATAAGAATTTTGAAGTTGGTGATGAAGTTATGATTCATATGAAGAAAGGGATATTTCATGTTGGATCCTACAATAAGTTTAAGATGAAGAATTTTGGGCCTTGTAAATTACTAAATAATTTTGACAGTGGTAATGCTTTTGAGGTTTAGTTATCGATTGACATGGATATATCACCTATATTTAACATTTCATATTTTTATGAATACCATAAGTCAGATGATGAGCTAAACATGAAACAAGAATATCCTAAGAAGCATATAAAGGAAATTGAGAAGGTCTTGGATAGAAGAATTGGAAGTAGTACAAGAGAAAGGGATTACATGGAGTACTTGGTTAAGTGGAGGAACAGACCGATTGAGGATGATATTTGGATTTTGCAATTTGAGTTGGATCATTTGGATTCTTCTCAGGTTTCTCAGTAGCTCTGATGCAGAGTATTAATTTTATTAACCTCAGGTGTTTGATGCAGGAGCATCTTGGGTTCACCGCAATCTTGCATCAACCAAAAATAGTTCTTTGCATTTTTTCTTATTTACTGATATGAGATATGATGTCGACCAATCATTCATTTGTTTGAGATGGCATGTGTAGTTGTATAGTCTTATTTGAGACCTAATTGGGATCATCTTCACATGATTGCACCTCCGGATGTCCGTAGATGTTTGAGATTTTATCCATTTCCTATCCTTGGGTATCATGTTTGTTGCTTGCTTGGACCTATTTGGAGATTTGATGTGCGATTGCTTATCTTTGGATTTTGACCATTGTGATTGTAGCATGTGGCTTGTGGATCTTTCATGGACTATTTCCTATGAATATATTGTGCTCCTTGTGGTTTTATTTGCATGGATGTTTGCCGATATGAGATATGATGTTGACCAATCATTCATTTGTTTGAGATGGCATGTGTAGTTGTATAGTCTTATTTGAGACCTATCTGGGATCATCTTTACATGATTTCACCTTCGAATGTCTATAGATGTTCGAGATTTGATCCATTTCCTATCCTTGGGTAACATGATTGTTACTTTCTTGGACCTATTTGGATATTTGATGTGCAGTTGCTTATCTTTGGATTTTGACCATTACGATCGTAGCATGTGGCTTGTGGATCTTTCGTGGACTATTTCCTATGACTACATTGTGCTCCTTGTGGTTTTATTTGCATATATGTTTGACCCCCCCGCCCCCCCATTTTGGGTCAGACCTATTTGTTGTACATGTTTCCTTTTCTTGGGGAATGTAAAACTCTTTCTTCACTGACCTTTTGAGGTGTTGCCTATATGTAATTTAACTCAATGTATCTTGAGAAGTAGTCTAGTTAGATTGATAGTTGGTTCAAGGAACCTAGATCTAAGACTTTGACATATCAGTAGTAAGATTTGAGATTCATTTCTTTGTATGTTGCCAAAATTGGCAAGGTCTGACAACCCGACATGCATGTTGATTGATCTCTGAATAAAACATTGGATTATGCATATTCTCTCTATTTTGTGTTGTCATTCCCCTATGTACTCTTAGCTGCGAGACTGGACATCTCCTTTGGAGGTCTCACCGGTCTTGAATGCATCAATAACTAATGCATTCCTTTAGGTCCATATTACCATTTAATCCAACCAATCAGATTTAGAATTTTTTACACATATATGTTTTCTCTATAGTTTATAAATTTTTACATATTTTTAAATTCTTAAAAAAATAATTTACTGTATTCTTATTGGTTCTTGGTAAAAAGAGCATGGGGAAAATTTTAATTTATTATAAAAAATATCAAAAATCACAATGAGCGACCACATATAGCTTTTCTCCCCCTTCCAGAAAGCTCCTACCGCAAACTCTCTAGAAAGATCTCCCCTCAAAACCACTCTAATGTATGTCTCTGTTGAGAACAACTTTAGTAACACATGAAGGGGAAAGTAGTAATGATCTCCAAGAAGTTTTAGATGAAGTGAAATATAGAGACCCAATAAGGTAGTGTAAGAATTTTGATATCACTCTGATACCATGTAAGAATTTGCCTAAGGCAAAGAATAGAAACCAAGATCTAGAAGCTCAAGAGATAGCACAAGAGAGACAAATATGATATGATCAAATGATCAAATAAAGATAATAGATTGAATACATACAATGTAGAAATGCCTCAATATATAGGCAATGCATAATAACTAGAAGTTATGCAAGAGATAAGCTATCAACTAGACATGGTGGAATCACATGTCCACCAAAGGTGGATCATCCTCCATTGTACATGAAAGTATGTGCAACATGAGAGGATGATAATGTGATAAGAGCACTAAAGGTGGATCTCACACACAAAGAGGTATGTGATGACAACTATCACACCTAAAGTGGAGATTCTCCTAACCATGTGCTAAAAAGAAATGCAAACTCCTAGGTGTCTCAAAGACAACTAATATGCAAATGCATTATCCTAAGTAAAATTAAGTGTAATTAGTAAATACTTAATTACACCAACACCCCCCCTTAAGTGCAACTTAGGGGAATGCACGTAAGCTCACAATGCAAGATGGGTCCCGGCTACTAGGCCATGTTAGGTACCCATGTACAATATGCAAGAACAATGCAATCTTTCATAAAGTGGAGAAAGAGGGAAAACCTCATGGGAAAAACCCTCCCCCAAAAAGAGAGATGAATACAATAATAGAATATGAGAGAGAAGACCTCATATGAGGAAAAGATCCCCCCATAAGATAGAAGTAGAGGAAGAGAGACCAAGTAGCCCCCCCTCAATGTAGAATGAACACCAATGGTAGATGCTCTAGGCTCAATGTAGAAGCTACTCCATGAGTGTAGAACAACATTCCTCCCCTTAGGAAGAAACAAAACCAAAGGTGTATATATGAAGCCTCCTCCCCAATCTATAGGAAGAAACCTCAAAAAAGATGGAGTCTCTAAAACCTTCTCAAGTGTCCCCATGCCAAAGCTGAAAGGTGCCTCCTCCAAATCATGTGTACTAAGCCACTCTGCTGAAAAAGACAAATCAAGATCAACTAAGGATGAATGTAGAACATGAACCAAAGACCCAAGTATCTCCTCTAAAGAGAAAGTGACCTCCTCCAACTGTTGTATCAAAGTATCCACAATCATGTCACCCTTGAAAGAATGATCAAGTAGAGAATGAAGATGAGGGTCAGCATGTTCCCTCGCAACAACTGAAGAAGGATCATCTTCACCAAAGAGAAGATGAATATCATCAATGAAGTCTCCCAAATCTGAAGTGTAGGACTCCACAAACAAACCTGCAATGTTTGTCAAGTAGTCATCCCATGGAACCCAGTCTAGAAATCAATGAATATCCTGCTGCACTGAAGCACTTGAACCCATGGCTATGTGAATGCAAGCATCATTAGGAGCAATAGTAGAAGTAGTCTCAATAGGAGGAGATGAAATAGAAGGCTCAAGAACTTGATCATGAGTGAGAATATCCAAGTTCAAGTAGCCAAAACTATCCTCAAAATTTGAATCATCACTATAATCATCATATGTTGAAGACTCACTGTCTGAAGAATCATTGTCATCAAGAGGAACAAAATATGCAAAGAAGTACAATTGAGAAGAGTGATCCACTATCCCAGTAGCAATAACTGCTCCACTCTCCAAGTCCTTGATGAAAACTGAATCAGGTGTAAATTCCACAGTCTTCTTTGTAGCACCATTTGTGATTTGATAGATAGAAAGAAGGTTATTGGTCAAGTGTGGAACACACAACACATCATTGAAGTGTCCATCCCTAACATCAATACTTCCTTTCCCAATCACATTCATGTAAGTGTGATTGCCCATCAAAATAGGTGGACCTTTTTGAGGCTCAAATGATGAAAACATGGACTGTGAAGAAGCCA
The DNA here is from genome assembly GCA_027943335.1 of Chamaecyparis obtusa. NCBI lineage: Eukaryota > Viridiplantae > Streptophyta > Pinopsida > Cupressales > Cupressaceae > Chamaecyparis > Chamaecyparis obtusa. Next base: position 18,085 of record BSBK01000808.1, on the reverse strand, counting down.
TATGATGAGAAGCCCCTGAATCTAGAAGCCATCTACCTAAATTAGGACTTGAAGAAGCATATAAAGCTTGTCCTTTTTGAGTGACAAATGTGTGACCCTTTCCTTTATCTTTTTTTGAATTTGGTGAAGAAGAGGTTGAGGTAGACATCCTGGAAGGCAATTTGATGTTGTTCTTGGCAAGAAGATTCTTCAATTCATCAATGTCCTTCTTATAACAAAAGTGTTCTTCATGTCCATCCTTTTTGCAATATGCACAAAACCGCTTCTCCTTCTTTGAAGATTCACCCTTTGAAGGTGATGTAGAAGTGTCATGTTGTGTGGAAGTTGATGTTGTGCCTTCTTGTTGAGACTTAGACTTCCAATTCTTCTTCTTCTTTTGACTTTGATTGCCTTGACTCTCATGATTAGCCACCAATGCCTTGGAAGTTGAAGACTTGAGAATCCCCATACTTATCAATTTTTCTTGTTCTAAGACCAACATTTATGAAAATGACTCAAATGAAGGCTTAATGAAGGCACTACCCATGGTCAAATTGTGAGTATTATAACTTGAAACAAAAGCTCCATATTCAGGAGGAAGATGTTTCAACAAGTGACTAACCAACTTCGCATCCTTTATGGGATTACCACAATCATCAAGTTGTGCTCTATAGTCATTGACTTTATTGAGATAATCTTGGATTGTGTCAAAGTTCTTGGGCTCTAATTTGAGGAGATCAGTCTCAATTGTGAATCCCATTTCCTCATCCACTTGACCAAAAAACTCTGCAAGTTTATCCCAAGCTTCTTTAGCATTATTTATGGTTTTGATGTGATACATGACAGCTGCATAAATATTCTCTCTCAAGACTCCTAAATCTTTATAATTTTTGGATGACCATTTATTTATTGCAGCAGTATCATCATCAATGGGTTTTCTAATTGTACCATCCACATAAGGATTTAAACCTTGAACCATTAACTTGCTCCATACATTATCTTTCCATGTAGCATAGTTATGTGGAGTTAATTTTGCAATAGAACCCATGATGCAAAATTAAAAGAGCACAAAAAAGAGAGACACCAACACACAAGATACCCCCCCAATTCACTCAATCAAAGAACCCCCCCCCCCCCCCCCCCCCCCCCCCCAAAATGATGATTTTGGCACTTTATAGCTAGTGCATGTACAATTGCCATTTGACAAAATTGAGCAAAGTGGACTTCTGATTTTAATGTTTACAACTACAAATGTGAAGCTATAGCAGACTCAAGAAGATAGGACAACAGATCGCTTAAGGAAATGATCAATTACAAGTGCCATAATAGGCCAAAATAGACCACTTTTTGAAAGTACTATGTCTACACAAAATTTTTCCAAATTGATATCAGATCTAGAAAGTAGATGAAAAATCATGCACTTTCAAAAAAAATTTCACCTGAAAATGTGTCTGTATGAGCCCGTACGAAGCCTCTGAAGTTGCAAAAATAGGGATCAGACAGGTATATTCACCAAAAATTTCAATTTCTGCAAAATCCATGATCCAAAACTAGAAAATAATAGCACCACTAAAAAGTTCATGAAATTCTACCCAAAATAAAAAAAAATTGCACTCAATTTGGAGTCTGAATGACCAAGTTATGGCCTCCCAAAGTCAGACTGCCAAACCAAAAATGCAAATGGTGAGGGCTAGAAAATTTTGAAATCTGCTGACGTCACCCAGCTTACTGTCTTAAATTTGATGGTCAAATGACCGTCATAGTAGTGTAAAATGCCCAATTTTGACAGTCAAACGACCGTCAAAATTAACCTCATAAAATAATGACGCAATCAATGGCATAAATTTGACATCTTACAGACCGTCACAACAGTGCAGAAAATGCCTAGTTTGACATCCAAATGGCCATCAAACTTAACATATGGAAAATTGCAAAAGTTTGAATTTTTTTTTTAAAAAATACCCTTTTATCCGAGCTGCCGCATGTTGGTTATGTATTGGTCGGGGTTTGCTATTGTGGACGTGGTGGTAGAGCCGCGGTGGCACTGTCTTTTTGGCGGGCGCTGAGGGTTGCATTTGTAGTGGCGCTGTGGATGAAGTCACGAGTGGAGGGCGGAGTCCTGGCGGAGGTGGGCGTCGGAGGTGGCACCTGTGTCCACATGAACAGCGTGATCTAGTGGCGGGAGCGGCTGGCGTTAGGTGAAGGCATGTTTGTAGAGCGATCAGAGCCCGCGCTGTGGTGTCTGCCTGTGTGGAGGATAGTCTACTTTTCCAACAGTGCAGTGAAGGTGGCGTCCACGGAGGTGTCCGCGTGGATCTGATGACTGTCACAGGTGGCTCATGAGCGGGCAGCAGAGCCGGTGGAGAGAGCTGGCAGAACATAGGAGGTGCTGTGACCCCGAGCGTGGGAGGTGCCCGTGTTGAGGGAGGCGCGGATGAGATGGGTGCTAGTTGCTGCTGAGAGGTGACCGGTGGAGGTGCCAGTGGTGTGGGACTTTTAGTCCCACATGTGCTATGTGGAGTCCTCTAAAGCCTTTTTAACCCCAAACCCACACTAACATGGTAAATTGGCTCGCAAGAAAGCTTTGCACCCACGCTTGAGCTTGGAGCACAATAGGGCTGCTTGCTATCTATAGTATATTGTTGACTTGGGTCACGGTTGCAGACTGAGCTGTGTGTTTAGATGTAATCTCTATCTAAGACAAAGGTCGTATAGGCCAAAAAAAATTTGCACAAAAAAAATACTAAGATAGAAAAAAATGACCTAGATCTAAAAATAATTTATGAAAAAATTGGAGATTCGAGAAAATTGACGAAAATGAAAATAATTTTCAGATCTGAAATGAAAATTAGAAAAATATTACCCAATTTTGCAGATCGGGCCTTAGAGGTCCAATTTGCAAAAAAAATTTGCCTCAAATTTGACTTTTGCCCAAGGTAGGCAAATTTAGAGTCAAAATTTATGGAAACAGCCACCCAAATGCAATGGTGAGGTTCAATCTTGCTCAAAATGCTCCCACAAAATACTAATCCTGGATTTGGTTCGTGGCCCTCCAAAGGTTGAAGCAATCAATCGCTCTCTAATGGCTATGCAATGAAGACTCCTTTGGCTCTGATACCATGTAAGAATTTTGATATCGCTCTAATACCATGTAAGAATTTGCGTAAGGCAAAGAATAGAAACCAAGATCTAGAAGCTCAAGAGATAGCACAAGAGAGACAAATATGATATGATCAAATGATCAAATAAAGATAATAGATTAAATACATACAATGTAGAAATGCCTCAATATATAGGCAATGCATGATAACTAGAAGTTATGCAAGAGATAAGCTATCAACTAGACATGGTGGAATCACATGTCCACCAAAGGTGGATCATCCTCCATTGTACATGAAAGTATGTGCAACATGAGAGGATGATAATGTGATAAGAGCACTAAAGGTGGATCTCACACATAAAGAGGTATGTGATGACAACTATCACACCTAAAGTGGAGATTCTCCTAACCATGTGCTAAAAAGAAATGCAAACTCCTAGGTGTCTCAAAGACAACTAATATGCAAATGCATTATCCTAAGTAAACTTAAGTAAGTGTAATTAGTAAATACTTAATTACACCAACAGGTAGCTTCCAACTCTCCGTCAACTTAGAAAGATTTATAGTTTCCAAGATTACCTAATCAATGAAAAACTTGTGCCTTTGCTAGTTAATTGTCTGACAAGGGATAATTAAACAAAGCTTTAGTATAAGGCATCTCACATGTTACACTATCTGTCCAAATTTGAGACTGTTGTGTTGATTGAAAATGATGTAGTGCCTTATTTTAGCAACCTCTTTAATTCCCCCAGTGAAGATGTGTAGGAATAGGCAGTAAGGGCCACAACCTTTTTGTAGAGAATGCTCTTCAATCCTTTGACTGTAGAGTCATAATTGATGACATGATCTTTAATCTTCTCCCCTTCTTCTATCGCCCCAAATCCCCATTTAAAATCTTTGGGTTTTCCCTCAAAGCACTGGTATATATTAATTTTCCACCGACTCATATTTGATGCCTTGCTTTCCCCTTTGCAACCCTCATTCACCCGCCTTTTTATCATCCTCCTAGGTTATTCTATGCTCCTCCATGCTCCTCTGTGATGATTATTTTTTATTTTTAAGAATTGTAAAATATGATTCTATGCTTTTGTTGAATGAATAGTTATCTGCAACTTTTGTGGCATCTCTAAGTTGAACAATCTTATTGTACAAATTGCTTCATTCTGTTGTTTTATAGAAACAATTTTTGCAGGTATCATTTTTGCAATTGATTTTCATGCTAACAGTTTATCCGTCCATCAACAATATAATTTTATAACCAATATAATCATTCAATTTTATGTTGAATTTATGTTGTATTTTTATGGATAAAGTTGTATAATGTTTTCAAAGTTTAAGTGGTTGGGACATATTTGACGGATAAACTATTTTCTTTTCAACAAATTTATGATTATCAGTTGATATTGTCTTCTTTTTATCGACGAAATGGTAGAACCTTTATGAAGCTTTTATTGGCTGGGGAAATTTAGTTTACTCTAATGGGTATGACTTTGGACTTGGTTTTTCTGATTATGGATTTTCTGCAATGGGTTTTTCAAAATGGATGTTGGGTGGACAAATCCCCAAAATCCTTTAGAAAGCCCCAAAATCCTTTAATGCCTTCTGCATGCCTTTCCTGGTGTTGAAAAGGCATTCCTCTCATTTTCTCTGGCTTTTCTTCAGTTGTTTCATCTTATACAAAATAGGGGATTCAACCAATTCCATTAGTTCACTTTTCTTCCATTCATCAAACAATTATTTTTTTCCACAATGGATATACCTACAAAACGAGTGTTAATGGAGGCAACTAATTTGGACTCAGTGAAATGATGGTTTTAAAGAGAAATTTTTTGCCTTGAACAATCTTAAACTATTACTTGCTAAGAAAATCTTGCACTGCATCTAGGGGCTTAAAAAGCCATCGGCTTTGTCTCTGCAGTATGGGAGAATGACTATTGCATGATTCATTCCATTGGTAGGCTTAGAGTTTTTTCATCCTTCTTTTGTTTTGTCTATATTTTTACAGTCTATGAGTAGAAGGTGCATGAGATTAGGGTTCTTATTTGGATAATTTGTAGAGCTCTTTTGAAGCATCAAATTTGAGGTGCTAACTGAAAAACCCCTGACTAGGGATCAGGAAGGCAAAGTATGTGTCAAAATTTGCAGAGCCTTTGCAACCTTCCCAAATATTTGAGAGTCTTTTGAGTATTTCACTTCTTTGTTATAACGGTGTCAAATCTTGTACACTATATAATATTTTCTTTCTTTTTCTTTGTAACTAGAAAAGTCCATCTCTTGTTGGGTTTGCTTATGATCCAATATATTATCGATTGGGTGGGCTTGTAACCCCAAAACCAAAATGGCTTAAACCTCTGCATTACATTGAATATTTACAACACACTAGAAACCTGCTTCCATATTGAAGCATTTACCTTCTCTAAGGAATTCAAGAGGAGCTTTAATCTTGTAGAAAGGGTTTCAACCATATCCAGATATGTTTAAGATAGTTGAGTTTCTAATGTTTTTAATGCCATTTCTTGCTAAATGTTCATTAATCTTATCCAAATGTTTCTATTGTTTCTTGAGAGTTTCTGATGTTTTTAATGCCATTTCTTGCTAAATGTTCATTAATCTTATCCAAATGTTTCTATTGTTTCTTGACTTGAATTTCCCTTGTTTGAGTTATTCTATTTTTGTGGTTTGTGATAACCAATTCCTTATACCTGACATTATTTTCTGAAAACATTAACTCTTCACTCTTATTTTTATTCTACATGGCCTCAAAGTTATGGTGCTTTCCTTGCAAATTTTGAAGCAAACAATTTTGAAATAAATTTGTACTAAATGTGCCTTGATATTGCTTCCTTGTTGTACAAGGCGATTGTATTTGCTTATTGTTAATAGTATACTTGGATTATCAGTTTTTGAGTTATATGTTAATAATTTTTTATTTCAATACACCATAATAACTAGTTATTCTAATGTATTCAAAGATATATAACGCTAAAATTCAATGCATTCTTAATTCTGATGTACAAGTATTTTACTTCTTTTCTTTCGAATTTTTTAATTGTTTCGCTTCAACCAAATTCTATAATCATTATGCTATTGGCAGGAACTTGGACGCTTTGCATCTATCTTCCTATGAATACTTTCTTGCAGACTTTTTATACATGGAAACTTATAAAACTCATCCAAGTTTCTCTATTTAGGTAAGTTGTTAATGATTTCTTCTTTCATTCATTATCACATAAAAAGCATAAAATTATCTTATGATTTCCTAATATGTTCAACCATTGAAATGTAATTAAGTAATATCATTTGCTAAAATTGATGGCCACAAGACCATAACCTCTCTAGCAGCAACAACCACAACACAAAAGTTAAAAAGACAACTAGTAGCACTTGAAAATACTATTGTTACTCCAAACATGTTCTGTAGTTGAAAACTTGCAGAAGGTAATTCTTTTTAGTTTATAATTGATTCCATTTTATCATGCAGTACTATAGATTTACAATCCCTAACAATGTCACACTACATTGAGGCTCAAAATATAACCTTCAAATATCAAAATTTATAAGATTAACAAAAATTTGGAACTTTAATGCTTGTAAATACACTCTTAACATATTATTCTCCCATGGTATGTAAATAAATTATGCTCCACCTGATCCATGGAATTAGAATTATTTGCTCGACAATTTTTGAAATTATATTTTTGACGAGAATATGCATTGTTTAGTACTTTTGATTGAAAGATCTACTTGACATTGCGTTCATTTCTGCAAGTCTTAAGCAATCCTAAGATCACACTTGTACATACTATTATGTGCAGCTATTATTTAAGTGGCATGCCTCCTCGTTGAATATGCCAGGAGAGTTTTACTAGCACTATAAAAGGTAAGTGTTATTTTATCCACTTGCTGAATTTTAGTTCCATGCTAATATCTTTATACATTATCTTTTCGACATTTGCGTCCAAAGAGTTGGGAATTGTTGCAGTATAGTTTTATCCTGGCTACTTTTGCTTCTGAAATATTTTGATATACAAACAAAATACAATTGTTTATTTATGCCATGTTTACTACATTTCGCGTTGCCAAACTTACTATTGCAAAATGAGCCCCTGAAAATAACAACTCTCTAAAGCATTCTGGATAGTTAGATTTTATGCTCAGCATAAGTGCAGTTTCACCACTTTTTGTTCTTGTGTTGAAATCACATCCATGTTTTATCAACTGCTTTCAAATAATATGATAACCCATTCTTAATGTCACGTGAAGAAGAAGAAATTCATGTTCATTTGTCAATCTTACACAAAGCTCAGCATTACCTCACATCTAAAAGCACTTGAACAACCCTTGCATTGCAGAAAAGGATTGCATGATAGTCACTATCAATGCTTAAGTGTTGCAGTAACAATCTGAGAATAGTGCCACTTGCTCCATAATATTCAACAACACACCATGCTTCATTATATGGCCCTACTAAACCTACCTCAACGTGCTACACTTCATCTCAATTTGCATCTGAGGAGCATACTTCAAGGTTGAATTTACAATTTGTATTTACAGCCGCGTCACTGTATATTCCATTGCATATGAAACTTTTCTAAATAAGTAGATTGTGGTTATGCTTACTCCATCTCAATGGGAGTATATATGATCAACTCATCTTTCCCGTACACAGTTCAAGGTCTACAAATATGATAAGATTTCTATTGTAAAATAACATTCCTTACATGTACACATACAAGGATCATATTAGAAGTTTCATAATTATATTGTTGTTTTCATAAATAAATTAAAAAAGTATCATTTTAATTTTTTTTAATAAAGACAACCATCTTCTAATTTTCATCTATTCTCTAATTCATTTTAACATCCTTCAACAAAAAAATTACAATAATTATTTTGTTAGTATTTATGCAGGCATCTCAACTTGTAGTTCTTATTTCATCATCTAGCCAGGTTCGTACTAGAGGAATAAAAAATGAGACGTATATAAATTTGGTATGTTGCTTACATCTGTTAGTTTTACATAAAGAAATGCAACATCTATGTTGTCTTTTTTGCTCTAGCATTTACACTGGTAGTGACACAAAATTTCTCTTCTAAATGTTGAAACTTACCATGACTCTTTTCTTTTAGGCTCGGCTATGTACAGATAAACATTGGTGACACTACAATTATGATCAACATTGAATTAATGCTTGAGTGGAGCACTTTCCTTATGAGTCTTTCATTACAAGATTGTATTGAGGTAGAGGATAAAGACAGTGCTACTAAATGTCATCATTGCCTTAGCATTTTTCCTTTCAATAGTATACAATCTTTTATTTTGCACAAATGACATTCATTTCTTAAGGTAAATGTTTTTTACAAGGAGGCAGTGCCTACAATGCGATTACAAACAACCTCAACATCGTTTTGCTTCTTCTATAAAACATTAAGGCTCCTTTGAACTAAATTTTTAATGTTACAGTTGACAATTTCCAATATTAAAACATGATCATATGATTACGTTGGCTTACTATCACATTGGAAATAGTTTTTAGATAAGAATGATTTTTAATCCTACATTTGATTTATTTAATATTCAGTTTATGTTTGTGACAAATGGATTAGTCTTTTTGACACCAAACATTGGTTTCTGTAGGTTTTATTTACAGTTGCCTCACTAACCTTCAAACCTTCTCATTTTTTCCAAACTAAAAATATTCTCAATTTTGCATTTAGTTTTAGGGGTTCGTACTAAATATATTTACAGCATATCACTGGATCCACTTGGAATTTAGAGAAACACCTATCCAACCCAAACCAAATTGTACCTATAGTATACAGACTAGGTTTGATGTTCCTTCTCAAATTTATATACAAATTTTACTTAAAACCAATATGCCCCATTCAATATGACTATATGACTTCCACAACTCAAGGGTGATAAATTTATTCATTGTGCCTTAACCATGTTCTCATTTCATCATATCCGACCCCAAAAATCATTACACTATATGCAGGAACTCGACGCATGTGTCCATTATTTTGGTAATGGCTCAAAGGGATATGGAAAGTTGAAAAAGTTTAAATTTTTCATGGTTCAAAAATGTGAGAAACATAACAAAAGATAATTTTCTATTTCACTTTTCTCTATTGTTGTCTATATGATACTCCCTTTTCTTTGAAGTTGTCCTTTATTTTAATCATGAAGGTTAGCATGTGTTGGTTTATGTGTGTATATCAATAGTTTTTACATTCTCTCAGATTGTAAGCTTTTCAAATTTTAATCTAGATTTTTAATTTATCTTAAAATTGGACAATTTGTATCGTAAGTCACAATGTCAATGTTTTCAATTGTCAAGATGGTCTCAAAGAAGGTTGGGTATGAAAAGAAGCTAAAACTTTCAATTTGATGGTGTAAAATTGGCATTAGGCATCTTTGTGATGTAAGACTAAAATCGCACCTTTGCACATTGTTACAAAAGATAAATTGCTATTTATATTTTGAAACATGTGCTCTCATACTTGACTTCCAAAATTATGTATTTTATTATTTTTCTGATAACCTCATCCCATAACCTACTCAAAGATTCTTTAAGATAACATACTTAAAATCTCATAGCCTTCTCATTAAAGAGATAAAAATATTATATTTCTTCTTTGTTTTTGGTTTCCCTTCCTTAAAATACTTCAAACCTTCCATAGAAAAACATGTAACCTTTTCTATAATTTCACCGATCACCTTGGAGGTAATATCTTTGATATTTTTTCTCTGTCTTCTATTATATGTTTGTGTTAAGAAAAAATATGGATGAAATCATAGCATTCTTTTGATTTTCTTCTCCTAAATTAACTAATTAATTTATGCGGAAAATAACTTGATCATGTCCATTTATTGGCTCATGTGTAGGGGACTCTTTCAATGAAGGATTTATGTGTTATCTCATTTTAAATTTACTAGCCAAAAGAATATGTTTTTAACTTCCCCCAAATCATAAGATACCCCAAGGATCTTACCTAAATATTGACCTCTAGCGAGTAGATAAATTATATTATTTATGATGAGCCAAATTATGAAGCCCATCCCAATTCATCTTAGATCATTAAAGGTTTTGAATGTACATTTGAGAATACATTCTTTTGTCATCACAATGCATCTCTTGAAACCAGGTTTATAAGTTTTACAAATTATTAAGAGATTTTATTATCTATACATATTTTCCTTTAATTCATTAATTAAATTCTACATTTTATATTTGAAATATTTTGTTTGATCCAATTCTCTTGCACTTATTCTATTTTTTTAATGGTTGTTTTCCATGTCAATTATCTTTTATAGCCTAAATTTTGTGACACTCTTTTTAAATTTTATTATTAAATTATATTTAGGTATTGGAAGGGTTCGAGGGGATAGTCCTCCCAATGTTGGTTCGAGGATAATGGTTTGAAAGTCACATTTTATATATAATATATTATCATAAAGATTGGTCATTTATCATTAGGTCACATATTTAATGGTAGATATTATATGCATGTTGCTTACCCTAGAAGAAAACCCTATTATATGAGGCCATGTTAAGGATGTGTAATATTGTGATGTATTTTTAAGAGTCTAATATTTGTTGAGCTACCTTTAGATCTCTTGTGCTATTAATGTGAGAAGCTTTCTCTACAAGTATATTGTAATCTATTTTCTTTTTTCAAAAATAATATATTAGATGATTTTAGAATGTGTGATCTTTGTCCCAAAAAGGGTTTTTCCACATAAATCATTGTGTTTTAATATGGATATTTTTTTGTGTTATTTTTGTTTAATATCTACAAATGTTGTAAGTATTTGAAAGGTTTTTGCATTAACCTCCTCTCAGGGTTAGTCTAGGAAGTTGTTCCACTACCTTGAGTTTCTTAAAACTAGTATCAGAACATTATCAACTTTTTTTTTAGTTGTTGGTTGTTGGGTTGTTTGAAACAATCCAAATTTGTGAGGCCTCACCCCATGACATCAGTGCATAGCAGATTATTTTTCCATCTTTAGACTCATGATGACACTTTATTTTTATTATGTTGGACTATTGAGATAGAGACATTATATTATGATACTATGTGATGATTTATGTTTATGCGATGGTGATGTAGGACTTTCACTTTGATGCTATTTAGTAGGTTATGAAAATAGCAAATTGATACATCTTTGATTTATATATGATATCTTGATGTTACATTTATGTTAGGGAAATTTATGGGAAATGATCATGGCTATTATGTTAGATGGATTATCATGTATCATTTTAATCTTGACTATGTGCTTTAGAAATGCAATGTTGATATGATGGGAATTATTATGAAACATAGTTAGAAATTATGATGTTAAGAATGTGATTGTTAGATGTATTGTATTTACATATATATTTGACATTTCATGAGCTACTGATGTTTTGTTAAGTGTGCAAGTGTATACACTTAAAAATGGCTTCATTAATTAATTAAATATTTATTATTTAATTAATAGTTATTCCTCTATTGTTAAATAAATTATTCAATTTATTTACTAAATTCACTATAGTCTATTCCTCTATCCTAAGTCTTATAATTAGTCTTATTAAAGTGATTTAATTAAATATACAATCACCTAAATATGACTAAGTCCCCTAGTCCACCTCACCTACCTAGTCACTTGACACATCACTTTAGCTAAAATAAATAATTATTATTAATTATTTATTAGTAATTATCCTCACCCACACATGTCCTATTATTAAGGGCTATGTGGCCTCATAGGACTTGGTCTCATGACCACATGTCCTCTCTTAAACCAAGTCAAGAGACATGCCCTATTCCTAAGGGACTTTTCAAGCCACCTCTAAGGGTCAAAGGTGACTCATGGGACACTTGTACAAAGAGTCCTCATGAGGAAAAGGTCTCTCCCTCTTTCTCTCTTTGGTCTTTGTGAGACACTTGACATGTGTCTTTCCCTTCCACCTTCTTCTCCTCCATGTCAATGTGAGAGGAACCTCATCCCTATTCTTCCTCTCACATTCCAACTACATCCCCTTTTCTCTCAACTCCTTCAACCAAGTCAATCCTAGCCCTAAGATCTTCCACCTTTCATTCTCAACCATAGGATTGTGCCACCTAGGCTTAGATCCTCCAAAAATATATAAAAGGAGCCTCATTTCCCCTTTGTGAGCTAATAGGTATTTTTTTAATAGGCATTCAGCAATCAAGCAATCAAGCATCCAAGCATCCAAGCATTCTAAGAGCAATCAATTCATATTATCATCATTTCATTTGCATTCCATCCATTAGATTGCATAGGCTATTGTGCACTCATTTCATAAAATCTCCACACTTTGGTAGCATCTTGGGAGAAGGCTTCATTTGGAAATCTGAGAGCTCAACCTCTTCAAGAAATCAAGGTTAGGAGGACAATGGAGACAAGCTGCATGGTAGGTGAAGGTAATTGATTTAGTTTCATCATTTTATAGTTACTTTGTATTCTTCATTGTGTTGCATTAGATTGATTTATTGGCTTTCAATAGTTAATTTATCATCTCTAGTTATTAGACATCTAATTTGCATATAGCAGGTAAGACCATGGAAATTTTAGGGAAAATCAAAGATGGATATTTGTAAAATCCTGTTAAGCCAAAGTTATCTGCAAGGGGAGAAATTAACCTCATTGTGAAATGTAAATTTTGTAAAGTGATGCATGAATATAATTGTTGTATTATGTTTATTTTGATTTATTATTTAGTCTACTTGGCATGCCATGTGTATTGTGTGTAATGTGGTTTTATTGTGGTGTCAATTGACACATGTCTGGTGAGTTGGCATGCCCAAGTATTTAATGTGTGTAAGTGGTCTCTATTTTTAGGGGCCATGAGTGGGATTCTCTTTCATTTTCGAATGCATTCTTTAAGTGGTTTTTAATGACCATTTATGTTAGTGGAGGTTAAAAATAGGCTACCCCATAGTGGTGCCATATGTTGGGGGTCAAATTTTGACTATTGTGATGGTTTTGACTATT